>CM039672.1:197820739-199172488 GCA_022496015.1 Hordeum marinum | reverse complement strand
CAAGTACCCATCACAAACTCTCTCTTGCATTTACTTTATTTGTCGTTTGCCTCTCGTTTTCCTCTCCCCCACTTCTAAAATGATTTTCAGAAAATACCAAAAAGATTCGCTTCTCTATTCTCCCTGTGTTTGGTTGTTTCTTTCTTGCTGGACCACTATGTCTAGTATTACCACGTCCCCCTTGTCACCAGATTTTGAAGTTCTTTACTTCAAACAAAAACAAGGGGAAATTTTGAAATATGCTTGGTATAGGTTAATGGAATATTATCTTATTCCCAATCTAAAAGGGGATGTGAAAGTTTTGCTTAGAAATTTTTACATTGGTTTAGCTTTGCATCATAGGGAGCTTCTAGATTTTGCCTCAAAAGGAAATTTTATTGAGCTTGACACAAATGTCGCTTATGAAGTTATAGAAGGAATTTTGGGGGTTCCTCCACCAAAAAGGGGGTTTGCTTTCTCACAAGAGGGAGTTCAACTTCTAGACAAATTGGGTGACTTACACAAGTACTTGGTCGAGTTACAACAATATCACGAACCCCTAAAACATATCAACGGGAACCTTAATCCCTTGAATACTTTGATTACCCTTTGCAATAAGCGTTTGGAAATTTTGTACACCAAGATGGATTATCCCCCTACAAATGGGGGGAGGAGGAAAGAATCCCCTGGATTCGAGAAGGTCCTTATAAAAGTTGCCAATACCAAAGATGACAATACCTAGATCTATTGCGTTTTGCCTAGCTAGGGGCGTTAAACAATAGCGCTTGTTGGGAGGCAACCTAATTTTATTTTTGTATTCTGTTTTTGAGTGTTTCCCACATTATTACTTTTGTAGTAATTGTGTTTTGGTGTTTTAATTAATGTTTGAGCCAAGTAAAACCTTTGGGGTGATCTATGGTAGTTGTTTATTTGATCTTGCTGAAAAACAGAAACTTTTGTGATCAGTCCAGGAATTTTCTAATTTTTTAAGAGCATCGAATTGATCTGAATTTTTTACAAAATATTAATATATAAGTTTACCAGTTTTTCCTAATTGTTCATAATTTTTGGAGTTACGGAAGTATACAAAGTTTCTAGATTGCTACAGACTGGTCTGTTTTTCACACATTTTGTTTTCTTTGAGTTGTTTGCCTATTTTGATGAATCTATGGGTTGTATCATGTGGTATGAGCCATGGAGAAGTTACATTAGAGTAGGTATAACACCAATATTAATAAAGAATGAGTTCACGACAGTACCTAAAGTGGTGATTTATTTTCTTATACTAACGGATCTCACGACTTTTCTATTAAGTTTTATGTTGTGAAGTTTTCAAGTTTTGGGTAAAGATTTGATGGGCTATGGAATAAGGTGTGGCAAGAGACTAAGCTTGGGGATGCCCAAGGCACCCCAAGTCATATTCAAGGATGCCAAAGAGCCTAAGCTTGGGGATGCCCTGGAAGGCATCCCCCTCTTTTGTCTTCAATCCATCGGTAAATTTACTTGAGGCTATATTTTTATTCACCACATTATATGTGTTTTGCTTGGAGCGTCTTGTATGATATGAGTCTTTGCTTGTTACTTTACCACAATCATCCTTGATGCACACATCTTTTGAGAGACACACGCTGAATCGTGAATTTATTAGAATACTCCATGTGCTTCACTTATATCTTTTGAGTTGGGCAATTTTGCTCTATGTGCTTCACTTATATCTTTTAGAGCACGATGGTGTTTGTGTTTTATAGAAATACTTGAACTCTCGTACCTCACTTATATTATTTTGGGAGTTTCTAAAACAGTATGGTAATTGGTCTAGGTTATGAATTTAGTCCTAATATGATAGGCATCCAAAAGGGATATAATAAAAAATTCCATATTAAGTGCATTGAGTATTTATGAGAAGTTTGATTCCTTGCATAAAGTTTTGAGATATGAAGATGGTAATGTTAAGGACATGTTAGGAAGCAAATTGTGATTTTGTAAAAATACTTGTGTGAAGGTTTGTGATTCCCGTAGCATGCACGTATGGTGAACCGCTATGTAAGGAAGTCGGAGCATGCCTTGTTTATAGATTGTCGGCCTTTGTGTGAGGGTCAGGGGCACGCGATGGTTAAATCCTACCAACCTCCCCCCAAGGAGCATGTGTTTAATGCTTTGCTTCAATGACTAATAGACTTTTAAGTAGGTGAGTTCTTTATGACTAATGTTGAGTCCATGGATTATATGCACTCTCACCCTTCCACTTTTGCTAGCCCCTCTATTACCGCGCAACTTTCGCCAGTGCAACAAACACCTTCCTCAAAACAGCCACCATATACCTTTCTCAAAACTGTCACCATATATGTTTCCTCAAAACAGCCACCATACCTACCTATTATGGCATTTCCAAAGCCATTCTGAGATATATTGCCATGCAACTTCCACTGTTTCCTTTTATGACTTGCACCATCACTTCCATATTGCATATAGAGTCATATTTTGTAATAGGTATCGAGTTGTAATTTTCTTTTGAGTTGTAAGTAAAAAAAAGTGTGATGATTATCATTATTAGAGCATGTCCCATGTGAGAAAAGGATGATGGAAGCTATGATTCCCTCACAAGTGGGGATGAGATTCCGGACTTTATGAAAAATAAAATAGGCCAGCGAAGCCAAAACAAAAAAATAAAAGAGGGATTATATGCCCACATAAAAAAGAAAAAAATGAGAGAAAAGAGAGAAGGGACATTGCTACTACCTTTTGCCACACTTGTGCTTCAAAGTAGCACCATGATCTTCATGATAGAGAGTCTCCTATTTTGTCACTTTCATATGGCTAGTGTAATGTTTTCTTCATGATGCACGTCCACTTAGTTTCCTTTTGAGCTTTCATACACTTATAGCTCTAGTGCATCCGTTGCACGGCAATCCCTACTCACTCACATTGGTATCTATTGATGGGCATCTCCATAGCCTGTTGATATGCCTAGTTGATGTGAGACTATCTTCTCCCTTTCCTTGACAACCTCCACCATATTCTATTCCACCTATAGTGCTATATCCATGGCTCGCACTCATGTATTGCGCGAGAGTTGAAAAAATTGAGACAATAAAGGTCTGAAAACAATTGCTTGACTTTTCATCGGGGTTGTGCATGATATAAATACTTTGTGTGGGGAAGATGGAGCATAGCCAGACCAGATGATATTGTAGGGATAACTTTCTTTTGCCATTATATTTTGAAGAGATACAATTGCTTTGCTAGTATGCATGAAATGTTATTGTTTCTATATCAATATTAAGCTTTCGTTTTGAGTCTTACGGATCTGAATATTCATGCCACAATAAAGAATATTACTTGGATAAATATGTTAGGTAGCACTCCACATCAAAAATTCTGTTTTTATCATTTACCTACTTGAGGATGAGCAGGAATTAAGCTTGGGGATGCTGATACGTCTCCAATGTATCTGTAATTTTTGATGATGGCATGCTATTATATTATCTGTTTTGGATGTTTTATATGCATTAATATGCTATTTTATATTATTTTTAGGACTAACCTATTAATCTAGAGCCAAGTGCCAGTTTCTATTTTTTCCTTGTTTTTGAGTTTTGCAGATATGGAATATTAAACGGAGTCCAGACGGAATAAAACCTTCGGAAGGAATTTTTCTAGAAGGAAACAAGTCATCCGAGCTTGGAGTGCACGTCAGGGGACGTGCCAGGGCGCCACAAGCCTGCTAGGCGCGGGCCCCCCTGGTCACGCCTAGCAGGCTTGTCGCCTCCTAGCGGGTCTCCTAACCCTAATTCTTGGCCTATAAATACCCAAATATTCCCCCAACATCAGAATGAGCCACGTAAATACTTTTCCACTGCCGGAAGCCTCCGTTCCCGGGAGATCCTATCTTGGAGCCTTTTTCGGTAGTCTGCCAGAGGGGGTTTCGATCACGGAGGGCATCTACATCAACTCAATTGCCCCTCCGATGGTGCGTGAGTAGTCCACCATAGACCTACGGGCCCATAGCTAGTAGCTAGATGGCTTCTTATCTCCCTTTGATCTTCAATACCATGTTCTTCATGATCTTTGTGGAGATCTATCCGATGTGATCCTCTTTTGTGGTGTGTTTGTCAAGATCCGATGAATTGTGATATTATGTTCTGATTATCCATGAATCTTATTTGAATCTCCTATAATTTCTTTTATGCATGATTTCATATCCTTGCAAGTCTCTTCGATTTATTGGTTCGGTTTGGCCAACTAGATTGGTAATTCTTGCAATAGGAGAAGTGCTTGGTTTTGGGTTCAATCTTGCGGTGTCCTTACCCAGTGACATAGTAGGGGTAGCGAGGCACGTATTGTATTATTGCCATCAAGGGTAACAAGATGGGGTTTTCATCATATTGCTTGAGTTTATCCCTCTACATCATGTAATCTTTCTTAATGCGTTACTCTGTTCTTCATGAACTTAATACTCTAGATGCAGGTAGGAGTCGGTCGATGTGTGGAGTAATAGTAGTAGATGCAGAATCGTTTCGGTCTACTTGTCACAGACGTGATCCCTATATGCATGATCATTGCCTTGTATAACTACATGATTATTCGCTTTTTTATCAATTGCTTGACAGTAATTTTTAACCCACCATGATATTTGCCTTCAAGAGAGAATGCTCTAGTGAAACCTATGGCCCCCGGGTCTATCTTCCGTTATATATTTTCAGATCTATACCTTGCTGCAATTTATTTATCTTTTACTTTCCGCACTCGTTTACATCTATCCCTTTCAGATCTAATCCTTGTAAATAATCGTGAAGGGATTGATAACCCCTTTATAGCATTGGGTGCAAGAGTTTGATTGTTTGTGTAGGTGCAACCATTGGTGACTTGCCTGTTCCTCCTAGTGGATTGATACCTTGGTTCTCAACAACTAAGGGAAATACTTATCTACTTTGCTGAATCACCCTTTCCTCTTCAAGGGAAAACCAACACGTGCTCAAGAGGTAGTAGTATGGTGGACTCATATGGCAAAGTGGGTTTAAGGATTTTGGATGCACAAGTAGTATTTCTACTTAGTACAAGTGGAGGCTAGCAAATAGATTGAGAAGCAACCAACCAAGAAATGAAAATTCACATAAGCGAGCATTAAGCATAACTAACACCGAATAATGCACCATAAGTAGGATGTAATTTCATTGCACAACTATTGACTTTCATGCTTGCATAGGGAATCACAAACCTTAACACCAATATTCTTACTAAAGCATAATTACTCATCAATATAACTCACATATTACTATCATCACGTCTCAGAACTATGACAAGGAATTAAGTTTAATTTGTCCAATGATCTTCATGAAAGTATTTATTATATCCCTCTTGAATATATATCACTTTGGGACTAGTTTTATATATTTCCATTGCTTTGACAATCTCACATAAATTTAAGCGAGGAACGTGAGCATAAAAACTTCATCTCTGAAAATAATATAAGTGAAGCATGAGAGAATTTCTTCAAAATTCACTAACTCTCAAATTAATCTAAGTGAAGCATGAGAGCATTTCTAAAAAAGTTAAAGCACGCCGTGCTCAAAAAGATATAAGTGAAGCATATAGAGCAATTCCACAGCTCAAAAGGTTTAAGTGAAGCATATAGAGCAATTCTTACAAATCATAGCATAATTTTGGCTCTCTCAAATAGGTGTGTCCACCAAGGATACTTGTAACAAAATAAAAATAAAATCAAGCAAAGACTCATATAATACAAGACGCTCCAAGAAAAACTCATTATATGTGACGTATAAAAATATAGCTCTAAGTAAAATACCGATGGTCGTTAGAAGATAGAGGGGATGCAACTCAGGGCATACCCAAGCTTAGTTGCTTGTTCCTTATTGGATATTATATTGGATAATATCATCCCCAATCTTATGCTCTTTTCACTCCTTATTCCATCATCTATCACGATCTAACCCAAAACTTGAAAACTTCAATCACACAAAACTCAACAAAATCTTCATGAGATCCGTTAGTATAATAAAGCAAATCACCACTCTAAGTACTATTGCAAACCCATTCATATTTTATTATTTCATTATATCTATTGTATTATAACTTTACCATGGATTATACCCTCCAATAGAAGCCATAGATTCATCAAAACAAGCACACAATGCAATGAAAACAGCATCTATCAAAAACAGAACATCCTGTAGTGATTTGTACTCTAACCATACTTCTGTAACTCAAAAAATTCTGGAAAATTAGGACAACGTTAGCAATTTGTATATCAATATTTTGTATAAAATTCAGAAAATTTGTCGCTTTTGTGATTTTTAATAATTCTTTTACTATACGCAAAAGTTTCTGTTTTTCACCAAGATCAAATCAACTATCACTCAACATGATCCCAAAGGCTTTACTTGGCACAAACACAAACTAAAACATAAAAAACACAATCATAACAGTATTATAATTGTGTAAACACTCAAAAACAAAAAGTAAAAGGTAAAATAAATTGTATTCATTGGTTTGCCTCCCAACAAGCGCCATCGTTTTATGCCCCTAGCTAGGCATAACGCATAGATTCAAGTATTGTAATCTTTTGTTTTTGCTCCATAGGAGGCCCTCATGATTGATTCATATGGTGGATTAATTATTTTTCTAGGAAAGTGTTCCATACCCTTTCTTAGTGGAAATTGAAATTTAATATTGCCTACTTTCATATCAATCATGACGCCTATAGTGCGTAAAAACGGTCTACCAAGTATGATGGGACAAGACGGACTGCAATCAATATCAAGAACAACAAAATCTATGGGACATAGTTCCTATTTTCAAGAATAATAACATCATTAATTCTTCCCAAAGGATTTTTAATAGTAGAATCCGCCAAGTGCAAATTAAGAGAACAATCTTCAATATTGGTAAGACCAAGCACATCAGAAAGAGATTTCGGAATTGTAAAAACACTAGAACTCAAATCACATAAAGCAAAGCATTCATAATTTTAATCTTGGATTTAATAGTAGGTTCCCATTCATCTTATAATTTTCTAGGTATTGAAATCTCTAATTCCAACTTTTCTTCTAAGCATTTCATCATGGCATCGACAATATGTTTAGTAAAAGCTTTATTTTGTTCATAAGCATGGGCTGAATTTATAATGGATTGCAACAAATAAATACATTAAACCAAAGATAAACTATCATAATTAAAGTCTTTGTAATCCAAAATAGTGGGCACATCACTAGTTAAAGTTTTAACCTCTCCAATCCCACTTTCATCAATTTTTTCATCAAGATTTCCACCCTCCAAATTATTGGGACACCCTCTAGCTAAAGTTGACTATTCTTCAGTCCCTTTATCATAAATTTTAATATTAGTAAACAAGGAATCAATTGAACAAACACCAATCATTTTAATATCTTCATCATTTTTATGAAAGTAAACACTAGAACACTCGTTTTAAAAAAATTCTCTTTTAGCTCTAAGCATAGCGGTTCTCTTCTTACTTTCATCCATGGAAACATATAAAGCTTTAATTGATTCATTAATCTTAGGTGTAAAAGCTTGCAACTTGAGATTTTCAAAATCATGGGAAATTATATCAATGCCTCTAGACATATCATCAATCTTTTTCAACTTTTCTTCTATCGTAGTATTGAAAGCCTTTTGAGCATTGATAAATTCTTTAAAATTAATCTCAAGATCAGAGGGGTTCCTATTATTATTTTAAGAAGAATTACCATAGGAATTACCATAATTATTAGAGGAATTTTTAGGAAAAGGCCTAGGATTAAAATTACCTCTATAAGCATTGTTATTAAAATTGTTTCGCGAGATGAAATTCACATCTACGGAATCGCTATTTTTCTCAATCAAAGTATACAAAGGCATGTCATTAATATAAATAGTAGCATTTTTACTAGAAACCAACTTCATAAGAGCATCAACTTTTTCACTCAAAGTACTAATTTCTTCAACCGAATTAACCTTTTTACTAGTAGGTGCTCTTTCAATATGCCATTGTGAATAATTTTCCATAATATTATTTAGAAATTTAGTAGCTTCATGCAAAGTATTTTCCATAAAAGTACCATGCATGGAAGAATCTAAAAGATTTCTATAGACAAAATTCAATCCCGCATAAAACATTTGTTGATCATCCAAAGATTTAAACCATGAGTAGGACAATTTCCTGGCATAAATTTCATTCTTTCCCAAGATTGTGCAACATGTTCATGCTCAAGTTGCTTAAAATTCATGATTTGAGTTCTAAGGGAGATAATTTTCGCGGGTGGAAAATACTTAGTAATAAAAGCATCCTTGCACTTATCCCAAGAATTGATACTATTGCGAAGCAAGGAAGAAAAACAATTTTCTGCATGATCCTGCAAGGAGAAAGGAAATAATTACAAATTTACTATATCATTGTCCACATCTTTTTTCTTTTGCATATCACACAATTATATGAATGTGTATAGATGGGACACGGCATGCTTGTTAGGAGTACCGAAAAATTGATCTTTCATGACAAGATTCAAGAAAGCGGCATTAATATCACAAGACTGTGCACTAGTGACGGGAGGAGCAATCGGAGTGCTAATAAAATCATTATTCTTGGTATTGGAAAAATCACACAATTTGGTATTTTCTTGAGTCATCGTGACTACATAAACAAGATTGCAAGCAAATAAGAGATCTGACGAGAAAAAGGCAAACGTAAAACAGGGTGAATAAAACGGTAAATTTTGTGAAGTGGGGGAGAGCAAAATGAGAGGCAAATGGCAAATAATATAAATTGCAAGGATATGAGATTTGTGATTAGGAACCTGATAGATGTTGATGATGTCTCCCCGGCAACAGCGCCAGGAATTGGCAAGTTGACGGGAGACTACTTTCATATCTCCTCCCTGGCAACGGCGCCAGAACTTCCTTTGACGTGGCTTGGGACTGCATCGGTATTTCCCCAAAGAGGAAGGGATTATGCAGCACAACAACGGTAAGTATTTCCCTAAGTTATGAGTAGGAGAACCATGAAACGCTATGTAAACGGTACCTGCACACAAAGAACAAATACTTGCAACCTGACGCGTCAGAGAGGTTGTTAGTCTCTCCACGGTAAAAAGATAGATGGGTTTGTATTAGATTGGATGTAAAATTGCACAAGAACACAAAATAAAAGAAGCGAAAAGGGCAGCAAAGTATTTTTGGGTAGATCTGAAAACAAAAGTGGCAAAAAGATAGATCGGAAAGCAATATGTTGGAAGATAGACCTGGGGAGCATAGGTTTCACTATGGCTTCTCTCATGAGTATATCACATGGTGGGTAGACAAATTACTATTGGGTAATTGATAGAAGATCAAATAATCATGACGATATCCAAGGCAATGATCATTATATGGGCATCATGTCCAAGATAAGTAGACCGAAACGATTATGCATCTACTACTATTACTCCACACATCGATCGCTATCCAGCATGCATCTAGTGTATTAAGTTCATGGAGAAACAGAGTAATGCAATAAGAACAATGACATGATGTAGACAAGATCTATTCATGTAGGAATAGACCCCTATAGGATCTAGAGTAGGTCTAGAGAGGGGTGATTAGACTACTTGACCAATTAAAAAACTAGGTTTTCACAATTTTAAGTATTAGCAGATTTAACATTCATAGCAACTCAAGAACGCCCTACACATGCATGTCTACGAGTATAGCAGCGGAAAGTAAAGACAAGCATGAGTAGTAAAGGAAGGTTAGGAATATCAAACGCAATTTGGAGACATGATGATTTTTCCCATGGTTCCGATAGATGGTGCTATCGTACGTCCACGTTTATGGCGTCTTCAACCCACGAAGGGTAATGGTCGCGAGAGTCCACGAAGGGCTCTACCCATGGAGGTTTCCACAAAAAAGCAACCTGGACTATACCATGATGGCCTACGTCCACGGAGGACTAGCCTAACTCGGGGTAGATCTTCACGAAGTAGGCGATCTCCTTGCCCTTACAAACTTCTTGGTTCACTCCACAACACGAAGTAGGAGTCTCCCAATTGACACCTAACCAATCTAGGAGGCACCACCCTCCAAAAGGTCATAGGCTCGATAATGTCGATGAACTCCTTTCTCTTGTGCTTCAAGATGATAGACTCCTCAACACACAATCACTCTCTCATAGATTTGGCTATGGTGGAAGAGATTGATTGGGTGGAAAGTAACTTGGGGAGGCTAGAGACCAAGATTCATATGGTTGGAATGGAATTGCATGATCTCAACACATGAGTAGGTGGCTCTCTCTCAGAAAATCAATTGGCATGAGTGGGGGTCTGTTCTGAGTGCTTCTCTTACGAGTGAGTGGTGGTGGAGGAGTATATATAGGCATCTCCAAAAATCCAACTGTTACACCTAATAAGTCCAACTCGATGACACTAATGTGTTAATCTCGGTGGTACCGAGTTGGCTAAAAGTTAGCAACTTTTGAATCTCGGTGAGACCGATACATAAAACTCGGTTGCACCGATAAGGTGACCAACAGTGAGATTGCCAAACTCGGTGACGTCAATTCAACAAACTCGGTCATATCGATTTCGTGCATTTGCGCAACAGAATGTTGGCAACCCAAACTCGATGGCACCGAATAAGAATCGTTGCACCGATGGGCTAGGGTTTGGCTTGAGTCTGTTTGAGGCTGAGAATCGATGGCACCGAGTGGGAAGTGTTGGTTGCATCGATTTTGGATATTTGGCTTAGACGGACTTTTGTGGAAAAGCTTGTGGGTGTATGTGGTGACTATCACTTGTGCACGTATGAGCATTTTGTTCATCAACAGTACCTTACCCCCTTTTCACAGTATTGTATTTCCTATGGACTCAAAGTGATTTCTCACAAAGGTAAAATGTAGAGTCCTCTTGATTGAAGCTTTGTTAATCTATTTCCTTGCATCTTGGGGTATTCCACAATCCTTTTGCCAACCCATCATTGAACTTTTCCTCAAATATGCTTAGTGGAAACATTAGTTCAATGACATATATGTTGTTATTAATTACCAAAACCACTAAGGGAGCAAATGTGATTTCAACCCCAACTTGTTATCCTTAATATCAACGATACATGCGTGCCTCGATGCCCCTTCTGTCACTGGGAGAGGGCACCACAAGATCGAACTCATCACAAAGCATCTCTTACCATGGCAAGAAAAATCGATCTAGTTGGCCTAACAAAACCAAAGATTCGAAGAATAAATACGAGGATATAAGTAATCATGCATATAAGAGATCAAAGAAGACTCAAATAATATTCAAGGATAGAAATTGATCATGAAATCAAAATTCATCGGATCCCAAAAAACACACCGCAAAACGTCATTACATCAAATAGATATCCAAGAGACCATTGTATTGAGAATCAAACAAGAGATAGGAAGCCATCTAGCTACTGCCTATGAACATGTAGGTCTATGGTGGACTACTCACGCATCATCAGAGAGGCACCCATGAAGATGATGCACTGGTGTTAGATTGGATCTCACGATTCTGGAACTTGCGGCGGCTGGAATTGTGTTTTGTCGACTCCCCAAGGGTTTTTGGAATATTTGGGTATTTATAGAGCTGATAGGAGGTGGAGAGGCGTCTCGAGGAGGACATGACCCATCAGGCCGTGTCAGGGGCGTCTAGTGTGCCCTGGTGTGTTGTGGCCTCCTCGGCCCTCCTATCTGTTACTTCTTTGGTCCTCCAGGTGTCTTCTGGCCCCAAAAAAATCTCCAAAAAGTTTTGTGGTATTTGGGCTTCGTTTGGTACTAATATTTTGCAAAATAAAAAACAAGCAAAAAAACAACAACTGGCACTTGGCACTATGTCAATAGGTTAGTCCCGAAAAATGATATAAAGTTGCTATAAAATTGTTGTAAAACCTCCATGATTGATAATATAACAGCATGGAACAATCAAAAATTATAGATACGTTGGAGATGTATCTATAATTTTTGATTATTCCATGCTAATATATTATCATTCTATGCTACTTTTTAGGAATTTGTTTACCAATTTATAATATTTTTGAGGAGTAACCTATTGAGCCATTGTCAAGTGCCAGTTGTTGTTTACAGTACCAAACAAAGTTCAATTGCCACAAAACTTTTTGATGATTTGTTCTAGACCAAAAGAAGACCTGGAAGCTTAGGGAGGAGGCCGGGAGAGCCACGAGGGACCCACAAGCCAACAGGGCGTGCTACCAGGGGTGCCCTGATGGCTTGTGCCTTCCTCAGGTGCTCCCGATGCCCCTCTCTGGCCTATAAATGCACATATATTAAAAAAACAGAATCGCTCCCAAAACACCATTTTTTTCGCCGCAAGTCTCTGTTCCGATGGCAGGCCATCTACACCTCCGTTATGGCACCCTCTCGGAGGGGGGATCGGTCACGGAGGGCCTCCTCATCAACCTTGTTGCGCTCACAATGATCTGTGAGTAGTTCACCACAGACCTATGGGTCCCTAGGTAGTACCTAGATGGCAATATTTATCTCTCTCTCTCTCTCGATCTTCAATACAATGTTCATCGCATATTTGCCTTGATCTATCCGATGTAATCCCTTTGTATTGTGTGTTTGTTGCAATCCGATGAATTGTGAGTTTATGTTCATATTATTCATGAAAAGTATTTGAGTTAAACCTGAATACTAAGATACTTATTTGTATGATCATCATAGCTTTGTAATGCTCTATGATCTATTGAGATAGTTTGGCCAAATAGATTAATATTTCTTTGGTGGGAGTGGTGTGTTGTAGTAGGTTTACCTAGCGAGTTTCTATATCCAAGTGACAGAAGGGGACAAGTTGCATCTTTGTGTTTCTTCTACTAAGGATAAAATGATGGGGTTTATTCATATTTATTGAGTTTACTTTGTCTACATCATGTCATTGTTCTCCAAGCATTACTCTATTTTACTTAATACTCTAGATGCATACTGGATAGCGGTCGATGAGTGGAGTAATAGTAATAGGTGCAGACAGGAGTCGGCCTATTTGCTTATGGACGTGATGCCTATAAACACATGATCATTGCCATGAAAATCGCATAACTATTCTCTTTTTTATCAATTGCCCAACAGTAATTTGTTTACCCACCGTATGCTAATTCTACGAGAGATGCCATCAGAGAACTCTACGACCCCCGGGTCTATTCACTTATATATTCACAAACTCTATCATTAAATTTCTGTTATTTATTTGCTTTTATTTTATTTTTCAATTTACAATTATCTACATAACTCACTTGCTTGCAAATAACGAGATCAAGAGGATTGACAACCCTCTTGTCGGCGTTGGGTGCAAGTTGTTTGTTCTTTTGTGTGTAGCCACTGAAGATGGTTGAGGATTGGTATTCCTATTGGTTAGATAAACCTTGGTTTCATAACTGAGGGAAATACTTGCCCATTTTGTGCTGCGATAGCCCATTCCTCTTCACGGAAAACCCCACGCAGATCACAAGTATCAAGAGTTTATTCACTCATCCTCCACGAGAGAGGCTGGTAAAAAGCATGATTGGTCCTTCTTAATATTAAAATAAATAAAAAAGAACTCCCCCCTAGAAATTTGATTGTTTGGAGGGCACCCGTGGATGCCGCTAGCCATGGAAAGTGTTGTATGGTGGAGGGGGAGTCAACTTCCATTGCGCTCGGGAACCGCCATTAATGATTTTAGCATTGAAGATGCGAAAATCCTTTGACATAATATTGACAGGAAAAGTGCACCACTCAAAATATATTCATCTCTAATTTAACCAATGAGCTTTGGCACATAAGCAACTCCATGCCTCCCTCTACGAAGGGCATAGCTTTTTTGTCAATTTATTTTTGTTGAGTCAACTTCTTATTTCCACCTCAATTATTCTCCACTTGGCAAGCATCACGTGGTAGGCAAAGATCCAAAAATATATATCTAGTCAAATATATTTGATCATGAGTTATTATTGCTGACAATTATCTCTATGATAAGTTAGTTGAGAGGATGTTGTTTGTTTGAGCCCCTATCTTCCTCTGTGTTCAATGGATGATGTTTGTTTGAAAAGTATGCTTTGAGTACCATCAATCATAGAAGGTTGTATGAAAATTAAGTATGTGAAGCTCTTACATAGAATTTTCTGATAATAAGATGAATAGAAATTGTTTGGCGACTAAGAACATAGGTTGTAAAGTTTCAAGAGAGTGCATTGTTTAAACCATCACATGTGAATCAATTGATATTTCTTCATGATGATTCTTATGAGAAAGAGTTGATGTTATGAAGCTAGGAAAATTTATTCAAATTATCATTGAGAAAACTTATATACTATGCTATGCATTCACACTTCATAAATTATTGTTTTTATCATTTACCTACTCGAGGACGAGCAGGAATTAAGCTTGGGGATGTTGATATGTCTCCAACATATCTATAATTATGAAATATGCATGCCATGTTTACAATAATTTATATGGTTTTGGTGCATTTTTATATGATTTTTATGGGCTAACATATTAATCTAGTGCCCAGTGCCAGTTGCTATTTTCTACATGTTTTTGGTTTTCCAGAAAATCCATATCAAACGAAGTCCAAACACGAGAATTTTTTTAACAATATTTTCTAGACATAATTGATCCATGGAGCATCGGAGGAATACCAGAAGACCCACAGGGGGGGGCCACAAGGGCATGGGGGTACACCCTAGGGGGTAGGGCGTGCCCTCGTCCATTGTTCCCCCTATGACACTCCTCGCGTGATATCGACGCTGAAATTTTTTAAATGTTCAGAAACCCCCTAAAGTTAACCTAGAATTTTGACTCCGCGCTCTACAAGCCTCTGTTCCAAATTGAGCTCATCAAAATCCCTTTTCCAGTGCCCCACCGAAGGCCATCTTCATCATCCAACGGTCTGCATGATGAGGAGGGAGTAGTTCATCCTTGGGGCTGAGAGTGCGTACAAGTAGCTATGTGTCTGATCTCTCTATCTCTCATGATCTTGATAGGGCACGATCTTGATGTACCGTGAGCTTTGTTAATATAGTTGGATCATATGGCGTGCTTCCCTCTATCTTTGTTGCGATGAATTGTGTCTTTCCATTTGAGGTTTCAATATTATCGGATTGAATATTTTGGACTTGCGATCAATTGATGTATGTCTGGCACATGGATACCCATGCTGACAATAGGGTATTACACTGAGTCCTTGATGTATGTTTTGGTAATCAAATTGCGGATTCTCAAGATGACATTGGGGTAATCTAGGCACATAGGTTGATACACATTTTCATCCTACTTTCTGTAGTAGAAACTTTGGGGTAATATTTTAAGTTCATTGTGTTGGATTGATTCTTACGATTCTGAAATTGTTTGATGCATGTTGAATGATGATATCCTTGCTAGGCTTCAGGAGATGAGAAGACAAAGGGATGATCCACTACTGCATTTTGAAGGGGACACAATGTTGAGTAAATGTATGAGACGGGAGAAGGAATTGTATGAGCCAGATGGGGAAGAAGAGGATGAAGAGGAGCAAGAGGAGGAGGAATTGAAGGAAGAGGAAGTAGAGGAGGAGGTTGGGCAAGATGTGCAGAAAAAGAAAATGACAAAAGAGACAGAAAAGGCCTAACAAGGAGAGCAACGCAAGTATATATCACTTGCTTGAGAAGGACTGGATATCATTCTGTGATGAGGACAAGAAAAAAACCTATATATTTCTTTTACATGCTTTGTATGATTTTAAGATTTAAACTATAAAATCTTCAGATGCAAAAGAAATTTGCGTTCAGTCACTAGCCCGTGTGTTGGCCTATAGATGGCTACACAGACCATCATTTAAATACTCGTTGATTGCTACAGTGCTACTGCACCCTCTGTCCCATAATATAAGAGTGTTTTTCACACTATATTAATGTCAAAAACACTCTTATACCATGAAGCGAAGGGAGTAGTACTTAGACTATCCATAGTGGGGAGTAACTTAGATTAGTAGTAACATGCATATATTACTACCCTATATTACTACATCTATAGTGGAAAGTAACATATGTGTGGTGTCATGCAACACTTCATTTACTATGTTGTAGATTCATTTGTCTTGAATGTGTAATGTTACTCCTAGTATGAGTATAACTAGCTATGTTACTCAAATCGCCTCTCTCCTCACTAAGTCATTGTCACATAGGCAAATTTGCTAAGTTGGATCCTATAAATGTTAATAAACTAGGCTCCCTAGTTATAGATGCCTCACAATCAATTGAGGTCTCCAAATTAGAATTGAGTCAATCTATTTTGACCGGGTCAACAATTTCTTAAGAAGCTCTCTCATTTTTTCTTTTAGCTCCTAATTTTAGAGGCCTCACAATAAATTGACAACTCCAATTTAAAATCGTGTCACTTAATTTTGACCGGCTCAATAATTTCTTAAGGATCTCTCTCATTCCATTCTTTTAGTTACTATGCTCTTTAATTTTGATCTCTCCTATTTGATTGAAGTATTTAATTTATTTGGTTCATATTTTGATGGGTTCAATGATTCTTTTTTCCAAATAAATCACATCAACCAACTTATAAAAACATATATATCTCACGAATCACCTCGACATAAGAAAGAAGTGCAAACACGTGATATAGCACCAATGTATTACATGCAACCATTGATGTAGAAAATTTCGCCACGTACGTATGGGCTGCTTAGCAGATAACCCGGAATCACGTCGCGAAAGGCCCCATAACACCGCATTATAAATAAATATAAAACACTGTAGGATCGAAAGTAGTGCTAGAGGGGGGTTGATTAGACTACTTGACAAAATAAAAATCTACTTTTCCCAATTTTAATTCTTGGCAGATTTTAGCATTCATAGTATGTCAAGTACACCCTACACATGCATCTCTACGAGTATAGCAGCGGAAAGTAAAGACAAGCATGTAAGTAAAGAGAGGGTAGGAAGATCAAACACAATTGGAGACACGATGATTTTTCCCGTGGTTCCGATAGGTGACGCTATCGTACATCCACATTTATGGAGTCTTCAACCCATGAAGGGTAACCGTCGTGAGAGTCCACGAAGGTCTCTATCCACGGAGGGCTCCAAGAAGCAACCTTGACTATACCATGATGTCCTACGTCTACGGAGGACTAGTCTAACTCGGGGTAGATCTTCACGAAGTAGGCCATCTCCTTGTCCTTACAAACTTCTTGGTTCACTCCACAACACGAAGTAGAAGGCTCCCAAGCGACACCTAAACAATCTAGGAGGCACCACCCTCCAAAAGATAAAAGGCTCGATTGTGTCGATAAACTCCTTGCTCTTGTGCTTCAAGATGATAGACTCCTCAATACACAATCACTCTCTCACAAATATGGCATGGTGGAAGATATTGATTGGGTGGAAAGCAACTTGGGGGGGATAGAGATCAAGATTCATATGGTAGGAATGGAATGGCATGATCTGAACACATGAGTAGGTGGCTCTCTCTCTCAGAAAATTAGTAGGTATGAGTGGGGAACTGTTCTGAGTGCTTCTCTTTCGAGTGAGTGGTGGTGGAGGGGTATATATTGGCATCTCCAAAAATCCAACCGTTACATAAAAAACGACCAACTTGGTGACACCGATGTGTTAATATCGGTGGTACCAAAGTGACCAAAAGGTGGCAACTTTTAAATCTCGTTGAGACCGATATAGGAAACTCGGTTGCACCGATAAGGTCACCAACGGTCAGATTGCACAATCTCGATGACGCCGATTCACAAAACTCGGAGGGACCGATTTTGTAAACTTGCGTAACAGAAAGTTCGCAACCCAAACTCGGTGGCACCGAAACAGAATCGGTTGCACCGAAGTGGCTAGGGTTTGGCTGAGTCTATCTAGGGTTTGGAATTGGTGGCACCGAGTGGAGAGTGTTGGTTGCACCAGTTTTGAATATTTGGCTTTGGACATACTTTTATGGAAGAACTTGTGGGTGTATGTGGTGACTATCACTTGTGCACGTATGAGCATTTTGTTCACCAACAAAACCTTACCTCCTTTTAGTAGTATTGGCTATTGGCTTTCCTATGGACTCAAAGTGATTTCTCACAAAAGATAAAATGTAGAGTCCTTTGCTTGAAGCTTGTCCAATGTTATTCCTTGCATCTTGGGGTATTCCACAATCCTTAAGCCAGCCCATCATTGAACTTTTTCTGAAATATACTTAGTGGAAACATTAGTTCAATGACATATATATTGTTATTAATTACCAAAACTACCAATGACATATATGCTTTCAAACACACCCCGTCATTTCCCGAAACTCGCCAGTCCAAATACTCCATCGGCTCGAAAATATAAGGTGTATTAGTTTTTGTAAACACAAATTTATTCAACTTTGACTAGATTCATTTCATGACAAAGGTAATAACGCTGATTTGGTATATTTCTTTTCAAATTTGACGAAACTTAAAGAGATTTAACTTTTCAGAAAAAAAAACCCTGATATTTTGGAATAGAGGGAGTAATTTTCTTATGTAAATTCAATAACACCAGCGGCGCAACAAAGCGCAGCCAACCCTTCTAGTCCAAAAGGAAAAGAAAGATAACAAACACAAGAAGATTTAGACTGAACTACACAGGTTTAACATATATTCACATGACCTTGTACCTGTCTTCATATTCATCTTTGTAGGATGGTTGTTCGATTCTTTAACGATAAAATGTGTATACCTATGACAACATGAACATGCTTTTAGAAATTTTATCCGAGTCTTTTGATATAAGTTGTTGAATTTATGTCACACTGCATATTCATCTAGAGGTAGCTCGATGCTACCGGTATAACTGATATAGATAATGAGTTAGTGACATGTGGTAAAGAAAATAGAAGCAAACTTCTATAAGACCAATCCCAACAAAATGATTAGGACGTGGGAAGGCTTAGAAACTAAACTCGTTAAATGCGTATGTCTTTATTTGTTATAAGTTGAACTTTTGATATTTAATTAGTTGTAGGATCGTACCTGTACAATCAAGAGGAAAGTAAAGATGACAAGGGAGAGAAAAAAATACACACATGGTTGGCATATAACACATGACATTGTAGCTCTCTTCGTCCCTCCACGAAAATCATCTCTTTCTTTCATTTCTTCTTATTGACCCATCACATTGGCTCTTTGTCTATGTGGCATGGTTTAGCACTTGCATGTGTAGAGCATTGGTTTATTACAAAACATTTAAATTTGTTGCCCCGAGCCCACAAGTTTATTTCAATGGATGCGTTTAGTTCATAGCCAAGAAAGAAACTAGGTTTTTAACTATAGTTTTTTTATAAAGAACTATAGTTACTATCAAAGTTACTCCTAAAATGGACAGTCTTAGAGCATCTCGAGCCGTTTGGCCTTCCCAGGGTCATTGTTTTCACTGGCGAGAGGTGAGCCGGCGAAAGTTTTGGGCTGGGAGCTTGTTTATTCCCAGTCGGTCCCCCATGTCATGTCTTTTCCTTGCTTTTGATTGGTGCATGCGCATGCTCGTCTTGCTCCATTTGTGGTCCCCCGCATGCACATGGGAGAAAAATAGAGGAGAGAGGAGAGAGAGATCCAATAGCCCCACCATTAGCCATGCAAAAAAGTATCGCCGGCGTCCCCAGCTGCCCCCCAGAATCCTGGGTTCGCAGTGGGTTCGCCGGTGGTATTTTTGACCATATCCGGCGTTAATCGAGCTCGTGGGGGCGCGAGTGAGAATATTTCTTCCGCCGGCGTAGAAAAAGTGCTCCTGGTGGCCTTCCTAGGTGGACAGGTGTAGATGCTCTTAGCAAAACGTACCGTGAAATGAAGAAAAGGGGGGAAATAAGTATAAGAGCAACTCTAGCAGATCCCGTAAAACGCTGACCCACATAAGCCTTTTGCAGTTCGCGAAAAAGGGTATATGATGGCCGGTGCGGGTGAGGTCAGACTCAGACCCCGCAAAACGGACCCGTAAAAAAAGGATATTCCATGAATATGCTCTTTTACGAGTCGGCTACGCGGGTCTACTTGGGCCGCCGTGTCGACCCGCAAACCCAAGACGCCAATTATTGAATTTGACATCGATTCCGACAAATAAGTTCAAATTCAAACAATAGAACACAGTTCACACGCAAAAAAAAGATTAGTTTTGTAGGACAAACATAAAAGGGGGTCTTGCAAAAGTGACGACCAAATCCGGCATCATCTTAGTCGATCTTCACTCCGTGCCACCGAGTCCATCGAGGTCATCCCGCCGGCCGGGATCGCACAACGGCGTTGGCGCCCGGAGCGCGGGCCTTCCTGGCGGGGCCAGCCGGATTCCCACCCTGCACGACCACATTGCCCTGCCGCTTGCGGGCAGGCGCAATGGTGCCTTGAGTGACGGCGGGGCCAACATGGCCGGCGACGAGATCCACCGGAGGGGATTGAGCGTGCGCGACTTCGACGGTGACGGGGGACGGCAAGGAGTCTTCCATGGCGGCGAAGAACTGCCAAGGAAGATGCACCGGAGCGGGCGGGCGCGGGGGCAATGGTGGCGGAGGTGTGGGGGAGCGGGAACGTCCGCGCGGAAATGTCCCTTGCGGCAAATCTCGTTACGGATATGGGCTGAGCTCGCGTCGTCCTCCCACCCCATGAATCTAAACATTGGGGAAGATCTTTTGTCGCACCCCGCAAAAAAAATATGGGTCAGACGTGTTTGCGGTGTCTGATCCGACAAGTTTTTTCGCGTTGATCCGTACTTTGACGGTTATTTTATATATACGGGTCTGATAGAGATGGTGTAATTGGGCCTAAAACCAGTGACAGCCGCCACCCGCCCTGACCCTCGTATCATCAGGGCGCAGCCTTTCTCCGGTTTCACGCCGTAAGCAGAGCAGCACCAACACAGCATCATGTCGGGCGCGGCGGCGGCGGCGCGAGTACTGCCGAAGGCGGTGACCTTCGTGACGGGCAACGCCAAGAAGCTGGAGGAAGTCCGCGCGATTCTTGGCTCCTCCATCCCCTTCCAGTCCCTCAAACTCGTCCGTAAGCTGAAGCTGGCTCCTCCTCTTTCTTCCACCCCCTCTACCTCTCCTCCATTCATGTATGTACAAGGTAGCAGCACAGCTGCACAGCAGTGAAAGGTTTAGTGCTAGACTAAGGATGCATAGGACTTGCTGGTTGATGGGAGTGCCGTGGCTGCGTAGCTGTGGCTTCTTATGGTGCCGGAACCCTAGGATAACACCAATCTGTGGATATCCCTATTTGACTTTGTTATTTGGATCATAAGAAAAATGTTTTGTTGTTAGCGCACACCAAACATATAATGGTGGATTGGTTGCAGCTGAAAATTGTGAATTACGAATTTGCTTCACAGCTTCGGTTACTGTCTCCTACTGTTTTAGCTTCGTCGAACCATCCGTTTTCACTGATAATGATAAAACCATGTGTTTTTCATGTTTAATATTCACCCCAAAAATCTTGGATGTCTTATAACCCAAATTTAGGACAGATGATGACATGGGCCCTTGCTGTTCTGCTTATTATTCCTTCTTTAAATGGTGTCGATGTGCATCAATAATGTTTAGGGGAATAGCACCCTGACTTTCGATGGTAAAATTATGCAACAGTTTGGGGGTAAGTTTGGAGGGAACAGGTGTGAATGCAATAGGAGTTCCTCATTAAATATAGTCAGTGGACTTGTGATTCATGTGATTAGTCACTGTTGTCATGTGGTCTTCGTATAGCCTGTAACTATTTATCTTTTGTATTCTGGTATTAGTAATGTTGAGAGGTAGGAAGTCCAGATTTTTAATAATCATGAAGATTTCTCATTTTCATTCCGGGGTCCTAGTTAAGAGTATAAATACAGCTGTTATGATTCATAGTATTGACGAACACTCTGATGGAATTGGAATCTGAACACCCTACACTTGAATTAGGATTCTGATGCCTTACATGTAATAATTCAGCTGGAGATGGACTAAGTGTGCTCACTGTAAATAGGCAATAGTGATATATCCATTTTCGAAATATGGTTCTCATGGGAATCATGCAAGTTCCTATTAGTATGTGATTTCAGTTTTGAGAAGTACAAAATCATAAAACAAAGTAACACCGAAGAAGAAGTTGTTTTTGATTTATGGGTATTATTCTCTGTTAAATTTGGCAGTGCCTGAGTTGCAAGGAGAGCCAGAGGACATATCTAAAGAGAAGGCCCGAATGGCTGCATCTCAGGTACCTCTATCTTTTATAGTACTACTCCCTCTGTTTCTTTTTACTCCGCATATAAGATTTGTTTGAAGTCAAACTAAGCAAAGTTTGACCAAATTATATCAAAATATATCAACACCTACAATACTAAAATTATACAGTAGGAAAATCAACTTCATAATGCATCTAATAATATTGGTTTCATATTGTGAATGTTGATATTTTTTAATGTAGGGAGTACTAGAATAATTATGCAGAGAATTTAAATTTTAATTGTTTGAACTCTTGTTAATGAATCTGCATTCCATACTTTGAATAGGTGAATGGTCCTGTACTTGTTGAGGACACCTGTCTATGTTTCAATGCACTCAAAGGTTTGCCAGGTAACTATTTTGCATTAATTCTTTCTTTTCACTTCCTAAATGAATTCAATGTGCTCAATATGATATAATTTGCTTTCTGCTGCAGGGCCCTATATGTAAGTCCTTTTCTTCTCCAGGCACTATAACATATTTTCTTATTACCAACTTAGAGATAATAAACATCCTTCGCCACTGTAACTTATTGAGAAAATGCTTTCAGATATCAAGTCTAACTAACCTTTTTGTTCCTTATCTGGATGTTTTGCACACATGAATGTACAGAAAATGGTTTCTAGAGAAGATCGGTCATGAAGGTAATATGGCTACTCAAGTGTCATTTCATTATTTCTAATGTTTGACTTTGTGAACTCATGCATGCTATTTCTGCAATTCTAGGTTTGAACAATCTGTTAAAAGCTTATGAAGACAAATCAGCTTTTGCTATGTGCATCTTTTCCCTTGCTCTTGGACCAGGGGAGGAACCGATCACATTTGTTGGAAAAACAGCAGTAAGATGTTACTTGGAATTTTCGTCTGAAGTATTACGTATATGCCATACTAGCACTGCACAATGAGAGTGAGCACATCTATCAGTATGCCACTTCAGTCGGCCTACATCCAGAATTGCATATCCCTCTACAACATGGATACCTTCAGCTTATATATTCTGGTGTATTTTGTTATAAGCGAGTTCAGAGTGCAGCTAAATTCTGATGGCGTCACCATATTCGTGTCTTTTGGAAGAACATATTTCATACTCTAGTTTTTTGCATTCCACACAGAGAAGCACTGTTATCTTGTTATATTGTCCGTTTTCATGTGTCCTCATCATAGCACTTTGATCTGTTGTGGTGCGTTTATTTTGGCAAGGACAGTAAAATCTGACGCCATGTTTTTAGTAAGAAAAATGAGAGTGGTTTGGCTTCTTGAACGTGTTTTGAGATTTCCTTCTCCATATGCAGGGGAAAATTGTACCTGCGAGAGGCCCTGCTGATTTTGGATGGGACCCTGTATTCCAACCAGATGGATTTGAACAGACGTGAGCTTCCTGATATATTTCCATTTCTTTCATGCATCCCTTGCGTTATGTACTGACAGGTGGGTATGTAATACAAATACAGGTATGCTGAGATGCCCAAGTCCGAAAAGAATCAAATATCTCATAGGGGGAGAGCTCTTGCACTGGTGAAAGAACATTTCGCTTCTGCCAATTATGAAGTTCAGAGTGATGCGGCTTAAAATTCATTTTCATGCACCAAAATAACAAGATTTCATGTCTCTCTGTTAGGGTTACATAATCTTCCAAGCTGTACTCGAGCAGCTTGGAAACTCTGGTGACTCCTGAAACTCTGGTGACTGTTATGAGCAGATTGTGGATGTACTGGATTTTTGTCAAGATTTCTGATGAATTTTTTGCATCATATCTCTTTGCCAATTATTAAGTTTACAAATTAATTGAATCTGTTTGCCAGTCAACACCATTATTTCACACTACAATCCAGATTTTCACATCATTCTTTCACACTACAATCCAGATGCTGGTTGCATCTGCAGAAGCATAAGACAGCAAAGAATAAATTAAGAATCGCAACTCATCATACATACTAACTGGATGCAAAAAACTGCAACCAACTTGTGCTACTACTGCTTAGGGCCTCCTAAGCTTAATGTTGACAGGCATCTCCTTGTAGGAGGTGACTTTCTCTGTGGCCCGCCGGAGCGGCCTCCCCAGCGATGACCTGCGCGGGAACTGCACCGACGAATCCAGCTCCCACGACGCCCCCTTCCTGTCATCTCCACCGCCGGCGGTGAGCTGAACGTCCTCTATCTCGAACAAGTCTTCCCTGCGGCCACTCGATTGCGGCGTTCTCATGGACTTGCTGCAGAAACAGTAAGAATCAGTGGCTGAACGGCGTTTCTTCCCAGATCACCGCTCTGTGGGTGTTACTTACCGTCTCTGTGCGCTCTCCCTTTCCTTGGACGCCGCCATCAGCTTCGTCGGTGCCACCGCAGGTCCCAGAGCTAGGAAACCAAATGCCAATCAGAATCAGTTAGCATAGCCACACATGTGAAGAGAAGCAAATGCCAAATACTACTGGTAGGGATATCATGGTTACATCGAGATCTTAGCAGCCTCTTCCGGCTGGCGTTGCAGGTAGACTTCTTGGCACTGGCGGTGTGCGACGCATCTGAAGCAGGCTCCGCGTCTCCATCCTTAAGCTGTGCAGCTGCAGCAGCTCTGTCGGCGACCAAGTGCCGCGCCGTTTCGTTCGCGCTCTTCTGTTGCTGGAGTCTGCTGCTCTTCAGCGCTTTCTTTGCCTCCTGTTGTTAGGGACATCGCGGTTCAGGGCACATGAACACAGAAGCATCAAGCAGCCGTATGGACATTTGGCATGAGATGGCATGATATACCTCAAGTTCCGACGATTTTACTTTGAGGGCAGCTCTCGAGCACGTAAGCTCATGTTGTAACGATTTCAGCTTCAGAAAGATAAGAAGAAAAACATGGACTGATCAGATTTGGGAATGCCATGATCAATTTTTTCTCTAGAAAATGTCAGCACAGTGTTGTCAAGATTGACCAAAGAAGTAAAACTTACCCTATTTTTGCCAAGATTTAGCTCCTGCGAAGCAAACATTTCAAGACAGAGATTAGCCTCGTGGTGAACATGATCAAGTCCACGGTTGTAAAACGGGGATAACGGAGTTTCTTGCAGATAGTTTGGGGAGTAACTTACTGCTAACATCTGGGAATTAGCCTGCGCAAGCTGCCAGTTTGCCAGCCGCAGATTCTGCAGCTCAGCCCCGCTCAACTCTATGAATTTGCTGTGCGCACCAAATCAAACCAAATAAAGTCAACACCGGAACACTCGCACATCAAGAAACCCTATCCATCCTAGACAAAAGAGAACAATCGGTGCAGGCAAACACTCACTCTCTCTCCTCCACGAGCTTCACAAGATCCGAATTCTCCTGAAATTATAGACACAGGGAATCGAGAAAGAAAGAGCAGCGTTAGCGACCACGACCCATCATTCTGATAACCAAGAAAGATACGGCGGTGGAATCGGGATCTTGCCTTGACCAGCCGCGCGATTCCATCCACGCCGTCCGCGCACCTCGACCCGTCCTGCTGCTGCCCCTCATCAGCCGCCACCGCCAGCGGCCGCCTCAGGTTGGTGATGTCGCAGAGCGTCTTCCTCCTCGCCGATGTGGCGCTGGCGGCGCCCAGCTTTCGCATGGCGGCTATGGCCGCCGCGTTCCTGGTCTGCGCCACCGCCGCTTGAGCCGGGTTGGCCTGCTGAGGCGCGACGACGGCGGTCTCCATGGGATTCCGGTCACGGGGACGGCCAAAGAGTCGGTCCCCAGGAAGGGGAGAGGGATCGGAGAGCCGGATGCTTTGGGGAGAGAGAGATTTGGGAGCTTTCTCGGTCGATGGATCGGAGATTGGAAGAAAGGGAAAGGGGCAACGGCTAGTAGGGGACAACGGGTATATGAGGGGGGCGGCGTAACGTTCGAATCGGAGGGTTTAGGTCAGGGAAGTGGACAGAGCGGATTGAGCCACGGAGGGAAGATCTACGGCTGTCGTATCAAGTGGGTACATACTTGGGTAGAGACAACGCATTTGGGTTTCACAATGGCAGTAGGTGCCATGTTGGACGCTCCACCCGGTTATAAAATTTTGTTTAGGGAATCTTCAACGTTGCTGAACACTATTTTGGATAGGGACAATAATACGAAAGCCAGTCATCCAATTATGTCCATGTATATTTCAAAGCGGGTATGAATAGACCAGATGATTTTCAATCAAATACGAGGAAATTTATTTTAAGTTTAGACATAATTTACATAAAACGGATGATATTTCATCCATTCAAATAAACTTTTGAAAATTAATTGAGCTATCTTGAGTGGATGGTAACCTGGTACATTATCCGTCTTAAGTAGTCCTTCCAGCTGTGTAAGGGCGCTTGTGCAATAGTCCTGCCTAGAGCTCCTCGAGGAGCCCCTCAGCTTCCTCTTGTGCCGTGTGGAGGGCCGCCTCAGCCAATGTCGACTCTGACCAGTACCCTGTCGGTCTTGCCCCTGCTGACGGTAGCGAAGGTGTCGTTGAGCGACTACTCCTTGCCGATCTGGGCGAGCTCCCCATCGAGCCGATGGTGGCACCTCGCGGTCGTCTCCTCGATAGTCAGCGACCAGTCGCATGCCTAGACCTCTGCAAGGTCGGGGTCCAAGCGGACCTAGGCCTGTGCCTCGTCGTATTTGGTGAACGCCGAACGCCGCGCCGCATTGCTAGCCTCATCGCCCCCTCCTCCACAGCGACGATACTACGTGACGATGCGGAACCGCCATCGCAACGGTCATGGAGGCAGTGGAGGGGGCGCCCGCACGTCTTCGCGAACACCGGTGACACCTCCTCCTTCACGACTAGTCGTCACGACGCTAAGGATGTTCGATGTCAATGTCGGGTCGTCCTTCACGTGACACCCGATTTTGATGCCGATGTTGCATATGGGCGACGCGGGCCCTACATTCACACGGTAGCACTGTGACGGGAGCAACTCCTCCATCATGTACGCTAGCAGCGACAAGGGCGATGCCGGGCCACGACCCTACAGTGACTGCTCGATCATGAGCTCCATTTTCCTCACGTACTTGTCGTCCATGACTGCCGCCTCCACGTAGAGGCGCGGTTACTGTGGCGGCGGCTGGTCCTCCTCGTAATTGGAGGAGATGATGATCTCGATCTCCTCGGAGGAGGAGCTAGCGGTCATGGTGGTCAAGAGGCCGGAAGAGCAATGGAGACGGCGATAAGATCCAGATTCGGAGGGAGATCCGGATCCTCGCTGTCTGCCGGCATGGAGAAACATGACTTTGGGATGGTGTGGATAGTGGTCTAGACTGCGCCTGTGCGTCTCTAACAAGTATGACCAAATATCATAGAGTGAAGGGGCTTAGTTGCACAGGAAGGAGCCTGGCAAGTCTGGGCTATGTTGAAGTCGCATTACCCCATCATCAACACTAAAAAAAGCACTTCCATGATGTTACGCATTTGTGTAGGATCAAAAGTATGTATAGGGGGGGTGATTAGACTAATTGACCAAATTAAACTTAACATTTTTCCAATTTTATTGGTTGGCAAGTTTTAGCGATTTTACCGAGTCTAGCACACCCTACACATGCAAGTCTACGAGTTGTGCAGCGCAAAGTAAAGACATTGCAAGTGAATGAAAAAGGCAATGAAGACACGAAGTTTTTTTGCATGGTTCCAATAGGTGGTGCTATTGTACGTTCACGTTGATGGAGACTTCAACCCATGGAGGGTAACGGCTGCATGAGTCCATGAAGGGTCCATGAAGAAGTACCCTCACTCGGGTTAGATCTTCATGAAGTATCTCCTTACACTTACAAACTTCTTGGTTCAAATCTAAACGATTTGGAGGCTCCAAGCGACACCTAACTAATCTAGAAGACACTAATCTCCAAGAGGTAATAGATGTTGTTTTGATGATAAACTCCTTGCTCTTGTGCTTCAAAAGATAGTCTCCTCAACACTCAATCACCATCTCACAAGAATTTGCTTGGTAGAAGAGGATGATTGGGTGGAAAGAAATTTAGGGAGTCTAGAAATTAAGGATCTATTGGTTGGAGTGGAATCCCTTGATTTCAACACATGAGTAGGTGGTTCCCTCTCAGAAAATGAATGATGGAAGTGTAGTTTTGTTCTTATGCCTCTCTCTAAGAGAAAGAGGTGGTGGAGGGGTATATATAGCCTTCACCAAAAATTGAACTGTTACAACATTATTTCCCAACTCGATGACACCGAAGATAAATCTCGGTGGTACCAAATAGTACAAAAAGTCCCAACTTTTCACTTTTCCATGGGACCAAAGGAAAAGTCTTGGTCAGACCGATTCAACTTAACCTAGGAAGATTGATCACTTCAGCGGCTCCGAAATTATATCTCGAAAATTCCGAAACAAAAAATCTCAATCATAGAAGGTTGGTCACTGCTTTTTGGTTCCACCGAATGCAGTCTCGGTTGCACCGAGAACTTAGGGTTTGATTGAGGGTTCTATATAGGGTTGACTTGATGAGATCGAAGTCAGAAACTCAATGTGGCCGAAGTAGCTTTTAGGGTTTCGGACATAAGTGTTTGTGAGGAAGTGTCTGGGGTTTTTGGTGGAAAATCTCTAAGCACTTGAGCAACCAGATCATCATCAGTACATCATTACCTCTTAATAATATTGGCTTTCCTATGGACTCAATGTGATCAAATCACTTAAAGCTAAGTGTAGAGACTTGAAGCTTTTTCCAATATGATTCCTTTACATCTTAGGTTTTTTTATGTGCATCTAGTGCCACCCCTTATTGGTTTTGGAGTATTGAAGACAAACGTGGTTGAGAGACTAATGTGTTTGTGAGACTTCATAGGACATCACAGATATAAGTACATGCAGATTCGGTTTAACCATCGAAGACGACCCCTAAAAATGTCCGAAGACATTGAAGACGGTTGAAGACAATGGTGGTGCACGAAGATAACCGCATGAATATAAAGAGACGCGAAGACTTTGTCTTTTGGTAGTTTTGTTTTCTCATTTCCCGAGTCACAGGAACCACCATACTGTTAAGTGGGGTCCAAGTGATCGAAGTCAAAAAGTGACATGATGCTCAACCAAATTCCTATGTCTTCGTATGAAGATAATGAGAGAAAATCTCTTCCAGAGTTGGTTGAGTCAGCGTTGCTTGTTTCCCAAGCAATGTTGTCATGTGAGTCTTTGAAATCTAACCGTTGGGACAAGTGTCGGTTGGCCATTGACCAAGGTCCCTTTCAATCATATCGTGCCATGTTGCCTGTTGGTTGGCTGCTCAGATCTATTACACGACTTTTGCCGTTTGAGAGCAACCCACCTCAAATACTTTGAGAGAGAGAGATACTTTGCAAGGATAAACCCCAAACACCTATAGCCAGAGTGTTTTGAGCATCACCAAAGTCATTCTGTTCTGAGAGAACCGAAGACTTGTTACCCTTGAAGATTGTGCATCTTTGAGACAGGTTAGGCGTCATGGTCTAGAGCATACAAGAGTCATTGTGAATTGATGGGTGACCTAGTTAGTGAAGCTTTAGAAAGTCTTCCTTGAAGACTTACTAGAGTGATTGGACGAGGTCTAAGTGAACCTAGATCAAGGGGAATATGGTGAAGTCTAGGTCTGTAGAGTTCAATCTCAGCCTCCCCAACCAAACGTACAGTTATCACAGCTACTGGAACTGGTCCAACAAACCCTCTGTCTTCGTCGAGCAACTAGTTCTATCTTCTTCACATCTTTACCTTCAATACTGAATTTTGAAGTCATTGCTTGATGACCTCTGTGTGAATACATTCACCAAAGACATTTATCTGATTGCCATTTGTCTTTGTACTATCTAAGTTTATCTTAGATACATCTTAGCTTGCATGACTATTATGCCTTACTTGCATGAATGTCTTCATCATGTTTCATCTTCTGCCTAGAATCTTGATTGTTATCCCTAGCTATTTTATCCCGATTAGCTTCCACATACTTCGAATACATTGCATGTTTCAAAGCAATTCATAAAAATCGCCTATTCACCCATGTAGTTGATGACTAGCACTTTCAATTGGTATCACAATAGGTACTTCCCGTTATCTGTGATTCGGTTTAACTACCTGGAGTTTTAGCTATGTCGACTACAGGGATAATCAAGGTCTCCACTGTGGGTCTTGTCTTTGATGGCAAGAATACCCCTACTGGAAGAACAAGATGCGCATGCATCTTGAAGCCATTGACAATGACCTCTGGTATGTCGTCATGGCTAGTGTCCCAAGGTAGGCTAAGGTGACACTGCTGTAGATATAAAGTGTTGGAAATATGCCCTAGAGGCAATCATAAAATGGTTATAATTATATTTCCTTGTTCATGATAATTGTATATTGTTCATGCTATAATTGTATTGACCAGAAACCGTAATACATGTGTGAATACATAGACCACAACATGTCCCTAGTGAGCCTCTAGTTGGCTAGCTCGTTGATCAATAGATGGTCACAGTTTCATGACCATGGACATTGGATGTCATTGATAACATGATCACATCATTAGGAGAATGATGTGATGGACAAGACCCAATCCTAAGCATAGCACAAGATCGTGTAGTTCGTCTGCTAGAGCTTTTCTAATGTCAAGTATCGTTTCCTTAGACCATGAGATTGTGCAACTCTCGGATACCGTAGGAATACTTCGGGTGTGCCAAACGTCACAACGTAACTGGCTGGCTATAAAGGTACACTACGAGTATCCCCGAAAGTGTCTGTTGGGTTGGCACAAATCAAGACTGGGATTTGTCACTCCGTGTGACGGAGAGGTATCTCTGGGCCCACTCGGTAAGACATCATCATAATGAGCTCAATGTGACTAAGGAGTTAGCCATGGGATGATGTGTTATGGAACGAGTAAAGAGACTTGCTGTTAATGAGATTGAACAAGGTATAGGGATACCGACAATCGAATCTCGGGCAAGTATCATACCAGTAGACAAAGGGAATTGTATACGGGGTTGATTGAATCCCTGACATCGTGGTTCATCCGATGAGATCATCGTGGAGCATGTGGGAGCCAACATGGGTATCCAAATCCCGTTGTTGGTTATTGACCAGAGAGGTGTCTCAGTCATGTCTACATGCCCCCCTGAACCCATAGGGTCTACACACTTAAGGTTCGATGACGCTAGGGTTATAGGGAAATTCTCTACGTGGTTACCGAAGGTTGTTCGGAGTTTCGGATGAGATTCCGGACATCACGAGGAGTTCTGGAATAGTCCAAAGTTAAAGATTCATATATAGGAAGTGAGGTTTTGGTCACCGAAAGTGTTTTGGGCATCATCGGTAATGTATCAGGACCACCGGAAGGGTTCCGGGGGTCCACCGGGAAGGGCCCCGGCCCTCGGAAGGCTACATGGGCCAAGAGTGGGAGGGAACCAGCCCCTAGGTGGGCTGTTGCGCCTCCCACCTCAGCCCAAGGCGCATCAAGGGTGGAGGGGGGCAAACCCTAGGCATGGAGGGGCCCAAGGCCCACCCTAGGGCGCCGCCCCTCCTCCCACCTTGGCCGCCGGCCCTACCATCTAGGGCTGCCACACCCTCTAGGGTGGGAACCCTGGATGGGGTGCCTCCTCCTCCTCCTCCTATATATATGTGGGTTTTTTGGGGGCTGCAACACACCAATATCTCTCTCCCTCAGCGCAGCCCTACCCCTCCTCGTCCTCGTCCTCCGTAGTGCTTGGCGAAGCCCTGCCGAAGTACCACGCAGCTCCACCGTCACCACGCCGTCGTGCTGCTAGAGCTCTCCCTCAACCTCTCCTTCCTCCTTGCTGGATCAAGGCGTAGGAGACGTCATTGGGCTGCACGTGTGTTGAATGCGGAGGTGCCGTTGTTCGGCGCGTAGATCGGAATCTACCACGATCTGAATCACTGCGAGTATGACTCCACCAACCGCGTTCTAGTAACGCTTCTGCTTTGCGATCTTCAAAGGTATGAAGATGCAATCCCCTTCGCTCGTTGTTAGTTTCTCCATAGATTGATCTTGGTGACACGTAGGAATTTTTTTGATTTACTACTACGTCTCCCAATAGTGGTATCAGTGCTAGGTCTATGCATAGAATCTATGCACGAGTAGAACACAAGTTGTTGTGGGCGTCGATTTTGTCAATTTGCTTGCCGTTACTAGTCTTATCTTGATTCGGCGGTATTATGGGATGAAGCGGCCCGGACCGACTTTACACGTACGCTTACGTGAGACTAGTTCCACCGCCTGACATGCACTTGTTGCATAAGGTGGCTAGCGGGTGTCTGTCTCTCCCACTCTAGTCGGATTGGATTCGATGAAAAGGGTCCTTATGAAGGGTAAATAGAAATTGGCATATCACATTGTGGTTTTAGCGTAGGTAAGAAACGTTCTTGCTAGAAACCTATAGCAGCCACGTAAAAACTTGCAACAACAATTAAAGGACGTCTAACTTGTTCTTGCAGCATATGTCGTGTGATGTGATATGAGCAAAAAGAATGTGATGTGATATATATGATGTATGAGATTGATCATGTTCTTGTAATAGGATTCATGACTTGCATGTCGATGAGTATGACAACCGGCAGGAGCCATAGGAGTTGTCTTAATTTATTGTATGACCTGCGTGTCAATCATAAACGCCATGTAATTACTTTACTTTATTGCTAACCGTTAGCCATAGTAGTAGAAGTAATAGTTGGCAAGACAACTTCATGAAGACCCGATGATGGAGATCATGGTGTCATGCCGGTGACAATGATGATCATGGTGCCCCGAAGATGGAGATCAAAGGAGCAAGATGATATTGGTCATATCATGTCACTATACTAATTGCATGTGATGTTTATCATGTTTACATCTTATTTTCTTAGAATGACGATAGCCTAATAAGATGATTTCTCACTAAAATTTCAAGAAATGTGTTCACCCTAATTGTGCACCGTTGCTGAGGTTCGTTGTTCCGAAGCACCACGTGATGATCGGGTGTGATAGGTTCTAACGTTTGCATACAACGGGTGTAAGCCAGATTTACACACGCAATACACTTAGGTTGACTTGACGAGCCTAGCATGTACAGACATGGCCTCGGAACACGAGAGACCAAAAGGTTAAACATGAGTCGTATAGAAGTTATGATCAACATGAAGATGTTCACCATTGATGACTAGTCCATCTCACGTGATGATCGGACACGGGCTAGTTGACGTGGATCATGTGTCACTTGGATGACTAGAGAGATGTCTATCTAAGTGGGAGTTCATTAAATAATTTGATTATGTGAACTTAATTATCATGAACTTAGTCTAAAATTGTTTTTACAATCTATATTGTAGATCCAATGGCCCACGCTAATGTTGCCCTCAACTTCAACGCGTTCCTAGAGAAAACCAAGCTGAAAGACGATGGAAGCAACTATACGTACTGGATCCGTAGCTTGAGGATCATCCTCATAGCTTCCAAGAAATTGTATGTCCTTGATGCACCGCTAGGTGACGCACCCATTTTCCCAGCAACTCAAGATGTTATGAACGCCTGGCAGTCGCGTTGTGATGATTACTCACTGGTTCAGTGCGACATGCTTTACAGTTTAGAACCGAGGCTCCAAAAGCGTTTTGAGCAACACGGAGCATATGAGATGTTCCAAGAGCCGAGAATGGTTTTCCAAGCTCATGCCCGGGTCGAGAGATATGATGTCTCCGACAAGTTCTTCAGTTGTAAGATGGATGAGAATAGTTATGTCAGCGAGCACATACTCAAAATGTCTAGGTTGCACAATCGCTTGTCTCAGCTGGGAGTTAATCTTCCGGATGACTCAGTTATTGACAGAATCCTCCAGTCGCTCCCACCTAGCTACAAGAGCTTTGTGATGAACTAAAACATGCAGGGTATGTGATCGCCGTCGGCACGCTACCTCTACATCTACCTTCGGGATTAGTTTTAAACCTTAATAATTGTTATTTAGTACCAGCTTTGAGCATGAACATTGTATCTGGATCTTGCTTGATGCGAGATGGCTACTCATTTAAATCCAAGAATAATGGTTGTTCTATTTATATGAGAGAAATGTTTTATGGTCATGCCCCGCTGGTCAATGGTTTATTTTTGATGAATCTCGAACGTGATGTTACACATGTTCATAGTGTGAGTACCAAAAGATGTAAGGTTGATAACGATAGTCCCACTTACATGTGGCACTGCCGCCTTGGTCATATTGGTGTCAAACGCATGAAGAAGCTCCATGCTGATGGACTTTTGGAGTCTCTTGATTTTGAATCATTTGACACATGCGAACCATGCCTCATGGGCAAGATGACCAAGACTCCATTGTCTGGAACAATGGAGTGAGCAACTGACTTGTTGGAGATAATACATACCGATGTATGCGGTCCAATGAGCGTTGAGGCTCGCGGTGGCTACCATTATGTTCTCACCCTCACTGATGACTTGAGCAGATATGGGTATGTCTACTTAATGAAACACAAGTCTGAAACCTTTGAAAAGTTCAATGAATTTCAGAGTGAAGTAGAGAATCAACGTGACAAGAAAATAAAGTGCCTGCGATCTGATCATGGCAGAGAATATTTGAGTCACGAATTTGGCACACACTTAAGGAAATGCGGAATTGTTTCACAACTCACGCCGCCTGGCACACCTCAACAAAATGGTGTGTCTGAATGTCGTAAGCCCACTCTATTGGATATGGTGCGATCTATGATGTCTTTTACCGACTTACCGCTATCATTTTGGGGATATGCATTAGAGACTGTCACATTCACTTTAAATAGGGCACCATCTAAATCCATTAAGATGACACCGTATGAATTATGGTTTGGAAAGAAACCTAAGCTGTCATTTCTGAAAGTTTGGGGATGCGATGCTTATGTGAAGAAACTTCAACCTGAGAAGCTCGAACCCAAAGCGGAAAAGTGCGTGTTCATAGGATACCCCAAAGAAACTATTGGGTATAACTTCTACCTAAAATCCGAAGGCAAAGTCTTTGTTGCCAAGAATGGATCCTTTCTAGAGAAAGAGTTTCTCTCGAAAGAAGTAAGTGGGAGGGAAATAGAACTTGATGAGGTAATTTTACCTCCACTCGAACCGAAGAGTAGCGCATCACAGGAAGTTGTTTCTATGGAATCTACACCGGCTGGAGAGGAAGTTAATGATGATGATCATGAAACTTCAAATCAAGTTGCTATTGAACCTCGAAGGTCCACAAGGACACGTTCCGCACCAGAGTGGTACGACAACCCTGTCCTGGAGATCATGCTGTTGGACAGTGGTGAACCTTTCAACTATGAAGAAGCGATGACGGGCCCGGATTCCAACAAATGGCTTGAAGCCATGAAATCCGAGATAGGATCCATGTATGAGAACAAAGTATGGACTTTGGTGGACTTGCCCGATGATCGGCGAGCCATAGAAAACAAATGGATCTTTAAGAAGAAGACTGGCGCGGATGGTAACGTGACCGTCTATAAGGCTCGGCTTGTCGCTAAGGGTTATCGACAAGTTCAAGGAGTTGACTACGATGAGACTTTCTCACCCGTAGCGATGCTGAAGTCCGTCCGAATCATGTTAGCAATTCCCGCATTTTATGATTATGAGAACTAGCAAATGGACGTCAAAATGGCATTCCTTAATGGTTTCCTTAAGGAAGAACTGTATATGATGCAGCCGGAAGGTTTTGTCGATCCTAAAGATGCTAACAAAGTATGCAAGCTTCAGCGCTCCATCTATGGGCTGGTGCAAGTATCTCGGAGTTGGAACATTTGTTTTAATGAGGTGATTAAAGCGTTTGGATTTATACGGGTTTATGGAGAACCCTATATTTACAAGAAAGTGAGTGAGAGCTCTGTAGCATTTCTCATATTATATGTGGATGACATATTGTTGATGGGAAATTATATAGAACTTTTGGAAAGCATAAAGGCATACTTGAATAAGTGTTTTTCAATTAAGGACCTTGGAGAAGCTGCTTACATATTAGGCATCAAAATCCATAGAGATAGATCAAAACGCCTCATAGGTCTTTCACAAAGCACATACCTTGACAAGATATTGAAGAAGTTCAATATAGATCAGTCCAAGAAGGGGTTCTTGCCTGTGTTACAGGGTGTGAGATTGAGTACGACTCAATGCCCGACCACGGCAGAGGATAGAGAAATGATGAGTGTCATCCCCTATGCTCCGACGGTAGATGAGAACTCCGGCAATGCGATGGCACGACGAAGGTAGTGGTGGGGCTACTCCGGCATGGCTTCTCCTAAGCATCACCGAAACTAGGGGAGACGATCTAGTGGGGAGAGAGGGATGCATCGTGGCTTAGGGTTGGATGTGTCTACCCTCTCTTCCCTCCAATATATATAGGAGGGAGGGGAGGGGCCGGTGCCCTAGGGTTTCACCTAGGGGTTCGGCCAAAGGAGGTGGACACCAAGCCTCCCTCCAATCCTACTCCAAGTAGGATTCCTCTCCTACTTGGATTTCCTTCCCCACTTTGGGGTTTCCTTTTCCCACACCCCAGCCGCATGGGCCCTTAGAGTCTGGTTTGACCAACCAACTAAGGGCTGGTGATCCACCCCTAAGGACCATGTGACCCCCCCTCGGTGTGGGTGGCCCCGCCCGATGGGCCCCCGGAACCCTCTGGGCACCCCCGATACACTACCGAAAATACCCAAAACTTTGCCGATGACCAAAACGGGACTTCCTATATATCAATCTTTACGCCTGGACCATTCCGGAGCACCTCGTGACATCCAGGATCTCATCCGGGACTCCTAACAACCTTCGGTCACCATCATACATAACTCAATACTGTCGAAACGTCACTGAACGTTACATGTGCAGACCCTGCGGGTTCGAGAACTATGTAGACATGACCGAGACACCTCTGTGGTAAATGAACAATAGAGGGACTTGGATGCCCATATAGGGTCCTACATATTCTACGAAGATCTTTATCGTTTGAACCTCTATGTCAAGGATTCAGTCAATCCCGTATGTAGTTCCCTTTGTTCGTCGGTATGTTAATTGCTCGAGATTCGATCGTCGGTATCTCTATACCTAGTTCAATATCGTTACCAATGAGTCTCTTTACTCATTCCATAATACAAGATCCGATGGCTAAGTCTTTAGTCACTTTGCTTGCAAGGCTCATTGTGATGTCGTATTACCGACTGGGCCCTGAGATACCTCTCCGTCACACGGAGTAACAAATCTCGGTCTTGATCCATGCCAACCCAACAAACACCCTCGGAGACACCTTTAGAGCATCTTTATAGTCACCTAGTTACATTGCAACGTTTGATACACACAATGTATTCCTCTGGTATAAGTGAGTTGCATGATATCATGGTCATAGGAATAGATACTTGACATGTAGAAAACTACAGCAATAAACTGACACGATCATATGCTATGTTTATAGTTTGGGTCTTGTCCATCACCTCATTCTCCCAACGATGTGATCCCATTATCAAATGACATCTCATGTCCATGGTTACGAAACCTTGACCATCTTTGATCAACGATCTAGTCTACTAGAGGCACACTAGGGACAAAGTGTTGTCTATGTATCCACACATGTATTTGTGTTTCCAATCAATACAGTATAGCATGGATAAGAAATGATTGTCATGAACAAGGAAATATAATAATAACCACTTTATTATTGCCTCTAGGGCATATTTCCAACAGTCTCTCACTTGCACTAGAGTCAATAATCTAGCTCACATCACTATGGGATTTACATTGCAATGAATCTAACACCATACAGTTCTGGTGTTGATCATATTTAGCCCTTGGAAGAGGTTTAGTAAAAGTGTCTGTGTCATTCAGATCCGTGTATACTTTGCAAATATTTATGTCCTCCTCCTTGATGTAGTCGCGGATGGAATTAATGCGTCGCTTTATTTGTCTCGTCCTCTTGTGAAACCTTGGTTCCTTGGCCAAAGCAATGGCACCAGTGTTGTCACATAACAGTCATTGGATTCAGTGCACTAGGCACCACTCCAAGATCTGTCATGAACTCCTTCATCCACACATCTTCCTTCGCCGCCTTCGAGGCAGCGATGTACTCGACTTCGTATGTAGAATTAGCTACCATGCTCTGCTTGCAACTGCACCAGCTTACCACTCCCCCATTGAGAATAAAAATGTATCCGGTTTGAGACTTAGAGTCATACAGATCAATCTCAGAACTTGCATCGACGTAACCCTTTACAACGAGTTCTTGATTGACTCCTTAAACGAGAAACATTTCCTTAGTCCTTTTCAGGTACTTAAGGATATTCTTGACCGCCGTCCAGTGGTCCATTCCTGGATCACTTTGAAACCTTTCGAACATACTTATGGCAAGGCTTACATCGGGTCTTGTGCACATCATTGCATACATTATAGAGCCTATGGCTGAAGCATAAGAGATGACACTCATCTTTTCTCTATCTTCTGTTGTCACTGGGCATTGAGTCTTACTCAACTTGACACATTGCAATACAGGCTAGAACCCCTTCTTGGACTGATCAATTTTGAACTCCTTCAAAACTTTGCCAAGGTATGTGCTCTGTGAGAGTCCTATTAAGCGTCTTGATCTATCTCTATAGATCTTGACACCTAATATGAAAGCAACTTCTCCTAGGTCCTTCATTGAAAAACTATTGTTCAAATATTCCTTCATGCTTTACAACATTTCTATATTGTTTTCAATCAACAATATGTCATCCACATATAATATTAGAAATGCTATAGATCTCCCACTCACTTTCTTGTAAATACAAGCTTCTCCATAAACTTGTATAAACCCGAACGCTTTGATCACCTCATCAAAGCAAAGATTCCAACTCTGACATGCTTGCACCAATCCATAAATGGATCGATGGAGTTTGCAAACTTTGTTAGCATTCTCTGGATCAATAAAACCTTCTGGTTGCATCATATACACCTCTTCCTTAAGGAAACCGTTAAGGAACGCTGTTTTGACATCCATCTGCCAAATTTCATAATAAAAAAATGCAGTTATTGCTAACATGATTCTGACGGACTTAAGCATCCCTACGGGTGAGAAGGTCTCATCGTAGTCAACTCCGTGAACTTGTGAAAAACCCTTTGCCACAAGTAGAGCTTTATAGACGGTGACATTACCGTCCACATCCGTATTCTTCTTAAAGATCCATTTGTTCTGAATGGCCTTTCGTCCTTCAGGTAATACTTCCAAAGTCAATAATTTGTTTTCATACATGGATCCCATCTCGGATTTCATGGCCTCTAACCATTTGTCGCAATGTGGGCCCATCATCGCTTCTCCATGGCTCGTAGGTTCATCGTTATCCAACGACATGACCTCTAAGATAGGGTTGCCGTACCACTCAGGATCAATACGCGTCCTTGTCGACCTACCAGGTTCGATAGTAACTTGATATGAAGCTTCATAATCATCATCATTAACTTCCTCTTCAACTGATGTAGGTTCCATAGAAACATATTTCTGCGCTGCACTACTCTCTGGTTGAATCAAAGGTTCAAAAACCTCATCAAGTTCTATATTCCTCCCACTCAATTCTTTCGAGAGAAACTCTTTCTCAAGAAATGACCCATTCTTAGCGACAAACACTTTGACTTCAGATATGAGATAGAAGGTATACCCAACCGTCTCTTTTGGGTATCCTATGAAGACACATTTCTTTGCTTTGGGTTCTAGCTTTGCAGGCTGAAGCTTTTTGACATAAGCATCACATCCCCAAACTTTAAGAAACGACAACTTTGGTTTCTTGCCAAACCATAGTTCATATGGCGTCGTCTCAGTGAATTTTGATGGTGCTCTATTTAAAGTGAATGCAGTTGTCTCTAATGCATAACCCCAAAACAATAGTGGCAAATCGGCAAGAGACATCATAGAACGCACCATATACAATAAGGTTAGATTACGATGTTCAGACACACCATTATGTTGTGGTGTTCCAGGCGGTGTCAATTTTGAAACAATTTCATATTGTCTTAAGTGACTGCCAAACTCATAACTCAGATATTCTCCTCCCGATCAGATCATAGGAATTTAATATTCTTGTTACGATGATTCTCAACTTCACTCTGAAATTGCTTGAACTTTTCAAATGTTTCATACTTAGGTTTCATTAAGTAAATATACCCATATCTGCCTAAGTCATCGGTGAAGGTGAGAAAGTACCGATATCCATCGCATGCTTCAATTCTATTTGGACTGCACACATCAGTATGTATGATTTCCAACAAGTCACTTGCCCGTTACATTGTTCTAGAGAACGGGGTCTTAGTCATCTTACCCATAAGGCATTGTTCACTTGTGCCAAGTGATTCGAAATCAAGTGACTCCAAAAGTCCACCAGCATGGAGCTTCTTCATGCATTTTACACCAATATGACCTAAGCGGCAGTGCCACAAGAAAGTGGTACTATCATTATCAACTCTACATCTTTTGGCATCAATGTTATGGACATGTGTATCATCACTATCGAGATTCAATAAGAATAAACCCATCACATTGGGTGCATGACCATAAAACATATTACTCATATAAATAGAACAACCATTATTCTCTGATTTAAATGAGTAACCGTCTCGCATAAAAAAGATCCAGACATAAAGTTCATGCTTAACGCAAACACTAAATAACAATTATCCAGGTTCATCACTAATCCCGATGGTAATCATAGATCGAGCATGCAGATGGTGATCACATCAACCTTGGAACCATTTCCCATGCGCATCGTCACTTCGCCCTTAGCCAACCTTCGTCTATTCCGTAGCTCATGTTTTTAGTTGCAAATGTGAGCAACGAAACCGGTATCAAATACCCAGGCACAACAACGAGAGTTGGTTAAGGTACACATCAATACCATGTATATCATATATACCTAGTTTGGTGTTGGCCGCCTTCTTGTTGGCCAGATACTTTGGGTAGTTCCATTTCTAGTGACTAGTTCCCTTGCAATGAAAGCACTCAGTTTCTGGCCTGGGTCCATCCTTGGGTTTCTTCACGGGAGGGGAACCTGCTTTGACACTCTTCTTGGAGTTACCCTTATTTCTCGGGCCATTCTTCTTCAAAGTAGTGGTTTTATTGACCATCAACACTTGATGCTCCTTCTGGATTTCAGACTCAGTGACTTTCAACATCACAAACAGCTTGGCGACTGACTTGTTCATCCCTTGCATGTTATAGTTCATCACAAAGCTCTTGTAGCTAGGTGGCAATGATTGAAGAACTCTATCAGTGGTTGATACGTCTCTAACGTATCTACTTTTCCAAACTATTTTGCCCTTGTTTTGGACTCTAATTTGCATAATTTTAATGGAACTAACCTGAACTGACGCTATTTTCAGCAGAATTTCCTTGGTGTTATTTTTGTGGAGAAATAAAAGTTCTCAGATTGACCTGAAAATTTATGGAGAATATTTTTTGTAATGAATAAAAAATATTGGCGAAAGAATCAACTCTAGGGGGGCACCACTTGGCCACAAGCCTGGTGGGTGCGCCCACCCCCCAAGGGCACGCCGGGCAGGCTTGTGGGCCCCCTGCTGCTCCTCTGACCTCGTTTCCAGTTCTATATATTCCTATTCGGGAAAAAAGTTCAAGGAGAAGAGTTCATCGCGTTTCATGATACGTAGGCGTCGCGACCTCCTGTTCTTCCTTGGGAGACCAGATCTGGAGTGCGTTTTGGGCTCCGGAGAGGGGAAATCGATGCCTTCGTCATCACCAACCATCCTTCATCACCAATTCCATGATGCTCTCCACCGTTCGTGAGTAAATATCATCATAGGCTTGTTGGACGGTGATGGGTTGGATGAGATTTATCATGTAATTGAGTTAGTTTTGTTAGGGTTTGATCCCTAGTATCCACTATGTTCTGAGATTGATGTTGCTATGACTTTGCTATGCTTAATGCTTGTCACTAGGGCCTAAGTGCCATGATTTCAGATCTGAACTTATTATGTTTTCATGAATATATGTGTGTTCTTGATCCTATCTTGCAAGTTGTAGACACCTATTACGAGTTATGATCCGCATCCCCCAGGGTGACAATAACTGGGATTCTTTCCGGTGATTACCGTAGTTTGAGGAGTTCATGTATTCACTAAGTGCTAATGCTTTGGTCTAGTTCTCTATTAAGAGGAGGCCTTAATATCCCTTAGTTTCCAATAGGACCCCGCTGCCATGGGAGGGTAGGACAAAAGATGTCATGCAAGTTCTTTTCCATAAGCACGTATATGGAATACATGCCTACATTACATTGATGAATTGGAGTTGTTTCTGTCACCCTATGTTATAACTGTTGCATGATGAATGCCATCCGACATAATTATCCATCACTGATCCATTGCCTATGAGCTTTCCATATATTGATCTTTTCTATAGTTACTTTTTCGTTGCTACTTCTACAAACACTACAAAACTGCTACTATCACTTTGCCACCATTACTATTACTTCCATATTACTTTGCTACTGAATACTTTGCTGCAGATATTAAGTCTTTCAGGTGTGGTTGAATTGAAAACTCAGCTGCTAATACTCAAGAATATTCTTTGGCTCCCCTTGTGTCGAATCAATAAATTTGGGTTGAATACTCTACCGTCGAAAACTGTTGCGATCCCCTATACTTGTGGGTTATCAAGACCTTTTTTGGTGCCGTTGCCGGGGAGGGTAGGACAAAAGATGTCACGCAAGTTCTTTTCCATAAGCACGTATGACTATATCTGGAATACATGCCTACATTACATTGTTGAATTGGAGCTAGTTCTGTGTCACCTTATGTTATAACTGTTGCATGATGAATGCCATCTGACATAATTATCCATCACTGATCCATTGCCTACGAGCTTTCCATATATTGATCTTTGCTAAAGTTACTTTTTCGTTGCTACTTCTACAAACACTACAAAACTACTACTATCACTTTGCCATCGTTACCGTTACTTCCATATTACTTTGCTACTGAATACTTTGTCGCAGATATTAAGTCTTTCAGGTATGGTTGAATTGACAACTCAGCTGCTAATACTCGAGAATATTCTTTGGCTCCCCTTGTGTCAAATCAATAAATTTGGGTTGAATACTCTACCCTTGAAAACTGTTGTGATCCCCTATACTTGTGGGTTATCAAGACCTTTTTCTGGCGCTGTTGCCGGGGAGCATAGCTTTATTCTTTGAGTCACTTGGGATATATATCTGTTGATCGCTATGAGGAAACTTAAAGATCCAAAAACCAAGATCTACCCCTCAACTATGAGGACAGGTAAGGAACTGCCATGTAGCTCTGCACTTGATTCACCTTCTGTTATGAGTAAATTTGCGACACCACCACCTACTACTAATTCTGATATGTCGCAAGTAATTGATGATGCTACTTCTGCTATGCGTGATGCTTATGATGACACTTTGCTTGATGATACTATGCCACTGGGTGAATTTCTTGATGAATGCTAAAACCGATAATATTTCTGAATCTGATGAAATTATTGAAACTGAAAACTATGATACACCTGCTAGACCTAGCTATCCTAGATATGAATTGCCTGATATACCCGAGGGTTATGTTATGGAAGGAGTGGTAGCTAGGGACTTTCTTGCTTGTAAGGATAGAGATGATCTTAAGAAATTGCTTCGCAAGTGGAAGGAAAAATCTTTGAATGCTAGAATGCAATATGATCCTAAATTTTCTACTTTGCCTATCTTTGTTACGGATAAGGATTATGAATTCTCTGTCAATCCTGAGTTAATTACTTTGGTTGAATCTGATCCTTTCTATGGTTATGAATCTGAAACTGTTGTGGCACATCTTACCAAATTGAATGATATAGCCACCCTATTTACTCATGAGGAAAAAATTCGCTATTACTATATTCTTAAGTTGTTTCCTTTCTCATTAAAGGGTGATGCTAAGATATGGTTTAATTCTCTTGCTCCTAGCCGTGTGCGTAGTCCCTAGGATATGATTTATTACTTCTCCGAAAAATATTTTCCTGGCCATAAGAAACAAGTTGCTTTATAGGAAATATTTAACTTTGTGCAACTTGAAGAAGAGAGTCTCCCACAAGCTTGGGGGAGGCTTCTCCAATTACTTAATGCTTTGCCTGATCATCCTCTCAAGAAAAATGAAATACTTGATATCTTTTATAATGGATTAACCGATGCTTCTAGGGACTACCTAGATAGTTGTGCTGGTTGTGTTTTCAAGGAACGAACTAACAAGCCGAATTAATATTGAATAATATATTGAGCAATGATAATGATCGGACCATTCCCGAACCACCTCCAAACCCAACTCCAAAGAAAAGAGGTATTCTATTCCTCAGTCCTGAAGATATGCAGGAGGCAAAGAAATCTATGAAAGAAAAGGTTATTAAAGCCAAAGGTGCTAAGAATCTACCACCTATTGAAGAAATACATGGTCTTGATAACCCAACACAGGTAGTAGAGGCAAATTCTCTTAGTAGATTTGATGAAAGAGATATTCCTTATAATAAGTCTGCTAGCCAATGCTTGGATGAATTTGATAATTTTATTGTGAAGCAAGAAAATTTCAATGCCTATGTTAGTAGACAATTGAAACATAATGCTTATATGCTTGATCACCTGAGTCATTATTTGAATAGAACTATCAATGATCTTAAGCTTATTAGTAAACATGCATCCATGGTAACCACTCAAGTAGAACAAGTACTTAAGGCTCAAAATGATTTGCTTAATGAGATGAATAATAAAGATAATGATCATTCTGTTAAAGTTGTGACTAGATGAGGTAGAATGACTCGGGAACCTTTGTATCCTGGGGGCCATCCTAAGAGAGTCGAGCAAGATTCTCAGAGAGTCAATACCGATGCACCTATTCGTTCTAATAAGAGTAGGAAAAAGAATGATGATAGTACTTTGCATGCTACTAGTGAACCTGTTATAGATACATGTGAGAATCCAAATGATACTTCTATTTCTGGTGTTGAGACACAATGTGGTGATGAACATGAGCCTAGTGATAACATTAATAATGATGTTCATATTGATGCTCGACCTAGTAATGATAATGATGTGGAGATTGAACCTGCTGATGGTCTTGATAACCCAGAATTGAAGAATAAAAGATACGATAAAAGAGACTTCATTGCTAGGAAACATGGTAGAGAAAGAGAACCATGGGTTCAGAAACTCATGCCCTTTCCTCCCAAATCATCCAAGAAAAAGGATGATGAGGATTTTGAGCGTTTTGCTAATATACTTAGACCGGTCTTTTTACGTATGCGCTTGACTGATATTTTGAAAATGTCTCCTTAAGCTAAGTATATGAAAGATATTGTGACAAATAAAAGAAAGATACCAGAAGCTGAGATTTCCACCATGCTTGCTAATTATACTTTTAAAGGTGGAATCCCTAAGAAATTAGGAGATCTCGGAGTACCTACTATACCATGCTCTATTAAAGGAAATTATGTTAAAACTGTTTTATGTGGTCTTGGAGCTGGTGTTAGTGTTATGCACTTATCTTTATACCGTAGACTTGATTTGAATAAGTTGACACCTACTGAGATCTCTTTGCAAATGGCTGATAAATCAACCGCTCTACCTATCGGTATTTGTGAGGATGTACCTGTCGTAGTTGCAAATGCTACTATCTTGACGGACTTTGTTATTCTTGATATTCCCGAGGACGACAGTATGTCGATCATCCTTGGTAGACCCTTTTTGAATACTGCAAGGGCTGTTATTGATTGCAACAAGGGCAATGACACTTTTCATATTAATGGTAATAAGCATACGATACACTTTTCCGAAGAAACAACTTCAAGTTCATAGTATCAACTCTATTGTTAAAATTCCAACGATTATTATTGGAGTTCCCTCTTCCTACTGTCCAGAAGAAATATGATATAATCAATGTTGGGGAAATGCATATCTCCTTTGAGAGAAAGAAAGATGTTGAGGAGAATGTACAAAGGTGGTTCCTCGAGCAAGAAAGCCCCGAGACTCGCGTTACGCGAGCCCGATTTTGAACCACCAAGGGAAGCTTGAGTACTGCATTGTGAATGGCCGTCGGATCAACTCATGGACAACGCCGGATTTGAGGAAGAATTTTATGCATACATAAGGAACGCTGGCCTTGACGATTTCATTTCTGATCGATGCAAGCAATATTATCAACTCACTGATTCTTTCGTGTGGAGGTTTGAATTTTCATCTAGGCGTAATTCTCATTCTGTTCTATTTAATCTTTATGATAAGACCTATACCATGGACCTAGAAGATTTTAATGATGCATGCAAAATTCCATAGTGGGGTAGTCGTAGCAATCCTCATAAAAATGAATATAATGATTTCCTTGGTAGCATCACGGTGTGAGAAACTAGAATCATTACACAAGCCACCTTGGGGAGCATTCATTTTTCGGCTATACATTATTTTGCTCTCTTCATAGGTAGATGTATTAACGGTAAACATGAGAATAGTCACCTTTGAGCGTCTGATCTAAGTATTCTTAAGAGTGCTGTAATGGTAGATAGACGATATAACTTGGGGGATATTATTGCCAGGAGGTTACATCATAATGCTAAGGATGGAGATTTCTTTGGTGGAATTTATGCCACCCGTGTAGCTAAGTATCTTGGGGTACCCATAAGAGGGAATGATATTGAGTTAACCCTTGCTTTTCTTGATTATGAGGCTTTGGTGTGCTACCAGTTTCTTGAAAGAAATGAACAATCCCTCCAGTACCGACTAATTTTTGATAGGTAACGTGTTGTCCATGTTATCCTTCCTGCTCATGCCTTCTTTAACTTTCAGGAAAAGCAGAGATATTTAATAACCAGAGAAGAGGCAAACGAGTATGAGCGAAATGCAGAAACCGCTCGCCTTCACGCTATAGTGGTTCAGGCGGTAGCCGCCGCAGCCCAGTACAACCCCTACTTTGACTTCAGATATTATCCGGGACAGCCATGGCCCTAGACCAGCTTAGGACAAAAGCCTAAGCTCGGGGAGTACGTATTTCTCACTGACATTACATTCAAGTTCACACACTCATTTCAGTTGTTGGTGTTCATACTTTTTCATTGTACTATCCATGGTAGTTTATTTCTTGTTTTGCTTTCTTCTTGTGTGTTCAATTAACTTTGAAGAAAATACAAAAAAAATAGTTCTAGCTTTATTTCCTAGTTGCTTAGTTGTAGCATTAAAGAGAAAACCCAAAAAGATTTCTCGTTCTTCTTTTTGATTGTTGGGAGCTTTCCCGTGTAAATAATTTCCTTTCTTTTTTGGGGTCATAAGGATAAGATCATGATGACATGTTGAGTGGATCTCATATGCATTATTGTTTATCTACCAAAGAGCCCATATTGCCTTGTATTCTCCTTTGGTTTATTGTTTGTAGATTCTAGTTTAGTCCAATGCACGCACACTCTTATTATTATTCAAATTGTTTGGTCGTGCAAGTGAAAGGAAATAATGACGATATTTGATGAAAAGATTGAGATGGAGAAAAGCTGGTATGAACTCGACCTATCTTGCTTTTGTAAATATGATTAGCTCATCATTCTGAATTAAGTACATTATGGGTTGAATGTGTTTGCAATGAGAATTAGAGATTATAGTTATTCATGCCATGCTTAATTAGCTAAGAGTGGATAATGGTTCGTCTTGAGTGCCAACATGCGCATTAAAATGGTTGTGATGTAGTATGATAGAATGGTATCCTCCTCTGAATGATTCAAGTGGCTTGACTTGGCACATGTTCACGCATGTAGTTGAAACAAATCAACATGACCTCCACGATGTTTATGTTCATAGTGAATTATATCCTACTAATGCTTGCATTCAATGTTGGTTAATCTCAAAGCATGTTGATGACTGTGTCGCTCTCTAGTTGGTCGCTCCCCAATCTTTTGCTAGCCTTCACTTGTACTAAGCGGGAATACTGCTTGTGCATGCATCTCAATAAACACAAAGTTGTTCCATATGAGTCCACCATATCTACCTATATGCGGTATTTACCTGCCGTTCCAAGTAAATTTGCATGTGCTAAACTTTAAACCTTCAAATAAATATTTTGTTTTGTATACCCAAATTTCTCATGCTCAGTGGGTTATTCTCACGATATGTGTTGATTCACTATCATTCACGAGGAAGTGGCTGGTAATCGGGATGCCCGATCCCATGCTCGAAATAAAAAGTAAATTATAATTAAACAAAACTCCCCCAGGACTATGTTTGTATGGACGGTACATGTGGATTTGGCCCGCCGTGGAGTGTGACTGATTGGTGGAGGGGGAGTAAAAACTTTACCATTCTGTTTGGGAACCGCCTATAATGTATCTAGCATGGAAGATATTGAAAACCTTTTGGTCGTTATGTGAGCAATGAAAGCATACCTCTCCAAAAATCATTACCGATCTCTGTTTTAAAAGCTTGAGCTCTGGCACCTCTGCAAATCAATGCTCCCCCGTACGAAGGGTCTTCCCATTTACTTTATTGTTGAGTCATCATCCACTTATAAAAAGCACCAGTTAGAGAGCGCTATCGTCATTTGTATGCCTTGCTATTAATTGATATTGAGTATGAGCATGACTGGATCTCTGCCACCGTGAATTACAATGTTTAGTCAGCCCTTGTTCTCCAAAGGTGCTCCGCATTTATGTTTTGCGGTCTCAAAAAAGGCTAGAGAGATACCATTATGTCATATTGTATCATGATTGTTTTGATAAAATTGTTGTCATCCGAGACTTATTATTATTACTTGATAGTTGATTATGCCATTGATATGAGTAAATGTGAGACCTAAATGTTATCCTGAATGTGGTTAGTCTATAATCCTTGCTGAAAATCTAAACATAACTTAGAGATATTTACAACAGCAAGATCAAACAGAGTTTGTAAAAGTTTTTCTTTATCACTTTCAGTTTATCAACTGAATTGCTTCAGGACAAGCAAAGGTTTAAGCTTGGGGGAGTTGATACGTCTCCAACGTATCTACTTTTCCAAACTCTTTTGCCCTTGTTTTGGACTCCAATTTGCATAATTTGCGTAATTTGCATAATTTGCATAATTTGTAGAATTGCCTTGGTGTTATTTTTGTGCAGAAATAAAAGTTCTCGGATTGACCTGAAAATTTATGGAGAATATTTTTGGAATTAATAAAAAATATTGGCGAAAGAATCAACTATAGGGGGCCCACCACCTGGCCACAAGCCTGGTGGACGCACCCACCTCCTAGGGCGCGCCGAGCAGGCTTGTGGCCCCCCTGCTGCTCCTCCGACCTTGTTTCCACTTCTATATATTCCTATTTGGGGAGAAAAAAATCAGGAAGAAGAGTTCATCGCGTTTGATGATACGGAGCCGCCACCACCTCGTGTTCCTCGGGAGACCAGATCTGGAGTCCGTTTTGGCCTCCGGAGAGGGGAAATCGACGCCTTCATCATCACCAACCATCCTTCATCACCAATTCCTGATGCTCTGCACCGTTCGTGAGTAATCTCATCATAGGCTTGCTGGACGGTGATGGGTTGGATGAGATTTATCATGTAATCGAGTTAGTTTTGTTAGGGTTTGATCCCTAGTATCCACTATGTTCCGAGATTGATGTTGCTATGACTTTGCTATGCTTAGTGCTTGTCACTAGGGCCCGAGTGCCATGATTTCAGATCTGAACCTATTATGTTTTCATGAATATATGTGTGTTCTTGATCCTATATTGCAAGTTTTATACACCTATTACGAGTTATGATCCGCATCCCCCAGGGTGACAATATCTGGGATTCTTTCCGGTGATTACCGTAGTTTGAGGAGTTGATGTATTCACTAAGTGCTAATGCTTTGGTCCGGTTCTTTATTAAAAGGAGGCCTTAATATCCCTTAGTTTCCAATAGGACCCCACTGCCACAAGAGGGTAGGACAAAAGATGCCATGCAAGTTCTTTTCCATAAGCACGTATGACTATATATGGAATACATGCCGACATTACATTGATGAATTGGAGCTAGTTCTGTGTAACCCTATGTTATAACTGTTGCATGATGAATGCCATTCGATATAATTATCCATCACTGATCCATTGCCTATGAGCTTTACATATATTTATCTTTGCTAAGGTGACTTTTCCGTTGCTACTCCTACAAACACTACAAAACCGCTACTATCACTTTGCCACCGTTACTGTTACTTCCATATTACTTTGCTACTGAATACTTTGCTATAGATATTAAGTCTTTCAGGTGTGGTTGAATTGACAACTCAACTGCTAATACTCGAGAATATTCTTTGGCTCCCCTTGTGTCTAATCGATAAATTTTGGTTGAATATTCTAGCCTCAAAAACTATTGCGATCCCCTATACTTGTGGGTTATCAAGACCTTTTTCTGGCGCCATTGTCAGGGAGGGTAGGACAAAAAGATGTCATGCAAGTTCTTTTCCATAAGCACGTATGACTATATATGGAATACATGCCTACATTACATTGATGAATTGGAGCTAGTTCTATGTCACCCTATGTTATAACTGTTGCATGATGAATGCCATCTGACATAATTATCCATCACTGATCCATTGCCTACGAGCTTTCCATATATTGATCTTTGCTAAAGTTACTTTTCCGTTGCTACTACGACAAACACTACAAAACTGCTACTATCACTTTGCCACCGTTACCGTTACTTCCATATTACTTTGCTACTGAATACTTTGCTGCAGATATTAAGTCTTTTAGGTGTGGTTGAATTGACAACTCAGCTGCTAATACTCGAGAATATTCTTTGCCTCCCCTTATGTCGAATCAGTAAATTTGGCTTGAATACTCTACCCTCGAAAATTGTTGCGATCCCCTATACTTGTGGGTTATCAGTGATCGCCTCCGGTAGAAGGGGCATCCCTAACTCAGCCAGACGGTTCGAATACCCTAACATTCTGAGTATATGTTCACTGACAGACCCATTCTCCTCCATCTTGCAAGCATAGAACTTATCGGAGGTCTCATACCTCTTGATCCGGGCATTCTTCTCGAAGATAAACTTCAACTCTTGGAACACCTCATATGCTCCATGATGTTCAAAACGTCTTTGAAGTCCTGGTTCTAAGCCATACAACATTGCACATTGAACTATTGAGTAGTCTCCAGAACGTGCCTCCTAGGCGTTCACAACTTCTTCAGACGACACTGGAGTGGGTGCTTCACCGGGCGATGCATCAAGGACATAAGACTTTTTGGAAGCCGTGAGGATCATCATAATATTATGGTCCCAGTCTGCAAAGTTACTTCCATCATCTTTCAACTTGGCTTTGTCGGATCACTAGAAGAGTATGTCTAGAGGGGGGTGAATAGACTAGTAGCAGGAATTTAAAACCACCTCAAGCATAAGTTTAAGGGTTGGAAGTTTTTAGCACATATAGAAAGTCTAGCACACCCAACACATGCAACTCATCAAGTATAGCAGCGGAAAGTAAAGACATTACACATGGAAGTAAGGAGTAGAGATAGAGAGATCAAACGCGTGAAGGACACGAAGATTTTCCCGTGGTTTCGATAGGTGGTGCTATCGTACGTCCACGTTTGTGGAGTCTTAAACCCACATAAGGTAACGATCGCGAGCGTCCATGAAGGGCTCCACCCATAAGGGTCCACGAAGTTGCAACCTTGACTATTCCATAACAGCTTCCGTCCACGAAGGAGTAGCCTTACTATGTGTAGATCTTCATGAAGTAGGCGATCTCCTTGCCCTTACAAACTTCTTGGTTCACTTCACAACACAAAGTAGGAGGCTCCCAAGCGACACCTAACCAATCTAGGAGGCACCACCCTCCAAAAGGTAATAGGCTCGATAATGGCGATGAACTCCTTGCTCTTGTGCTTCAATATGATAGAGTCCTCAACACACAATCACTCTCTCACAGATTTGGCTATGGTGGAAGAGATTGATTGGATGGAAAGCAAGTCGGGGAGGTTAGATCAAGATTCATATGGTTGGAATGGAATGGCATGATCTCAATAGATGAGTAGGTGTCTCTCTCTCGGAAAATAGGATGTGGCAAGTATGGAATAGTTCTGAGTGTTTTCCTTGCGAGTGAGTGGTGGTGGAGGGTATATATAGGTATCTCCAAAAATCCAACTATAACGCCTAATAAGTCAGACTCGGTGACACCAATGTGTTAATCTCGATGGTACCGAGTTGCCTCAAAGGTAGCAACTTTTAAATCTCGGTGAGACCGATACATAAAGTCGGTTGCACCGATAAGGTGACCAACGGTCAGATTGCCAAACTCGGTGACACCGATTCAACAAACTTGGTGGTACAGATTTTGTGAATTTGCATAACAGGAAGTTGGCAACCCAAACTCGATGGCACCGAAGCATAATCGGTTGCACCAAATGGCTAGGGTTTGGCTGAGTCTGTCTGAGGCTGAGAATTGGTGGCACCGAGTGGGAAGTGTTGGTTGCACCGATTTTGGATATTTGGCTTTGGACAAACTTTTGTGGAAGAGCTTGTGGGTGTATGTGGTGACTATCACTTGTGCACGCATGAGCATTTTGTTGACCAATAGTACCTTACCCCCTTTTGATAGTATTGGCTTTCTTCTGGACTCAAAGTGATTTCTCACAAAGTAAAATGTAGAGTCCTCTTACTTGAAGCTTGGCCAATGCTATTCCTTCTCCTTCTGCTTCATAGGGATACTCTCCACACTCCTTTTTGCCAACCCATCTCTTTCTATGGACTTTATCTAAAATACACTTGATGAAAGTATTAGTCCAAGAGACAATGTACACTACTAGGAGAAAGCCTAGTAGTAGCGCTGGAAATACCCTTACTAGCAGCACTGGGCCCAACGCTACTGCTAACGCGCTAGAGCTAAGTTGTAGCAGTAGCACTGGTCGGTGCAGCGCTACTGCTAAGTCTGGTTAGCTATAGCGCTGCACTAACCAACGCTACTGCTAACTATCTGTAGCGCTGCATAAAGTCAAGCGCTGCTGCTAGATGCCGTCCAGCGCTGCTGCTAGTATTCTGGCTTTCACAGATTCTTACCCCCTCTACGTATTCGTGATGTATTTATATAGTCTCTATACAGTATTTTCATCAGATCACAATAAACATACACTATTATCATCATATCATACACATACAATAGTCTCGTCATACCATCATCATCATCATTCAACACAAATATCATCACATCTCGAAAATAGCGATACACAAGTCATGTCATTTCTCGAATAAGTGCAACTGCATGGTCATGGAACACACGCAAGTTTCATCATCTCTATATAAACCATGATGTAGAAGAGAAGAGCGATCAGCATGAGCAAGACCGCGACTATGTAGTACTTGAGGCACCGGCTGTTCCGCCCCCGCTCTTGTCAGAGCGTCCACCTCAAGTAACTCCTTTCCGCTTCGGCTCTCCTGTTGAACCCTCTATGGATAGCACCCGGGTACTTGTCCACCTTTGCCTGAGCATCTGGCAAGTGGTCGTAGACTCCTGGAACCTTCCCAATGAACACGATGTAGCAGCCCTTCGCCATCTCTGATCTATGTACCTACATCGTGAACGATAATATGCAACATAATGTACTTAATAACACAAAGAGGCATAATTAGCAAAATACAAGCAACCTATAGTAAACATAAATGACGAAGTTCCTCATACCCAAACTAATTAACTAGAGCGATCTACGCTAGTTTAGGACCATAGTTTAATTACATCACATAGTTTCGTCTGGACGCTAGTGACACATATATTGTCAAGTCCTCGGTCCAATCTTCATAGTCAGGGAGGAAGCATCCGAGTTTCTTGAAAGGCTTCAGGTCCAGATGCTAAGCGATTAGCAGTGCTCGGACATCATCCCGTGTGATTGGCCCATGGTAGAACATCCCTGTTGGTTCGAGGACCTGCTTCATGATCACTTGGACAAGTTCACACTACACGTGATAAAACTCAGCTCGGATTCGATGATCCGGTGTCTTTCCTATGCTTGTGGCCCAGTTGACAATCTCGGCATCGTTGGTAGTAGCTGACATGCGAAGGTGTTGATTATCCCTTCTGAACTCGAGTAGGTGATGCATGAGGTAGATTCCATCAGCCTTACTGATGTGCGGTTGCTGGATGCAGTAGAAGTCGGTCTTATGGCTGAAAAATAGCCCGTTTCTCCTGTACTTTTTCACCTTGATATTTCCACCAGACATGCTGAAGGTTAACAGGGCACTATCGAGAACACTCTTTATGTTCTTGTAATCTTTTTTCTTGATGTTCTTCGATGAGTCCAAGTATATAGCATGGGAGTATTCTGGGTACAGAACGATGAGGACGGCGCCCCCCCCCCCCCCGCTCCACAAATTAAGTACACCTCAAATTAGCCTCCATGCTTGCAAAGGAATGATTAACACTTATGAAAGGATATGCGCGGATGACTTACGTGGGATGATAAGGTAGGAGAATCGCTTCCTTGTCCTTATTAGTGATCATGAAGCCGCCGATGTACTTGCTTGCATAGTCATGGTGCTCTTTGCAAACATCCAAGAAGCTCTCGTGCATATGGTACGGGTCCGCGAGGCAGATATATTTTATGTTCTCGATCCTGATGATGTAGTTGAGATACAGCGCATACATGCAGATGAACTGGAAATCCAGCTTGGTCATGTGGAACATGTCGTAGATGTAGTCAAATCGCAGGATGAACTTATCCACGGGCCATCCCTTGATGTACAACTTCCCACCCGGTACGTGAGCCGTGTAAAGTTGGTATCCTGGTTTTTCCGAGATGAGAAGGCTTTTCTCTCTGGCCAGCACATCATCATGAAGTCTCCTTAGATCATTGTTCAGTAAGTCCTCTAGCGCTTTCTGAGGTAGGATCGGGTGGCCGACGACATGGAAACGCTCCGCACCTACGACAGGTATTCTGTCTACCTCTCGGGGCTTCAGAGGCAGCTGGCTACTTGGAGCAGCTCTGGCGCCTTTAGGGCCTCTCTTGTCCGGTCTCCTCCTTTGCTTCTTGGGGGGTGATGGTAGTGAGCCCATCATACCTTCCCTAGCTGTCACCCTCAATGTCGTCGGGCTAATCAGTGGACGGCCCTCAGGTTGTTGCTGGGTAGAGATGGCATCTGGAGGTGTCTCCTGTGAGGATCGCTTGAAGAGAGACTTTTTGCATTCCTCCTTAGGACGTTCCGACTCTGGCAAATCAGGCAGCATCAATTCACCATCTCCACGCTCATAGCCGGAGTCTTCCTCGTCCTGAGCCATCAATCCTCCATCATCATAGGCGGTATTGAAATACTTGTCTGGGTCATCATCCTCCTCCTCCATGTCATCATCAGCATTTGCTTCTACGACAACGGGGGTGACGTCATCTGGCACTAATGGAGGCTCTCCCTCACGTCGTTTGCTATCACCCGCCACGATAGGTGCAGGTAATTCGGTAGGTGGGGTGGTATTCATACCTTCTTGAGAAGCTATCGTTGGTGTGATACTGGGCACCTCGACATGAAGAAGAGTCTTCGGCCAAGGCAAGACCCAGCTCTTGTATGCGCCAATCCATTGAGGGGTCTCCTCGTCATCGACTGGTACCGGAGGAGGCAAACCCTCGAATCCCACTAAGACACTGACCACGTTAACCTTGACGACGCCATCAGGCATCTCTCGGCTGTGGAACATGCGGTCATTCAGCTTCACGATTGTTGCCTTTCCCACGGCCACCTTCTGGCCCTTGATGTCGTACAGTAGGGTGCATGGGGTGTCGTTGGCCTACGAAGACATGTCTGTGACGCCAAACATCCAAAAGGCAATTGAAACGGAAGACTATATAGACATGCTGGTGAAAAGGGTATGACGTGTATTACCGTGAGGGCGTTGAGCTCAGCCATAGACGAAGGTCCGTCGAGTTGGCCAGAGATGGAGGAAGGGCTGCTATGAATAGGAGCGGGAGCATGTGCGGTGGCATGACCAGGTGCTGGTGGTGCGATGTTCACCGAATTGCTCCCGACGTAGCTGGGAAGCGGAAAGTCCGCTGGCCCTTTATCTAGATTTTTCTTCGTCCATTCAAAAAATGCCGGAAGCAAGATGGAAATGGAAGATGTGAAGATGTGAAGTCAGCCGTGACGCCAGCTACCGCTGCACTGACCCTTGCATCGACTATCTCTTCCAACTCTGCTTTGGTCTCAACTTTGGACTTATTGATCGCAAGCACGACCTTCTGGTCAATGGTTTGTTGAGTAAGCAACTTTCTCTTCCTTCTTTCCTCTAGCTCCTCGTGGTAGCATGTATTCCACGAGGTGCCATCTCCGACGCCGTGCACACGTCCATAGGCGGTGTGTGTCCTCCGAGACCTTTTTCAGTATGTTTTAGGGCCCGGTTGAAATGGGTGTCCCACTTGGGCCTCACCGACGACTATGACGACTCATTGCTTTCGGCTGCCTTTTGGTGCTGCTCTTTCTGCAAAAAGAACATGGATGGTTTACTAATAATGTGACAAAATTGTAGTCGAATTGATTGGAAGCTAATATGATAATGTGGTAATAAAACAATTACAAGAAGTCTCATGAACTCCCTTGTGTTCGGGCCCATATAAAAGGTCTTCTTGACATGGTCCCACTTGTACCGGGCCCTGATCCAGTCACACTCCAGCGGGTCGGTGAACTCCGCCAAGGGGTCTGGGATTTTGTGACTATCACGTTCGACATCCTCCTTGGACCACACGTGCCTCTTCCCCTCGTAACCACGGCTTCCGAGGCGATGGGGAGGCGTGTTCCTGGCGTGGAGCGCCTTCATTTTTTCTGACTTTTTCTTGGTTTCATCTTTAGCGCAAGTCTCCTTGAATTTTTCAAAGTCCTCTTCCATAAGTGAAGGATTATCAGCATGAATCTTGGACCACGGTTCATTCTTATCAATCGCTTTTTTCACCCGAACTTTCCAGGTGGAGAAGTCATTGGTGAACGTCACCATCGCCTTGCTGTTTATATTTGTCATGGCGTCATCGTCCCACAGATCTTTGCTTTCTATGCGGTCGGGGATCAAGAACCTATTGTGCAACTTCTTTAGGAGCATGTGCTCCATATGTTCTATCTTCTTCAACTTCTCGTCGTTGATGTTGGCGGTTTCCCTGAGGATGCATCCTAGTTGATTGCCCCATCACGAGCACACTTCATCCGGCGCCATTGGCTCTAATTTCTTGGGGTGAATCTCTGTGACCACAATTTGTCCGATGTCGAGCTCGTTTGGTCTTCGTTTCCTCTTCTGCTTTGGTGCTTTACCGGCTATGGCAGCATCGTTGCCGGTCTTGGGGGTGGTCCGGTGTCAGTGTCGGTGTCGGCTTTGGCGTCGGGGTTGGTGCCACTGCTGCCACCATGCACCCCCATCTGGTGTTCGTCCAGGTAAGCAAAATAGTGATTTGCTGGCTCGATGGGGTCTTCTTCGGGGCGAGCATAACCCCCGACTGAGGCGTGGCTAGACATATTTCCTATTCAACAATTGTAAATAAAAGATACAAGGAAGAGAAAAAAGGGGCCTATATTTGGTCAGAATGTTGATTCATTCCCCTTCCGGCAAATCCCGGGCACTCCAGATGTCCTAGTTTCTAGCACAAGTCATGCCTTTACCGGAACGGAAATTTTCGGCATGAGCTTTGCTAAAAAGTGGACATATGGAGCGCCTGAAATTTGCCGGAACGGAAATGAATCAACATTCTGGCAAAACATAGGCCACTCAAATATTCTTTGACATTCAACCAACATTGCAAACATTTTGCAACCAACATCAATTTGCAACATTTTGCAACAAACATTTTGCAACCAACGTCAATTTGCAACAAACATTTTGCAACCAACAGGAGCACATATATAACATCAATTTGCAACCAACATTCAACCAACAGGAGCACATCTATAAATTTTTGCTGCTATTTTTTATAATTTTTGCTACTGTTTTTTATACCTAAAACCCTAATAGATATCAACCACATGGAATTTCAGAAAACTTGTAACAAAACCCTAACAGAGAACAGCGGCGGCGCTTCACACGAGGGAGGGAGGGAGGGAGGGGGGAGGGGGAGGGGGGTACTCATAGAGGGAGGGAGGGAGGGGGGAGGGGGGTAATCACAGAGAATGGCGGCGGCGCTTCCATGTCAGCGGCGAGAGGGTGAAGGGGGGCATTGGATACCGGGGGTGTTGAGGGTAGCAAGGGCGGCAAGGTCGAGGGCGGGCCCGCACATCGATGGTGAGGTCGAGGGAAGGCTCGGGCGTCCGTGCGGATGAGGAGGAGGTCGGAGCGGCGGGCAGGGGCGACGACGACACGCGACAGAGAGGAGGGGAGAGGTGAGAGAGTGGGGGATGGGAGTTCGTAAAATTTGGGCACGCGCGGCGGTTAACTCAAAATAGTAGTAGTGCTCGGTTAGGACCAGCGCTATAGCTACATTAGCTATAGCGCTGTGTGGTAATCCAGCACTATTGCTAACTTCTTAAATTTTCTGTTTTTTAATTCTAAAATGCATATAGTAGTAGCGCTAGATTAGTACCAGCGCTATAGCTACATGAGCTATAGTGTTGTGTGGTTATCCAGCGCTACTGCTAACGTTAGCTATAGCGCTGGTTAACAATACAACGCAACTGATATGTATTACTTTTTATTATTTTCCTTTTCTTTTCTGTTTACTTTCCTTTTTCTTTTGTATTACCTTCTCCCTTTTGTTTTTGTTTTTTGTATTGCTTTCTCCCTTTTGTATTTCTTTTGTATTGGTTTCTTCCTATCTATTTACGACGGTGTTTCCCTCCCACACTGCGCGAATATCACCGGAACCATGCATGCATGTGGTGCTAACATATATATCAGTTGACCAATAACGGTTACTTAAGTGCGTACACAAAATAGATACATATATATAAATGATGGTTTCTCAGCTGCATCAACGACGTTTCACATTGAGCTTCTTCCCTTTCTTGTTCGTTGCCGAATAATTGAGCCCCTCCTTGTGACTTTTTCAGAACCATGGAGTACGATCTTTCTTATGTAATGTAGTATTGACTCTTCTTTTCACGTATGCTTCATCGTCATCGTCATCTTCCCTCATCGGGTTGCCGTATTGGTCATAGTCTTCCTCGTTGGCGACTCCATCCATTTTGATGATGCTCCTTTTGCCTCTGCTCATGACAACACGGCTAGGATTAATCGTGTCGGTTATGAAGAAGCATTGTGTCATGTGCTTAGCGTGTACCCATGGCACAGTTTTGGCAATGATGTTAACGTTCACGGTTGCGCTCTTCACGTCAGCGGGTGGTATAGACATGGTAGTGAAATACTTGTTTTCTCTTACGACGTCCTTAGCCCATCTCACACGGAACATCATCGCATCGTGCAATCCAGTATAGTTAAGCTCCCAGATCTCTTTGACCCTTCTGTAGAATCTTTCAGTTGTGCCGTTGGCGTCGGTCACGCATTCAATCGTCACCCTAGAGTTCTGGTAATCACTGTCTATGTCTTTGGCCTTCGTGTAGAACGTGTACCCGTTGATATCGTATGACTGATAGGTTGTGAGTTTGGGCGTGGGGCCATGTGCTAAGGCATGTATGAGCAATTCGTTCGAACTGCCCTCTTCTGGGGGATTTTCAAGAACTTGCTCTTTGAACCAACGCAAGAAAGTGGCGTTCTGCTCTACAGTAACTTCATCGTCCGTCTTGAGCACTCCCTTATCACGTTACTTATTTGCGATGGTTTCTTTATGCCGTGCCACATAATCATCTACCACATCTAGGTGTTGTAGCACTACTAAGTTAGCCCTATCAAAGTCATTCCGTCGATCCGAGTAGTCCACGTGAAATTCCCCCTGGCTGTTGTTGTGACCTTCTCCTCCGAGCCTCCCATCATGCTTGTTGACGGGCAAACTAACAACAGGGTCTCCGATGCCTATATAGTTCTCGCAAAAGGAGATCCACTCATGCGTCAGATACCCCTGGACGATGCTCCCGTCGGGACGGGACATGTTATGAACGAATCCTTTGATGACCCCTTTCATCCTCTCGAATGACATCATGTTGTGAAGGAATACCGGCCCGAAGTCGATGATGTTATCCATGATGTGGACAAACATATGCACCATGACGTCAAAGAACACGGGCGGGAAGTACATCTCAAGCTCACATAGTATGACAACGATCTCTTACTGTAGCCTTTGGAGCTTCTTCACACTTATGGACTTTCGAGAGATAACGTCGAAGAAGTTGCAGAGACCAATAAGCGTGTCATGTACGTGCTTATCAATTATCCCTCTAATGGACACCAGGAGTATCTGCATCATCATCACATGACAGTCATGAGACTTCATCCCGCTGAACATTTTCTTCTTGGGGTCTAGAAATCTGCTTATCTTCCCATAGTAATCGGAACTGACTTTGATTCCCATAAGGCACTTGATGAATTAACCGATCTCCTTCACACTTAAGGTGAAGCAAGAAGGGGGGCAATAATTGTCCTCCTTCTTGTTGACTTTTCTGCCCCTTCCTCCTCCTTCGTCTCCGTCTCCGTCTCCTCCGTCAACATTTTATGGTGGAGATCTTTCCTGATCTTCAAATCTTCCAAGTCTTTCCTTGCCTTTGTCCCGTCCTTGGTCTTCTTCGGCATGTTCATTAGTGTGCCAAGCAAGCTCTCGAGGACATTCTTCGTGATATGCATTTGATCATGGCAATGAGGCCTGTCGTGATTGGGCCAGTACTACAAGTCCCAAAAAACAGACCTCGTTTTCCATACCTTCAGTAGCGGCTCCAGCGCCTTTTTCATCGTTCCCGGTGCGGGGCACTATTCCTAGTTTTTCAACAACTCGTTTATTTTGGTGCCGCTCCTCTTACGTGGAGGTCCTCGATTCTTAGCCAACCCATTGAATAGATCTCCATGCTTTCTCCACGGGTCATCCTTCTCGATCCATCTATGATGCCCCAGGTGCACGATTTTCCCGGACCTGCCATCTTTCGTTGACGTAAGCTGCTGAGATGTTGTATCATCCATGCACCTCGTGCATCCGTAGTATCCGTGGCATACCTGGCCTGAGGTGTACTCGTAACCGAGATAGTCATGCACTGTCATCATCAGCGTGACTACAACAACAACAACAACAACAAAGCCTTTAGTCCCAAACAAGTTGGGGTAGGCTAGAGGTGAAACCCATAAGATCCCGCGACCAACTCATGGTTCTGGCACATGGATAGCAAGCTTCCACGCACCCCTGTCCATGGCTAGTTCTTTGGTGATGCTCCAGTCCTTCAGATCTCTCTTTACAGACTCTTCCCATGTCAAGTTCGGTCTACCCCGGCCTCTTTTGACATTATCAGCATGCTTAAGCCGTCCACTGTGCACTGGGGCTTCTGGAGGCCTGCGCTGAATATGCCCAAACCATCTCAGACGATGTTGGACAAGCTTCTCTTCAATTGGCGCTACCCCAACTTTATCCCGTATATCATCATTCCGGATGCGGTCCTTCCTTGTGTGACCACACATCCATCTCAACATGCGCATCTCCGCCACACCTAACTGTTGCACATGTCGCCTTTTAGTCGGCCAACACACAGCACCATACAACATTGCGGGTCGAACTGCCGTCCTATAGAACTTGCCTTTTAGCTTTTGTGGCACCCTCTTGTCACAAAGAATGCCAGAAGCTTGGCGCCACTTCATCCATCCGGCTTTAATTCGATGGTTCACATCTTCATCGATATCCCCATCCTTCTGCAACATTGACCCCAAATATCGAAAGGTGTCCTTCTGAGGCACCACTTGCCCATCAAGGCTAACATCCTCCCCCTCCTCGTTCCTAGTAGTACTGAAAGCGCACCTCATGTACTCGGTTTTAGTCCTACTAAGTCTAAAACCTTTCGATTCCAAGGTTTGCCTCCACAACTCCAACTTCCTGTTAACCCCCGTCCGGCTCTCATCGACTAGCACCACATCGTCCGCAAAGAGCATACACCATGGGATATCTCCTTGTATATCCCTTGTGACCTCATCCATCACCAAGGCAAAAAGGTAAGGGCTCAAAGCTGACCCTTGATGCAGTCCTATCTTAATTGGGAAGTCGTTAGTGTCGCCCTCACTTGTTCGAACACTTGTCACAACATTATCATACATGTCCTTGATGAGGGTAATGTACTTTGTTGGGACTTTGTGTTTCTCCAAGGCCCACCACATAACATTCCGCGGAATCTTATCATAGGCCTTCTCCAAGTCAATGAACACCATATGCAGGTCCTTCTTTTGTTCCCTATATCTCTCCATAAGTTGTCGTACCAAGAAAATGGCTTCCATGGTCGATCTCCCAGGCATGAAACCAAACTGATTTTTGGTCATGCTTGTCAATCTTCTTACACGGTGCTCAATGACTCTCTCCCATAGCTTCATTGTATGGGTCATCAGCTTAATTCCACGGTAATTAGTACAACTCTGAACATTCCCCTTGTTCTTGAAGATTGGTACTAATATACTCCGTCTCCATTCTTCTGGCATCTTGTTTGCCCGAAAAATGAGGTTGAAAAGTTTGGTTAGCCATACTATCGCTATGTCCCCGAGGCCTCTCCACACCTCAATGGGGATACAATCGGGGCCCATCGCCTTACCTCCTTTCATCCTCTTTAAAGCCTCCTTGACCTCCGACTCCTGGATTCGCCTCACAAAACGCCTGCTAGTATCATCAAAGGAGTCATCCAGATCAATGGTAGAGCTCTCACTCTCCCCATTGAACAACTTGTCAAAGTACTCCCGCCATCTATGCTTAATCTCCTCGTTCTTCACCAGGAGTTGATCTGCTTCGTCCTTGATGCACTTGATTTGGTCATCATCAGCGTGACTCTCATATAGAAATACTCTCCTTTGCTGGCGTCCCATGTCCATGCTGGTGTTTTCCATAACGTGTTTAGATCCTCTTTCAGAAGCCCCATATACAGGTTAATATTGTTTCCCGGTTGTTTCGGCCCTTGAATCAACATGCTCATATGTATGTACTTTGTCTTCATGCACTTCCATGGGGGGAGGTTGTGCATCCATACAAAGACGAGCCATGTGTTGTGGTTGGTGTTTTGGTTTCCAAACGGATTCATGCCATCGGTACTCGCACCAAGCACGATGTTCCTTGGATCTTCTGCAGCAAATACATATACGGTGTTGAATGCTCTCCACTGGCTACCATCTACGAGGTGTCTCAGCTTCGGATCATATCCATTGTCGGTCTTCTTCCTCTCCGTGTGCCAGCGCATGAGCTTTGCTTCCTTAGGATCTATGAAATACCGCTTCAGACGGGGAGTGATCGGAAAGTACCATACAACTTTCTGAGGAGCTTTCTTTCCCCCCTTCTTGTATTGAGAAGCATTGCACACTGGACAACTGGTTTTTTGCGTGTGCTCCCCCGATAAATGATGCAATTGTTGATGCATGTGTGGTACCTAATGTGTGGAAAATCAAAAGGGCAAACAATTTTCTTGGCCTCATCGACACTAGTAGGACACAGGTTCCCCACGGGAAGAACTTTATTATGTAGATACTTCAAATGCTCATCGAGGCTTTTTTTTTGGCCTTCGTCTTTAGAAGTTCGAGTGTGAAACTCAAGCGGTCTCGAACATGAGAGTCCTGCACGATTGCACTTAGTAGCATCGAAGACTGCGACGTGATCGTTGCCTTTGCTTCTCCGCCATGTCCGGACTCTTCTTCACCATGTCCGAAATCTTCTCCACCGCCATGTTCGGAATATTCTCTGTCGCCGTCATTTAACTCTTCCCCGCCGCCATGTCCGATGCCAACGTCTTCGTGTCGATCGGTCATCTCTTCGTCTAGCCCCATGTCATTATTCCCTGCCATGTAGACGTCCTCATCATCATCATCATGTTCACTTATCCACCGAGTATAGCCATCCATGAAACCATTCATCAATAGGTGCGCCTTCAACCTACCACGATTAAAAGGGTCCAAAAGGACCCCTTCTTTGCATCTTGTACACGGACATCAAATCCTAGTCCGATTATTTGCATGCATGTCCATCACCACGGATTGCATGTATCGCTCCACCTTCCATCCACTCACCTTCATGACCGACTGCATGCATAGTATAACAAGCAAAAGGGTTATAAACAAAATGCATGCATGCATCAAATTCATATAAAAATTTGGCATGACTTTCCCTAAAAATAGGACATATCGAGTTTGCTTGAAATTCACCGAAACAGAAATAAATCGACATTTCGACAAAACATAAGCAACTCGGGGGCATGTCACTCGCACAAATATCTTCATATCCCAAACACACATATTCCCATTCTTGAAATTAACAACTTTTTACTCACCTATATCTAGCTAGATCTAGCTAGATTGTTGGGGACATGTCAATAGCTAGCTAGATCAAGTTGTTGGGGAGGAGAGATGATTCTAGGTACCTAATGGAGAGGGAGAGAGATGAGCTAGCTAGATCTATATCTAATGGAATGGAGGGAGAGACAAACAAATGAGGTAGGGGCATTTATGGAGCTAGCTAGAGATGAAAAGCCATTTATGGAGGAGAGTTGTGGTGGAGGGGGGCATTAATGGGGAGAGAAAAGAGGTAGGAGGAAGAAAGAGAAGAAGGGCAACAATGGTGAGGGGAGAGGGGAAAGGAGGGGGAGAGAGGGCAATGGGGGAGGGGTGAAAAGGTGGCACCAGCCACGCATAGCAGTAGCGCTGTTTCTCAGCAAACGCTACAGCTATGTTACTTAGTAGTAGTGCTTTCCAGAAAGAATGCTACTATTAAGTGGGGCCCATTATCAATAGTGGTTCCACCAAATAAAGCGCTACTGCTAAAGTATTAGTAGTAGCGCTGTATTCTCGACAGTGCTGCTACTACCAATAGTGTCGGTTGGCTCGTCGGGTCCCGATTAGCAGTAGTGCTCTTTATGTTTACAACACTACTGCTAACTACTTACTTGTAGCGCTTCCTAAATACAGCGCTACTGGTAATTAGAAGTAGCGCATGTAACATTCCATCCTACTGATATTGTCCTGCCTATAAGGTTTTTCCTAGTAGTGGTATGTTGTCATGAATTATGTAAACCACCAAGGGAGCATATTGTGCTTTCAATCTACCCCTTTTTGGTAATTGATGACAACATACAATCAAAGCTTCAAATACAGATATGCATGTATATAATGAAGACTTTGAGAGACACATGACTTAGACTTTCTCCCCCTAAATGTGTGCAATCCCTTTAAGGATAGTTGCTTTGGAATGCATGGACACACATGTCATAGAAGTGATATAATAAGTCATGTGTATCTTGGCAATATGCATCAAATGTATATGAATGAGGTGTATCCTTGTTCAATACTTCACTCTTGCAAACAATATATGCAAGAATCAAGAGATCATCTGGATCAAAGATATGATGCATATATTTACCTGGAGTTCTTAAGCATTCCAATAGTAGAGATACACTTGAGAAAACAATGTTAGGAAACACAAGAGTGATCTACCAATCAAAAGCAATAGACTCAAAAGTACCAAGATGTGGAGAACATATAGAACATAGTATTCCTTGGGATTGATATGCCTCCAAGATCATTTAGAGTTTTCTTCCCTTTAGATATGAAAATGTAGGACATCCTCTCCCCCTGAATCTTAGCATGTAGATATTGGGATTGGATAGGGTGAGAAAATTCTAACATGAGAAATCAAATGCAATAAACACACAATAAACACATCCTTTTCCAAAACAGTTTTCTCGCCCTACTTTGGTATTCTCCCCTTGTTTATATAGGTGTAAATTTTGATATTCTCCTCTCCCCCTAAATTATATCTCCCCCTCTGCATAACCATGTATCTCCATCTTTAGCTTTGAAGCTTTGGTATTTCTCCCCCTTTGGCACTAATTTCCAAAAAGGTCTGATATAGGGTCAGAAACATGGATCATTGATTAAGAGGGGATCCTTGAGAACAAGGGTCATAGAATGTAGGATTCATAAAAAATGAAAATCATGAGAAAAACGAGGGAATCATGGAAAATAATTTATCTCCCTTTGCCTAAACTGGAAATTTATAGATCTTCTGCTCCTTTGAGTTAGGGCTCCTTGAATGTATTTCTCCCCCTCCTCCCTTTTTTGAAAATGAAGGGATCATCAAAGAAATGGGATATCACAGAAGGAACACAAAGATGTACAGATCCAAACACAGACTAAAATAAGATAGAAAGTTGGTGGCTCTAAGACGAATTTTTCGGTGGTATCGATATGACGTTATGCAGCTCATCTGCTGAATCGATATAACCGAGTCCTTTGTATCGGAGGCTCCGAGGCAAAAAACAGAAACTTGGAGACCCCAAAAGAACCAAACTTTGCCAATTTATTTGAACAAAAGTAAAGAAGTGTCAAAATATTTGTAGAGAGGAATATCAACTAGAGAAGATTTGAATGGTTCCAAGAAACTTTGCAATAGATATTGAACCATCCAAGATACTTAACTAGATGATGGGCGGTGACTAGGTCACCTATATTAGAGTATATTGACTTAGGAGCCAAGAAAGAATACTTGATCATATGTCATACTCATCGTTATGCTCAAAACAGGGTTACCATTTTTCGATTAAGCATTTTAACGTCTTCATATCACTTGAGTTACTTTATCTCATGACTTGGCGCAAAGCTATATCAAGGATATGAGTACATACCTTTGAGTGATGTTGTTGACATAGCTTGTAGATGAACTTGATGAGGATGCTCGAAGTTGATGAAGTTCATCTTGAGTTGGGTCCAATCCTTGTTATTTTCATTCACTTTCACCTACATGGGTTAGTCACGCAAGGAAGAACATGATATATCCAAATGACTAGATATCAGTTGAGAAATATATGTCAAGGATATGTTTTGTTCTCTTCTTCCTTTCATCATCAAAGCGAGGTTGTCGATACTTGGCCATGACAAGATTGCTTCATATATGAGTTGATGGCAATCTTGGGGAGTGTTGTTCTTCCAAGTACCTACAAACGGGTTAGATGCAATACAAGGGAGCATAGAATTCCAAGATAATATATTCAAGGTAATATTAGCATGGAATAGACCCCTTGCAAGCATCTGAGTGAGATTAGCTCAAGTTTGAATCATCAATGATGTTCAACTCACTCCTCAAATGACAAAACACTTTTTCATCAAGTGGCTTAGTAAAGATAACGACCAATTGCTTGTTAGTACGAACATGCTTAAGATTAATATCTCCATTGGCAACATGATCACAAATGAAATGATGTCGAACTTGAATATGCTTGGTTCGAGAGTGTTGCAAAGGATTATGACCAATCTTAATAGAACTTTCATTGTCACAAAGTAATGGCACATTTTTAACATAGATTCCATAATCTTTAAGCGTTTGTGTCATCCATAATAATTGCGCACAAGATGATCCAGTGGCAATGTATTCCGCTTCAGCAGTAGATAGAGATACCGAGCTTTGTTTCTTAGAGGACCAAGACACAAGAGATCTACCAAGAAATTGACATGTACCCGAGGTGGATTTCTGTCAACCTTGTCACCAGCATAGTCCGAGTCGGAGTAGCCAACAAGATTAATGGAAGATACCTTGGGATACTAATGCCAAAGTTTGGTGTTTCTATCAAGTATCTCACAATACGTTTGACAACCTTAAGATGACATTCTTTAGGTGCAGCTTGATATCCGGCACACATGCACACACTAAGCATATTATCGGGATGGGAGGCACATAGATATAGAAATGAACCAATCATTGATTGATAAACCTTTTGATCAACCGGTTCTCCCTCCTTAGTAAGATCATCGTGTCCGCTAGTGGGCATGGGAGTTTTCATACCTTTGCACTCTTGCAGGTTGAACTTTTTGATCAAGTCCTTGGTGTAATTGGTTTGAGAGATGAAAGTACCTTCTCTCGTTTTCTTGATTTGTAGTCCAAGGAAGAATTTCAGCTCACACATCATAGACATCTCATACTTCTCTGACACCAACCTTCCAAATTTCTCACTAAATTGTGGGTTAGTAGATCCAAAGATAATATTATCCACATAAATTTGGCACACAAATAATTCACCATTAACTCTCTTTGTGAGCAAGGTTGCGTCAATTTTACCAATTTCAAATCCTTTTTCAATAACAAACTTCGTTAGGCATTTATACCAAACACGAGGAGCTTGCTTAAGACTATATAAAGCTTTGCGAAGTTTGTAAACGTGGTCAGGTTTCTTAGGATTCACAAAAACCAGGTGGTTGCTTAACATAGACCTATTCTTCAATCTCACCATTTAAAAATGCACTTTTAATATCCATTTGGTAAAGCGTGATATCATGGTGATTAGCATAAGGAAGAAGAATTCGAATAGCTTCTAGTCTAGCAACAGGGGCGTAGGTCTCACCATAGTCCATACCTTCGACTTGCGTATATCCTTGGGCTACGAGGCGAGCCTTGTTGCGAACGACTTGACCGTCTTCATCTTGCTTGTTCTGAAATACCCATTTTGTGTCGATGATGTTTTGTTCGTCCTTGGGCTTCTCCATGAGTGTCCACACTTCGTTCCTTTCGAAGTTGTGAATATCTTCATGCATAGTGTTCACCCAATCCGTGTCTTCAAGAGCTTGTTAAACCTTCAAGGGTTCAATGCTATAGATGAAATAATAATGCTCACAAAAGTTAGCCAATCGAGTTTTAGAGCGAGTGATCCTCCATGTTTGTATGTCACCAAAGATTTGGTTTAGGGGATGGTTCTTGGTCACTTGTGCTCGAACTTGGGGTAGATTTGGCTTGCTAGTTGGAGGATCTTATTCTTCTTCATCATCTCCTTCATCTACGTTGTTGTCGAAGTGGTCGTCTACTTGAGGTGGTGGTGAAGGAGGTTGTGGTGGATCTTCATGATGTACTTCCTCCTCCTCTTCATCTTATCATGTACCACTTGTGGATGCTTCCATGTTATTTTGTCGGTAGCCCTGATCCGAAGCAGGAGCTTCCACTTGGGTTGACGAAGTACTTTCCTTCACCTCCATGGGACGAATCTTGCCGATGGGCAAGTCTTGGATAGCTTTCGAAGGATCTTTGTCACCTACATCATTTGGCAACTGTTCGACTAGCGAACCATTAGACTCATCAAACTTCACATCTATCGTCTCTTCAACTTTTCGAGTGAAGTTGTTGTAGACACGGTAGGTGTGAGAGTTTGATCCATAACCAAGTAGGAAACCTTCAAGAGATTTGGGAGCAAATTTAGCATGGCGATGATTATCAAGAATGTAACACTTAGAGCCGAATACCCGAAAGTATCCAACTTGGGGTTTGTTACTAGTGAGAAACGTGTATGCCATTTTATCAAGAAGCTTGTGCAAGTAGAGTCGGTTTTGTGGCATGACATGTTGTTTCCACAACTTCTGTCTAAAAGTGTCTTGGTGTCTAGTATTCGTCAAGCATCATTCTTGCCATATCAATAAGGGTTCGGTTCTTTCTCTCAACAACTCCATTTTCTTGAGGCATGTACGTGGCCGAGAACTCATGTGAAATACCCTATTCGTCAAGAAAGGTATCCACATGGGTGTTTTGGAACTCCGATCCGTTATCGCTTCGAACCTTCTTGATCTTCACTTCAAATTGATTTTGCGCTTTGCGTGCGAAGTTCTTTAAGATCTTTTGTACCTGTGACTTATCATAAGATTTTCCACTAAGACTCTTGTAAGAATTGGGGCCAAAAAGATCCATATGAAGTAACTTGAGTGATCTCCTAGTGGTCGTTATGTTCTTGACCGGATGACTTCCACCTACTTGCTTTCCTGCTTGACAAGCGCTACAAAGTCTATCTTTGTCAAAGATAACATCTTTAACACCAAGAATGTGATCTCCCTTGATAAGCTTGTCTAGATTGTGCATGCCCACATGTCCTAACCTTCTATGCCATAGCCAACCTTTAGATGATTCTACAATGAGACAAGTATGAGGTTGGGCCTTTTTAGCGAAATCGGCAATGTATAGATCACCTCTACAAATACCGGTAAAGATAATTTTATGATTATCAAATCGAAGCACTTGGCAATCTACTTTGGTAAAAAGCACATTGAAACTGAAGTCAGCTAGTCTAGATATGGAAAGAAGATTGTAGCCAAGGGATCCAACACGCATCACATTTTGAATAGAGCTATCATGAGATATGGCCACCTTACCAAGGCAAAGTACATTATCCTTAGAGTTGTCTCCAAAGGTCTCATACCTTCGAGGACTTTGATTTGACGTGATCTCTTGGAACATGTCTTTATCACCAGTCATGTGATCCGCGCATCCACTGTCGAGAATCCACTCTTTTCCACTGGACATGTAATACTTGAAGTTTGCTGATAGACTTAGATTCTTCATGATCTTTTCCTGCTTGATGTCGAACAACTCATCTTGATCATAGTAGCCATGTTCTTCATTGTCATCAGTTGGTGGAATCTCCTCGTCATAGAAACTAAGAGACTCGTTAAAATTGTAACCATGACAATGTTCGAGTTTATGAATGTGAATGGCTTCAATAATAATGTTGTTGATAGTTGTGACATCTCCTTTAGCACGCTTAAGATCACGAAGCTCAAATAGGCATTTATCAAAGTTTGGATCACTAGGCTTCATTTTGTGAAAAGCATCAATTTTATGAAGAATTTCAGTAAGATTACTTAATGAACGATTTGGATATCGTTTCTCCAAATAATTCCACAAAGTGTAAGAACATGCAAAGTTCTTCAATTGAGTAAGCACAGATCTTGGTAAACCTCTAACAATAAGATTGACAGTTCTAAGGTTACCAAGCATGTCAATTTCCTCTTCGTGTGTGGGATACAATTTATCAATGGGGAGCACATAGGGATTTTCAATATGTTTTCTCAAATGGACTTTTATAAATAGATCAATCATGGCATTCTTCCATCAACTATAGTACTCTCCATCGAGAATGGGCACTCTACAATACAAACTCTCCAAACTAGACGCGTCCATCTTCCTCCATGATGGTGAAACCGAAGCAATGGAGACCAATGCTCTGTTACCAATTGCGGGATCACTAGAAGAGTATGTCTAGAGGGGTTGAATAGACTAATAGCAAGAATTTAAAACTACCACAAGCATAACTTTAAGGGTTGGCAGTTTTTTGCATATATAGCAAGTCTAGCACACCCTACACATGCAACAAGTATAGCAGCGGAAAGTAAAGACATTGCACATGGAAGTAAGGCGTAAAGTCAGGGAGATCAAACGCATGAAGTACACAAAGATTTTTACCGTGGTTCCGACAGGTGGTGCTATCGTACGTCCACGTTTACGGAGTCTTCAATCCACAGAGGGTAACGGCCGCGAGATTCCATGGAGGGCTCCACCCATAAGGACCCACGAAGTAGCAACCTTGACTATTCCATAACGGCTTCCGTCCATGAAGGACTAGCCTCACTATGGGTAGATGTTCACAAAGTAGGCGATCTCCTTGCCCTTATAAACTTCTTGGTTCACTCCACAACATGAAGTAGGAGGCTCCCAAGCGACACCTAACCAATCTAGGAGGCACCACCCTCCAAAATGTAATAGGATCAATAATGTTGATGAAGTCCTTGCTCTTGTTCTTCAATATGATAGACTCCTCAACACACAATCACTCTCTCACAGATTTGGCTATGGTGGAAGAGATTCATCGGGTGGAAAGCAAGTTGGGGAGGCTAGAGATCAAGATTCATATGGTTGGAATGGAATGGCATGATCTCAACACATGAGTAGGTGGCTCTCTCTCAGAAAATACGATGAGGGCAAGTATGGAATTGTTCTGAGTGCTTTCCTTACGAGTGAGTGGTGGTGGAGGGGTATATATATGCATCTCCAACAAATCCAACCGTTACACCTAATAAATCAGAATCGGTGACACCGATGAGTTAATCTCCGTGGTACCGAGTTGCCTCAAAGGTAGCAACTTTTGAATCTCAGTGAGACCGATACATAAAACTCGGTTGCACCGATAAGGTGACCAATGGTCAGATTGCCAAACTCGGTGACGCCGATTCAACAAACTTGGTGGTACCGATTTTGTGAATTTGCGTAACAGGAAGTTGGCAACCCAAACTCGATGGCACCAAAGCAGAATCGGTTGCACCGAATGGCTAGGGTTTGGCTGAGTGTGTCTGAGGCTGAGAATCGGTGGCACTGAGTGGAAAGTGTTGGTTGCACCGATTTTGGATATTTGTCTTTGGACAGACTTTTGCAGAAGAGCTTGTGGGTGTATGTGGTGACTATCACTTGTGCACGTATGAGCATTTTGTTCACCAATAGTACCTTACCCCCTTTTGATAGTATTGGCTTTCCTATGGACTCAAAGTGATTTCTCACAAAGTAAAATGTAGAGTCCTCTTGCTTGAAGCTTGGCCAATGCTATTCCATCTCCTTCTTCATGGGGATACTCTCCATTCTCCTTTTGTCAACCCACCTCTTTCTACGGACTTTATCCGAAATACACTAGATGAAAGTATTAGTTCAAGAGACAATGTATGTTGTCATGAATTGTGAAAACCACCAAGGGAGCATATTGTGCTGTCAGGCTTTCTCTAGGAACGCATTGAAATTCAGGGAAACTACTGTGCAAGCCATTGATCTTCAACATAAATTTGCAAAGGTTACTAAGACTATTGTTCAAGATAATGAGTTTAGTTAATCATATTACTTAAAAACTACCACTCAAATTGACATCCCTCCAGTCATCCGAGTGATAGATGATCCAAATTCACCAACCCAAGTCTGATCATCACCTGAGATGAGGTGGATTCAATGGTGAACATCTCCATGTTGACCATATCTACTATATGACTCATGTTTGACCTTTCGATCTCTTGTGTACCAATCCCATGTCTATACATGCTAGGCTCGTCAAGTGTAACCTGAGTGTTCCGCACATGCAACACTGGCTTGCACCTGTTGTATGGGAACATAGAGTCTATCACACCCGATCATATCATGGTGCTTCGAAACAATGATCTTTCGCAACGGTGCACACTCGGGGAGAACACAATTTTATCTTGAAATTTTAGTGACGGATCACCTTATAATGCTACCGTCGTCCTAAGAAAAATAAGATGCATAAAAGAGTTAACATCATAAGTGACATGATATGGCCATGAACTTGTGCTTTTGATCTCCATCTCCAAAGCACAGGCATGATCTTCATCGTCACTGGCATAACACCATTATCTCCATCATTGTGTCGCCATCGGGGTTGTCGCACCCACCATGCTTCTACTACTATTGCTATCGCTTAGTGATAAAGTAAAGCATTACATAGCGCTTAATGATTAACACGCAGGTCGTACAATAATTAAAGACAACCCTATGGCTCCTGCCGGTTGTTATACTCATCGACCTACAAGTCGTGATATTCTATACAAAACATGATCGTCTTAAAGATCACATATATCTCATCATGTAATTGGCCATATCATATCGCAACATATCCTACAAAAGCAAGTTAGATGTCCTCTACTTGTTGTTGCATGTTTTACGTGGCTGCTATGGGTATCTAGCAAGAACGATTCTTACCTATGCAAAACTAGAACGGTGTTAAACAAATTGCTATTCAACCATCTCAAGGACCGCCTTTGTCGAATCCAATCCAACTAGAGTAGGAGAGACAGACACTCGCCAGCCAAGTTTATGCAACAAAGTCACATGGCAGTCAATGGAACCGGTCTCTTGTACGTGGACGAGTAAGGTTGGTCTGGGACGCTTCATCCCACAATACCGCTGAATCAAGAAAAGACAAAGGGAGGAAGCAATCTGAGCATCAATGCCCACAAACTCCTTTGTGTTCTACTCGTGATCTCATCTACGTATAGACCTAGCTCACTTACCACTGTTGGGGAACATTGCTGGGAAACAAAAAAATTCTACACACACCTAAGATCTATCCATGGTGATGAGCATCTACGAGAGGGAAAGTGGATCTACATACACTTTTAGATCACTAAGTGGGAAGCATTAAGAAACACGGTTGATGTAGTCGAACGTCTCACGATCCAAATCGCTAGCCGTCCCGTAATCCAATCACGATCCGTCCTGATCTAGTGCCGAACAGGCGGCACCTGCGCGTTCAGCATACGTGCAACTCGATGACGATCTTCGCCTTCTTGATCCAGCAAGAGGGAGTGGAGAGGCAGATGATAAGTCCGGCAGTGCGATGGTGCGTCTGGTGGTGGAGCTACTCCGGTAGGGCTTCGCCTAAGCACCACCGAAACTAGGGGAGACGATCTAGTGGGGAGAGAGGGCAACATCGTGGCTTAGGGTTGGATGCGGCTGCCCTCTCTCCCCTCCAATATATATAGGAGGGAGGGGAGGGGCCAATTCCCTAGGGTTTCCTCTTGGGGTTTGGCCGATTGAGGTGGAGGCCAAGCCTCCCTCCAATCCTACTCCAAGTAAGATTCCTCTCCTACTTGGATTTCCTTCCTCACTTTGGGGTTTCCTTTTCCCACACCCCAGCCGCATGGACCCTTAGGGGCTGGTTTTCCCAGACCACTAAGCACTAGTGCGGAACACCTAAGGCCCATGTGCCCCCCGACGTGGGTGGCCCCTCCCGATGGCACCCCAGAACCCTCCCGGCACCCCCGATACACTATCGGAAATACCCAAAACTTTTCCGGTGACCAAAGCAAGACTTCGTATGTATCAGTCTTTACCTCCGGACCATTTCGGAGCTCCTCTGGATGTCTAGGATATCATCGGGGACTCCCAACAACCTTTGGTCACCATCATACATAACTTAATACTACTGAAACGTCACCGAACGTTAAGTGTGCAGACCCTGCGGATTCGAGAACTAGTAGACATGACCGAGACACCTCTGCAGTCAATAACCAATAGCGGGACCTGGATGCCCATATTGGTTCCCACATATTATACAAAGATCTTTGTCGGTTGAACCTCTATGTCAAGGATTCAGTCAATCTCGTATGCAGTTCCCTTTGTTCTTCGGTATGTTACTTTCCCGAGATTCGATTGTCGGTATCTCTATACCTAGTTCAATATCGTTACCGGTAAGTCTCTTTACTCGTTCTGTAATACAATATCCCATGGCTAACTCTTTAGTCACTTTGGTTGCCGGGCTCATTGTGATGTTGTATTACCGAGTGGGCCGTGAGATACCCCTCCGTCACACGGAGTAACAACTCCCAGTCTTGATCCATGCCAACCCAACAGACACCCTCGAGGACACCTGTAGAGCATCTTTATAGTCACCCATTTATGTTGTGACATTTGAGACACACAAGGTATTTCTCCTGTGTAAGTGAGTTGGATGATCTCATGGTCATAGAACATATACTTGACATGGAGAAAACTATAGCAATAAACTGACAAGGTCATATGCTACGTTTGCAGTTTGGGTCTTGTCCATCACCTCATTCTCCCAATGATGTGATACCATTATCAAATGACATCTCATATCCGTGGCTAGGAAACCTTTACCATCTTTGATCAACGAGCTAGTCTACTAGAGGCACACTAGGGACACTATGTTGTCTATGCATCCACACATGTATTTGTGCTTCCAATCAATACAGTTATAACATGGATAACAAACAATTATCATGAAGAAGGAAATATAATAATAACCACTTTATTATTTCCTCTAGGTCACATTTCCAACAGAAATCTCTTACATAGACTCTCCTCTGAAATATGATGAATTATGCTTGTCTCAATGACTAAGAACATAGTTGTTGATTATCAACAAAGTTTACGCATCACAATTTGATAATTGTGGACAGATTGTTACTTTTTTATGAGAAGCTATATGGTGAAATACTTGCTGTTATGTTAATATTCATGATGCTTGCATGTCCGTATTTTATTTTTATCGATGCCTCTCTCTCAAATCATGTGGTCATTATTATCTAGTTGAGCTTTCGCTTGAGGACAAGCGTGGTCTAAGCTTGGGGCAGCTGATACATCCATTTTGCATCATGATTTCCTATTGGTATTTACAATATTCTTGTCCATTATTCCTCATGGTGATACAATTCTCATGCCTTTTCTCTCTGAATTTGCAAGGTACACCACACCAAGGGAAACTGGCGGAAACTGGAATTCTATACCTGAAAACCAAGAAAAAGGGTGAAAAATCACTGGACCCAAAATGACCTGAAACTTCACGGAGAATTTTCTAGAATATATGTGAATTATTGGGCCAAAAATATACCATAGGGGGGCCACCTGCTGGCCACAAGCCAACAGGGGCGCGCCCACCCCCTCGGCACGCCCTGTTGCCTTGTGGGGCCCCAGCAGGTGTCCCGACCCCCTCCTCTTCTACTATAAGGTGTGTTTTGACCTAGAAAAAAAAATAAGAGGATGCTTTCAGGATGAATCGCCACCGTCTTGAGGCGGAAACCTAGGCAGAGGCCCTTTTGCTCTCTAGTAGAGACATTCTGCCGAGGAAACTTCCCTCCGGGAGGGCCACCATCATCGGCAAGGCTTCCTCCTTTGTGGGAGGATCAATCTTCATCAACATCTTCACCAGCACCATATCGTCTTAAACCCTAGTTCATCTCTTATATTCAATCTTTGTCTCTAAACATCAGTTTGGTACCTATGGATTACTAGTAGTGTTGATTACATGTTGTAGTTGATGCTTGTTGGTTTACTTGGTGGAGGATATTATCTTCAGATCCTTCATCACCATTATTATACCTCTGATCTTGAACATGATGATCATGCGAGAGTAGTTACTTTTGTTCCTGAGGACATGGGAGAAGTCTTGTTATAAGTAATCATGTGAAGTTGGTACTCGTTTGATATTTTGATGATATGTATGTCGCTGCTTCTCTTAGTGGTGTCGTGTGAACGTCGACTGCATGACACTTCACCATGTTATCGGCCTAAGTGAAAGCATTTTGGAGTAACAAGTAGGTGATGGGTTGTGAGAGTGACAAAGCTTAAACCCCGGTTTATTTTTATGGTTAGATTTATCTTAATTATTTTTCATAGTTGCGGATGCTTGCGAGAGGGGGTAATCATAACTTGGTTGCTTGTTCAAGTAAGAACAACTCCTTAGCACCAGTCCACCCACATATCAAATTATTAAAGTAACTAATGCGAATCAACTCAACATGATGAACATGACTAGACAGAAATTCCCATGTGTCCTCGGGAGCATTTTCTTTATATAAGAGTACTTTCAGGACTGTCCTTTTCTATAAAAGGATTAGGCTATCTTGTTGCCAACTTATTACTATTGTTACTTGTCACTTGTTATGAATTATCTTGTAGTAAAACTATCTATCACTGTTACTCACGGCATTTGCAGAGAATACCTTGTTGAAAATTGCTTATCATTTCCTTCTGCTCCTCGTTGGGTTCGACACTCTTACTTCACGAAAGGACTACGATTGATCCCCTATGTTTGTTGGTCATCAGTCGACTAATTTGTTTACCCTGGTTAGCAACTAATGTTAAATTAGCCAATGACGTCGATGATCACTATAACCAGGGAATACCAAGGGGTTTGTATGGTCTAATTCATTGCAAACACTCAAAGAATCATTTGCGATGGTATGTTATCACACACATTTGTTCGGAAGTAATAGTGTTTGTTGAAACTTTGTGCGCCAAGTTTCCCTGCACATCGCGAAAAGTTCCGCCAGCCGCCAAAATATCTACCTCTCCGTGCTCTCCCCCCTTCCCACCAAGGGCCACATTTCCCTTGTTGCCTCCTTCCTTCCTAAGTGTTATATCCACTTCCTCGCTTGCTCTCTCACTCTCTCCGTCTCACATCTGACCGCCTCAGGCGCCATGGTCTCCTGAGATGACCCCTCTAGTGGTGTCTCCTCCTTCGACGAACCTCTCGCCAACCAGGTATTCCCCTCTCCTCTCTCTCACTCACCTAGGGTCAAGGTTATTGTTTGGAATTAGAGATTTTTAATGCGCAGGCCATTTGATCCGTTCCTTCGTCTTGTAGCTCCCTAAGACCACCACTTGAAAGGAATGGGGCGGGGTAGCTGAAGATCTGCCATCTTGTTGTCAACATCAATATCCATGTGTGACGTTAGTTGATTCTGAATCTATGTACAGTGGGAGGAATTTTCTTGTATGTGCACAAAAGGTTAGCCCCACTCTTGTTGTTAGAAATCATTTTTTATATTAGGTGTGCTTCACACACTTAGCGTGTGCTATCTTATTTTGGATGTGATTAAGACAGTGTCAAAGTTGTATGTTTGTGAGTGCTATTTTAATTCATGTCATCACTTATATGTTATAATATTCTGGATTGGACCGATAACAGTGCTACTTTAACTGGCAGCACCATACATGTTAGTATTAATTTGACATCCGATGAAGAAATTTACATGCCACTTTATAAGAAAAACGGATGCACTTAAAGCACGCAAGTACAAACATGGCCATCCATTTCTTGTTGGGGAGTACTTTGATGAGTGTAGTTCCAGTTGCCGTAAGTTACATAAATATTGCATGGAGGAAATGTCAGAAGGAGAAGATGATACCTTCAAGAAGTACACTACTCCCGTATGTATTTCCATCACATGTCGGGTACCATCTTTGTGGGATTTGAGGACTTTAATCTCTTCTTCAACTTTGATATGCTCGTTGGCACTCTTGTTAAATGCTTGATGTTGTAAGTACTTCACAAACTCTATTCAACTTCTTCATGTAAGATTGTAAATGAAAAAAACCTACTTGTATTGCATTCCTCTTAGTGGATTGAAGACCCAGAGATATATAAGGGTGCATGTGTATTTCACAGATCCTGATTTAGCAAACTGCACTTTATTACGTCAGAATGATACATGTAAGGTTTTCATTGACCATGTCTCCCGGATCTTGAATTCATTAAACGTAGGAGAATTCTTTATGTGGCCATATCATGAAGGGTAAGTTAAATATACAACCACACATACATTGATCGTCTTTCTGTTTTCAACATACATTGTACGTTCATGCTTTCCTTAAATTGTAACCATCACTAGATCTTGGTGGTCATTGTTCCAAAGCACAACACAGTCTACTACCTAGATTCTCTCAGAGCGTCAAGTAAGCCCCAGGATCTGAATCATCTTTAGGATTTCATGGATGGGTACTGAATTCTTTGATGTTCATATGTTGTATTCATATCTGGTTCAAGAATTGAGTATGTGACATTTCATCTTCATTTCTAATGTATTGTCAAGGTACGTAACTACATGAGGGAACCGGTTTGACCGCTAACTACCTTTGCCCCACGAGATGGTTTCTCCGGTAAGACACCGAAATCCTTTATTATCAAGAAATGCTAGTAAGATATTCAAGTTTAAGTAAACCTCTTTCTACTTCTATCCAACAGAAAAACAGAAATAACTTACACTGTTAGGTTGTTCCTAACAAGGAAAATGCATGACTAATATTATACAAAAAAATTAGTGTCATCAACAATAAGAAGGGACCAACCTATGTGGATACTATGTTAGCAAACACATGATGAACCTATGCAGATAAGGTCAATGTTGTGTCGATGCTGACAAAATAGTACCAGTAAGTTTGTTTCTTAATTACTATCTTCTACTCCATATGTATGTCACATTCTGATCTAAAAATCCTATAGTTGATCTTTGGATCGATGACCTCTGATCCGCTTGCCGCAGATAAGTTTTTGTCTGTTACAAAATTTATCAGTACCTTCTTTGTGAAACACTACATCAAGCCAAGTACAGACTGAAGATTTCAGCACTCCTATCTCCCAAGAATAAGTATGCATTCATATAGTGTTATGAGTTGAACATATATGCATGGATGCATTGTTTTCCATGTGATCAGGTCTTTGTATTTCATACACTATGATTATGTATTGCATATGGCCATATATCTGTGGAATTTAGCTAGCATTTGTTCAATTGGATATTATGGCAAATTTTGATAAATGTTCTTCATGTGGACACTATTTGTTCACTTGCATATTATGGTGAATTTTGATGAATGTTCTTCTAGTGGATACTATTTCTTCAATTGCATGTTGTGGTGAATTTGCTTTTTGCATGGTGATTCAAATGTAATATTTTACAATAAACTGGCAATTTAAGTGCACATGGTTCAAGTAACTAAGTGTGTGATATAGAACGAATAGTACATGTCACTCATAGCGCAACCGCCTGTGATCTACAGGAAAAGCACAGAAGATATAAATTGAAACGTTGGTGATAGCTAACAAGTCAGATATGTTTTGCAGCACTTCTACGTGTGCGTAAGAGCTACTCAGTCGTTTGTGATAGCACAGTATCTCACACGTGAGCCTAGAGGAAACCGTGCCCGATGCAAAGGCGATCCAATGCGTAAGTTGTTCAAGAAAAGTGTGTGATGATGTCATACATGACAGACGCTTGCTAGAGAAAACTCATGTACGATGGTGCAGATATCACACACAGTTTTTATGATGGCATGTGTGGATTAGGTAGTGTTCCACAAACAGTTAAAGGTCAAACGCCGTTTGTTTTCCATGAAAAATTAGATGTGTTTGACTCATGATAGACGTGTGTGATTGATCCCCAATCCCACGCGTACGCCCAATATATAGTGTGTGCGATACGTTCTTGCATCGCACATGATTATATTTGGCAGAGCATCCGCACCATCGGTCACTATCGCAGACGATTTTTTCGTGTCGTGTGGGTTCGACCCCCCTACCGCCCACACATGCAAGGTGACGTTCTAAAACTACGTCACCGAAAGGGGTTAAAAACCATTGGTATAACACGTCACTGCACCACTGGCAGCAGGAGCAGACACTCTGGCTCTAGACTATGGCACTAGCACATCTACAGATCTAGGGATGGTAGTGAGCTGTCTAGTGGTAGGAGGAGTCTCATCATCACTGACTCCATCCACATCCCTTTGTAGATTCTCTATGATGGTTTGAATCTCCGTCACCTTGACATCTAGATCATGGATCTTTATCTCAACAACTCTTTCCAGGCTAGTTCGGTTCTTGATGATGTAAGCTAGGCTCTACTTGATCCTCTATGTGGCACTAATGAGATAGGTCAACTGGTCAGACTTGGTCTTGAGCATGGGAGCACTAGCAGCTCTAGCAGTATCTACCTAGGCCTCGGTCTCTATCTCTACCTAAGCGTAGATGAAGTGGGATGGGAAGGGTCCATCATCATAATGTTCTCCTCAAACTCTGGCTGAAGCGGCGGGTGAGGGTGACCTAGTAGATAAACCTTGCTACCAACCTTGGAGTTGATGAGCATCTAGATGTAAGGAGCATAGCCACATGATCTCTTCCGGCCAGCTATAGTCCTCTTAATGGTCTCAACAATAAGACCAATCACTCTAAATCTGGTGTTCTGATTGACTAAGTGCAACATGTTGATAGAATAGCCTCTGGCCATCCTCTCGTCACCTCACTTGGGCATCAAAGTATATCTCATGATGGTATTGGAGGTGGGTAGTCTTGCCTATATGAAATAAATTAAGCCAAGCTTGTGAGATTTCAGATATTCCTTAGGGATCGGTGTGTGCATATTGGCTATAGAGTTGTGGCCCTTCTTGGATTCTCCATATACATCCACATAACCTTCCCTGGCCTTGGGAGCACCAATGAGCATTGCCCGCTCATCAATTGTGGACCGGTACCTGACTCCCTCTGTCGTCCACACAATCCTTCCACTTGGGTAGAAGTGTGTCGTGGAGTAGAACTGCATGATAAGCTCGTCGGTCCAAGCAGTCAACTCCTGACCTACGAAGGCATCAATCCCATAAGTCGGAAACTCTCGTGCACACGGGGAAGTAGTCTTCATTCTCATCAATGTATTTTCAATCAACATATCTCATGTCACTCATTGTCGGGCTCTTGTCGAGGAGCCCTGTCTCATAGAAATCTTGTTGCTCCTTGGTGTGGAATCGATAGTCCATGATAGCTTTCCTCCTTGTGTCATAGGGATCCACAACTCTCCACTTCCTCAGTACTTGATCCTTCTTGTCCTTCATATTTTCAGCCACTAGGTGAGTGTCATCACATTCACACAATCTTGGCTTAGCTTCTTGAGCACTAATGACTCATTATCATAATGTCCTCTCAAGCACGTGGGCCGTGTTCTTGTCTGTAGCAGAAATATCTCTGGTAATCCTCTCCTTAGGCTTGGTAGGAGCCTTGGAGACCGGCGTTGGTGGGGGCATTGGACTCGACGGAACTAGATGTTGCAACCGTCGGCCTCTGGAGTTGCAATGACCTCAATCGGTGATGCGGGTGAGGGAGTTCTCGATTAAGGGGTCCTCGACCAGCCAACCTATTTTTGATGGGCCGGAATCATGGGCCGCTTGCTGAGTATGTGATTGATCGAAGGCCGCATCGCCAAAGAGGAAGCCTCGGGAGTCATGGTGTGTTTTCCAAGTTTGGGATAGTATATAGGCATGTTTTTTTCCCTTCGATGTGCAACCGACCATGCATAACCCTAGGGACCCATGGCATCTGTATAAGCCGAGGGGTTTTAGATTGTAGGGCAGAGAAACTAATCAAGGGTTCTAGCTATCTGATCTCGAGGAAGATCAACTCTATAACCTTCAAACCATCAATATAATCGACAAGGGCGTAGGGTCTTACCACCATAGGAGGACCCAAACCTAGGTAAACATCGTGTCCTTCATCTCTTGTAACCATTGATCCTAGTCTCATAGCTCGAGACCCCCTACCTGAGATCCGCCGGTTTTGACACCGACATTGGTGCTTTCATTGAGAGTTCCGCTATGAGATTTCCAAAGGAATCGATGGCATGCCTTGTCATAAGCAATGAGATCTGTAGCCAAGATGTCCCCATCCCTGGTCAGATCTTCATAGGTGGCGACATCTTGTCGCATGCCGACCTGGCCGGCCATCTTGGCCAGATCGCAAGCTTCCTCCCCCATCAAGAAATCAGATTCAAAACCCTAGAGTTCGTAGCTGGTTCATGGAGAGAGCTTGTCTTGATGGAACCCTCAGCTTTCATGGAGTAGCCTGCAGATCCCGGTGCCTCGACGCCGAGGACACCGGACCCCACCTCTGAGGTGACTTTCACCCTCGAGCTGTCCGAAACGCCTAATCCAGTCGTTGTGCCCGGATCCGCCGCAGCCAAACATAACCTGGATTCGCTGTCAAGCGACTCCTGAACCACAACGCCGCATATTGACCCCGTGCGCTTCAGTGACATATGTCCCACCGATGCCTCATCCCTAAACGAGCTATTTGATCAGATTCAATCCATGGGTATGACCAACGACCACACCCGGTCTATGTCCGGATCGGGCTTAAACCCGATGACAGGGAGATTCACACCCCTTCAGTCACTCACTTAGTCGCCACCGTCGAGTGTCTAGGTGGAGGCTCGTCCCCCCAACGACCGGAATAAAAAATGGTTTATATCCCAATTTCCGATCGTCAAGACCTCGCTTGTAACCCAGACTCTGGAGTTCGCCTTGGAGATAGATCGAGAACGATCCCCGATTTAGCACTCAACTCGGAACCTGATTCCGAACTCACATCATGGTGCGGAACCAAAGTTTTTCCCACCCACCACCCAAGACATGCACTCAAGCATCATAGGAGAGTCCAAGTCTTTGGACCTACGGGATGTTAAACAATTACCAGGAGAGTTGGTTCATCATTTTTGGGTTAGACTCCTCCTTGTTAGAGATAGAGTACAAGGTTCTAGTGACCAGGATATAATGGCAACCTTCAATCGCATTTTTCATGACGAAGGGATCCTCAACAACCTAGCTCGTCGACACATTCGCAACTTCACTGAGCTATCGGACTTGGTACAAAAATATTGTGCCATGGAGAGCACTTGGCAAGCTGAACGGCTACTTTCGGAACCAATCTTTACCGAATACCCTCGAGGAGATCGGAAAAACGGATACCTCCGAAACGGCTAGCCGGACACGAGCCCGCCGAAAAGAGAAATATACCTCCTATGGGGGTCAGAACTATCCTTGACAGACTATTGAACAAGTCATGCCCTATACATTCTGTATTGTTGAACACAAGCCCGACTCACATCCTCAGAGCATGTTGGGTCGTCAGGCAGGTCGCACAAAGTGTTGAGGCCATCCTCGAGGCACTACCGCCGAGCACGCTCTTCACATCGCCACCAGAATACAATGTTGAATTCCCGACGATCTATGAAATGGTCCCCTCAAGGAATAGGAGGAAAAGAGCTCTTAGAGAACTCGAACAGGTCTACCATGTGGCAGCAACAAGATCATGGGGCAGACATACCCATCACCTTCAGAGATACTGACCAACCAACCATCCGTCCTAGTCATACACCGGTCCTAAACCCCATCGTCGATGGTTTCAGACTACAAAAAGAGCTAATGGATGGTGGTAGTGGTTTGACCCTCATCTATGAAGACAACCTAGAAAAAATTCAGCTCGACCGATCTCGCATCGAGCATAGCAACACAACCTTCCGGGGGATTATTCCTGGGAAAGAGGTGCGTTGTTCAGGACGTATCACCCTGGACGTAGTGTTCGGCACGCCCGAAATCTACCGATCTAAGCAACTTATCTTCCATATCATGCCCTTCCCTAGTGGCTACCACACCCTTTTCGGACATGATGCCTTCACAAAATTCCAGGCTATACAACATTACGGGTATATGAAGCTCAAGATGCCTGGCCCAAAGGGGGCTATCACAATCGCTAGTGATCCGAATATAGCCCTTTGAGCTGAGAACAAAATAGCAGCGCTAGCCCTCGAGGCACTAGCTGAGACCTTTGCTGCAGAGGAATTGACCACACTCCAGTCAATAGTGGACAAGGACGATGTGATACTTAGCAAAAGGCCCAAACCCAGGTCCTTTAAACCTTCAAAAGAAATCGTTAAATTTTAGGTCCACCCAACGGACCCCAATAAGACAGCATCCATCAGAGCTTAGCTGGACCCCATGGTGGATGAGGCGCTACGATCATTCTTACGAGAAAAATGGGACATCTTTGCCTGGCATCCTTCCGATATGCCAGGAATCCCACAGCGGCTAGAAGAACATAGTCTAAATATAATCACAAGCTTCAAGCCCGTCAAACAAACTCTACGATGCTTTTCCGAGCCCAAATGACAAGCTAAGGGTGAAGAATTAGCCAACCTATTAGAGGTCGGATTCATACGGGAGATCAAGCACCCCGAATGGTAGGCAAACCTGGTGATGGTACCAAAGAAAGATAAATCCTGGCAATTGTGCGTCGACTTTAAAGACCACAACAAGGCTTGTCCTAAGGACCCTTTCCCCTTACCACGCATAGACCAGATTATTGATGCCATAGTCGGACACGACTCATTGTGTTTGCTCAACGCTTATTCCGGATACCATCAGATAAAAATGAAGGAATTTGATCAAACCACAACCGCATTCATCACCTCTTACAGTCTATTCTGCTTCAACACAATGCCTTTCGGGCTAAAAACACTAGGGCTACATACCAGCGCATGATCTAGACTTGTCTTGCAAAACAGGTCAGTAAAATAGTCGAGGCATATGTGGATGATGTGTTCATCAAAACCAAACATGTCAGCCAGTTGATTGATGACCTAAGGCAAACCTTTGCCAGCTTACATTAGTATGATATACGACTCAATCCTGAGAAATGTGTCTTCGGAGTTCCTGTTGGTAAACTGCTCAGATTCAGTGTTTCCCATAGAGGAATAGAAGCGAATCTGGCTAAGATTTGCACCCTATCGGAACTTGCAATTCCCATAGAGCTAAAGCCTGTCCAAAAATTGGTGGGTTGCATGGCAGCATTAAGACGCTTTATTTCTTGCCTCGGTGAAAAGGCTTTACCGCTCTATAGGTTACTGAAATAGACCAACAATTTCGAATGGACCGATGAAGCAGCGGCTGCGTTGGAAGAAATTAAAACACTACTGGCAAGCAACCCCATACTCACAGCACCAGGTGTCGGTGAACCAATGTTATTGTACATATCAGCCACCAACCAAGTCATTAGTGCAGTGCTCGCCATTGAACGAGAGGAGGAGGGTCACAAATTCCGGATACAAAAGCAGATCTACTATGTGTCAGAAGTACTAACACAGTGCAAGTCTAGATACCCGCATTACCAGTAGATAGCCTATACGGTATTTAGGGCATCACAGAAACTAAGACACTACTTTCAAGAGTGTTCGGTTACGGTGGCATCCAAAGTACCTCTGAATGATATAATCAACAACAGGGACGCCGCCGGCCGCATAGGCAAATGGGCCATTGAGTTCCTTCCTTTTGAAATTGCCTATTAGCAACGACGACCTTTAAATCTCATGTAACATCCCAAACTTTGGAATGTTATAATAAATATTAGAATGATTGTTTGTTTGATTTAGTAATTGAATTTGAGTGGAAATTTGAAACTTTTTGAAACTTTTGAAAGTTTAATGAGAGGGAATGAAATGACTCTCCCAAAACTTTCAATCTGCATTTTGGTCACCAGAAATTCAAATTATTTTCATCACAAAACCCTAGAGTGAAGATGACATGACTTCTTCCATTTAAAGAAATGAAAAGGGAATTGAAAATGATTTGAATTTCATTTGAAAATATTTCAAATTCAGAAACTTTAAGCAACTCAATGATTTTCATGAGAGAGGATAAAATGACTTCTTCAAATTATATGAAATATGAGTTGGAAGTTTAAAATAAAGCTTTGAAGAGTGAATGTGAAAATCTCTGGATTTTCTTTTGGAATCATTTCATATTTGGTTCCTATTCAAATTTTCAAAGTATTCAAACCCCTGACAAAAATTTGAGAGGAGTAATATGACACTCCAAACCAGGGGAAATTTTGTGAAGTATTTGAACCATAAAACCCAAAGGGTCATTTGAAAAATATTTGCAAAAAGATTTAAAACCAAATAGGCATTTTTTGAAAATAATATTTTTTTAAAGTTATCAAATGACAGAATAAAAATGTTCAATAAATGGCATTTATTATTCTTTTAATTTTGATATATTTATTCCCTATATTTAGAAATGTTTTGTATGCTTTAAATGTGTTTGAAAACACTTTCGAAATTATTAAAAAGAGAAATTAACGCGTGTATTAAAACAGGCCAGCCCACTGCCTTTAAGACCCAAATTCTCTCCGTAACGGTCACCGCTCACCGCGCCCTTTTTCTTCTCCCTCTGACGCGTGGGACCCGCCGCCCGACCGCAAACATCGCCGGTCATCCTCCTCCTCCCACGCGCCCGACGACCACCGGCGATCTCTCCCGCGGATCTCTCCCCTCGTGCCTTACCCGACCACCCGCGAGCCCCTATAAGTACCCCTGCCTCTCCTCTACCCATTCCCCTAGTTTCCCCCTCGTCCGACCCCCTCTCCTCGCTGGGATTTCTCGCCGGACTTCACCACGGCCGCCGCGCCATTATCGCGCCCCCGCACCACCGAGCCTTCCCCGCACCCCCTGAGTCCACCACCGAGCTCTCCGCACTCGCCCGCACCGCCCCGACCATCTGCCCGAGCCCAGGACCCCCTGGAACACCGGAGCCCGCGCCCTCACCGGAGTCCGAACCGCCACCGAGCCACCCCGAGCACGTGCCGCTCACCTCCGTCGCCCCGAGGCCCCTCCGACGCCACCATCGCCTTCGCCGAGCTCCCCTGCGTCGACCAGTGCCGGAGACATGGCCGGAGACCCTCGGAAGCCATCTCCCCGACGACCTCGCTGTCCCTGCCTCGCCGAAGTCTCCATCGCCGGCGACATAAGCACGGTGAGCCTCTCCACCACCCCCTCAACCGTCGGATCCAGATGAACGGCCACAATTAGAAATTTTATTTCGCGAAGCGTTTTCCCCTTAGGCTCGGTCGACCGCCCGTAGCGCCGCTCGCACACCCCCCCGTAGCTAATAGCAGAACGACACGTGTACCCCCTGTCCGTTAGAAACTTTTTTTTCTTTTTCTGTTTTAATTACAAAAACAGAATAGTTTCAGATTTGTTTTGCTTATATATTTTATGTTTTTAACTATTTTAAATTGATTCTTTTTGCATTAGGTCAAAATTTTATTCTAGTTTCTGTAGATACCAAATTTTGACCATGTTTGAATATTTAAATTTGAATTTAAACAGATTTGATTTAAATTTTGTTTTCTGAATATCTTGAGTTCTAAAATGAATTTTTGATTGATTCTTTTTCCTACTTGTCACTAGTGACCATATCTATCATTTGGTAGAGTTTGAGAATTTTTAGAATAAATTTGATTAGGGTTTTAACTAGAAACAGAATCTGTTTAGTTTCATATTAGTTTATTTATATTGATTTACTTTGTTTTATTTTTGAAAATCTGAATATGATTTATATTATGTTTTAGATTTCATTTAGTTATGTTGTTATAAATTTAGGATTTATACTTGCTGTTAAAAAAATATAATTTGCTTAGTTTATTACTATGTTGTTATAGGAACATTATATTTTTTAACTAAGCACAGTTTGATAAAAACAAACTAGTTAGTAATAGTTTATTCCAACAAAGTTTTATATAATTAGATTATGTTTTCAAATAAAATTTGTAGTAATCTTTTCTGTTAAGAAATGTTTGTCAATAAAAATGGTTTAGTTTTACTCTATTATAGGAAACTATATTATAGGAAAGATTTTTATTAATTACTTTATGTTAACTTAGTTGTTTCATAATTTGTTTTCTCTTAGTTTATGGTTGTGCTTGTAGTTAAGTTCATTAGGCAAACACTCATGTTGTTTAGGATAATGTTTTCATAGTTTTACTTGTTCTTCAAAAAGTAATTCTTTTTGCTAGTAAAATATTTACTAAAATCCTTTTGTTATATTTTACTTTGTTTTTGTTTTGTTACTAGTTGTTGTAGAGGAAAACTACCATAGTTGTTTTTATGAAAACTTTCTTGACTTTGAGTTTTGTCTTAAGTGTTTCCTTCATCAACCTTGTTGCTTTTGTTCTTGTGTTACATTGTGATTGTCAGTTTTGATTGCCAGAAGTGTTTGCTTATGAATGCAATGTTTGTTATATAGATTTTCATCGGAGAGTGACGTATAGTCTATCAAGTTATTTCTGAGAGCGATCTTTCTCTTCATCAACAGTACAGGCAAGTTCACTTTGACCATCTATTTCATACCTATGTTTTTATTGCATGTAGTGACATCATTCAACACATCCTTCCCGTGGTGTTATTGAAATTCTTGTAGTTGAGTAGAATGCATGTGGTAGGAACCCACCACTGGTTACTAAAGCCCCGGGAACGTTAGTTACTTTTATGCTATGCTAAAGTAGATGGGGTTTGGTATGAGTGTTCGTGAGTGGTGTGAAGAAGGACTCTACGTTAGACGACAACTTCATGAAGACATCTTCAAGTCCTACATCTTCAAGACCTCAAGACTTCAAGACTCGAGAAGACAAGTTTTCAATACACACTACTAGGTGAAGGATGGTTGATTGGGCACCCTGGAGAAACCAGTGAGTGGCCGGGATGCATGGAGAAGCGCCATGACATCTTGCGGAAAGCTTCACCCAGACTCAAAGAGAAGGATGAATACTTCATGCCTGGAAGCTTACCTGTGTAGCCACAAGTCAATATGGGCTCTGGCTTGGTTGATCTTTGTTGTGACTCTGCTGGGCAGTGCTACGAGATGTAGTCGACGTTAGGATTGGATGGGCACTGTCGGACAGTCAGGGAAGCACTCTGAAAGACCATGTTTCTTTCATCCTGTTCTCAAACACCAGGCAGTGCGAGGACTTACCAGGAGGGAAAGAATCTTGTGGGTAAAGTACACAACACTCTGCAGAGTTAAACCTAATCGATTAGCCGTGTCCCCGGTTACGGACAATTTGAGCCTCTGGACTTGGATCTATCTCTGAACTCTCAACACTGGACTGATAACTAATTGTGGGCAACTTAAGATACTTGTGGGCATTGAGACATTGGTTGGCGGAACCATGTCAATATAGGTAACTCCATAGTGAAATTCCTGATATTCCTTTGTTATAGGAAAATAAAATCAGCTTTATGCAAAAACTTAGCCACAGAGCCATAAAGCCTTATTGCATATAGTATAGTTTCTATCTTCTGTTCTGCTATGGTGATCTTGCCGGCATATTCAAAATGCTGACCTACACGGCTACAACGTCTTATGTTGCAGATACTCTCCTACGACGGGTAAGAGTACGATTCAGGGTTACGGTCCGCACTCAACTTGTCGTTGGTGTTATTGGGACTCCACTCCCGTTGACTGTATCCGCTGCTATTTTAAGGTATATATCAGTTTTACGTTATTTACTTGTGATTACACTTTGATATATACATTGATGTACTGTGTGTGCCAGCATACTGATCCAGGGATGGCATAGAACACACAGAGGCTTGACTCGTTTTGAGTCGGGTCGCTACATCTCAGGTGTTGGCAGATTTCCTCGCCGAATGAACAGAGATCAAGCTCCCAAGGGAATATAGTACATACTCCCATTGGACGACGTACTTCGACGGATCCAAAACATTGGTCGGACTGGCGGCTGGAGTTATTCTCACATCCCTCGCAGGCGACAACATCCACTACGTGTTGCAAATCATGTATGCCGATTCCAACAATGTAGCCGAATACGAAGCACCTTTGCACGGTCTTCGGATGGTAGCTTCAATGGGCATACAACGGCTGGAGATACAGGAGACTCTAACTTTGCTATCTCTCAAATCAACAGTGAATTCAATGCCAAAATCCCAAAGATGACAACATATAGAAACTTCGTCCTTAAAATATCCGCATGGTTTGATGGGCTAGAATTCAATCATGTCGCTAGAGACAACAACCAAGCCACTGACATACTAGCCCGCATGGGGGCCAAACGCGACCCTGTCCCAAAAACACTTTCCTGGAATGGCTCTTTAAGCTAGCAGTGGTTTGGCAGGACGATATTAAGGGCGCCAAACCCATCAGTGTGGAAGAGGTTGTTCCCCCTATAAACAAACTAGACGAACAAATCATCGGCGGCTCCGTAATGGATGAAACGCCTTCGGATCATGAGGTCATGGCAGTAATCGCACCATGCACCGAGCCCTTCCTTGCCTACCTTCTTTGCAAAGAACTCCCCGACGATCAGACACAGGCGCGATGCATAATTTGGCGATCCAATACCTATAAAGTCCACGAGGGCGAGTTAGACAAGAAAAGCGCCACCAGAGTACTCCAGCGGTGCATATCTGAGGAAGAAGAACGACAGCTCTTGGCCGAAGTCCACGCAGGAATGGGCGGCCATCATGCCGTGGCAAGGGCCTTAGTAAGCAAGGCCTTTCGGGGTGGTTTCTTCTGGCCCACCGCTCGAGCGGACTCCCAGTCGCTTGCCCAGCATTGCGTGGGATGTCAACTTTTTGCAAATCAAAGTCACATGTCCCCAATAGCTCTTTGGAGTATTCTGATTACCTGGCCGTTTGCGGTCTGGGGCTGGATATGGTCGGACCACTTAAAGGGGGGGACTAAGAAGAATAAATACCTACTGGTCATGGTTTACAAGTTCACCAAATGGACCGAAGCAAAACCTGTCAAATCAGCCAAGTACGAACCAGTAATCGACTTTATATCCTGCATGGTACACCGTTACGGCATCCCGCATAGTGTAATAATGGACAATGGATCCAACTTCACTGCCCAAGAAGTAAAATACTGGTGTGCAAAAATGGGCATCAAGCTCGATTACGCATCGGTGTATCACCCGCACACCAATGGACAAGTCGAACGGGCCAACAGCCTCATCATGAGTGGTACTAAACCATGTCTAGTCCAATCTCTGCATGAGTTCGACTACCATTGGGTCGAGGAGCTTGACTCCATTCTATGGGGCCTGCGTACTGATGTCTACTAGACAACCTTCTTCTTTTAGACTTGTGTTGGGCCTCCAAGCGCAGAGTCTTGTAGGACAATGGCAATTTTCCCTCAAGTGGATGACCTAAGGTTTATCAACCCGTGGGAGGTGATGGATGAAGATGGTCTCTCTCAAACAACCCTGCAACCAAATAACAAAGAGTTTGTGTCCCCAACACACCCAATACAATGGTAAATTGTATAGGTTCACTAGTTCAATGAAGAAATGGTGATACAAGTGTAATATGGATGGTAGATATAGGTTTTTGTAATCTGAAATTGTGAAAAAAGCAAGGTAGCAAGTGACAAAAGTGAGTAAAAAGGGTATTGCAATGCTTAGAAACAAGGCCTAGGGTCCATACTTTCACTAGTGGAGTTTCTCTCAACAATATTGACATAGTTGAATCATATGTAAGTACCTCTCGTGCGACAAAGAGTTCACTCCAAAGTCACAAATAACCGAGAACTAACGAAGAAATTATTGTGTCGTGGGGAACGAGCACCTATGGATCGGAGGTACCACTTTCGATTCAGCGGGGGAGAAGGCTTGCACAAAGAGTGGGTTTGATGAACAGCACGCACGGGATTTTACCCAGGTTCGGGCCACAAGGATGTGTAAAACCCTATTACTACTTGGTTATATTGAGAGTGTTTCTACACGAGCCTTGTGAGCAGCTACCACGCGTTTGAGCTAGAAGGTCCCAAGACTAGAAGTACAGAAGTCTAAAATCCCAAAAGTCCAAAAAAGTCCTCTACCGTATCGCCCTGGGCCTCCTTTTATACTCTGAAGGGGACCCCAATAATAGCGTATAGTGCGTACACGGGGCATACAGAGCTATGATGCTATGATACCTAACACTAACGGAGTAGGACAGGTGCATTTAATGCACCGTCAGGCATCTCTGTCCTTTGCGGGACGGGACAGGAGCTCGTCCCATCGGCACCGCATAGCCCCCTGAAAGCACAACATGCTCCCTTCGTGGTTTTGATAATTCCTGACAAACACATTGTCTCTTGGACTAATACATTTATCTAGTGTGTTTCAGATAATAGTCCATGGAGAGTTGGGTTGGCAAAGAGATTGTGGAATACCCCAAGATGCAAGGAAATGGATTGGCGAAGCTTCAACAAAGAGGACTCTACATTTTATATTTGTGAGAAATCACTTTGAGTCCATAGGAAAGCCAATACTATTAAAAGGGGCAAAGTTTTGTTGGTGAACAAAAAGCTCATATGTGCACAAGTGATACTCACCAAAGACACCCACAAACTCTCCCACCAAAGTCTGCTCTAAGCCAAACACTCAATTCAGTGAAACCAACATTTCCATCCTGGTGCCACCGAGTCCAAACCCTAGACAGACTCAGCCAAACCCTAACCCTTCTGTACAACCGATACTTCTTTCGGTGCCACCGAGTTGGGCTGCCAACATTCTGTTATGCAAGTTCACATTTTTGGTCCGTTTGAGAATGTTGAATCGCGTCACCGAGAATGGGCATTCTGACCGTTGGTCACCTTATCGGTGCAACCGAGATTCGTATATCGGTCCCTCTGAGATCAAAATTTGCCACCTTTTGGTCACTTCGGTACCACCGAGATTAACACATCGGTGTCACCGAGTTGGTCATTTTGTGTGTAACGGTTGAATTTTTGGGGATGCCTATATATACCCCTTCACCACCACCTACTCGAAAGAGAAGCACTCAGAACCATTCCATACCTATCCTGTGAGTTTTCTGAGAGAGAACTACCTACCCTTGTGTTGAGGTCAAGATCTTCCACTCCAAGCATATGGATCTTGATTTCTAGCCTCCCCAAGTTGCTTTATGCCAATCCCATCTTTTCTACCACGCCATATCTGTGAGAGAGTGATTGTGTGTTGAGGAGTCTACCATCTTGAAGCACAATAGCAAGGATATCATCAACATTATCAAGCATATTACCTTTGGGAGGGTGGTGCCACCTAGATTGGTTAGGTGTTGCTTGGGAGCCTCCTACTTTGTGTTGTGGAGTTGAACCAAGCAGTTTGTAAGGGCAAGGAGATCGCCTACTTCGTGAAGGTCTACCCCGAGTAAGGCTAGTCCTCCGTGGATGTAGGCCGTCATGGTATAGTCAAGGTTGCTTCTTCGTGGAACCCTCCGTGGGTAGAGCCCTTTGTGGACTCTCGCGGCCGTTACCCTCCGTGGGTTGAAGACTCCATGAAGTGGACGTACGATAGCACCACCTATCGGAACCATAGGAAAAATCCTTGCATCTCCAGTTTTGTTTGATGTCAATATCTCATCTCTCTACTTCATGTGCAATGTCTTTACTCTTCGCTGCTATATTTGTTGACATGCATGTTTACGGTATATAGACTTGTTAGCCTTGCTAAAATTGTTAAAATCTACCAACCAATTAACTAGGGAAAGGTTAGGTTTTAATTTTCTGCTAGTAGTCTATTCACCCCCCCTCTAGACACTCTTCTAATGATCCCTGAATTGGTATCAGATCATTGGTCTCCATTGCATCTGTTTAATCACCGAGGAGGAAGATGGATGTGTCTAGTATAGGGAATTTGAGTTGTAGTGGGCCTATTCTTGATGGAGAATATTATAGTCAATGGAAATCATTGATGCTTGAACTATTTAATCAATTTCAATTGAGAAAATATGTTATGCGCCCCTATGAGCCTCCTATTGATGATTTGCATCCCACACACGAAGAGGAAATTAACACGCTTGGTAACCTAAGAACTGTCAATCTTATTGTTAGAGGTTTACCAAGATTTGTGCTTACTCAGTTGAAGAACTTTGCATGTGCCTATACCTTATGGACTGATTTCGAGAAACGATATCCAAATCTTTCCTTAGGAAATCTTGATGAAATTCTTCATAAAACTATTGCTTTCCACAAAAACAAGCCTAGTGATCCAAACTTTGATAAATGCCTATTTGAGCTTCGTGATCTCATGCGTGCTAAAGGAGATGTCACCACTATCAACAACATTATCTTTGAAGCCGTTCGCATTCATAAACTTGAACATTGTCATGGTCACAAATCTAACGAATCTCTTGTTCTTTATCACGAGGATTTCCCACTTGATGATGACAATGTGGAACATGACTCTCTTGGAGAAGATGAGTTGTTCGACATCGAGTATGACAAGATCATGAAGAATCTAAGTCTCATGGCAAACTTCAAGGATTATATGTCTGGAGGAAAATAGTGGATTCTCGACAGTGTATGTACAGATCATATGACTGGTGATAAAGACATGTTTCAAGAGATCACGCCTAATCAAGGTCCTCAAAGTTACGTGACCTTTGGAGATAACTCTAAGGGTTCAAAAGATCTTCAAGAACTTCGTTTGCAAAGCACAAAATCAGTTTGAAGTGAAGATAAAGAAGGTTCAAAGCGATAACGGATCGGAGTTCAAGAACACCCATGTGGATACCTTTCTTGACGAAGAAGGTGTCTCACATGAGTTCTCGGCTATGTACACGCCTCAACAAAATGGAGTTGTTGAGAGGAAGAACCGGATACTTATTGAGATGGCCAGAACGATGCTTGACGAATACAAGACGCCAAGACACTTTTGGGCAGAAGCTGTGGAAACAACATGTCATGCCACAAACCGACTTTACTTACACAAGCTTCTCGTTAAAATGGCATACGAGCTACTCACCGATAACAAACCCCAAGCTGGATACTTTCGGGTATTCGGCTCCAAGTGCTATATTCTTGACAAGCATCATCGTACTAAATTTGCTCCTAAATCTCATGAAGGATTCCTACTTCGTTATGGATCTAACTCTCACACTTACCGTGTCTACAACAACTTCACTCAAAAAGTTGAAGAGACAGTAGATGTCAAGTTTGTTGAATCTAATGGTTCGCAAGTCAAAAAATTGCCAAATGATGTAGGTGATAAGGACCCTTAAGAAGCTATCCTAGATTTACCCATCGACAAGATTCGTCCCGTGGAGGTGAAGGAAAGTACTTCATCAACTCAAGTGGAAGCCCCTACTTCACGATAAGGTGAACCACAACATGACATGAAGGAATCCACAAGCGGTACACGACAAGATGAAGAGGAGGAGGAAGTACATCATGAAGATCCACCACAATCTCCTTCACCACCAGCTCAAGGGAACGACACCTTCAACAACAACAAAGACGAAGGAAATAATGATGAAGAAGAATCTCCACCATCCAACAATCGGAAGCTGACCCGAGTTCGAGCGCAAGTGACCAAGAACCATCCCCTAAACGAAATCTTTGGAGATATCCAAACCGGGAGAATCACTCGCTCTAAAACTCATCTAGCTAACGTTTGTGAGAATTATTCAGTCATATCGAGCATTGAGCCTTTCAAGGTAGAACAAGCTCTTGAAGATGCGGATTGGGTGAACGTTGTGCATGAAGAGCTTCACAACTTCAAGAGGAACGAAGTGTGGACACTCGTGGAGAAGCCCGAAGATGAACACAACATCATCGAAACCAAATGGGTGTTTCGGAACAAGCAAGATGAAGACAGACAAGTCATACGCAACAAGGCACGTCTTGTGGCCCAAGGATATACTCAAGTCAAAGGTATGGACTATGGTGAGACTTATGCCCCCGTTGCTAGACTAGAAGCTATTTGAATTCTTCTTGCCTATGCTAATCACCATGATATCACGCTTTATCAAATGGACATTAAAAGTGCCTTTTTAAATGGTGAAATTGAAGAAGAGGTTTATGTTAAGCAACCACCTAGTTTTGTGAATCCTAAGAAACCTAATCATGTTTGCAAGCTTCGTAAAGCCCTTTATGGTCTTAAGCAACTTCTCGTGCTTGGTATAAGTGCTTAACGAAGTTTCTCATTAAAAAAGGTTTTGAAATTGGTAAAATTGATGCAACCTTGTTCACTAATAGAGTTAATGGTGAATTATTTGTGTGCCAAATCTATGTGGATGATATTATCTTTGGTTCCACTAACCCTCAATTTAGTGAAAGATTTGGAAGGTTGGTGTCCGAGAAGTATGAGATGTCTATGATGTGCGAGCTAAAATTCTTTCTTGGATTGAAAATCAAGAAATCAATAGAAGGAACTTTCATCTCTCAAACTAAGTATACCAAGGACTTGATAAATAAATTCAACATGCAAGAGTGCAAAGGTATGAAAACTCCCATGCCAACCAGTGGATATGTTGATCTAACCAAAGAAGATGAACCGGTTGATAAAAGTTTATTGATCCATGAGTGCTTCATTACTATATCCATGTGCATCTCGTCTCGATAGTATGCTTAGTGTTTGCATGTGTGCTAGATATCAAGCTACACCTAAGGAATGTAATCTTTTGGCCGTAAAACGTATTGTGAGATACTTGATACAAACACCAAACTTTGGCATTTGGTATCCCAAGGGATCTTCTTTTAACCTTGTTGGCTATTTCGATTCAGACTATGCCGGTGACAAGGTTGCTAGGAAATCCACCTCGGGTACTTGTCAATTTTTGGGTAGATCTTTTGTGTCTTGGTCCTCCAAGAAACAAAACTCGGTATCTCTATCTACAGCCGAAGTTGAGTATATTGTTGCTGGATCTTGTTGTGTGCAATTACTATGGATGACACAAGCTCTTAAGAATCATGGAATTCATGTTAAAAAATGTTCCATTACTTTGTGACAATTAAAGTGCTATTAAGATTGGTCATAATCATGTGCAACATTCTCAAACTAAGCACATTCAAGTTCGACATCATTTCATTCGTGATCATGTTGCCAAAGGATATATTAATCTTAAGCATGTTCACACTAACAAGCAATTGGCCGATATCTTTACTAAGCCACTTGATGAGAAAACTTTTTGTCACTTGAGGAGTGAGTTGAACATCATTAATGCTTCAAACTTGAGCTAGACTCACTCGGATGCTTGCAAGGGCATGAGCTTTCTTGATACTTCCATGATATTTCTAACATGATATCTTATGCCATGGAATCCTTTGCTCCCTTGTATTGCATCTAACCGTTTGTAGGTACTTGGAAGAACATCATTCCACGAGATTGCAACCAACTCCAATTATAAGCAATCTTGTCTTGACCAAGTATCCACAACCCCTCTTGATGATGGAAGGAACAAGACAACAAAAACATATCCTTGACATTTACTTGATCTTTATTGCAAAATCTCAATTGGTAACATGTCAAATGGATATAGCCATAATTCTTCCTTGCATGACTAACCCTTGTAGGTAACAAGTGTACTAGAATGAGAAGGATTGCTACCAACACTATATGTTCTTCATCAACCTCGAGCATCCTCAACAAGTTCACCTACGAGCAACATCATCAACATCACTCAAAGGTATGATCTCATATCCTCGAAAGGCTTTACTCCAAGACATGAGCCAAAGCAACTCAAGTGATATGAAGACATTAAAATGCTTAATCAAAAAATGGTAACCCCATTTTGAGCTTAACATAGAGTATGACCTATGATCAAGTATTCTTGCTTGGCTCCTGAGTCAAAATACTCTAATATAGGTGACCTCATCACCGCCCATCATCTAGGTCATATTCTTGTGTGGTTTGCTCTCTATTTGCATGATCTCTAAAAACCACTCAAATCTTTTCTATATGATAACCTTTTCCTTTCCTTTGAAAATATTTCTTTTTGACATTTTGAAAAAAAACAGTAACTTGGTCCCTTATTCTTTTCTTTCTAATTTAGCCTCGGAGTCACCGACTCAGATTTCTCGATTCTACCAAAATTGCAGACAAGCTGCACTACAAAATCTCGGTACCACCGATCTATCTGTCTTAGAGACACCGATTTATTTTTCTTATCTTATCTGCTTTTTATTACTTCGATGATCCCTAAAAAAATCAGGGAGAGAAGAACAAAGAGCACTTCGGGGGAGAAATTCTTTATTCAAGGACCCTAGCTCCAAGGAAAATAAGACTAATATTGGTCACAGGGAGAGAAGTTGCATTCAATGATTCCCTCAATGCTTTTCTATGAACCCTACTTTCAATGACTCTTGTTCTCAAGAATCCCTTCCTTGTCAATGATCCTTGTATCTACTCCTATCTTTGACCTTTTTGGAAATCAATGTCAAAGGGGGAGAAGAACAAAGCTTCATGCTAAAGGGGGAGTTACACACTCATGTAAAGGGGGAGATATGATTTAGGGGGAGAGGAGAATACTAAAAGTTAGATATTCCTAAACAAGGGGGAGAAGAACAAAGCCTCATGCTAAACAAGGGGAGAATACCAAAGTAAGGCGGAGAATATGCCAAGCACTCAATAATATTCTTGTCTATTTTAGACTTTTCTCACCCTATCCAATCCCAATATCTACATGCTGAGATTCAGGGGGAGAGGATGATCTACCACTTTCATATCTAAGGGGAGAAAAGCTCTAATAGATTTATGCTAAAGGAGGAGACATATTAATCTTAAGGATTATCATATTTTATATGTTCTCCATATCTTGGTACCTTTTGAGTTCTATTTCTTTTGATTAGTAGAATATTCTTGTGTTTCCTAACATTGTTTTCTCAAGTGTGTTTCTACTACTAGAATGCTCAAGAACTCAAGGTAAGTAAATGCATCATATCTTTGATCAAGATGATCGCTTGCTTCTTGCAAATATTGTTTGCAAGAGTGAATTCTTGAATGAGGATACATCTCACTCACATATTTTGATGCATATAGCCAAGATACACATGATTCTTTGTACCCCATAATCCATATGTGTGTCCATGCATTCAAAAGCAACTATCCTTTAAAGGATTGCACACATTTAGGGGGAGCAAATCTAAGTCATGTGTCTCTCAAAGTTTTCATTATATTCACGCATATTTTTATTTGAAGCTTTGATTTTATGTTGTCATCAATTACCAAAAGGGGGGAGATTGAAAGCACAACATGCTTCCTTGGTGGTTTTGATATTCCTGACAACATGCATTGTCTCTTGGACTAATACTTTTATCTAGTGTGTTTCAGATAATAGTCCATGGAGAGTTGGGTTGGCAAAGAGATTGTGGAATACCCCAAGATGCAAGGAAATGGATTGGCAAAGCTTCAAGAAAGATGACTCTACATTTTATATTTGTGAGAAATCACTTTGAGTCCATAGGAAAGCCAATACTATTAAAAGGGGGCAAAGTTTTGTTGGTGAACAAATAGCTCATACGTGCACAAGTGATACTCACCAAAGACACCCACAAAATCTCCCACCAAAGACTCCTCTAATCCAAACACTCAAATCGGTGCAACCAACATTTCCATCCCGGTGCCACCGAGTCCAAACCCTAGACAGACTCAGCCAAACCCTAACCCTTCGGTACAGCCGATACGGTTTCGGTGCCACCGAGTTGGGCTGCCAACTTTCTGTTACGCAAGTTCACAGTTTCGGTCCGTCCGAGAATGTTGAATCGCGTCACCGAGAATGGTCATTCTGACCGTTGGTCACCTTATCGGTGCAACCGGGATTCGTATATCGGTCCCTTCGAGATCAAAAGTTGCCACCTTTTGGTCACTTCGGTACCACCGAGATTAATACATCGGTGTCACCGAGTTGGTCATTTAGTGTGTAACGGTTGGATTTTTGGGGATGCCTGTATATACCGCTTCACCACCACCTACTCGAAAGAGAAGCATTTAGAACCATTCCATACCTATCCTGTCAGTTTTCTGAGAGAGAACTACCTACCCTTGTATTGAGGTCAAGATCTTCCACTCCAACCATATGGATCTTGATTTCTAGCCTCCCCAAGTTGCTTTCCACCATCCCATCTCTTCTACCAAGCCATATTTGTGAGAGAGTGATTGTGTGTTGAGGAGTCTGTCATCTTCAAGCACAAGAGCAAGGAGTTCATCGACATTACCGAGCCTATTACCTTTTGGAGGGTGGTGCCTCCTAGATTTGTTAGGTGTCTCTTGGGAGCCTCCTACTTCGTGTTGTGGAGTTGAACCAATAAGTTTGTAAGGGCAAGGAGATCGCCTACTTCATGAAGATCTACCCCGAGTAAGGCTAGTCCTCCGTGGATGTAGACCGTCATGGTATAGTTAAGGTTGCTTCTTCATGGAACCCTCCATGGGTAGAGCCCTCCGTGGACTCTCGCCACCGTTACCCTCCATGGGTTGAAGACTCCATGAACATGGATGTACGGTAGAACCACCTATCGGAACCACGGATAAAATCCTTGCGTCTCTAATTGTGTTTGATCTCCATATCTCATCTCTCTACTTCATGTGCAATGTCTTTACTTTCCGTTGTTATATTTGTTGACATGCATGTGTACGGTATATAGACTTGTTAGCCTTGATAAAATTGTTAAAATCTACCAAGCAATTAACTTGGGAAAAGGTTAGGTTTTAATTTTCTGCTAGCAGTCTATTCAACCCCCCCTCTAGACACTCTTCAAGTGATCCCTCAATTGGTATCAGAGCATTGATCTCCATTGCATCTGTTTAATCACCGAGGAGGAAGATGGATGTGTCTAGTATAGGGAGTTTGAGTTGTAGAGTGCCTATTCTTGATGGAGAATATTATAGTCAATTGAAAACATTGATGCTTTAACTGTTTAATCAATTTAAATTGAGCAAATATGTTATGCGGCCCTATGAGCCTCCTATTGTTGATTTGCATCCCACACACGAAGAGGAAATTAACATGCTTGACAACCTAAGAACTGTCAATCTTATTGTTAGAGGTTTACCAAGATTTGTGCTTTCTCAATTGAAGAACTTTGCATGTGCCTATACCTTATGGACTGATTTGGAGAAATTATACCCAAATCTTTCCTTAGGAAATCTTGATGAAATTCTTCATAAAACTATTGCTTTCCACAAAAAGAAGCCTAGTGATCGGGGCACGAGGGGTCGTGGCCGTCGTGGAGGTCGAGGTCGGGGGAGGCTGTCACGCCCAAGATGTGCGCCTATCCGTTTAAGGCATGAGGGCCTCGCAAGGGATAGAGGCGCATCTTGCCGTTAGCAAGAATAGTATCATCACAACATACAATACTAAATGAGAAGAGTATACAAGTTGGCTTACACTCGCCACATGCTAACTTACAAAGTCACTCAATCATAGCATCAAGTTGAACACAGGGTCCGACTACGGACGAAATCAAACGATAAAAGTAGTTGCAAATGATACTATCAAGCTGTCCCAAAGATCACGACCAGGTCCTCTACTCATCCGGATATGTCACGTACATCCTGCCTCTCTCCTCATCATACTCCCACTGGAGCTGAGTAAGACCATCCTGCACGAACTCATCTGATCCTGTGCCAGGATTGTTGTAGTAAACTATGAGCCACAGAGGACTCAGCTATCATGTCCCAGGGTACCAAGGCTATTTAAGCTTTAGGCAGGAAGGGGATGTTTAGTTTGCAGCAGCACTAAGCATTTTATGGTGCCTAGCTTACGCAACATGAAATAATTGTGGGTGGCCTACGAAGACGATCGAATCTAGAATGATCTCTAAGAGATCCTGAACACTTACTTACGTCAATCATAACCCCACCATGGTCTCTCTCGGTTCATGTTCACGAGCAGAGACGATCATGGTTACTCACACAGTTGATGTATTTTAATTAGAGTTTACTGCAAGTTTTCTACAACCGGGTGTTAAACAAGTATCCAAGTTGCCACATAACTGTGGGCACCGCTTTCCAAAAGATTTAACCCTGCAGGGGTGCTCCAACTAGTCCATCACAAATAACCATACTAAGTGGGAATAGCCTCGAACGCGGTTCTCGCGATCATCATAGACAATTCCAAAGGAGGCCAACACATCGAGTAAACCCGAAGAAAGTCAGACTCCTCACGCAAGACATTTGATAAAGGTAAAACAAATCCAGCAAGACCTCCTGACGTGTCGACGAACCCGATAAGAGCCGCGTATCTCATTCTCAGGACACGACGGATTGTCCAAACTTCCGGTAGGCCAAACACAGAGTTGCCCCTGGTGGCCACCGGCGGTTCACATTTTGGACCAACACTCATGCGGAGCACTGACTCGGGGGTTGATTAAAATATCCACGGGTTTGCAAGACCCTATGCAATTAATTAAGTTGTTAAGAAAATGTAGTACCAATGTTGGGTCTTGCCAGACAAGTTTTAATCTCCACCGAATGAACAAGGGGGTCCCCATAACAACCCCAAGCGTGTTAGGAGCGCAAAATATGGAAAACATAACACCGGTAACAAGGAACTAATGGCGGCACGAGTGGAACAACTCACTTAGCAAAAGGCCAAGCCTTCCACCAATACCATATATATATATATATATGTGCATTCAATTAAATAACATAATTTATGGTGATATCATATCCATGCTATCACATGGAACAACCTGCAACTAAGAACGCTATAACAGGGCTGAGCAGCGGTAACTTAGCCAATCAACGGTTTGCTGGGATGTGGAGGTTAGAGGCTGACATGGCAACATGGGGGCTGATATCATGTGGTAGGTAGCACAATTGTAACGATAAGAACAAGAAACTAGCAAGCAAAGATAGTATTGGGATCCGTGTACGATCATCTTGCCTGTTGGTTCTTCAGCGGAACAAGTAGCGAGATCCTCGCAGTGGTACTCTCCAGGGTCCTCGAACTCAGTATCGACACTCGCGTCTACACAAGATAAACAGCAAATAAATAACCAACCAAGGTGCAATGCACAACCAATATGATGCATGATCCATTTATTGAAGTTCTATAACATGGCAATCCTAAACTAGTCATGTCTCACATGCAAAATTGTTAATTAATCGATCTGGACAGAACCTCATGTTAAGTTATTTAGACATTCATGAACATGGCAAATATGGATGCAGTGCAAAATCGATGAAAATTCATATAAGGATCGCAAGAAACGGAGCTACGGTTCTCGAGATACGCTCACGACAAGGCACGAAGGCAAAACACAAGACCACCAAATACCTGGGCTAATTCTTGGCATCCCAAGGTAGCCACTGTATAGGTGATGAAAAACCAATCACAATAGACTCAAGAATCACTCAATTCCATGGAGTATAGCTCCCACAACTCACAAAATAACATAGCACTCAACCTGCCACAAAACAGCAACATAGCAATTTGAAAAGCTCACAACTATTGCTACAGGAACTCTACAACCACAAACAAGACATGGACATAAACTACACCACACACACACACACCAATTCATCCAACTATGCAATCAACAAAAGAGCTACACATCACTATGCATGGAGCTGTCAAGTAGGCATGATGAAATAGGTTTTTAGGGACTTAGTGAAAATTCCAGTTTTCTGGAATCTAGGTTAATAAAGTAGCAAATTAACAGCACTGGTTAAATATGCTAGAAAGCTCCAAATGGCATGAAAATTAATAGGATGGTATATTGCAACATACACTACCATTAACTGACACTGAGCATGATCAAATAACAACCACAACACTAGCTATACCCCACTCTACATGGAAAAACAATAACAACAGATGCTCCAGACTTAGCCATTTCTAAGCAGGATGAACAGTAACAGAAAGTAGCCAACTAAATAGCATGGTTCCCACTTATCTAGTGACTTTACATGAATAAAAAAAATACTGAGACATTCCCAACAACTTTGACTAACAAATTCATGTTGGCAAGATCTTGAAAGCATGCATGGATTAAGTCATATGAAAAAGACAAAAGGGCATCACAGCATAAAAATGCAGTTTTGTCAAGTTGCCCCAAAGTCAACTCTGACTTCACAGATGCATTAATGGGTGGATTCTACCCCAAAATCAATACTCATACCTATGTGCTTGCATGGAGCAAAAGGGAGCAAAGGGGGGTCGAAATTTGACCACCCTAGGCCATGGTGACTTATGCCACTCCCTAAACTTGATGTAAATGACACAAAATGCTATGTGCTCCATAGATACATGTTGAGAGAGGTTATTTAGCATTCTAGGGACATTATAAATGGCATAGCATCAAGAACAAGAAGGTAAGCAAGCTAGGAGAGGTAAAATGATCATATGCACATAAAAGGGAACCTACACATGCCTCTCTACACTTAAGCTCACACCCATCCACAAACATATGAAAACTCACCACACACATACACACCAAGCAACATATCCACATGTGCACATGCACATGTAGGTGCATACACATGTACATACACACATGCACAAGCACTCACATACAAGGTGCACCACACACCCAACACACACACACACAAACTCTCTAGCACACCTACACATGTATGTGTGTGTGAAACACACACACACAAACATACATGGCATCACACCATGTAGTGCTCTACACTCCACCTACAACAAACCACACACCAACACACACACTCTCATGTATGTGCATGCACCAAGCACATACACACACACACCCTACACTCACATACACTCACACACATGCACATCACTCTAGGCACACACACACATACAAGTGCAAAAACACACACACTAAACAACCTACACAGCCACACCCGGATCTGGTGTAGCCACACCAGATCCCAGCCACACACACACACACACTCACACAACAGCACACGCGTGCACTCACGGGATCCGGCCGACGCACCGGATCCGCACACCACACAGCGCCGCGCGCCAATGACAAAAAAGAAACCTGCGGCGGTGCTGGGGATCGAACCCCCGACCTCGCGGTCGTGCCCGCGCTCGCTTGCCACTACACTACGCGCGCGGTTGCTACTAGTAAGGGGGTCTTAGCCCTACTGAACTAACCCCACGTACTGAACCTGACGAAACTAACGGCACAACCCGAGAGCAGCGAGACGCGCAGCTTGGCACGACACACACTACGCATATACACGATGGACTACGGATCTAAGAATGGGGATGGATCGGGCACTTGACATCCTACCAAAAGGACACGGAGTCCACGCTCAAGTGCCATAGGGGGCACGAGCACGAGCTCGAGGCGGAGCTCAGATCGTCGGCCTAATGGATTTGCTACCACGAGCGAAAGAAAGGGGGAAGAAGGTGCCGAGGAGGAGCATGCTCACCTAGGGGAACACGGGGACTCGCCGGAGTCGAGGAAGGGGAAGAAGATGCGCGCAGGGGAAGAAGAAGCTGCGTCGAGTCGGAGCGCAGCGCCGGGAAGAAGATGACGACGGGGAAGACGCTCCAGCAATGCTGCCGCGCCCCTAGCGCCTGGGACGGGGCGCGGGCACCTTGCCGCGGCCCTTGGACATGGCGACGGGGATACGTCGATGACGGGGAAGCGCCGGCGACGACGCCCTCTGCTGCTTGCTCTCTGCACCCGCAGTAAGCTCTCTCTGAACCTTCTTTACAGGGAAGAAGAAGAAGGAAGAAGATGGGGAAGGAGAGGCGGAGCGAGGGAGGAAGGAGGACGAAGAGGAAGAGGGGAGTCGGGGCTAGGTCTAGGCGGTCCTTATGGCCACGGAGGTGCACTGGAGGCCATCAAATCGCGCCACCTTTTGACGTGGACAGCGCGGATGCGCGCCATACTGACGGAGGAAGGAGGGACCGGACAGGCGAGCGCTAATCCCCATGCCATTTAAAAAAAGGTTTTTGCCAAAACAAAAATACTTTTGAGAAGAAGAAAATATGCTCATATTAAATAGAATATTAGGTTGATTTTATGAACAAGTTATTTTATTAATATATTAATAAAACAGCCCCTGTTTAAATAGTTTTCAAAATCCAAACATATTCAACTATCAAAAGTATCACTTCCAATATTCATGAGAACAACAGGGCCACCTCATGAACATTTTTAAAAGATTTATAAAACAACTTAAATCTGGTCATGTATTTGTTAAAAGGATCGAGGGGAAGATGGGGTGATGTTGAAAGATGGAAGAGAGGGGGAAGGAAGAGGGTTTTGCACACATGGACTCAACCATACACAAACCACCTCACAACACAAGCATATCACAACACAAGTCACAAACAATCACACCAGGACACATGAACCCAACATGGCAATTACGAAAGAAGGCATGATGAAGAAATGATGGATGCCATGATGCATGAATGCAATTCAATCACATGGGACAAGGTGCACATCATCACATAGCTCATGACACAAGGTTCATACATATGGTACATGCCAAAAAAGGTAGGGACAACACTTGGGCTGTCACAGAGGCGGAGTGCTGCTCCACCCCCTCTTCTGATGCCAGGCCTCTCCCTTGAGGAGACCCACACCGAGGGGACGGCACTGGATTTCATCCTTGAGCTGGCCGGTCCCCTGTGGAGTCATCTACGCCTCCCTCGCCTCTTCGCCACGGCGATGGATGTCGACAAGCCGCTCGTCCTGTGGTTACGGGCGCATGGTTGTTGTAACGGCACGACGTGGGTAGACGTCGAGTACCCAGAGAATCGCGTCATGTTTCTCACGCGCGGCTGGAAGACCTTTGCCCATGCCCACAACTTTCGGGTGGGGCATGTCCTTCACTTTAAAATGATGAAGGCCAATCTCCTCTCCGTCAAGATTTATGGGCGCTCCGGCGTCCGTCTCAGCTGCTGCAAAGAGAGCTCGAGGAGCGCCGAAAGCTTGTCCTCGGGCGAGAGTGATGAGGAGGACAGCGGCGAAGACGACGACGATGAGTCCGTTCTTCGGGCGGTCAAGTTGGAGCCCGATGACTCGAGCTCGGACTAGCTGCCAGCGGCACCATCACTGCCAGCCTCACGCCTCTCCCCTCCCGGCAGGACGACCTTGCTGGGGGCCTTTGTCCCAGGCGTTGCCTCATCTTCCAGCTGGATCTTCCGGTAGGCCCGCGGACTTCGGCTTCTAGGGTCCATCCCCGTTTTCTCCCGCGCTGGCCCTCTCCTCCGTGCAATGCTGGTCCAGGAGGGGCCAGCTTCTTGCCTACCCATCTGGAAGCCCTGCCCCTTCGCGCAGTGCTGGTCCAGAGGGGTCAGGCTGGGCTTCTGCTGGGAGCCTCTCGCCATCTTTTTCTTCCTGTAATCTCCCCTAGGGGAGAATGTCAAACAAAGATGTACTTAGGAAAAGGCGGTGTCTTACGTAAATTTCACCCTATTTTGAATAATTGTATGTTATCTTCCCTGTTAGACTGTTTCTCCGCACTACGCCCTCTCGGAGGAATATTGCCGGCATGTGCAACCTTACCGCGAGCGCTTTGAGGAACGGGTCCTTAGGAGCCCGCTGGCAGTACCACTACCGGCAAGATACCTTGGCATCCTTGGAGCGGCCATTCAAGGTGTTGGTCGCGCTCGAAACAGAATAAGGGCACGAGTGTTGTCACTTGAGTCGTTGAGTGGACTCGAAACAAAACAAGGAGCACGGGCGCGACCACTTAACTTGTTGAGCAGTCCTGAGACACACTGAGGGCGCGTGCTTCCATGACAAGGTACAGAGGCCCCGCCAGAGCACGGCGCTCACCGGCAAGCCTGACGTTGTCCCTGGCAACCTCCTCCCCGGCGGCTTCTGGGAGCTCTGTCAGGAAATACTTGCCGGAACTCAACTTCCTTCTTTTCTCGTGTCCAGTTGATGGTGTCATGGAGGGTTGAGTCAGTTGGAGCACGAAAGTTCCTAGTTCCACAGGCAACTTAAGGGCAGCACACTTTGATAGGTCGTTAGCAATGCCGTTCTCTGCACGTGGAACATGCTCCATTTGCAGGCCATCAAAACATTCTTCCAACTTCCTCACTTCATCTACATAAGCTTCCTTCAATGGACTCGGGTAATGTTTGTTCACTTGCCTGACGACAAGCTGAAAATCACCCCTGACAATAAGTTTCTTGATCCCAAGGTCTGCCGTGATCCTAAGGCCGGCAAGCAGCCCTTCGTACTCGGCAGTGTTGTCCTTGTCCTTGTATCTAGGTCTGATATGAGCGTATCCTTGTCCTTGGTTTTGACCACTATGTCATTCATATAAGCCTCCATATTTCTATGTAGCTGGGGCTCAAAACCAATCTGGACTGCTCTTGCAAATGTAGAACCAACACTTTTCAACCCGAAAGGCATATGCAAAAAGCAATACGTACCACATGGAGTGATAAATGCGGTCTTCTCCTCATCTTCATTGGCCATGAAAATCTGATGATAGCCTGAATAGGCGTCAAGGAAAGACAACAAGTCGCAGCTGGTGGTGGAGTCTACAATCTGGTCGATGCGCGGCAAGGGAAAAGGATCTTTGGGGCTGGCTTTGTTAATATCTATGAAGTCAATGCACAACCTCCATTTTCCATTCGCCTTGCGCACTACAACTGGATTGGCCAATCATGTTGGATGAAGTACTCGTCTAATCAAGCCAACCGCCTCTAATTTCTTGATCTCTTCGGCAATAAACTGTTGCCGCTCCAAAGCTTGCTTCCGGACTTTCTGCTTGACGGGCCATGTGTGTGGGCAGACGTCAAGGTGGTGCTCAATCACCTTCCTAGGAACACCGAGGATATCAGATGGTTGCCATGCAAACACATGGACATTCGCCCGCAGGAAGGCGACGAGAGCGCTTTCCTATTTGTCGTCAAGGGTGGAACTTATGGTGAAAGTTCCTCCCATACTATCCTCCTTGGCGGGCACCTTCTTGGTCTCTGGCGGAGCTGCCTTGGACTTCTTGCTCTTGCCGGTGGACCTCTCTGGCACATCGTGAATGGGAGCGCAGCACCTCGAGGAGGCGCGCTTCCCAGAATGTGTGCCAGAGGCCTTGCCGGTCTTCTTCCCCCCAGGAGCTTCAGCGGCAGGAGCAAGTGCCTTGGCGGCAGGTGCTGCAACTGCCCCCTGGTAGAGTTGGTCAGCGCACATAAGTGTGCTTTTCTTGTCGGAGTTGATCGTGATGACGCTCATTGGCCCGGGCATCTTCAGCACTTTGTAAGAGAAGTGGGTGGCGGACATGAACTTGGCCAGTGTTGGGCGACCAAGAATGCCATTGTACGGCAACGAGATCTTGGCAACATCAAAGACGGTCTTCTCTGTTCTGAAATTGATATCACTGCCAAATGTCACCGGCAGTGTGATCTTGCCCTTCGGCTGAGTTCTCCCTGAATTGATCCCTTGGAAAGCGCCTGTCGGCATGAGATCTTCATCAGGAATTTGTAGCCTCTGGAGGACATCAGGCGAGATCAGGTTCAAGCTGGACCCACTGTTGACTAGCACTTTCGTCACCTTAAGGTTGCGAATTGTTGGCGAAACCAACAACGACAGGCACCCAACCACAGTTATGCAATAGGGTGATCCTCGGCATCGAAGATGATAGGAGTGTTGGACCACCTTAGAGGTCTCTGGGCACCGATAGAGGGATCCACCGCATTAACCTCGCGCACCCACTGTTTAAGTTGGCTCTGAGAGGAATGCGACGAGGCGCCTCCCTCGATGCACATCATTTGTATAGCCTTTTGGAACTCATGCTCGTTGGACTCGTCGTCCTCTTCGATGTCATCGGCGTCATCCTCTTGCTTGTCGTCGCCGCGTGCGGGCCGGTCTTTTTGTTGCTTGGGCTTGCCGCGCCGATCACCTCGGACAACGCGCTTCTTGCTGGACCCCTCAGCACCATCCTGGCCTTTCTCCTTATCTCGCCTCTCTTACTCGGCTTTTTTCTTCTCGGCAAGTTGTTCAACTTGCCGGCAGTCTTGGAGATCATGGCCTTTGGTGCAATGGATCTTGCAATACTGCTTGCCGGAGCCTTCTGGCTTGTCGGCAGACGCCATGGCATGGCAGGAGGCGCACCCGGCAACATCGTTGCCGGGGTCATCAATCTTGCCCTTCTTGGCGGTGTTGGGGTTGCCAGATCCCTCGATAGCATGCATGGTTTTGCCCTTGCGCTTCTTGTTTTGCCACCGACCCTTCTTTGCCGTGGTGGCGGTGTCTTCATCTTCACAGTCAACCCCTGCGCCAGCGTGTTCGCCGGGGAGTCTCCTCCCTTCTTCAGCCCGAGCACATTTGTTTGCCAAAGCATAAAGCTCAGCAACATCCCTGACCCTGTTCATCACCAGCTCTTCCCGCATCCTGCGGTTGTGCACGTTCTGATGGAAAGCGCGGATATCAGCGGCAGGATGAACGTCCGGTATGTTTTGGTGCACGTGGCTAGACCTTTCGATGTAGTTGGGCAAAGTTTCACCCTCCTTCAGAGGGATGATGTGCAAGTCGCTTTCTTGACCAGGAGCTTGGTTTGTTGGAATATGCCCTAGAGGCAATAATAAAATGGTTATTATTATATTTCCTTGTTCATGATAATTGTCTATTGTTCATGCTATAATTGTATTAACCGGAAACCGTAATGCATGTGTGAATACATAGACCACAACATGTCCCTAGTGAGCCTCTAGTTGGCTAGCTCGTTGATCAATAGATGGTCACAGTTTTATGACCATGGACATTGGATGTCGTTGATAATGGGATCACATCATTAGGAGAATGATGTGATGGACAAGACCCAATCCTAAGCATAGCACAAGATCGTGTAGTTCGTCTGCTAAAGCTTTTCCAATGTCAAGTATCGTTTCCTTAGACAATGAGATTGTGCAACTCCCGGATACCGTAGGAATACTTTGGGTGTGCCAAACGTCACAACATAACTGGGTGGCTATAAAGGTATACTACGGGTATCCCCGAAAGTATTTGTTGGGTTGGCACGAATCGAGACTAGGATTTTTCACTCCGTGTGATGAAGAGGTATCTATGGGCCCACTCGGTAAGACATCATCATATTGAGCTCAATGTGACTAAGGAGTTAGCCACAGGATGATGTGTTACGGAACGAGTAAAGAGACTTGCCGGTAACAAGATTGAACAAAGTATAGGGATACCGATGATCGAATCTCGGGCAAGTGTCATACCGGTAGAATAAGGGAATTGTATACAGGAATGACAAAAACCCCGACATCGCGGTTCATCCGATGAGATCATCGTGGAGGATGTGGGAACCAAAATGGGTATCCAGATCCCGCTGTTGGTTATTGGCCGGAGAGGTGTCTCAGTCATGTCTACATGCCTCCCAAACCCGTTGTTGGAAATATGCCCTAGAGGCAATAATAAATTAGTTATTATCATATTTCCTTGTTCATGATAATCGTTTATTATCCATGCTATAATTGTATTGATCGGAAACTCAGATACATGTGTGGATACATAGACAACACCATGTCCCTAGTATGCCTCTAATAGACTAGCTCGTTGGTCAAAGATGGCTAAGGTTTCCTGGCCATTGACATGAGATGTCATTTGATAACAGGATCACATCATTAGGAGAATGATGGGATGGACAAGACCCAAACTACAAATGTAGCATATGATCGTGTCAGTTTATTGCTACTGTTTTCTGCATGTCAAGTATATGTTCCTATGACCATGAGATCATGCAACTCACTAACACCGGAAGAGTGCCTTGTGTGTATCAAACGTCGCAACGTACTTGGGTGACTATAAAGGTGCTCTATAGGTATCTCCGAGGGTGTCCATTGGGTTGGCATGGATCAAGACTGGGATTTGTTACTTCGTGTGACGGAGAGGTATCTCGGGGCCCACTCGGTAATACAACATCACAATAAGCCTTGCAAGCAATCTGACTAAGTGTTAGTCGCGAGATCTTGTATTACAGAACGAGTAAAGAGACTTGTCGGTAACGAGGTTGAACTAGGTATGGAAATACCGACGATCGAATCTCGGGCAAGTAACATACCGAAGAACAAAAGGAACATCATACGGGATTAACTGAATCCTTGACATAGGGGTTTGATCGATAAAGATCTTCATAGAATATGTAGGACCAATATGGGCATCCAGGTCCCTCTGTTGGTTATTTACTGTAGAGGTGTCTCGGTCATGTCTACATAGTTCTCGAACCCGAAGGGTCTGCACACTTAAGGTTCGGTGACGTTTCGGTAGTATAGAGTTATGTATGGTGGTTACCGAAGCTTGTTCGGAGTCCCGGATGAAATCCCGTACATCACGAGGAGATCTAGAATGGTCCGAAGGTGAAGATTGATATATAGGAGGTCCTATTTTGGTCGCCGGAAAAGTTTTGGGCTCATCGGTAGTGTACCGGGAGTACCGGGAGTGTACCGAGAGACCATCGGGAGGGGTATTTCGACCCAAGAGGCTAAATGGGCTATGGGAGAGTGAATACCAGCCCTTAGTGGGCTAGTTGAAGTCTCACACAAGGCCCATGCGGCTGGGAAGAAAATCCCAAAAAGAAAAAGGTGGAAAAAGAAAAAAAAGACCAAAATAAGGAGGAGTCCTAGTCCTACTAGGATTGGAGGAGGATTCCTCCTCTCCTCCCACTTCGGTCGAAGCCTAGAGGGCTTGGACCTTGCGCCAAGCCTCCTCCTCTCTTCCTCTTATATATACTAGAGGTTTCAGGGGTTTTGCACTAGATTTTCAACCACGTGCTACCCTCTCCTCTAGTGCATAGTTTTCTCCTCTAGATCGGTTTTCTGCAGTGCTTAGGCGAAGCCTTGCCGGAATAGCTCCACCACCATCGTCGCAGCGCCGTTGCGCTGCCGGAGAACTCTTCTACCTCTCTGCTCCCTCTTTCTGGATCAAGAAGGCAGAGATCGTCATCGAGTTGTACATGTGCTAAACGCAGAGGTGTTGTCCGTTCGGCGCTAGATCGGAAGGACCGTGATCAAGATCGCGAGACGGATCATGATGAGATCGTGGGATGGATCGTGATGAGTTCGTGGGACGGATCGTGATTGGATCTTGGGACGGTTCGTGATGAGATCATGGGATGCTTGGCAATTTGGATCGTGGAGACGTTCGACTACACCAACCACGTTTCTTAACGCTTCCCGCTTAGCGATCTACAAGGGTATGTAGACCCACTCTCCCTCTCGTAGATACTCATCACCATGGATAGATCTTGCGTGTGCATAGGAATTTTTTTGTTTCGCATGCAATGTTCCCCAACAGTGGTATCAGAGCGAGGTCTATCTGTAGATGAGATCTCGAGTAGAACACAAAGAGTTTGTGGGCGTCGATGCTTAGATTGCTTCCTCCCTTGGTCGTGTTTTGGTTCAGCGGTATTGTGGGATGAAGAGGCTCGGACCAACATTACTCGTACGCTTACGAGAGACCGGTTCCCTCAACTGCAACTTGTTGCAAAAGATGGCTAGTGGGTGGCAGTTTCTCCTACTTTAGTTGGATCGGATTCGACAAAGGCGGTCCTTGAGAAGGTTGAAAAGCAACTTATGTATCACCGTTGTGGTTTATGCGTAGGTGAGAATTGTTCTTGCTAGATACCCGTAGCAGCCACGTAAAACATGCAACAACAATTAGAGGATGTCTAACTTGTTTTTGTAGGGTATGTTGTGATGTGATATGGACAATTACATGATGTGATATATGTGATGTATGAGATGATCATGTGTTGTATAGAATATCATGACTTGCATGTCGATGAGTACGGCAACCGGCAGGAGCCATAGGGTTGTCTTTAACTATTGTATGACCTATGTGTCAATCATAGCGCTATGCAATGCTTTACTTTATCTCTAAACGGTAGCAATAGTAGTACAAGTATGATGGGAGCGACAACCCCGATGGCGACACGCTGATGGAGATCAAGATGATGGAGATCATGGTGTCGAGCCGGTGATGACGGAGATCATGTTGGTGCTTTCATGATGGAGATCAAAAGCACAAGTTCATGGCCATAGCATGTCACTTATGATTTGCATGTGATGTTAATCCTTTTATGCACCCTGTTTTGCTTAGGATGACGGTAGCATTATAAGGTGATCCCTCACTTAAATTTCTAGATGAATTGTGTTCTCCCCGAGTGTGCACCGTTGTGATAGTTCGTCGTGTCGAGACACCACGTGATGATCGGGTGTGATAGACTCTACGTTCACATACAACGGGTGCAAGCCAGTGTTGCACATGCAGAACACTTGGGTTAAACTTGACGAGCCAAGCATGTACAGACATGGCCTCGGAACACAAGAGACCGAAAGGCGAACATGAGTCATATAGTAGATATGATCAACATGATGATGTTCACCATTGAAACCACCTCAACTCATGTAATGATCGGACTTGAGTTGGTGAATTTGGATCATGTATCACTCGAATGACCGGAGGGATGTCAATTTGAGTGGGAGTTCTTCAGTAATGTGATTAATTGAACTCATTATCATGAACATAGTCAGTAGTGTCTTTGCAAATTATGTTGTAGATTACTTGCTCGCGTTGTAGCTCCCTTGAATTTTTATATGTTCCTAGAGAAATAGAGTTGAAAGATGATGGTAGCAATATTGCGGACTGGGTCCGTGATCTGAGGATTGTCTTCATTGTTGCATAGAAGGCTTATGTCCTTAATGCACCGCACGGTGCGCCAACCCCTCTAGCGTCGTCTATATATGTTGTGAACATCTGATAGGCACGTTCTGATGACTACCTGATAGTTTAGTGCGTCATGCATTACGGCTTAGAATTGAAGCTCCGAAACGTTTTGAACGTCATAGAACATATGAGATGTTCTAAGAGCTCAAATTAGGATCTCAGGCTCATGCCCGTGTTACGAGATATGAGATCTCCAACAAGATTCTTTTCTTGCAAGATGAAAGAGAATAGCTCAATCGTTGAGCATGTGCTCAGATTGTCTGGGTGCTACAACCGCTTGAATGGAGTGGGAGTTGATCTTCCAGATAAGATAGTGATTGATATAGTTCTTCATGTCACTATCACTAAGATACTAGAACTTGGTGATGAACTATAAAATGCCAGGGATAGAAATAATTATCCCTGAGCTGTTCGTGATGTTTGACACCGCGAAGGTAGAAATCAAGAAGGAGCGCCAAGTGTTGATGAGTAGTAAAATCACTAGTTTCAAGAAGGGCAAGGGCAAGAAGGGAAACTTCATGGATGGCAAGTCAGTTGCTGCTCCAGTGAAGCAACTCAAAGTTGAACCCAAACCCGAGACTAAGTGCTTTGATTATGATGAGAGCGGACGCTAAAGTGGAACAACCCTAGATACTTGGTAGATAAGAAGGCTGGCAACGTCAACAAAAGTACATTTGATATACGTGTTATTGATGTGTACCTTGCTAGTACTCCTAGTAGCACCTTGGTATTGGATACCGGTTCGGTTGCTAAATGTTAGTAACTCGAAATAAAAGCTATGGAATAAATGGAGAACTAGCTAAGGGTGAGGTGACGATGTGTGTTGGAAATGTTTCCAAGGTTGATGTGATCAACATCGCACGCTCTCTCTACCTTTGGGATTAGTGACGAACCTAAATAAATGTTATTTGGTGTTTTGTGTTGAGCATGAACGTGATTAGATTGTGTTTATTGCAACACGGTTATTCATTTAAGTTAGAGAATAATGGTTATTCTGTTTACATGAATAATACCTTTAGTGGTCATGCACCCAGTGAGAATGGTTTGTTGAATCTTGATCGTAGTAATACACATGTTCATAACATTGATGCCAAAAGATACAAAGTTAATAATGATAGTACCACATACTTGTGGCCTGCCGCTAAATGTCATATTAGTATAAAGCGCATGAAGAAACTCCATGCTGATGGATCTTTGGACTCGATTTCGAATCAGTTGAGACATGTGAACCATGCCTCTTAGGCAAGATGAATAAGGACCCCATTTTCCGGATTGATGGAGCAGGCAAGTGATTTATTGGAAATGATACATGTTGATGTATGCAATCCAATGAGTCTTGTAGCGTGCGGTGGACATCGTTATTTTCTTGCCTTAAATGATGATTTTAGTAGATATAGTGTATATTTACTTAATGAAACACAAGTCTGAATCGTTCGAAAGGTTCAAGCAAATTCAGAGTGAAGTTTAAAGATCATCATTGCAAGAAGATAAAAATGTCTGCGATATGATCGTGGAGGTGAATATCTGAGTTACGACTTTGGCATACAACTTTAGTCAATGTGAAAGTTGTTTCACAACTCACGCCACCTGACACACCATAGTGTGTTGGTGTGTCTGAATGTCATAGTCGCGCTCTATTGGATATGGTGCGTGCTATGATGTCTCTTATTGTTTTGCTACTATACTTTTGGGGTTATGCATTAGAGACAACTACATTCACTTTAAATAGGGCACCATCTAAATTCGTTGAGATGACAACGTGTGAATTATGGTTTGATAGAAACCTAAGCTATCATTTCTTAATGTTTGGGGTTGTGACGCTTGTGTGGAAAATGTTTTCACCTAATGAGGTCGAACCCAAAGCGGACAAATGCATCTTCATAGAATACCCTAAGAATAGTTGGGTGAACCTTCTATCTCAAATCCAAGCATAAAATGTTTGTTGCTAAAACTGGGTCCTTTCTCGAGAAAAAGTTTCTCTCGAAAGAATTGAGTGGGAGGAAGATAGAACTTGATGAGGTTATTGAACCTTTGTTTCAACGAGAGAGTAGGGCAGCGTAGGAAGATGTTTCTGTGAAGCCTACGTTAGTTGAAGAGGAAGTTAATGATGATGATCATGAAGCTTCAGATCAAGTTACTATCAAACCTCGTAGGTCAACAAAGATGCGTATTGCTCCTGGGTGGTACGACAACCCTGTCTTGGAGGTCATGTTGTTGGACAACGATGAACCTACGAGCTATGGAGAAGCGATGATGGGCCCAGATTCCGACAAATGGTTAGAGGCCATGAAATCCGAGATAGGATCCATGTATGAAAATCAAGTATAGACTTTGGTAGACTTGCTTGTTGGACGGCAGGTCGTCAAGTACAAATGGACCTTTGAGATGAAGACAGACGCTGATGGTAAATGTTACCATTTAGAAAGCTCGACTTGCCACAAAGAAGTTTCCGACAAGTTCAAAGAGTTGACTGTGATGAGACTTTCTCACTCGTAGAGATGCTAAATTCTATTGGAATTATGTTAGCAGTTGCTGCATTTTTCAATTATGAAATCTGGCAGATGGATGACAAAACATTGTTTCCTTAACAAAATACTTGAGGAAAGGTTGTATGTGATACAACCAGAAGGTTTTGTCAGTCCTAAGGATGCTAAAAGGTGTGCGAGCTCTAGCAATCTATCTAAGGGTTGGAGCAATCATCTCGGAGTTGGAATACACACTTTGATGAGGTGCTCAAAGTTTTGTAGTTTATACAAAGTTTACGAGAAACTTGTATTTACAATTAAGTGAGTGGGAGCACTATAGAATTTTTGATAAGTATATGTGGATGACATATTGTTGATCGGAAATAATGTAGAATTTCTAGAAAGCATGAACGATTGTTTGAAAAGTGATTCTCAAAGGAAGACCTGGATAAAGCTACCTGATTGTTGAGAATCAAGATCTATAGAGATAGATCAAGATGTTTGATGAGACTTTCAATGAGTACATACCTTGACAATATTTTGAAAGAGTTCAAAATGGATCGGTCAGAGAAAGAGTTCTCACCTGATTTGTAAGGTGTGAAGTTGAGTGAGACTAAAATCTCGACAAGGGCAGAAGAAAGAGAAAGGACGAATGTCGTCCCCTATGCCTTAGCCATAGGCTCTCTATAGTATGCCATGTTCTGTACCGCACCTGTGTGTGCCTTGCCATGAGTCTGTCAAGGGGTACAAGAGTGATCCAGGAGTGGATCAGTGGACAGCGGTCAATATATCCTTAGTGACTAAAAGACTAAGGAAATGTTTCTCGATTATGGAGGTGATAAAGGGTTCGTCGTAAAGAGTAACGTCGATGCAAGCTTTAACACCAATCCGGATGACTCATAGTAGCAATCTGGATACGTATAGTGGAGCAGCCATTTGGAATAGTACCAAGTGGAGTGTGGTAGCAGTGTTTACAGTTTGACATAGAGATTTGCAAAGTACACACGGATCTGAATGTCGTAGACACGTTGACTATAAAACCTCTCTCACGTGCAAAGCATGATCGAGCCCCAGAACTCATTGGGTGTTAGATTCATAACAATGCGAATCACATGGTGATGTGAACTAGATTACTGACTCTAGTGCAAGTGGGAGACTGTTGGAAATATGCCCTAGAGGCAATAATAAATTAGTAATTATCATATTTCCTTGTTCATGATAATCGTTTATTATCCATGCTATAATTGTATTGATCGGAAACTCAGATACATGTGTGGATACATAGACAACACCATATCCCTAGTATGCCTCTAATAGACTAGATCGTTGATCAAAGATGGCTAAGGTTTCCTAGCCATTAACATGAGATGTCATTTGATAAGGGGATCACATCATTAGGAGAATGATGGGATGGACAAGACCCAAACTACAAACGTAGCATATGATCGTGTCAGTTTATTGCTACTATTTTCTGCATGTCAAGTATATGTTCCTATGACCATGAGATCATGCAACTCACTGACACCGGAAGAGTGCCTTGTGTGTATAAAACATCACAACGTAACTGGGTGACTATAAAGGTGCTCTACAGGTATCTCCGAGGGTGTCCGTTGGGTTAGCATGGATCAAGACTGAGATTTGTTACTCCGTGTGACGGAGAGGTATCTCAGGGCCCACTCGGTAATACAACATCACAATAAGCCTTGCAAGCAATGTGACTAAGTGTTAGTCACGGGATCTTGTATTACGAAACAAGTAAAGAGACTTGCCGGTAACAAGGTTGAACTAGGTATGGAAATAACGACGATCGAATCTCGAGCAAGGAACATACCGAAGAACAAAAGGAACATCATACGGGATTAACTGGATCCTTGACAGAGGGGTTCGACCGACAAAGATCTTCATAGAATATGTAGGAACCAATATGGGCATCCAGGTCCCGCTATTGGTTATTGACCATAGAAGTGTCTCGGTCATGTCTACATAGTTCTCGAACCCATAGGGTCTGCACACTTAAGGTTCGGTGACGTTTCGGTAGTATAGAGTTATGTATGGTGGTTACCAAAGGTTGTTCAGAGTCCCGTATGAGATCCCAGACGTCACGAGGAGCTCAGGAATGGTCCATGGGTAAATATTGATATATAGGAAGTCCTATTTTGGTCGCTGGAAAAGTTTTGGGCTCATCGGTAGTGTAGCGGGAGTACCGGTAGTGTACCGGGAGACTATCAGGAGGGGTTTTTCGACCCAAGGGGCTACATGGGCTGTGGGAGAGTTAATACCAACCCTTAGTGGGCTGGTGGAAGTCCCACATAAGGCCCATGTGGCTGGGAAGAAAAGCCCAAAGAGAAAAAGGTGGAAAAAGGCAAAAAGACCAAAATAAGGAGGTGTCCTAGTCCTACTAGGATTGGAGGAGGATTCCTCCTATCCTCCCACTTCGGCCGAAGCCTAGAGGGCTTGGCCCTTGCACCAAGCCTCCTCCTCTCTTACTCTTATATATATACTAGAGGTTTTAGGGTTTTTGCACTAGATTTTCAACCACGTGCTACCCTCTCCTCTAGTGCATAGTTTCTCCTCTAGATCGGTTTTCTGCAGTGCTTAGGCGAAGACCAGCCGGAATAGCTCCAACACCATTGCCGCAGCGTCGTCGCGCTGCCGAAGAACTCTTCTACCTCTCTGCTCCCTCTTGCTGGATCAAGAAGGCGGAGATCGTCATCGAGCTATACGTGTGCTGAACGCGGAGGTGACATCCGTTCGGCGCTATATCGGAAGGACCGTGATCAAGATCGCGAGACAGATCATGATGATATCATGGGACGGATCATGATGAGTTCGTGGGATGGGTCGTGATTGGATCTCGGGATGGATCGTGATGAGATCGCGGGACGCTCGGCGATTTGGATCGCGAAGACGTTCGACTACACCAACCGCGTTTCTTAACGCTTCCCGCTTAGCGATCTACAAGGGTATGTATATCCACTCTCCCTCTCGTAGATGCTCATCACCATGGATAGATCTTGCGTGTGCATAGGAATTTTTCTGTTTCCCATGCAACGTTCCCCAACACCCGTAGGGTCTACACACTTAAGGTTCGATGACGCTAGGGTTATAGGGAAATTGTGTATGTGGTTACCGAAGGTTCTTTAGAGTCCCTAATGAGATCCCGGACGTCACGAGGAGTTCCGTAATGGTCCGAAGGTAAATATTCATATATAGGAAGTGAGGATTTGGTCACCGAAAGTGTTTTGGGCACCGCCGGTAATGTACCAGGACCACTGAAAGGGTTCCGAGGGTCCATCGGGATGGGCCACCAGCCCCGGAAGGCTACATGGGCCAAGAGTGGGAGGGAACCAGCCCCTAGGTGGGCTGGTGTGCCTCCCACCTGGCCCAAGGTGCAGCAAAGGAGAGAGTGTTGGGAGACGTAGTAGTAAATCAAAAAAAAATCCTACGATCACCAAGATCTATCCATGGAGAAACCAGCAACGAGTGGGGAGAGATTGCATCTTCATACCTTTGAAGATCACTAAGCGGAAGCATTATAAGAACGCGGTTGGTGGAGTCGTACTCGCAGTGATTCAGATCGCGGTGGATTCCGATCTCAGCGCCGAACAAGGGCGCCTCCACGTTCAACACATGTGCAGCCCGATGACGTCTCCTACGCCCTGATCCAGCAAGGAGGAAGGAGAGGTTGAGGGAGAGCTCCGGCAGCACGACGGTGTGGTGACGGTGGAGCTACGTGAACTCCGGTAGGGCTTCGCCAAGCGCTAGGGAGAACGAGGAAGAGGAAGGGTAGGGCTGCGCCGAGAGAGAGAGAGAGAAGTCATGTCTCAAATCAGCCCAAACCCTTGCATATATATAGGAGGAGTGAGAGGGAGGGCTTCCTTGGCCCCTCCTCCAAGGAGGAGAGGTTCGGGCGAAGGTGGGGAAGATTCCACCTCCCACAAGGGAGGTGGATCTCCTCCTTTTAAATCATTTTTCCCTTTACTCTTTATCCCAGCCACATGGGCCTTTCTAGAAGGTCTTGGCCATCCCAAAAAGGGTTGGCACACCTCCTCTAAGGGCCCACGAAGTCCTATGGTCTTCACACCCCTCCCGGGGTCCTCCGGCACCCTCCCGGCACTCCCGGTACACTACCAATGAGCCCGAAAAATTTCCGGTGACCAAAACTGGACTTCCTATATATCAATCTTTACCTCCGGAGCTCCTCGTGACGTCCGATATCTCATCCAGGACTCCAAACAACCTTCGGTAACCACGTAAAACATTTCCCTATAACCCTAGCATCATCGAACCTTAAGTGTGTAGACCCTACTGGTTCGGGAGACATGTAGACATGACCGAGACACCTCTCCAGTCAATAACCAACAACGGGATCTGGATACCCATGTTGGCTCCCACATACTCCACGATGATCTCATCGGATGAACCACGATGTCGGGGATTCAATCAATCCCGTATACAATTCCGTTTGTCTATCGGTATGATATAGCCCGAGATTCGATTGTCGGTATCTCTATACCTTGTTCAATCTCGTTACCGGCAAGTCTCTTTACTCGTTCCATAATACATCATCCCGTGACTAACTCCTTAGTCACATTGAGCTCTTATGATGATGTCTTACCGAGTGGGCCCAGAGATACCTCTCCGTCACACGGAGTGACAAATCCTAGTCTCGATTCGTGTCAATCTCTTCTCTATCCTTTGCCATGGTCGGGCATTGAGTTGTACTCAATCTCACACCTTGTAACACAGGCAAGAACCCCTTCTTGGACTGATCCATATTGAAATTCTTCAATATCTTTTCAAGGTATGTGCTTTGTGAAAGACCTATGAGGCGTCTCGATCTATCTCTATAGATCTTAATACCTAATATGTAAGCAGCTTCTCCAAGGTCCTTCATTGAAAAACACTTATTCAAGTAGGCCTTTACACTTTCCAAGAGTTCTATATCATTTCCTATTATCAGTATGTCATCCACATATAATACGAGAAATGCTACAGAGCTCCCACTCACTTTCTTGCAAATACAGGGTTCTCCATAAACCTGTACAAACCCAAACGCTTTAAGCACTTCATTAAAACGAATGTTCCAACTCCGAGATGCTTGCACCAGCCCATAGATGGAGCGCTGGAGCTTGCATACCTTGTTAGCATCTTTAGGATCGACAAAACCTTCCGACTGCATCATATACAGTTCTTCCTTGAGGAAGCCATTAAGGAATGCCGTTTTGACGTCCATTTGCCAGATCTCATAATCATAAAATGCGGCAATTGCTAACATGATTCGGACAGACTTCAGCATCGCTATGGGTGAGAAAGTCTCATCATAGTCAACTCCTTCAACGTGTCGATAACCCTTAGTGACAAGCCGAGCATTATAGACAGTCACATTACCATCTGCGCTAGTCTTCTTCTTAAAGATCCATTTATTTTCAATGGCTCGCTTATCATCAGGCAAGTCCACCAAAGTCCACACTTTGTTCTCATACATGGATCCTATCTCGATTTCATGGCTTCAAGCCATTTGTTGGAATCCGGGCCCGCCATCGCTTCTTAATAGTTCGAAGGTTCACCATTGTCTAACAACATGATCTCTAGGAAAGGGTTGCCGTACCACTTTGGTGTGGAACGTGTCCTAGTGGACCTTCGACGTTCAATAGTAACTTGATCTGAAGTTTCATGATAATCATCATTAACTTCTTCTCCAGCCGGTGTAGGCTCCACAGAAACAACCTCCTGTGATGTGCTACTCTCCGGTTCGAGTGGAGGTACAATTACCTCATCAAGTTCTATTTTCCTCCCACTTACTTCTTTCGAGAGAAACTCTTTCTCGAGAAAGGATCCATTCTTGGCAACAAAGACTTTGCCCTCGGATCGTAGGTAGAAGGTATACCCAATAGTCTCTTTGGGATATCCTATGAAGACGCACTTTTCCGCTTTGGGTTCGAGCTTCTCAGGTTGAAGTTTCTTCAGATAAGCATCGCATCCCCAAACTTTTATAAACGATAGCTGAGGTTTCTTTCCAAACCATAATTCATACGGTGTCATCTCAATGGATTTTGACGGTGCCCTCTTTAAAGTGAATGCGGCAGTCTCTAATGCATATCCCCAAAATGATAGTGGTAAGTCGGTAAGAGACATCATAGATCGTACCATATCTAATAGAGTGCGATTACGACATTCAGACACACCATTTCGCTAAGGTGTGCCAGGTGGCGTGAGTTGTGAAACAATTCTACATTTCCTTAGGTGCGTGCCAAACTCGTGACTTAAATATTCTCCGCCATGATCAGATCGTAGGCACTTTATTTTCCTATCACGTTGATTCTCTACCTCACTATGAAATTCCTTGAACCTTTCAAAAGTTTCAGGCTTATGTTTCATTAAGTAGACATACCCATATCTACTCAAGTCATCAGTGAGGGTGAGAACATAACGGTAGCCACCATGAGCCTCGACACTCATTGGACCGCATACATCGGTACATATTATTTCCAACAAGTCAGTTGCTCGCTCCATTGTTCTGGAGAACGGAGTCTTGTTCATCTTGCCCATGAGGCATGGTTCGCACGTGTAAAATGATTCGAAATCAAGAGACTCCAAAAGTCCATCAGTATGGAGCTTCTTCATGCATTTGACACCAATATGACCAAGGCGGCAGTGCCACATGTAAGTGGGACTATCGTTATCAACCTTACACTTTTTGGTACTCACACTATGGACATGTGTAACATCATGTTCGAGATTCATCAAAAATAAACCATTAACCAGCGGGGCATGACCATAAAACATCTCTCTCATATAAATAGAACAACCATTATTCTCAGATTTAAATGAGTAGCCATCTCGCATCAAGCGAGATCCGGATACAATGTTCATGCTCAAAGCTGGTACTAAATAACAATTATTAAGGTTTAACACTACTCTCAAAGGTAGATGTAGAGGTAGCGTGCCGACGGCGATCACATCGACCTTGGAACCATTCCCGACGCGCATCGTTACCTCGTCCTTTGCCAGCCTCCGCTTATTCCGTAGTTCCTGCTTGGAGTTACAAATGTGAGAAACTGCACCGGTATCAAATACCCACGAGCTACTACGAGCGTTGGTTAGGTACACATCAATAACAAGTATATCACATATACCTTTGATGTTGTCGTCCTTCTTATCCACTAAGTACTTGGGGTAGTTCAATTTCTAGTGACCGGTACCCTTGCAATAAAAACACTCAGTCTCAGGCTTGGGTCCATTCTTGTTCTTCTTCTTCCCAGCAACTTGCTTACCGGGCAAGGCAATAGCTTTGCCGTCCTTCTTGAAGTTCTTCTGACCCTTGCCTTTCTTGAAACTAGTGGTCTTATTCACCATTAACACTTGATGCTCCTTTTTGATCTCAACCTCCGCTGATTTCAGCATCGAGTACAACTCAGGAATGGACTTCTCCATCCCTTGCATGTTGTAGTTCATCACAAAGCTCTTGTAGCTAGCTGGAAGCGACTCAAGGATTCTGACAATGACCGAGTCATCCGGGAGATTAACTCCTAGCTGAGTCAAGCGGTTGTGCAACCCAGACATTTTGAGTATATGCTCACTGACAGAACTATTCTCCTCCATCTTACAGCCGAAGAACTTGTCGGAGACGTCATATCTCTCGACCCGGGCATGAGCTTGGAAAACCAGTTTCAGCTATTGGAACATCTCATATGCTCCGTGTTGCTCAAAACGCTTTTGGATCCCCAGTTCTAAACTGTAAAGCATGCCGCACTGAACAAGGGAGTAATCATCGCAGCGAGAATGCCAAGCGTTTGCAACGTCTTGCTCTGCTGGGAGAAGGGGTGGGTCACCTAGTGGTGCATCAAGGACATACAATTTCTTGGAAGCTATGAGGATGATCCTCAAGCCACGGACCCAGTCCACATAGTTGCTTCCATCATCTTTCAGCTTGGTTTTCTCTAGGAACGCGTTGAAGTTTAGGGTGACATTCGCGTTGGCCATTGGATCTACAATATAGATTGTAAAGACAATTTTAGACTAAGTTCATAATAATTAAGTTCACATAATCAAATTATTTAATGAACTCCCACTTAGATAGACATCTCTCTAGTCATCCAAGTGATACATGATCCATGTCAACTAGCCCGTGTCCGATCATCACGTGAGACAGACTAGTCATCCATGGTGAACATCTCTATGTTGATCGTATCTTCTATATGACTCATGTTCGACCTTTCGGTCTTCCGTATTCCGAGGCCATCTCTGTACATGCTAGGCTCGTCAAATCCACCTAAGTGTTTCGCATGTGTAAATCTGGCTTACACCCATTGTATGCGAACATTAGAACCTATCACACCCGATCATCACGTGGTGCTTCGGAACGACGATCCTTAGCAACGGTGCATAGTTAGGGTGAACACTTCTCTTGAAATTTTATTGAGAGATCATCTTATTTACTATCGTCGTTCTAAGAAAATAAGATGTAAACATGATAAACATCACATGCAATCAATATAGTGACATGATATGGCATATATCATCTTGCTCCTTTGATCTCCATCTTCGGGGCACCATGATCATCACTGTCACCGGCACGACACAATGATCTCCATCATTGTGTCTTCATGAAGTTGTCTCGCCAACTATTACTTCTACTACTATGACTAACGTTTAGCAATAAAGTAAAGTAATTACATGGCATTTATGATTGACACGCAGGTCATACAATAAAATAAGACAACTCCTATGGCTCCTGCCAGTTGTCATACTCATCGACATGCAAGTCGTGAAACCTATTACAAGAACATGATCAATCTCATATATCACAATGCATCACATCACATTCTTTGTCCATATCACATCACAAGGCATATGCTGCAAAAACAATTTAGACGTCCTCACATCACAATGCATCACATTCTTTGGCCACATCACAAGGCATCACAAGGCTCTGAAACCACTGTTGGGAGACGTAGTAGTAAATCAAAAATATTCCTACGATCACCAAGATCTATCCATGGAGAAACCAGCAACAAGTGAGGAGAGATTGCATCTTCATACCTTTGAAGATTGCTAAGCAGAAGCGTTACAAGAACCCGGTTGGTGGAGTCGTACTCGCAGCGATTCAGATCGCGGTGGATTCCGATCTCAGCGCCGAACAACGGCGCCTCCGCATTCAACACACGTGCAGCCCGATGACGTCTCCTACGCCTTGATCCAGCAAGGAGAAAGGAGAGGTTGAGGGAGAGCTCTGGCAGCACGACGGCGTGGTGATGGTGGAACTACGTGAACTCCGGCAGGGCTTCGCCAAGCGCTACGGAGAACGAGGAAGAGGAAGGGTAGGGCTGCGCCGAGAGAGAGAGAGAGAAGTCGTGTCTCAAATCAGCCCAAACCCTTGCATATATATAGGAGGAGGGAGAGGGAGGGCTGCCTTGTCCCCTCCTCCGAGGAGGAGAGGTTCGGCCGAAGGTGGGGAAGAGCCCACCTCCCACAAGGGAGGTGGATCTCCTCCTTTTAAACCCTTTTCCCTTTATCTCTTTATCCCAGCCGCATGGGCCTTTCTAGAAGGTCTTGGCCAGCCCAAAAAGGGCTGGCACACCTCCTCTAAGGGCCCACGAAGTCCTATGGTCGTCACACCCCTCCCGGGGTCCTTCGGCACCCTCCCGGCACTCCCGGTACACTACTGATGAGCACGAAAACTTTCCGGTGACCAAAACTAGACTTACTATATATCAATAATTACCTCCGGACCATTCCGTAGCTCCTCGTGACATCCGGGATCTCATCCGGGACTCCGAACAACCTTCGGTAACCACGTACAACAATTTCCCAATAACCCTAGCGTCATTGAACCTTAAGTGTGTAGACCCTACGGGTTCGGGAGACATGTGGACTGTTGGAAATATGCCCTAGAGGCAATAATAAAATGGTTATTATTGTATTTCCTAGTTCATGATAATTGTCTATTGTTCATGCTATAATTGTATTAATGTGTGAATACATAGACCACAACATGTCCCTAGTGAGCCTCTAGTTGACTAGCTCGTTGAATAATAGATGGTCACGGTTTCATGACTATGGACATTGGATGTCGTTGATAACGGGATCACATCATTAGGAGAATGATGTGATGGACAAGACCCAATCCTAAGCATAGCACAAGATCGTGTAGTTCGTTTGCTAAAGCTTTTCAATGTCAAGTATCGTTTCCTTAGACCATGAGATTGTGCAACTCCCGGATACCGTAGGAATGCTTTGGGTGGGACAAACATCACAATGTAACTGGGTGGCTATAAAGGTGCACTACGGGTATCTCCGAAAGTGTCTGTTGGGTTGGCACGAATCGAGACTGGGATTTATCACTCCATGTGACGGATAGGTATCTCTGGGCCCACTCGGTAAGACATCATCATAATGAGCTCAATGTGACTAAGGAGTTTGTCATGGGATGATGTATTACGGAATGAGAAAGAGACTTGCCGGTAACGAGATTGAACAAGGTATAGAGATACCGACGATCGAATCTCAGGCAAGTATCATACCGATAGACAAAGGGAATTGTATACGGGATTGATTGAATCCCCGACATTGTGGTTCATCCGATGAGATCATCATGGAGCATGTGGGAGCCAACATGGGTATCCATATCCCGCTCTTGGTTATTGACCGGAGAGGTGTCTCAGTCATGTCTACATGTCTCCCGAACCCGTAGGGTCTACACACTTAAGGTTCGATGACGCTAGGGTTATAGGGAAATGTTGTACGTGGTTACTGAAAGTTGTTAGAAGTCCCGGATGAGATCCCAGACGTCACAAGGAGCTCCGCAATGGTCCGAAGGTAAAGATTGATATATAGTAAGTCTAGTTTTGGTCACCGGAAAGTTTTTGGGCTCATCGGTAGTGTACCGGGAGTGCCGGGAGGGTGCCGGAGGACCCCCGGGAGGGGTGTGACGACCATAGGACTTCGTGGGCCCTTAGAGGAGGTGTGCCAGCCATTTTTGGTCTGGCCAAGACCTTCTAGAAAGTCCCATGCGGCTGGAGATAAGGAGATAGGGCAAAGGAGTTTGAAAAGGAGGAGATCCACCTCCCTTGTGGGAGGTGGACTTTTCCCTAGGGTCGGCCGAACCTCTCCTCTTGGAGGAGGGGCCAAGGCAGCCCTCCCTCTCCCTCCTCCTATATATATGCAAGGGTTTGGGCTGTTTTGAGACATGACTTCTTTCTCTCTCGGTGCAGCCCTACCCTTCCTCTTCCTCGTTCTCCGTAGCGCTTGGCGAAGCCCTGCCGGAGTTCACGTAGCTCCACCGTCACCACGCCGTCATGCTGGCGGAGATATCCCTCAACCTCTCCTTCCTCCTTTTTGTATCAAGGTGTAGGAGACGTCACCGGGCTGCACGTGTGTTGAACGCAGAGGCGCCGTTGTTCGGCGTTGAGATCGGAATCCACCGCGATCTGAATCGCTGCGAGTACGACTCCACCAACCGCGTTCTTGTAACGCTTCTGCTTAGCGATCTTCAAAGTTATGAAGATGCAATCTCTCCCCACTTGTTGCTGGTTTCTCCTAGATAGATCTTGGTGACACGTAGGAATTTTTTTGATTTACTACTATGTCTCCCAACAGTGGCATCATGAGCTAGGTCTATGCGTAGAATCTATGCACGAGTAGAACACAAGTTGTTGTGGGCGTCGATTTTGTTAATATGCTTACCACTACTAGTCTTATCTTGACTCGGCGGTATTGTGGGATGAAGCGGCCCGGACCGACTTTACACATACGCTTACGTGAGACTGGTTCCACCGCCTGACATGCACTAGTTGCATAAGGTGGCTAGCGGGTGTCTGTCTCTCCCACCTTAGTCGGATTGGATTCGATGAAAAGGGTCCTTATGAAGGGTAAATAGCAATTGGAATATCACGTTGTGGTTTTGGCATAGGTAAGAAACGTTCTTGCTAGAAACCTATAGCAGCCACGTAAAAACTTGCAACTACAAATTAGAGGACGTCTAACTTGTTTTTGTAGCTTATGCCTTGTGATGTGATATGGCCAAAGGATGTGATGTGATGCATTGTGATGTATGAGATTGATCATGTTCTTGTAATAGGATTCACGACTTGCATGTCGATGAGTATGACAACCGGCAGGAGCCATAGGAGTTGTCTTATTTTATTGTATGACCTGCGTGTCAATCATAAACGCCATGTAATTACTTTACTTTATTGCTAAACGTTAGCTATAGTAGTAGTAGTAATAGTTAGCGAGACAACTTCATGAAGACACGATGATGGAGATCATGGTGTCGTGCCGGTGATAGTGATGATCATGGTGCCCCGAAGATGGAGATAAAGGAGCAAGATGATATTGGCCATATCATGTCACTATATTGATTGCATGTGATGTTTATCATGTTTACATCTTATTTGCTTAGAACGACGGTAGTAAATAAGATGATCTCTCAATAAAATTTCAAGAAAAGTGTTCACCCTAACTGTGCACCGTTGCGAAGGATCGTTGTTCCGAAGCACCACGTGATGATCGGGTGTGATAGACTCTAACGTTCGCATACAACGGGTGTAAGCCAGATTTACACACGCGGAACACTTAGGTTGACTTGACGAGCCTAGCTTGTACAGACATGGCCTCGGAACATGGAAGACCAAAAGGTCGAACATGAGTCGTATAGAAGATACGATCAACATGGAGATGTTCACCATGGATGACTAGTCCGTCTCATGTGATGATCAGACACGGGCTAGTTGACATGGATCATGTGTCACTTAGATGACTAGAGAGATGTCTATCTAAGTGGGAGTTCATTAAATAATTTGATTATGTGAACTTAATTATCATGAACTTAGTCTAAAATTATCTTTACAATCTATATTTTAGATCCAATGGCCAACGCGAATGTCACCCTCAATTTCAACGCGTTCCTAGAGAAAACCAAGCTGAAAGATGAAGGAAGCAACTATGCGGACTGGGTCCATGGATTGAGGATCATCCTCATAGCTTCCAGGAAATTATATGTCCTTCATGCACCACTAGGTGACCCACCCCTTCTCCCAGCAGAGCAAGACGTTGCAAACGCTTGGCATTCTCGCTGCGATGATTACTCCCTTGTTCAGTGCGGCATGCTTTACAATTTAGAACTGGGGCTCCAAAAGCGTTTTGAGCAACACGAAGCATATGAGATGTTCCAAGAGCTGAAACTCGTTTTCCAAGCTCATGCCCGGGTCGAGAGATATGACGTCTTTGACAAGTTCTTTAGTTGTAAGATGGAGGAGAATAGTTCTGCCAGTGAGCACATCCTCAAGATGTATGGGCTACACAACCGCTTGACTCAGCTAGGAGTTAATCTCTCGGATGACTCGGTCATTGACAGAATCCTCGAGTCGCTTCCACCTAGCTACAAGAGCTTTGTGATGAACTACAACATGCAAGGGATGGAGAATTCCATTCCTAAGTTGTACTCGATGCTGAAATCAGCGGAGGTCGAGATCAAAAAGGAGCATCAAGTGTTGATGGTGAATAAGACGATTAGTTTCAAGAAAGGCAAGGGTAAGAAGAACTTCAAGAAGGACGGCAAAGCTATTGCCGCGCCCGGTAAGCAAGTTGCCGGGAATAAGAAGAACAAGCATGGACCCAGGCCTGAGACTGAGTGCTTTTATTGCAAGGGTACCGGTCACTGGAAGCAGAACTACCCCAAGTTCTTAGCGGATAAGAAGGACGGCAACATTAAAGGTATATGTGATATACTTGTTATTGATGTGTACCTAACCAGCGCTCGTAGTAGCTCCTGGGTATTTGATACCGGTGTAGTTGCTCACATTTGTAACTCCAAGCAGGAGCTGCGGAATAAGCGGAGGTTGGTAAAGGACGAGGTGACGATGCGCGTCGGGAATGGTTCCAAGGTCGATGTGATCGTCGTCGGCACGCTACCTCTACATCTACCTTCGGGATTAGTGTTAAACCTTAATAATTGTTATTTAGTACCAGCTTTGAGCATGAACATTGTATCTAGATCTCGCTTGATGCGAGATGGCTACTCATTTAAATTTGGGAATAATGGTTGTTCTATTTATATGAGAGAGATGTTTTATGGTCATGCCCCGCTGGTCAATGGTTTATTTTTGATGAATCTCGAACGTGATGTTACACATGTCCATAGTGTGAGTACCAAAAAGTGTAAGGTTGATAATGATAGTCCCACTTACATGTGGCACTGCCGCCTTGGTCATATTGGTGTCAAACGCATGAAGAAGCTCCATACTGATGGACTTTTGGAGTCTCTTGATTTTGAATCATTTGACAGGTGCGAACCATGCCTCACGGGCAAGATGACCAAGACTCCATTCTCCGGAACGATGGAGCGAGCAACTGACTTGTTGGAAATAATACATACCGACGTATGCGGTCCAATGAGTGTCGAGGCTCGTGGTGGCTACCGTTATGTTCTCACCCTCACTGATGACTTGAGTAGATATGGGTATGTCTACTTAATGAAACATAAGTCTGAAACTTTTGAAAGGTTCAAGGAATTTCATAGTTAGGTAGAGAATCAATGTGACAGGAAAATAAAGTGCCTACGATCTGATCATGGCGGAGAATATTTAAGTCACGAGTTTGGTACGCACCTAAGGAAATGTGGAATTGTTTCACAACTCATGCCGCCTGGCACACCTCAACAAAATGGTGTGTCTGAACATTGTAATCGCACTCTATTAGATATGGTACGATCTATGATGTCTCTTACCGACTTACCGCTATCATTTTGGGGATATGCATTAGAGACTGTCGCATTCACTTTAAATAGGGCACCGTCAAAATCCGTTGAGACGACACCGTATGAATTATGGTTTGTAAAGAAACCTAAGCGGTCGTTTGTAAAAGTTTGGGGATGCGATGCTTATGTGAAGAAACTTCAACCTGAGAAGCTCAAACCCAAAGCGGAAAAGCGTGTCTTCATAGGATATCCCAAAGAGACTATTGGGTATATCTTCTACCTACGATCCGAGGGCAAAGTCTTTGTTGCCAAGAATGGATCCATGTATGAGAACAAAGTGTGGACTTTGGTGGACTTGCCTGATGATAAGCGAGCCATTGAAAATAAATGGATTTTTAAGAAGAAGATTGACGAGGATGGTAATGTGACCGTCTATAAGGCTCGGCTTGTCGCTAAGGGTTATCGACAAGTTAAAGGAGTTTACTACGATGAGACTTTCTCACCCGTAGCGATGCTGAAGTCTGTCCAAATCATGTTAGCAATTGTCGCATTTTATGATTATGAGATCTGGCAAATGGGCGTCAAAACGGCATTCCTTAATGGCTTCCTCAAGGAAGAACTGTATATGATGCAGCCGGAAGGTTTTGTCGATCCTAAAGATGCTAACAAGGTATGCAAGCTCCAGCGCTCCATCTATGGGCTGGTGCAAGCATCTCGGAGTTGGAACATTTGCTTTAATGAAGTGATTAAAGCGTTTGGATTTGTACAGGTTTATGGAGAACCCTGTATTTACAAGAAAGTGAGTGGGAGCTCTATAGCATTTCTCGTATTATATGTGGATGACATACTGATAATGGGAAATGATATAGAACTCTTAGAAAGTGTAAAGGCCTACTTGAATAAGTGTTTTTCAATGAAAGACCTTGGAGAAGCTGCTTACATATTAGGTATTAAGATCTATAGAGATAGATCGAGACGCCTCATAGGTCTTTCACAAAGCACATACCTTGAAAACATATTGAAGAAGTTCAATATGGATCAGTCCAAGAAGGGGTTCTTGCCTGTGTTACAAGGTGTGAGATTGAGTATGACTCAATGCCCGACCACGGCAAAGGATAGAGAAGAGATGAGTGTCATCCCCTATGCTTCAGCCATAGGCTCTATTATGTATGTCATGCTGTGTACCAGACCTGTTGTGAACCTTGCCATAAGTTTGGTAGGTAGGTACCAAAGTGATCCCGGAGCGGAACACTAGACAGCGGTCAAGAATATCCTGAAGTACCTGAAAAGGACAAAGGACATGTTTCTCGTATATGGAGGTGCCAAAGAGCTCGTCGTAAAGGGTTACGTCGGTACTAGCTTCGACATAGATCCGGACGACTCCAAGTCGCAAACCGGATACGTGTATATTTTGAACAGAGGGGCAGTCAGCTAGTGCAGCAGCAAGCAAAGCGTCGTGGCGGCATCTACATGTGAAGTGGAGTACATAGCTGCTTCGGAAGCAGCAAAGGAAGGAGTCTGGATGAAGGAGTTCATCACCGACCTAGGAGTAATTCCAAGTGCGTCGGGCCCAGTGACTCTATTCTGTGACAACACTGGAGCTATTGCCCTTGCGAAGGAGCCCAGGTTTCACAAGAAGACAAGACACATCAAGCGCCACTTCAACTCCATCCGTGATTACATTCATGAGGGAGATATAGATATTTGTAAAGTGCATACGGATTTGAATGTCGCAGATCCGTTGACTAAACCTCTCTCACGAGCAAAACATGATCAACACCAGATTGCTATGGGTGTTCGGTTCATCACAATGTAACTAGATTATTGACTTTAGTGCAAGTGGGAGACTGTTGGAAATATGCCCTAGAGGCAATAATAAAATGGTTATTATTGTATTTCCTAGTTCATGATAATTGTCTATTGGTCATGTTATAATTGTGTTAACCGGAAACTGTAATACATGTGTGAATACATAGACCACAACATGTCCCTAGTGAGCCTCTAGTTGGCTAGCTCGTTGATCAATAGATGGTCATGGTTTCATAACCATGGACATTGTATGTCATTGATAATGGGATCACATTATTAGGAGAATGATGTGATGGACAAGACCCAATCCTAGGCATAGCACAAGATCGTGTAGTTCGTCTGCTAAAGCTTATCCAATATCAAGTATCGTTTCCTTAGACCATGAGATTGTGCAACTCCTGGATACCGTAGGAATACTTTGGGTGCGCCAAACGTCACAATGTAACTAGGTGGCTATAAAGGTATACTACGGGTATCCCCGAAAGTATCTGTTGGGTTGGCACGAATCGAGACTTTGTCACTCTGTGTGACGGGGAGGTATCTCTGGCCCACTCGGTAAGACATCATCATAATGAGCTCAATGTGACTAAGGAATTAGCCACGGGATGATGTGTTATGGAACGAGTAAAGAGACTTGCCGGTAACGAGATTGAACAAGGTATAGAGATACCGACGATCGAATCTCAGGCAAGTATCATACCGATAGACAAAGGGAATTGTATACGGGATTGATTGAATCCCCGACATCGTGGTTCATCTGATGAGATCATCGTGGAGCATGTGGGAGCCAACATGGGTATCCAGATCCTGCTGTTGGCTATTGACCGGAGAGGTGTCTCGGTCATGTCTACATGTCTCCCGAACCCGTAGGGTCTACACACTTAAGGTTCGATGATGCTAGGGTTATAGGGAAATGTTGTACGTGGTTACCGAAAGTTTTTTGGAGTCTCGAATGAGATCCCGGACGTCATTAGGAGCTCCGGAATGGTCTGGAGGTAAAGATTGATATATAGGAAGTCCAGTTTTGGTCACCGGAAAGTTTTCGGGCTCATCGCAGTGTACCGGGTGTGCCGGGAGGGTGCCGGAGGACCCTCAGGAGGGGTGTGACGACCATTGTGTTGGGGAACGTTGCATGGGAAACAAAAATTTCCTACGCACACGCAGATGTATCCATGGTGATGAGCATCTACGAGAGGGAGAGTGGATCTACGTACCCTTGTAGATCGCTAAGCGGGAAGCATTAAGAAACGCGGTTGGTGTAGTCGAACGTCTTCGCGATCCAAATCGCCGAGTGTCGCGTGATCTCATCACGATCTGTCCCGCGATCCAATCACGATCCGTCCCACGAACTCACCACGATCCGTCCTGCGATCTCATCACGATCCGTCATGTGAACTCATCATGATCCGTCTCGCGAACTCATCACGGTCCCTCTCGCGATCTTGATCACGGTCCTTCCGGTCTAGCGCCAAACGGACGGCACCTCCGCGTTCAGCACACGTATAGCTCGATGATGATCTCCGCCTTCTTGATCCAGCAATAGGGAGTGGAGAGGTAGAAGAGTTCTCCGGCAGCGTGACGGCGCTGCGGCGATGGTGATGGAGCTATTCCGGCAGGGCTTCGCCTAAGCACTACAGAAAACCGATCTAGAGATACCTCTCCGTCACACAGAGTAACAAATCCCAGTCTTGATGCATGCCAACTCAACAGACACCCTCGGAGATACCTGTAGAGCACCTTTATAGTCACCCAGTTACGTTGTGACATTTGATACACACAAGGCACTCCTCCGATGTCCGTGAGTTGCATGATCTCATGGTCATAGGAACATATACTTGACATGCAGAAAACAGTAGCAATAAACTGACACGATCATATGCTACGTTTGTAGTTTGGGTCTTGTCCATCACACCATTCTCCTAATGATGTGATCCCATTTATCAAATGACATATCATGTCCATGGCTAGGAAACCTTAACCATCTTTGATCAACAAGCTAGTCCATTAGAGGCATACTAGGGACATGGTTTTGTCTATGTGTCCACACATGCATCTAAGTCTCCGATCAATACAATTATAGCATGGATAATAAACGATTATCATGAACAAGGAAATATGATAATAACTAATTTATTATTGCCTCTAGGGCATATTTCCAACAGTCTCCCACTTGCACTAGAGTCAATAATCTAGTTCACATCACCATGTGATTCGCATTGTTATGAATCTAACACCCAATGAGTTCTGGGGCCCGATCATGCTTTGCATGTGAGAGAGGTCTTATAGTCAACGGGTCTGCGACATTCAGATCCGTGTGTACTTTGCAAATCTCTATGTCAAACCGTAAACACTGCTACCACTCTCCACTTGGTACTATTCCAAATGGCTGCTCCACTATATGTATCCAGATTGCTACTACGGATCATCCGGATTGGTGTTAAAGCTTGCATTGACGTAACTCTTTATGACAAACTCTTTATCACCTCCATAATCGAGAAACATCTCCTTAGTCTTTTAGTTACTAAGGATAATCTTGACTGCTGTCCAGTGATCCACTCCTGGATCACTCTTGTACCCCTTGACGGACTCATGGCAAGGCACACACAGGTGCGATACACAGCATGGCATACTATACAGAGCCTATGGCTAAGGCATAGGGACGACATTCGTCCTTTCTCTTTCTTCTACCATGGTCAAGCTTTGAGTCTCACTCAACTTCACACCTTACAAAGCAGGCGAGAACACTTCTCTCTGACTAATCCATTTTAAACTCTTTCAAAATCTTGTCAAGGTATGTACTCATTGAAAGTCTTATCAAACATCTTGATCTATCTTTATAGATTTTGACGCTCAACAATTAGGTAGCATTATCCAGGTCTTCCTTTGAAAAACTCTTTTCAAACAACCGTTTATGCTCTCTAGAAATTCTACATCATTTCCGAATAGCAACATTTCATCCACATATACTTATCAAAAACTCTGTAGTGCTCCCACTCACTTTATTGCAAATACAAGTTTCTCGTAAACTTTGTATAGACTCGGAAACTTTGATCACCTCATCAAAGTGCATATTCCAACTCTGAGATGCTTGCTTCAGTTCATAGAAGAATCAATGAAGCTTGCACAACTTTTAGCATCCTTAGGACTGACAAAACCTTCTGGTTGTATCTCATACAACCTTTCCTCAAGTAAACCGTTAAGGAAACGATGTTTTGACATCCATCTGCCAAATTTCATAATTGAAAGTGCAGCAACTGCTAACATAATTTCAACAGACTTTAGCATCGCTACGAGTGAGAAAGTCTCATCGCAGTCAACTCCTTGAACTTGTTGTAAACTTCTTTGCAACAAGTCAAGCTTTACAAATGGTGACATTTACCATCAGCGTCTGTCTTCATTTCAAAGATCCATTTGTACTTAACGACCTGCCGTCCAACGAGCAAGTCCACCAAAGTTTATACTTGGTTTTCATACATGGATCCTTTCTCGGATTTCATGGCCTCTAACCATTTGTTGGTTTCCGGGCCCATCGTCGCTTCTCCATAGTTCGTAGGTTCATCGTTTGTCCAACAACTTGACCTCTAAGACAGGGTTGCCGCACCACTCAGGAGCAGTACACGTCCTTGTCGACCTATGAGGTTCGATAGTAACTTGATCCGAAGCTTCATGATCATCATAATTAACTTCCTCTTCAACTAACGTAGGTTTCATAGAAACAACTTCCTGCGCTGCGCTACTCTCTCGTTGAAACAGAGGTTCAATAACCTCATCAAGTTCTATCCTCCTCCCACTAAATTCTTTCAAGAGAAACTTTTTCTCGAGAAAGGACTCAGTTTTAGCAACAAACATTTTATGCTTGGATTTGAGATAGAAGGTTCACCCAACTGTTCTTAGGGTATTCTATGAAGATGCATTTATCCGCTTTGGGTTCGAGCTCATTAGGTGAAAACATTTTCCACACAAGCGTCGCAGACCCAAACATTAAGAAATGACAGCTTAGGTTTCTATCAAACCATAATTCACACGGTGTCATATCAACGGAATATATGGTGCCCTATTTAAAGTGAATGTAGTTGTCTCTAATGCATAACCCCAAAATTATAGTAACAAAACGATAAGAGACATCATAGCATGCACCATATCCAATAGAGCACGACTATGACGTTCGGACACACCATCACACTATGGTATTCCAGGTGGCGTGAGTTGTGAAACAATTTTCACATTGTCTAAAGTTGTATGCCAAACTCGCAACTCAGATATTCATCTCGACGATCATATAGTAGACATTTTTATCTTCTTGTCACGATGATCTTAAACTTCACTCTGAATTTGCTTGAACCTTTCAAACGATTCAGACTTGTGTTTCATTAAGCAAATATACACTATATCTATTCAAATCATCAGTGAAGGTAAGAAAATAACGATATCCACCGCACGCTATAAGACTCATTGGATTGCATATATCAACATGTATCATTTCCAATAAGTCACTTGCCCGCTCCATCAAACCAGAAAATGGGGTACTTAGTCATCTTGACCAAGAGGCATGGTTCGCATGTCTCAACTGATTCGAAATCGAGTGAGCCCAAAGATCCATCAGCATGGAGTTTCTTCATGTGTTTTATACCAATATGACATTTAGCGGCAGTGCCACAAGTATGTGGTACTATTATTATTAACTTTGTATCTTTTGGCATCAATGTTATGAACATGTGTATTACTACGATCAAGATTCAACAAACCATTCTCACTGGGTGCTTGACCATTGAAGGTATTATTCATGTAAAGAGAATAACCATTATTCTCTAACTGAAATGAATAACCGTGTTGCAATAAACATGGTCCAATCACGTTCATGCTCAACGCAAAACACCAAATAACATTTATTTTGGTTGTCACTAATCCCGAAGGTAGAGAGAGCTTGCGATGTTGATCACATCAACCTTGGAAACATTTCCAACACACATCGTCACCTCACCCTTAGCTAGTTCTCTGTTTATTCCGTAGCTTTTATTTCGAGTTACTAACATTTACCAACCGAACCGGTATCCAATACCCAGGTGCTACTAGGAGTACTAGCAAGGTACACATCAATAACACGTATATCAAATATACTTCTGTCGACATTGCCAGCCTTCTTATCTACCAAGTATCTAGGGTTGTTTCGCTTCAGCGACCACTCTCCTCATAATCGAAGCACTTAGTCTCGGGTTTGGGTTCAACTTTGGGTTGCTTCACCAGAGCAGCAACTGACTTGCTATCCATGAAGTTTCCCTCCTTGCCCTTGCCCTTCTCAAAACTACTAGTTTTACTAACCATAAACACTTGATGCTCCTTCTTGATTTCTACCTTCGTGGTGTCAAACATCGCGAACAGCTCAGGGATCATTATTTCTATCCCTGACGTTTATAGTTCATCACCAAGTTCTAGTAGCTTAGTGACAGTGACGTGGAAAACAATATCAATCACTATCTTATCTGGAAGATCAACTCCCACTCGATTCAAGCAATTGTAGCACCCAGACAATCCGAGCACATGCTCAAAGATTGAGCTATTCTCCTTCATCTTACAGGCAAAGAATCTTGTTGGAGATCTCATATGTCGCAACACGGGCACGAGCCTGAGATCCTAATTTCAGCTCTTAGAACATCTCATATGTTCCATGACGTTCAAAACGTTTCGGAGCCTCAATTCTAAGCTGTAATGCATGACGCACTAAACTATCAAGTAGTTATCAGAACGTGCCTGTCAGATGTTCACAACATCTACAAACAACGCTAGAGGGGTTGGCGCACCGAGCGGTGCATTAAGGACATAAGCCTTCTGTGCAGCAATGAGGACAATCCTCAGATCACGGAGCCAATCCGCAATATTGCTACCATCATCTTTCAACTCTATTTCTCTAGGAACATATAAAAATTCAAGGGAGCTACAGCGTGAGCTAGTAATCTACAACACAGTTTCCAAAGACACTACTGACTATGTTCATGATAATGAGTTCAATTAATCATATTACTTAAGAACTCCCACTCAAATTGACATCCCTCCAGTCATTCGAGTGATACATGATCCAAATTCACCAACTCAATTCCGATCATCACGTGAGTTGAGGTGGTTTTAATGGTAAACATCATCATGTTGATCATATCTACTATATGACTCATGTTCGACCTTTCGGTCTCTTGTGTTCCGAGGCCATGTCTATACATGCTAGGCTCGCCAAGTTTAACCTGAGTGTTCTGCATGTGCAACAATGGCTTGCACCCATTGTATGTGAACATAGAGTCTATCACCCCCGATCATCACGTGGTGTCTCAACACGACGAACTTTCGCAACGGTGCACACCCGGGGAGAACACAACTCATCTTGAAATTTAAGTGAGGGATCACGTTATAATGCTACCATCGTCCTACGCCAAACAAGGTGCATAAAAGGATTAACATCACATGCAAATCATAAGTGACATGATATGGCCATGAACTTGTGCTTTTGAACTCCATCTTGAAAGCACCGGCATGATCTCCATCGTCACCGGCACGACACCATGATCTCCATCAACGTATTGCCATTGGGGTTGTCGCGCCCATCATGCATGTACTACCATTGCTACCGTTTAGCGATAAATTAAAGCATTACATAGCGCTTAATGATTGACACGCAGGTCATACAATAATTAAAGACAACCCTATGGCTCATGCCGGTTGCCGTACTCATCGACATGCAAGTCATGATAATCTATACATCACATGATCATCTCATACATCACATATATCACATCATGTAATTGGCCATATCACATCACAACATACCCTACAAAAACAAGTTAGACGTCCTCTAATTGTTGTTGCATGTTTTACGTGGACGCTATGGGTATCTAGCAAGAACAATTCTCATCTACACAAAAACCAGAACGGTGATACACTAGTTGCTTTTCAACCTTCTCAAGGACCGCCTTTGTCGAATCTGATCCAACTAAAGTGAGAGAAACTGGCACCCGCAAGCCATCTATGCAACAAGTTGCGGTCGAGGGAACCGGTCTCTCGTAAGCGTACGAGTAATGTTGGTCCAGGCCGCTTCATCTCACAATACCGCTGAACCAAAATCCGACCAAGGAAGGAAGCAATCTAAGCATCAACACCCAAAACCTCTTTGTGTTCTACTCGAGATATCATCTACACATAGACCTAGCTCATGATGCCACTGTTGGGAAACGTTGCGTGGGAAACAAAAATTTCCTACGCACACGCAGATCTATCCATGGTGATGAGCATCTACGAGAGGGAGAGTGGATCTACGTACCCTTGTAGATCACTAAGTGGGAAGCACTAAGAAACGCGGTTGGTGTAGTCGAACGTCTTCGCAATCCAAATCGCCGAGTGTCGCGCGATCTCATCATGATCCGTCCCGCGATCCAATCACGATCCGTCCCGCGAACTCATCACGATCCATCACGTGATCTCATCACGATCCGTCCCGCGATCTCATCACGATCCGTCCCGTGAACCCATCACGATCCGTCCCGCAAACTCATGACGATCCGTCTCGCGATCTTGATCACCGTCCTTCCGATCTAGCACGAAACGGACGACACCTCCGCGTTCAGCACACGTACAGCTCGATGACGATCTCCGCCTTCTTGATCCAGCAAGAGGGAGCAGAGAGGTAGAAGAGTTCTCCGGCAGCGTGACGGCGCTGCGGCGATGGTGATGGAGCTATTCCGGCAGGGCTTTGCCTAAGCACTGCAGAAAACCGATCTAGAGGAGAAGCTATGCACTAGAGGAACGGGTAGCATGTGGCTGAAAATTATGTGCCCAAACCCTAAAATCCTCTAGTATATATAGGAGGAGAGTAGGAGGAGACTTGGCTTCCAAAAAGCCAGCCCTTGGGTCGGCCAAAGTGGGGAGGAGAGGAGGACTCCTCCTCCAATCCTAGTAGGACTAGGATTCATCCTTTTTTTGGCCTTTTCCCACCTTTTTACCTTTGGGCTTTTTCTCCCAGCCGCATGGGCCTTGTGTGGGACTTCCACCAGCCCACAAAAGGCTGGTATTTACTCTCCCACAGCCCATGAAGCCTCTTGGGTCGAAATACCCCTCTCGGTGGTCTCCCGGTACACTATCGGCACTCCCGGTACACTACCGATGAGCCCGAAACTTTTCCGGCGGACAAAATAGGACTTCCTATATATGAATCTTTACCACCGGACCATTCCGGAGCTCCTCGTGACGTCCGGGATCTCATCCGGGACTCCGAACAACCTTCGATCACCACCATACATAACTCTATACTATCGAAACGTCACCAAACCTTAAGAGTGCACACCCTGCGGGTTCGAGAACTATGTAGACATGACCAAGACACCTCTACGGTCAATAACCAATAGCGGGACCTGGATGCCCATATTGGTTCCTACATATTCTATGAAGATCTTTATCGGTCAAACCTCTATGTCAAGGATTCAGTTAATCCCGTATGATGTTCCCTTTGTTCTTCGGTATGTTACTTGCCCGAGATTCGATCGTCGGTATCTCCATACCTAGTTCAACCTCGTTACCGACAAGTCTCTTTACTCGTTCTGTAATACAAGATCCCGTGACTAACACTTAGTCACATTGCTTACAAGGCTTTATTGTGATGTTGTATTACCGAGTTGGCCCTGAGATACCTCTCCGTCACACAGAGTAACAAATCCCAGTCTTGATCCATGCCAACTCAACAGACACCCTTGGAGATACCTGTAGAGCACCTTTATAGTCACCCAGTTACGTTGCGACGTTTCATACACACAAGGCACTCCTCCAATGTCCATGAGTTGCATGATCTCATGGTCATAGGAACATATACTTGACATGCAGAAAACAGTAGCAATAAACTGACACGATCATATGCTACGTTTGTAGTTTGGGTCTTGTCCATCACACCATTATCCTAATGATGTGATCCCGTTTATCAAATGACATCTCATGTCCATGGCTAGGAAACCTTAACCATCTTTGATCAACAAGCTAGTCCATTAGAGGCATACTAGGGACATGGTTTTGTCTATGTATCCACACATGCATCTAAGTCTCCGATCAATACAATTATAGCATGGATAATAAACGATTATCATGAACAAGGAAATATGATAATAACTAATTTATTATTGCCTCTAGGGCATATTTCCAACACATAGGACTTCGTGGGCCCTTAGAGGAGGTGTGCCAGCCCTTTTTGGGCTGGCCAAGACCTTCTAGAAAGGCCCATGTGTCTGGAGATAAGGAGATAGGGCAAAGGAGTTTGAAAAAGAGTAGATCCACCTCCCTTGTGGGAGGTGGATTCTTCCCCTAGGGTCAGCCGAACCTCTCCTCTTGGAGGAGGGGCCAAGGCATTCCTCCTTCTCCCTCCTCCTATATATATGCAAGGGTTTGGGCTGTTTTGAGACATGACTTCTTTCTCTCTCGGTGCAGCCCTACCCTTCCTCTTCCTCGTTCTCCATAGCGCTTGGCGAAGCCCTGTCAGATTCACATAGCTCCACCGTCACCATGCCGTTGTGCTGTTGGAGATCTCCCTCAACCTCTCCTTCCTCCTTGCTAGATCAAGCAGTAGGAGATGTCACCGGGATGCACGTGTGTTGAACGCGGAGGCGCCGTTGTTTGGCGCTGAGATCAGAATCCACCGGGATCTGAATCGCTGCGAGTACGACTCCACCAACCGCGTTCTTGTAACGCTTCCGCTTAGCGATCTTCAAAGGTATGAAGATGCAATCTCTCCCCACTTGTTGCTGGTTTCTCCTGATAGATCTTGGTGACACGTAGGAAATTTTTTGATTTACTACTACGTCTCCCAACAGTGGCATCATGAGCTAGGTCTATGCGTAGAATCTATGCACGAGTAGAACACAAGTTGTTGTGGGCGTCGATTTTGTTAATATGCTTACCACTACTAGTCTTATCTTGATTCGGCGGTATTGTGGGATGAAGCGGCCCGGACAGACTTTACACATATGCTTACGTGAGACTGGTTCCACCGCCTGACATGCACTAGTTGCATAAGGTGGCTAGCGGGTGTTTGTCTCTCCCACCTTAGTCGGATTGGATTCGATGAAAAGGGTCCTTATGAAGGGTAAATAGCAATTGGCATATCACGTTGTGGTTTTGGCGTAGGTAAGAAACGTTCTTGCTAGAAACCTATAGTAGCCACGTAAAAACTTGCAACTACAAATTAGAGGACGTCTAACTTGTTTTTGCAGCTTATGCCATGTGATGTGATATGGCCAAAGGATATGATGTGATGCATTGTGATGTATGAGATTGATCATGTTCTTGTAATAGGATTCACGACTTGCATGTCGATGAGTATGACAACCGGAAGGAGCCATAGGAGTTGTCTTATTTTATTGTATGACCTGCATGTCAATCATAAATGCCATGTAATTACTTTACTTTATTGCTAAACATTAGCTATAGTAGTAGAAGTAATAGTTGGTGAGACAACTTCATGAAGACACGATGATGGAGATCATGATGATGGAGATCATGGTGTCATGCCAGTGATAATTATGATCATGGTGCCCCAAAAATGGAGATCAAAGGAGGAAGATGATATTGGCCATATCATGTCACTATATTGATTGCATGTGATGTTTATCATGTTCACATCTTATTTGCTTAAAACGACGATAGTAAATAAGATGATCTCTCAATAAAATTTCAAGAAAAGTGTTCACCCTAACTGTGCACCGTTGCTAAGGATCGTTGTTCCGAAGCACCACGTGATGATCGGGTGTGATAGGATCTAACGTTCGCATACAATGGGTGTAAGCCAGATTTACACACGCGGAACACTTAGGTTGACTTGACGAGCCTAGCATGTACAGACATGGCCACGGAACACGGAAGACCGAAAGGTCGAACATGAGTCGTATAGAAGATACGATCAACATGGAGATGTTCACCATGGATGACCAGTCCGTCTCACGTGATGATCGGACATGGGCTAGTTGACATGGATCATGTGTCACTTAGATGACTAGAGAGATGTCCATCTAAGTGGGAGTTCATTAAATAATTTGATTATGTGAACTTAATTATCATGAACTTAGTCTAAAATTATCTTTACAATCTATATTGTAGATCCATTGGCCAACGCGAATGTCACCCTTAATTTCAACCCGTTCCTAGAGAAAACTAAGCTAAAAGATGATGGACGCAACTATGCGGACTGGGTCCATGGATTGAGGATCATCCTTATAGCTTCCAATAAATTATATGTCCTTGATGCACCACTAGGTGACCCACCCCTTCTCCCAGCAGAGCAAGACATTGCGAATGCTTGGCATTCTCGGTGCGATGATTACTCCCTTGTTCAGTGTGGCATGCTTTACAGTTTAGAACCGGGGCTCCAAAAGCGTTTTGAGCAACACGGAGCATATGAGATGTTCCAAGAGCTGAAACTCGTTTTCCATGCTCATGCCCGGGTCGAGAGATATGACGTATCTGACAAGTTCTTTAGCTGTAAGATGGAGGAGAATAGTTGTGTCAGTGAGCACATCCTCAAGAAGTCTGGGCTACACAACCGCTTGACTCAGCAGGGAGTTAATCTCCCAGATGACTCAATCATTGATAGAATCCTCCAGTCGCTTCCACCTAGCTACAAGAGCTTTGTGATGAACTACAACATGCAAGGGATGGAGAAGTCCATTCCTGAGTTGTACTCGATGCTGAAATCAGCGGAGGTCAAGATCAAAAAGGAGCATCAAGTTTTGATGGTGAATAAGACCACCAGTTTCAAGAAAGGCAAGGGTAAGAAGAACTTCAAGAAGGACGGCAAAGATGTTGCCGTGCCCGGTAAGCAAGTTGCCGGGAAGAAGAAGAACAAGCATGGACCCAAGCCTGAGAGTGAGTGCTTTTATTGCAAGGGTACCGGTCACTAGAAGCGGAACTGCCCCAAGTACTTAGCGGATAAGAAGGACGGAAACATTAATGGTATATGTGATATACTTGTTATGGATGTGTACCTAACCAGCGCTCGTAGTAGCTCCTGGGTATTTGATACCGATGTAGTTGCTCACATTTGTAACTCCAAGCAGGAGCTGCGGAATAAGCGGAGGCTGGCAAAGGACAAGGTGACGATGCGCGTCGGGAATGGTTCCAAGGTCGATGTGATCGCCGTCGGCACGCTACCTCTACATCTACCTTCGGGATTAGTGTTAAACCTTAATAATTGTTATTTAGTACCAGCTTTGAGCATGAACATTGTATCTGGATCTCGCTTGATGCGAGATGGCTACTCATTTAAATCTGAGAATAATGGTTGTTCTATTTATATGAGAGAGATGTTTTATGGTCATGCCCCGCTGGTCAATGGTTTATTTTTGATGAATCTCGAACGTGATGTTACACATGTCCATAGTGTGAGTACCAAAAAGTGTTAGGTTGATAACGATAGTCCCACTTACATGTGGCTCTGCCGCCTTGGTCATATTGGTGTCAAACGCATGAAGAAGCTCCATACTAATGGACTTTTGGAGTCTCTTGATGTCGAAGCATTTGACACGTGCGAACCATGCCTCATGGGCAAGATGACCAAGACTCCATTCTCCGGAACGATGGAGCGAGCAACTGACTTGTTGGAAATAATACATACCGAAGTATGCGGTCCAATGAGTGTCGAGGCTCGTGGTGGCTACCGTTATGTTCTCACCCTCACTGATGACTTAAGTAGATATGGGTATGTCTACTTAGTGAAACATAAGTCTGAAACTTTTGAAAGGTTCAAGGAATTTCAGAGTGAGGTAGAGAATCAACGTGACAGGAAAATAAAGTGCCTACGATCTGATCATGGCGGAGAATATTTAAGTCGCGAGTTTGGCACTCACCTAAGGAAATGTGGAATTGTTTCACAACTCACACCACCTGGCACACCTCAACAAAATGGTGTGTCTGAACGTTGTAATCGCACTCTATTAGATATGGTACGATCTATGATGTCTCTTACCGACTTACCGCTATCATTTTGGGGATATGCATTAGAGACTACCGCATTCACTTTAAATAGGCCACCGTCAAAATTCGTTGAGACGACACCGTATGAATTATGGTTTGGAAAGAAACCTAAGCTGTCGTTTCTAAAAGGTTGGGGATGCGATGCTTATGTGAAGAAACTTCAACCTGAGAAGCTCGAACCCAAAGCAGAAAAGTGTGTCTTCATAGGATATCCCAAAGAGACTATTGGGTATACCTTCTACCTACGATCCGAGGGCAAAGTCTTTGTTGCCAAGAATGGATCCTTTCTCGAGAAAGAGTTTCTCTCGAAAGAAGTAAGTAGGAGGAAAATAGAACTTGATGAGGTAATTGTACCTCCACTCGAACCGGAGAGTAGCGCAGCATAGGAAGTTGTTTCTGTGGAGCCTACACTGGCTGGAGAGGAAGTTAATGATGATGATCATGAAAATTCAGATCAAGTTACTATTGAACGTCGAAGGTCCACTAGGACACGTTCCGCACCAGAGTGGTATGCCAACCTTGTCCTAGAGATCATGTTGTTAGACAACGGTGAACCTTCAAACTATGAAGAAGCGATGGCGGGCCCGGATTCCAACAAATGGCTTGAACCCATGAAATCTGAGATAGGATCCATGTATGAGAACAAAGTGTGGACTTTGGTGGACTTTCCTGATGATAAGCGAGCCATTGAAAATAAATGGATTTTTAAGAAGAACACTGACGCGGATGGTAATGTGACCTTCTATAAGGCTCGGCTTGTCGCTAAGGGTTATCGACAAGTTCAAGGAGTTGACTACGATGAGACTTTCTCACCCGTAGCGATGCTGAAGTCTGTCCGAATCATGTTAGCAATTGCCGCATTTTATGATTATGAGATCTGGCAAATGGATGTCAAAACGGCATTCCTTAATGGCTTCCTCAAGGAAGAACTGTATATGATGTAGTCGGAAGATTTTGTCGATCCTAAAGATGCTAACAAGGTATGAAAGCTCCAGCGCTCCATCTATGGGCTGGTGCAAGCATCTCGGAGTTGGAACATTCGCTTTAATGAAGTGATTAAAGCGTTTGGATTTGTACAGGTTTATGGAGAACCCTGTATTTACAAGAAAGTGAGTGGGAGCTCTCTAGCATTTCTCGTATTATATGTGGATGACATACTGATAATGGGAAATGATATAGAACTCTTGGAAAGTGTAAAGGCCTACTTGAATAAGTGTTTTTCAATGAAGGACCTTGGAGAAGCTGCTTACATATTAGGTATTAAGATCTATAGAGATAGATCGAGACGCCTCATAGGTCTTTCACAAAGCACATACCTTGAAAAGATATTGAAGAAGTTCAATATGGATCAGTCCAAGAAGGGGTTCTTGCCTGTGTTACAAGTTGTGAGATTGAGTACAACTCAATGCCCGACCACGGCAAAGGATAGAGAAGAGATGAGTGTCATCCCCTATGCTTCAGCCATAGGCTCTATTATGTATGCCATGTTGTGTACCAGACCTGATGTGAACCTTGCCATAAGTTTGGTAGGGAGGTACCAAAGTGATCCCGGAGTGGAACACTGGACAACGGTCAAGAATATCCTGAAGTACCTAAAAAGCACAAAGGACATGTATCTCGTATATGGAGATGCCGAAGAGCTCGTCGTAAAGGGTTACGTCGATACTAGCTTCGACATAGATCCGGACGACTCCAAGTCGCAAACCGGATACGTGTATATTTTGAACGGAGGGGCAGTCAGCTGATGCAGCAGCAAGCAAAGCGTCATGGCGGCATCTACATGTGAAGCGGAGTACATAGCTGCTTCAGAAGCAGCAAAGGAAGGAGTCTGGATGAAGGAGTTCATCACCGCCCTAGGAGTAATTCCAAGTGCGTCGGGCCCAATGACTCTATTCTGTGACAACACTGGAGCTATTGCCCTTGCGAAGGAGCCCAGGTTTCACAAGAAGACAAGATACATCAAGCGCCACTTCAACTCCATCCGTGATTACATTCAGGAGGGAGAGATAGATATTTGTAAAGTGCATACGGATCTGAATGTCGCAGATCCGTTGACTAAACCTCTCTCACGAGCAAAACATGATCAACACCAGATTGCTATGGGTATTCGATTCATCACAATGTAACTAGATTATTGACTCTAGTGCAAGTGGGAGACTGTTGGAAATATGCCCTAGAGGCAATAATAAAATGGTTATTATTGTATTTCCTAGTTCATGATAATTGTCTATTGTTCATGCTATAATTGTGTTAACCGGAAACTATAATACATGTGTGAATACATAGACCACAACATGTTCCTAGTGAGCCTCTAGTTCGCTAGCTCGTTGATCAATAGATGGTCACGGTTTCAAGACCATGGAAATTGGATGTCATTGATAATGGGATCACATCATTACGAGAATGATGTGATGGACAAGACCCAATCCTAGGCATGGCACAAGATCGTGTAGTTCGTCTGCTAAAGCTTATCCAATGTCAAGTATTGTTTCCTTAGACCATGAGATTGTGCAACTCCCGGATACCGTAGGAATACTTTGGGTGTGCCAAACGTCACAACGTAACTAGGTGGCTATAAAGGTATACTATGGGTATCCCTGAAAGTATATGTTGGGTTGGCACGAATCTAGACTTTGTCACTCTGTGTGACGGAGAGGTATCTTTGGGCCCACTCGGTAAGACATCATCATAATGAGCTCAATGTTACTGAGGAGTTAGCCACGGGATGATGTGTTACGGAACGAGTAAAGAGACTTGCCGGTAACGAGATTGAACAAGGTATAGGGATACCGACGATCTAATATCGGGCAAGTGTCACACCGGTAGACAAAGGGAATTGTATATGGGATTGATTGAATCCCCGACATCGTGGTTCATCCGATGAGATCATCGTGGAGCATGTGGGTACCAACATGGGTATCCAGATCCCGTTGTTGGTTATTGGCTGGAGAGGTGTCTCGGTCATGTCTACATGCCTCCCGAACCCATAGGGTCTACACACTTAAGGTTCGATGATGCTAGGGTTATAGGGAAATTGTGTACATGGTTACCGATAGTTGTTAAGAGTCCCGGGATAGATCCCGGATGTCACGAGGAGTTCTGAAATGGTTTGGGGGTAAAGATTCATATATAGGCAGTGAGGATTTGGTCACCGGATGTGTTTCAGGCACCGTCGATAATGTACCGGGACCACCGGAAGCTTTCCGGGGGTCCACCAGCCCCGAAAGGCTACATGGGCCAAGAGTGGGAGGGAACCAGCCCCTAGGTGGGCTGGTACGCCTCCCACCTGGCCCAAGGCGCAGCAAAGGAGAGAGGGGGCCAAACCCTAGCGTAGATATGCCCTAGGCCCACCCTAGGGCGCCTAGGGCTGTCGCACCCCCTCTCCCCTCCCTTGGCCGCCGGCCCCAAGTCCCATCTAGGGCTGTCGCACCCCCTAGGGTGGGAACCCTTGAGGGTGCGCACCCTCCTACCCTCCTCCTATAAATAGTGGGGATTTGGGGGGCTGCCAAGACACAAGTCTCTCTCTCTTGGCGCAGCCCTACCCCTCCTCCTCCTCGTCCTCTGTAGCACTTGGCAAAGCCCTGCCGGAGTACCACGCAGCTCACCCGTCACCACGCCGTCGTGCTGCCGGAGCTCTCCCTCAACCTCTCCTTCCTCCCTGCTAGATCAAAGCGTAGGAGACATCACCGGGCTGCACGTGTGTTGAACGCGGACGCACCGTTGTTCGGCGCTTAGATCGGAATCCATCGCGATCTGAATCGCTGCGAGTACGACTCCACCAACCGCGTTCTTGTAACGCTTCCGCTTTGCGATCTTCAAAGGTATGAAGATGCACTCCCCCTTTGCTCGTTGTTGGTTTCTCCATAGATTGATCTTGGTGACACGTAGGAATTTTTTTGATTTACTACTACGTCTCCCAACATGGTGGCCTCCGGTAAAAGTTCCAACAAACTCACGACACAAGTCTGCCCAGGAGGCGATGGAATTCTCCGGCAGGTGCATCAACCATGACCCTAACGTTGGGCTTGGGCACCAACGGGAAGTAGTTGGCGAGTATCTTGTCGTCGCGACCCCCAACAGCATGCATCGCGATGGTGTAGATGCTCAGGAACTCTGACAGGTGAGTCTTGCCGTCATACTTCTCTAGGACCTTTGGCTTGAGCATGCGGTAGTTGGGCCACTGGACTTGTCGTAGCTCACGGGTAAATGCTGAACAACCCACCTCATAAGGTAGGCTGACAGGATACCCTAGCGTAGACTTGTCTACAGTGGGCCCTGTGTGCCTATCAGATTGAAGGCGCGCTTCCTGCCGCCACTCGATTGCAGTTCGAGCGTCTTCCTTGCCCCGTTCCCGAAGAACTTGACGCTGGTCACGGCATGTCCATGGGTTAGACGATGTCATCGAGTAACCATCATAAGCATCGGTCCTTTGAGTCGGTGACCAGCATTGCTGTTGTGGAGGAGAGTGCACCGAGGTTGCACCGCCTCGGACTTCTCATCACTGGAGTGAGCCGGCTCGATGGACCGAAACTTATCTGTGAGGCTAAGGAGGCTTTGAATGGTGGCTCTCCATTGGTCGAGCTTCTCCACAAAAGGAGGGAAGTTTAGGAGTAGCTGTTCTCGTGCCATCGCTTATTCCGACGTGGTCGGCAGCGAACGGCGCGAGGAACGCGAGGTGCTCTGACTTCTAACCGTGTTAGAAGGAGCTCCTCCACACTCCTGCGATGGCACGCCACTCCCACTAGCATGCTGACGAGCATGTTGGTCTCGCGCACATTGGGAGTGATGCACAAGAGCTTTTCCGTGGGGACGTTGAGAACTACGGGCGTCGTGGCGCGGCTCTTCGCGCGCGTCCTGGGAAGGTCGCGGCGTAGGCGCCGGCGTGGGTGCCCTGGAAGATACCCTTCCATCCCCGGAGTTCACCGTACCACATGCAGGCGGTACAGCTCCGTCCTGAGACGCCGTGGCGCGGGGGTTCCCGCTGGCGCCATGGGCGTCTCCACGGTGGGCATCGCCTCTTGCTTGGCCTTGATCACCGGAGCATCGCGGAAATTCTTAACCTCCGCCTCCTCCTCCACCCGCGTCTACGACATCGCCTGTCTATGGAGATACTGGGACAATGGATGCAGATGGGCCAACCGCCGTCAGGCCCTTCTTCTTGGGGGCCATGGAGTTGATGAGTATGAAGAAACTGGCGCGCTCATCACCAGAACAGGTTCGTGCGACCCTTCTTCCCCTACCTGGCGCGCCAAAGATGTCGTGGGGAACAAGCACCTATGGGATCATAGGGACCCCTTTCGGTTCGGTGGGGGAGAAGGCTCGCACAAAGAGCAGGTCTGATGAACAGCACGTAGGAATTTTACCCAGGTTCGGGCCGCAAGGATGCATAAAACCCTACTCCTGCTTGGTTGTATTGAGAGTGTTTCTAGGGTTCTAGATACAGGAGTCCTGTGAGCAGCTACCACGTGTGTGAGCTAGAAGGTCCCAAGACTAAAAGTCCAGAAGTCTAAAAGCCAAAAGTCCAAAAAATTCATCTACCATATCGCCATGGGCCTCCTTTTAAACTCTGAAGGGGATCCCAACAGTGGCGTACAGTGCGTACACGGGGTGTACAAAGCTACAGTGCTATCATACCTAACATTGACGGAGTAGGACAGACACGTTTAATGCACCGTCATGCATCTCTGTCCATCTGCGGGTCAGGACAAGAGCACGTCCCATCGGCACCGCTTAGCCCCCTCCAGCATCGATGCCGCGACATGTGCCCAGGCGAGGCGACACCTGGACTGTGCGCTGGCGGGGCCTTGCCGGGGCTTCGCTTTGTTGGGGCTTTGCCTTGCCTAAGGGTTTGATGGCTACCCCGACAAGGTCTTGTAGGGGGTCTTGATTATTTTGCGCTTGTACCTGGCAAGTCCCTGCTGGGCCTTGTCACCAGGGTGGCTACTACTGCCCGTGCACGAGTAAGGGGCACTAGAGAGCCCAAAACTCTAGTGCACCGATATATTGTAGGGTACGAAACCCCCTCAAAGTTATCTTTTCTGATCAATCTTATGAGCTATCCCTATAAGTGTCACGAACAGCCCTAGAGTTCGTACTAAAATAACACCTTAAGATACACATCAACCAAAACCCTAATGTCACCTAGATACTCCAATGTCACCACAAGTACCCATGGGCTTGATTATGTATGCATCACACAATTTCAGATTCATCATGTTTAATCCAACACAAAGAACTTCAAAGAGTGCCCCCAAAGTTTCTATCGGAAAGTCAATACAAAAACGTGTGTCAACCCCTATGCGTAGATTCCCAAGGTCGCGGAACCCGCAAGTTGATCACCAAAACATACATCAAGTGGATCAATAGAACATCCCATTGTCACCACGGATATCCCATCGCAAGACATACATCAAGTGTTCTCAAATCCTTAAAGACTCAATCCGATAAGAAAACTTCAAAGGGTAAACTCAATTCATCACAACAAGATAGAGAGGGGAAAACTCCATATGATTCAATCTATATCAATAAAGCTCACGGTACATCAAGATCGTTCCATCTCAAGAACACGAGAGAGAGAGAGAGAGAGAGAGATCAAACACATAGCTATTGGTACATACCCTCAGCCCCGAGGGTGAACTACTCCCTCCTCGTCATGGAGACCGCCGGGATAATGAAGATGGCCTTCGGTGATGGTTTCCTCCTCCGGTGGGGTGCCGGAACAGGCTCCCAATTGGTTTTTCGTGGCTCTAGAGGCTTGCGGCGGTAGAACTCCCGATCTAGGTTTCTTTCTGGGTTTTTTAGTATTTATAGCACTTTTTGGCATCAGTCCCACATCCAGAAGGTTCTCGAGGAAGTCACAAGCCAGGAGGACGCGCCCTAGGGGGTGCGCCCCTGTGGCTTGTGGCTTCCTTGGCCTTCCTCTCCGATTACTGCGAAGTGTGAATGCTGCCTAACATATTTATCAATGAAATCTTCTTACTGTGGCAAGAATTTTCAGATCCATAAGACTCAAAACAAAAGCTTAATATTGACATAAAAATAGTAATATTTCAAGCATTCTAACCAAGAAATTGCGTCTCTTCAAAATGACATGGCAAAAGAAAGTTATCCCTACGAAATCATATGGTCTGGCTATGCTCCATCTTCCCCACACAAAGTATTTATATCATGCACAACCCCGATGACAAGTCAAGAAATTGTTTCACACCTTTTATGTTCTCAAACTTTTCAACTATTACGCAATACATGAGCGTGAGCCATGGATATAGTACTATAGGTGGAATAAAATATGGTGGAGGTTGTGAAGAAAAGGAGAAGATAGTCTCACATCAAATAGGCGTATCAATGGGCTATGGAGATGACCATTAATAGATATCAATGTGAGTGAGTAGGTATTGACATGCAACGGATGCACTAGAGCTTGAAGCATATGAAAGATCAAAAATAAACTAAGTGGGTGTGCATCCAACTCGCTTGCTCATGAAGACCTAGGGCAATTTGAGGAAGCCCATCATTGGAATATACAAGCCAAGTTCTATAATTAAAAATTCCCACTAGTATATGAAAGTGACAATATAGGAGACTCTCTATATGAAAAACATGGTGCTACTCTGAAACACAAGTGTGGTAAAGGATAGTAGCATTGCCCCTTCTCTCTTTTCTCTCTTCATTTTTTTATTTCCCCTTTTTCATTTTTTTGGTGGGCATCTTTGGCCTATTTTTTTTATTTGGGCTTCTCTAGCCTCTTTTATTTTTTGTAAAGTCCAGAGACTCATCCCAACTTGTGAGGGAATCCTAGCTTCCATCATCCTTTCCTCACATGGGACAATGCTCTAATAATGATGATCATCACACTTTTATTTACTTACAACTCAAGAATTACAACTCGATACTAAAGATATGACTCGATATGAATGCCTCCGGCGGTGTACCAGGATGTGCAATGATCTAGCATAGCAATGACACAAAAAAAACGGACAAGCCATGAAATCATCATGCTAGCTATCTTACGATCATGCAAAGCAATATGACAATGATGATACGTGTCATAAACGGAATGGTGAAGTTGCAATGCAATATATATCAGAATGGCTATGGAAATGCCATAATAGGTAGGTATGGTGTATGTTTTGAGGAATAATATATGGTGGGTTTATCGCACCGGCAAAAGTTGGGCGGTACTAGAGAGGCCGGCAAAGGTGAAGGGTGAGAGTGCGTATAATCCATGGACTCACATTAATCATAAAGAACTCACATACTTATTGCAAAAGTTTATTAGTTATTGAAGCAAAGTATTAGATGCATGATCCTAAGGGAGAGGTTGGTAGGGTTTAACCATTGTGCGCTCCCGACCCTCACACAAAGGATGACAATCAATAAACAAATCATGCTCCGACTTCGTTACATTACGGTTCAGCGTACGTGCATGCTACGGGAATCACAAACTTAAACGCAAGTATTTATTACAATTAACAACTACTCACTAGCATGACTTTAATATCACCATCTTTATATCTCAAAACTTTATGCAAGGAATCAAATTTCTCATAGTATTCAATGCTCTTCATATGAAAGTTTTTATTATATCCCTCTAGGATGCCCATTATTAGGACTACTCATAACCTAAGAAAATTACCATGCTTTTTTAGAGGCTCTCAAAATTATATAAGTGAAGCATGAGAGTTCAACAATTTCTATAAAATGAAACCATTGTCGTGCTCTACAAAGATATAAGTGAAGCACTAGAGCAAAAGACAAAACTACTCCAAAACATATAAGTGAAGATCAATGAGTAGTCAAACAATTAAGTAGCTATGTGAGGACTTTCTCTATATCTCTCAAATAAGATTTTAAGATCTGATTATTTTATTTAAACAGCAAGCAAAACCAAAATAGAACTCCAAGAATAGCACATATCATGTGAACAAATAAAAATTTAGGCTCAACATACGCTAACCGAAAATTGTTGATGAAGAGATGTGTGATGTGTAGCATCCCCAAGCTTAGATGCTTGAGAGTTATTGAAATATTTACTTGGGGTTCCTTGGGCATCCCCAAGCTTGAGCTTTTGTATCTCGTTCAATCCTCTCATATCCCGGTTTCACCTACTCTCAAAAATATCTTCCACACAAAACTTGAAAAGAACTCATGAGATAGGTTAGTACACATAAGAATAAATCAACACTTCATGTACTGCCAACACAAGTTGCATAATAATTTTCAAACATTAGGTACTGTATACTATCATTTCCACAATTTATATCTACCAATATAGGCTATGGAAACTACAGGATAAGTAGATAACAAAACTATGACAGCAATCTGCCCAAACTGAACAGTATGTAGCAATTTATGAAAACAGTGTACTTATGTAACTCAAAAAGTATTAAAATTTAGGAAATGCTATAAAATTCAAGAAACTTTCCATGTTCCAGTAAAATATGAAAATTCAAACACTACAGAAGAAGTTTATGTTTTTACACAGCACACATCAAACATGCAATTCAAGCATCCTAAAAGCAATTCTTGGAACTTTTTATTGAAAAACAAGATTATAAATAACATATAAAAGAGAAAAACAAAATAAAATGACACTCCAAGAAAAACACATATTTGTGACGAATAAAAATATATCTCTAAGTAAGATATACCGATAGTGTTGAATACGAAAGAGGGAATGCCTTCCGGGGCATCCCCAAGCTTAGACGCTTGAGTCTTCCTTGAATATTACCTTGGGGTGCCTTGGGCATCCCCAAGCTTAGGTTCTTGTCACTCCTTATTCTCCTCATATCAGTGTCTCACCCAAAACTTGAAAACTTCAATCACACAACACTTAACGGAACTTTGTGAGAAGGGTTAGTGCAATAAAGATATAGCATTCACTTAGGTACTGTCAAGACAAGATTCATAATTATTCCCAAATGATACCTACTATATTCCATCATTCCCACAATTTATATTACTCAATATAAGCTATAGCAACACTTGAAACAAACAAACTACGCATGCAAAACAGAATCTGTCAAAAACAGAACAGTCTGTAAAGATCTGAATGATCACCATACTTCCCTGACTCTAAAAATTCTGAAACATTAGGAAAACTTAAGGAATTTGCATATAAATGTTGTGTAAAAAATTCAGAATTTTTTGCTCTCCAGTAAAATCAGATAATTCATATACTGGACGCAAAACTTTCTGTTTTTGCATAGAATCAAACAAGCAAGTATCCACACTATCCCAAAGGCTTTACTTGACACTTTATTGAAACAAAAGACAAAACATGATTAATACAGTATATTAATCATGTGAACACATAAAAACATAAAGTAAAAGTGTTGGGTTCTCTCCCAACAAGCGCTTTTCTTTAATGCCTTTTAGCTAGGCATGATGATTTCAATGATGCTCGTATAGGAATAATAGTTGAAACATGCAAAAGAGCATCATGAATCTCATGACAAGCACATTTAAGTCTAACCCACTTCCTATGCATAGAGATTTTGTGAGCAAACAATTCATGGGAACAAGAATCAACTTGCATAGGAAGGCAAGACAAGCATAACTTCAAAACTTTGAACACATAGAGAGGAAACTTGATATTATTACAATTCCTACAAGCATATGTTCCTCCCTCATAATAATTTTCAGTAGCATCATGAAGGAATTACACAATATAACCAGCACATAAAGCATTATTTTCATGATCTACAAGCATAGAAATTTTACTACTCTCCAAATAAACAATTTTCTTCTCATTCATAGTAGTGGGAGCAAACTCAACAAAATAACTATCGTGTGATACTTGATTGACATAACAACTTTGAATATTAAAATCATGATGACAAGTTTCATGGTTGTCATTACTCTTTATAGCATACATGTCATCACAATAATCATCACAGATAGGAGGCATGTCATAACCATAATAGTTTTGCTCATCAAAACTTGGGGGACTAAAAATATCTTCGTCATCAAACATAGCATCCCCAAGCTTGTGGATTTCCTCATCATTAGCATCATGAATATTCATAGAATTCATACTAACAACATTTCAATCATGCTCATCACTCATAGATTTAGTGCCAAACATTTTAATAACTTCTTCTTCTAACACTTGAGCACAATTTTCCTTTCCATCATTTTCACAAAAGACATTGAAAAGATGAAGCATATGAGGCAACCTCAATTCCATTTTTTTGTAGTTTTCTTTTATAAAACCAAACTAGTGAATAAACAAGAAACTAAAAGATTCAATTGCAAGATCTAAACATATACCTTCAAGCACTCACCTCCCTGGCAACGGTGCCAGAAAAGAGCTTGATGTCTACTACACAACCTTCTTGTAGACTCGTGTTGGGCCTCCAAGCGCAGAGTTTTGTAGGACAATGGAAATTTTCCCTCAAGTGGATGACCTAAGGTTTATCAGCCCATGGGAGGTGTAGGATTAAGATGGTCTCTCTCAAACAACCCTGCAACCAAATAACAAAGAGTCTCTTGTGTCCCCAACACACCCAATACAATGGTAAATTCTATAGGTGCACTAGTTCAGCGAAGAGATGGTGATACAAGTGTAATATGGATGGTAGATATAGGTTTTTGTAATCTGAAATTATAAAAACAGCAAGGTAGCAAGTGACAAGAGTGAGAAAAACGTTATTGCAATGCTTAGAAACAAGGCCTAGGGTCCATACTTTCACTAGTGCAATTTCTCTCAACAATATTGACATAGTTGAATCATATGTAAGTACCTCTCGTGCGACAAAGAGTTCACTCCAAAGTCACAAATAGCGGAGAACTAACAAAGAAATTATTGTAGGGTACGAAACCACCTCAAAGTTATCTTTTCCGATCAATCTTATGAGCTCTCCCTATAAGTATCACGGACAGCCCTAGACTTCATACTAAAATAACACCTTAAGATATACATCAACCAAAACCCTAATGTCACCTAGATACTCCAATGTCACCACAATTACCCATGGGCTTGATTATACGATATGCATCACACAAAATCAGATTCATTATGTTCAATCCAACACAAAGAACTTCAAAGAGTGCCCCAAAGTTTTGTAACATCCCAAACTTTGGAATGTTATAATAAATATTAGAATGATTGTTTGTTTGATTTAGTAATTGAATTTGAGTGAAAATTTGAAACTTTTTGAAACTTTTGAAGGTTTAATGAGAGGGAATGAAATGACTTTCCCAAAACTTTCAATCTGCATTTTGATCACCAGGAATTCAAATTCTTTTCAACACAAAACCCTAGAGTGAAGATGACATGACTTCTTCCATTTAAAGAAATGAAAAGGGATTTGAAAATGATTTGAATTTTCATTTGAAAATATTTCAAATTCAGAAACTTTAAGCAACTCAATGATTTTCATGAGAGAGGATAAAATGACTTCTTCAAATTATATGAAATATGAGTTGGAAGTTTAAAATAAAGCTTTGAAAAGTGAATGTGAAAATCTCTGGATTTTCTTTTGGAATCATTTCATATTTGGTTCCTATTCAAATTTTCAAAGTATTCAAACCCCTGACAAAAATTTGAGAGGAGTAATATGACACTTCAAACCAGGGGAAATTTTGTGAAGTATTTGAACCATAAAACCCAAAGGGTCATTTGAAAAATATTTGCAAAAAGATTTAAAACCAAATAGGCATTTTCTGAAAATAATATTTTTTTAAAAATTATCAAATGACGGAATAAAAATGTTCAATAAAAGGCATTTATTATTATGTTAATTTTGATATATTTATTCCCTATATTTAGAAAAGGTTTGAATGCTTTAAATGATTTTGAAACGTGCTAGAAATTAATAAAGAAAACGGTAACGGTTTTATAATAAAACGGGCCGGCCCACCTCTTTAATACCCTTCCGAAATTCCTCTGTAACAGTCGCCCGATAACCGCGCCCCTCCCTCTCTCCCACTGGCGCCCTGGCCCCACCGTCCGACAGCGCCAATCCCGCGCTCATCTCCCTCCTCTCGCTCGCTCTCTCTCCCTCCCGAGCATCTCGCCGGAGCCATCATCGCATCCATTGATTCCTCCCCTTCCCCGAGCACCTGACCCCTCCTATAAATAGCCCTCGCTCCCCTCTTCCCATTCCCCCTCGTTGCCCCCAACCCCGACGTCTGTCCTCGCCGGAATCACTCGCCGAAGCAACCGGTAGCCGCCGCACTCTTGCTCCCCTGCCACCCCACCTTACCATCCCCAGGCCCTCTGAGGCCGCAGACGACCTCGCCGCACTCGCCCGCACCTCCACAACCACCTGCCCGAGCCCCGGACCCCCTGGAACACCGTAGCCATTGACCTCGCCGGAGTCCGAACCGCCCCAAGCTCGTGTCGCTCGTCACCGTCGTCCCGAGGCCCCTCCGACGCCACCATCGCCTTCGCCGTGCTCCCCTACGTCGAACGGAGCCAACGCCATCGCCGGAGACCCCCTGGAGTCGACGCCCGCTTCGATCCCGAGCCGTCGCCGTCGCCGGAGCCCTCACCGGCAACCTCCATCCACGGTGAGCACCCTCCTCCGTCCGATCTCGAATGAACGGTGTAGATTAGAATAGGATACCCCTTCGGTTTATTTTAAAAGAACCGCTCGGTTTTTCTTTTATGTTTTTAGACCGAAGTGTTTTCTGTTAGACACCGGCCGTCCGCTCGCTAACTCACTCACGCGCACACCCGTAGCCAATCAGGAGATGCCACGTGTACCCCCTGTCCGTTAGAAACACCTTTTTCTTTTTATGTCTTAATTTCAAAAACAGAATAGTTTCTGATTTGTTTTGCTTATATATTTTATATTTTTAACTATTTTAAATTGATTCTTTTTGCATTAGGTTACAATTTTTATCTAGTTTCTGTAGATGCCAAGTTTGACCATGTTTGAACATTTAAATTTGAATTTAAACAGATTTGATTTAAATTTTGTTTTCTGAATAACTTGAGTTTAAATATATATTTTTGATTGATTCTTTTTGCTACTTGTCACTAGTGATATTAGTTATCATTAGAAAGAGTTTGAGAATTTTTTTTGTATATTCTAAATAGTTTTTCCAACTAAAACAGATTCTGTTTAGTTCCTATGTTGTTTAGTTAGTTTAATTTTTTTTCTTTAGTTATTTTGAAAATCTGAATATGATTTACATTATGTTTTAGATTTTCATTTAGTTCTGTTGTTCTAAACCTTAGTAATTTACTTGCTGTTAACAAATGATAATTGTTTAGTTTATAAAAATTTATTAAAGGGACCTATAACTTTTTTCAAATAGGTATAGTTTATTACAAAGCAAATTAGTTAGTAATAATTCTTGTAACTAAAGTTTTATATAATTAGATTCTGTTTTCAAATAAAAGTTTTTAGTAATCTTTTCTGTTAAGAAATGTTTGTTCATAAAAATGGTTTAGTTTTACTCTATTATAAGAAACTATATTCTTTATCATTAGGTAATGTTTTATAAAACAACTTAGTGTTAGTAGAGATTATTTTCACAAAGTTTTAGATGAATCAATTCTGTTTTGTAATATAGTTTTTTATTAATTACTTTCTGTTAACTTAGTTGTTTCATAATTTGTTTTCTCTTAGTTTATGGTTGTGTTCATTAGGCAAACACTTATGTTGTTTAGGATGTTGTTTTCATAGTTTTTACTTGTTCATCAAAATTAATTCTTTTTGCTAGAAAAATATTTACTAAAATCCTTTTGTTATATTTTACTTTGTTTTTGGTTTTGTTTTGTTGAAAATAGTTGTTTGAAGGGGAAAACTACTTTAGTTACTTTTATGAAAACTTTCTTGACTTTGAGTTTTGTCTTAAGTATTTCCTTCATCAACCTTGTTGTTTTGTTTCTTGTGTTATCTTGTGATTGTTAGAATTGATTGCTAGTATGATTGCTTATATGTATGCAATGTTTGTTTGTATAGATTTTTCATCGGAGAGTGACGAATAGTCTATCAAGTTATATTTCTGAGAGCAATCTTTATCTTCATCAACAGTACAGGCAAGTTCACTTTGACCATCTTTTCATACCTACGTTTTATTGCATATAGTGACATCATTTCAACAAATCCCTCCCGTAGTGTTATTGAAATTCTTGTAGTTGAGTAGAATGCATGAGGTAGGAACCCACCACTTGTTACTAAAGCCCCGGGAACGCTAGTTAGTGCAATGCTATGCTAAAGTAGACGGGGTCTGGTATGAGTGTTTGTGAGTGGTGTGAAGAAGGACTCCACGTCAAAACGACGACTTCATGAAGGCTTGTTCAAGACCTGCATATTCAAGACCTCAAGACTTCGAGACTCGAGAAACAAGTTTTTCAGTACACACTACTGGGTGAGGGATGGTTGGAACGGTACCCTGGAGAAGCCAGTGGATTTGCCTAGGTGTTGCTGGAGATGGCCAGTATTCACGCGGAAAGCCTCACCCAGACTCAAAGGGAAGGATGAATACTTCATGCCTGGAAGCTTACCTGTGTAGCCACAAGTCATTATGGGCTCTGGCTTGGTTGATCTTTGTTGTGACTCTGTCTAGGCAGTGCTACGAGATGTAGTCGACGTTCGGAATGGATGGGCACTGTCGGATAGTCAGGGAAGCACTCTGAAAGACCATGTTTCGTTCATCCTGTTCTCAAACACCATGCAGTGCAAGGACTTACCAGGAGGGAACGAATCTTGTGGGTAAAGTACACAACACTCTGCAGAGTTAAACCTAATTGATTAGCCATGTCCCCGGTTACGGACAATTTCAGCTTCTAGACTTGGATCTATCTCTGAACTCTCAACATTGGACTGATAACTAATTGTGGGCAACTTATGATACTTATGGGCATTGAGACATTGGTTGGCGGAACCATGTCATGATAGGTAACTCCATAGTGAAATTCCTGATATTCCTTTGTTGTAGGGAAAATAAAATCAGCTTTTACGCAAAAACTTAGACACAGAGCCACAAAGCCTTTGCATATAGAATAGTCTTTATTCTTCTGTTCTTCTATGGTGATCTTGCCAGCATATTCAAAATGCTGACCTACACGGCTGCAACGTCTTATGTTGCAGATACTCTTCTACGACGGGTAAGAGTACGATTCAGGGTTACGGTCCGCACTCAACCTGCCGTTGGTGTTATTGGGACTCCACTCCCGTTGACTGTATCCGCTACTATTTTAAGGTATATATCAGTTTTACGTTAATTACATGTGATTGCACTTTGATATATACATTGATGTACTTTGTGTGCCAGCATACTGATCCAAGGATGGCACAGAAAACACAGAGGCTTGACTCGTTTTGAGTCGGGTCGCTACAAGTTTCTACCGGAAAGTCAAGACAAAAACGTGTGTCAACCCCTATGCATAGATTCCCAAGGTCATAGAACCCGCAAGTTGATCACCATACCATACATCAAGTGGATCAATAGAACATCCCATTGTCATCACTGATATCCCATCGCAAGACATACATCAAGTGTTCTCAAATCCTTAAAGACTCAATCAGATAAAAAACCTTCAAAGGGTAAACTCAATTCATCACAACAAGATAGAGAGGGGAAAACTCCATATGATTCAATCTATATCAATAAAGCTCGCGATACATCAAGATCATGCCATCTCAAGAACACGAGAGAAAGAGAGATCAAACACATAGCTATTGGTACATACCCTCACCCCCGAGGGTTAACTACCCCCTCCTTGTCATGGAGACCGCTGGGATGATGAAGATGGCCTCCGGTGATGGTTTCCCCTTCCGGCAGGGTGCCGGAACAGGCTCCCGATTGGTTTTTCATGACTTTGGAGGCTTGCGGTGGCGGAACTCCCGATCTAGGTTTTTTTATAAGGTTTTTAGTATTTATAGGAATTTTTGGCGTTGGTCCCTCATCCAGAAGGTTCCCGAGGAAGTCACAAGCCAGGTGGACGCGCCCTAGGGGGGCGCCCCTATGGCTTGTGGCTTCCTCGGCCTTCCTCTCCGGTGACTCTTTGCTCCAGTATTTTTTATATTTTCAAAAAATATTCTCCGTAAATTTTCAGCTCACTACGAGAACTTTTATTTCTGCACAAAAACAACACCACAGTAGTTCTGTTGAAAATAGTATCAGTCTGGGTTAGTTCTCATAAAATCATACCAAAATCATATAGAATTATTGTAAACATGGCATGAATACTTCATAAATTATAGATACGTTGGAGACGTATCACGTACCACCCCGAATCGATCAACGGGTTACACACCGTTCTTCATGGTCTACGGGGCAGAAGCAGTCCTTCCATGTGATATTATTCACGATGCACCAAGGGTGCACATGTACAAAGAAAAGGAGGCCGAGTTAGATCGGCAGGAAGACTTAGATGCCTTAGAAGGAGAACGCGACATAGCGCAGGCTCGTTCTACTTTTTATCAACAACAGGTCGGCGTTACCAGAGCAGGGAGGTCACGGCAAAAGCGCACAATGTGGGTGAACTCATCCTATGGCTCCCAGAGAAGCAAAAGCATAAACTTAATCCCAAATGGGAGGGGGCCTTCATAATTGTCGAAGTACTTGTAGGAGGGGCTTACCATCTTCGGAACCTGCTGGATAACCGCCTTGAACCAAACCCATGGAACGCAGCTCGTCTTCGGCGCTTCTACGGCTAGACTGGTGTCGTCATACTTTTTACCCTCCTTTTTCCTTTCCTTTCATTTTCATTTCCCTTCCCTCCCACTTTGGTTTTTTACAGGTTTGGATTTTCTTTTCCCAAGTCTATGTGCGGCTAAACCGATCTCGTATTAAGATTTTCAGCATACATCCTCAAATGTTAAATCCGAACAAAGCAACTGGGGGCTTCTTCTCGAAGCCTATGATTATATATTTTAAGCATCTATTCACATTTATCGTGTATGCACGTTTCCCTTGTTGATTTTTAAGCCATTATGTGCATCAATTCGAACTACGATTTTTGCCAAGCTGGGTTGCCTCGCTCCTGTGTTTACCCTCTACTTTCCCGATTGTTCGACTAGAGGGTAAAGGGAGAACCTCTGTGATTCTTACGACCGGGTTATCCAGATACGTACCTCAGATGGGTGAAGCCAAAAGCTAGCTATCTTTAGCAGAAAATTGGTCGGCTATGACGGGAGCAGCAAATAAAATTATGGTTGTTATCACCATTACTCGGGCTTCTTTTCTCGCAAAAGCCATTAGTCGCATACTAGCAGTATACGGCCTTACTATCTATGATTTATGCAGCAGCCTGAAGGAAGGTACCGAGAGAGGTACTATTTTCTTCGGAAGATGTTTCCTACGCTAAGCAGTAATATAACATATCCCCTATGCACTTTTTGTCTGTTCGCACCAAATGGCCGGATGACCTGGTTCCTCGAAGGAATTCCTTCTTATCGAGGGATGTCTTATAAGGAACACTCCCAAGCTCTTAGCGCGGGAGGTCGAAGCCGATGGTCAGTTAAGACAAAGTTTACAACACAGTCGAAGCAATTTTTGATTGCAAGTACATAGTTACATACAATCACACATCTAGCTACTGGTCAAGATTGTCTATTAAGGTATCCAGGGCGCAATCCTCCCGTGAGAGACGAGCGGCAGAAATCACTTGGCCATACACCAAATGAAGTGGCACTTCTTGCCCATCAGGCCCTGCTGGCCCAACCCGAGCCATATGCTCGGGTTAAGGCCGATATATCGACTCTTGATCATCGCCCACGCCTCCTGTGCTCCCTCCCGGTAGGCCAATGTCTTCCATAGCTCAAAAATGCTTCGGGCTCCCTTGAATCGATTAGCCAGATTGGCCATCCCCTCCGGAGGTTGCTCGACAAGCCATAGCACTTTTATCATGCTCCTCGTAGCCTTCTGAGCCCACTCATGAACGGCAGAGAGTTCCTTCAGAAGGCTCCCCCAGTAGGATCCGATCTCTTCTTCAGGCCACCCGATTAGGAGACCTATACATGAGACAAGGCATGTCCATTACGCTTCATATATGAGAGGTACCCTTCAATGTTATAATCACACTTACCGAACATGCCCCTCTGTAATTTTTGGTTCTCTTCTTGGGTCTGGGCCAATTGAGTCTTTAAACTCTCAATTTCTTTGGCTTGCTGCTTGTTTTCTGCCAGGAGGCATTTCTTCACCTCAAGGTTTTGTTGCAATGAAAGGCAGCCGGCCTCATGCTGGGACTTGGCGTACCTCTGAGATTCTCGGGATGCATCTAAATCTTTCTGGAGCTGTCCTATAGACTCAGCTGCTACAAAGTACCCTCGCGTCAGCACGAGATTATATATTTAGATCGGAAGAATGGATATACTTACCATGAGCCTCTCGGGTGAAATTCTGTACTTCTTCCATCTTGGCCTTCACGTCTTCCACCTGTGTTCGGTTCGCCTCCAATTCAATGGCCAATTTCTCATTTTGCTGCCTTGAGGCCTATGTCATTAATAAAACGATACGTGGATCCTTAACACGGTCGTCCCGACCAATTCAAGGCTTAGGGGTGATATGTCTCCAACGTATCTATGATTTTTGATGATATCATGCTATTATATTATCTGTTTTGGATGTTTTATATGCATTAATATGCTTTTTATATTATTTTGGGGACTAACCTATTAATCTAGAGCCTAGTGCCAGTTTCTATTTTTCCTTGTTTTTGAGTTTTGCAGATATGGAATATTAAAGGGAGTCCGAACGGAATAAAACCTTCTGAATGATTTTTTTCTGGAAGGAAACAAATCCAACAGGCTTGGAGTGCACGCCAGGGCACCTGCCAGGAGATCACAAGCCTGGTAGGCATTGCCACCCCCTAGCCGTGCCTAGCAGGCTTGCCGTCTCCTGGAAGGTCTCCTAACCCTATTATTTGTCCTATAAATACCCAAATATTCCCCCAACATCAGAACGAGCCATGCAAATACTTTTCCGCCGCCAGAAGCCTCCGTTCCCGAGAGATCCAATCTTGGGGCCTTTTCCGGTAATTTGCCGGAGGGGGTTTCGATCACGGGGGGCATCTACATCAACTCCATTGCCCCTCCAATGATGCGTGAGTAGTCCACTATAGACCTACGGGTCCATAGCTAGTAGATAGATGGCTTCTTCTCTCTCTTTGACCTTCAATACCATGTTCTTCATGATCTTCATGGGGATCTATCCGATGTAATCTTATTTTGTGGTCTATTTGTCAAGATCCGATAAATTGTGAGTTTATGTTCAGATTGAATCTTATTCGAATCTTCTTCGAATTCCTGCATGCATGATCATTGCCTTGGATAACTACATGATTATTCGCTTTTCTATCAATTGCTTGACGGTAATTTGTTTACCCACCATGATATTTTCCTTCAAGAGAGAAGCCTCTAGTGAAATCTATGGCCCCGGGTCTACTTTCCATAATATATTTTCAGATCTATAAACCAAAAATACCAAAAATACTTTCCTATAATTTATTTACCTTTTACTTTCCGTTCTCGTTTACATCTATCTCTATCAGGTCTAATCCTTGCAAATAATCGTGAAGGGATTGACAGCCCCTTTATAGCGTTGGGTGCAAGAGTTTGATTGTTTGTGTAGGTGGATCCATTGGTGACTTGCTTGTTCCTACTACTGGATTGATACCTTGGTTCTCAACAACTAAGGGAAATACTTATCTACTTCGCTGCATCACCCTTTCCTCTTCAAGGGAAAACCAACGCAAGCTCAAGAGGTAGCAAGAAGGATTTCTGGCGCCGTTGTCGGGGAGGATACACATCAAGCCTACCAAGTACCCATCACAAACTCATCTCTTGCATTTACATTATTTGCCATTTTCCACTCATTTTCCTCTCCCCCACTTCTAAAACGATTTTTAGAAAATACCAAAAAGATTTGCCTTTTTATTCGCCCTTCTTTCGTTTGCTTGTGTGCTTGATTGTTTGCTTTACCACCATGTCTGAAGCGGGGGAGGTTATCACTAAAAATCTAGAGGGTATTGCTAGTACAAATCTTGAGGAAAAATTTGAATCTCGCTCTCTGGATCATGAAACTGAATCTCCTCCTAATTATAAAGCTAAAGCTTTTCAAGTAGGAGATGGGAATATTATTGGGAAGAGTGTTATTCAAGAGTTCTTTGATTGTACGAGGGCAATGCCTATGGGTAAGAGATATATTCTTCTTTGCACAAATAGTTACGCGGATGCTATTGTCATGCTCATTGAAAAATTTGAGAGAAAATTTGTGCACATTCATCCCGCTTTGCAGAAAGTGTTTTATGAACTTCCCAATATTAATCATCCTAAGGCTAAGAAGATTGCTACTATCATCCTTATGCAAGAATTTGATTTCATCATACAAGAAGCTAGGGAGATTTTTGCTTTCTATGATAAAGATGTTGAACACCCTCCAAGTGAAGAAATTCTCCATGATAAAGAAACTTTGCAAAGTCTAGAAGCTAGAGACTATCAATCCCATAGTGAAAATCTTAGGAGGAGAGTTCCCCACGCGGAAGTCTCTCAAGCCTTGTATATCGAGACTTATGAGGAATTTGATTGGATAACAAGGGGAATTTTCGTAGGTTATAAGGATGATTGGCTTGAAAAGATGGCTAAGAAACCCGTTAGAAATATGTTTTATACGATGATATCTATGGGGATGATCTAGAATACGGGTTTATGAATGTTAAAATTACTAGTCGAAGCTCTTTTCATGATTTAAGTTCATGTACTAGGAAAGAAATAAAGGAATGGATAGATCTAGTTAGAAAAGCTTTTGATGGTTTGATCAAGTTTGGATTGCATACCCAAGATGACAATACCTATATCTATTGTGTTTTGCCTAGCTAGGGGCGCTAAACAATAGCGCTTGTTGAGAGGCAACCCAATTTTATTTTTGTGTTCTGTTTTTTGCTTCCGTTTTTGAGTGTTTTCTACATTATTACTTATGTATTAATTGTGTTTTGGTGTTTTAATTAGTGTTTCAGCCAAGTAAAACCTTTGGGGTGATCTATGGTAGTTGTTTATTGATCTTGCTGAAAAACAGAATTTTTTTCGCTCAGTACGGGAATTTTCAAAAAAATTCAGGGCGTCCAATGAGACTAAATTGTTTCCACACAATTGATATATAAATTTACCAGGTTTTACTAATTTTTCAGAATTGTTGAGTTATAGAAGTATACGAAGTTTTCAAATTTCTACAGATTGTTCTGTTTTTGATAGATTCTGTTTTTCTTTGAGTTGTTTGTCTGTTTTGATTAATCTGTGGTTTGTTTCATGGGGTATGAACCATGGAGAAGTTAGAATACAGTATGTATAACACCAATATAAAAATTAATGAGTTCACAATAGTACCTAAAGTGGTGATTTATCTTTTATACTAACGGATCTCACGAGTTTTCTGTTAAGTTTTGTGTTGTGAAGTTTTCAAGTTTTGGGTAAAGATTTGATGGACTATGGAATAAGGAGTGCCAAGAGCCTAATCTTGGGGATGCCCAAGGCACCCCAAGTCATATTCAAGGATGCCAAAGATCCTAAGCTTGGGGATTCCCCAGAAGGCATCCCCTCGTTCGTCTTCAATCCATCGGTAAATTTACTTGAGGCTATATTTTTATTCACCACATGATATGTGTTTTTCTTGGAGCGTCTTGTATGATATGAGACTTTGCTTCTTATGTTACCACAATCATCCTTGTTGCACACATATTTTGAGAGAGACACGCTGAATCGTGAATTTATTAGAATACTCTATGTGCTTCACTTATATCTTTTGAGTTAGGCAATTTTGCTCTATGTGCTTCACTTATATTTTTTAGAGCACAGTGGTGTTTGCGTTTTATAGAAATAATTGAACTATCGTACCTCACTTATATTATTTTGAGAGTCTCTAAACAACATGATAATTTGTCTAGGTTATGAATTTAGTCCTAATATGATAGGCATCCAAGAGGGATATAATAAAAACTTGCATATTAAGTGCGTTGAGTATTTTTGAGAAGTTTGATTCCTTGCATAAAGTTTTGAGATATGAAGATGGTAATGTTAAGAGTCATGTTAGGGAGTAATTGTGATTTGGTAAAAATACTTGTGTAAAGGTTTGTGATTCCCATAGCATGCACGTATGGTGGACCGTTATGTAAGGAAGTTGGAGCATGATTTGTTTATAGATTGTCAACCTTTGTGTGAGGGTCGGGAGTGCGCGATGGTTAACTCCTACCAACCTCTCCCCTAGGAGCATGCGTTTAATACTTTTCTTAAATTACTAATAGACTTTTGCAATAAGTATGTGACTTTTGTATGACTAATGTTGAGTCTATGGAATATACGCACTCTCAGCCTTCCACCTTTGCTAGCCTCTCTAGTACCACGCAACTTTCGCCGGTACAACAAACACCTTCCTCAAAACATCCACCATATATCTTTCCTCAAAACAGCCACCATACCTACCTATTATGGCATTTCCATAGCCATTCCGAGATATATTGCCATGCAACTTCCACCGTTTCCTATTATGACTTGCACCATCACTTCCATATTGCATATAGAGTCATATTTTGTCATAGGTATCAAGTTGTAATTTTCTTTTGAGTTGTAAGTAAATAAAAGTGTGATGATTTCATTATTAGAGCATGTCCTGTGTGAGGAAAGTATGATGGAAGCTATGATTCCCTCACAAGTGGGGATGAGATACCGGACTTTATGAAAAAAATAAAAGAGGCCAGCGAAGCCCAAATAAAAAGAGAGGCCTTAGATGCCCACCAAAAAAGGAGAAAATGATAAAACAAAAAATGAAAGAAAAGAGAGAAGGGACATTGCTACTATCTTTTTCCACACTTGTGCTTCAAAGTAGCACCATGATCTTCATAATAGAGAGTCTCCTATTTTGTCATCATATACTAGTGGGAATTTTTCTTTATACAACTTGGCTTGTATATTCCAATGATGGGCTTCCTCAAATTGCCCTAGGTCTTCATGAGCAAGCAAGTTGGATGCACCCCCACTTAGTTTCCCCTTGAGCTTTCATACACTTATAGCTCTAGTGCATCCGTTGCATGGCAATCCCTACTCACTCACATTGATATCTATTAATGGGCATCTCCATAGCCCGTTGATATGCCTAGTTGATGTGAGACTATCTTCTCCCTTCCCTTGACAACCTCCACCATATTCTATTCCATTTATAGTGTTATATCCATGTCTCACGCTCATGTATTGCGTGAAAGTTGAAAAAGTTTGAGAAAATAAAAGTGTGAAAACAATTGATTGACTTGTCATCGGGGTTGTGCATGATATAAATACTTTGTGTGGGGAAGATGGAGCATAGCCAGACCATATGATATTGTAGGGATAACTTTCTTTTGCCATTATATTTTGAAGAGATACAATTGCTTTGCTAGTATGCTTGAAATGTTATTATTTTTATATCAATATTAAGATTTTGTTTTGAGTCTTACGGATCTGAATATTCATGCCACAATAGAGAATATTACATGGATAAATATGTTAGGTAGCACTCCACATCAAAAAATCTGTTTTTATCACTTACCTACTCGAGGACGAGGAGTTAAGCTTGGGGATGGTGATACGTCTCCAACGTATCTATAATTTTTGATGATGTCATGCTATTATATTATCTGTTTTGGATGTTTTATATGCATTAACATGCTATTTTATATTATTTTTGGGACTAACCTATTAATCTAGAGCCTAGTGCCAGTTTCTGTTTTTCCTTATTTTTGAGTTTTACAGATATGGAATATTAAACGGAGTCCAAATAGAATAAAACCTTCGGAATGATTTTTTCTAGAAGGAAACAAATCAAACAGGCTTGGAGTGCACGCCAGGGCACCTGCCAGGAGGTCACAAGCCTAGTAGGCGTGGCCACCCCCTGGCCGCACCTAGCAGGCTTGTCATCTCCTGGCAGGTCTCCTAACCCTATTATTCGTCCTATATATACCCAAATATTCCCCCAACATCCTAACGAGCCACACAAATACTTTTCTGCCACCAGAAGCCTCCGTTCCAGAGAGATCCAATCTTGGAGCCTTTTCCGGTAATCTGCCAGAGGGGGTTTAGATCATGGAGGGCGTCTACATCAACTCCATTGCCCCTCCGATGATGCGTGAGTAGTCCACCACAAACCTATGGGTCCATAGCTTGTAGCTAGATGGCTTCTTCTCTCTCTTTGATCTTCAATACCATGTTCTTCATGATCTTCATGGGGATCTATCCGATGTGATCTTCTTTTGTGGTGTGTTTGTCAAGATCCGATGAATTGTGAGTTTATGTTCAGATTATCCATGAATCTTATTTGAATCTTCTCTGAATTCCTATATGCATCATCATTGCCTTGGATAACTACATGATTATTTGCTTTTCTATCAATTGCTTGACAGTAATTTGTATACCCACCATGATATTTTCCTTCAAGAGAGAAGCCTCTAGGGAAATCTATGGCCCCCGGTTCTACTTTCCATAATATATTTTCAGATCTATAAACCAAAAATACCAAAAATACTTTGCTGCAATTTATTTACCTTTTACATTCCGTTCTCGTTTATATCTATCTCTATCGGATCTAATCCTTGCAAATAATCGTGAAGGGATTGACAACCCCTTTATAGCGTTGGGTGAAAGAGTTGGATTGTTTGTGTAGGTGCATCCATTGGTGACTTGCTTGTTCCTCCTACTGGATTGATACCTTGATTCTCAACAACTGAGGGAAATACTTATCTACTTCGCTGCATCACCCTTTCCACTTCAAGGGAAAACCAACGCAATCTCAAGAGGTAGCAAGGGGCTAGTGGGTTTACATGTGTGTCCGGATTCTTAAAACCAATCACTCGCCTTGAGGCTGGATGATATTAATTTCACTGATTCCCCAAGCCCAGCTTGGGCAGCTCCGATGTGCGCGTCTGCCGAACATAGAGCGTTAAACTCTTGTTCAGAGAATGACGGGTGGCGCAGTGCTTCTCGCCATCGCTGGTGGTTCATCGCACTCTCCACCTCGGATTTGGTGACCGATACTGCATCCTCAGAATCTTTAGGGACCGGATTAACCACAGGGGCCTCCGTGGCAGGTTCAGCATGAGCAGAAGATCTTGGCTCATGAGTATTGCCAGGCACCTTAGCAGCATTCTCGGCAGGAGATGGTTGTACTTGCTTCTTGAGTATTTCGGCACGAGATCCTCTGTGAAATCTTAGCGATCATGATAACAATAGATTAAGTTACCGAACAAAGTACCTCTTGGTTGAACGAGTGGCCGGGTTGTCCCTGCGGCTGGTTCACATGAAGGATTCATGTTGATGTCCGGTCCGGGCATTGCTGCCATAGCCGACGTTCGTCATGCGAACTGACAACGCTTGGGAGCAGAATCCAGCGCATTTGGGTTGACGAAGGGTGCTTGCCTTTTATGGGAAGAATTTTTCTTCTTGCCAGTAATAGGGAAGGGGGGTAATCCGGGGTGATCGGCTATGATAGCCACCTTGGAGCGATCAAGGCTCTCTTAGTAAAAGACCTCGTCTTTAAACTCAATTGACAGCTCTGGATTGTCATGGAATCCTAGATCGTCGTCACGGGCATAGTTCTTTGGTTGGGGCGGACAGTTAACTGTCTCGACAAAGCTCCTCCATTCCCGTTCACATAGATTTAAAGCTCCTGTCGAAAAGGGGCAAATGAAAAGTCCAAACTCAGGTCATAAGATCAAAAGGCTTACCCATTCGATGGGGTTGTAACTTGAGTAGACCTCCTTAACCGGCAGCCAAACAAAGGCTTACTTTCCCCTTTTGTACAAGTCGGCAAGTGCGGCGGCCAATGTGAAAGCACATTTGCTCCCTTGGTGGTTTTGGTAATTCATAAGAACATATAAGCCATTGAACTAATGTTTCCATCAAGTATGTTTCAAGAAAAGTTCGATGATGGGTTGGTAAAGAGATTGTGGAATACCCCAAGATGCAAGGAAATAGGTTGGCAAAACATCAAGCAAGAGGACTCTACCTTGTGAGAAATCACTTTGAGTCCGTAGGAAAGCCAATAGTATTAAAAGGGGGTAAGGTTTTGTTGGTGAACAAAATGCTCATACGTGCACAAGTGATAGTCACCAAAGACACCCACAAACTCTCCCACCAAAGTCTGTCCAAAGCCAAATACTAAAAATCGATGCAACCAACATTCTACAAAGGTGCCACCAAATCCAAACCCTAGACAGACTCAGCCAAACCCTAGCCTTTCGGTGCAGCCGATACTGCATTCGGTGCCATCGAGTTGGGCTACCAACTTTCTGTTATGCAAGTTCATAGTTTTGGTCCCTCCAATATTGTAGAATCGGCATCACCGAGATTGAGCATTCTAATCGTTGGTCACCTTATCGGTGCAACCGAGATTCCTATATCGGTCTCACCGAGATTCAAAAGTTGCCACCTTTTGGTCACTTCGGTACCACCGAGATTAACACATCGGTGTCACCGAGTCTGACTTATTGTGTGTAACGGTTGGATTTTTGGGGATGCCTATATATACCTCTTCACCACCACCTACTCGCAAGAGAAGCACTCAGAACCATTCCATACCTATCCTATCAGTTTTCTGAGAGAGAACCACCTACCCTTGTGTTGAGGTCAAGATCTTCCACTCCAACCATATGGATCTTGATTTCTAGCCTCCCCAAGTTGCTTTCCACCAATCCCATCTCTTCTACCAAGCCATATCTGTGAGAGAGTGATTGTGTGTTGAGGAGTCCATCATCTTGAAGCACAAGAGCAAGGAGTTCATCGACATTTACCGAGCCTATTACCTTTTGGAGCGTGGTGCCTCCTAGATTGGTTAGGTGTCACTTGGGAGCCTCCTACTTTGTGTTGTGGAGTGAACCAAGAAGTTTGTAAGGGCAAGGAGATCGCCTACTTCGTAAAGATCTACCCCGAGTAAGGCTAGTCCTCCGTGGATGTAGGCCGTCATGGTATAGTTAAGGTTGCTTCTTAAATCCATGAACGTGGATGTACGATAGCGCCATCTATCGAAACCACGGGAAAAATCATCGTGTCACCAATTGTGTTTGCTTTTCCTACCCTCTCTTTACTTACATGTGCAATGTCTTTACTTTCCGCTGCTATACTCTTAGACATGCATGTGTAGGGTGTACTGACATACTATGAATGCTAAAATCTGCCAAGAATTAAAATTGGTAAAAAGTAGATTTTTTTTGGTCAAGTAGTCTAATCACCCCCCCCCCCTCTAGCACTACTTTCGATTCTACACAATGTTGCTTGATTGGCAGGGCCCAGTCGTCGGGAGCGAGTGGTGTCACTTTTCCCGTTGTAATGCCATAGAGGGTGTGTTCTTTGTTGAAGAGGCTGAACGCATCGAGTGATGGCGGCGGCCATTACATTAATCATGGTCAGCTTGTGATGAGCTAGTTGCCATACGTGGGGAGCCAAGCGTTGCACTTCGGCACCGTCCTCTTGGGATGAACTCTTCAGTCACGAGTTGTATCTTTTCTTCAAAGGGGCGTCGGAGTATTCAGGCAAACCCCTCCGAGCTGGATCGAATATGGGGGCGTCCTCAATATAAAACCATTCCGAAGACCATTCTCCGTACTCCTTCTTCTACGTCCCCACTGGATACCCCGTCCCAGCTATACGGCATACTTCAGCTCCTCTGACTTCCCGAATTGTCTCGCCTCGAGTGCGGGGGACGAGACAGAAGTACTTCCTCCATAGTCCAAAATGAGCCTCATAGCCCAGAAACATATCGCAAAGAGCAACAAAGTCCGAGATGTGCAGAATAGATCCGGGGGTAAGATGATGGATTTGGATCCCATAAAACTCCAGTAATGCCCTTAGGAAAGGATGTATGGGGAACCCTGGACCTCGCAAGAGGAAGGAAACGAAGCATACCCGCTCTCTCTTCTAGGGATTAGGGAAGTTCTCCGCGAAGGCTTCATTGTTAAAAGAGGTCAAAGCACGGGTAGCCGCTAGATCCGAGGAAGGGAGATAACCTTGGGTTTTGAGGTCACGCAGCCGAAGGAGAGATACAGAGAAACTTGCCCAATCCTCGGGACGAGAACCGTAAGGACGCGAGGAAGAGCTGGGGGAGCTCGCCATGTTTTTGTGGTGATCCCTCGCTTGAAGTTTTTTCTGATGGGGAAGAAGAGGAAGATGTGGCCCAGACCACGATTCAGATTGTTTAAATGGGTGGCGTCTCCTTTTTGGGAAGGACAGTCTTGTAAAAAGCTGCCGGAACGATCGTCTCCCCTAGGCGCACAAGGATCGAGAAGTGTTGAAAGTTATTACAATGGTTCCTGCAAGTTCTTGGCATTTGAGATTTCACTGATGATAGGATGGTTGCCGAGCAAGAAGGGATAGCGGGACTCACCTTGCAAGCCGAAGACTTCGACGCGCAAGATTGTCCGGATAATATACCTTGGCATTGGAGGCTAGTCCGGAGGCTACTAAGGGAGTCCTAGATTAAGGGGTCCTCGGACGGTCGGCCTATTTCTGATGGGCTGGACTCATGGGCCGCTTGTTGAGTATGGGATTGACCGAAGGCCCCGTCACCAGAGAGGAAGCCTCAGGAGTCGTGGTGTCTTTTCCAAGTTTGGGATAGTAGATAGGCATGTTTTTTCCTTCGATGTGCAACCGACCATGTGTAAACCTAAGGACCCACGGCGTCTATATAAGTCGAGGGGTTTTAGATTGTAGGGCATACAAACTCATCTAGGGTTCTAGCTATCTGATCTCGAGGTAGATCAACTCTGTAACCTTCATACCATCAATATAATCGAGCAGGGCGTAGGGTTCTAGATTTTTTTTTCAAAAGTACTACCTAATTTGTATCAAATTCGAAAAACATATGTCCAAATTGAAAAAAAATCAAAAATGGCACCCCGTCGGCCTCCGAGGGGCCGAAGAGGGGGCCGAAAAGGGGTCCGTCGGCTTCCGGGGGGCCGAAGAGGGGCCCGTCGGCCTCGTGGAGGCCGAAGAGTGTCAGGGGTACAAAACATAATTAAGATGGCCTCAAATTAAAAAGTTTTCAACATGAAAAATCTTCGCCTCGTCAAATCGGTTGATTTTGATATAAAACTCGTCTTAAACCGAGGTCGTATGCAACCTGTAGAGCCAAAACAAGATCAGAGGCAGAAGAGTGTCAAGGGGCACAAAACGTAATTAAGATGGCCTCAAATGAAAAAGTTATGAACATGAAAAAAATTCACCTCATCGAATCGGTTGATTTTAATAGACAAGACGACTTTTGTATCAAAATCCACTTATGCACATGTTATCATTGAATACTAAAATATACTTGTTATTTTCATTATAATAAAATATTTGTTAGGCATCACTGAGGAAAAACGACAACAAAGGCATAAACATATACGCTAAGGCGACAACTAGGTAGATATTTCTATTGTATGATGAACTGTAAACACCTTGAATATGCTTCAAAAACATCATACCTTTATGTTTTTGACTTCTCATGTTGCTTGTTGTATATCATAATAAAAAAATTCAAGAGATTTGCTAATGTCATCAAGTATATTTGAGGGATGATTTTTTCTCCCGTTGCAACGCACGGGCATGTTTGCTAACCCTCCCATTGTGTTGTCATGGAAGGCATGCAATACTTTCTGGCTGAATGATAGGTGAGCCACCGAGCCATAGCTGATTCCTGAAGTATACCAGGCCTTCGGCGATAGAGAAACACCCTTTGGGATCTGCTTGTTGGGAACATTGCTATAGTAATTTATTGGCATGTTGATTTTCCTTGTAACTTGCTCTGACATCTTCGATCCATGAGGGTTGACACACACAGAGTGCAAACGCTTGATCAGGCGGGTGAATGCGTGGGGATAGAGCGTCTGCAGCATTGTTAGTGGTGCCTTGTTTGTAGCAGATTTTGTGCCTCAGCCCAAGTAATTTGGTGAACGCCTTTTGTTGCCAAACAGTGGACAGTCGCTGAACATCAAGATGAACCCGACTGCGTTGGTCCGTGCGAATCAAGAATTCATCGTGATGCAAATAGGGCCTCCATTGCTCCACTGCCATAAGAATAGCTAGACACTCTTTCTCATATGTGGACATCCCCCTGTGTTTTGGGGCAAGGGTTTTGCTCATGTAAGCTATTGGGTGTCCTCCCTGTTGCAACACGGTCCCACTCCATAATCATAAGCGTCCGTGTTGATGACAAACTGTTTTGTCAAGTCCAGGAGTTGGAGGACTGGAGCTGAAATCAGACTCTGTTATAACAGCTCAAAAGCTTTGTCAGTTTCTGTCATCCACACAAATGGGTATATTTTACTATTCAATGATAACAAGTGGATTTTGATACAAAAATTGTGTTGTCTATTAAAATCAACCGATTCGATGAGGTGAAGTTTTTTCGTGTTGATAGCTTTTTCATTTGAGGTCATCTTAATTACGTTTTGTGTCCTCTGACACTCTTCTGCCCCTGATCTTGTTTTGGCTCTACAGGTTGCATAAGACCTCGGATTAAGACGACTTTTATATAAAAATCAACCGATTCGACGAGGCGAAGATTTTTCGTGTTGACAAATTTTTCATTTGAGGCCATCTTAATTACGTTTTGTGCCCCTAACACTCTTCGGCCTCCACGAGGCCGACGGGTCCCTCTTCGGCCCCCCGGAGGCCGACCGGCCCCTGTTCGCCCCCCTGGAGGCCGACGGGCCCCTCTTCGCCCCCCCGGAGGCCGATGGCCCCCTCTTCGGACACCCGGAGGCCGACGGGCCCCTCTTCAGCCCCCCGGAGGCCGACGGGGTGCTATTTTTGATTTTTCTTCAATTTGGACATATGCTTTTCGAATTTGGTACAAATTAGGTAGTAATTTTGAAAAAAAATCAGGGTTTTACCTCCAGAGGAGGACCCGAACCTGGGTAAACATCGTCTCCTTCGTCCCTTGTTACCATCGATCCTAGTCTCACAGCTCGGGACCCCCTACCCGAGATCCGCCGGTTTTGACACCAACAGTGGGGGTGTGGCACCATCGGCGCTGAGGAAGATGTAACCCCTCGACCCGCCATGGAGAGTGTGGGGACGGTGGTGGTGGTCCGGGAGGCTGCGACCATGAACGACGAGCGTGGTGACGTTGGCGGCGATGACGGGGTAACGTTGTTCCTAGCAAAAAAAATGTCATAGTTTTTGCTGCATGCTTCAACCGGCACCTTATTTTGCTACAACCGGTATCGCATTTTTCTACAACACATAGGGGCGTTTGCAATTTTGCTGCAACTAGCATTGCTTTTTGTTACAACCGGCATAACTTTTTGCTACATCCATCGTGTGAGTCGTGACCCGCGTCAACGGCGATCAATTTTTTCTTGCTGCAACCTTCTTAGTTTTTTGCTACATCCAACAATGACTTAGATACATTTTTTTCATTTTGTAGATGCAAAAACTGCTACCTGCAATGACGAGCTACAACCGGCGACAACCTTTTTTGATGCAATCGTTGTCTCCGTTTGCTACAACCGATAACGAAAAATGCTACAACGCGCATTTTCTATTTGTTGAAACTAGTCAATTGTCAGTGAGGCGAAACTGCATCCATGGCGTGCGCAGGCGGCTGACGAGCGTGGATCGCTAGCAAGCACGGGCAGCCAATGAGCGCGGTTCTTCGTCGAGTGCGGGTGGCCAGAGCGCCGAGTGCGGGCAGCCACAACGGCGAGCACGGATCACCAGTGATCGTCGTGCTACGGAGCGAAGAAAGGAAGGAGGAAGACGCGGGGAAGAGGAACAACGTACCACAACTGCGAGCCAACGAGCGACGGGATGAGGAAGCACGAGCTACGAGGGCAGAAGGAGACTACCGCGAGGAAAAAGAAGACCGCAACGGCTTAATCGTGTGGTTAGGGCGCATTGTACGGCTACTAGGCGACCGGCCAAAACTTTAGGCCAGCACGCCGACAACCAGTACTGCCCCAAAGGAAAGCACCACGATATCTAACCGCATGGATGTCTTGTTCCGAGGGTCGATGAATGAATCTACGGAAGCAAAGTATTTTGCAGCTTACGCGCCGCCGATTCCTGGCCGGCCCGCATGTAAGAGCAACTCCAATGGGGCAACCCATTTCGCCCGCCGCCGTCCGTTTGGGTCGGCACGAACACAAAAGGCGGCCAAATGTGCCGACCCAAACGGACGCGCGTTCGCTTTTCGTCCGTGGGCGACCCATTCCCGCCCCATTTTTGAGCCGGATTTGCGTCGGCGCGGACACGAGACGGACGCATGCGCGCTCGCCCTCTCCCCTCCTCGGGCTCGCTGGTCGGTGGCACATTGGCCTCCCCTCTCCCCCTAGCCAACAGCAACCCTCGCCCGCCTCCTTCGTCGCCGACACCGCCGCCTCCACATCTGCCCATTTTTACCGGCGACTCTGCTAGCTGCCGTCGCCTCCACATCCGCCCAGCAACGCCGCCCACTCCCCCCGTCGCCCACCACCGCCGTTTTGCCACCGGGGAGCAAACTGCTTCCCACCGCCGCTCCCCCACCGCACAGCCGCCCGCGACCAAGAAGCCGCCCCGCCGCCCCGGTCAGACCCGACCGACACGCTCGTCGGACGCCGGCAGGGCAGCTAGCTGGTTCGTGCCCACCGCAACTCCCCTCGCCGTCCGTCTCCTTCTTCGACGCTCGCAAGTTGTTCGATAGTTTGCCAAGGTACGAAATGGACTCTGCCGACGAGTTCTTCTTCCACAATTTCCTTTGCGACTCCGACGATTCACCGTCCGACAACGACAAGGAGATATTGGCTGCCGTGTTGGTCCATCACCACCTAAACAGCCAGTGGTCGTTGTTCCGTGGCTCCATTTCGGGCCACCTTCCGGCGTTGAATCGCAACCGAGAGAGTGGGCATTTCTTTCGCTGGAAGGACTACTAACCCGTTGTTCAAACATCAAAAATTCCGCCGCCATTTCCGTATGAGTAGGCATGTTTTCAACCGTATTAGAGAGGGAGTGGTCGGCCATGATGACTATTTCGAGTGCAAAGAGGATGCCGTTGGCAAGATTGGTTTCTCCTCCTATCAGAAATGCACTGCCGCCATCCGAATGCTTGCATACGGAGTGACCGGTGATCTCATTGACGAGTATGTCCGTATGAGCGAGTCTACATGCTTAGAGTCCCTGTATAAATTCTGCAAGGCTGATATTGCTATGTTTGTCCCTGAGTACTTGAGAGAGCCGACAACTGAAGATACAACCCGTTTGTTGGCGATGAATGCTAGAAGGGGCTTCTCAGGGATGCTTGGCAGCATAGACTGCATGCACTGGGCGTGGAAGAACTGTCCTTCTGCTTGGCAAGGGCAGTATAAAGGACATGTTAGGGCTTGCACTATCATACTAGAGGCTGTGGCGTCTCAAGATCTCTGGATCTGGCACTCATTCTTTGGCATGGATGGATCACACAATGATATCAACGTGCTTCAGCGCTCGTCGGTGTTTGCTAGGCTTGCCGAAGGCAACAGCCCACCGGTGAACTTTACTGTCAACAGACACAACTACGACGAAGGATACAAACCTGGGTGATGGCATCTATCCTCAGTGGACCACTATTGTCAAGACAATACCCAACCCTGTCGGAGAGAAGAGAAAAAGATTTTCCCAAGAGCAAGAGAGTGCTAGGAAGGATGTCGAGCGTGCCTTTGGTGTTTTGCAATCTCGATGGGGCATCGTTCGGTATCCTGCTAATACCTGGAGCACGCGAAAAATATGGGAGGTGATGACTGCTTGTGTGATCATGCACAATATGATCATAGAAGACGAGCGTCTGGAACGTCTGTACGATCAAGGCTTTCAGATTCAGAGTAAGAATGTTGTGCCTGAGCATGGAGTAGCGGCAACGTTTGAACAGTTCACCCAATTCCATGAAGACATGCGTGCTTGGAAACTCATGTGCAGCTGCAAAATGATTTGGTTGAGTATATGTGAACTCATGTTGGCAACCAATAGATGTATCTTCTTTTATTCGTTTGCAAAACTGTGTGAAATATTTTTATTTGTATCCGGCTTGTAAAACTACACTATTTTATTCGGTAAACTATGTTATTTGACAATATGTTTAAATGCAAATCAATATAATATTGAGCGGTCAGCCGGTCACGCCAGCACATATGGCTCGACGCATTGGACGCGCTGCCGATCCAAATCTATTAAAAGACGAACGCCGGGCCGGGCGGCCGACCCAAACAGACAAAAAGCGAACGAAATCGCCGTCCGTTTGGATCGGCCCATCGGAGTTGCTCTAAGAGGTAGTGGATATATGACGCGGGATTGACTTGAGATGGTCGCTTTTGGCACTTAAAAGATGATGCTGGTATGTTAAACCGGAGGAGGATGTCTTGCGGCGGCTGTAACCTTGTTCTTGGGACAATTACGGCGGCAAGCAAGCTCTTAATTGGCATGCTAGTTAACGGTGCACTTGCGAGAGTATACCGCCAAATTTCCTTCCCTTGCTCTCACATGTTTGCATTTCTATCCTCCCTCCCCCAGACATTCCCCTCGTGCATCATTTAACAAGCAAGGAAGAAATCTGCCCCAGGAGATTCCAAATCACCTCCCCTCCCCGCCCCGTCTCCTCTTCCCCCCTCTCTGTCTCTAATCCTCTCTCTCTCTCTCCTTCCCCGTTCACACCACTCCCCCGCTCCCCCCATTGGCCATTGCTGCCCCAATCCCAAGCTCCAAATGTCAAGAACCTCAGCTTCCCCACCCCCATTGCCCCGCTCGCTCTGCTGCCAGCTGCCACTCTCCCGCATTGCTATAAAATCAACTGCATCTCCACTCCGTCCCCTCTAATCCAGCCAGAGCAGCCATGGCAGGAGCCCCCAAATTCACCCTCGTTATCTTTCTTCTCCCCTTCCTGTTGCTGGGGTCCGCGGCCTCCTCCCTCCCCCTGCTCAACTCCTCGCTCCCGGACCCTGCCGCCGTCGTCGCCGACTTCCACAGGTACCGCCTTATCCCTCGAAATCTCGCAATGTGGCGGGGCAGTCTTCAAATTCGCAATCTTTTTTCTTTCGCAATGTAACGGCGGCGGGTTGGCGTTGGCATGGGCAGCAAGGTGGCGACGTCGCGGCGGCGGATGCAGGAGACGGGGGGAGGCGGCGGGTGCATGACGGGCAACCCGATCGACGACTGCTGGCGGTGCACCGGTACAGAGTGGTGGAAGGACCGGCAGCGGCTGGCGGACTGCGGCATCGGGTTCGGGCGCAACGCGCTGGGCGGCAAGAGCGGGCCAATCTACGTGGTGACCGACTCCTCGGACCGCGACCCGGTGAACCCGGCGCCGGGCACGCTCCGGTACGGCGCCATCCAGGAGGACCCCCTGTGGATCGTGTTCGCGGCCGACATGACCATCCGCCTCAACGAGGAGCTGCTGGTGAACAGCTACAAGACCCTCGACGGGCGCGGCGCGAACGTGCACGTCGCCGGCGGCGCGTGCATCACGCTGCAGTACGTGTCCAACGTGATCATCCACAACCTGCACGTGCACGACTGCGTGCCGGCGGGGGACGCGAACGTGCGGTCCTCGCCGACGCACTACGGGTGGCGGACCCGGTCGGACGGCGACGGCATCTCGCTCTTCTCGGCGCGGGACGTGTGGGTGGACCACTGCGCGCTGTCCCGGTGCGCGGACGGGCTGGTGGACGCCATCATGGGGTCGACGGGGATCACCGTGTCCAACAGCTACTTCTCCCACCACGACGAGGTGATGCTGCTGGGGCACAGCGACGGGTACCTCCCGGACTCGGGCATGCAGGTGACCATCGCGTTCAACCACTTCGGCGTGCAGCTGGTGCAGCGGATGCCGCGCTGCCGCCGGGGATACTTCCACATCGTCAACAACGACTACACGGCGTGGGAGATGTACGCCATCGGCGGCAGCGCCGGGCCAACCATCAACAGCCAGGGCAACCGCTACATCGCCCCCGGGAACCCCAACGCCAAGGAGGTGCGTCTCTCGTCTTGCCGTGCCGTCTCGGTTTGTTTGTTTGCTGATGGTTTTGGGTCTGGGTTTGCTCTGTTCCTTTCTTTGCTTGGCGACTTCTTCTGCTTTCGCTGCCTCGTTTGGATATTTGCTCGGTTTTTTGGGTGGGGGGGTTGGATGGGCCGGTACCATGCAGTGGTTGCCAAAGAAGTACTACCGTGACCATTGTCCCGTTCTTTCATGTCCCATTTTCCTTCCCGTACGTGTTCTTCACTAGAAAGTGGTCCGGTTTTCATCTCACTGTAGTAGTACTGTATTAGTACACGGGGTTTGTGTAATTAACACTGCTAGCGATGGTCCTGCCAAATGGTACCAGCACTGACTGATCGGTGAATGTGCATCTCTCTCTTTGGTGTTGGTAGTAGTAGGAGCATCTCCTTTTTAGTAGTACAAAAAGAAAAGGTCGCGTCATGCATGCAGCATGGTTGCTTGCTCGATTTGGGTCCAGCCAGCCGTTGGCAGGGGTGGCATCCGAGGCTCGTGCATCGCATCGCATCCCCCACCGGGTTGAGGCAACCGCCGAGGTCACGGCCAGCAGACTGAATGAATGATCGTGCTTGGGTTGGGTTGGTTTGCAATTGCAGGTGACGAAGCGCGTAGACACGTCGGAGGGTCAGTGGAACGGGTGGAACTGGCGGACGGAGGGTGACATGATGGTGAACGGCGCCTTCTTCGTGCCCTCCGGGGAAGGGATGGAGAACATCTACGACAAGGCCTCCAGCGGCGTCGACCCCAAGTCGTCGGCGCTCGTCGACCAGCTCACCATGGGCGCCGGCGTCCTCGGCGGACCAAGGTACGCTTCTACCCTTCCCCTTCCACTTTCCTTCGGCTGCGATCTACAGTACGTTGGTGGGTTCTACCATGCGATAAGCTGCGATCGCGGCTAGGCGGGTCCCACGTCAACACTTTGTTAACCAACCTTTTGCCTTTTCTTTCGTCTTCCTTTTTATATACTCCGGACATCGGTCGCCGGAGTGCGTGCGCGCGGCGTGGGTCGCCCATTCCCGCGCCTGGAATCGTATTCCCGGTGGAAAATTTAAGCAATGCTCCACTCTAATACTCTACTACTCAGCTTGGCGGGAAACACCCTGTCTGCCCTGTCCTCTGTTCTTTGTTTCCCTCTGCACCTGCACGCAGAAATCATTTCCTCCCTGGCCGTGGGAATGCACACGCGCCGCCGCCCGGCCGTAATGCCGTGGTAGATGTGCGTAGTACTACGTTGGCCGAACCATGTCGGCGTTATGCCGTCGTAGATTCAGGGTTTCGCAGACACACGGACGTCGATTTTATTTTCAAAATAATTAACGCGGCCCCGGGCCATGCCCCGCCTCAAGGAGTAATACAGAGCATGGTGGTTAATTAAACTGCGACTTCTCACTAGAAGATGCAGAGCACTAGGACAGGATACAAGTGCAGAGAGCGAGAGACAGTGAGTGAAACTCCAACCGATGGACCCAAACGACGAACGGTTTGTTCGTTTTTATTTATTTGGGTCGGTATGTTCGTTTTCTTTTTTAAATAGATCGGTCGATCACCTAACGCGTCGATTCATTTTTAGTCCGTAATTTTCGGTTTTCAAATAAAAACGGTCCGCTGTCATCGATCAAGCCAGCGGCCATGCCATCCCAGCTAGAGTTCGCATCGACGACATGCCAGCGACCGGCAAACACATGCCAGACTTCAAAAAGAGCACGCGGTTCGCTGGACGCGCAAGCCAGCGGCTGGCAAACACATGCCAGCACACAAAAAGTGAGACTGAAGTCTGCCACGCCAGTTGGGCCGTGGTCAAGCCGGCACACATGCCAACATACAAAAAACACATGGCGTTCTCGGCCATAGATCACTAGTCGATGTCGTTGAGCATGTCGGCCTGCATCTTCTCGAACCAAGGCCGCTTCCTTGGGAACATCGTGGTCAAGTCTACCGTCAAAATCTCGGCCCCTTGCTTCATGGCAGCTAGCTGGACCTCTCTCGCTTTGGTAGCAGCCTTGAGTTCCTCGATGGCGAGCATCTTCGTTTGCTTCTCCGTCTCCAACGCGAGCTTCTTCTCTAGTATCTCCAAGAACGCACGGACTTGCTCGTCCTTGTCTTGCCGGCGTTTCTCCTCTCTTGAGTCCTTGCCGGTGATCATGCCTTGCAAAGTAGCTTGCAATGCAAGGGACGCGGCCTCGTGCTTGTCCTCTTTTTTGGAGTTGCTTTTCCCCGTGGTCGCGGCTTCTCTCCCTCACCAAGCTCTTTCACGGCCTCCTTCCTTCCACGAGCAGGTTGCGGGCGTGCAGCATGGCGTCGGCTTGGAGCTCGCGTTGGCGTTTCCACGAGCCACTGGAGGACGATCCACCGTCCACAGACGTGGTGTTGAGGTCGATGTCGATGGGCGTCGGTGTGGCAGGCGCAACGACGTTGACCTCCGGCGAACCCGAACTCGAAAAGTTGAACAAACGGGAAGCTTGCGGCTGGCCGGGGTAGCAGGGACGCGCCTACACCGGTGCGGTCGACAAGCGCGGCGAGTCCGGAATTGGGTATGGAAGGCGCGACGAGCCGGTGCTGGCAGCAGCGACGGTAGCAGCGATGGTGGAGTGCTTCCCAGGGTTTAACCCTAGGAGAACCAGTGCCTGCCTCATGGCCTCGCGGACGAGATCGGTTTGGTGCGCGGCGACGGACTCTCTATCCATGGCCATCAAGACGGCCGACGCGGTCGCTGACTCCGTCCGGGCTTCCTGTTCATGCCGACGCGCTTTCCTCTTGGCCGACTCTCCTCCGTCAGCGGCGGCTTCTTCTTCTTGGCCACTGTCGACGCCTTGCGGGCGCCGCGGCCTTTGCCAGAGACGGGGTCGACGAAGGCGAGGGAACCCGGTGGCGGCGTCGAGGTCGTCGTCCATGCCGCACGCGCAGGCAGGAGCAGGAGCGTGTCCATCTCGTGTCCGCGTCGACGCAAATGCGACCCAAATTTGGGACGCGAATGGGTCGTGGGCGGACAAAAAACGGACACGCATCCGTTTGGATCGGCGCGTTAGGCCATCCTTTTTGTTCACGACGATTTAAATGAACGCGAACGGACGAAATGGATCAGCACGTTGGAGTTGCTCTGAAACAATCGGACTGTCCATGGCACTCGCATGGGTCAAAGCAAGAAAAATTGAGAGCATGGGCATCATCCAGCGCGACCCATCATCCTCGGCCTCGACGCTTCATCGTCAGACGAAGAAAAACAGCGGCCGTGTTCGTTTCTTGCACCAAGACAAAGCGAAGAGTAACCTGCAGGGGAGCACGGCAAGGCCTTATATAATGCTAGATATTTAAGGAGGTGCTTAGAAAAATAAATCGGGTTTTGTTGAAGCACCGGTGTCTATTTTTATAAATAAGCACCGATGTTAAAAAAAACTGTTTTTTTAAACACCCCTTGCATTGTACGGGCTTAAGCGGTGCCTCTGCTTCGTCTCCTCTGCACATGCGCGCCGCTGATCGTTGATTTTGTCCCGGAATCTTTGCGTCCCGCCACTCCAGTCTTGCTCAAAATGATACTACCATTTAAAACAGTTGTGCACTCTAGCTTTTCTTTCTTTTTCGGAACTCTACAGTTTGTTCTAGGCTTCTACTAGCTGGTACCGGGAGTTAACTGAGCGTTTAGATCTAGCTAGTGTCCTCTGCTCGGTACCTTCCCCTCCTTTGGATCGTTGGGTTCGCCCTACTGGACACTGCCGCCGGTAGCGTTTCTCGATTAGAAAAACAAAACCCGTGGCCTTTTTGCCGTCCCGTACCGTGTTCCCCGGAATCGACTTCTTATTCCGGTGTGCCCTTCTGGTGGTAGATCTGAGCTTAACCGAGACTCGAAAACAGTGCTCAAAAGCGCATCGGTTCACTCCCCGCTTCGCTACGACTCTGGTTTTGTGGTGGCTATCTTCTTATCATAATGTGTGTTTCTTCTTTCAGGGACAATGGCGAAGCGTCCGCGTACGTCGGGTTCAACTACGCCGGATCGGCAACCGGCGGTGGCGGGGCCGGAGGTGGAGGCAACGGATATGGTAGCCTTGGAATGGTCTATGCCAATAGCGGCGATCGGGTCTGCCGATCTCAGTTGATACTATCGTTGACTACCTTGGTTCTTGCTCTAATATGTTGTGTAAGAATCGATTGAGACATGGAACATGGTTATTATGATTCAGTCGGGGGAAAAAGGTAGGAAAAGAGGGGAAAGTTGACACTAGGGAGATAGGCAGCACAGCAGCAATATAGATATCCACCATCGCCATGTCCATGTACCAGCACATGGGGATGGATGGGAATGTTGCAAGGTAGTCTCAGTGTAGCTGCTGTGACAAAGTTCATTTATCCGTGGTTATTAACTCTAACCGCCCTGTAATGTCTGCAAAGAAAAAATAATTACAGGACTGGCTTATAAGGGAGCTGCTTTACTCTGCAGCCAGACCAAAAATTCAGAACGGGTGATGCTAGCAACACTCTCTTCTGACCCCTAACGGTTTATTCAAAACGCACATCAAAACATTCTATTCAACCGAACTTGCGATACCTTGGTAGAAAAATTAGAACAGCATGCTGTAACTTGTTTGTTATGAAAACAGCCGAGAGTTGCAATACAACTATTGATCACTAGCGGGCCTGTTCAAAAACTCGATTCTGTCAGTAATAACAATGCAATGATGACATAACACGGATCATGGTGCATAAAAGTCCTAAGCAGAGCACACAGCAGCACACCCGCACAGGGTGGGTACCGTACATGCAATCTCAAAAGTCATGCATATTGTATCACCATCCGCTAGTCCTCTCAATTCGGATACTCTCCTAGTGTTGCAACTTGCAAGTTACAGGACAATATATGGAAGACTTTAACATCCTTGGTCTACAGTTGCTGCACGCCAGGTTAAAACCGATGGAAGATCCCTTGCGTATTTTTAAGCAGAAGGTGGTGGTGGTGGAGGTGGCATGGACATTGGAGGCGGCGGCATTCCACCACCTTGTTGCGGGGGTGGGGGTGGCCTCCACATAGGTGGAGCTTGCATATTGGGAGGTGGCGGCGGCGGCCTGGCCATGTGATGAGGTGGCGGCATCATGTTTTGAGGCGGAGGCATCATGTTTTGCGGCGGGGGCATCCCTGGAAGCCTGTACTGAAGCTGCTGTTGCATCGGAGGTGGTACTTGTTGCATATTCTGTGGAGGACCAGGCCAGGCAGGCTGTCCATGCATCTGCATGGGAGGGTATTGACCAACAGGTGGCGGCGGTGGCCTAACATGTTGCATCTGTCCTGGGACATTCCCATTGGCAAAAGGACGTGGCACAGGTGCACCAACACCACCGTTTTGAAGCCCTTGGGTTGGCGGAGCAGTTGCAAACATTGTGTGTGGCCTATGCTTCTGAGATCCTGGGTTGTTCGCAGCAAGCAACCTCTCTGCCAACATATAACAGAGTTAATAAAACTATGCTTCAAGGAAGAAAGTCATCACGAATCAAGAAAAAGTAGTAATAGTAAGATGTTCAGATCAAGACAGCCATCTACAGCATATATAGGCAGCAACCAGCAATGGTGGCAAGAGCAGTGATAACATGCGATATGGTAGTATAAAAATGCCTCCAGGAAAATTTCAACATATAATCACTTTGAATAAAGTTGAAACCCTAAGGCCCCGTTCGGTACATGGGAGTGCAAAACAAAGGAACAGAAAAAGGCATAGGAATCAGGTGGAATGCAAACTGGAAACATAGGAACAGGCTTTTCCTTTGGTAGTGGATGTTATGTTTCCCTATTAAACGTAGGAAACCTTCCTTCCCTAAGGAAACCGTACAGATTTCACAGGAAGATTTTCCATAGGAAACCTGTACGTTCCTGTAGGAAACCAGTGAACCAAAAAGGACCTATAATGTCAAAGCACAAATGTGGGGATTTAGGGAACTGGGTGTCAACCAGTTAGCCAGTGGCACACAGCCGACAGCATGCCCAGCATGCCACCCATGTTGGAGCCTTTGGCTCCGCAGGGTGTGTCTCGGTTGTTTCTTCTTCATAAAAATGCCACATGCGTTAGTCCCTGTTGGTCTAGGTTTTTTCTTTTAATGCGAGGATTTGGAGAAGTATAGCAATCTAGAGTCCATGTCCAGAATGTAACAGCCTAATAAAGACTAGACAACCAACTTCAATATTCTTTCAACATAAGCAAGAGCTGATCCATGTTATTGTACAACAAACTAACCAACTAGCTCAACAGATATTTTGAAATACAATACCTGCTGGTGTGCCATGGCGCTCTCCTTTTGTGTCTTTCTTGTAAGCATATGAGACAGTGATTGGCCGATTACATAAATGCTGGTTGTTCATGGCCTGGGAAATTACAGCAAAGGTAACAGTTGAAACATATAGCAGAATCACAATAAGCCAAAATATAGAGCAGTATTGCGAGAATGACATTACCTCTATTGCTTGATCAGATGATTCAAAGGAGTCATAGCTCACAAAGCCAAAACCTCGAGAATTTCCAGTTTCAGGGTCCCGCATTATCTTGAAAAAGAAAGTTCAGAATATGACAGTCATGACACCAACATGCATTTGCATCAAATATGCAAAGGGAAACGGGGGTAAAATATTTAACTCATTCGATCTCTACCATGGCATAATGGAAGGAACAGTGCTAGGAGCGTGCAGGGAAATTTTTAATCAAGAGGATGCTAACAGATAGGTGTTACACTGAAGCAAGGAAGACTACCAGACAAGCAAATGGAATAATATTAGGTTAATTTAAGCATAGCAATTGCTCTACTTTGATTCTGGAGATCGTAATAAGAGGCCAGATCCCATTGTGACGTGATATAATTAGCTAGCAAGTACATGGCCATATGCAGTGTAAAGTTTATATAAGTGTCACCTTAGGGTTGGTCACAATCACCCCAAATGCACTGAAGGTATCATATAGAAGCTTCTCATCGACTTCCTGTTGACAAAGCAAACACAAAACCATTAGCCACATATATTAATATGAATATACAGTAATAAGAGAAAATGGGCTTTAGGTTTCTACCGGATCAAGATTGCCAATAAAAAGATTCGCACCCACATCCAAACTCTTCTTGTCTTGGGAAGCCTGGGATAAGATGGCATAGTCATGTTAGGTCACTGTGATTAAAATCTTAACTGTATGATGTATCATTAAACAATTCATGCGGACTACATACAATAAAGAAACTAAGTTACCAGGAAGCAATAGGTTTGTAAAAATAGAAAATGAGAATTCAAAGTACTGAACTCTGTTGATCAGACGGTTTACCACATGATGATCATCCACGTTAATTAAGTTGTACAAACAGTAACAGTAACATCAGAGAAAAAGAGTAATATCAACATTTGAAGACATTTATTTTACTCGATGCATCCAATACCCCAAATAATCATTTACTCAACGCATCCAATACCCCAAAAAATAATCAGAAATTTGGTATCTAGTCTGTCGATGTTTTGAAGTATCATCTGAATTTCTAAGCACGCGAGATTAAACTACCAACTATCATGAAGTTCAAAATTAAGGGATCTCAGTGTTTGTTCAGTTACTATATTACATAACTGCTGCAAAAGTACTGAGGAAGGCTGGGAGGGTCAAGAGAAGTGATTACCTTGTTTACTCTTATTGGCTTTCCGTACAATTTGAGCATGTTCAAAATCTTGATAGCCTACAAAAAGCAAAGCAAAAAAAAGAAGTTTACACCTAGATGAGATAAATGAAGGTAAAATAAATTGCCATCACGCCAGTACAAATGAACTTACATAATCTGCATCTTCCTCACTCCTGAATTCTACAAACCCATAGCCCTGGTGTAGATTTGTAACTCTGTCTTTCGGGACATAGACATTAACTACAAACAAAAAAAGGGACCATCATTTATTAACCATCAAACTCATTAATTTATTCACATGATATTTGAGATGAAATTTCTATTTTATGATATATAGGTGAAAATGGACTGCCAAGACAGACCATCCGCAGTTCAGCACCAAACATATAAATCGACTAGAGCAAGATGCTGGAAGATAGTTCACGGCAAGAATCAACCATACTATTATAGGACAGGAAAAGTATCCCATTGTGTACATGCTACTTACCAACAGGGCCAGCTTGGACAAACAACTCCCACAGTAATTCCTCCGAAACCTGTAAAATAATACAGGGAGTACTATCAGCATGGATGTCTGGAAATAATGATATCAAAGGGAGAAATATGCAGTTGTACAATATAAAAGTAGTCATAAGTTCCTTAAAGTGGATTTAATTTCTCAATGGAAGCGACAGGATTGAGACGTTGCAACTTACAATCATCCATAAGCACATACTACCTCAAAAAAAGAAAGCACGTACAGAACTCCATGGCTATTAATTCCTACTGAAGAAAGGAAAAATAATCCCGGTTACAAACTATATCAAACAGCAATGTGATTGATGCACATCTAGACTATTCGACTCCTGTCCATCTAGACATTACACCAACAACACTTCTATTACGCATGATTAGCGACCAATGCAAGGTACCGCGTTGCTGCACTTGAAACAGAGGTACGCCTTGGATTTAGCAGCAGGGACTAGCCATTTTGAACGCGCAAGACAAATCCATATTCATCAAGCAAAAATTGGACAGCATCACCGACAGGATACACGGATCCTGCTCTCGGAGCAAGGTTGGGATCTAGATGGATGGATAGGAGGGAGGAGTAGGGGCGGGGGAACGCCAACCTGCGGGTCGAGGTTGCCGACGTAGGTGGTGGCGTCCTGGTTGCGCTCCGCCGAGTGCTGCCTGAGGAGGTTCGCGCCCACGCCGGGCGCGATACGCGTCGTCATGCCTTGGCTGGGGAGTCGATGACGGGCTGCGACGGCGAGAATGCTAAGAAAGCGGAGCCGCTGGGATGGGGTCTCCGCTAGGACGAGGACAGGCTGGGGAGTCGATGCAGTATCTTGTACGGGGCGGCGGCGGCGTCCGTGCCGTCCGTGCAGGGACCGGCGCTGGCGAGGGTGGCGGGGTCGCGACCGGTGAAGAAACAAGCGGAGGGAAGCCCTACGAAGCCAGTCAGTGGGGCAGGGGAGGCGCCGGTGCAGTGGCGGCGGCTAGGGTTAGCTGTTCGCCATGTGCTTTTCTTTTCTTTTCTTTTCTTTTGAATTGAATTGGCGAGAGATAGAGCTGCGTACGGGCGAATTTCTGTGCGATAATAGAATTGGCTATGGCGTTTGCAATTTGACCACATGCCTTCGTTACTACTCCATGGCTATTAATTCCTACTGAAGAAAGGAAAAATAATCCTGGTTACAAATTATATCAAACAGCAATGTGATTGATGCACATCTAGACTATTCGACTCCTGTCCATCTAGACATTACACCAACGACACTTCTATTACGCATGATTAGCGACCAATGCAAGGTACCGCGTTGCTGCACTTGAAACAGAGGTACGCCTTGGATTTAGCAGCAGGGACTAGCCATTTTGAACGCGCAAGACAAATCCATATTCATCAAGCAAAAATTGGACAGCATCGCCGACAGGATACACGGATCCTGCTCTCGGAGCAAGGTTGGGATCTACATGGATGGATAGGAGGGAGGAGTAGGGGCGGGGGAACGCCAACCTGCGGGTCGAGGTTGCCGACGTAGGTGGTGGCGTCCTGGTTGCGCTCCGCCGAGTGCTGCCCGAGGAGGTTCGCGCCCACGCCGGGCGCGATACGCGTCGTCATGCCTTGGCTGGGGAGTCGATGACGGGCTGCGACGGCGAGAGTGCTAAGAAAGCGGAGCCGCTGGGATGGGGTCTCCGCTAGGACGAGGACGGGCTGGGGAGTCGATGCAGTATCTTGTACGGGGCGGCGGCGGCGTACGTGCCGTCCGTGCAGGGACCGGCGCTGGCGAGGGTGGCGGGGTCGCGACCGGTGAAGAAACGGGCGGAGGGAAGCCCTACGAAGCCAGTCAGTGGGGCGGGGGAGGCGCCGGTGCAGTGGCGGCGGCTAGGGTTAGCTGTTCGCCATGTGCTTTTCTTTTATTTTCTTTTCTTTTGAATTGAATTGGCGAGAGATAGAGCTGCGTACGGGCGAATTTCTGCGCGATAACAAAATTGGCTATGGCGTTTGCAATTTGATCACACGCCTTACTATTTATTTTGCCATGTCAAATCAGATGACATCAGTGATTTTTTTTGTTTTTTTATAAATATTTTATCTTCTAATTAAAAATCCAATTAAAATCTGTTTTCACTATTAAATTCGTCTCGACGAGATCTTCAAAACTAGATCTCATGTTGATACATTTCAATGATTTTTTTTGTAACATTTGTCATGATGTTACACTGTAGTTGTCATGATGTTTACACTAAAGTTGCCATGACATGTTCTATCTATTTTTTCTTCTAGATTTAAAGCTATCGATATATGTTTTAACTGTTTTTTATGGAAATTTTTATTAATTGATCATGGCAATTTTTAGTAATTAAGTATGGCAAATTTAATGCATGGATCATGCCAATTCTTTATTAATCCATCAAGATTTACTTTTAAAGGTAGAAGAAAAAAAACCTCATACATATCATAACAACTTCAGTATAAACAACATGACAATTCATGTGCAATAGACATGATAACTTTTACCCCCCCAAAAGTCGTCGAAACATATTGATATGAGATCTAGTTTCGAATATCTCGTCGCGATGGATTTAATGGTAAAAACGGATCTTCAATCGGATTTTTTATTTAAGAGATAAAACATTTTAAAAACCGAAAATCAAAAAAATCCCCACATGCATGCATGCGGTGACGTTGCGCAATCTTTGTGTTATAGACGTGTGGACGGATGTTGCTCCCACCACACGTGTGAGCTTTATCGCGACCTTTTTTTTAAGGTAAAAGCAGTACAAGTCATATAACTTGTTTATAATGTGATGAATTGGTCCTACTTTACAAAATCTAATTATTTAGTCCTAAAACTTGTCTTCTACGTGGGTCAATTAGATGCCAACTGGAGCCAGCTGGACTGGGCCAATCAGCTCTCGTCCTTTTGCAGGAAAAAACTGCATTCATCGAAATCACCCATGATAGCCTCGAGCGTGACGGGCAGCACCTGAGTTAATTCCATCGGGTTGTCTCCTGCAACTCATCCATTCGTCCCCCTCCTCCATCCTTCTTCGTATCGGGGCGATCAATCGTTGTTGACGCCAGTAAGTTTGGCGGCATCATCGGAGTTCTTCGGCGGTCGGGAGTCGCCTCCCTCCGCTCACCTAGTCAAGCCGCTAGTTGTCCTCCCTGCGGACTATGGTGAGTTGCTCCTTTGCTCTGCTCCTCCTTTCCCCTATTCCTCTTTTGCTATGCGGTCAGCCAACTACGGCGGCTCCGTGCGTCTGGAGGTAGATTCATGGTTGTGTAGTGCTAGGTTGTGGCTATGGTGCACCCCTAGTAGTAAAGCTAGGCTTTTGAGCGATGTTAGTGATGTTCAAGTCATCTCTTAGAGTGGTAAGAAATCACTTCTGGGAACATGTGCATTCCAGTTCCATCCAGCCCATCGCAGTGGGAAAAATGCAGTCATTAGGATCAATTCCAACGATACTAAGCAACACTTCTTTGAACTTTATTTTCATGTGACAACCATCAATGAAGATAATAGGCCTACAACCCTTTAGCCACCCTCTCTTACATGCATCATATGACCAATAAAATGTTTTCAAACATTTCCTGCCCAATGAAATTTTGTTATCTTTGATAGTGTGGTTGTTAGTAGAAATGTAGACTCTGGATTCTTGCTCCTTAACTCATGCCCATAATCCCGTAGCCTATTGATCTACTCTTCCTCATCACCATCGATCTTCTTAAGTGCTTGTTTTCTAGCCATAGCATTGAATTACTTAGTTTTTTCCTTGAAAATGTTCCAAGTGACATATTCTAGTCATCTTTGAACTAATGCATGAAAAACTTGCACAAGAATTTAGCTGTCAAATCCTTTAACTACCATTTCTTCTGGCACATATGCTATGCATTGTAGTTCCTCATGACAAATCCTCCGATCATCTTGTCATTGTCAGCCTTAAGCAGCCATGGGCAACCTCTCTTTCAAACCGCCTCTAATCTTATCTTGTCATTCTTCATCTGCTTGATATGCATTATGTTCCTTATTTCATATGCAGCAAGAGCTTTCCTCAGCTGAACTGCATCAGCAAATACCATCCCTACTTTAAATACAGGGGATTCCATGTCCACCTTGGAATTTTAAGCTTTGAACTTGTACTTTTTTTTGCCCAATTTGAACTTGTACTTAAGTTGATCTTGTTCTTCAATGGAGAGGTTGAGATCTTCATGTTCAAGTACATAGTCAGGCTCCACCTCTTCCACCTCTTGATCAGCTTCTTCATCAACATCAAAGTCGATGTTGTCTTCTGATACGTCTCCAACTAGGAGGCACTATGATCGTACTTGAGCATTAGGTGTAGCCAATATATGTGTGTGTATCATCAATGGATCAATGATTGAGCATGATGGGCTAGGGATAACTCGCTTTACTGTTAGTATTTTGAAAGACATGGTTGCTTGCTGATATGCTTGAGTATTAAAGTTTTCATGTCAAAACTAGACTATTGCTTTGAACCATCTAAAAGTCCAAATGTCCATGCTACAAAGAAAAGAATATATGATGAACATGTTAGGCAGCATTCCACATCAAAAATTATGTTTTTATCATTTACCTACTCGAGGACGAGTAGGAATTAAGCCTGGGGATGTTGATACGTCTCCAACATATCTGTAATTTTTTTCTTGCTCCATGATGTTATATTATCAATCTTGGATATTTTACAATCATTTTATAGCAACTTTATATCATTTTTAGGGACTAACCTATTGACATAGTGCCAAAGTGCGAGTTGCTGTTTTTGCTTGTTGTTTACTTCGCAGAAAATCAGTACCAAACGGAGCCCAAACGTCACGAAAAGTTTTAGAGATTTTTTGTGGACCAGAAGAACCGGGATGGGCCAAACAACCACCAGAGAGGAGGCCCAAGGTGGCCACCCTCCGCTAGGGCATGCCAAAGGCCCCTGGCGTGGCCTGGTGGAGCGTGACCACCTCGGGGCTCCCCTCAACCGACTATCAAGCCTATAAATTCCCAAATATTCGGAAAACCCTAGAGGAGTCGATGAAACACAATTCCAGCCGCCGCAAAATCCAGAACCGCAAGATCCAATCTAACACCATCACGCAAGGGCGCACCATCTTCATGGGTGCTTCTCTAATGATGCGTGACTAGTCCACCATAGACCTATGGGTTCGTAGGCAGTAGCTAGATGGCTTCCTCTCTCTCTTGATTCTCAATACAATGGTCTCTTGGGGATCTATTTGATGTAATGACTTTTGCGGTGTGTTTGTTAGGATCCGATGAATTTTGAGTTCATGATCAGTTTGTGTCCATGAATATGATTTCAGACTTCTTTGATCTCTTATTTGCATTATTACTTATAGCCTCATATTTCTTCTTCGAATCTTATGTTTAGTTAGGCCAACTAGATCGATTTTCTTGCCATGGGAAGAGGTGCTTTGTGATGGTTTCGATCTTGCGATGTTCTTTCCAAGTGACAGAAGGGGCAGCAAGGCACGCATGTATCATTTCCATTAAGGATAACAAGAGGGGGTCTATTCCTACATGAATAGGTCTTGTCTACATCATGTCACCATTCTTATTGCATTACTCTGTTTTTCCATGAACTTAATACACTAGATGCATGCTAGATAGCGGTCATGCGTGGAGTAATAGAAGTAGATGCAGAATCGTTTCGGTCTACTTATCTTGGACGTGATGCCTATATAATGATCATTGCCTGGATATCATCGTGATTATTTGATATTCTATCAATTGCCCAATAGTAATTTGTTTACCCACCGTGTGCTATACTCATGAGAGAAGCCACTACCGAAACCTATGGCCCTCGGGTCTACTTTTCCAACATATTGCTTTCCGATCTACTATTTTTCCTTTTTATTTTTAGATCTATTAATCTAAAAAAATACCTTGCTGCACTTTTTGTTTACTTATTTTATTTTGTGTTCTTGCGAGATCTATTTGCCAAAACCATCATCACCTAATCTATCTATTTACCGTAGAGAGCTTGACAACCTCTCTTTCGCGTTGGGTTGCAAGTATTTGTTATTTGTGTGTGCAGGTGATGCTTACGTGGGTGTGTGATCTTCCTTTATGGATTGATACCTTAGTTTCATAACTGAGGGAAATACTTACCGTCGTTGTGCTGCATCATCCCTTCCTCTTTGGGGGGAACACCGACGCAGTCTCAAGCCACGTCAAAGGAATTTTTGGCGTCGTTGTCGTGGAGGAAGCGATCTCGTCTACCAGGTTCCAATCACAAATCGCATATCCTGGCAGTTTACATTATTCGCCATTTGCCTCTCGTTTTCCTCTTCTCACTTCATAAAAAATGTCGTTTTATTCATCCTCTTTTTCATTTGCTTTTTCTCGTCAGATCTCTTGTTTGCTATCTTTGCTTGTGTTACCATGTGCCTTCTATTTGCTTGCATCTTCGCTTGCTAGAAATATATCGATATGGATGCTCATCCACTTGGTAATATTTTCAAAAGACCAAATTACGATGAACCAATTTCTAGTGAGTTGAGTGCACTTGATTATCTCTATGAAGTTTTGTTTGAAAATCACGAATCTGGAAATTTTGATGAAGTGTTGAAAGAAGAAATTTCAAGGTGATTCATGATAGCTCCTTGATTGAAAAGCATGATTGCAATGATGTTACTATAAACTCTATTAATGTCAATTATGTTAATTATATGCAAAACTACAAGCTTGGGGATGATAATTTTCTCATGTTCACTTCTTATTGCAATGATCTTGATTGGGGTGATAATGCTTCTTATGATCTTGAATTTTTTTTAAGTCTCATGTTGAATATGTTATTAATAATAATGTTTGCAATAGTATCGAACGTTGGTTTGGGAGAGAGTCAACTTTAGGTAAAAAGGATCCCGCATACTTGGAGAATGTTCAATCTTATGAATTTTATGATAAAAGTGGGTTTGGAGAGGTCGTAACTTTAGTTGATGATAATTCCACTATTTTGGAAGATGATAAAAACTTTATGCATGTTGATCATAAAGAGAGTATTGTTTATGATAGCTATATTGTTGAATTTGATTATGATCCTACATCTAATTATTATTAGAGAGTAAATTATGGTTGTAGAAATTTTCATGATACTAAATTACCTCTTTCCATGTTGAGATTGTTATTGTCTCTCTCTTATTCCTTCCATATGCTAGTTTTTGCTTGCCTTGATAATTTGTTTGCTTATAAATTGTCTATGCATAGGAATTATGTTAGACTTAAGTGTGTTTTCCATATGCTTCATGATGCTCTCTTTGTGTTGCTATTATTATTCTTCATGAGGGCATCATTGAAATCTCAAGCCTATCTTAATGGCTATAAGAAAGAGCTTGTTGGGGGCAACCAAGTGAATAATATTTTTTATATTTTCCTTTCTATTTTTAGTGTTTTCACAATTATTATTCTATTATGATTGTGCTTTGTGTTTTATTTAGTGTTTGTGCCAAGTAAAGATGTTAGGATGATTCATAAGATGAGTAGAAACAATGCTGAATCTGAAATGGTAACTTTGTCTCCAGTGCATGAATTTTCATTTTTTACTGGAACATGACAATGATCTGAAACTTTAACAAAGTATTTCTATATAAATTCTTTACATTGTCCTAATTTTCCAGAATTTTCGGAGTTACAGAAGTATGGGTTGAGTACAGATTACTACACAATGTTCTTCTGAAACAGATTCTGTTTTCGTTGCATCGTGTGCTTCTTTTGATGAATCTATGGCTTGTGTTGGGGGGGGGGTATAAGTCATGTTAAAGTTAGAATACAGTACATATAATGCAATAGTAAAATATGAATGTGTTTACAACAGTACTGAAAGTGGTAATTTGCTTTATTATACTAACGGATCTCACGAGAATTTTGTCAAGTTTTGTGTGATCGAAGTTTTCAAGTTTTGGGTGATATCACGATGGATGAAGGAATAAGGAGTAATAAGAGCCTAAGAGTTGGGATGCTAGAGCACCCCAAGGTAATATCCAAAGAGTAACAAGCAACTAAGCTTGGGGATGCCCCGAGTGGCATCCCCTCTTTCTTCTAACAACCATGAGTATTTTACTTGGAACTATAATTTTATTCGTCACATATCACGAGTTTTGCTTGGAGCGTCCTATATCTTTACTTTTATTTGCTTTTTATCCTTGCTGTACACACCTATTTGAGAGAGCCAAAATATGCTATGTTTTGCTAGAACTTTTCTTTATGCTTCACTTAAATCTATTGAGCTATGGAATTGCTCTAGTGCTTCACTTATATCTTCCCGAGCACGACGTGCTTTTGCATGTTTGAATAAATGCTCTCATGCTCCACTTAGATTATTTTGAGACTCAGTAATTTTGAAGAAACCCTCTCATGGTTCACTTATACTATTTTGAGAGATGAAACTTTTATTCTCATGATCTTCACTTATATCTTTGTGAGCTTATGAAAAGCAATGTCAATATATGAATCTAGTCCCAAAGTGATAGATATTCAAGAGGGATATAATAAAAACTTGTATGAAGATCATTGGACAAATTAAATTTGATTCTTTGTAATAGTTTTGAGACATGACGATAGTAATATGTGAGTTATGTTGGTGAGTAATTATGCTTAGCAAGAATATTTATGTTAAGGTTTGTGATTCCCTATGCAAGCATGAAAGTCAATAGTTGTGCTACGAAATTACATCCTACTTATGGTGCATTATTCAATGTTAGTTATGCTTAATGCTCACTTATGTGATTTTTTGTTTCTTGGTTGGATGCTTCTCAATCTATTTGCTAGCCTTCACTTGTAGTAAGTAGAAATACTACTTGTGCATCCAAAATCCTTAAACCAATTTTGCCATATGAGTCCACCATACCTACCTATATACGATATTTCCATGTTGTTACAAGCAAATTTGTATCTGCCATCTCTGATTTTCAAAACAAAATTTCCTTTTTTGTGTGCTTGTACCGCTCATGAAACGGTAGGGGTGACCGATTTTGTTTCCATGCTAGATGTGTTATTCTTAAGATGAGTGTTTATTCACTTCTCATTGCACGAGAGTACGACGGTAATAGGGATGCCTAGTCCCGAAATGAAAAGATTTTTTTACTTTACGTTGTCAAATACGAAATTCCTTGGAAAGCGTTGGTATGGAAGGCAACCGTGGATTCGGCTAGCCATGGAAAGTGAAAGTATGGTGAAAAAAGGATAAACTTTATTTTTGTCTGGGAACCGCTTATGATGTATCTAGCATGGAAAGATATTGAAATCTCTTAGTCATTTTCGTTGATAGGAAAGGCATGCCACCCAAAATATATTTTCTCTATCAATTTAAACCTTGGGCTCTAGCACCTCTACAAATCCCTACTTCCCTCTGCAAAGGGCCTATCTATTTACTTTATGCAGTTTTTATTTGAGTCTACATCTTCTCTTATAAAGCACCAACTAGGAGGCACTACGATCGTACTTGAGCATTAGGTGTAACTAATATATGAGTGTGTATCATGAATGTATCAATGATTGAGCTTGATGGGCTAGGGATAACTTGCTTTAGTGTTAATATTTTGAAAGACATGGTTGCTTGTTGATATGCCTGAGTATTAAAGTTTTCATGTCAAAACTAGACTATTGCTTTGAACCATATAAAAGTCCAAATGTCCATGCTATAAAGAAAATAATATATGATGAACATGTTAGGCAGCATTCCACATCAAAAAAATATGTTTTTATCATTTACCTACTCGAGGACGAGTAGGAATTAAGCTTGGGGATGTTGATACGTCTCCAACGTATCTGTAATTTTTGCTTGCTCCATGCTGTTATATTATCAATCTTGGATGTTTTACAATCATTTTATAGAAACTTTATATCATTTTTGGGACTAACCTATTGACATAGTGCCAAAGTGCCAGTTGCTGTTTTTGCTTGTTTTTTACTTCGCAGAAAATCAGTACCAAACGGGGCCCAAATGTCACGGAAATTTTTGGAGATTTTTTGTGGACCAGAAGAACCAGGATGGGCCAAACAAACACCAAAGACAGGGCCCAGGGTGGCCACCCTCCACCAGGGCATGCTAGAGGCCCCTAGCGCGTCCTGGTGGAGCATGCCCACCTCAGGACTCCCCTCAACCGACTATCAAGCCTATAAATTCCCAAATATTCGGAAAACCCTAGAGGAGTCGACGAAACACAATTCCAGCCGCCGCAAGTTCAAGAACCGTGAGATCCAATCTAACACCATCACGTAGGGGCGCACCGTCTTCATGGGTGCTTCTCCGATGATGCGTGAGTAGTCCACCATAGACCTACGGGTCCATAGGTAGTATCTAGATGGATTCCTCTCTCTCTCTTGATTCTCAATGCAATGGTCTCTTGGAGATCTATTTGATGTAACAACTTTTGCGGTGTGTTTGTTGGGATCTGATGAATTTTGAGTTCATGATCAGTTTTTATCTATGAATATGATTTGAGTATTCTTTGATCTCTTATTTGCATGATTACTTATAGCCTCGTATTTCTTCTTCGAATCTTTGGTTTAGTTAGACCAACTAGATCAATTTTTCTTGCCATGGGAAGAGGTGCTTTGTGATGGTTTCGATCTTGCGATGTTCTTTCCCAGTGACAGAAGGGGCAGCAAGGCACGCATGTATCGTTGCCATTAAGTATAACAAGATGGGGTCTATTCCTACATGAATAGATCTTGTCTACATCATGTCACCGTCCTTATTGCATTACTCCGTTTTTCCATGAACTTAATACACTAGATGCATGCTGGATAGCGGTTGATGTGTGGAGTAATAGAAGTAGATGCAGAATCATTTCAGTCTACTTATCTTGGACGTGATGCCTATATAATGATCATTGCCTAGATATCGTCATGATCATTTGATCTTCTATCAATTGCCCAACATTAATTTGTGTGCTATACTCATGAGAGAAGCCACTAGTGAAACCTATAACCCCTGGGTCTACTTTTAACATATTGCTTTCCGATCTACTATTTTGCCTTTTTGTTTTCAGATCTATTAATAAAAAAATACCTTACTGCACTTTTTTTTTACTTATTTTATTTTGTGTTCTTGCGGGATCTATTTTCCAAAACTATCATCACCTAATCTATCTTTTTACCGTAGAGAGCTTGACAACCTTTCTTTCTTGTCGGGTTGCAAGTATTTGTTATTTGTGTGCACGTGCTGCTTACGTGGGTGTGTGGTCTTCCTCTATGGATTGGTACCTTGGTTTCATAACTCAGGGAAATACTTACTATCGCTGTGCTGCATCATCCCTTCCTTTTTGGGGAAATACCTACACAGTCTTAAGCCACATCATCTTCATAAAGATCATCATCTCCATCATCTATGTCATAATCAGTGTCACTAAATTCTGAATCTGAAAGCACTACATCTTCAGACTACAAATTTGGCTCAACACCATCAATCTGCAAATTTGGCTCTGCACCATGTGTCAACAAATTTGGCTCTGCAAGTTAGAAATTGAGTTAACTTCATATATAACTAAAATTTTAACACTGAATAGAAATATAGTCAACTGTAGAAATCCAGTTAACTGCCCAAATTCAATTAACTTTTAGCAATGATCTAGTACAATTATCGAACTATTTCTTCAACCCTAATTTCAGAGGCCCAATTTAATAACCATGGGCCTAATTTCATAGGCATTGGGTCACCTTCTTCTTCAAAAGCATACTGAAATTTCTAAAATTTAGCCACTGAACACAACATCGACATAAACCATAGGATAAATGTAGCACTACAATGCCTGTCAGCAGACCTAGGACAAATTTTGGCAAAGATTTTGAAGAAAGGCTGCATTCACACAAGAATACTAGCTTCTTGGCCGAAACCACTACCTTACCGCCCAAAACCCTAGACTAAATTCACCGCTCAAAAGCATAGCTTTACTGCTAGGGATACACCATAGCCACAACCTAGCACTAGACAACAATGAATCTACCTCAAGATGCATGGATTTGTCGTAGTTGCCCGGCCACGTAACAAAAGAGGAACATGGGAGAGGAGGAGTAAAGCAAAGGAGCAACTCACCATAGTCCGGAGGGAAGACAACCGACGACCAGACTAGGTGAGCGGGGGGAGGCGGCTCCAGACTGCTAAGAACTCCGGCGATGCCGCCATGCTTGCTGCCATCAATAGCGTCTGATCGCCTCTATGGGAAGAAGGGTGGAGGAGGGGGATGAATGGATGAGGTGTAGGAGATTGCCTGACGGAATTAATTTATATGTTGCTCATCATGCACGAGGCTATTCTACACGTTGATTGTGATGGAATGCGTTTTTTTGCAAAAATACGAGAGCTAACCAGCCAGGTCCAGTTGGCTCCAATTGGCAGCTCCTGATTGGCCCAAGACCAAACTTGCACGTAAGGGACAAGTTCTAGGGCCAAGTAGTTGGGTTTTGCAAGTTGTAGGACCAAATGATCATATCTTGGACATGTTCTAGGACCTATAGTGCTTTTACCACTTTTTTGAGAAATGATATAATTGGCTTTTGTCTTTTTAGGAGAGGATTCGCTTTTGTCATGGCTATATGATATTACTCTATACGGACGTGCCAGGACCGTGGCATGCTTGGGCCGTGCGTGGGCTGCATGGGGACGCACGCATGCCGGTGTGACAAGGTCCAATTTTTCTATTTTCCCCTTATTTTTTATTTTTTAACAACCCTGAATTTAAACCCAAAGACGCACTATAGTGAGAAGATGGATTCCTATGGGGGGACTTGCTGAAAAATTGAATGCAGATGGAGGCTCCTCACGCAGTGGTCATACACATGCATCGGTTGTTATTTGTAGAGACGGTGAGGTGCACTTCCTTGGTGCCTTGGCTGTCGGTTTAGAGGGCTAAGAACATCTCCAGTAAATAAATGATGTACATGCAAAAAATTCGAGGCTGAAAAACCCACCTCCAACATATGATGTAGATGCAAAAAAGATTACATCTCCACCTTCCGGAGATGTAAAATACAACACCTGGAGATGTAAATTTGCATATCCACCTACACAAGATGTAAAATCGGTGGCCGCACGCCAACTGCCCAACTGTCTTCAGTTTGCTTCCGCCCACCCGACAGCTGCCCAACTCCCTTGCCGACGATTTCGTCCAAAACAACCGCCACCGTCACGGACCCACCTCCAACCCTACCTGGATTATGACTACATGTCCCCCGTAGCCGCTGATTGTATTTCAGCCGCCGCTTCGAATCAAATATTTGGCAGACGTCTGGCCGCCATAATGATGTCGACTACGCAGTCATGGACGGGATACGCCTGCCCACCTACGTTTGTCGTTCTTCCCGCCGCATGACGCCACCCGCCCGCATGTTGAGTTTTTGTCATGTTCTCTGTAGGGTCGTGACCGTTCCTACGCGTTCTATAGCCGTCTCTTGCATAGGCTTTCATCGAGCGGCCGTCCAACATGTCGTCGGCCGATTTATACCACCTCGTGCGCAAGGTGTTTGAGGAAATTCCCCCAAGGTAAAAACCATGTAAACCATGATTTTTTTATCGGGCGTGATGATATAGTTTGACGATGATTTTCATATTTTAGATGAGCTCGTGTGACTCCTCTTATGTGCATGATTCCTCCTCCGGTGAGGAATTTTATTTGACCGAAGAAGAGGATATTGCGATGCTAGTGGCAATGCACAAGCGGAAGAAGACGAAGCACGATTGTTCCGTGTTTGGTTGTGAGTTCATTCAGAGAGAATGGGTTGAGGCGCACGAGAGATTGATGCGCAACTATTTTGCTACTCCACCCATTTTTCAGAGAGGTACTTCCGTCGCTGGTTTAGAATGTCCAAAGATTTGTTCATCCACATTTGCAATTCCGTTAAGCAGCATGATCAATCCTTCGAGCAAAGGAGGAATTGTGCTGGGTTGCTTGGACATAGCACCAAGCAAAATGTCACTGCAACTTTGCGCATGATGGCCTATGGTGTTCCGGCAGACTACATTGATGACAATTTGTTGATGGTAGAGAGCACTTTTATGTTCTATGTCAAACGATTTGCAAAGACTATGGTAGAAGTGTCTGGTCCATAGTACTTGAGTGAACCCAACGCTCAGGACACTCAAAGGATTTTGGAGATGAACAAAGCCCATGGGTTCCCAGGTATGCTAGGGTTTGTGGATTGCATGCATTGGAAGTGGATTTTTTCCAAAAGCATGGCATGTGCAGTTTAAGGGTCGCAGGAAGGGTGCCACTATCATTCTTGAGGATGTTGTCGATCAAGAAACATGGTTTTGGCATTCATATTTTGGAATGCGTGGATCTTGTAATGTTAGTGAGAGAAGATGAGTGGATCAGATGTTTCATGAAGGTGTACAATAAAATTAGAGACTCTGATGAATTTGATGGAGGATTACTAGAAATGGCATGGCAAAAGAGCCGCCTAGTTTCATTATTTGTTTGTTGTATTGTTCAAGAACCTTGTTGTATTTGTGTTGCATTTGATGTTGTGGATTTGATGAATTATGTAACAATTTGATATTCTGGACATGTGAAAAAATTAAGTTTTATTTGGGATGTTTTTCTTTAAATTTGTGTGGCTCAACAGTGGATGTACACATCCACGCGACCGGCAAACGGTTTACGTCTCCAATATACACCATCTATTGAAGTTGCACTTTTACATTTCTAATATACATCATCTGTTGGAGTTGCCTCTTTTTTGAAGATGTAAAATACACTTTTTAAAGATGTAAATTATACATCTCCTAGTTTTATATCTCTAAATTCGTATCATTTATTTAAGATGCTCTAACAAATGAAGTGTGCCTAGAATCTCATGCATGTAACAATGCTTTGGCCCTTGCCTAGGATCTCTGTTTGAGGAATGTGATCATGGCGTCAGATTGCTTGGAGGTGATCACCAGTATCAAAAAAGGCGTGTATCGTGGTTTTGTAACAGCAGATGCCCTTGCGATAGGACTTAGTCTAGGAGCCATCGCAACTAGGTGGTTGCTTGGATGGGGTTGATTAGGAACAAGAGACAAGAGTTTACCTAGGTTCGGCCCCTCCGATGGAGGTAAAATTCTACGTCATGCTTTGTGTGTTATTGGTGATGATCTCAATTACAAGGGTGCACAATTGCTAACCTAGATGTGGAGGATTTCTTACTTGTCCTCTCTACCTTAGGGGCTCTCCTTTATATGTAGGTTGAGGCCCTAAGGTTACAACACAATCCTGGTCGTTATACAACCCATGACCTATTCCAATTCTACTTGCCCTATCCTCAAGCAAAGGAAATCTCTTATGATCTCTTCGCTTGATCTGGCGCGCCAAGTACTGTCCCATGAGCCGGTCTTCTTCGACAAGTCGCCTCCTGGGCCTTGAACTCCTGGGATTCCGCGACCCAAAAAATGCCCCTGCTCATGAGCCTCCATTGAATGACCAGTCATAATTTTGGCAGGTCATCCCGTGGGGTATATCCCCAACATTAGCCCCCAGTTTGACTTGGATTTATCCATGTTGAACTCCATCCTGAAATAGATAAGCTAAAATATGGAGGTTAGAGTTCGGGTCTATCTTTGAGACGGCAATTCTCCCTTCTTCAAGCATTACTCCTCAATGCTCGTTCGGGTCAATAATCCGTCGGGTCATTTCCTCCTTGTCCAAGACTTAGCTTATTTTCAGCTATCACCATCTGACGTCATCTTGCTGACTTCTGACGTTTACAAGTCATTATGGCGAATCTTTTTAAATAGGCATCAAACCTGGTCAGGCACAGGAATCGAGGCGCCCTTATAGCCACAAACTACTGCAATGGTTCACATTTCCATCGCACCGCTTCGAGTTTCCCCACTTATAAATAGTCCTCTCAGCCTCCCTTTTCACTTTTTACATCGTCTTCCTCCTCTCGCCTCCAAAACACTGCTCGAGCTCGCTGGAGTCCAAGTCGCTTGAATACACCCAAATGCGTCGCCGTCATCACCGGAGCTCGCTTGGATCATTCACGTCCGCCTCAAAGAGCGCACCACCTCTGCCTCTCCTATTGCCCCGACTCCGGTAAGTCCCATTTCCCCCATTATGGTTTGAGTGTTCTTCGTAGTTCGTCGGCTTTCACCAAGTTCCATCTAACCGTAGTTGTGGATCTTGTAATTCCATACCTCCTGATAGATATGGCTTCAGTTTTAGCTCTGTAGTACTCTCCTAATGTATTAGATCCGAAACAATTTACCCACGAGGTTTCGCAAATGTACCATTTTCGGTACCTTCACCGATCTTTAGGACATATACTTTTCTATTCCCGCATTTATCAGACCCATCTACTCTTCGACTCCGAAAGGAAACTTGTTTGTGCTTATGAAAAACTACCAAGTCCTTTTTAGATCATGTCTTAACCTTTAGCCGACTCATTTTATCGTGTCAATGATACGTCTCCAACGTATCTATAATTTATGAAGTATTCATGCCATATTCACCTATGTTTACAATACTTTTATATGGTTTTGATGCATTATATGATTTATTTAGAACTAACCGGGATTGACGCTGTTTTCAGCAAAACTACCGTGATGTTGTTTTTTGTGCAGAAAATGAAAGTTCTCGAAATCGACCGAAATTTTTTGACGATTTTTTGGGAACAAAAGAGGCACTAGACGCTTCGTGGGAAGGCCAGAAGAGCCATGAGGTGGGCACCACCCACCAGGGGCGCCAGGCCCCTAACCGCGGCCTCGTGTATCGTGTTCACCTCGTGTCCCATCTCCGCGTGAAACCAACACCAAAAGTTCCTATAAATATAGAAACCATCAAAAATAACCCTAGACTCCTCGTTCCTCTGCCGCAACTCTTTGTATCAACAAAAAATAATCTGGAGGCATTCCAGTACCCTGCTGGAGAGGGTAGATCATCTCCGAAGGCCATCTTCATCATCCCTATGGTCTTCATGATGAGGAGGGAGTAGTCCACCCTCGGGGCTGACGGATTGTACCAGTAGCTATGTGTTCAATCTCTCTCTCTCGTGTCATTGAGATGGCACGATCCTAATGTATCACGGGCTTTGTTAATATAGTTGGATCACATGGTGTTTTCCCCTCTCTATCTTGTTGTGATGAATTGAGTTTTCCCTTTGAGATTTTGTTATTATCAGATTGAATACTTATATGGATTTGAGAGCACTTGATATATGGATTGCATGCGGATACCCGTAGTGACATTGGGGTATTCAAGTGATTCACTTGATCTATGTCTTGTTACTCAACTTGCGGATTCCCGAGTTGACATTGGGGTAATCTATGCATAGGGGTTGATACGCCTTCTTGTCCTAGATTCTCCGGTAGAAATATTGGGGCACTCTTTGATGTTCTTTGTGTTGGATTGTGTGTTATGAATCTGAAATGGTTTGATGCGTATCTGTAGGATCAAAAGTAGGTGTAGGGGGGGTGATTAGACTACTTGACCAAATAAAAGTATGTTTTTCCCAATTTTAATTCTTGGCAAGTTTTAGCATTCATAGCATATCAAGTACACCCTACACATGCATGTCTGAAAGTATTGCAGCGGCAAGTAACAACAAGCATGAGTAAAAGGGATAGGGTAGGAAGATCAAACGCAATTGTAGACACGATGATTTTTCCCGTGGTTCCGATAGGTGGCGCTATCGTACATCCACGTTTATGGAGTCTTCAACCAACGAAGGGTAACGGTCGCGAGAGTCCACGTAGGGATCCACCCATAAGGGTGTTGGAAATATGCCCTAGAGGCAATAATAAATTGGTTATTATCATATTTCCTTGTTCATGATAATCATTTATTATCCATGATATAATTGTATTGATCGGAAACTCAGATACATGTGTGGATACATAGACAACATCATGTCCCTAGTATGCCTCTAATAGACTAGCTCGTTGATAAAAGATGGCTATGGTTTCCTGGTCATGGACATGATATGTCATTTGATAATGTGATCACATCATTAGGAGAAGACCCAAACTATAAACGTAGCATATGATCATGTCAGTTTATTGCTACTATTTTCTGCATGTCAAGTATTTGTTCCTATGGCCATGAGATCATGCAACTCACTAACACCGGAGAAGTGCCTTGTGTGTATCAAACGTCGCAACGTAATTGGGTGACTATAAAGGTACTCTACAGGTATCTCCAAGGGTGTCTGTTGGGTTGGCATGGATCAAGACTGGGATTTGTTACTCCGTGTGACGGAGAGGTATCTCAGGGCCCACTCGGTAATACAACATCACAATAAGCCTTGCAAGCAATGTGACTAAGTGTTAGCCACGGGACTTGTTTTGAGGGTTTTGAGACACAGAAAAACAGCCACGTCCTGCCCTCTTCTCTAGATCGTAGTTTCTCCTCTAGATTGGTTTCAGTGATGCTTAGGCGAAGCCCTACTAGAATAGCTCCACCACCATCGCCGCAACACCATCGCGCTACTGGAGAACTCTTCTACCTCTTTGCTCCCTCTTGCTAGATCAAGAAGGCGGAGATCGTCATCGAGCTGTACGTGTGTTGAACACGGAGGTGTCGTCCGTTTGGTGCTAGATCGGAAGGACCGTGATCAAGATCGCGAGACGATTCGTGATTGGATGGCGGGACGGATCATGATGAGATCGCGAGACGGATCGTGATGAGATCGCGGGACGCTCGGTGATTTGGATCGCGAAGACGTTCGACTACACCAACCGCGTTTCTGAACGCTTCCCGCTTAGCGATCTACAAGGGTACGTAGATCCACTCTCCCTCTCGTTGAAGCTTTATACGGAAGGAGGTGCAGAACACCATTGACGTGGGATGGTGTTGGTGACCTAAAACTTTTTGGTCCCGATCTTATCAGAGATTCTGAAGAGAAGGTCAAACTAATTCGAGACCAACTCAAGATAGCTCAATCCCGGCAGAAGAGCTATGCTGATAACAAACGCAAGGAGGTGACATAAGAAGTAGGGGATCGAGCATATCTTCCCATGTCCCCACTTCGAGGAATCAAGAGGTTTGGTGTTAAAGGAAAGTTAGCACCCAGATTCATAGGCCCCTACAAAATTCTGGAACGTAGAGGCGAAGTTGCATACAAGCTGGAATTGCCGGAAGTACTGTCCGGAGTTCATGATGTTTTCCATGTTTCCTATCTAAATAAATGCCATGCTGAGATGGCTAATATTCCTTTGAGAGACATAGTGCCCCTAGAGGCCATACAACTTGACAGTGACCTGACCTACGAGGAGAAGCCTGTCAGAATCCTCGAGACTACCAACAGAGTTACCCGAAGCAAGACCATCAAGTTCTGTAAGGTTCCGTGGAGTTACCACAACGAGGAAGAAGCCACCTGGGAACGCGAAGTAGATCTTCGTAGAGACCACCCGCACCTATTTTCTAGCCAACCCGAATCTCGAGGGCGAGAGTCATCTTAAGGTGGGTAGGTTTGTAACATCCCAAAATTTCATTTTGGAATGTTATGATATATATAGATTTGCATCATCATTTTGTTGGAATGTAATGAATTTGTTGAAGTGCTTCTTTTGAAATTCTGAAAGGCCATTTCTATTTTTCCATGTATCTGTTTCATCTATTTGAAAACCTTTGGAAATGTTCAAAGAAAGAGAGGAGTAACATGACACTCCACACCAGGGGCATCTTGGTGAAATATTTGAGCAATTAAACCAGGGGGTTATTTGAAAATTTATCTCAAAAGGATTTAAAATCAATTAGGCATTTTCTGAAAATAATTTTTAAAAAAGTTATTCAATATGACAGAGGAAAAATGTTCATTAAATAGCATTAATTCTTCGGATCATTTTGATATATATAATTCCTAAGTTTGGAATTGTTTTGAATGCATTAAAAGAGTTTTTACTGCGTTGGAAATAGAAAAGGAAAGTTTTTAAACCGAATCGGGTCGGCCCACAGTCTTTAACTCCCGAATTCATTTCGGATCGGTCAACCGACGCGCTAACCTCGCCTTTTCTCTCACTGGCACGTGGGACCCACTAACCGACGGCGTCATCCGTGCGCCCGTCTCCTTCCTCGCGCGTGCCATCGTCGCTGGAGATCCCTCTCTCCGGATCTCCCTCCTCTCTCCCTCTCCCGACCCCGCACCTGGCCTATAAAAGCCCCAGCACTCGCCGCGCTCCATTCCACCCCGAGCCCCCCTCTACCTCGCTAGAACACCACCGCACCACCTCGCCGGAGTTCAGACTCCAGCCGAACCTTCCCAAGCACGAGGCCATCGCCTCCATCGTCCCCAGCCCCGTCCGACGCCGCCAATCGACGCCGGAGCTTCGCCGCCGTCGCCTGAGCACTTTGGACGTCGCCCCCGACCACCGCACCGTCGCCTCCGACCACCTCCGACTTCCGGCTGCCGTCGACCTCGCTAGAACCTTGACTCCTCCCCTCTGTAAGCCACCGGACCCCCTGGACCGTTAGATTTAGATCCAACGCTCCTGATTATAAGATTTAAACAGAGAAACGTTTTCCTCTATGCTTCGGTCGTCCGTTCGTTAGCACCCACGCGCACACGGCCCAGACCAATCATAGCTCGCCACGTACCCCCTAACCGATCGATAATAGTTTCCCTTTTTCTGTTCCTGTTTTAGAAAACAGAATGAATTCTGTTTTTGTTTTTATCATAGCTTTTTAAATATTTGGTGTTTTTAGTTGATTCTATTTTGCAATAGTTCACAAATTTGTTGTAGTTTATGTCTGTATGATTAGATTTCATATTTGAACTTTAAATTTTGAATCTAATCAAATTTGTTTAAATAACTAAAATCTGTATAACTAGAGTTTAAAAATATATTTTTGAGTGAATCTTTTTGCCACTGTTTTGTATTAGTTAAACCTATCATTCTACATAGTTTGAGAATTTTTAGAATGAATTTGGTTACTGATTTTAACAAAAATAGAATCTGTTTAGTTCTTAATAGATTTTAATTAAATTGATTTTTATTTAATTTGAACCTGAATTAGTTTAAGTTTTGTTTTTAGATTTCATTAGGTTCTGTTGATTCAACATTAGGTGTAAAAATTTTTTGTAAATAAAATATGTTTTTCAAATTGTTTTGTGCTCTAGTTTGAATAGGTTCATCTTGTTTTCACCATGTATATTGTTTAGAAAATGTTTTGTAGTAACTCTTTTTGCACAATATTTTTATAACGAAATACTTTCTGTTATCTAAATACCTAGTTGTTCAAAACAATATTTTTTTGACTTGTTATGTCTTAGTAGAGTTTTGACACCAAAATTTTTATAGTCTTATACTTTAGGTGATTCTTCTTTTGATTGTGCTTTTGTTTGTTGAAGCATTTGTTTGCCTTGCTGTTGAACGAATTGTATTGTGTTTATGCTTATGGTGTGCTCTTGTTTGATTCGTTAGATCATTTGGAGTGCGAAGCTTGTTATCTAGAGTCACTTGATTTTGAGGATCGTCAACAAGGCAAGTCACTTTGACCATGTATACCTATGTTTTACTGCATTAGTTCTTCCATCTCCCCAATTGCATGCAAAGTAGGTAAATTGGAAACTTATTTACTTGTTGTAGTATCATGTGGTAGGTACCCCTCAACCCTTTGACACATTGGCCTCGAGAAACATTGATTTACATTTTGTTATGCTATTAGTAGACGGGGTTGGTTGTGTGATTCATGAGAGTTGTGAGTTAATAATTTCAAGACCTACATGATGATCAAGTCTTCAAGACTCCGAGTTTTCAACATACCTCTGGGTGGATGATGGTTGAACGGCACCCTGGAGAAACCAGTGGTTAGCCTAGATGATGCTGGAGAAGTGCCAGTATTCATGCGGAAAGGTCCACCCAGGCACAAAGAGATGGATGGATGCTTCAAAACCCAAGGCTTACCTGCACAGCCACAAGCCATTATGGGCTCTGGCTTGGTTGGATATCGTGGTGTCCCTGGACAGGCGGTGCTGCGAGATGTAGAAGAACGGTAGGAAAGGATGGGCACCGACAGAGTCTCGGGGAAACCCTTTAGAAGACCATGTTTTGGTCATCCGTTTCTCAAACACCATGAAGTGCGAGAAATCCAACAGAGGCGATCAAATCTTGTGGGGAACGTGTGCAAAACTTTGCAGAGTACCCAAACCTAATCGATTAGCCGTGTCCACGGTCATGGACAGTTTGAGCCAAAGGAACTGAAACTATCTGGAACTCTCAACACAATAAATTACATTGATGTGGGTATTTTAAATGTCAACTTGGGTATGAGAATTGGTTGGTGGAACCATCTCATTAATCAACCAACATTGTAGTAATTATGCTTTTGCCCTCTCTTGTTGTAGGAAAAATTTGGCTTTATGCAAAAACTTACTACCCCCACCTGCCATATTTGCATATAGACTAGATGATTACTTTACCCCCCTCTCTTGTGACTTTGCCGGCATATTCAATATGCTGACCTATACGGCTGCAACGTATCATGTCGCAGAGTACTTTTCTGACCAGGAGTGAGGATACGCTCTACGCTCGGTGAGATGCCCTTGGAGTCAGATGGACTCAACTACCTATGGAGCTTCCGCAAGTTTTTGGTTTAGTTTATCACATGAGTTAGCTTTCAGCCACTTTATTGTAATCCTTATTATAATAAAGGACTCGATATGAGATCTCGATTAATTAATGATGTGTGATTTCCCTTTGATATAAACATTGATGTACCGTGTGTGTACCAGCATGATCTTGGGTTGGTACAGAAACACCGAAGATTCGACCTTTCAAGTCGGGTCGCTACAGAAATGGTATCAGAGCACACGCTGACCGTAGGACATAACCTCTAGGATTGGAAAAGCCTTAGGATTTATTTCTCTTTTGTCTTTAAAATTCTTATACTCTCATCTACTCGTTTCTGACTTCCCTCCGATTTATTTCAAAATTTATAGATGGCCACCTTCATCCCAGTTTTGATCACGGAGTTTTGTCAGCCTGACGCAACGATGCCCTTTGGCAAGGAGCTGATGAGGATCGTTACGGATGTAAGGATTGCTTTGCCGAGCATCACCGGGACTCCTATCATGTCTTTTCCACAAGACGAACGCTACATGATCGAGGTGCACATCCCCGGGAAGACCTTTGGAAATCGTAAGGAACCCATCGACTTCAAGTTTGTGGCACCCAGCTGGATACTTGGGAGAGACATGGCCATTCATCATGCCCTTGGATGTATTCAGGAGGAATACAGAGGTGGAACCATTTCACCAGGACTCGACGTGGTTTGTCGCGGGGATGCCAATGGAAATATCATAACCACTCCCACTGAAGACACCACCATTTCCTATATCCAGACTTTGGAGACGCACATCAGGACCTTGGAGCTTCGGATACGTGCCGACACGAAGACGATCAAGAGGCTGATGAACCATGAGATTGACCTCGAAGCTGACTTACGGGAAGCCAAGTACGAGCATGAGTATGAGGTGAAGGATTTCTTAGAGAGGATCGATAAGCTGAACACTCGCATCGCAACTCTGGAGGAACAGATGGACATGGGTGAAAATCTTCATCCAGAAGGAGACATGGCTCCTTTGATCAGCAACGATGATGACTATGAGGAGAGCACCACCAGAGGAGGCCACTTCACCATGTACTTTTGAGGAGAACTTTAGTTATGCCCCCATGTATCTTCATATTCGTCGTTAAAACGTAGGTCGATGTTTAGTTTGATTTTGGAGATTTGTATCTCGATGTTTGAACCTTGAGTTGAATAAATGAATGAGTGTTTGGTGTGATATGTTTGTTGCATTGCATGTGGGTAGTGAATTTCCCTTTTAGGTCATTGTTCTATTCTAATTCTCACCCCTCTAAAACAGCAAGATGCCTCCGCGACGTGAGCCCGACTTCACTTTCCCGCCAGAGCTCACACAACTTCTCCAGCAGGAGAACGCCCTGATGTAGCTGTTGATTCAGAATCAGACCAACAACCACAACAACCACCCTCCACCTCAAGGCAACAACCTCACCCGTTTTCTGAGACTGAATCCCCCAACTTTCTCCAGCAGCACTAAGCCCATTGTGGCAGATGATTGGCTCCGCAAGATGGAGAGGGAACTCACCACCATAGGATGCACTGAGGCTGAAAAAGTGCGCTTTGCCGCCCATCAACTGGAGGGACCAACAGCTTCATGGTGGGAGAACTACACCACCACGTACCCCATTACTGGTGTGACTTGGGAGTAGTTCAAGCAAGCTTTCCGCACCGCACATGTCTCAGCTGGAGCCATGAGTCTGAAGAAGCGTGAATTTCGCAACTTACGCCAGGGGAACCGTTCCATGGCCCAGTACATGGATGACTTCAGCACGTTGGCTCGTTATGCACCAGGAGATGTGGCCGATGATGCAGCCAAGCAGGAGAAGTTCTTGGAAGGACTCAATGACGAGTTGAGCGTGCAGCTAATGGTGGCTACCTTCAACAACTACCAGGAGCTGGTAGACAAGGCCCTCATCTTGGAGGGGAAGCAGGAGCAAATCGAGAACCGCAAGAGGAAGTATGCACAGGGGAAGTCTACCTCTGGAGCTCATCAGAAGCCCCGCTACTCCCTGTACTCAGGAAATACCGGATCAGGGACCGGTAAGTATGGAGGACACACTCATCTCGTGCACAACCATGGAGGCCATAACCATGGAGGAAATGGGAATAATCGTCCCAACAATGGCAGCTTCAAGAATGGTAATAGAAGTGGGAATGGCAACCAACATCGTCCCGCTCCAGCTCAGAAGGATCTGAACCATATCACCTGTTTCAAGTGTCAGAAGATAGGGCACTATGCCACTGAATGCCCTCAGAACAAGCAAGGAAATGGAAACGGCAACAACAACGGCAACTCCGCAGCTAAGAAGCCAAATCCTTTTCCTCGTGCTCAGGTGAACCACCTTGATGTGGAAGAAGTCTATGATCAACCCGAGACTGTGGTTGGTAAGTTTTTATTGCATTCACGTCCAGTTATGGTACCTTTTGATTCTGGTGCAACTCATTCATTCATATCAAGGGTAGTTGTGGAAAAGTATGGTTTACCCACCAGAACCCTTAGTCAGCCCATTAAGGTCAATTCCCTAGGAGGTATGATGATGGTAGGGATAGGATGCCACACCCTGAAACTCCACATAGGAAACCATGTTTTTCCTACCGACCTCATCGTCTTAGAATCCCAGGGATTGGATGTAATCCTAGGCATGGATTGGATGACCAAGTATGAAGGAAACCTTGATTGCCCCAGCAAGTCTATTTCACTCACCACTCCGGAGAACAAGAGGATTAAGTATGTATCCCGACGCACATAGATGAGTGCTCGGTTAAATTCCCTCACAGGAGTTGTTCAGGAGGAAGTGCCGGTTGTACAAGACTTTCCAGATGTATTCCCGGAGGAATTACCAGGCATGCCACCAGATAGGGAGATTGTGTTTCTGATAGAGCTACTACTAGGGACAACTCCAATTTCCAAGAGACCCTATCGGATGCCCGCAAATGATTTAGTAGAAATCAAGAAGCAGATTAAGGAGCTATTGGATAAGGGATATATTTGCCCAAGTTCATCACCTTGGGGAGCCCTAGTTCTTTTGGTGGAAAAGAAAGACAAAACCTTGAGGATAGTGGTCGATTATCGTGCATTGAACGAGGTGACTATCAAGAATAAGTACCCTCTGCCGATGATTAATGACATGTTTGACCAGCTAGTAGGCGCCAAAGTATTCTCCAAGGTCGATCTTCGATCAGGGTATCACCAACTGAAGATCCGTGAACAGGATATACCCAAAACAGCTTTCACCACCAGGTATGGCTTATATGAGTATACAGTCATGTCCTTTGGTTTGACTAATGCTCCTGCCTACTTCATGAATTTGATGAACAAAGTGTTTATGGAATATTTGGACAAGTTTGTCGTGGTGTTCATCGATGACATTTTGATATTCTCCAAGAGCGAGGAAGAACACAAGGAACACTTGTGTTTAGTTCTGGAGAAGCTTAGAGAGCATCAGTTATATGCCAAGTTCAGTAAATGTGAATTTTGGCTGACGAAAGTCGGATTCCTTGGACACATTATTTCCGGAGAAGGAATAGCAGTAGACCCCGCTAAGGTTGAAGCAGTCACTGAGTGGAAGTCACCCACCTCAGTTAAGGAGATCCGCAGTTTTCTCGGACTTGCCAGATATTACCAAAGATTCATTGAGAATTTCTCAAAGATTGCCAAACCCATGACAGGGCTATTGAAGAAAGAGTCTAAGTATATCTGGACTGACGAATGTGAGGCCAGTTTCCAGGAATTGAAGGAACTTTTGGTCACAGCCCTAGTGTTGATACTGCCAAACATTCGGAAAGACTTCTAGGTTTATTGTGAGGCATCACATCAAGGACTTGGAGGAGTACTCATGCAGGAGGGAAAAGTTGTAGCATATGCATCTAGACAACTATGACCCCATGAGTTGAATTATGCCACCCATGATTTGGAGCTAGCAGCCGTAGTGCACACACTCAAGACCTGGAGACATTTCCTTATCGGAAATAGTTGTGACATGTACACTGATCATAAGAGCCTGAAGTATATCTTCACGCAGAAGGAGTTGAACCTCAGACAGATGAGATGGTTAGAGTTAATCAAGGACTATGACATGAGATTACATTACCATCCAGGAAAGGCAAATGTTGTGGCAGATGCTTTGAGTCGGAAGAGTTATGTGAACACACTCATAGCCGGAGGATTACCCCAGGAGTTAACCAATGATCTCAGAGAGCTTCGGTTAGAGATAGTTCCACAAGGATATGTTGCCACACTAGAGATTCAGTCCACCTTGACCGAAGGAATTCGAGAAGCCCAGAAATCGGACAAGGAGATAGCTGAGATAAAGCAGAGAATGAAGGAAGGAAAGGCTAAAGACTTTCGTGAAGATGAACAGGGTACTCTATGGTTTGAGAACCGAATCTATGTGCCCAATGACCCAGAGCTCAGGAAGTTGATACTTCAAGAAGCCCACGATTCACCATACTCGATACACCCAGGCAACACCAAGATGTACCTGGATTTGAAGGAAAGTTACTGGTGGACAGGTATGAAGAAGGATATTGTCGAACATGTTGCGGTATGTGATGTTTGCCAGGGAGTAAAGGCGGAACATCAGAAACCAGCAGGGTTACTCCAACATTTGCCGATACCCGAGTGGAAATGGGTAAGCTTGGTATGGACTTCATTACAGGACTACCTAGGATCCGTTCAGGATATGATTCCATCTGGGTAGTGGTCGATCGCTTGAACAAGGTGGCTCATTTCATTCCAGTGAAGACCACCTATACCAGTGCTAAGTTAGCCAAGATATATATGACCAGGATCGTATGTCTGCATGGAGTTCCGAGGAGTATCGTATCGGATAGAGGAACACAATTTACCTCAAAGTTTTGGCATCAGCTACATGAAATTTGGGTACAAGGCTGGAATTGAGTACAACTTTTCATCCGCAGACCGATGGACAGACTGTGAGAGTCAACCAGATTCTGGAGGACATGTTGAGAGCATGTGCACTAGACTATGGGTCCAGTTGGGACGACAACTTACCTTACGCAGAGTTCTCGTACCAAATAGTTATCAGACCAGTCTGAAGATGGCCCCTTTTGAAGCTTTATACGGAAGGAGGTGCAGAACACCATTGATGTGGGATGGTGTTGGTGACCGAAAACTTTTTGGTCCCGATCTTATCAGAGATTCTGAAGAGAAGGTCAAACTGATTCTAGACTGACTCAAGATAGCTCAATCCCAGCAGAAGAGCTATGCTGATAACAAACGCAAGGAGGTGACATATGAAGTAGGGGATTGAGCATATCTTTGTGTGTCCCCACTTTGAGGAATCAAGAGGTTTGGTGTTAAAGGAAAGTTAGCACCCAGATTCATAGGCCCCTACAAAATTCTGGAACGTAGAGGCGAAGTTGCATACAAGCTGGAATTGTCGGAAGGACTATCCGGAGTTCATGATGTTTTCCATGTTTCCCAGCTAAATAAATGCCATGCTGAGATGGCTGATATTCCTTTGAGAGACATAGTGCCCCTAGAGGCCATACAACTTGACAGTGACCTGACCTACGAGGAGAAGCCGGTCAGAATCCTCAAGACTACCAACAGAGTTACCCGAAGCAAGACCATCAAGTTCTGTAAGGTTTTGTGGAGTCACCACACCGAGGAAGAAGCCACCTGGGAACGCGAAGTAGATCTTCGTAGAGACCACCCGCACCTATTTTCTAGCCAACCCGAATCTCGAGGGCGAGATTCATCTTAAGGTGGGTAGATTTGTAACATCCCAAAATTTCATTTTGGAATGTTATGATATATATAGCTTTGCATCATCATTTTGTTGGAATGTAATGAATTTGTTGAAGTGCTTCTTTTGAAATTCTGAAAGGCCATTTCTATTTTTCCATGTATCTGTTGCATCTATTTGAAAACCTTTGGAAATGTTCAAAGAAAGAGAGGAGTAACATGACACTCCACACCAGGGGCATCTTGGTGAAATATTTGAGTAATTAAACGAGGGGTTATTTGAAAATTTATCTCAAAAGGATTTAAAATCAATTAGGCATTTTCTGAAAATAAAATTTAAAAAAGTTATTCAGCATGACAGAGGAAAAATGTTCACTCAATAGGATTAATTCTCCTCATCATTTTGATATATATAATTCCTAAGTTTGGAATTGTTTTGAATGCATTAAAAGAGTTTTTACTGCGTTGGAGATAGAAAAGGAAAGTTTTTAAACCGAATCGGGCCGGCCCACAGTCTTTAACTCCCGAATTCATTTCGGATCGGTCAACCGACGCGCTAACCTCGCCTTTTCTCTCACTCGCACGCGGGACCCACTGACCGACAGTGTCATCCGCACGCCCGTCTCCTTCCTCGCGCGCGCCACCGTCGCCGGAGATCCCTCTCTCCGGATCTCCCTCCTCTCTCCCTCTCCCGACCCCGCACCTGGCCTATAAAAGCGCCAGCCCTCGCCACGCTCCATTCCACCCCGAGCCCCCCTCTACCTCGCCAGAACGCCACCGCACCACCTCGCCGGAGTTCGGACTCCAACCGAACCTTCCCAAGCACGAGGCCGTCTCCTCCGTCGTCCCCAGCCCCGTCCGACGTCGCCAATCGACGCCGGAGCTTCGCCGCCGTCGCCTGAGAACTCCGGACGTCGCCCCCGACCACCGCATCGTCGCCTCTGACCACCTCCGACCTCCGGCCGCTGTCGACCTCGCCGGAACCTCGACTCCTCCCCTCTATAAGCCACCGGACCCCCTGGACCGTTAGATTTAGATCCAACGCTCGTGATTATGAGATTTAAACAGCGAAATGTTTTCCTCTATGCTTCGGTCGTCCGTTCATGAGCACCCACACGCACACGGCCCCGACCAATCATAGCTTGCCACGTAGCCCCTAACCAATCGATAATAGTTTCCCTTTTTCTGTTCCTGTTTTAGAAAACAGAATGAATTATGTTTTTTTTTATCATAGCTTTTTAAAAATTTGGTGTTTTTAGTTGATTCTTTTTGCAGTAGTTCACAAATTTGTTGTAGTTTATGTCTGTATGATTAGATTTCATATTTGAACTTTAAATTTTGAATCTAATCAAATTTGTTTAAATTACTAAAATATGTATAACTAGAGTTTAAAAATATATTTTTGAGTGAATCTTTTTGCCACTGTTTTGTATTAGTTAAACTTATCATTCTACATAGTTTGAGAATTCTTAGAATGAATCTGGTTACTGATTTTAACAAAAATAGAATCTGTTTAGTTCTTAATAGATTTTAATTAAATAGATTTTTATTTAATTTGAACCTGAAGTAGTTTAACTTTTGTTTTTAGATTTCATTAGGTTCTGTTGATTCAACATTAGGTGTAAATTTTTTCTGTAAATAAAATATGTTTTTCAAATTATTTTGTGCTCTAGTTTGAATAGGTTCATCTTGTTCATCATGTATATTGTTTAGAAAAAGTTTTGTAGTAACTCTTTTTGCACAATATTTTTATAACGAAATACTTTCTGTTTTCAAATAAAATTTTATATTTACTTTTCTGTTATCTAAATACCTAGTTGTTCAAAACAATATTTTTTTGACTTGTTATGTCTTAGTAGAGTTTTGACACCAAATTTTTTATAGTCTTATACTTTAGGTGATTCTTCTTTTGATTGTGCTTTTGTTTGTTGAAGCATTTGTTTGCCTTGCTATTGAACGAATTGTATTGTGTTTATGCTTATGGTGTGCTCTTGTTTGATTCGTTAGATCATTTGGAGTGCGAAGCTTGTTATCTAGAGTCACTTGATTTTGAGGATCGTCAACAAGGCAAGTCACTTTGACCATGTATACCTATGTTTTACTGCATTAGTTCTTCCATCTCCCTAATTGCATGCAAAGTAGGTAAATTGGAAACTTATTTACTTGTTGTAGTATCATGTGGTAGGTACCCCTCAACCCTTTGACACATTGGCCTCGAGAAACATTGATTTACATTTTGTTATGCTATTAGTAGACGGGGTTGGTTGTGTGATTCATGAGAGTTGTGAGTTAATAATTTCAAGACCTACATGATGATCAAGTCTTCAAGACTCCGAGTTTTCAACATACCTCTGGGTGGATGATGGTTGAACGGCACCCTGGAGAAACCAGTGGTTAGCCTAGATGATGCTGGAGAAGTGCCAGTATTCATGCGGAAAGGTCCACCCAGGCACAAAGAGATGGATGGATGCTTCAAAACCCAAGGCTTACCTGCACAGCCACAAGCCATTATGGGCTCTGGCTTGGTTGGATATCGTGGTGTCCCTGGACAGGCGGTGCTGCGAGATGTAGAAGAACGGTAGGAAAGGATGGGCACCGACAGAGTCTCGGGGAAACCCTTTAGAAGACCATGTTTTGGTCATCCGTTTCTCAAACACCATGAAGTGCGAGAAATCCAACGGAGGCGATCAAATCTTGTCGGGAACGTGTGCAAAACTTTGCAGAGTACCCAAACCTAATCGATTAGCCGTGTCCATGGTCATGGACAGTTTGAGCCAAAGGAACTGAAACTATCTGGAACTCTCAACACAATAAATTACATTGATGTGGGTATTTTAAATGTCAACTTGGGTATGAGAATTGGTTGGTGGAACCATCTCATTAATCAACCAACATTGTAGTAATTATGCTTTTGCCCTCTCTTGTTGTAGGAAAAATTTGGCTTTATGCAAAAACTTACTACCCCCACCTGCCATATTTGCATATAGACTAGATGATTACTTTACCCCCTCTCTTGTGACTTTGCCGGCATATTCAATATGCTGACCTATACGGCTGCAACGTATCATGTTGCAGAGTACTTTTCCGACCAGGAGTGAGGATACGCTCTACGCTCGGTGAGATGCCCTTGGAGTCAGATGGACTCAACTACCTATGGAGCTTCCGCAAGTTTTTGGTTTAGTTTATCTCATGAGTTGGCCTTCAGTCACTTTATTGTAATCCTTATTATAATAAAGGACTCGATATGAGATTTCGATTAATTAGTGCTGTGTGATTTCCCTTTGATATAAACATTGATGTACCGTGTGTGTACCAGCATGATCTTGGGTTGGTACAGAAACACCGGAGATTCGACCTTTCAGGTCGGGTCGCTACAGAAATGGTATCAGAGCACACGCTGACCGTAGGACATAACCTCTAGGATTGGAAAAGCCTTAGGATTTATTTCTCTTTTGTCTTTAAAATTCTTATACTCTCATCTACTCGTTTCTGACTTCCCTCCGATTTATTTCAAAATTTATAGATGGCCACCTTCATCCCAGTTTTGATCACGGAGTTTTGTCAGCCTGACGCAATGATGCCCTTTGGCAAGGAGCTGATGAGGATCGCCAGGGATGTAAGGATTGCTTTGCCGAGCATCACCGGGACTCGTAGCATGTCTTTTCCACAAGACGGACGCTACATGATCGAGGTGCACATCCCCGGGAAGACCTTTGGAAATCGTAAGGAACCCATCGACTTCAAGTTTGTGGCACCCAGCTGGATACTTGGGAGAGACATGGCTATTCATCGTGCCCTTGGACGTATTCAGGAGGAATACAGAGGTGGAACCATTTCACTAGGACTCAGCGTGGTTTGTCGTAGGGATGCCAATGGAGATATCATAACCACTCCCACTGAAGACACCACCATTTCCTATATCCAGACTTTGGAGACGCACATCAGGACCTTGGAGCTTCGGATACGTGCCGACACAAAGACGATCAAGAGGCTGATGAACCGTGAGATTGACCTCGAAGCTGACTTACCGGAAGCCAAGTACGAGCATGAGTATGAGGTGAAGGATTTCTTAGAGAGGATCGATAAGCTGAACACTCACATCGCAACTTTGGAGGAACAGATGGACATGGGTGAAAATCTTCATCCAGAAGGAGACATGGCTCCTTTGATCAGCAACGATGATGACTATGAGGAGAGCACCACCGGAGGAGGCCACTTCACCATGTACTTTTGAGGAGAACTTTAGTTATGCCCCCATGTATCTTCATTTTCGTCGTTAAAACGTAGGTCGATGTTTAGTTTGATTTTGGAGATTTGTATCTCGATGTTTGAACCTTGAGTTGAATAAATGAATGAGTGTTTGGTGTGATATGTTTGTTGCATTGCATATGGGTAGTGAATTTCCCTTTTAGGTCATTGTTCTATTCTAATTCTCACCCCTCTGAAAACAGCAAGATGCCTCCGCGACGTGAGCCCGACTTCACTTCCCGCCAGAGCTCACACAACTTCTCCAGCAGTAGAACGCCCTGATGCAGCCGTTGATTCAGAATCAGATCAACAACCACAACAACCACAACAACCACAACAACTTCTCCAGCAGCAGAACGCCCTTCCGCAAGTTTTTGGTTTAGTTTATCTCATGAGTTGGCCTTCAGCCACTTTATTGTAATCCTTATTGTAATAAAGGACTCGATATGAGATTTCTATTAATTAATGTTGTGTGATTTCCCTTTGATATAAACATTGATGTACCGTGTCTGTACCAGCATGATCTTGGGATGGTACAGAAACACCGGAGATTCGACCTTTCAGGTCAGGTCGCTACAAAAAGGTAATAGGCTCGGTAATGATGATGAACTCCTTGCTCTTGTGCTTCAAGATGATAGACTCCTCAACACACAATCACTCTCTCACAGATTTGGCTTTGTGGATGAGATGGGATTTGTGGAAAGCAACTTGGAGAGGCTAGAAATCAAGATCCATATGGTTGGAGTGGAAGATCTTGATCTCAACACAAGGGTAGGTGGTTCTCTCTCGGAAAATTGAGTAGGATAGGTATGGAATAGTTCTGAGTGCTTCTATTTCGAGTAGGTGGTGGTGGAGGGGTATATATAGGCATACCCAAAAATCCAACCATTACACACAAAATGACCAACTCGTTGACATCGATGTGTTAATCTCGGTGGTACCGAAGTGATCAAAAGGCGACAACTTTTGAATCTCGATGAGACCGATATAGGAATCTCGGTTGCACCGACAAGGTGACCAACAGTCGGAATTGCCAAACTCGGTGACGCTGATTCAACATTCTCGGACGAACCGAAAATGTGAACTTGCGTAACAAAAAGTTGGCACCGAAGGGTTAGGGTTTGGCTGAGTCTGTCTAGGGTTTGGAATCGGTTGCAGCGGGATAGGAATGTTGGTTGCATTGATTTTGAATGTTTGGCTATAGAGAGACTTTGGTGGGAGAGTTTGTGGATGTTTTGGTGACTATCACTTGTGCACGTATGACTTATATGTTGTTATTAATTACAAAAACCACCAAAGGAGCAAATGTGCTTTCAATCTCCCCCTTTTTGGTATTTGATGGCAACATATAGATCAAAGCTTCGACAAAGATATAATCAATGAATATAATCGTCGCTTTGAGAAGTATGTGATAAGCAAGAGCTCCCCCTTAGTTTGTGCATTTTTTAAATTTGCGTTTGAATGCAAATGCACAATCGATTAGGTACATGGGTCACTTCTTACATGTCACATACCACTTGGTGGCGTGCGAGAATAATTAAAATGAACATCATAACACAACACAATCAAGCAAAGATGAATGATCATCACATAAGCATAAAGATGATAGGAAATAGTAGCATCACACATTAAAGCGTATGATCAAACATCATCAAACGTGTATCACAAGCAACCAAAATAGTATCACAGCAATCAAAAGCAATTGTTTTTGAAAAAGCAACAAACACCAAATGCTCTCTCACTCGAAGCCTAAAGATCTATATACACTTCTCCCCCTTTGGCAACAAGTTACCAAAAAGTTCAAAGGCATACATCTAAGCGTTCTTGGGCGGATCTCCTCCGGTTGTTGATGAAGGAGTCGAGAGAACAGCGTTGGCGAAGATCTCTATAGATGTCGTGGATGAAGCTAGAGTGGATACTTGAGGAACTTGAGCTGATGGAGCAGGAGCCGTGCTAACAGTAGCAGGAGCTGATGAAGAGGGCCTCACGTTTGGAGCGGGCACTATGGATGATCTAGCCTGAGTAGCGAACTGTGTGCTCAGCCTGAGAGGTGATCCATCTGTTGGGGAACATTGCATGGGAAACAAAAAATTTCCTACGTTTACGCAATACCTATCCATGGTGATGAGCATCTACGAGAGGGAGCGTGGATCTACGTACCCTTGTAGATCGCTAAGAGGGAAGCGTTAAGAAACGTGATTGGTGTAGTCGAATGTCTTCGCGATCCAAATCGCCGAGCGTCCCGCGATCCAATCATGATCCGTCCCATGATCCAATCACGATCTGTCCCACAAACTTGATCATGATCCGTCCCGCGAACTCGATCACGGTCCTTCTGATCTAGCGCCGAATGGATGGCACCTCTGCGTTCAGCACACGTACGGCTTGATGACGTTCTCCGCCGTCTTGATCCAGCAAGAGGGAGCAGAGAGGAAGAAGAGTTCTCCGGCAGCGTGACGGTGCTCCGGCGATGGTGGTGGAGCTATTCCGGCAGGGCTTTGCCTAAGCACTGCAGAATTCCGATCTAGAGGAGAAACTATGCACTGGAGGAACGGGTAGCACGTGGCTGAAAATTCTGTGCAAAAACCCTAAAACCTCCAGCATATATAAGAGGGAGGGAGGAGAGGACTTGGCACAAGGGCCAAGCCTCCTTGGTTCGGCCGAAGTGGGGAGGAGAGGAGGACTCCTCCTCCAATCCTAGTAGGACTAGGATTCCTCCTTTTTGGCCTTTTTTCCACCTTTTCCCTTTGGGATTTTCTTCCCTAGCCGCATGGGCCTTGTGTGGGAGTTCCACCAGCCCACAAAAGGCTGGTATTTATCCTCCCACATCCCATGAAGCCTCTTGGGTCGAAATACCCCTCCCGATGGTCTCCCGGTACACTACCGGCACTCCCGGTACACTACCGATTAGCCCGAAACTTTTTCGGCGACCAAAACAGGACTTCCTATATATGAATCTTTACCTCCGGACCATTCTGGAGCTCCTCGTGACGTCCAGGATCTCATCCGGGACTCCGAACAACCTTCGGTCACCACCATACATAACTCTATACTATCGAAACGTCACCAAACCTTAAGTGTGCAGATCCTGCGGGTTTCAGAACTATGTAGACATGACCGAGACACCTCTACGGTCAATAACCAATAGCGGGACCTAGATGCCCATATTGGTTCCTACATATTCTACGAAGATCTTTATCGGTAGAACCACTATGTCAAGGATTCAGTTAATCCCGTATGATGTTCCCTTTGTTCTTCAGTATGTTACTTGCCCGAGATTCGATCGTCGGTATCTCCATACCTAGTTCAACCTCGTTACCGACAAGTCTCTTTACTCGTTCCGTAATACAAAATCCCGTGACTAACACTTAGTCACATTGCTTGCAAGGCTTATTGTGATGTTGTATTACCGAGTGGGCCCTGAGATACCTCTCCGTCACACGGAGTAACAAATCCCAGTCTTGATCCATGCCAACTCAACAGACACCCTCAAAGATACCTGTGGAGCACCTTTATAGTCACCCAGTTACGTTGTGACGTTAGATACACACAAGGCACTCCTCCTATGTCCATGAGTTGCATTATCTCATGGTCATAGGAACATATACTTGACATGCAGAAAACAGTAACAATAAACTGACACAATCATGTGCTACGTTTGTAGTTTGGGTCTTGTCCATCACATCATTCTACTAATGATGTGATGCCATTATCAAATGACATCACATGTCAATGGCTAGGAAACCTTGACCATCTTTGATCAATGAGCTAGTTCACTAGAGGCATACTAGGGACATAGTGTTGTCTATTTACCCACACATGCAATGTGTTTCCAATCAATACAATTATAGCATGGATAATAAACGATTATCATGAACAAGGAAATATAATAATAAACACTTTATTTATTGCCTCTAGGGCATATTTCCAACAGTCTCCCACTTGCACTAGAGTCAATAATCTAGTTCACATCACTATGTGATTTACATTGTAATGAATTGAACACCCATGCAGTTCTGGTGTTGATCATGTTTAGCCCTTGGAAGAGGTTTAGTCAATGGGTCTGCAACATTCAGATCCGTGTGCACTTTGCGAATATTTATGTCCTTCTCCTCGATGTAATTGCGGATGGAGTTGAAGTGTCGCTTTATGTGTTTGGTCCTCTTGTGAAACCTTTGTTCCTTGGCCAGAGCAATGGCACCAGTGTCGTCACAGAACAGGTTCATTGGATTTAGTGCACTGGGCAATACTCCAAGATCTGTCATGAACTGCTTCATCCAGACACCTTCCTTCGCTGCCTTCGAGGCTGCGATGTACTCCGCTTCGCACATAGAATCGGCTACCACGCTTTGCTTGGAACTGCACCAGCTTACCGCTCCCCCGTTGAGAATAAATACGTATCCGGTTTGTGACTTAGAGTCATCCGGATTAGTGTCAAAGCTTGCATCAACGTAACCCTTTATGACGAGCTCTTCATCACCTCCATAAACGAGAAACATTTCCTCAGTCCTTTTCAGGTACTTAAGGATATTCTTGACCGCTGCCCAGTTTTCCATTCCAGGATCACTTTGAAACCTTCCGGCCATACTTATGGCAAGGCTGACATCCGGTCTTGTGCACAGCATTGCATACATGATAGAGCCTATGGCTGAAGCATAGGGGATGACACTCATATTTTCTCTATCTTCTGCAGTCACTGGGCATTGAGTCTTACTCAACTTCACACCCTGTCACACACGCAAGAACCCCTTCTTGGACTGATCCATTTTGAACTTCTTCAAAACTTTATCAAGGTATGTGCTCTGTGAAAGTGCTATTAAGTGTCTCGATCTATCTCTATAGATCTTAATGCCTAATATGAAAGCAACTTCTCCTAGGTCCTTCATTGAAAAACTCTTGTTCAAATATTTCTTCACGCTTTCCAGCATTTCTATATTGTTTCCAATCAGCAATATGTCATCCACATATAATATTAGAAACGCTATAGAGCTCCCACTCACTTTCTTGTAAATACAAGATTCTCCATAAACTTGTATAAACTCAAATGCTTTGATCACCTCATCAAAGCGCTTATTCCAACTCTGAGATGCTTGCATCAGCCCATAAATGGATCGCTGGAGTTTGCAAACTTTGTTAGCATTCTCTGGATCGACAAAACCTTATGGTTGCATCATATACAACTCTTCCTCAAGGAAACCGTTGTGGAACGCCGTTTTGACATCCATCTGCCAAATTTCATAATCGAAATAAGCAGCTATTGCCAACATGATTCTGATAGACTTAAGCATCGCTACGGGTGAGAATGTCTCATCGTAGTCAACTCCTTGAACTTGTGAAAAACCCTTTGCCACAAGTCAAGCTTTATAGACAGTGACGTTACCGTCCGCGTTTATCTTCTTCTTAAAGATCCATTTGTTCTGAATGGCCTTTCTCCCTTCAGGTAATACTTCCAAAGTCCATACTTTGTTTTCATACATGGATCCCATCTCGGATTTCATGGCCTCTAACCATTTCTCAGAATCCGGGCCCATCACCGCTCCTCCATAGTTCGTAGGTTCATTGTTGTCCAACAACATGAGCTCCAAGACAGGGTTGCCGTACCACTCAGGAGTAGTACGCGCCCTTGTCGACCTACGAGGTTCAATAGTAGCTTGATCCAAAGCTTCATGATCATCATCATTAACTTCCTCTTCTACCGTCGTAGGTTCCACAGAAACATCTTTTTGCACTACGCTACTTTCTGGTTGAAGTAAAGGTTCAATAACCTCATCAAGCTCTATTTTCCTCCCACTCAGTTCTTTCGAGAGAAACTCTTTCTCAAGAAATGTTCCGTTCTTAGCGACAAACACTTTGCCTTCGGATCTGAGATAGAAGGTATACCCGACTATCACTTTTGGGTATCCTATGAAGACACATTTCTCTGCTTTGGGTTCCAGCTTTCCAGGCTGAAGCTTTTTGACATAAGCATCACATCCCCAAACTTTAAGAAACGACAATTTTGGCCTCTTGCCAAACCATAGCTCATATGGCGTCGTCTCAACGGATTTTGATGGTGCCCTATTTAAAGTGAATGCAGTTGTCTCTAATGCATAACCCCAAAACGATAGTGGCAAATCAGCAAGAGACATCATAGAATGCACCATATCTAATAAGGTTCGATTACGACGTTCGGACACACCATTATGCTGTGGTGTTCTAGGCGGTGTCAACTTTGAAACAATTCCACACTGTCTTAAGTGTCTACGAAACTCATAACTCAGATATTCACCTCCTCGATCAGATCGCAGGAATTTAACCTTCTTGTTACGCTGATTCTCAACTTCACTCTGAAATTGCTTGAACTTTTCAAACGTTTCAGACTTGTGTTTCATTAAGTAAATATACCCATATCTACTTAAGTCATTAGTGAAGGTGGGAAAATAACGATATCCACCATGGGCTATAACATTCATTGGACCGCACACATCAGTATGTATGATTTCCAATAAGTCACTCGCCCGTTCCATTGTTCCGGAGAACGGCGTTTTAGTCATGTTGCCCATGAGGCATGGTTCACATGCGTCAAGTGATTCAAAATCAAGTGACTCCAAAAGTCCATCAGCATGGAGCTTCCTCATGCGTTTTACACCAGTATGACCTAAACAACAGTGCCACAAGAAAGTGGTACTATCATTATCAACTCTACATCTTTTGGCATCAATGTTATGAACATGTGTGTCATCACTATCAAGATTCAATATGAATAAACCCCTCACATTGGGTGCATGACCATAAAAGATATTACTCATATAAATAGAACAACCTTTATTCTCTGATTTAAATGAGTAACCGTCTCGCAATAAACAAGATCCAAATATAATGTTCATGCTTAACGCAGGCACTAAATAACAATTATTCAGGTTCATCACTAATCCCGATGGTAATCGAAGAGATAGCGTGCCGACAGTGATCACATCAACCTTGGAACCATTTCCCACGCGCATCATCACTTCATCCTTTGCCAGCCTTCGTCTATTCCGTAGTTCCGGTTTTGAGTTGCAAATGTGAGCAACCGAACCGGTATCAAATACCCAGGCACTACAACGAGAGCTAGTAAGGTACACATCAATAACATGTATATCATATATACCTTGTTTGTCGTTGGCCGCCTTCTTGTCAGCCAGGTACTTGGGGCAGTTCCGCTTCCAGTGACCAGTTCCCTTGCAATGAAAGCACTCAGTTTCTGGCTTAGGTCCATGCTTGGGATTCTTTACAGGAGTAGTAACTGCTTTGTCATCCTTCTTGGTTTTACCCTTCTTGCCCTTGCCCTTGCCATTCTTCTTGAAACTAGTGGTTTTATTGACCATCAACACTTGATGTTCTTTCTGGATTTCAGACTCAGCGACTTTTAGCATCGCAAACAACTCGGCGACTAAATTGTTCATCCCGTGCATGTTATAGTTCATCACAAAGCTCTTGTAACTAGGTGGCAGTGATTGAAGAACTCTGTCTGTGATTGCCTCTAGCGGAAGGGCAATTCACAACTTTGCTAGACGAGTTGAATACCCAGACATTCTGAGTATATGTTCACTGATAGACCCGTTCTCCTCCATCTTGCAAGCATAGAACTTATCAGAGGTGTCATACCTCTCGATCCGGGCATTCTTCTAAAAGATAAACTTCAACTCCTGGAACATCTCATATGCTCCATGACGTTCAAAACGTCTTTGAAGTCCCGGTTCTAAGCCATACAATATTGCACACTGAACTATTGAGTAATCTCCATTATGTGCCTCCCAAGCGTTCTTAACGTCTTCAGAGATCATGTCTTCTGGTTGGTCACCAAGCGGTGCATCAAGGACATATGATTTCTGGGAAGCCGTGAGGATAATCCTCAGATTACGGGCCTAGTCAACAAAGTTACTTCCATCATATTTCAACTTAGCTTTCTCTAGGAACGCATTAAAATTCAGGGGTGCTACTGCACGAGCCATTAATCTACAACATAAATATGAAAAGGTTTACTTAGACTATTGTTCAAGATAATGAGTTTAGTTAATCAAATTACTAAAGATCCCACTCAAAGTGACATCCCTCAGGTCATCTGAGTGACACATGATCAAAATTCACCAACTCAAGTCCGATCATCACGTGAGTTGAGGTGGCTTCAATGGTGAACATCATCATGTTGATCATATCTACTATATGACTCATGTTCGAACTTTCGGTCTCTTATGTTTCGAGGCCATGTCTATACATGCTAGGCTCGTCAAGTTTAACCCGATTGTTCTGCACGTGCAACACTGGCTTGCACCCATTGTATGTGAACGTAAAGTCTATCACACCCGATCATCACGTGGTGTCTCGACACGACGAACTTTTGCAACGGTGCACACTCGGGGAGAACACAATTCATCTTGAAATTTAAGTGAGGGATCACCTTATAATGCTACCATCGTCCTAAGAAAAACAAGGTGCATAAAATTATTAACATCACATGCAAATCATAAGTGACATGATATGGCCATGAACTTGTGCTTTTGATCTCCATTAGATAGCACCAGCATGATCTCCATTGTCACCGGCACGACACTGTGATCTTCATCATCTTGATCTCCATCAACGTGTCGCCATCGGGGTTGTCGCGCCCAACATGCTTCTACTACTATTGCTACCGTTTAGCGATAAAGTAAAGCATTACATAGAGCTTAATGATTGACACGCAGGTCATACAATAATTAAAGACAACCCTATGGCTCCTGTCGGTTGCCATACTCATAGACATGAAAGTCATGATAATCTATACATCACATGATCATCTCATACATCACATATATCACATGATGTAATTGGCCATATCACATCACAACATACCCTGCAAAAACAAGTTAGACGTCCTCTAATTGTTGTTGCATGTTTTACGTGGCTGCTACGGGTATCTAGCAAGAACAATTCTCATCTACGCAAAAACCACAACGGTGATACACTAGTTGCTTTTCAACCTTCTCAAGGACCGCCTTTGTCGAATCCAATCCAACTATGAGAGAAACTGGCACCCGCAAGCCATCTATGCAACAAGTTGCGGTTGAGGGAACTGGTCTCTCGTAAGTGTACGAGTAATGTTGGTCCGGGCTGCTTCATCTCACAATATCGCTGAACCAAAACACGACCAAGGGAGGAAGCAATCTAAGCATTAACGCCCACAAACTCTTTGTGTTCTACTCGAGATCTCATCTATGCATAGACCTAGCTCATGATGCCACTGTTGGGGAACGTTGCATGGGAAACAAAAAAATTCCTATGTTCACGCAAGACCTATCCAAGGTGATGAGCATCTACGAGAGGGAGAGTGGATCTACGTACCCTTGTAGATCGCTAAGCGGGAAGCGTTAAGAAACACGGTTGGTGTAGTCGAATGTCTTCGCGATCTAAATTGTCGAGCGTCCCGCGATCCAATCACGATCCATCCCGCGATCCAATCACAATCCGTCCCGCGAACTTGATCATGATCCATCCCGCGAACTCGATCACGGTCCTTCCGATCTAGCGCCGAACGGACGGCACCTCCGCGTTCAGCACACGTACGGCTTGATGACGATCTCCGTCGTCTTGATCCAGCAAGAGGGAGCGGAGAGGAAGAAGATTTCTCTGGCAGCATGACGGCGCTCCGGCGATGGTGGTGGAGCTATTTCGGCAGGGCTTTGCCTAAGCACTGCAGAAATCCGATCTAGAGGAGAAACTATGCACTGGAGGAACGGGTAGCACACGGCTGAAAATTCTGTGCAAAAACCCTAAAACCTCTAGTATATATAAGAGGGAGGGAGGAGAGTACTTGGCGCAAGGGCCAAGCCTCCTTGGTTCAACCGAAGTGGGGAGGAGAGGAGGACTCCTCCTCCAATCCTAGTAGGACTAGGATTCCTCCTTTTTGGCCTTTTTTCCACCTTTTCCCTTTGGGATTTTCTTCCCTAGCCGCATGGGCCTTGTGTGGGACTTCCACCAGCCCATAAAAGGCTGATATTTATTCTCCCACATCCCATGAAGCCTCTTGGGTTGAAATACCCCTCCCGATGGTCTCCCGGTACACTACCGGCACTCCCGGTACACTACCGATTAGCCCGAAACTTTTTCGGCGACCAAAACAGGACTTCCTATATATGAATCTTTACCTACGGACCATTCTGGAGCTCCTCGTGACATTCGGGATCTCATACGAGACTCCAAAAAACCTTCGGTCACCATCATACATAACTCTATACTACCGAAACGTCACCAAATCTTAAGTGTGCAGACCCTGCGGGTTCGAGAACTATGTAGACATGACCGAGACACCTCTATGGTCAATAACCAATAGCGGGACCTAGATGCCCATATTGGTTCCTACATATTCTACGAAGATCTTTATCGGTCGAACCTTTGTGTCAATGATTCAGTTAATCCCGTATGATGTTCGCTTTGTTGTTCGGTATGTTACTTGCCCGAGATTCGATCGTCAGTATCTCCATACCTAGTTCAACCTCGTTACCGGCAAGTCTCTTTACTCGTTCCGTAATACAAAATCCCGTGACTAACACTTAGTCACATTGTTTGCAAGGCTTATTGTGATGTTGTATTACCGAGTGGGCCCTGAGATACCTCTCCGTCACACGGAGTAACAAATCCCAGTCTTGATCCATGCCAACTCAATAGACACCCTCGGAGATACCTGTAGAGCACCTTTATAGTCACCCAGTTACGTTGTGACATTTGATACACACAAGGCACTCCTCCGATGTCCGTGAGTTGCATGATCTCATGGTCATAGGAACATATACTTGACATGCAGAAAACAGTAGCAATAAACTAACACGATCATATGCTACGTTTGTAGTTTGGGTCTTTTCCATCACATCATTCTACTAATGATGTGATCCCGTTATCAAATGACATCACATGTCAATGGCTATTAAACCTTGACCATCTTTGATCAACGAGCTAGTTCACTAGAGGCATACTAGGGACATAGTGTTGTCTATTTACCCACACATGTAATGTGTTTCCAATCAATACAATTATAGCATGGATAATAAACGATTATCATGAACAAGGAAATATAATAATAAACACTTTATTTATTGCCTCTAGGGCATATTTCCAACACCATCCTCCTCCTCCTCATCATCATCAGAAGAAGAAGTAGAAAAGACCCGAGGGATGTGCATTGAGTCAACTTCCTTCTGAAGCTCTATAACTGTCTTTGTCACTTTGTCCACCTTATCATTGAGAGTCTTGATCCTTGTCTCAAAGATCCTCACAAGACTGTTCTGGTTGTCCAGAATCCCCTTAATATCCTTCCGCATGCCCTGAACTGCTGAGATCAAAAGATCCATTTGCTCATTTCCGGATCTAGGGACTTGAGCACTAGCGGCTCGAACTGCCGCTGCCTCTGCCTAAGCTGTAGCTGATGTGGGATGATCTAGGTCCATCACCACGATGTTATCCTCAAGCTCTGGCTGTAGGGGCAAATGTGGACGATCTAGAGCAAATATGTGCTTTTCCAACTGAGAGTTGATAAGCATCTTGATGTAGGGTGCATAGAAGCAAGAGCGCGTTTGATCAGCAACAACCCTCTTAATTGTCTCAACAATTAATTCCATAACTCTAGTCCTGGTGTTACTGTCAAGGTGGATCATCATGTTGATGGAATAGCCTCGGATCATCTTGTCATCTCCTGACTTGGGCATCAAATTGTGCCTCAGAATAGTGTTCATGGTACGGAGGCCAGCTTGCAGATAGTAGATGGATCCTAGCTTGTGTGATTGCACTTTGTGTGTAGGAAAAGGAGTATACATATCCTTCATGGCATTGTGGCTTGCCTTGGATTCTGAGTATACATCCAAATCACTATCCTGAACCTCTGGAACTCCTAGAAGTGCATTCCATTCATCAACAGTAGATTCATACCTTGCTCCTTTAGTCATCCATACAATCCTACCATCTCCATATAAATGTGTAGTGGAGTAGAATCGCATGATCATCTCATCGTTCCATGTAGTAAGCTCTCTTCCAACAAACTCATCCAGACCAATGCAGTGGAAGTTATCTTGGACACTTGGAAAGCGGTCCTCATTCTCCTTAATGAATTTCCAATCAACATATCTCATATCACTAACAGCTGGGCTCTTGTCTAGTAGGACTGTCTCATAGAAGTCATGTTGCTCTCTGGTGTAGAACATGTAGCCAACAACAGTTTTCTTCCTCTAGGCATATGGATCTATAGCTCTCCAAGCCCTCAATCCCGAGTCTTTCCTCTTCTTCATATCTTCAGCAACTAGGTGGCTGACATCATGTACTGGAAGATGTGGTCTGAGCTTCATCAAAGTTGTCAAGTCATCATCATCTTCAACTCTGGAAGCAGTTCCCTTGTTCTTCTCAGAAGCTGGAATCTGCCTGGTTGTCCTCTTTGGCTTTTCAGCAGCAGCCTTCTTGGATGCAGGCTTGGTGCCCTTGGATGTGCCAGTCTTTGGCATAGCATCAGCCATAAGCTTCTTGGCCTTCTTCTTGGGAGGAGCCTTCTCAACATGTTCTTCCCCCTCTTCCTCAGCAGCAGCACCAGCAGCCTCCTCTGGATCTTCATACATGGAGGTAAGCCTGCCAATCACATGAATAATCCTCTTTCTGGCTTTGTTCTCCCCCGCCTTCTTATGCATAGACTTTCTTGGGGGATCAATAGACATTGTGTCCCTAGCACTCTCATGTGCTTTGATAGTTTCAGAGTTGGCATACATCTTGCTGACAACTCTCCTGGAAGAAGTAGCTTCAGTAGCAGACTTCTTAGCAGCTTTTTCTTGCTTCTTGGCAAGAATCTCCTCAGGGATAAAGTCTGAACCCTCCTCATCTAAATTCAATTTCTTTCTGGTCCTTGTAGCTGCTTTGGGCAACCCATGGAAGCTGGGGTGCCTGGATCTGAAAATGAATTGGACTCTAGGCTTGTGCCTGAACTCATGTCAGCACCCTGCTCTGGCAAATTCTGGCTGTCCTCAGCATCTGACATACTGACCCTGTGAATAGAGTATAGAAGAGTAGAAGAAGATGAGTCATCACAAAATGAGGCTGGTTTTTGAAAGTTTGAACAGTAGATTTCGAAAGTTTTGCATTTTGTCGAATGAATATCGGTACAACCGAAGCAAAAATTTTGGTGCTACCGAGACCGACTGTCCCTCTTAATAGAAACTTGGCACACTTTTCGGTGAGACCGAAAAGAAGTACTCGGTTCCACCAAGACAGTTCTTAGTAACACAGAAAGACAAATCGGTGAGACCGATTTGTTTGCTTTGGTTCCACCGAGTTCCATCGGGCGGACGGCAAAACCCTAGAAAATCTAACATTCGCTAGACTATTGGAATTTTATGTGGATAGGAAGACGTGCAATAGGTGGCTTATAGATAAAATCAAATCCTATGCGCAAGAATCAGACGAGGAGTGCAAAGGAGGTCGAATCCGTACCCTAACTTGGCGCGAATCCGCTACGGCGGCGACGATGGAGAGGATTTCGTTGATGACGACAATTCCCAGCGGTGACGATAGAGAGGATTTCATCGACGACGGCAATTCCCAGCAGCGGAGGAGCACAAGGAGACAAGGGCGACGACAAGGGGTCTCGAAGGCGGCAACTTAGGGTTCTGAGGCGCGACGGTTTGAGGATGAAATTCAAAGCGTTGGGGTCCACAGTATTTATACCCACCACTATGGGTGACATCGATTATAAATTATCGATGTCACCGAGTTCCTCAATCGTCAGTTGACAGGGAAACTCGGCACCGAGAAGATGGAATCAGTGGTACCGATATTGAAAACCAGATCAATCTGTAGCGACCCGACCTGGAAAGGTCAAGCCTCTGTGTGTTCTGTGCCATCCCTAGATCAGTATGCTGGCACACACAGTACATCAATGTATATATCAAAGTGCAATCACATGTAATTAACGTAAAACTGATATATACCTTGAAAATCTTAGCGGAAACAGTTAACGGGAGTGGAGTCCCAATAACACCAATGGCAGGTTGAGTGTAGACCGTAACCCTGAATCGTACTCTTACCCGTCGTAGAGCTTATCTGCAACATAAGGCATTGCAGCCGTGTAGGTCAGTACATTGAATGTACCGGCAAGATCACCATAGTAGAGCAGAAGATAAAAACTATTCTATATGCAGTAAGGCTTTGTGGCTCTATGTCTGAGTTTTTGCATAAAAGCTGATTTTATTTTATTTTCCTACAACAAAGGAATATCAGAAGTTTTCCACTACAGAGTTACCTAACATGACATGGTTCCGCCAACGGATGTCATAATGCCCACAAGTATCAATAGTTGCCCACAATTAATTATCAGTCCAGTGTTGAGAGTTCAGAGATAGATCCAAGTCTAGAAGCTCTAATTGTCCGTAACCGGGGACACGACTAATCGATTAGGTTTAACTCTGCAGAGTGTTGTGTACTTTACCCACAAGATTCGTTCCCTCCTGGTAAGTCCTCGTACTGCCGGGTGTTTGAGAATAGGATGAACGAAACATGGTCTTTCAGAGTGTTTCCCTGACTACTGTCAGTGCCCATCCATTCCTAACGTTGACTACATCTCGTAGCACTGCCCAGCTAGAGTCACAACAAAGATCAACCAAGCCACAACCCATAATGACTTGTGGCTACACAGGTAAGCTTCCGGGCATGAAGTATTCATCCGTCTCTTTGAGTCTGGGTGAAGCTTTCTACAAGATGTCATGGGGCTTCTCCATGCATCCCGGCCATCCACTTGTTATTCTAGGGATGCCCAATCAACCATCCTTCACCCAGTAGTGTGTATTGAAAACTTGTTTCTCGAGTCTCGAAGTCTTGAGGTCTTGAAGATGTAGGACTTGAAGATGCCTTCATGAAGTTGTCGTCTTGACGTAGAGTCCTCCTTCTCACACCACTCACGAACGCTCACACCAAACCCCATCTACTTTAGCATAGCATTAAACTAACTAACGTTCCCGGGGCTTTAGTAACAAGTGGTGGGTTCCTACCTCATGCATTCTACTCAACTACAAGAATTTTCAATAACACTACTGGAGGGATTTGTTGAAGGATATCACTACATGCAATAAAACATAGGTATGAAATAGATGGTCAAAGTGAACTTGCCTGTACTGTTGATGAAGAAAAATGTCGCTCTCAGAAATACTTGATAGACTATTCGTCACTCTCCGATAAAAAGCTATATAATCAAACATTGCATTCATATAAGCAATCATACTAGCAATCAATTCTAACAATCAAAAAGTAACACAAAACCAAAAGCAACAAGGTTGTGATGAAGGAAATACTTAAGACAAAAACTCAAAACAACAAAGTTTCAGCAACTCAACTAAGGTTGGTTTTCTCTATCAATAAATCCTATTTTCAAAAGTAACAAAACAAAAACAAAGAAAATATAACAAAAGTATTTTAGTAAATATTTTACTTAGCAAAAAGAATTACTTTTGAAGAACAACTAAAATTATGAAAACAACACTCTAAACAACATAGGTTTTTGTCTAATAAACTTAACAACAAGAATACAAAAAATAAAATATTAAAATAACAGAAACAAGATATGTAACAACTAAATTAACAGAAAATATATTTTATAAAACAAATTTTATTTAAAGATATTTTCAAATAGCAAATCAAACTAGCAAATGGAAATCAATTACAAGTTATAATTAACTAGAATTGATTTTCATGCAATCAACTAATAAAATAATATTTTTTTGAAGGGCTACTGTTATCTAACAGAAAACTTTATAAAATCTATAAACTAATATAAAAGAAAAATAAATTAAAACAACTTAAAACAAAAGAAATATAAATAAACCTAAAAAGAACTAAAACAGAATCTGTTTTGTTAAAAATACTAATTTAATGTATTCTAAAAATTCTCAAATTCAATCTACTGTTAAATAAAGTCACTAGTGACAAGTAGCAAAAAGAATCAATTAAAAATCTAATTTTAAACTCAAGATATTTAGAAAATAAGATTTAAATCAAATATGTTTGAATTCAAATTTAAATTATTCAAATATGGTCAAACTTTATATCTGCAGAAACTAGAACAAATTTGAGACACAATGCAAAATGAATCATTGAAAAACAATTAAAAACATAAAATATATAAAGAAAACAAAAACTGAACTATTCTGTTTTAAAACAGAAAACAGAAAAAGAAAAAAATCCTAACTAACGGACAGGGGTACACGTGGCACTCTGTGATTGGCTACAGGGTGTGCGTGAGCGAGGGTTTCGGGCGGACGACTGATACCTAACGGAAAATGCTTCGGCGTATTAAAACTTCTAATCTGGATCGTTGGATCCAGATCTAACGGTCTAAGGAGGGGTGGGGTGCTTACATGGGGGGTCGCCGACGACGGAGCTTCTCCTGCGAGGCCGAGGCGGCGAGGTCGACGGGGACGACGCTCTGGTGGTCCTCCGGCACGACTGATGGCACCGGTCGACACGGGCGAGGACGGCGACTTCGACGGTAGCGTCAGCGGGGCTCGGGGGCGACGATGGCAACGACGGTGAGCTCGGAGGCGGCGGCGACGCTCGGGTGTCGACTGGGAGAGGGGCTCCGGTGGGTGTGGTGCTCGGGCGAGTGGATGGGGAGGTGCGGGAGAGAGTGGTGGAGCGGATGGTGTGCTCGGGTAGCGAGGGGAGTGGCAAGGGCGAGCACGGGGTCGGAAATGGCGCGGCGGCTGTGGGTAACTCCGACGAGCAATAGTCGCGAGAGGAGAGGGTCGGGGTCGGGTTTTTTAGGGCTGAACGGGTCGAGGAGGGGCTGGGGTTTTTATAGGCGGCCTCGTGGTTGTCCGAAAGGAAAGGGAGAGGGAGATCAGGCCGGTGATCTCGCCGGCATTGGAAAGGAAGGAGGGAGGAGAGAGAAAGAAGGTGACCGACGGGGCGATTCGGTCGGGCGGTGGGGTCCATGCGTCACAGAGGGGGAGAGAAGGGAAAGGGATCGGGCGGTCGATCCGAAGGAGATTCGGATCTTGCGAGGGAATCCTGGGCCGGTTCTTTCCTAATGGGCTTGGTACGTTTCCTATTAAAGGGATTTGTTTCCTTTTATTAATTTATAGAGAAGGAAACTATATTTATGGCAATCAAAACATTTCCAAAAAATGAAGATTTATATATTAAAATGACCAGGGGAATTAATGAAATTTAATGAACTTTTTTCCACGGCCAAAATAAATACTTAATTTTTTTTCTTCAGAAAATGCCTAATTTGATTTTAATTCTTTTTGCAATAAACTTTCAAATAACCCCCCTGGGTTTTTATGGTTCAAAACTTCACAAAATAACCCTGGTGTGGAGTGTCATGTTACTCCTCTCAAAAATCTTGACAAGGGTATTTGAATTCTTTCAAACTTCAAATTGGAAATCAAATATGAAAAGAACTCCATATCAGAAAATTTCAAATGTTTTCAAATTTCACTCTTCAAATCTTTTTATATTGAAGAAGTCATATCATCTTCTCTCACTGATTTGAAATGTTGGAATTTGAATTCCAAAAGCATATGGGAAAGTCATGTCATTCCCTCTCATTCAAAAGTTTTCAAAAAGTTTCAGATTTTCACTCAATTTCAATCACTCAATCAAACAAACAATCATTCTAATATTTATTATAACATTCCAAAATTTGGGATGTTACACAAACCTAGGCATTCGGCGAGACCGAGATTTTGTGGTTGGTTCCACCAAGATGCACTTGGGAGGTTTTAATGGTCAGTTCTTGTCGATACGGAACTCCGAGTGCTCCACACATAGAGGGATCAAAAAGCACTTGTTCAAATTTTGTGATGCAGCATGAAGAGTATGAGGTGAGAAAGCATAGATAGCTAAGGAGTGGTCCTAGCCATTCTTGTCTATCCAATTGGCAAAAGATAAATCAAAAGCCAAATAGCAACAATTGGATATCCTCGAATGAGTAAATAAGTGCAGACCAACATGCTCACACAATAAGATGTCAAAAGAAATCATGGCAAACATGCACAAACACTGTAGCATCTAACAAGCACTTGGGTGATGACAAAGTGATCTATATATGACTATTTCACTTAGGAGCCAAGTAAGAATACTTGATCATAGGTCATACTCATCATTTAAGCACAAATGGGGTTACCACTTTAACATAAAGCATTTAATGTTGTCACATACTAAGAGATGCTTTGACTCATGTCTTAGAGTAAAGCTCCCCCTTGATGTGACATCCCCCCATAAGAGGGATAAACTAACCTTGGGTTTTGTCGATGAAGATTTCATGTTGGTGAGGTAGTGGTGGATGCTCAAAGTTGATGAATATCACCAATTGTTGGGAGCATCCTTGTTGTTTCCTTACTCTTCTCACCTACATGGGTTAGTCCCAACACACAAGAGACAAATACAAGGATATCTATGGACATGGAGTGCAAAGCATGTGTGATGATGTCCATTGATTTGTTGATTACCTTGTCTCTTTGCTTACCTTTGAGGGAATGTGTGACTCCTTGAACTATTGCATAGGGTTGATGTTGATTGCAAATAGATCTTGCCAATAATGAATGTGAGTGAATTTCATTGGTGGAGTCACCCCTCAAGAACTTTCTACTTCTCCTTCTTGGGGACCCACATCAAGTTTATGGGGAACCTCGGTGTTGAAGTAGCACTTGTAGAAGTTGAGCTTGTAGTAGCCTTGGGAACCCACTTCACCAAAGCTTGGGATTCATATTCAGAAGAGTCAAAGTCCTCTTGGAGCTTGTTCTTGCCCTTGATCTTGGTGTCTTATGGTGGAAGGTCATCTTGAGTATTTGTCCCCCTGGGAAGAGTATTTTCACACTTCTCCTTTTGAGGAACAAACTTGGTATTGGGGTATTGACGTTCTGCCCACTCAACTCCATTAGCATTTAAGTAGCCAACACCACGATTCTTCCGGTATCCTCCATGCTTGCGTACAATCTCCTCAAATTGTTTCACCCAGCAAGACTCTTGTAGATACCTTTTCCTATAATTCCTTTCAATAAAGCATTTTCTTGCTCAAGTGTAACTTGGCTAAGAGAATCATCATTAGTGGAATCAATAGAACTACTACGAGCACCATCATTGGGTTTAGCATTTTTATTGTTTCTACTAGATGAAGAACCTTTCTTGCCTTTGTTACTAGTTTGCTTAGATTTGACTTGTGGCATGAATGTAGACAAGAGTAGTCGTTTGGCAAGATAAGATGAAGTCTTCTTTCGGAGATCGTCATTTATAGCTTTAAGAAATTCATGTTCTTGCTCCAAATTGAGCTTCTCGAAGCGTAGTTTCTCATGAGTTCTTACAAGCTCTCTATTATCTTCAAGAGTAGATTCATGGGCTAACTTAAGAGTGTTGAGTTCTTTAGTTAGTTCTTCTGTTTTCATCTTATCATCATCAATTGACCTATCTTGACTAGCATGAGAAATATCAAGTTCATTTTGAACAACATCACTAGTTTTATCACATAGCCAATTCATCATCATAAAGCAAATCATATTCATCACTATCGAAATCAAGATATTCGGGGTGTGATACCTTGGGGCCTTTAGCCATGAAGCAACTTCCACTCCCTTCATTTGGTGAATCAAATAGATCATAGGAGTTGCTTGTCACTAGTGCAATTCCGGAAACACCTTCATCTTGACTATAGTCGGAGTTGGAGTGATAGCTTCTCTCGGAGTGGTTGGCGGAGTCGGAGCCGGAAACCCATTCACCAACATGAGCTTGATGTTTCCTTATTGACTAGCTCTTGGTGTACTTGTCCTTCTTCTCCCAGTCCCTACTTCTCATTGAGGGTCTTTATTCATAACGATCATCTCTACTCCTTCTCTCTCTTCGAGGTGATTCATCTCTTGAGCTTCGTCTTCTTGGTGACTCTTCTCTTCGTTTGTAGGGAGTCGAGCACTCATTGGAGTAGTGTCCGGGCTTCCCACAATTGTAGCAGTTTCGGTCACGACTTGACAAACGTTTCTCTTCATGTCTTGAGTTGGAACTTCGACCTTTTCTTATATTCTTGTAGAACTTGTTGAATTTCTTGACCATGAGGCTTATCTCTTCATTTGTGACAAGGTTGTCTCTTGAGGTAGCGGGTGCATCGCTTGTGGCTTTGTAAGCACCGCTAGACTTATGGTGAAGCTCTTCCTTGTCTTTGAGTGTTATCTCATGAGCAACAATTCTACCAATCATTTCCGTTGGTTTGAGATCTTTGTAGTTGGGAATCATTTGGATCAATGTGCACACGGTGTCATATCTCTCATCCAAAGCTCAAAGTATCTTCTTGATGATGAATTTGTCTGTCATTTCTTCGCTTCCTAAGCCGGCAATCTCATTGGTGATGAGAGCTAGCCTAGAGTACATCTGAGCGACTCCTTCACCATCCTTCATCTTGAACTTATCAAGCTGACCTTGAAGAACTCTAACTTGGATTCTCCCACTAACTCAGTTCCTTCATGCATATCAACCAAAGTATCCCGAATCTCTTTTGCCTGTTCAAGATGGCTGATTTTGGTGAATTCTTCGGGGAATAGGCAGTTGAAGATAATGTCACATGCTTGAGAATTGAGTTGCAACATCTTCAATTCATCCGCGTTCGCTTCACGATCCGGTTCTCTTCCATAACCAAATAATTCACCTTGCAAGCCAACAAGAAAAATAGCCTAAATGGCAGGATTATGACCAAGCAAATGCATTTTCATGTTGTGCTTCCAACTAGCAGAATTAGTGCCATCAAAGTACGGACTTCTACAGTGATAATTTCCCTCACTAGATTCCATACTTCTCCTAGGTTGTGAAACCAATGCAATGGAGACCAAAGCCCTGATACCACTTGTAGGATCAAAAGTAGGTCTAGAGGGAGGGTGATTAGACTACTTGACCAAATAAAAGGATGCTTTTTCCTAATTTTAATTCTTGGAAAGTTTTAGCATTCATAGCATATCAAGTACACCCTACACATGCATGTCTTAGAGTATTGCAGCGGAAAGTAACAACAAGCATGAGTAAAAGGGATAGGATAGGAAGATCAAACGCAATTGTAGACATGATGGTTTTTCCCGTGGTTCCGATAGGTGGTGCTATCGTACATCCACGTTTATGGAGTCTTCAACCCACGGAGGGTAACGGTCGCGAGAGTCCATGGAGGGCTCCACCCATAAGGGTCCACGAAGTAGCAACCTTGACTATTCCATACAGCTTCCGTCCATGAAGGACTAGCCTCACTATGGGTAGATCTTCACGAAGTAGGCGATCTCCTTGCCCTTACAAACTTCTTGGTTCACTCCACAACACGAAGTAGGAGGCTCCCAAGCGACACCTAACCAATCTAGGAGGCACCACCCTCCAAAAGGTAATAAGCTCGGTAATGACGATGAACTCCTTGCTCTTGTGCCTCAAGATGATAGACTCCTCAACACACAATCACTCTATCATAGATTTTGCTTGGTGGAAAGCAACTTGGGGAGGCTAGAAATCAAGATCCATATGGTTGGAGTGGAAGATCTTGATCTCAACACAAGGGTAGGTGGTTCTCTCTCAAAAAACCTGAGTAGGATAGGTATGGAATAGTTCTGAGTGCTTCTCTTTCGAGTAGGTGGTGGTGGAGGGGTATATATAGGCATCCCAAAAATCCAACCGTTACACAATAATGACCAACTCGGTGACACCGATGTGTTAATCTCGGTGGTACCGAAGTGACAAAAAGATGGCAACTTTTGAATCTCAGTGAGACCGATATAGGAATCTCGGTCGCACCGACAAGGTGACCAACAGTCAAAATTGCCAAACTCGATGACGCCGATTCAACATTCTCGGATGGACCGAAAAGGTGAACTTGCGTAACAGAAAGTTGGCAGCCCAACTCGGTGGCACCGAAAGTAGTGTCGGCTACACCAAAGGTTTAGGGTTTGGCTGAGTCTGTCTAGGGTTTGGATTCGGTGGCATCGGGATAGGAATGTTGGTTGCACCGATTTTGAATGTTTGGCTATAGAGAGACTTTGGTGGGAGAGTTTGTGGATGTTTTGGTGACTATCACTTGTGCACGTATGAGCATTTTGTTCACCAACAAAACATTACCCCCCTTTTAATAGTATTGGCTTTCCTATGGACTCAAAGTGATTTCTCACAAATGTAAAATGTTGAGTCGTCTTGCTTGAAGCTTGGCAAACTTATTTCCTTGAATCTGTGGGTGATTCCATAGTCTCCACAATCCTTTTGCCATCACTATCATTGAACTTTTCCTGAAATATACTTGGTGGAAACATTAGTTCAATGGCTTATATGTTGTTATTACTTACCAAAACCACCAAGGAAGCAAATGTGCTTTCAGTATCGTATAATTAACTCATGTATACTTGTGGCGACATTGGAGTATCTAGGTGAAATTAGAGTTGGTTCATGTGTACCATATGGTGTTATTCTAGTATGATATCTTAGATAGATTTATCGGAAAGGATAACTTGGTTATTTTAGTATGAACTCTTGGATAGATTGATCGGAAAGGATAACTTGGTTATGTTAGTACGGACTCTTGGATAGATCGACCAAAAAGGATAACTTTAAGGTGGTTTCATACCCTACGAACAATTTCTTATTATGCTCTTCGCTAGATAAGACCTTTTGAGTGATTATTCGTTACACGTGGAGGGATGGTTATGTGATCTAATTATATTAGCATTGTTGAGAGATTGCACTAGCGAAAGTACGAACCGTAGGCCTTATTTCCAATCATTTATACAATATTTTGCTTGCTGTTTACCATGTGTTACCTTGCCATTTTTATATTTTCCGATTACAAAAACCTATATCTATCACCCATATTGCGCTTGTATCATCATCTCTTCGCCGAACTAGTGCACCTACACAATTTGCCATTGTATTGGGCGTGTTGGGTACACAAGAGATTTCTTGTATTTGATTGCAGGGTTGTTTGAGAGAGACCATATTCATCCTACACCTCCCATGGATTGATAAACCTTAGGTCATCCACTTGAGGGAAAACTGCTACTGTCCTACAAAACTCTGCGCTTGGAGCCCCAATACGAGTCTACAAGAATAAAGTTGACATCAGTCAACCCGTCGAAATTTGATTTGGCTCACTTGTTGGCTTATCAGGGTGTCTCTACTTTGTTGGGCGACTTATACACCAGTATCCGGTTCAACCATATGTCAGCTCATTTCTTTCATTTTTACCCTATAGTTGATCTGTGATAAACAAGATGGTCCTAAAGACCAGCAAAGTTGTCTGTTGGCTTAGGTCCCAGGAATCAGTGCTCACACTGGACACCCGTGTGAGCTAGGGCCTTCTGCTAGCTCAGGAGGAGATCAGTTGGAGAGCTCCTAAAGAGGAAATTCCCCCCCAACCTGAATAGGGAGAAGTGGTCATTTTTTCACATCATGTACACCGAGGTTTTCGGCCACCGGGGTGAAAATTCTTCAGAGACGTGCTCCACTTTTATAATATTAGGCCACAAGATGTTGTCCCCAACTCCATGCTGAATCTTTGCCAATTACAAGTTCTTTGTGAGGTGTATCTTCAGACTGAGCCTACCGTCAGCCTCTTCCAGGAATTTTTCTACATCAATCACAAAACCGAGTACAAGGATGGGCCCAACATAGAACTTGGAGAGATTTCCATCAAGAAGTGTAAAAACATCGCCTTCCCTGAAGCCAAATTGGCTAGTCATCCCAAGGGGTAGGCAAGAAGTTGGTTCCATTGCAAAAATACTGCCCCCAAGGCAAGAACCCTCTTTCGGGTTACAGGCCAGAGCGGCTCGATGCCATCGTTGCTTTTCTGGGTGGGCCATCCAAGGAAGAGAAGAAACAGGTGGTGCCTTACTGCTTGAAGTTAAGAGCTATGATAGCTCAGGGCCACACCAGTATTGACTTGACCCACTGTTGGATAAGATGGTGGATTCAGCCCCTTAGCATATGGGGCGGCTTAATGTGCAATTACACAGGCGAACTGACAGATGACCAATGTATCAGTCAAATTGACTTGTGTGAAGATGACATCGCCAAGGCCACCAAGAAGTTTTCTGTCGACTCAAAGGAAAAATGCAGCATGACCGGCTTGACTCCATTTTGTTTAACCAACCGAGTTCCTCCGGTAAGTATTGTTGAACTTGTTCATTTATTTTGTTTATCATATACTATTTTATTTGTCATACTTAACTTTAGGCTCATCCATGCTTGTAGGCGGATTCTGACCGGTGGAAAGCTAGAGCCAGAACTCCTACTCTTACCCAAGCTGGCCAAACGGGTGAGCCAGCAGATGAGGCTGAAGAAGAATCTCAGGTAGAGCTTGACTCACTTGGCTGCCTCTTTATGGAACTTGCTAACGCTTCTTCATCTTCTCAGGATAACATCGAGATAAGTCGAGCCGGTAATGTTGAGGTAATTTCAATTTCATCCAACTCATCAGAAACATATCTCCTGAAGAGAAAGAGATGAGTGATAACCCATAAGTTTATGGGATCGCAACAATTTTTGAGTGTAGAGTATTCAGCCCAAATTTATAGATTTGACAAAAGGGGAGCCAAAGAATATTTTGTTGGGGAACGTTGCATGGCAAACAAAAAATTTCCTACGCACACGCAAGATCTATCCATGGTGATGTGCATCTATGAAAGGGAGAGTGGATCTAGATACCCTTGTAGATCGCTAAGTGGGAAGCGTTAAGAAACATGGTTGATGTAATCGAACGTCTTCACGATCCAAATCGCTGAGCGCCCCGCGATCTAATCACGATCCGTCCTGATCTAGCCGAACGGATGGCACCTCCGCGTTCAGCACACGTACAACTCGATGATGATCTCTGCCTTCTTGATCCAGCAAGAGGGAGAGGAGAGGTAGATGAGTTCTCCAGTAGCGTGACGACGTGGAGGCAGCAGCGGTGGTGGAACTATTTCGACAGGGCTTTGCCTAACCACCACAGAAAACTAGAGGACACGATCTATCGGGGAGAGAGGCCTGCACCATGGCTTAGGGTTTTATGGTGCGGCTGTCCTATGTCCCCTCCGGTATATATAGGAGGAAGGGGAGGGAGTCCGACGCCCCTAGGTTCCCCCTAGGCTATGGCCGAAGTGGTGGAGGTGGGAGAGTCCACCTCCAATCCTACTCCTAGTAGGATTCCACTTGGAAACCTTCCCACACTTGGGATTTTTCCTCCTCCCACCTCCAAGCCGCATGGGCCCTTAGGGGCTTGCTTGCCCAGCCCACTAAGGGCTGGTGAGCCACTCTTAAGGCCCATCTTGCCTCCCGGCATGCGTGGCCCCTCCCGGTGGTCCCCCGGAACCCTCCCGGCACTCCCGGTACACTACCAAAGTATCAGAAACTTTTCCGGTGACCAAAACGGGACTTCCTATATAACAATATTTACCTCCGGACCATTATGGAGCTCCTCGTGATGTCCGGGATCTCATCTGGGACACCAAACAACCTTCGGTCACCATGATACATAACTCTATACTACCGATACGTTACCGAACGTTAAGTGTGTAGACCCTACGGGTTCGAGAACTATGTAGACATGACCAAGACACCTCTATTGTCAATAACCAATAGCGTGACCTGGATGCCCATATTGGTTCCTACATAATCTACGAAGATCTTTATCGGTTGAACCTCTGTGTCAAGGATTCAGTTAATGCCATATGTTGTTCCCTTTCTTCTTTGGTATGTTACTTGCCCGAGGTTCGATCGTCGGTATCTCTATACCTAGTTCAATATGGTTACCGGCAAGTCTCTCTACTCATTCCATAATACAAGATCCCATGGCTAACACTTTAGTCATATGCTTGCAAGGCTTGTTGTGATGTTGTATTACCGAGTGGTCCCTGAGATACCTCTCCGTCACACGGAGTAACAGATCGCAGTCTTGATCCATGCCCACTCGTTATACACCCTCGGAGATACCTGTAGAGCATCTTTATAGTCACCCAGTTATGTTGCGACATTTGATACACACATGGTACTCCTCCGGTGTCAGTGAGTTGCATGATCTCATGGTCATAGGAAAAGATACTTGACATGCAGAAAACTATAGAAATAAACTGACACGATCATATGCTATGTTTATAGTTTGGGTCTTGTCCATCACATTATTCTCCCAATGATGTGATCCCGTTATCAAATGACATCTTATGTCCATGTCTAGGAAACCTTGACCATCTTTGATCAACGATCTAGTCTACTAGAGGCATACTAGGGACATAGTGTTGTCTATGTATCCACACATGCAATGTGTTTCCAATCAATACAATTATAGCATGGATAATGAACGATTATCATGAACAACGAAATATAATAATAACCATTTATTATTGCCTCTAGGGCATATTTCCAACATATTTGGGAGTATTAGCAGTTGAGTTGTCAATTCAACCACACCTGGAGATAAATATCTGCAGCAAAGTGATTAGTAGCACAGTAATATGATAGTTTGATAGCAGTAGTAACAGTAGCGGTAACGATAGCAGTAATAGTTTTGTAGAAAGTGCAATAGTAAGAACAACAACAGTTACTTAGCAAGAACAATAAGTGGAAAACTCGTAGGCACTGGATCGGTGTATTCGTTGGATGATATTCATCATATAACAATCATAACCTAGGGCGACGCAGAACTAGCTCCAGTTCATCAATGTAATGTAGGCGTGTATTCCATAAATAGTCATACATGCTTATGGAAAAGAACTTGCATGACATCTTTTGTCCTACACTCTTGTGGCAGTGGGGTGCATAAGGAAACTAAGGATATCGAGGCCTCCTTTTAATAGAGAACCGGAACAAAGTATTAACACATGGTGAATAAATGAACTCGTCAAACTACGGTCATCACCGGAAAGTATCCCAAATATTGTCACTATGGGGTTTATGGATCATAACACGTAATAGGTGCATATGACTAGGCAAGATTGGATCAAGAACATAGATATAATGATGATAACATAAGCGGTTCAGATCTGAAATCATGACACTCTAGCCCTAGTGACAAGCATTAAGCATGGCAAAGTCATAACAACATCAATCTTAGAACATAGTGGATACTAGGGATCAAGCCCTAACAAAACTAACTCGATCACATGATGAATCTCATCCAACTCCTCACTGACCAGCAAGCCTACGAAGGAATTACTCACTCCCGGTGGGGAGCATCATGGAATTGGCAACGAAGGAGGGTTGATGATGACGAAGACCGAAGATTCCCCTCTCCGAAGCCCAAATTGGTCTCCAGATCTGGCCTCCAGATGAAGAACAGGAGGTGGAGACGGCTCTGTATCGTGAAATGCCATGTAACTTCCTTTCTATTTTTTTGGAAAAGTAGGATTTTATAGAGCTGGAATTAGGGTCAAGGGGCCCACAAGGTGAGCACCACCCACCAGGACACGCCAAGGGGGCTGGCGCCCTGGTGGGTGTTCCTCACCATGGCCCCCCTCTCTGGTGGCTTTTGGCTCCAATATTCCTCAAGTCTTCTAAAATAATTCTCCAAAAAGTTTTGTTCTGTTCCCAAAACTTTTATTTCTGCACAAAAACAACAACATGGTAGTTCTGCTAAAAACAACGTTAGTCCGGGTTAGTTTCATTTAAATCATGCAAATTAGAGTCCAAAACAAGAACAAAAGCAGTAGGAAAAGTAGATACGATGGAGACGTATCAAATCCCCCAAGCTTAAACCCTTTCTTGTCCTCAAGCAATACAGTTGACAAACTAAAAGTGACAAAGAAAAACTTTTACGAACTCTTTTTTCTTGTTTGCATAGATATGCTTAAGTAGCACCCAGGTTTTTAGCAAAGATTATGGCCAACCATGTCAATAGTAACTCTTAAGGATTATATTAACTCATATCAATGTCACAAGCCACTAGTGAGCAATAATAAAATATCTCAAGTGCAAACATTTGTCAAAACAATCATGATACAATATGACAATAGTGGTATCTCGCTAGCCCTTTTTGAGACCGCAAAACATAAATGCAGAGCAGCTCCAAAGTTCAAGCAACGACTAAACATTGTAATTCATGGTAGAAAAGATCCAGTCATGATGCATCCAACATTCACTATACACAATGCATGAGGATGACAATAGTGCTCTTAGATATGGCACTTATTTTAGAAGGTGATTTCTCGACATAAAAGTAAATAGATAATCCCTTCGCACAGGGAAGCATGGATTTGCAGAGGTGCCAGATCTCAAGGCTTAAATAAGATATAAGTATAATTTTGGGAGGTACACCCTTCCTGTCAATGTTACGACCAAGAGCTATCAGTATGTCCCATGTTAAACAAATTAGTGGCGGTTCCCAAGCGGTAAAAGGAAAAGGTTTACTCCCCCTCCACCAACAAACACACTCCACGATGAGTCGAATCCACGTGGACCGTCCAAACCAACAACATTCCCGGGGGAGATTTGTTTAATTATTTGCATTTATTTTGATTTCGGGACTGGGAATCCCTATTACCACCCTTCTCATGCAAGGACAAGTGAATAAACACTCATCATGAGAATAACCTGCTTAACATGGATGATACTGACCACCCCCTGTCACTCCACGAGTGGTCCAGGCACACAAAACAGATGTTCATTTGAAATTTTAGAGATGGCACATGCAAATTTACTTGGTGCGGCAGGGTAATACCACATATAGGTAGATATGGTGGACTCATCTGGAATAACTTTGGTTTAAGGATTTTGATGCACAAGCAGTATTCCCGCTTAGGACATGTGAAGGCTAGCAAGAGAAGCGGCCAGCTAGAGAGCAAAGACGGTCATAAACATGCATTAAAAATAATAAACATTGAATTCTATCATGGGTAGGATATGGATGGTGACCCACAAGTGTAGGGGATCAATCGTAGTCCTTTCGATAAGTAAGAGTGTTGAACCCAACGAGGAGGAGAAGAAAATGATAAGCAGTTTTTAGCAAGGTAATTTCTGCAAGCACTGAAACTGTAAGTAGCAATTAGTTTGATAGCAAGGTAATTTGCAACGATCAAGTAATAGTAACAATAGGTAAGGTGCAGCAAGGTAGCCCAATCCTTTTGTGGCAAAGGACAGGCCAAAACTATCTCTTATGATAAGCAAAGTGTTCTTGAGGGTACACATGAATTTCATCTAGTCACTTTCATCATGTTGGTTTGATTTGTGTTCGCTACTTTGATAATTTGATATGTGGGTGGACCAATGCTAAGGTGTTGTTATTACTTGAACTAAAAACCCACTTATGATTAACCCTCTATCAAGCATCCGCAACTACGAGAAAAGTATTAAGACAAAGTCTAACCATAGCATTAAACATGTAGACCCAAATAAGCCCCTTACGAAGTAGCACATAAACTAGGGTTTAAGCTTCTGTCACTCTAGCAACCCATCATCTAATAACTACTCCACAATGTATTCCCTTAGGACCAAGGATGGTGAAGTGTCACATAGTCGATGTTCACATGACACCACTAAGGGAATCACAACATACATATCATCAAAATATCAAACACATATCAAATTCACATAATTACTTGCAACATGATTTCTCCCGTGACCTCAAGAACAAAGGTAACTACTCACAAATAATATTAATGCTCAATATAAAAGGGGTATCGAATAGCATAATGGATGTGAACATATGATCTTCCACCAAATAAACCATATAGCAATCAACTACACAAGGTAATCAATACTACTAGTCACCCATAAGTACCAATCTAAGGTTCTAGTACAAAGATTGAACACAAGAGATGAACTAGGGTTTGAGAGGAGATGGTACTGTTGAAGATGTTGATGAAGAATGGCCTCCCCAAGATGAGAGGGTTGTTGGTGATGACGATGGCTTCGATTTCCCCCTCCGTGAGGGAAATTTCCCCGATGGAATCGCTCCACCGGAGGGCAAAAGTGCTCCTGCCCAAGTTCTGCCTCGAGTCGGCGGCGCTTTGTCCCGAATGTCCTCCTACTGTTTTTAGTTTTTTTGGGAATTTATACCAGAAGATGGGCTCCAGAGGTGGGCCAGGGTGAGCACGCTCCACCAAGGCACGTTTGGGGGGCCTAGCGCGCCATGGTGGGTGGTCCCCACCTGTGGCCCCCCTCTGGTAGTTTTCAGCTCCAATATTTCTTATTTATTATATAAAAAATCTCCATAAATTTCAGCTTCATTTAGGCTATGCATAATAGGTATCTCCAACATGCTTTTTTAGGTACTGAATTCCAGTTATCGGCATTCTCCCTCTTGGTGTAAACCTTGCAAATTGTGAGAGAAAAGGCATTAGAATTACTCCCAAAGCATTATTATGCATAAAACCATTGTAAATAACAGTAGTAAAACATGATGCAAAATGGACGTATCAATGGACACCATGAACATAAATATCATGAAGGCTATGTTGGTTTTGATTCAACTACATTCGTGAACATGTGCCAAGTCAAGCCACTTGAAACATTCAGAGGAGGACACCATACCATCATACTACATCAAAACCTGTTTAATGCATTTGACATCTAAGATAAATCATTATTAACTCCTAGCTACTTGAGCATGGCATGAGCAACTATAATCTCTGATTGTCATTGCAAACATGTTTGATCATAATATGTTGCATATTTACAAAAACAAAAACAAGTTGAGTTCATACCCGCTTCTCTCTACCATAGTCAATTCATCAAATACCATCATTATTACCTTTCACTTGCACGATCGAATGATATGAAAATAATAATAGTGCAAGAGTGTCGTGGACTAAGCTGGAATCTGCAAACATTTTATTCAAGAGGAGAATACAAAGTGATATGGGCTCTTTGTTGGATCAACAGTAAAGCATACGATAGCCACTCAACATTTTCATCATGGACTTATCCGTATGACTCAATAAAAAGGAAGATAATTTCAAAGAAACACGCTAAAATATTTTTGGAGTTTTTACTTTTTCTTGAAGAAAGCAAATAAAAGAAGGAAAAACAAAAACGAGAAAAACTATTTACATGGGGGAACTCCCAACAAGCAAAGAAGAAATGAGAAATCTTTTTGGGTTTTATTATAATACTACAACTAACTAAACTGAAAAGAAAAACCAAAAAGAAACAAGAAGTATTTTTTGATTTTCTCAAAGTTTTTCAAACGCACAAGAAGAAAGCAACAAAATAAATCTAGCATGGATAATACAATGAAAAAGTGTGAACACCGACAACTGGAATGAAATGCGTGAAAATGAATATAATGTCGGTGGAAACACATACTCCCCCAAGCATAGGCTTTTGTCCTAGCTTGGTAATCACCATCTGTAGCCTGGATAATAGTCTTAGTGATAGCCTACCGTGGCTCTTGGTGCAACCACATCAGTCCTTTTGGCAGCTTCCATCTCCGCATTGTATGCGCGGGCCTCGCTCTCAAGTACATAGTATCTTCCCTTCCTGTGATAATCAAAGAGAGCAGGAGCAGGCAATACGATAGGCACAATAGGACCGTTATCGAACCTCAAGTTGTAAGTATAGTTATTGACTGTGCCCTTAAGGAATCTATGGCGTTTCATGGCGTCAAAGTCTAAGTACTGGTCAGGTAAGATAGGATCATTAGGCCAGGGGATACTCCCAACCTCATAGCTAAGCGGGAGGCATAAATCCCACCATAGAAATTACCGTTAACAGCATTGAGATCCAGTCTCCGTGTAACGATTGCTCCTAAACTGTAATTTTTAATTCCCGCTAAAGCAGTGTGTATAAGACTCAAATCATGGACACACATTGTGCTACAATCCTGCTTGCCTACAATGCATTGCCATTAAAGAGTGTACAGTACTGTGTAGATGGAAAATGGATGCTTTTTATTCTGCCTTGTGTCACTCCTCTGATTTCACCGTAACAAAGGTTACTCAAAAATGACTCATACTCATATTTTTTTGGTTCGTCTAGCGAACCCCAAATATGGAATTATGCACGCTTCACAGAACAAGTCTAAAGGCATGGTGAAGGCATTAATTATAGAGACTAAATGAAACTCTAGACTCACGAGGGAAATATATAAATTAGTGAGGTGTTGAGTGCACTTATATTCGATGAAGGGAACCAGATCAGCGTTGCGAACGTACTGCTCAAATTCTTCCTTAGTACCTACACCTTCCATGAAGGTATTACACGGACAAAGGCATGATTTGGTTTCGGCGACCCGTATCAAGCTTGCACTTGGCTCAACATAAGATTGTCGTATAGAGCTTTCACTTGATGATGCCCCCGAGGATCTTCTCTTTGAAGAATTCCAAAATAATTGCATTTTTATTTGCAAACAATTTCTGCAAAAAATTGCGACACAAAATTTTGTTAAGAAAACTTGATAAGACTGGTAGAAACCACTCCTAAGGATGCCTAGAGACCATATCAAGCATTCAAACTACTTAGAACTCTAAGAATTCAACATGCAATCTCATCTACAACAGCACCAAGAGTAGCTAATTATTCTGAAAATAAACTACTAAATCAAAAACAAATTGGAGCAATGGGGGAGTTATATACCAAGAAGCAATTCCCAAAAACTGTTTCAGAAATGGAGCTTCGAGCAAAGAGATCGAAATCCACGGGTTCGTGAGAAAGAACACAAGGGCGAGAGCAATGATGATTCTTTTCTGGAGGTAGGGGATAACCTTGTCTAAGAGAATAAGTGAGGGGACCCATGTGGAGCCCACCACCCACCAGACCACGCCAGGGGTGGCTCGCGCGCCCTGGTGTCTTGTGGGCACCAGGTGCACCCCCTCTGGTGTTATTTGTACCAAAAATCAGAAAAAACCGTGTTGAATTTTCAGGACATTGTGAGAACTTTTATTTTTGGTCATTTTTTTAATTTCACGGGAAATTCAGAAAACATGATAAACATGGCATTTATTTTATTAACTAGGAAAAACAGAAAACAAAAAGTGGATACATAGAGTTGTGTCTGCTAAATTCATCAACTTCACACCTCTCAAAAATGATCCATTAATTAGGTTGATCAAGTCTTATTATTAACCACCTTCGATTAGCATGAAACCGAAGAACTTTCGTAAAACTAAGTTACCTCAACGGGGATATGCATATCCCCAACTATAATTATATCATATTTCTTTTTGGCAGTAGGTAGAGGTAGATGAAAGCTTCCAATAGCGAGTGTCACAGAATTTTAACTAACATGTACACCATTCACTTGGAATTGGTTCTTCGGAAAGTGCATCGTATGCTCATTACCATTGATATGAAAAGTGACTTTGCTTATTGCAATCAATAACAGCCCCTGCAATATTCAAAAAGGGTATACCAAGGATAATCGACATGTTTTCGTCCTTGGGCATCTCAAGAATAACAAAGTCCGTTAAGATAGTAACATTTTGTAACAACAACAGGCACATCCTCACAAATACCGATAGGTATGTCAGTTGATTTGTCTGCCATTTCCAAAGATATTTAAATAGCTGTGAGTTTATTCAAATCAAGACTTTTATATAAAGAGAAAGGCATAACACTAACCCGAGCTCCCAAATCACACAAATCAGTTTTGACATAATTTCTTTTAATGGAGCAAGATATAGTTGGTATTCTAGGATCTCCAAGTTTTTTTAGGCACTCCATCCTTAAAATAATAATTAGCACGCATGGTGGAGATTTCAACTTCAGGTATCTTTCTTTTATTAGTGATGATGTCTTCGTGTATTTAGCATAAGGAGACATCTTTAAGATATCAGTTAAGCGGGTATGCAAAAAGTCTGGTCTAATCATTTCAGCAAAGCATTCAAATTCTTCACCATACTTTTTCTTAGATGGTTTAGGTGGAAAAGGCATGGGTTTTGAACCATGGCCCTCTTTCTTTACCATATTTTCTAGCCACAAAGTCTTTTTTACCACATCGTTTGTTTTTAGGTTGTGGGTTATCAAGATCAACAACAAGTTCTATTTCTAAATCATTATCTTATTCTTTATCATTACTAGAGTGAGTATCCTTATCAACATCACTATCATTATCATTATCACTAGGTGGATCCTCATTACCAGATTGAGTTTCAGCATCAGAAATAGAAACATCATTATTATTAGGAGTTTTTTCTATCTCAGGTTCCCTACGGGCATGCAAAGTCCTATCATTTTTCTTTTTCTTTTTCTTCTTAGAGGGACTAGGTGTATCAGCATTAATTCCTTGAGAGTCTTGTTCAGTTCTTTTAGGATGACCCTCGGGATAAAGAGGTTCTTGGGCCATTCTACCTCCTCTAGTCACTACTCTAATAGCATGATCATTCATATTATTATTCATTTCACTAAGAATTTCTTTTTGAGATTTAGCAACTTGTTCTAACCGAGTTTGAACCATAGAGGCATGTTTTCCTACACCTCTAACATCATTATTGATTCTAAATAAAAAGTCACAGAAGCGAGCAATCATATCAGAATTATATTTCAACTGTTTCAGAACATTTGCATTGAAGTGATCTTGTTTCCTAATGTAGTTATCAAACTCATATAAGCATTGACTATGATGTTTATTGTAAGGTATATCACCTTCATCAAACTTTAATAAAGAATTTACCTCTACCACTTGTGGAGGTGGTGGTGTGTTAAGTCCATGTATTTCCTCAATAGGTGGTAAATTCTTAACATCCTTAGCCTTAATACCTTTCTCCTTCATACATTTCTTTGCCTCTTGCATATCTTCAGGACTGAGAAATAAGACACCCATGTTCGTCGGAGTGGGTTCAAGTGGTGGTTCACGGAGAGTCAAATAATCATATTTTTTAATATATTATTCAATAGTTCCCCAGCTTGTTCAACAGTTTGTTCCCTGAAAACACAACCAACACAACTATCTAGGAAGTCCCTAGAAGTATTAGTTAGTCCATTATAGAAGATATCAAGTATTTCATTTTTCTTAATTGTATGATCAGGCAAAACATTAAGCAATTGGAGAAGCCTCCCCCAAGCTTGTGGGAGACTCTCTTCTTCAATTTGCACAAAGTTAAATATTTCCTGCAAGGCAACTTGTTTCTTATGAGGAGGAAAATATTTTTCAAAGAAGTAGTAAATCATACCCTGGGGACTACACACACAACCAGGAGTAAGAGTATTGTACCATATCTTAGCATCACTCTTTAATGAGAACGGAAATAATTTGAGAATATAATCTTCTCATCATGAGCAAATAAGGTAGCTATATCATTCAGCTTAGTAAGATGTGCTACCACAGTTACGGTTTGATAGCCATGAAGAGGATCAGATTCAACCAAAGTAATTAACTCTGGGCCAGCAAAGAATTCATAATCCTTATCGATAAAAAAGATAGGTGAAGTAGCAAACTTAGGATCACATTTCATTTTAGCATTCAAAGTTTTTTCCTTATACTTGCATAGTAGTTTCTTAAGATCATTTCTATCCTTACAAGCAAGAATCTCTCTAGCTATTTCTCAATCCAAAACATAACCTTTAGGTATATTAGGCATTTCAAATCTAGGAGAGCTAGGCCTAATAGGTGTTTCATAAGTATCAATTTCATAGATCTCATCAGTTTTAGCAGTTTCATCAGTTTCAATGATTCCATTCTCTCTAGCTCTAGCAATTTGTTCATCATGAAATTCACCTAGTAGCACATTATCATCAAGCATGGTACTAGTATCATGATAGGCATCATTCATAGCAGAAGTAGCATCATTAATATCAGGATCAATAGCATGTGGTGGCGTTGCAAACTTACTCATAACCGAAGGTGAATCAAGTGCAGAGCTAGATGGCAATTCCTTACCTCCCCTCGTCGTAAAGGGAAAAATCTTGGTTTTAGTATACTTCAGATTGTTCATAGTGATCAATTGATACAAATCCCAAGTGGCTTAACAAATATAGCTATGTTCCCCGGCAACGGCGCCAGAAAAAGGTCTTGATAACCCACAAGTATAGAGGATCACAACAGTTTTTGAGGGTGGAGTATTCAACCCAAATTTATAGATTCGACACAAGGGGAGCCAAAGAATATTTGAGAGTATTAGCAGTTGAGTTGTCAATTCAACCACAACTGGAGATAAATATCTGCAGCAAAGTGATCAGTAGCATAGTAATATGATAGGTTGATAGCAGTAGTAATAGTAACAGTAGCAGTAATAGTTTTGTAGCAAGTGCAATAGTAACAACAACAGTAGTAACTTAGCAAGAACAATAAGTGGAAAACTCATAGGCACTTGATCAATCTATTCGTTGGATGATATTCATCATATAATAGTCATAACCTAGGGCGACATAGAACTAGCTCCAGTTCATCAATGTAATGTAGGCATGTATTCCGTAAATAGTCATACATGCTTATGGAAAAGAACTTGCATGATATCTTTTTTCCTACCCTCCCGTGGCAGCAGGGTCCATAAGGAAACTAAGGGATATTAAGGCCTCCTTTAATATAGAACCTGAACAAAGCATTAACACATGGTGAATACATGAACTCCTCAAACAACGGTCATCACCGGAAAGTATCCCAAATATTGTCACTATGGGGTTTACAGATCATAATAAGTAATAGGTGCATATGACTAGGCAAGATCCGATCAAGAACATAGATATAATGATGATAACATAAGTGGTTCATATCTGAAATCATGGTACTCAGGCCCTAGTGACAAGCATTAAGCACGGCCAAGTCATAGCAACATCAATCTTAGAACATAGTGGATACTAGGGATCAAGCCCTAACAAAACTAACTCGATTACATGATGAATCTCATCCAACTCCTCACCGACTAGCAAGCCTATGAAGGAATTACTCACTCCTGGTGTGGAGCATCATGGAATTGGCAACGAAGGAGGGTTGATGATGATGAAGACCAAAGATTCCCCTCTCCGGAGCCCCAAATGGACTCTAGATCTGGCCTCCCGATGAAGAAGAAGAGGTGGCGGCGGCTCCATATCGTGAAACGTGATGAAACTTCCTCTCTCATTTTTTCCAGGAAAAATAGGATTTTATAGCGCTGGAATTAGGGTTGCCCCCCCCACAAACTGAGCACCACCCACCAGGCTGCGCTAGGGGGGCTAGCGCGCCCTGGTGGGTGTTCCTCACCCTAGCCCCCCTCTCTGGTGGATTTTGGCTCCAATATTACTCAAATATTCTGAAATAATTCTCCAAAAAGTTCCGTTCCATTCCGAGAACTTTTATTTCTGAACGAAAACAACACCATGGTAGTTCTGCTGAAAACAACGCCAGTCCGGGTTAGTTTCATTCAAATCATGAAAATTAGAGTCCAAAACAAGAATAAGAGCATTAGTAAAAGTAGATACGATGGAGGTGTATCAATGACCCGTCCGAAAAGTTAAGTTTTCGCATACAAATGCTCATTTAATTCCCAAATTTCTTTCGAACAAAACTCAAGATGCCGGGATGTCAAAGCGCAAGGCCTAGAGCAGCTGTGGAGAATTATCTTCCGGCTTACCTTTGGAGCCAGCCGCCCGCAAATAGCGAGTTGAGGTGCCTCATAGTCCAGCTCCATCTAGTCCTTGAGTCGGTCTTTTTAACAAGCACTCAACCCTTCTGATTCAAATTATCAAGAAAGGTTGCCCTCTTCTGGTGAGTCGTCCGCAACTCAACTCCCCGCTTTCATCATCAACCGTGGGTAAACTTTACTGATTTTTTATTTTGCTTTTGTTTCCACTCATAGTTCCTTTGACCCAATATGGCCTTCATGATTGCAGAGCCGAGGCTTTCACGAGGAAGAAAACTGGCGAGTCATTTTCTACTCCGGCCACTGATCCTGCCACTCAAGACCCGCTAGTGAACGTATCAAAATTTGATGTTATTGGTTAGCAAGATCCAGCCTTAGGGAACGAGCTAATTCATGAAAACGGGTCGGTCTGCGTTGAAGAGCTGGCGATAATGGAAGAGTAGGTCATAAAGCAGGCTACACATGATGACCCGGCCCCGAACGTTGACCCGTCAAGCCCTGTTCAAGCATCCCATCATGTTGACGGGTGGATAATGTCGTCCCACCTCCCACAATGGGTGATACAAAAATGACCATTATAGTTGAAGCTTTCAAGGCGCTTGAAGTTTCGACTGCCTTGGCTCAAATTGTGGCCAAGGATGAGCCGGTCTCTTTGTCAAAGGGAAAAAGCAAGATGGACCTCCCCAATGTTGCCCATCTTGGAGTCAATGGTCGTCACCGGGAATACTTGACCCGGCTATCTGAGAACCGAGACGTTGAGATGAACTTGATATGCATTCTCAAGTGCAAGTATGAGGTATGAAATAATCACCCCTATTTTCCTTAGTCATATATACTCTTGTAGCCCCAAGGGTTAGCTCATTGAGATGTTTTAATGAGTTAGGTCTTCAAAAAATAACTTTGTAACTTGTGAGAACTGTCCATAGCCCCCAAGCACCGACTACGTAGGATGAGTAGTAAGTTGGGTCTTAAATTCATAATCTATGATATGTGATGTTGACCATAGCCCCCAAGGGCCAGCTCATCTCTTTGAGATGTCCGAGTCTTCCCAAGAATAACTTGTAATTTGGCAAGAACTGCTCATAGCCCCCAAGTACCAGCTTGTTATGAACATAACAATCCAGTGCTTTTAAGAGATCTATAATCATCATAAGAGAGAATTAAACCTATGACCCCGAAGATCGGATCAAGAACATAGATATCATGATGATAACATAAACGGTTCAGATCTGAAATCATGGTACTCGGGCCCTAGTGACAAGCATTAAGCATGGCAAATTCATATCAACATCAATCTTAGAACATAGTGGATACTAGGGATCAAGCCCTAACAAAACTAACACGATTACATGATGAACCTCATCAACTCCTCATCGACAAACAAGCCTACAAAGCAATTACTCACTCCCGATGGGGAGCATCATGGAATTGGTGATGGAGGGTTGATGACGACGAAGACCGAAGATTCCCCTCTCCAGAGCCCCAAACGGGCTCCAGATCCGGCCTCCCGATGAAGAACAGGAGGTGGCGGTAGCTCCGTCTTGAGAAACGCGATAAAACTTTCTCCTTGATTTTTCTCTCCAGAAATATGAATTTATAGTGCTGGAATTAGGGTCAGCGGGGCCACGAGGTGGGCACAACCCACCAGGATAGAAAAAAAACCTGATGATAATAATGATGTTTCTATTTCTGATGCTGAAACTCAATCTAGAATGAACACGTACCTAGTGATAATGAAAATGATAATGGCCGACTCATTTCTTAGAATGAGATGGGTCTTCTTAGAAGAAAGGAAGTCATGCATTAGCCCCCAAGTGCCATGTAGAATACTTGCAATTGCATGGGACTTGAAAATAGAACAAAATTTTGTGTATCGTAGCCCCCAAGTGTCGGGTCGTCTGCTTGTGGCGGCTCGGGATTTGTAAACTGATACTAAGAACTTTAAATATTTAGGATATGTGATACGTCTCCATCGTATCTATAAATTTTGATTGTTTGATGCCAATATTATAAACCTTTCACGTACTTTTGGCAACTATTTATATGATTTATTGGACTAACCTATTGATCCAGTGCCCAGTGCCACTTCCTGTTTTTTGTGTGTGTTTTGTTTCATAGAAATTCCATATCAAATGAAGTCTAAACATGATAAAAATTTATGGATATTTTTTTGGAATATTTGTGAACTTTGAGAAGTGGAATCAATGCAAACGGAGGCCCACAGTGGGCATGACATACCAGAGCACGAGCCAAGGCCAAACGCGCCTTGGTGGAGGGTTGCCGCCTCGTAGGTCGGTTGGAGCTCCCCTTCAGGAGAACGAAATATAATTTTGGATAAAAATCCCCTCACAATTTTAGCCCGATCGGAGTTACGGATCTCCAGGAATATAAGAAACGGGTTTCAACCAGAAAACAGGAACGTGAAACAGAAGAGAACAGAAAGGGAGATCCAATCTCGGAGGGGCTCCCTCTCCTCCACTGCCATGGAGGCCATGGACCAAAGGGGGAAATCTCCTCCCATATGGGGGGAGGCCAATGAAGAAGGAGGAGGAGGTGGGCTCTCCCCCGTCTCCCGGTGACGCCGAAACGATGCTGGGGCAAGCGTCGTGACGGCAATCTACATCAAGAATCTTTCCGCCATCAACACCAACTCTCTCCCCCTCTTGCAGCGGTGTAACACCTCTATTCCCCGCTGCAGTCTCTACTTACACATGGTGCTCAACTCCATATATTATTTCCCAATGATATTTGGCTATCCTATGATGTTTGAGTAGATCTCTTTTGTCCTATGGGTTAATTGTGGTATGAGGTTATGGATGTGAGTTGTATGTTGAGATGGTGTTGTCCTATGGTGCCCTCCATGTCGCATAAACATGAGAGATCCACACTATAGGGTGTTGCAATATGTTCATGATTTGCCTATAGTGGGTTGCTTGAGTGACAGAAGCATAAACCTGAGTAGGTGGGTTGTTGTGTATGGGAGTAAAGAGGACTTGATAATTAATGCTATGGTTGGGTTTTACCTTAATGATATTTAGTAGTTGCTGATGCTTGCTAGAGTTCCAATCATAAGTGCATATGATCCAAGTACAGAAAGTGCGTTAGCGTATGCCTCTCCCTCATTGCATGTAACAAGCATCTACCATATCATATTCAATTGCCTATGGACAATATTTCTCTTGCATTACACAAAAATCTTGCCATTGAACTATTTACTTTTATTGTTCTTTTATTAAAACAGCAACTAACTTTTATTTCCATGTTATTTATTATCTTGCAAAGTAATTCTAGTTTTATTCCCACAAAGTAGTTTCATACTTGTTCTAGGTAAAGCAAGCATTAGCGTGCATAGAGTTATATCGGTGGTCAATACAACCTGGGGGAATATTTGTTCTACCTTTAGCTCCCCGTTGGGTTTGACACTCTTACTTATTGAAAAAGGTTACAAATGATCCCCTACACTTATGGGTTATCAATATGTTGGATGAAGCTAAGTCGTTTGTGGCCGGCTTATAGAAGATACTCAAATAGGAAAAGGAGCTGAAAAAGGTAGCTGAGAAGAAGGCGGTCTCAAGAACTCGCTGCGCTTGTCGGCTGAAACTTTGAAGAAAACAAGAGCTGAGGCTGAGCAAGAAAAAGCCAATCTGTAGAAACAAGCAGAAGATGCTGATAAAAGACTCAACCCAGTCATTGAGGAGTTAAAAACTCTGAAGCAACACATCATGAATATGACTATAGCCATCTTCGATATGGTTATATCTTCAATATCCTCATAATCCCGGTTATGCTTGTTGTTGGCTTATTAATGTGTCTCTTCCTTGTATAGGGAGAAGGAGTGATATTGCCATCCAGCTGCTGATAGTCAAATGAAGGCCATATTCACCTACCTGGAACAAATGTTCACACTATGTGTCATGCCATAATGGCAGTGAAGAATCTTAAAAAGCCCCCTCTCCGGATTAGGGACATACTGAATGACCTATCAACAGTCCTTTGGTGGATTGAAGAGGTCAAGAGGCCGGCGGCTCAAGCGAGGGCCAATATGGTGCCTGCATGCACCAAAGCTTATCTACCAGAGATGGAGCCATCAGCTATGGAAGGCGGCTTTCTAGAATATAATATTGACGGCTAAGAGTTTTCAGAAGATGATTATGCCTTGTGCGTGAGGGAGACCCGGGCGTTGGCGACTCAACTGGTGGACGAGTTGGACTTGGCCAAATACCAACCTGACTATTCAAAGGAGAACAAGCGCCTTAACTTGCTTGAAGATAAACCCATCGAGCTTTCTCCCACACGTCGCAATAAAACCTTCGCTCGTGATGTTGACCCATCTCTTATCGTCCATGGCGACTCAGTCTTCAAAGCTTTGACAACCATCCACTGGAAGCGAAAGGACCTCCAAACCGATCATGATGAGCCGGCTCAGGATGATCCAGTAGCCTCTGGTGCAGAAGAGAACCAATTTTATCGAACCAATAGGAGGACCAATGCAAATTCCCATCAACATCACCTACACACACAAAACCAAACACTTGCACCCAATGTGGGCAACACGGTCATCACGCCACTTGAACTCGTCACGTGCAGGGATTAAATATTGATAGAATAGATCTTGTAAGTGCAAAATAAAATAAAAGTAATAAAAGTGCAACAAGGTAAATAAATATTTTTAGTTTTATGTTTAAGTAGACCTGGGGGCCATAGTGTTCAATAGAGGTTTCTCTCTTGAAAGTAGCATGCGGTGGGTAGACAAAGTACTGTCGGGAAATTGATACAAAAGTGCATAGTTATGACATGTTATTCATGGCAATGATCATGTATATAGGCATCACGTCCATAAGCAAGTACACCGAAACAATTTTGCATCTACTACTATTACTTCACCAATCGACCGCTATCTAGCCTACATCCATGGTATTAAGTTCATAGCAAACGAAGTAATGCTTCGAGCAAGATGACGTGATGTGGACAAAGTAAGACAAGCAATATGTTCATACCCTTGAATTTATGCTTAGTGGCAACAATACATATATGTCGGGGTACGACACATATGGGATCGCGTGGATCCCTTTGTGGTTCGGCAGGGGGATGGTATGCACAAAGAGGAGATCTGACAAGCAATGCGGGGGGATTTTTACCCAGGTTTGGGCCACTGAGAAGCGTAAAACCTTACTCCTGCTTTAGTGTATTATGGTTGTTTGGGTTTTGGCAACAAGAGCGCTTTGTGATGAACAGTACACAGCCGCTACGCGTGTGAGCCAGAAGGTCAAAGAAGCCCCCTCTCGTAACGCCTTGTGCCTCCTTTTATATGACCAATGGGTCTCCAACAGTGGCATATAGTACATACACGAGGTGTACAGTGCTACGGTGTTATCATACCTAACACTGATGGCATGCGACAAACACATTTAATGCTCCGTCAGGCGTCCCTGACCTTCTACGGGATGGGACATGAGTCCATCCCATCAGCATCGCTTAGCCTCCTTCATTGCCAGCGCCTTGACACGTATCCGGGTGGGATGACACCTGGTCTCTGCGCTGGCAGGATGGCGAGGTCTTGCTGTGTGCACATCTTGCCGGGGCTCTGTAATTCATCCCGGCAAGATCTTACTGGGGTTCCAGCCTTTGGCCTTCGGTCTTGTGATTGTTGACTGGAATGTTTCCTTGACATCTTTATACTTTCTTCCAACAGTCCCCTGGCAGGCCTTGTCGCTGGTGTGGCTACAACTTCCCGTGCACAAGTATGGGGTACTAAAAGCCCAAACTTTAGTACACCGACAGGAGCCCCCGGGCCTAGGCCACACACAGGTGTGAGGCGTTGTTGGGCTAGGCCCAAACAGTACACGGGCACGTGTGGCAGGAGTCTGCGGTTGTAATCATTTCGCTTACTGTGCCTCCCCACGACGTATGCTAAGTGCACGACTTGGGAGACGTGCGCGGAGCGGCCGTAACTGCAGCGTGCTCGCGAAGGCGTTTCCCATTGATTAGTAAAGAGGCAGCCTTGCGTCTTCCCCGTAAAAAGGAATCCACAGAAGGGCTTGCTCATTTACTTCCTGTCCTTTCCAATCTGGAAATCACCGTCATCTCCTTCCTTGAGCCCGAAACAGAGCTTATCCCACTCAACCTCCGCCTCCATGCCCTCTTCGTTCTCACCCTCCGCTCCCACAGATTCCATGCCACCCAAGACAAGCAAGGGCAAGGGAACGAAAGACGCCGACATGGAGGTCGATCTGGCGAAGATGCGGAAGGAGCGCGCCATCTTTACTCCGGTGCTCGACGCGGTTGCCTTGAAGGAGCGGTACCAGAACATGTGGGCGAAGGAGACGAAGGCTCACCCTGCTACTTGCGTGAGTCCAAGTTCCTCCAAGGGTGGACAAGATAAATTCTACTTCTTTGCTGATTACTTTTACTACGAGCTCTGTCCCCCGTTTTTCGATTTCTTCAATGACATCATGTATACATACGACTTCCATCTCTTGGATTTCACGCCGAATGCTGTGACATGTATGTCAGTCTTTGCCCATCTCTACGAAAACTTCGCCAGAGTAGTCCCCAACTCAGCCCTCTTCTGCCACTTCTTCATTCCCCGCATCCAAAGGGGAGAATCCCTTTCCGGTTTTATCGCCTGGATTCCCAGGACATGGAACAAGGAAACATACCCAGACAGGGCTTTCCGTGAGAAGTGGGAAGAATGGCGGGGTAGGTGCTATTGGATTCAGGAGACAGACCCTCAGCCCTTCTGTCTGCCTCGACAAACAAAGATGGTGTGCGACATCGGCTGGAGCGACCTCGATCCTCAAGATGAGAAGCTCACAGTCACAGTTGCCAGGATTCAGCGCCTCAAAGTTGTCGTGCTCAAAATAGAGATGATCGGGGCTGTTTTTCTTTGCCGGCGCATCACCCCTCTACAGAACAAAGGGAGACCAGCCTGGGAATTACGGAATGCGGCAGCCATCATGAGGCTGCGCCCTGGCCTGAACAATAACTTGACGGTCATGCAACACCCATCCTTGTGCCAAAAGCTGTTTAGGCTGACGCGAAACACAAGTTCCCGGCCAGCATAATCCCCGTGTGCAAAAACTCCACCCTGTCCTCAATCCTCACCATGATGCCGGTGTGCAATGCTCACGGCCTTGTTGGAGTTTGGGAAGAGCTATCTGCAGAATGGGTACAAGAGTTCTTCGACAACTTGTCGGAGAAGGCCATTCGGGAAGGAACGAACCTCATACGCCACACCACTGAAGAAGAAATGGCGTACACCGCCAGCAGGATGGAAGAGGCGGATCTTGCCGCGGAGGCCGACAGCGTTGGCTTCACGGAAGGGGAAGTCAGTGAAGGAGAAGTGGTATTAGAGGGACAACTTGCCGGGCAGGGTGAGGTTGTCGGAGAACAAAGTGGCACTATTGCCGGGGATCCTTTTGCCAAAGACCCAGCTAAAGAGCAGTCGCATGAGGAGCCCCCAGCTCCCGAGAGGAAGAAGAAGCGTGTTATTCGTAGAGCTTCCTCTGGTGCCCCAGTTCTCCAACCTTCCCCGAGCGGTGCAACCCTCGGCAAGGGTGTGGTCGGCGAGGCTGCATAGTCGCAAGAAGCTCGACAGCAAGCCTCCGCTTCTGTTGTAGCCAAGTGACCCAGGACCACTCCTTCTCCTCCTCCAGACACCGTGGCAGAGGTGGACTTCTATCTCTCCACCTTCAGCTTGGAAGAAGAAGAGTAAGGACCTTGCCTTACATTTTTCTTTATCCTATGAATTTCCAGTTTCGCTTAACTTGTTTGTCTTGCCTTGGCCTGTCTCCGTAGAGATACGGAAACGCTGGCGCAAAGGATGGCAAAGAGGGAAAAGACTTCAACGGGCGATGAGCCGCCGGTAGGCACCACAAGTGCGCTAGAGCCGATCGACATCAGCCCGGAGTCCAGCCCACGACACAGTCCTCAACACAGCCCCTAGTGTGAGTTCGTTATTCATTACCCACTGGCGAGCGTTGGGACGTGTATCTTCGCCACTGACATCACCAGGCTTGTAGACGAAAGACGGCAAAAAAGAGGGCCATCGGAGGCTGCCCCTGATGTGCCGCCTCCATTGACTACACCGCCCAAAGATAGATATCCGGAAAGGGCTTCTGCCGATAAGCCTATTCTTGTAGAGGGGAGGGCGGCAAGCACAGACACCGACAACCCTACACCGGCAACCAATGTCGCCGGGGAAGGAGCGGTTACTTCTCAATAGCTTGGCGCAGGTAAACCCCTTGTTGTAGAGTATTTGTCATTTTGTCTTTATATATATATTTTGTCTTCTTGAACTTCAACCTTGGTCTCATCTCGCTTCCCCATCTTTGGTTTCCAGATCTTCCTTCGACGGAACAAATGGACGTCGATGTCATCATCGAGGAGACCGCCAGAGATGCTGCCACCGAGGCCGCCGGGATTGCCGTTGATGAGGCCGCCAAGGGCGTACAGGAAGAAAGCGCCAAGGGATTTGCTGAGGAGGCCTGGAAGGAGTCCTGATATGGGGCAAGCCCGTGTGTGTCGATCTTTCACGAATTGGAGGGGGATTCCATGAAGAACACAAAGAAGGCAAATAACACGAAGGGGAAATCACAAGAGGAAACACTCAAGAACAAGTCCAATCACACATCCACTAGGCTCACCACACACAAGATCCACAAGGTACATGAACAACAAAGGTAAAGAAGGATACATGGTAGAGTTCATCCCAAATCCCATGCGGAGATGGGACCTTGATATCTCGTAGGATCTTCCCTTGTGAGGGGCCTTGACATCCACCAGGGATCTTCTCCTATAGAGGCATCTACTCCATGGGAGAGGTAGTGGAAGGAGCTAGGCTCAACTTACTAAGAGCAAAACCATAGCTAACCCTAGAATGGAGGTGGGAGAGGAGTATATATAGAGCAATCCATGAAGGGGTAAGTGAGGGGCAAAATAGGTACATGGGCCACAGCCCAAGTCTCTACGCGCAGGCAGGGCCGGAAGTTCCAGGATGGCCAGAAGTTCTGGGCTCCGGAGGTTCCGGGCTATCCAGAGAGTTGGCATGTCAGGGAGCTGCTTTGGTCGCCAGAGGCCGGAAGTTCCAGTTAGGTCGGAAGGTCCGAGGTTCGGAGGTTCCGGGTAGGCCAGAATGTTCGGGTCTTCCAAAGTGTTGTCATTGCTTCTTCTTCCTTCTCTTCCAAGCTTCCCTTGCGGATGGTGTAGTCATACGTAGGTGTTGACACTCCTCCTCGTCATTCGTGAAGCTCCGGCAATACCTATGCATGCACACGAGAGGAATGTCAAGTAGTATACCATCCTCGAAGGGGTCAAGTGAACACGTGTAAAGGAGATGATTCACCTTTATGTATATGAAGCAGATGTCGCATGTGTCACTTGCCGAAGGGACTCTTGCCATGGTGATGTCCGTAGGATCCTCCGCATCATCCCCTCCCTCTTGGAAAATATTCGTCCTCGGATCAAGATCCAAATCACCATGGAAAGGAGACGTCGTCGCTATGTAGAAGTGGATGATCACCAAGTACTCATTATCATCAAGCTCTAAAGGGGCACTCTCCAATGTCACACCGTCTTGTAATTCCTTCAAAAGGAGCAAGGACAACAAACACTTGGTAAAACAAATGTGGTTAGCGTTAGTGCAAAATCATGCATTCAAGTGGTGAATCACCGCACAAGTGTTGTCATCATGCATAACATATGGCATGACAAGGGATTGTGCCATGGTATGTAAGCATACAAATTGATCACAAGCAATGTAATCATGGGAGCAAGTATTCCAAGGTGAGGTAGGGATTCAAATATGTGTGACAAGATAACAAGCACCGACCTCATGGTCATAGCAATCATGCACAAAGTGCTCAACAAAGGGTCTATGGTAGGCATAGGAATCATTCACAACACCAAATAAAATGAAGTGTCTAGACACATGGTGCAAGTGCAAGACAATCCAAACATAATGTGCACATGGTGTAGCAAAGATAGTGAGCTACTCAACACAATAGAAAGAGTAATCGGTCATCATGTGTGAGGCAATCAAGTCAAGCATGTAGCAAGTAATCAGACATGGCATATGTGAAGAAGTGACATTGTTGGAACCAAACATATGATAGGAGCAATCAATCCGCAAGATGGATGCAACACACAAGGTATATATGTCATGAGGCATGGAACGATGGCAATCATGAGTGAAAGCAATATCTCTAACATGTGTGCAAGTAAGTGGTCCAAGATGACCAATATGTGTCATGATACAAGAAACACAAGTAGGATGAGCACAATATGCATGCTCAAGAAGGATGTCACCTTGAAGGTGTGACCTTGTGTGTCCGTCCCAATGCCGATGCGCAAGCAAGTGCGATGTAGAAACTTGTCGGTGTAGCAACGCGCACTCTCAAGAGCTCGAATCGTCAACTCAGGTGAAGTGGAAGTTGACAAGTCGTTGAAGTATCCTACACATACACACAACAAAGCAAATAATGTATGTGCATGGTAGATAAACACATCATCCATCATGATGGTTCTCCTCTCTTGCACATAACCATTAGTTCAATAGTGCATGAACAATATGGTGCAACAATGGCTATATTCATGGCACTAGGCATATGATGTGAAGAAGGGAGACAAGCCTTATTCACATGAAATATGTTGAAAGTTCCAATAATATGTGAGAAAGCTATGGGGGCAATCTCATTAGCAAGATCAAAAGTAGTGTTGCACTCAACACATGGCAAATCATCGAGCATGAGAGAGGCAACATATGGAGACATATGACAATAAGAAATGTCAATCATGTGTGAAGCATGGTAATGGTTGTCATCAACCGCATAAAAGGAGCACATCGGTGATGCAATATAAACAAGCATAGCAATCATATTGTGCAAGCTAGTAGTGAGAAGATGCAACATACTAGAGAAAATCATGGCAATCATGTCATGTGGACTAATAGTAAGCATATGCAATGCACATGACATACCGCAAGAACAGAAACAAAACATGATCAAGACATCATCATAGGCATGGGGCACATAACAAACATGGAAATAGCAAGTAATATCTCCACCAAGTGTGCAAACACACATACATATATGAGAAGCAAGTGTCATGTGTAATGCAAAGCATGGGTCACAAATGCATGGGAAGGGCATAGAAATGAGCATATCATGCAAAGTGAACATGGCAATATGGGCAAAGGATATATAATGGATAATAAGCCATAACCATGTGAGAGGCATATATAAGAAATGCGCGAAGTATTTGCACAAAGTGAGTGGGTGGAGGGTAAGCACTCCATGGTGGCGCACGTCTTCGTTGCTCTCTAGAGCTCGTTTCGTCAACTCGTGCACTTGCAAGGTTGACGAAGAATCATGTGTACCTACACAAGAAGGAGACACATGAAATAAAGTGTGTGCGTGGTAAATGTACACATCATCCATCATGATGTGTTTGTGTGCATGAGAGTTTGCAAAATATAAGCAATGCTCAAAGAAGTTCAAGGCATGGTATAGGAATATGTCATCCATCATGTAACGATAGTTATTATGCTCAACATGATTGGAACGCAAGTTATAACAAGTGTGTGGCACAACCATTTTATTCATATCAATGGCAAGCATATTGTGCACACAAATATGGAGATCATGCAAAGTGTAGGATGGAACAAAATCTCCTACTATGTATGGGGAAACTATGGGGGTCTCCTCATGTTCAATAGCGGCAACATAATTCACAGAATATGGACAACATCCAAAACAATGCATGTCCAAATGGTGTTCATGGCATGGCATATGAGAACAATTGCGAAAACGATACAAAGGGAGCATGGCAATGTCATCAAAAGAAAAGCAAATGCCAATAAGCATGGGCTGGTCATCTATGCCATATGTGCAAACTGGATTTATTTTAATGGCATATGCATAATTACTACGATGAGATTGCAAATATGCAATATGGGTGATCTCATGCATAGCATGTGACAAGTTAAGCGGGTTGTCAAACATGATGTGACCTATAGACTTCTCACAAGAAATCCTATGCAACATGGCATCACAAGTGATATACTCCACATGAGAATCGTCAAACACATCATAAATGGGCAATTCATCACATGAGGAAGTCACATAATCATTAAGCATGGCAATAGGTGGATCGACATCATGCAAGCAATCAATGTCCACTAGTGGGACAAGAGCATCACCTTCACCTATGTTGCCTTTTTCGTTCCACTCATGTGGTGTAAGTGAGGTGGCATATACCAACTCGTGGTCATCTTAATCGTGATGGAACCATGTGGGGGGCGCATCATATTACACCATGGCCATCGTCTTGTCCAAAGGAAGGACGAAGTCGTCAAGGATCAGCGCATCATCGTGTATGGTACCTAGCATCAAATCAGAAGACACAATAGAGGTAGAAGTTAAGTTGTTATAAATCATAGTGGCCTCACATGCCATCTCAACTACCTCGCTCTCTCTATGTGGTGGTGGCTCACACACTCCCTCGAAGTAGGTGCACTCGAACTCACATATGGTGGAGTCACTCGTCTCACTCAAGTGGTGGGAGTTGTGGCTCCCCTCACATGGGAATTGTGGAAAGTCAACATGTATGGGGATAGTGGTGAAGGCACTCTCACTCTCAATATGGTGTCAAAAGTCTGTCAACTCATCTCCAAAAGCCGCTATGGTTGAAGGGAAACTCCCATGCTCAACCATCTCGTCATCGTGGCCGTGGATGAAGGCCGAAGATGGCACATCATCACTCTCCTCCACGACCTAAGGGAAAATCCCATGCTCGATCATCTCACTCTTGCCTCCAAAGATGGAAGCGTCCTCTTTGCTCGCCACCTTGTCGCTCGCCTCCAAAGCATGTTCCTTGAGTGGCCCATAGTCGTGGCCTTCGCCGCGCCATTGTTATAAAGAGTCGTGGTAGACTCAGCATGGTTAACACCACAAAGAGGGATGGCGGTGAAGTCGGACTTGGGAGCGTCGTCTTGGACTCGTCGGGCTTGGACATCTTGGTGGTACCATCCTCATGCTCGTCATCTCGGAGCTTGGTCTTCGTGAAGTGTGCACGGGGTTGAGTAGGCTTGGCCTTGAGGTCTTGTGCTGCCATGAGAGCACCAACGTATAGTTCGTCGAGAGACTTGTAGTTGTTGTCGAAGATAGGCTTGGCGATGTTGTTGTTCAATCCCATCATGAAGTAGAACTTCATCCGGATGGGGTCGGTCATGCCAACTCGTCACAAAGCTTTCTTCATCATCATGAAATACTCGTCGATGGACTTGGATCCTTGTATGGTGTTCTCCAATTGGTGTTGAAGATGTTCCGTGTAGGTGGAAGGCACAAACTCTCGCCGCATCACTTTCTTCTTCTTGGACCAACTCATGTCGAAGCTCTTCGAAGATGTGTGAAGCCACCATGTCGACGCGTCGCCGTGGAAGTTTCGTGTGGCGCACTTCACTTGATCTTCGGAAGGGACTTGAAGTTGCTTGAGGTAGTGGTCCATCTTGCTCTCCCACTCGAGATACTCCTCGGGGTCTTGACTCCCATAGAAAGGAATGCCATGGTCGATGTCGAGGTTGTAGTAGCTCATGGAAGTCATGGACTTGATCTTGGGGAGATTCTCTTGAAGTGCTTGCCGGCGAAGATGCCACATGTCCAAAGGCGAAGATGCCTTGAAGTCGCTTGGCGAAGATGCTAATGTGGGTGGTGAAGTCATTGAGCGGTGGTTGGTGTCGAGCTCGTGACCTTCAAACTTGTTCTTTGTTGGACGCCTTGATGTTGGCGTCGTTATTTCTTCCCGTCGTTGATGTTGTCGATGCCAGTGTGAACTTGTCGGAGATGGTTGCTCGGGAGCATGTGTACTTGAGCGTCTTCTCGAAGATGATTAAGACCTCGTGCAGTTCTTGATGAGGACCTTGAGCTCCTCCATTTGAGCGTGCATCTTGGCGTCGATGATGTTCCTCATGGCATCAGACTCGTCGTTATTGTTGTAGACCTAAGTAGATGTGCTTTGCCTAGCCATCACAAGACTCGAGCAAAGGTGAGTGGGAAATGAGATAAACAATACCAAGATACCGTTCCCAAAGTTGAGGATGTATCCCATTTCACTCAATGTGACTTGAGAGAATAATGGAATTGGTACCGGACTTGTTCACTCACACCTACAACATAAATCTTATCGAGTGGCTTGGTTAGGAAAAGTGGCACAAAATTCAAGAAAAATGAGGTCCAAGATATTGTAAATGTTGAAATAAATCCAATGGACTCAAAATGCAAAGCAAGTTATCACAAATATAGAGGAGGGCAATAGAGAAACACACGCGGTGGGATAATGGGGTTTGTGCAACTATAGGGATGAGCAAAGCTCGTGTTGCACAAACACAAGGAGAGACACTAGCTTATTGCACGTTTGGGCACGATTCACCACTTGGCACCAATCCTATTTATGCAAGCAAAATGTTTCCTATTCCAAGTATCCTCATGCACAAGTATATCCTTTCATGCTCAACTCTCTTTGCTTACAAGCTTTTGATCTTTCTTGCTTGCTTAGAAGCTTTTGATCTTTCTTGCTTGCTTGCTTGCTTACAAGTTCTGGGCGATGCTGGAAGTTTCGAGGACACGAGAACAACTCCAGGGCAAACCCTAATTTCTGGATCCGAGAACGGGGGCAGAAAAACTCGATTTTCAGGGCGAAATTTAAGGGGGAAAGGTGGAATTAGGTCTAGGGTACGCGAAGGGAGGTAGATCCACTTACCAAACACCAAATCCAAGGATCAAAATCAACAAAAACTCACAAGACCAACAAAACACAATAAATTTTTGGGGGCTATGTTTGGTGGAGATTTTCGAATTGGGACGAAATCAAACAAAATCAAGCTAGAAAACAAAGAGGGGGGACTCCCAATTCGTGAGAAGCGTGGCTCATGATACCAATATGATACGAGGCAAGCCCGTGTGTGTTGATCTTTCACGAATTGGAGGGGGATTCATGAAGAACACGAAGAACATGAAGGGGAAATCACAAGAGGAAACACTCAAGAACAAGTTCACTCACACATCCACTAGACTCACCACACACAAGATCCACAAGGTACATGAACAACAAAGGGAAAGAAGGATACATGATAGAGTTCATCCCAAATCCCATGGGGAGATGGGGCCTTGATATCCCGTAGGATCTTCCCTCGTAAGGGGCCTTGACATCCACTAGGGATCTTCTCCTATAGAGGCATCTACTCCATGGGAGAGGTAGTGGAAGGAGCTGGGCTCAACTTACTAAGAGCAAAACCATAGCTAACCCTAGAATGGAGGTGGGAGAGGAGTGTATATAGTGCAAGCCACGAAGGGGTAAGTGAGGGGCAAAATAGGTACACGGGACGCGGCCCAAGTCTCCGCGTGCAGGCAGGGCCGGAAATTCCAGGCTCCGGAGGTTCCAGGCAGGGTCCAGGCTATCCAGAGAGTTGGCATGTCAGGGAGCTGCTCTGGTCGCCAGAGGCCAGAAGGTTTGGGGTCCGGAGGTTCCGGGCAGGCCGGAATGTCCGGGTCTTCCAAAGTGTTGTCCTCGCTTCTTCTTCCTTCTCTTCCAAGCTTCCCTCACGGATGGTGTAGTCATACGTAGGTGCTGACACTCCTCCTCGTCATCTGTGAAGCTTAGGCAATACCTACGCATGCACACGAGAGGACTGTCAAGTAGTATACCATCCTCGAAGGGGTCAAGTGAACACATGTAAAGGAGATGATTCACCTTTATGTATATGAAGCAGATGTCGCACGTGTCACTTACCGAAAGGACTCTTGCCATGGTGATGTCCGTAGGATGCTCCTTATCAAGTCCAGTGACCATACTGACGGTATTATTGCCACAGGAGCACTAGGCGCTCTGCCGGCCACGGAGCCCCCAGTTGTCGGTGAGGTGGCTATTGAGAATCATCCATCAACATCCAAAGCCCCTCCTTCAAGCAGATATCTCAAGGCCGACGAGAACCTATTTGTCAACATGCCAGGAACGACAAACACTGGGATCCCAGCCGAAGGGGAAATCCTTGACGGGGACCAGACTTGAGGTCATCGGTGAACCGAACGCCAGCATCTAATCCAAGGAGGAACAACTCCTTCAAACCATGAGCGATAACTTCCAAAAACTCTAGGCGCTCTACCACACTCGAAAGGAGAAGTTGGACTCCAGGGCAGCTGTTATGCAAGCGACGGAGGCGGATTTCTAGAAGCGCGTTGAGGAAACGCAAGCCTGGTTCGCCTAAGCCTTCCAAGAATTGAGAACCGGTCGGGATCAGCTGGGCGAAAGATGGAATGAACTCCTCTTAAAGCAGTCTAACATCAAGAGGGCACAAGAGGAGGCCTCACAACAGACTGCTCCAGAGGGAGCTCGCCTAACGGAATGCCGTATCGGGCTTGATGCCCATGAAGAAGACCTTGCTGCTCGTGAGGGGGCGCTTGCCGACAAGCTTCATCGCAAGGATGAAGAAATTGGAGAGCTTATCACGCAGCAAACCCATGAGCTGGAGCAGAAACACAAGGAAATCCTTGAGGCTCTGGTCGCAGATCACGCCGGCAAGCTAAAGGAAGCCATCAATGTTGCCGAAGCCGTAGAGGCCGCCAAGAACGAGCTTGCCGATGAGGTGAAGAGGCTGGAGGCGGACCTCGAGGACCATGACAAGGAGATCTCGACGCTCAAGACCGATAAGGTGAAGAGGCTGGAGGCGGAACTCGAGGACCTCGAGGACTCAACTTTCTACCTTTCGGTAAGCTGCTCAACCTGCCGATAGTTTTGTAGATCATGGCCCTTGGTGTGATGGATCTTGCAGTACTGCTTGTCAAAGCCCTCTGGCTTGTCGGCAGCCGCCAAGGCCTGACAAGAGACGCACCCGACAACCTCCTTGCCAGGGCCATCAACCATTGTCTTCTTGGCGGTGTTGAGGTTGCTAGATTCCTCGACGGAAAGCACGATCTTGTCCTTGCGTTTCTTGTTCTGCCATCGGCCTTTCCTTGTCGCGGCGGCGGTGTCTTGTCAGAGTCGACTCCAGCGCGAGCATCCTCGTCGAGGACTCTCCTCCCTTCTTCAGCTCAAGCACATCTATCAGCTAGAGCATAGAGCTCGGCAACATCCTTGACTTGGTTCATTGCTATCTCTTCACGCATCCTACGGTTGCGCACGATCTGATGGAGCGCCCTGATAACAGCAGCAGGATGAACGTCTGGGATGTGGTGACGTATACGGCTGAATCTCTGAATGTATTTGTGCAAGGTTCTGCGTTCCTTCTGGGGGATGAGATGCAAATCACTTTCTTGGCCTGGAGCTTGGTGGCCTCCGATAAAGGCGCCAACAAAATCATGACATAGATCTACCCAGGAAGAAATGGAATTCTCCGGTAGATGCATCAATCACGACCTGACGTTGGGATTGAGTACCAACGGGAAGTAGTTGGCGAGTATCTTGTCGTCGCGAGCTCCAGCAGCCTACACCGTAATGGTGTAGATGCTCAAGAACTCCGACGGGTGAGTCTTGCCGTCGTATTTCACCGGGACCTCTGGTTTGAACTTTCGGGAATTGGGCCACTGGACTCGCCGCAACTCACGGGTAAATGTTGGACAACCTACCTCACAAGGTAGGTCGACAGGATACCCTGGCACAGGCTTCTCTACAGTGGGTCCTGTGCACCTATCAGATTGATGGCGTGCTTCCTGTCGCCGCTTGATGATAGTCCGAGCGTCTTCTTTACTTCGCTCCCGAAGAACTTGATGTTGATCGCGGCGAGTTCGCGGATCAGACGACGTCGTTGAGTCGGCACCACAGGCACCGACCTATTGAGTCGGCGACCGATGTTGCTACCGCAGAGGAGAGTGCACCATGGTCGTGCCGCCTCCGGCCTTGTCACCATTGGTGTGTGCTGACTCGATGGACCGTTGCTGTGAAGGATCTGTTCACTGCAGCCCATCTCTATCAGCGAAGCTGGCGAGGCTCCGAATGCTGGGGGATGAGATGCAAATCACTTGCTTGGCCAGGAGCTTGGTGGCCTCTGGTAAAGGCACCAACAAACCCATGATACAGATCTGCCCAGGAAGAAATGGAATTCTCTGGCAGATGCATCAACCACGACCTGACGTTGGGCTTGAGTACCAACGGGAAGTAGTTGGCGAGTATCTTGTCGTCGCGAGCTCCGACAGCCTGCACCGCAATGGTGTAGATGCTCAAGAACTCCAACAGGTGAGTCTTGCCGTCGTATTTCTCTGGGACCTCCGGTTTGAATGTTCAAGAATTGGGCCACTGGACTCGCCGCAGCTCACGGGTAAATGTTGGACAACCTACCTCATAAGGTAGGTCGACAAGATACCCTGGCACAGGCTTGTCTATAGTGGGTCCTGCGTGCCTATCAGATTGATGGGGTGCTTCCCGTTGCAGCTCGATGGTAGTCCAAGCATCTTCTTTACTTTGCTCCCTAAGAACTTGACGTTGATCGTGGTGAGTTCGCGCATCAGACAACGTCGTTGAATCATCACCACAGGTGCTGACCTGTCGAGTCAGCGACCGATGTTGCCGCCGTGGAGGAGAGTGCACCATGGTCATGCTGCCTCCAGCGTTGTCTCCATTGGTGCGCGCTGACTCGATGGACCGCTGTTGTGAAGGCTCCGCTCGCTGCAACCCATCTTTATCAGCGAAGCTGACAAGGCTCTGAATGGTAGCTCTCCACTCATCAAGCTTTTTCGCAGCAAGAGGGAAATTCGGGAGTAGCTTTGCTCGCGCCAACGCTTCTGCTGATGTAGTTGTCAGCGCAAGGTGGGAAGAACGTGAGGTGCTCTGACTCCTAACCGTGTTAGAAGGAGCTCCATCACAGTTCCGTGACCGCGCAACACTTCCACCAGCATTTTGGCATGCATGCTGGTCCCGTGCATCTCGGGGGTGATGCTCAGGAGTCTTTCCATGTGGGCGCTTAGAACCACCAACGTCACGGTGCTGCTCATTGCGCGCGACCTGAGAAGGCCACATCATATGCGTCGGTGTGGGTGTCTTGGAAGGTGCCCTTCCATCCTTGGAGTTCATCGTGCCACCCGTGGGTAGTGCAGCTCCGTCCTGAGATCCGGCGGCGCGTGGGTTGCCGTCGTTGCTGTGAATGGCGTCGTTGGCTTGGCCTTCATCACCAGAACATCGTGGAGGTTCAATACCTCCGCCCGCATCCACACCATCACCTGCCTGAGTGGATACAGGCACACCAGACGTGGATGGATCAACCTCCGTGAAGCCCTTCTTCTTGGAGGCCATGGCGATGAAGATGATGAAGAAACTGGTGCACTGATCGTTAGATCAGGTTCACACAATCATCTCCCCCTACCTAGCGTGCCAAAGATGTCGGGGTACGACACCTATGGGATTGCGTGGATCCCTTTGTGGTTCGGTAGGGGGATGGTATGCACAAAGAGCAGATCCGACGAGCTGCGCAGGGGGGGGGGGATTTTTACCCAGGTTTAGGCCACTGAGAAGCATAAAACCCTACTCCTGCTTTAGTGTATTATGGTTGTTTGGATTCTGGCTACAGGAGCGCTATGTGATGAACAGTACACAACCGCTACGCGTGCGAGCCAGAAGGTCGAAGAAGCCCCCTCTCATAATGCCTTGGGCCTCCTTTTATATGACTAAGGGATCTCCAACAGTGGCGTACAATACATACATGAGGTGTACAGTGCTACAGTGTTATCATACCTAACACTGACGATGTGCGACAAATGCATTTAATGCTCCGTTAGGCATCCCTGGCATTCTACGGGATAGGACAGGAGCCCGTCCCATCAGCACCGTTTAGCCTCCTCCATCGCCAGCGCCGTGACATGTATCTGGGTGGGACGACACCTAGTCTCTGCTCCTGTAGGATGGCAAGGTTGACGGGTGCACGTCTTGTTGGGGATCTGTAAGTCATCCCGACAAGATTTTACCGGGGTTCCAGCCTTTGGCCTTCGGTCTTGAGATTGTTGACTTGAATGTTTCCTTGACGTCTTTATACTTGCTTCCAGCAGTCCCCTGGCAGGCCTTGCAGCTGGTGTGGCTACAACTGCCCATGCACAAGTATGGGGTACTAAAATCCCAAACTTTAGTATACCGACAATATACGTATCTTGACCCTTCTGTCACGAGGATATAGCACAAAAAATTGAACCTACGACAACACGCCACTCCCACTAAAGATAAACCAATCTAGTTGGCCAAACCAAATCGATAGATCGGAGAGAAGTACAATGCTACAAGATTATGCATATTGAAATTCAGAGGAAACTCAATAAGTTTTCACGAACAATCTGATCATAAGCCCACAATTCATCGGATCCCAAAAAACACACCGCAAAAGAAGATTGCATCGAATAGATCATCACCAAGATGTGATGAACTTTGTATTGAAGATCAAAAGAGAGAGAAGAATCCATCTAGGTACTAGCTATGGACCCATAGGTCCATGGTGGACTAATCACGCATCATCATGGAGGCATCAAGGTTGAGGTAGATGGCCTCCGTGATGATTTTCCCTCAGGCAGATGATACATATCCAATGTATCTCTAATTTATGAAGTATTCATGCCATGTTCACAATAATTCTATATGATTTTGGTATGATTTTATTATAAGTAACCCGGACTGACGCTGTTTTCGATAGAACTACCATGGTGTCGTTTTTTTGTGCAGAAATAAAAGTTCACGAAATGGGCTACAAATTTGGTATGATTTTTTGTGGACCAAAAGAGACCCCCAAAGCATTACAACTGGGCCAGAAGAGCCACAAGGAGGTGACAAGCCTGCCAGGCGTGGCCAGGGGGTGGCCGCGCCTAGCAGGCTTGCGACTCCCTCGTGGCCCCCCTTGACGTGAGATTAACGCAAAAAATTCCTATAAATCTAGAAACCACCAAAAAGAAACCTAGATCGTGAGTTCTGCCGCGCACACCTCCAGAGCCATGAAAAACCAATCCTGGCCCTCTCCGGCACCCTGTTGGAGGGGGTCACCATCCCCAAAGGCCATCTTCGTCGTCCCAGAGGGGCCATCAACACCATGGAGGCCAAGGACCAGAGGGAGAACCCCTCCCGACAGAGGGGGGAGGCCATGGAAGAGGAAGCACAAGGGGGAGAATCTCTTCCCCTCTCTCCCGGTGGTGCCGGATTGCCATCGGGGGAACCATCGCCACGGTGATCGTCTTCATCAACATCACCTTATTCATCACCATCCTCATCTCCTTTTAGCGGTCCACTCTCCTGCACCCCACTGTAATCCCCTACTTGAACATGGTGCCTTATGCCACATATTATGATCCAATGATGTGTTTGTTGGAAATATGCCCTAGAGGCAATAATAAATTAGTTATTATAATATTTCCTTGTTCATGATAATCGTTTATTATCCATGCTATAATTGTATTGATCGGAGACTTAGATGCATGTGTGGATACATAGACAAAACCATGTCCCTAGTATGCCTCTAATAGACTAGCTCGTTGATCAAAAGATGGTTAAGGTTTCCTAGCCATGGACATGAGATGTCATTTGATAACAGGATCACATCATTAGGAGAATGATGTGATGGACAAGACCCAAATTACAAACGTAGCATATGATCGTGTCAGTTTATTGTTGTTGTTTTCCGCATGTCAAGTATATGTTCCTATGACCATGAGATCATGCAACTCACTGACACTGGAGGGATGCTTTGTGTGTATCAAACGTTGCAACGTAACTGGGTGACTATAAAGGTGCACTACAGGTATCTCCGAAGGTGTCTGTTGAGTTGGCATGGATCGAGACTGGGATTTGTTACTCCGTGTGACGGAGAGGTATCTCAGGGCCCACTCGGTAATGCAACATCACAACAAGCCTTGCAAGCAATGTGACTAATATGTTAGCCACGGGATCTTGCATTACGGAACATGTAAAGAGACTTGCCAGTAACGAGGTTGAACTAGGTATGGAGATACCGACGATCGAATCTCGGGCAAGTAACATACCGAAGAACAAAGGGAACGTTATACGGGATTGACTGAATCCTTGACATAGAGGTTCGACCGATGAAGATCTTCGTAGAATATGTAGGAACCAATGTGGATGTCTAGGTCCCGCCATTGGTTATTGGCCATAGAGGTGTCTCGGTCATGTCTACATAGTTCTTGAACCCGCAGGGTCTGCACACTTAAGGTTCGGTGACGTTTCGGTAGTGTAGAGTTATGTATGGTGGTGACTGAAGTTTGTTCGGAGTCCCGGATGAGATCCCGGACATCACGAGGAGCTCCAGAATGGTCCGGAGGTAAATATTCATATATAGGATGTCCCAGTTTGGTCGCCGGAAAAGTTCCGGGCTCATCAGTAGTGTACCAGGAGTGCCGGTAGTGTACCGGGAGACCACCGGGAGGGGTATTTCGACCCAAGAGGCTTTATGGGCTGTAGGAGGATGAATACCAGCCCTTAGTGGGCTGGTGGAAGTCCTACACAAAGCCCATGAGGCTGGGAAAAAAATACCAAAAGGAAAAAGGTGGAAAAAGGCAAAAAAAGGGCCAAATAAGGAAGGAGTCCTAATCCTACTAGGAGTGGAGGAGGAGGACTCCTCCCTCCTTGGTTTGGCCGACCCAAGGGCTGCCTTTTTGGCAGACAAGCCTCCTCCTCCTCTCCTCCTATATATACTAGAGGATTTTAGGGTTTTGGCACAAGATTTTCAGCCACGTGCCACCCGTTCCTTTGGTGCATAGCTTCTCCTCTAGATCGGATTTCTGTAGTGCTTAGGCGAAGCCCTGCTGGAATAGCTCCACCACCATCTTCGGAGCGCCGTCATGCTGCCGGAGAACTCTTCCTCCCCTCCACTTCCTCTTGCTGGATCAAAACGGTGGAGATCATCATCAAGCTGCACGTGTGCTGAACGCGGAGGTGTCGTCCGTTCGGTACTAGATCGGAAGGATCGTGATCAAGGCCACGAGACGATTCGTGATGAGTCATGGGACGGACCGTGATGAGTTCACGAGACGGATCGTGATTGGATCGCGGGACGGATCGTGATGAGATCGCGGGACGCTCGGCGATTTGGATCGCGAAGATGTTCGACTACACCAACCGCGTTTCTTAACGCTTCCCGCTTAGCGATCTACAAGGGTACGTAGATCCACTCTCCCTCTCGTAGATGCTCATCACCATGGATAGGTTTGCGTGTGCATAGGAATTTTTTTGTTTCCCATGCGACGTTCCCCTACAGTGGCATCATGAGCTAGGTTGATGGTTCGATGAGATCTCGAGTAGAACACAAAAGGTTTGTGGGCGTTGATGCTTAGATTGCTTCCTCCCTTGGTCGTGTTTTGGTTCAGCGGTATTTTTGGATGAAGCGGCCCGGACCAACCTTACTCGTACGCTTACGAGAGACCGGTTCCCTCAACTGCACTTGTTGCAATAGATGGCTAGCGGGTGTCAGTTTCTCCTACTTTAGTTGGATCGGATTCGACAAAGGCGGTCCTTGAGAAGGTTGAAAAGCAACTTACGTATCACCGTTGTGGTTTATGCGTAGGTGAGAATTGTTCTTGCTAGATACCCTTAGCAGCCACGTAAAACATGCAACAACAATTAGAGGACGTCTAACTTGTTTTTGCAGGGTATGTTGTGATGTGATATGGCCAATTACATGATGTGATATATGTGATGTATGAGATGATCATGTGATGTATAGAATTTCACTACTTGCACGTCGATGAGTACGGCAACCGGCAGGAGCCATAGGGTTGTCTTTAATTATTGTATGACCTGCGTGTCAATCATTAAGCGCTATGTAATGCTTTACTTTATCGCTAAGCGGTAGCAATAGAAGTAGAAGCAGGGCTGGCGCCACAACCCCAATGGCAGCACATTGATGGAGATCATGCTGTTGTGCCGGTGACGATGGAGATCATGCCGGTGTTTTGAAGATGGAGATCTTAAACACAAGTTTATGGCCATATCATGTCACTTATGAATTGCATGAGATGTTAATCCTTTTATGCACCTTGTTTTGCTTAGGACGACGGTAGCATTATAAGGTGATCCCTCACTTAATTTCAAGATAAATTGTGTTCTCCCTGAGTGTGCACCGTTGCGAAAGTTCGTCGTGTTGAGACACCACGTGATGATCGGGTGTGATAGACTGTACGTTCACATACAACGGGTGTAAGCCAGATTTGCACGTGCAGAACACTCGGGTTAAACTTGACGAGCCTAGCATGTACAGACATGGCCTCGGAACACAAGAGACCGAAAGGTCGAACATGAGTCATATAGTAGATATGATCAACATAATGATGTTCACCATTGAAGCCACCTTAACTCACGTGATGATCGGACTTGAGTTGGTGAATTTGGATCATGTATCACTCGAATGATCGAAGCGATGTCAATTTGAGTGGGAGTTCTTAAGTAATATGATTAATTGAACTCATTATCATGAACATAGTCAATAGTGTCTTTGCAAATTATGTTGTAGATTACTAGCTCGCGCTGTAGCTCCCTTAATTTTATATGTTCTTAGAGAAATAGAGTTGAAAGATGATGGTAGCAATATTGCGTACTGGGTCCGTGATCTGAGGATTGTCCTCATTGCTGCACAGAAGGCTTATGTCCTTAATGCACCGCTCGGTGCGCCACCCCCTCTAGCGTCGTCTGTAGATGTTGTGAACATCTGACAGGCACGTTTCGATGACTACTTGATAGTTTAGTGCGTCATGCATTAGCATATACTCAGATTGTCTAGGTACTACAATCGCTTGAATCAAGTGGGAGTTGATCTTCCAGATAAGATAGTGATTGATATAGTTCTCCAAGTCACTGTCACTAAAGCTACTAGAACTTAGTGATGAACTATAAAACGCCAGGGATAGAAGTATTGATCCCTGAGCTGTTCGCGGTGTTTGACACCGCGAAGGTAGAAATCAAGAAGGAGCGTCAAGTGTTGATGGTTAATCAAACCACTAGTTTCGAGAAGGGTAAGAGCAAGGAGGGGAACTTCATGGATAGCTAGTCAGTTGCTGCTCCAGTGAAGCAACCCAAAGTTTAACTCAAACCCGAGACTAAGTGCTTCTATTATGAGGTGAGAGGTCGCTGAAGCGGAACAACCCTAGATACTTGGTAGATAAGAAGGCTGGCAACACCGACAGAAGTATATTAGATATACGAGTTATTGATATGTACCTTGCTAGTACTCCTAGTAGCACCTGGGTATTGGATACTAGTTCGGTTGCTAAATGTTAGTAACTCGAAATAAAAGCTACGGAATAAACGGAGAACTAGCTAAGGGTGAGGTGACGATGTGTGTTGGAAATGTTTCCAAGTTTGATGTGATCAACATCGCACGCTCTCTCTACTTTCGGGATTAGTGACAAACCTAAATAAATGTTATTTGGTGTTTTGCGTTGAGCATGAACATGATTAGATTGTGTTTGTTGCAATACGGTTATTCATTTAAGTCAGAGAATAATGGTTATTCTGTTTACATGAATAATACCATCAATGGTCATGCACCCAGTGAGAATGGTTTGTTGAAATCTTGATCGTAGTAATACACATGTTCATAACATTGATGTCAAAAGATACAAAGTTAATAATGATAGTACCACATACTTGTGGCACTGCCGCTAAATGTCATATTGGTATAAAGCGCATGAAGAAACTCCATGCTAATGGATCTTTGGACTCATTCGACTTCGAATCGGTTGAGACATGCAAACCATGCCTCTTAGGCAAGATGACTAAAGGACCCCGTTGGATGGAGCGGGCAAGTAATTCATTGGAAATAATACATGTTGATGTATGCAATCCGATGAGTCTTGAAGCGTGCAGTGGATATCGTTATTGTCTTATCTTTATAGATGATTTGAGTAGATATAGTGTATATTTACCTAATGAAACACAAGTCTGAATCGTTTGAAAGGTTCAAGCAAATTCAGAGTGAAGTTTAAGATCATCGTGACAAGAAGATAAAAATGACCGCGATATGATCGTGGAGGTGAATATCTGAGTTACGAGTTTGGCATACAACTTAAGACAATGTGAAAGTTGTTTCACAACTAAACGCCACCTGGAACACCATAGTGTGATGGTGTGTCCGAACGTCATAGTCATGCTCTATTGGATATGGTGCGTGCTATGATGTCTCTTATCGATTTACTACTATAATTTTGGGGTTGTGCATTAGAGACAACTACATTCACTTTAAATAGGGCACCATCTAAATCCGTTGAGATGACACCGTGTGAATTATTGTTTGATAGAAACCTAAGCTGTCATTTCTTAATATTTGGGGCTGCGACACTTGTGTGGAAAATGTTTTCACCTAATGAGGTCGAACCCAAGGCGGAAAAATGCATCTTCATAGAATACCCTAAGATCAGTTGGGTGAACCTTCTATCTCAGATCCTAGTGCAAAGTGTTTGCTGCTTAAACGGATCCTTTCTCGAGGAAATGTTTCTCTCGAAAGAATTGAGTGGGAGGAAGATAGAACTTGATGAGGTTGTTAAACTTTGTTCAAACCAGAGAGTAGCGTAGCGCAGAAAGATGTTTCTGTGAAGCCTATGTTAGTTGAAGAGGAAGTTAATGATAATGATCATGAAGCTTCAGGATCAAGTTACTATCGAACTTCGTAGGTCGACAAGGATGTGTACTGCTCCTAAGTGGTACGACAACCCTGTCTTGGAGGTCATGTTGTTGAACAATGATGAACCTACGAGCTATGGAGAAGCGATGATGGGCCCGGATTCCGACAAATGGTTGGAGGCCATGAAATCCGAGATAGGATCCATGTATGAAAACCAAGTATAGACTTTGGTAGACTTGCTCGTTGGACGGCAGGTCATTGAGTACAAATGGATTTTTAAAATGAAGACAGACGCTGATGGTAATTATCACCATTTGTAAAGCTCGACTTGTTGCAAAGATGTTTGCGACAAGTTCAAGGAGTTGACTGCGATGAGACTTTCTCACTCGTAGCGATGCTAAAGTCTATTGGAGTTATGTTAGCAGTTGCTGCATTTTCAATTTTGAAATCTGGCAGATGGATGTCAAAACATCGTTTCCTTAACAGTTTACTTGAGGAAAGGTTGTATGTGATACAACCAGGAGGTTTTGTCAGTCCTAAGGATGCTAAAAGGTGTGCAAGCTTCAATGATCCTTTTATAGACTGAAGCAAGCATCTCGGAGTTGGAATATACGCTTTGATGAGGCGATCAGAGTTTTGACGTTTATACAAAGTTTACGAGAAACTTGTATTTACAATAAAGTGAGTGGGAGCACTATAGAATTTCTGATAAGTATATGTGGATGACATATTGTTGATCAGAAGTAATGTAGAATTTCTGGAAAGCATAAACGGTTGTTTGGAAAGTGATTTTCAAAGGAAGACCTTGATAAAACTACCTAATTGTTGAGCATCAAGATCTATAGAGATAGATCAAGATGCTTTATGAGACTTTCAATGAGTACATACCTTGACAAGATTTTGAAAGAGTTCAAAATGGATTAGTCAGAGAAAGAGTTCTTGCCTGATTTGTAAGGTGTGAAGTTCAGTGAGACTCAAAGCTCGACCATGGTAGAAGAAAGAGATAGGACGAACGTTGTCCCCTATGCCTTAGTCATAGGCTCTGTACAGTATGCCATGCTGTGTACCGCACCTGTGTGTGCCTTGCCATGAGTCTGCCAAGGGGTACAAAAGTGATCCAGGAGTGGATCACTGGACAGCGGTCAAGATTATCCTTAGTAACTGAAAGACTAAGGAGATGTTTCTCGATTATGGAGGTGATAAAGAGTTTGTCGTAAAGAGTTACGTCGATGCAAGCTTTAACACCAATCCGGATGACTCGTAGTAGCAATCTGGATACATATAGTGGAGTAGCCATTTGGAATAGTACCAAGTGGAGTGTGGTAGCAGTCTTTACAGTTTGACATAGGGATTTGCAAAGTACACACGGATCTGAATTTTGCAGACCCGTTGACTATAAGACCTCTCTCACATGCAAAGCATGATCGAGCCCCAGAACTCATTGGGTGTTAGATTCATAACAATGCGAATCACATGGTGATGTGAACTAGATTATTGACTCTAGTGCAAGTGGGAGACTGTTGGAAATATGCCCTAGGGGCAATAATAAATTAGTTATTATCATATTTCCTTGTTCATGATAATCGTTTATTATCCATGCTAGAATTGTATTGATCGGAAACTCAGATAGATGTGTGGATACATAGACAAAACCATGTCCCTAGTATGCCTCTAATGAAATAGCTCGTTGATCAAAGATGGTCAAGGTTCCCTAGCCATTGACATGAGATGTCATTTGATAACGGGATCACATCATTAGGAGAATGATGTGATGGACAAGACCCAAACTATAAACGTAGCATATGATCGTGTCAGTTTATTGCTACAGTTTCTGCATGTCAAGTATATGTTCCTATGACCATGAGATCATGCAACTCACGGACACCGGAGGAGTGCCTAGTGTGTATCAAATGTCGCAACGTAACTGGGTGACTATAAAGGTACTCTACAGGTATCTCCGAGGGTGTCTGTTGGGTTGGCATGGATCAACACTCGGATTTGTTACTCCGTGTGACGGAGAGGTATCTTAGGGCCCACTCGGTAATACAACATCACAACAAGCCTTGCAAGCAATGTGACTAAGTGTTAGTCACGGGATCTTGTATTACAGAAACGAGTAAAGAGACTTGCCAGTAACGAGGTTGAACTAGGTATGGAGATACCAACGATCAAATCTCGGGCAAGTAACATACCAAAGAACAAAGGGAACATCATACGGGATTAATTGAATCCTTGACATAGAGGTTCAACCGATAAAGATCTTCGTAGAATATGTAGGAACCAATGTGGACGTCCAGGTCCCGCCATTGGTTATTGGCCGTAGAGGTGTCTCGGTCATGTCTACATAGTTCTCGAACCCGCAGGGTCTGCACACTTAAGGTTTAGTGACGTTTCAGTAGTGTAGAGTTATGTATGGTGGTGACCGAAGTTTTTTCGGAGTCCCGGATGAGATCCCAGACGTCACGAGGAGCTTCGGAATGGTCCGGAGGTAAAGATTCATATATAGGATGTCCCAGTTTGGTCCCCGGAAAAGTTCCGGGCTCATCGATAGTGTATCGGGAGTGCCGGTAGTGTACCGGGAGACCACCGGGAGGGGTATTTCGACCCAAGAGGCTTTATGGGCTGTAGGAGGATGAATACCAGCCCTTAGTGGGCTGGTGGAAGTCCTACACAAAGCCCATGAGGCTGGGAAGAAAATACCAAAAGGAAAAAGGTGGAAAAAGGCAAAAAAGGGCCAAATAAGGAAGGAGTCCTAATCCTACTAGGAGTGGAGGAGGAGGACTCCTCCCTCCTTGGTTTGGCTGACCCAAGGGCTGCCTTTTTGGCAGCCAAGCCTCCTCCTCCTCTCCTCCTATATATACTAGAGGATTTTAGGGTTTTGGCACAAGATTTTCAGCCACGTGCCACCCGTTCCTTTAGTGCATAGCTTCTCCTCTAGATCGGATTTCTGCAGTGCTTAGGCGAAGCCCTGTTGGAATAGCTCCACCACCATCTTCGGAGCGTCGTCACGCTGCCGGAGAACTCTTCCTCCCCTCCACTTCCTCTTGTTGGATCAAGACGGTGGAGATCATCATCAAGCTGCACGTGTGCTGAACGCGGAGGTGCCGTCCGTTCGGTACTAGATCGGAAGGATCGTGATCAAGGCCACGAGACGATTCGTGATGAGTTCGCGGGACGGACCGTGATGAGTTCGCGAGACGGATCATGATTGGATCGCGGGACGGATCGGGATGAGATCGCGGGACGCTCGGCGATTTGGATCGCGAAGATGTTCGACTACACCAACCGCGTTTCTTAACGCTTCTCGCTTAGCGATCTACAAGGGTACGTAGATCCACTCTCCCTCTCGTAGATGCTCATCACCATGGATAGGTTTGCGTGTGCGTAGGAAATTTTTTGTTTCCCATGCGATGTTCCCCAACAGTGTTACCATCCTATGATGTTTTGAGTATCGGTGGCAGATAAGACTTGAGAGAATATTGATTTTACCTTTAGCTCCTTGTGGATTTGACACTCCATACTTATCACTTCCACCTTTGGAAATTGCTATGATGATTCCTTGCACTTGGGGATTATCAAGCTCTTTTCTGGCGTCGTTGCCGGGGAGCAATAGCGTGGGGTTGATATTATCATGTGTGCTTGTTTGCTTTCCTCAATATATATTTTTTGTTTTCCCTTTTTTCTTTCATTATTTGTTATACTAACGGATCTCACGAGGGTTTTGTTAAGTTTTGTGTGAATGAAGTATTCGAAGATCGAGGAGGTATGGATATAAGAAGAATACGAAGAGACAAGAGTTCAAGCTTGGGGATGCCCAAGGCACCCCAAGTAAATATTTCAAGGAGAGTCAAGCATACAAGCTTAGGGATGCCCCAGAAGGCATCCCATCTATATTCTTCAACAATTATCGATATACCTCGGTTTTTGTTTTGTTCACATGATATGTGTCTTTAGCGATTTCCTTTTACTTTATGATTGTGACACCCTAGGATTATGCTACAATGATCATTGTAATTAAGCACAGTGATGACCATGATCAGTGCCTAATCATTTTGCTAAACAAGATATGATCAAGTTGAAAATTCACATCTCATTTCAATTTCCACCTCTAAAAGGGATTCAAATTTAATGTGATGAAATAAATCTTCAAACATGGTGGGAAAATTGTTGCATACTTGTTGAATTCCAAAATATATATTGTTAAGGGAAACAACATCACCAACCTACTAGTGTGGACCTCCACCATCCTTAACAGAGCCCAAAGCAATTATTTTTTGCACTTTAAATTTCATGGAAAATTCAAACAGACTTGTTAAAGTCCCAAACCAATTTTGGTAGGACTAGGTATTTCTTTTTATTTAATGGAGCAAGCCACACATTTTTGCGACAGGTATTTATTGCTAAAATTAAACTAAAGCAGAAAGTAAATAAAAGATAAAGGTTAAAGTAAATAAAACCGAGAAAAGAAAAGAGAAAGGCCCCTCTTACTCTCCTGGGCCTTGGCCCATCTACTCCCCTCACCGGCCCAACCGCCCCCACTCATCCCCTACCTCCCCTGTTCATCCCCCCCACGGTGGACGGCCGAGCCACGTCCATGGCCGCAGTTGGCCACGTGCTGCCCATCCGGCGGCTCTACGGTGGCTTAAAGGAGACGGCGACACCCCGGGGACCAACCCTAACCCTAGGCCCCATAAGCCCCCTCCCGTGCGTCTCCCCCCCTCGCATTTGAGCTCGGACGAAGCACTGCCATGGCCGCCCCCGGGTGTGTAGCGCGGCCACCGTCCTCCTCCCTCCGCTCCGTCAATCCCTGGAGCTATGCATCGTCTTCCTCCCCCCTAGAGCACTGGATCGAGCCCCGGGAGCTCCCACGCCACCGCCTGCGACCATCTTCCTCACCAGACCCGCAGCACGTCGCCGTAAAATTCCCCCACCTCCGAGCTCCTCCGACTTCATCGGGCCTTCCCTCCAACGCTAGTGAGAAGCTCCTCGCCGTCCCCTTCCTTCCGCGCTCTCATAGTCCGCCGTAGCTAGCTTCTGCCATCACCGAGCTCTGGCCGCAGCCATGGCCGACGTTCTGCTTGATGCAGAGCCGCTCGGGCATCTCTTGGGTGACCAACGAGCTCCTGTATCTCCCCTGAGTCCATCCTGCGCCTTCCCCGCTCGTTCAAACCGCCGTAAGCATGCGCCCGGGCAACCACGACACGCCCTCGCCGCCATTGCAATCGCCGCCGTCGATGTGGTGTGGCTCCGACGGCCCCGTCACCTCCACCCGACGTGGCTCGTCGCGGCGTGCCCATATAGCCCACCCGTGCGTCCCCTCGTGGCCGGAAACGGCCGGCCGGCGAGCTCCGCCGATGCCTGATTAGCGCCGGCGTTGATGACATGGCCCCGTCATTGCCACTAATTAGGTCCCTAAACACCCACTGACAGGTGGACCCGCACAGTAGTGTAATTAGGCTAACAACACAAAAATAAAATAAATGTTTGTTAATTTATCTATAATCACTGAAGCTGGGTCCCACTGGGCCCTGTTGACCCAGTCAACTGCTGACTGGCCTGCCTCTTACAATGACAGGTGGGTCCATTGGCCCCCGTTGACAAGTCAACAGCACTGCAGATTGCTAAGGTACTGTGACATCATGCTGACGTCATGAATAGGATTTTCGAATTTAATTAATTCGGTTAAATTTTAGGAAAACTTTAAAAATTAATATAAAATAAACTGTAAATCAGATGAAAATACTTTATACATGAAAGTTGCTCAAAAAATTCCCACGAATCCGAATACGCAGTCCGTTAGTCTCTCACGTGCTTCTAGCATAGCAAACGTGAAAATTTTCTATCGAATTCGCTTGTCCGTTAAAAGCCAGAGACCGGGGAAATATCGTCAGATATTCTCCCGCTCCGTCCGATATGTGTAGTACCGCGTTAGACTACCCCTATCACTGTGTATTGCCATGTCATGCATCGTGTTGCATTTGTTTGCTTGTATTTATATTTTCTTCCCCATCTTCTCTCCGGTAGCCTCCGAGACTAACGCTGCTGCCGAGTACGACTACGCCCTTGACGACCTGTCTTTTGTAGCAGAGCAACAAGGCAAGCAACCCCCCTTGAGCATTCCGATATCGCCTATTCCTTTTCCTCTTATTCTTGCATTAGATTCTTGCTACTATATTAGTTAGCTCCTATTTTGATGCATAGCCTATTTTTGATGAACTGCTACTACACCTGCAATCATATCAAATGCTTAGTATAGGTTGATCAGTGAATCCCCGGTGACCCCTTAGTCCCAGTCGCCCCTGCTTTCACTGATGACACCGAGGACTTGAAGACAGAAGACTCGGTCATCATGACCGACTAAAAAACCATTACTAACTCATCACCTCACCCCCCCTTAAGTATGGCACTACAGAGCTACTATCGAGTGCCGAGGGCGATACCTCACTTAGCACTCCCGATGTTAATTCTGTAGCGTAGCTACTCGGTCGTGGGTATCGAGGGTGATTCCTCCTTCACAAATATAGATAGTGACTCTTGTCATACACTTACCTCGAGTGGGGATTCATCGAGTGTGATTCCTCGGATATCAACTTGGCGTATAACCGCACAGTTACTATTGACTTGGCACTGTACTAATATGACGGGACTGAAGGGACATGCGATACCACTCTATTGAGGTGGACCAGAGTTCCCGACAGTTCTGAGACGGGTCGGACCCAAGGGTACCCGTGTGAGAAAGATTTGGTGGGATGCGCTGTACATCCGAAGACATGTTGCGGTGCGCCGATAAGGCACCCAAGGGTTATTGGCGGGGCGACGGACTGCATTATGGTTCGCGCTTGCCCCACATTAATAAAATGCTAATGGTTGGGTATTTGATCTGAGTTGGTCGTTGACCTTTTACGCACTAAACCTTCATGTGGGAGAAGTTATGGGTACTCAACGTCGTTGCATCAGCCGAAGCTCTTCAGACGTCATCAATGGAGTGGCGCGCGCGAGATTGGTCTGGAACGCATCGCGCTTGTTACTAAGGGGTGCTAGGACTGCTTCCGGCCACGTGCACATCGTGCAGGAGTGCAAGGGCAAGTGGGACCACGAACCTGCGTGCTCAGAATTTAGACCGGCGGGCTGGCCTCTTCGTTGAGTCTAGGTGGGACGACGACGTTTTGGATCCCGATGCCAGACATTACCCCAGAAAGTGTGTCTGACCGGAGGTGATCAAGCGTGTTGGAAATGCGGTGCACCCCTGCAGGGATGAATTCATCTATTCGAATAGCTGTGTCCACGGTAACAGGACGACTTGGAGTTGTACTTTGACCTTATACAACTATAATTGTGAATTGCTTTAAATGAAAGTGGCTCCGGGATTGCTTCCTCGCAGGGAGTCGAGGAAGAATTTCTGGGCGTGGTTACTTAATAAAATTTCTACAATTAATATGACTATATATATGAGATACCAGTCTACTCTCTTCTAATGTTGCAAGATGCTAAAGATGCTAGTCTTTGATAGGACTAGGCCTTCCCCCTATTCTTGCTTTCTGCTGTCAGTCCAAATATAACCCCACCCCTTGATAATGATGCATACTTAGCATAGTTCTGATGTCAGTCTTGCGAGTACTTTGGATGAGTACTCATCGCTGCTTTGCCTTCTCTTTCCCCCTCGATATGATTCTGCGTTCAGACGATGGAGCCCAGGAGATGGAGTACGCTGGCGACGACTACTACGCCACCGCTGGAGCCTACTTCTGCGTGGAGAGTGCCGATGCTCAGGAGTAGATAGGAGGTTCCCAGGTAGGAGGCCTCACCTCTTTCGATCTGTTGTTATGTTTGTGCTAGCCTTCTTAAGGCAAAACTTGTTTAACTTATGTCTGTACTCAGATATTATTTGCTTCCGCTGACTTGTGCTTGTCGAGCTTTGTATTCGAGCCCTCGAGGCCGCTGGCTTGTAAAATGAAGCTATATGACTTTAAATTTGTGTCTAGAGTTGTGTTGTGATATTGATTAGTGAGTCCCTAATCTTGGCCGTACGCATTGCGTGTATGTTTAGCGTATGGTTGAAATTGGGGGCGTCACAAGTTGGTATCAGAGCCGACTGCCTGTAGGTAGCCTCCTTTCCAACTCCTTGGCCGAAGTTGAGTCTAGTATCTGAAAAACTTTTACTAACATAGTGGTGTGGCTTATGGGTCCACTTCTCAATCGGGTGGTATTAGGATCTTTTATTCCTTGTCTATACTCTGGGTTCTGATCTCTCTTCTCTTCCGGGTTAAAGATTTTACTAACTCCGAATCTAGGTTCTCGTAACTACTTCTCCTGGAGACCCTCATACCAGAAGATCACCTGCTCCGTCAGAAGATTCTGAAGATACTCTTTTGATGTTTTCTGAGACTTTGTGCTCATCGGCTTTGCAATTCCCTATCATCGATAAGTCCATATGGATGAGTAATTGCCCTTGTCATTCATACAATATTTTCTCGTTGCTCTTGTTGTTACAAGATGCCCCGAAATACTCTCCATTTCCTCGATAACCCTTTGAGTTACTGCCTTATAGTTCTTTTTCGCATGGAAGCCTTACGGATAATTCCTCACAATTGTCGAGGGTCCGTTCATCCCAGTTGTTCATGTGTTTCACAAAATTCTTCGAAATACATTTCGATCTTTCGAAAATCCTCTGTAGCTTGTTGCTCTTGAAATTCTTGCCTGCTCGCATTATGGTTAATTCCATATGACTAGTAGTCTTCGTTGACATCCCTTGTCTTTGCCATTTTGAGCCTGTTAATTCAATGAGTGTGTATGCATGCAGTCATCAGGTGATCCGTTTAAATTATCTTTCTAGCTCACACGTCCTTCCGGACATGAGTTGGTTCTCGACAATTCAAACCTTTATTGATTGTCCGACTAAGTCTTTTCAACTTATCCATCCTTGATCAGAACGTCTGCTTCCGATCCTTAGTTTTGGAAATCATAATTTCTTCGTGTTTTAAACATCGGACTATTCAGGTGTTTCTTGAATCCTATACCCCTGCATTCTTTCCTCCTCTAATTGAGTACCAATACTCACATCAACTTCGTTGTGGATCGCCCGATCCATTGTTGGATTATTATCCTACAATGTCGTTCATATTCAACCACCTTGTGAGTTCTTCCCTTGGTACATATTGCCTTTGGTAAATGGTATCCTCTGTTTTGCCAACCATGCTCTACCTTCGAGCTTGTGTTAATTATCTTGAAGCTCGTGGTATATGTTCCTAAGATACCCCGATGGGTTGAACCTATGCCCTCCCTAATCCATGAGAACCCAAAAAGTGTTCACGGGTCATACTCTTATGGAATCTCCCCAGATAAATTTTCAATGCTACAACATCGTCCAAAGCAAGAAATGAATGAAATGTTATACATTGATGAAGTGTGAGTCATCATTGGACTTGTGATCATGCCCATGGAAATGATGTAGACCGTCTCAGAAGCTCCTTGCAAAATAATTGTTCATCCGTATGATTCTTTCGGTATCCTTAATTTGATGGACTGCAATTATGGTTCCGACCATGTTACCCTTGTTAATTTATCCGAAGGTAATTCATTCCGGTACCTGGTTAAATTTTGACAAGGTTAAAGTATCTGTTGTCGCAGGTCAATGACCCAGCTCTACTTCTATCATTTTCTACCTTCGATTTTTACACTCTGGTATCTTCAGGATATCACGCCTTTGTTGGGAGACGTAGTAGTAAATCAAAATTTTCCTACGTTCACCAAGATCTATCTATGGAGAAACCAGCAACGAGAGGGGAGAGATTGCATCTTCATACCTTTGAAGATCGCTAAGCGGAAGCGTTACAAGAACGCGGTTGATGGAGTCGTACTCGCAGCGATTCAGATCGCGGTAGATCCGATCAAGTGCCGAACGGACGGCACCTCCGCGTTCAACACACGTGCAGCCCGGTGACGTCTCCAACACCTTGATCCAGCAAGGAGGAAGGAGAGGTTGGGGAAGGGCTCCAACAGCAGCACGACGGCGTGGTGGTGGTGGAGTAGCAAGGTATTCCGACAGGGCTTCGCCTAAGCGCTGCGGAGGAGGAAGAAGAGAGGTAGGGCTTCGCCGTGAGAGAGAGAGATCAAATCCTGTCTCAAAACATCCAAAACCTCAAGTATATATAGGAGGAGGGACGTGGAGGGCTGGCTTGGCCTCTACTCCAAAGAGGAGATGGCCGGCTGAATTAAAGGGAGAGTCCACCTCCCACAAGGGAGGTGGATCTCCTCCTTTTAAATCCTTTTTGCCTTATCTCCTTATCTCCAGCCGCATGGGCCTTTAGCAAAAGTCTTGCCCAGCCCAATAAGGGCTGGCACACTTTATCTAACAGCCCATGTGGTCCTTTGGTCGTCACACCCCTCCCGGGGGTCCTCCGGCACCCTCCCGGCACTCCCGGTACACTACCGATGAGCCCGAAAACTTTCCGGTGACCAAAACTGGACTTCCTATATATCAATCTTTACCTCCGGACCATTCCGGAGCTCCTCGTGACGTCCGGGATCTCATCCGGGACTCCGAACAACCTTCGGTAATCACGTATACCTTTTCCCTATAACCCTAGCGTCATCGACCCTTAAGTGTGTAGACCCTACGGGTTCGGGAGACACGTAGACATGACCGAGACACCTCTCCGGCCAATAACCAACAGCGGGATCTGGATACCCATGTTGGATCCCACGTACTCCACGATGATCTCATCGGATGAACCACGATGTCAGGGATTCAATCAATCCCGTATACAATTCCCTTTGTCTATCGGTATGGTACTTGCCCGAGATTCGATCGTCGGTATCGCCATACCTTGTTCAATCTCGTTACCGGCAAGTCTCTTTACTCGTTCCGTAACACATCATCCCGTGGCTAACTCCTTAGTCACATTGAGCTCATTATGATGATGTCTTACCGAGTGGGCCCAGAGATACCTCTCCGTCACACGGAGTGACAAATCCCAGTCTTGATTCGTGTCAACCCAACAGACACTTTCGGAGATACCCGTAGCGTACCTTTATAGCCACCCAGTTACGTTGTGACGTTTGGCACACCCAAAGCATTCCTACGGTATCCGGGAGTTACACAATCTCATGGTCTAAGGAAATGATACTTGACATTGAAAAGCTTTAGCATACGAACTACACGATCTTGTGCTATGCTTAGGATTGGGTCTTGTCCATCACATCATTCTCCTAATGATGTGATCCCGTTATCAACGACATCCAATGTCCATGGTCATGAAACCGTGACCATCTATTGATCAACGAGCTAGCCAACTAGAGGCTCACTAGGGACATGCGATGGTCTATGTATTCACACATGTATTACGGTTTCTGGTTAACACAATTGTAGCATGAATAATAGACAATTATCATGAACTAGGAAATACAATAATAACCATTTTATTATTGCCTCTAGGGCATATTTCCAACAGTCTCCCACTTGCACTAGAGTCAATAATCTAGTTACATTGTGATGAATCGAACACCCATAGCGTTCTGGTGTTGATCATGTTTTGCTCGTGAGAGAGGTTTAGTCAACGGATCTGCGACATTCAGATCCGTATGCACTTTACAAATATCTATGTCTCCCTCCTGAATGTAATCACGGATGGAGCTGAAGCGGCGCTTGATGTGTCTTGTCTTCTTGTGAAACCTGGGCTCCTTCGCAAGGGCAATAGCTCCAGTGTTGTCACAGAGTAGAGTCATCGGGCCCGACGCATTTGGAATCACTCCTAGGTCGGTGATGAACTCCTTCATCCAGACTCCCTCCTTTGCTGCTTCCGAAGCAGCTATGTACTCCGCTTCACATGTAGATGCCGCCACGATGCTTTGCTTGCTGCTACTCCAGCTGACTGCCCCTCCATTCAAAATATACACGTATCCGGTTTGCGACTTAGAGTCGTCCGGATCTGTGTCGAAGCTAGCGTCGACGTAACCCTTTACGACGAGCTCTTCGGCACCTCCATATATGAGAAACATGTCCTTTGTCCTTTTCAGGTACTTCAGGATATTCTTGACCGCTGTCCAGTGTTCCGCTCCGGGATCACTTTGGTACCTCCCTACCAAACTTATGGCAAGGTTCACATCAGGTCTGGTACACAGCATGGCATACATGATAGAGCCTATGGCTGAAGCATAGGGGATGACACTCATCTCTTCTCTATCCTTTGCCGTGGTCGGGCATTGAGTCGTACTCAATCTCACACCTTGCAACACAGGCAAGAACCCCTTCTTGGACTGATGCATATTGAACTTCTTCAATATCTTTTCAAGGTATGTGCTTTGTGAAAGACCAATGAGGCGTTTCGATCTATCTCTATAGATCTTAATACCTAATATGTAAGCAGCTTCTCCAAGGTCCTTCATTGAAAAACACTTATTCAAGTAGGCCTTGATACTTTCCAAGAGTTCTATATTATTTCCCATTATCAGCATGTCATCCACATACAGTATAAGAAATGCTATAGAGCTCCCACTCACTTTCTTGTAAATACAAGGTTCTCCATAAACCTGTACAAACCCAAACGCTTTAATCACCTCATTAAAGCGAATGTTCCAACTCCGAGATGCTTGCACCAGCCCATAGATGGAGCGCTGGAGCTTGCATACCTTGTTAGCATCTTTAGGATCGACAAAACCTTCCGGCTGTATCATATACAGTTCTTCCTTGAGGAAGCCATTAAGGAATGCCGTTTTGACGTCCATTTGCCAGATCTCATAATCATAAAATGCGGCAACTGCTAACATGATTCGGACTGACTTTAGCATCGCTACGGGTGAGAAAGTCTCATCGTAGTCAACTCCTTGAACTTGTCGATAACCCTTAGCGACAAGCCGAGCTTTATAGGCGGTGACATTACCGTCCGCGTCAGTCTTCTTCTTAAAGATCCATTTGTTTTCAATGGCTCGCTTATCATTAGGCAAGTCCACCAAAGTCCATACTTTGTTCTCATACATGGATCCTATCTCGGATTTCATGGCCTCAAGCCATTTGTTGGAATCCGGGCCCGCCATCGCTTCTTCATAGTTCGAAGGTTCACCGTTGTCCAACAACATGATCTCTAGGACAGGATTGCCGTACCACTCTGGTGCGGAACGTGTCCTGGTGGACCTTCGAATAGCAACTTGATCTGAAGTTTCATGATCATCATCATTAACTTCCTCTCTAGCCGGTGTAGGCTCCACAGAAACAACTTCCTGTGCTGCGCTACTCTCCGGTTCGAGTGGAGGTACAATTTCCTCATCAAGTTCTATTTTCCTCCCACTTACTTCTTTCGAGAGAAACTCTTTCTCGAGAAAGGATCCATTCTTGGCAACAAAGACTTTGCCTTCGGATCGTAGGTAGAAGGTATACCCAATAGTCTCCTTGGGATATCCTATGAAGACGCACTTTTCCGCTTTGGGTTCGAGCTTCTCAGGTTGAAGTTTCTTCACATAAGCATCGCATCCCCAAACTTTTAGAAACGACAGCTTAGGTTTCTTTCCAAACCACAATTCATACGGTGTCGTCTCAACGGATTTAGACGGTGCCCTTTTTAAAGTGAATGCGGCAGTCTCTAATGCATATCCCCAAAATGATAGCGGTAAGTCGTTAAGAGACATCATAGATCGCACCATATCCAATAGAGTGCGATTACGACGTTCAGACACACCATTTCGCTGGGGTGTGCCGGGCGGCGTGAGTTGTGAAACAATTCCACATTTCCTAAGGTGCGTGCCAAACTCGTGACTTAAATATTCTCCGCCACGATCAGATCGTAGGCATTTTATTTTCCTGTCACGTTGATTCTCGACCTCACTCTGAAATTCCTTGAACCTTTCAAAAGTTTCAGACTTGTGTTTCATTAAGTAGACATAACCATATCTACTCAAGTCATCAGTGAGGGTGAGAACATAACGGTAGCCACCGCGAGCCTCGACGCTCATTGGACCGCATACATCGGTATGTATTATTTCCAACAAGTCAGTTGCTCGCTCCATTGTTCCGGAGAACGGAGTCTTGGTCATCTTGCCCATGAGGCATGGTTCGCATGTGTCAAATGATTCGAAATCAAGTGACTCCAAAATTCCATCAGCATGGAGCTTCTTCATGCGTTTGACACCAATATGGCCAAGACGGCAGTGCCACATGTAAGTGGGACTATCGTTATCAACTTTACACTTTTTGGTACTCACACTATGGACATGTGTAACATCACGTTCGAGATTCATCAAAAATAAACCATTGACCAGCGGGGCATGAGCATAAAACATTTCTCTCATATAAATAGAACAACCATTATTCTCGGATTTAAATGAGTAGCCATCTCGCATCAAGCGAGATCCAGATACAATGTTCATGCTCAAAGCTGGTACTAAATAACAATTATTAAGGTTTAAAACTAATCCCGAAGGTAGATGTAGAGGTAACGTGCCGACGGCGATCACATCGACCTTGGAACCATTCCCGACACGCATCGTCACCTCATCCTTGGCCAGCCTCCGCTTATTCCGCAGCTCCTACTTGGAGTTACAAATGTGAGCAACTGCACCGGTATCAAATACCCAGGAGCTACTACGAGCACTGGTCAAGTACACATCAATAACAAGTATATCACATATACCTTTAATGTTGCCGTCCTTCTTATCCGCTAAATACTTGGGGCAGTTCCGCTTCCAGTGACCGGTACCCTTGCAATAAAAGCACTCAGTCTCAGGCTTGGGTCCATTTTTCTTCTTCTTCCCGGCAACTTGCTTACCGGGCGCGGCAACAGCTTTGCCGTCCTTCTTGAAGTTCTTCTTACCCTTGCCTTTCTTGAAACTAGTGGTCTTATTCACCATCAACACTTGATGCTCCTTTTTGATCTCTACCTCCGCTGATTTCAGCATCGAGTACAACTCAGGAATGGACTTCTCCATACCTTGCATGTTGTAGTTCATCACAAAGCTCTTGAAGCTAGGTGGAAGCGACTGGAGGATTCTGTCAATGACCGAGTCATCCGGGATATTAACCCCCAGCTGAGTCAAGCGGCTGTGTAGCCCAGACATCTTGAGGATGTGCTCACTGACAGAACTATGCTCCTCCATCTTACAGCTAAAGAACTTGTCGGAGACATCATATCTCTCGACCCGGGCATGAGCTTGAAAAACCAGTTTCAGCTCCTGGAACATCTCATATGCTCCGTGTTGCTCAAAACGCTTTTGGAGCCCCGGTTCTAGACTATAAAGCATGCCGCATTGAACAAGGGAGTAATCATCGCAGCGTGATTGCCAAGTGTTCATAACATCTTGTTCCGCTGGGAGAACGGGTGCGTCACCTAGCGGTGCATCTAGGACATACAATCTCTTGGAAGCTATGAGGATGATCCTCAAGCTACGGACCCAGTCCGCATAGTTGCTTCCATCATCTTTCAGCTTGGTTTTCTCTAGGAACGCGTTGAAATTGAGGGTGACATTCGCGTTGGCCATTGGATCTACATCATAGATTGTAAAGACAATTTTAGACTAAGTTCATGATAATTAAGTTCATTTAATCAAATTAATGAACTCCCACTTAGACAGACATCTCTCTAGTCTTCCAAGTGATCCATGATCCATGTCAACTAGCCCGTGTCCGATCATCACGTGAGACGGACTAGTCATCCATGGTGAACATCTTCATGTTGATCGTATCTTCTATACGACTCATGTTCGACCTTTCGGTCTTCCGTGTTCCGAGGCCATGTCTGTACATGCTAGGCTCGTCAAGTCAACCTAAGTGTTTCGCGTGTGTAAATCTGGCTTACACCCGTTGTATGCGAACGTTAGAACCTATCACACCCGATCATCACGTGGTGCTTCGGAACAACGATCCTTAGCAACGGTGCACAGTTAGGGTGAACACTTCTCTTGAAATTTTATTGAGAGATCATCTTATTTACTACCGTCGTTCTAAGCAAATAAGATGTAAACATGATAAACATCACATGCAATCAATATAGTGACATGATATGGCCAATATCATTTTGCTCCTATGATCTCCATCTTCGGGGCACCATGATCATCACTGTCACCGGCACGACACCATGATCTCCATCATCATGATCTCCATCATTGTGTCTTCATGAAGTTGTCTCGCCAACTATTACTTCTACTACTATGGCTAACGCTTAGCAATAAAGTAAAGTAATTACATGGCGTTTATGATTGACACGCAGGTCATACAATAAATAAGACAACTCCTATGGCTCCTGCCGGTTGTCATAATCATCGACATGCAAGTCGTGAATCCTATTACAAGAACATGATCAATTCATACATCACAATGCATCACATCACATCCTTTGGCCATATCACATCACAAGGCACATGCTGCAAAAACAAGTTAGACGTCCTCTAATTTGTAGTTGCAAGTTTTTACGTGGCTGCTATAGGTTACTAGCAAGAACGTTTCTTACCTACGTCAACACCACAACGTGATTTGCCAATTGCTATTTACCCTTCATAAGGACCCTTTTCATCGAATCCGATCCGACTAAGGTAGGAGAGACAGACACCCGCTAGCCACCTTATGCATCTAGTGCATGTCAGGCGGTGGAACCGGTCTCACGTAAGCGTACGTGTAAAGTTGGTCCGGGCCGCTTCATCCCACAATACCGCCGAATCAAGATAAGACTAGTAGCGGCAAGCAAATTAACAAACTCGACGCCCACAACTGCTTTGTGTTCTACTCGTGCATAGATTCTACGCATAGACCTAGCTCATGATGCCACTGTTGGGAGACGTAGTAGTAAATCAAAATTTTCCTACGTTCACCAAGATCTATCTATGGAGAAACCAGCAACGAGAGGGGAGAGATTGCATCTTCATACCTTTGAAGATCGCTAAGCGGAAGCGTTACAAGAACGCGGTTGATGGAGTCGTACTCGCAGCGATTCAGATCGCGGTAGATCCGATCAAGTGCCGAACGGACGGCACCTCCGCGTTCAACACACGTGCAGCCCGGTGACGTCTCCAACACCTTGATCCAGCAAGGAGGAAGGAGAGGTTGGGGAAGGGCTCCAACAGCAGCACGACGGCGTGGTGGTGGTGGAGTAGCAAGGTATTCCGACAGGGCTTCGCCTAAGCGCTGCGGAGGAGGAAGAAGAGAGGTAGGGCTTCGCCGTGAGAGAGAGAGATCAAATCCTGTCTCAAAACATCCAAAACCTCAAGTATATATAGGAGGAGGGACGTGGAGGGCTGGCTTGGCCTCTACTCCAAAGAGGAGATGGCCGGCTGAATTAAAGGGAGAGTCCACCTCCCACAAGGGAGGTGGATCTCCTCCTTTTAAATCCTTTTTGCCTTATCTCCTTATCTCCAGCCGCATGGGCCTTTAGCAAAAGTCTTGCCCAGCCCAATAAGGGCTGGCACACTTTATCTAACAGCCCATGTGGTCCTTTGGTCGTCACACCCCTCCCGGGGGTCCTCCGGCACCCTCCCGGCACTCCCGGTATACTACCGATGAGCCCGAAAACTTTCCGGTGACCAAAACTGGACTTCCTATATATCAATCTTTACCTCCGGACCATTCCGGAGCTCCTCGTGACGTCCGGGATCTCATCCGGGACTCCGAACAACCTTCGGTAATCACGTATACCTTTTCCCTATAACCCTAGCGTCATCGAACCTTAAGTGTGTAGACCCTACGGGTTCGGGAGACACGTAGACATGACCGAGACACCTCTCCGGCCAATAACCAACAGCGGGATCTGGATACCCATGTTGGCTCCCACGTACTCCACGATGATCTCATCGGATGAACCACGATGTCAGGGATTCAATCAATCCTGTATACAATTCCCTTTGTCTATCGGTATGGTACTTGCCCGAGATTCGATCGTCGGTATCGCCATACCTTGTTCAATCTCGTTACCGGCAAGTCTCTTTACTCGTTCCGTAACACATCATCCCGTGGCTAACTCCTTAGTCACATTGAGCTCATTATGATGATGTCTTACCGAGTGGGCCCAGAGATACCTCTCCGTCACACGGAGTGACAAATCCCAGTCTTGATTCGTGTCAACCCAACAGACACTTTCGGAGATACCCGTAGCGTACCTTTATAGCCACCCAGTTACGTTGTGACGTTTGGCACACCCAAAGCATTCCTACGGTATCCGGGAGTTACACAATCTCATGGTCTAAGGAAATGATACTTGACATTGAAAAGCTTTAGCATACGAACTACACGATCTTGTGCTATGCTTAGGATTGGGTCTTGTCCATCACATCATTCTCCTAATGATGTGATCCCGTTATCAACGACATCCAATGTCCATGGTCATGAAACCGTGACCATCTATTGATCAACGAGCTAGCCAACTAGAGGCTCACTAGGGACATGCGATGGTCTATGTATTCACACATGTATTACGGTTTCTGGTTAACACAATTGTAGCATGAATAATAGACAATTATCATGAACTAGGAAATACAATAATAACCATTTTATTATTGCCTCTAGGGCATATTTCCAACAGCCTTTGCACTACATCTTATTAACTTTGATGAGGTAATAATTTTCCTTGTCTTAATCACTCCACGGGTTCTGGGATTGTTGTCAACCGAGAACACCGATTGGAAAATTTATTCCACACTGCAATTCAATACCCCTTGTAATTGTTACTGGGAATATCAAAGTCAGTCTGGTCATTCCTAGACTATCGGCTACATCCTTGTCTTGCTATCTTCGACTGTGCTACCTTGTCCTTCGATGGTGCACAAATTCTTCAGAGAGTGAGCATTGCTTATGTCGAGCTTTCAACATCATGTTGTTTTTCTTGAAAAGCAACCCCGATATTGAGCTTGCATCTTATCTGTTGTTCCTATAACCTTCCGTGTTGTCACCCCCCTACTTGATGCCACCGCTGTTCGGTTGCATTCTCTTGAAAACTCTCAACAAAAGGTGTCGTGATCATCATCCACAATTTGACTTCTTCTGAGGCGTCAACTGAGCTCTTGATGAGAAATACCTTCCTTGCCCTCGATGATTTTTGTTATCATCGACAACCTCCTAGACTTCCTTTCATCACAAATTTGTCCATGATATGGATGCAACTTGCTATCCAGCTTGTGTTATGTTCTTCCCTGAAGTATTACTGCCTTTTGTGTCGAGAATGTTGTGAGGATTGCTCCATCTCTTAGAAATTCTTGGCATAGTGATACTTCTCACCATCAAATGATGCTGCCTTGATTCTAACTTCTAGCACCCATATTGCTTTGAAGTTAGCGATCGACAGTTCGTTCTTGGGCTGTTGGTTATTGAATCGTCACTCTAACATTGATCTTGCTGCCTAAGGTCATATTCCGGACGCACTTATCAACCAATGATAAATGATGTATGTTTTCCTTGGTCATACAACATTATATCATTTGAGCTGACAAATTTCATATCCTTGTGCACAAAATTGTGAAAATCCATCCATTTGGAATTCTCGATGAATTGTCGTTGAGTCCATCAGTCACCTCCTCATCCTCTCCTTGGTTTAACGATGAACTATTGTTTCGGGGACCGGTTCCATAGTTCATTTTCTGAGAATCTTACTATGTCCTCTCGACGATTTGTGATGCACCTTTCTTCTTGGGCATCCTAAGTCTGAGGTATCATGAAACCAAACAGATCTGAATCTTGGCCAGACATGATGGTTGGAACATATTTCCAGGAGTTATAATATTGGTCCTTTGATGACCCAGTAAGGTGATGCCATGCCTAACACACCTGGCTGGAGGACCTATTATTATAGTTTCCTTTTTGTGCAAGGTTAGCCATTCTTCCATGAGGAAATTATAACACATTATTTATAAGTTGTTCCTACTGGACCCTTGGTGTATCCAAACTCCATCCTTTACTCGAAACACCATATCATTGCTACCCCAAAGCATGGATGTGGTATATTGATCATCGAAAGGAATAATGTAAGCTAAATGCTAATTGTTTCTTGATCAAGTATTCAAACTCCCATTGTATGTGCATGTCATGGATTTTCCTCGCCTCTTTTACCTAAATGGTTATCTACTTGCTAATTCTGTCATGTGTATCATGCTCTTTTTTCCTTGGGAAAGATATACTCCTAAAACTTGAGTATAACCAAAAGTTCCACATGATCGAAACCTGACTCTCTTGTACATCCTTAAATCCAAAGTTTTGTCGCACTTGGCTTTGTATGTAAATACCGAGCCACCATCCAAGGTAATGACACTATTCTTGTCGTCATTGACCGACTGTCCAAAGTTATACACTTCTGGCCGTCAAGGAAACTATCGCTGCTAGTCAGCTGGCAGATCTATATATCTCCAGAGTTGTCTGACTCCATGGTATTCCATTGGTGATTAGTTCAGACCGTGGGAGCTTATTCACTTCGTGATTTTGGGCAAGTTTCCAAGAAACTATGGGGACTCATTTGTCATTCAACACCGCTTTTCACCCTCAATCATCGGGACCAGTTGAAAGAGTTAAACAGATTCTTGAAGACATGCTTCGAGCTTGTGTCATTTCTTTCGGCAAGAATGGGAGGAATATCTCCCATATGCTGAGTTCTACTACAACAATAGCTATCAAGCTAGTCTGAAGATGTCTCCCTTTGAAGTGTTGTATGGACGTAAGTGTCGGACTCCTTTGAATTGGTCAGAAACTGGGGGACGTACACTTGTCGGTCCGGATGTTATCTAACATGCCAAAGGTCAAGTCCACATTATTCATGTAAATCTAAAGGCTGCTCAGTCTCGTCAGATGACTCATTATGACCGTCATCAAAAGGATATGATCTATCAACCTGGCGAAAAGGCTTACCTTCGAGTCACGCCAATGAGAGGTGCACACTGTTTTGGTATCAAGGGCAAGCTGGATCCTCGTTATATTGGTCCTTTCAGTGTTCTCGAAAGGTATGGTAAAGTGGATATCAACTGGAACTACCGTCAAACCTTTCTCAGGTTCATGATGTGTTCCATGTGTCACAGCTTTGTCGCTGCTTTAAGGATCATATCCGAGCAGTGGACCATGATATGCTTGAACTGCAACAAGACCTTTCTTACAAGGAGCAACCAGTCTGCATTCTTGATGAAACTGAATGTCGGACTCGTCAGAAGGTTACCAAGTTCTTCAAAGTGCAGTGGGCAAATCATTCTGAAGATGAAGCCACTTGGGAACGCGAAGATCACCTTCGTGCCGAATACCCTGGGCTCTTCCCTTCTACTTCTTAATTCTCGGGACGAGAATTCTTGTTAGTAGGGGAGAATTGTGACACCCTGAGATTATGCTACGGTGATCATTGTAATTAAGCACAGTGATGACCATGATCAGTGCCTAATCATTTTGCTAAACAAGATATGATCAAGTTGAAAATTCATATCTCATTTCAATTTCCACCTCTAAAAGCAATTCAAATTTAATGTGATGAAATAAATCCTCAAACATGGTGGGAAAATTGTTGCATACTTGTTGAATATTCCAAAATATATATTGTTAAGGAAAACAACATCACCAACCTACTCGTGTGGACCTCCACCATCCTTAACAGAGCCCAAAGCAATTCTTTTTTTTGCCCTTTAAATTTCATGGAAAATTCAAACAGACTTGTTAAAGTCCCAAACCAATTTTGGTAGGACTAGATATTGCTTGTTATTTAATGGAGCAAGCCACACATTTTTGCGATAGGTATTTATTGCTAAAATTAAACAAAAGCAGAAAGTAAATAAAAGATAAAGGTTAAAGTAAATAAAACTGAGAAAAGAAAAGAGAGAGGGCCCTCTTACTCTCCTGGGCCTTGGCCCATCTACTCCCCCCCACCGGCCCAACCGCCCCCACTCATCCCCTACCTCCCCTGTTCATCCCCCCGCGGTGGCCGGCCGAGCCGCGTCCATGGCCGCAGATGGCCACATGCCGCCCATCCGGCGGCTCTCCGGCGGCTTAAAGGAGACGGCGACACCCTGGGGACCAACCCTAACCCTAGGCCCTATAAGCCCCCTCCCGTGCGTCTTCCCTCCCTCGCATTCGAGCTCGGACAAAGCGCTGCCATGGCCGCCCTCGGGTGTGTAGCGCGGCCACCGTCCTCCTCCCCCCGCTCCGTCAATCCCTGGAGCTCCGCCTCGTCTTCCTCCCCCCTGGAGCACTGGATCGAGCCCCGGGAGCTCCCACGCCACCGCCTGTGACCATCTTCCTCACCGGACCCGCATCACGTCGCCGTAAAATTCCCCCACCTCCGAGCTCCTCCGGCTTCATTGAGCCTTCCCTCCAACGTCAGTGAGAAGCTCCTCGCCGTCACCTTCCTTCCGTGCTCTCTTAGTCCAGCGTAGCTAGCTTCTGCCATCACCAAGCTCCGGCCGCCGCCATGGCCGATGTTCTGCTTGACGCAGAGCTGCTCGGGCATCTCTTGGGTGACCAACGAGCTCCTGTAGCTCCCCTGAGTCCACCTCGCGCCTTCCCCGCTCGTTGAAACTGCCGTAAGCACACGCCCAGGCAACCACGACACGCCCCCGCCGCCATTGCCATCGGCACCGTTGATGTGGTGCGGCTCCGACGCCCCCGTCACCTCCACCCGACGTGGCTCATCGCGGCGCGCCCATATAGCCCACCCGTGCGTCCCCTCGTGGTCGGAAACGGCCGGCCGACGAGCTCCGCCGCCGCCTGATTAGCGCCGGCTTGTTAGCCGGCGTTGATGACATGGCCCCGTCATTGCTACTAATTAGGGCCCTAAACACCCACTGATAGGTGGACCCGCATAGTAGTGTAATTAGGCTAACAACACAAAAATAAAATAAATGTTTGTTAATTTATCTATAATCACTGAAGCTGGGTCCCACTGGGCCCTGTTGCCCAGTCAACTGCTGACTGGCCGCCTCTTACAATGACAGGTGGGTCCACTGGCCTCGTTGACCAGTCAACAGCACTGTGGACTGCTGAGGTCACCATGACATCATGCTGACATCATGAATAGGATTTTCGGATTTAATTAATTCGGTTAAATTCCAGGAAATCTGTAAAACTTTAAAAATTAATATAAAATAAACTGTAAGTCCGATGAAAATACTTTATACATGAAAGTTGCTCAGAAAATTCCCACGAATCCGAATACGAAGTCCATTAGTCTATCACGTGCTCCTAGCATAGCAACCGTGAAACTTTTCCATCGAATTCGTTCATCCGTTAAAAGCCAGACCCGGAAAATATCGTCAGATATTCTCCCGTTTCGTACGATATGTGTAGTACTGCGTTAGACTACCCCTAGCACTGCGTATTTTCATGTCATGCATCGTGTTGCATTTGTTCGCTTGTATTTATATTTTATTCCCCCTCTTCTCTCTGGTAGCCTCCGAGACTAACGCTGCTGCCGAGTACGACTACGCCCTGACGACCAGTCTTTTGCAGCAGAGTAACAAGGCAAGCAACCCCCCTTGAGCATTCTGATATCGCCTATTCCTTTCCCTCTTATTCTTGTATTAGATTCTTGCTACTATATTAGTTAGCTCCTATTCTGATGCATAGCCTGTTTTTGGTGAAGTGCTACTACACCTGTAATCATATCAAATGCTTAGTATAAGTTGATCAGTGAATCCCCGGTGACCCCTTAGTCCCGGTCGCCCCTGCTTTCACAGACGACACCGAGGTCTTGAAGACAGAAGTCTCGGTCATCATGACCGACTGACAAACCATTACTAACTCATCACCTCACACCCCCTTAAGTATGGCACTACAGAGCTACTATCGAGTGCCGAGGGTGATACCTCACTTAGCACTCCCGATGTTAATTCTGTAGCATAGCTACTCGGTCGTGGGTATCGAGGGTGATTCCTCCTTCCCAACTATCGATAGTGACTCTTTTCATACACTTACCTCGAGTGGGGACTCATCGAGGGTGATTCCTCGGATATCCACTTGGCGTATAACCGCACAGTTACTATTGACTTGGCACTGTACTAATATGACGGGACTGAAGGGACAAGCGATACCACTCTATTGAGGTGGACCTGAGTTCCCGACAGTTCTGAGACGGGTCGGCCCCAAGGGTACCCGTGTGAGAAAGATTTGGTGGGATGCGCTGTAAGGCATCCGAAGACATGTTGGAGTGCGCCGATAAGGCACCCGAGGGTTATTGGCGGGGCAACGGACTGCATTACGGTTCGCGCTTGCGCCACGTTAATAAAATGCTAATGGGTTGGGTATTTGATCTGAGTTGGTCGTTGACCTTTTACGCACTAAACCTTCATTTGGGAGAAGTTATGGGTACTCAACGTCGTTGCATCAGCCAGAGCTCTTCAGATGTCAGCAATGGAGTGGCGCGCGCGAGATTGGTCTGGAATGCATCGCGCTTGTTACTAAGGGGTGCTAGGACTGCTTCCGGCCGCGTGCGCATCGTGCAGGAGTGCAAGGGCATGTGGGACCACGAACCTACGTGCTTAGGATTTAGACCGGCGGGCTGGCCTCCTCGTTGAGTCTAGGTGGGGCGACGACGTTTTGGATCCCGAGGCCGGACATTACCCCGGAAAGTGTGTCCGGCCGGAGGTGATCAAGCGTGTTGGAAATGCGGTGCACCCCTGTAGGGATGAATTCATCTATTCGAATAGTTGTGTCCACGGTAACAGGACGACTTGGAGTTGTACTTTGACCTTATACAACTATAATTGTGAATTACTTTAAATGAAAGTGTCTCCGGGATTGCTTCCTTGCAGGGAATCGAGGAAGAATCTCTGGGCATGGTTACTTAATAAAATTGCTACAATTAATATGACTATATATATGAGATACCAGTCTACTCTCTTCTAATGCTGCAAGATGCTGAAGATGCTAGTCTTCGGTAGGACTAGGCCTCCCCCCTATTCTTGCTTGCTGCAGTCAGTCCGGATATAACCCCACACCTTGATAATGATGCATACTTAGCATAGTTCTGATGTCAGTCTTGCGAGTACTTTGGATGAGTACTCATCGCTGCTTTGCCTTCTCTTTCCCCCTCGATACGATTCTGCGTTCAGACGATGGAGGTCAGGAATGGAGTACACCGACGATGACTACTACACCACCGCTGGAGCCTACCTCTGCGTGGAGAGTGCCAATGCTCAGGAGTAAATAGGAGGTTCCCAGGCAGGAGGCCTCGCCTCTTTCGATCTATTGTTATGTTTGTGCTAGCCTTCTTAAGGCAAAACTTGTTTAACTTATGTCTGTACCCGGATATTATTTGCTTCTGCTGACTCGTGCTTGTCGAGCTTTGTATTCGAGCCCTCGAGGCCCCTGGCTTGTAATATGAAGCTGTATGACTTTAAATTTGTGTCTAGAGTTGTGTTGTGATATTGATCAGTGAGTCCCTAATCTTGGTCGTACGCATTGCGTGTATGTTTAGCGTACGGTCGAAATGGGGGGCGTCACAATGATCCCTTCTAGTATGAGTTAGTCCTTCATTGATTTTTTGAAATATTCATGCACTTCACTTAGATCTTTTGAATATGGTTTTATAGAATGCTCTTTGTGCTTCACTTAAATCTTTTGAGTACGACTTTGTAGAATGCTTCGTGCGCTTCACTTAAATCTTTTGAGTATGACTTTATAGAATGCTTCGTGTGCTTCACTTATATATGTTGAGATTGGATATTGGTTAATATATATTAATTGTAGAATGCTATATGAACTTCACTTATATATTTTAGAGTATGAATATAATGATCATCGGAATTTGGGTTGGAAGAGTATCATTGAAATATCATGCCTAGCTAAAAAGGCATTAAAGAAAAACGCTTGATGGGAGAGAACCCAACACTTTTACTTACTGTTTTGATGTGTTAAAATGATTAAGCTACTGTATTAATAATGTTTTGTGCCTTTTATTCCAATAAAGTGCCAGGTAAAGCCTTTGGGATAGTGTGGATACTTGCTTGTTTGATTCTGTGTAAAAACATAAAGTTTTGCGTCCAGTATATGAATTATCTGATTTTACTGGAGAGTCAAAAAATTCTTCAATTTTTAGAAAACGTTTCTATGCAAATTTGATATTTCCTATTTTTTTCATAATTTTTAGAGTTAGTGAAGTTTGGTGATCATTCAGATCTTTACAAGCTGTTCTGTTTTTGACAGATTCTGTTTTGCACGCATAGTTTGCTTGTTTCAAGTGTTCCTATAGCTTATATTGAGTAATATAAATTGTAGGAATTATGTAATAAAGTAGTTATCATGGGGGAACAATTATGAATCTTGTCTTGGCAGTACCTAAGTGAATGATTTGTGTTTATTACACTAACCCTTCTACATGAGGGGAATAAGGAGTGACAATAACCCAAGATTTTGGATGCCCAAGGCACCCTCATACTCAAGCGTCTAAGCTTGGGGATGCCCCGGAAGGCATCCCCTCTTTTGTCTTCAACACTATCAGTATATCTTACTTGGAGCTATATTTTTATTCGTCACATAATATGAGTTTTGCTTGGATCGCCATTTTATTTTCTTGTTCCCTGTTAAGTGTTATTTATAATCTTGTTTTTCAATAATAAGTTCCAGGAATTGCCTTAGGATGCTTGCATTGCATGTTTTGATGTGTGCTGTGTAAAAACAGAAACTTTTTCTGTAGTGTTTGAATTTTCGTATTTTACTGGAACGTGGAAGTTTCTGAAATTTTTACAAAGTGTTTTCATATAAATTCCTTAGCATGTCCTATATTTTCATAATTGTTAGAGTTATATAGGTACACTGGTTTAATAAATTACTACAAATTGTTTTGTTTAGACAGATTGCTGTCATAGTTTTGTTATCTACTGATCCTATACTTTCTGTAGCCTATATTGGTAAATATAAATTGTGGAAATGATAGTATACAGTACCTAATGTTTGAAAATTATTGTGAAACTTGTCTTGGAAGTACATGAAGTGTTGATTTGTTCTTATGTGTACTAACCTATCTCACGACTTCTTTTTGAGTTTTGTGTGGATGAAGTTTTTGAGAATAGGTGAAACCGGGATATACGAGGGTTGAACAAGATACAAAATATCAAGTTTGGGGATGCCCAAGGCACACCAAGAAAATATTTCGAGACCTCTCAAGTATCTAAGCTTGGGGATGCTACGCATCCCACCTCTCTTCATCAACAATTATCGATTAGCCTATGTTGAACCTAAATTTTTCCATTCACATGATGCGTGCTATTATTGGAGTGACATTATATTTTGTTTGCTATTTCAATAAAATCATTGTATCTGAAATTTTTAATAAGAGAGAGTCCTCACGTGTCTATTTAACTAATTAACTATGCATTGATCTTCACTTATATCTTTTTGGAGTAGTTTGTCATTCAATCTCGTGCTTCACTTATATCCTATGAGTAAATGGTTGAATGAATTGAATATCATAAATCTGAAATAAAAAATGCTTCTTATACTTGTCACATGGGGAGTAATGACTTCACACATAATAAGTATAGGTGGTTAAATTTATTGAAAGTTAGCAAACACCGCATTGGTCACTTGAACAATTCATGAAAGAATATTGAAGGAAGAGAGATTTCACATATAAATATACTATCTTGGAAATCTTCTATGATTGTGAATACCCATTAATTATTTTCAAACTTGAGCAAATTAGTTGAAGTTGGACAAGGAAGACAACGTCATGAGTTATGCTTGGGTATATTTGTATAGAAGTTATATTGTTTTGGATCCTCCAACATGTGGTGCTTGCTTCCACCTGATACTAGCCAAAACTTCCGAAACAAGTAGAAATACTACGTGTGCATCCAAACACCCTTAAACCAATTTTAACATGAGAGTCCACTATACCTACCTATGGAGTGAATAAGATCCTCCAAGTAAGTTGTCATCGATGCAAAAAGCAATAAAAATTGTTCCTAAATATGTAAGATCTTTTACTGTAAGGGAAAAGCATTGTACGAATTTGTGATGGTAAAGAAATAAAAGCGACAGACTGCATAATGAAGGTTGCTATCACAAAGGGCAATACAACGTGACATTTCTTTGCATTAAGGGTTTGCACTTCCAAAAACAAAAAGCGCATGAAAACCTCTGCTTCCCTCTGCGAAAGGCCTATCTTTTACTTTCTAGTACTTACCTTTATACAAGAGTCATGGTGATCTTCACCACTTCCTATATTTCGCCTTTTTCTTGGCAAACATCATGTGGTGGGTAAATATCCAATCATATATGTACATTCAAATATATTTAATCATGAATTATTATTTTTAACAATTATCTATATGATAAATAAGTTGGGAGGCGAAACTTTAAGCCCCCATCTTTCTCTGTGTTCGACGGATGCCATTTGCTCTAAAAATATGCTTTGAGAGTTAGCAATCATGGACGACTATATGATAGTTGATTATGTGTAATTTTCTAAATCAAAGCTCTTACATAGACCCTTCCTAAAAATAGGATGAATTGCTATTGTTTGGTGACTGAAAGCATAGTTGTTAGTTTTCAAGGAACTTTATGGTCTATACTTTAACATGTGAATAGCTTGTTACTTCATCATGAGAAGTTTTATGAGATGAGATATTGTTTATGATATATAATGATACTAGAAAAAGTGTTTGGAATTATCATTGATCAAACTTGCGCACTTGTTAGCATTCACACTTCATAATTTTTTTCTTTTATCATTTACCTACTTGAGGACGAGCAGGACTTAAGCTTGGGGATGCTGATACATCTCCAACGTATCTATAATTTATGAAGTATTCTTGCCATGTTCACAATAATTCTATATGATTTTGGTATGATTTTATTAGAACTAACACAAACTGATGTTGTTTTCAGCACAACTATCATGGTGTCGTTTTTTTGTGCAGAAATAAAAGTTCTCGGAATGGGCTAAAAATTTTGTATGATTTTTTGTGGACCAAAAGAGACCCCCGAAGCATTGAAGCTGGGCGAGAAGAGCCACAAGGAGGCGACAAGCCTGCCAGGCACATCCAGGGGGGTGGCCACGCCTAGTAGGCTTGTGACTCCCTCGTGGCCCCCTTGACGTGAGATCGATGCCAAAAATTCCTATAAATCCAGAACCACCGAAAGAAACCTAGATCGGGAGTTCCGCCTCTGCACACCTCCAGAGCCACAAAAAACCAATCTTGGCCCTCTTCGACACCCTGCCAGAGGGGGTCACCATCACCGAAGGCCATCTTGATCGTCCCGGAGGGGCCATCAACACCATGGAGGCCAAGGACCAGAGGGAGAACCTCTCCCCATAGAGGGGGGATGCCATGGAGGAGGAAGCACAAGGGGGAGAACCTCTCCCCCTCTCTCCCGATGGTGCCGAATTGCCATCGGGGGAACCATCGCCGTGGTGATCGTCTTCATCAGCATCACCTTCTTCATCACTATCCTCATCTCCTTTTAGCGGTCCACTCTCCCGCACCCCGCTGTAATCCCCTACTCGAACATGGTGCTTTATGCCACATATTATGATCCAATGATATGTTGCCATCCTATGATGTTTTGAGTAGATTTCTTTTGTCCTTGGGTTGATTGATGATCTAGATTAGTTTGAGTTGTACGCTTGTTATGGTGCCTTCCATGCCGCGCACACGTGAAGGATTCCCGCTGTAGGGTGTTGCAATACGTTCATGATTCGCTTATAGTGGGTTGCTTGAGTGACAGCAGCATAAACCCGAGTAAGGGGGTTGTTGCGTATGGGATAAAGGGGACTTGATGCTTTAATGCTATGGTTGGGTTTTACCTTAATGATATTTGGTACTTGCAGATGCTTCCTAGAGTTCCAATCATAAGTGCATATGATCCAAGTAGAGAAAGTATGTTAGCTTATGCCTCTCCCTCAAATAAAATTGCAATAATGATTTCCGATCTTGTTAACAATTGCCTAGGATAATTCTGCACACCATCCCATCATTATTCCACACTCGCTATTTGTAATATATTGTAATATTATGTTAACAACGCCTATTTTAATATATTAGTTCTCCATTATCATGCAAAGCTATCCTCTTCATACCCACAATGTAGTTTTATTTCTCGTTTCTAGATGGAAGCAAACGTTCAGTGTACGTAGAGTCGTATCGGTGGCAGATAGGACTTGAGAGAATATTGATTTTACCTTTAGCTCCTTGTGGGTTCGACACTCCATATTTATCACTTCCACCTTTGGAAATTGCTACGATGATTTTTTGCACTTGGGGATTATCAGCAGATCACTAGAAAAGGTCTCCAGATGGCCTCCTGCCAGAACAGAGGCTTGCGATAGCGGAAAAAGTGTTCCGGGTGTCCCTCTGCTGGTTTCCCAATATTTGAGGATTTATAGAACTGGAATTAGGTCAGGAGGAGCCATGAGGGACCCACAAGGTAGTTCGGCGTGCCTACCCCGTAGGCGCCGAGGTGCCTTGTGGCCTCCTCGTGAGGGTTCCTAACACCTCCCAAAGATTCTTGGTTCCCTTTTGTCCAAAAAAATTCAAAAAGTCATTGTGTTTGGACTTCGTTTGGTATAACTTTCTTGGAAAACCAAAAACATGCAGAAAACAACAACTGACACTTGGCACTAGGTTAATAAGTTAGTTCCCAAAAATGATACAAAATAGCATATAATTGCATAAAAAGTGTCCTAGATTGATAATACAATAGCATGTGACAATAAAAAAATTCTAGATATGTTAGAGACGTATCAGCATCCCCAAACTTAATTGCTGCTCGTCCTTTAGTAGGTTAATGATAAAAACTGAATTTCCGACATGAGATGCTACCCAACACGTAAAATCTTCTTAGTACGATCATTGAGAAACGATGAACCTATATATATCAACATAATAATATCCATAACGTAAATAACTTAATTATCACTTTTCAAAATATACGATCCTTATTGCCTTGGCCGCAGCATACCACGTTAGGTATGTTTCTGTATCGAGCCTTCGTGCATGTCAAAGAAGTGGTATTGCCATCAATCGAATTCCTGCAGCCGCCGCTGGTGCCAGGGTCCGTCGACGACGTACATTATAGGAGTCAGTGATAGACTTTCCCCATGTGGATCGGAACGATGGATGTGATATGGGGCAAGCCTGTGTGCATTGATCTTTCACGAATCGAAGGGGGAAATCTCAAGAACACGAAGAACACTAAAGGCAAACACGATTACACATCCACTTGATTCACGATAGCACACGAGGAACGATATCCCCAAGTCAAACAACGATACAAGTAGCGGTACGCGATCTCCCACTCTGGAAGGAGGGGCCTTGATACCCCGAATAATCTTCCCTCATAAGGGGCCTTGACATCCACTAGGGATCTTCTTCTATAGAGGCATCTCCATGGGAGAGGTATTGGAAGGAGCTACGCTCAACTATCTAAGAGCAAACCATAGCTAACCCTAAAAATGAGGAGGGGATGTTGTATATATAGTGCTACTCTCGAAAGGGTAAGTGAGAGGGAGATACATGGGCCTCGGGCCCGTTCCTATGCGTAGGCAGGCCGGTTGTACCGGAGTTCGGACCGCTTGTACCTGTCATGAGGCATTAACCGGTACAACCGGGGAAGTACCGGTCTTGAACCACACCAGAATAGAATCTTGGCCCGGGGGTAGCGGTTGTTGGCGGTGGTGACCCGGTTGTACCGGGGTAGCGGTGGTGCACCGGTTGTACCCCTAATTCCTGGGCAACTCCTTGTCCTTCTCCTTGCTCTTGGTGTTCCTCTTGCTCCCTTCCCCCTTCTTGATACCTAAGCACACAAAGTGTCTCCGCTTGAGGTAGCATCCACATTCCAAGAGCATCAAAGGGAGAGTCATAAAGGAGTGAGGTCACCTTGTTTGTAATGGTACATGCACGGGCTCTCGTCAATGGGACACTTGGAGGTTGAGGTGTTGATGATGGGTCCATGGTGGTGCTCATGGGATGCTCCGCATCATCTCCCCCCTTGCGAGGTATCTGACCTCGGATCAAGATCTTCATCACCATGTAAAGGGGACAGGTCCGCGACGTTGAAGGCATCGCACACGTTGTACTTGTCGTGCGGAATGTTGATCTTGTAGGCATTGTTGTTGTAGCGCTCCAACACCTTCAATGGGCCATCGGTGCGAGGTAGAAACTTGGACTTGCGCTCATTGGGAAAGCGTTCCTTCCATAGATGTAGCCACATGAGGTCTCCGGGTTTGAATACCATGGGATGTTTGTTGGTGTTGCGCTTGGCGGTGGTGCGTTCCACTTGGCGCTCGATGGTGTTCTTTGTATCTTGATGTAATTTCTTGATGTAGTTCTCCCTTGCACTTGCGGCCATGTTGACGCGTTCTTGTAGTGGAAGCGGAAGAATGTCCAATGGGGACAATGGGTTGAAGCTGTAGACCACCTCGAAGGGAGACTTGTTGGTGGTGACGTGTCTTGCGTAGTTGTAGGCGTAGTCGGCGATGGGGAGGCAATCTTCCCATTCCTTGATGTTCTTCTTGATCAACATGTGTAGGAGAGTTCCAAGTGTCCGATTTGTCACCCCTGTTTGGCCATCGGTTTGTGGATGGTAGGACTCAATGAAGAGTAACTTGATGCCGAGCTTGGTGCAAAGGGTCTTCCAAAAGTAGCTCAAGAACTTGACGTTGCGATCTGAGACAATGGTCTTTGGCACTCCGTGTAGGCGTAAGATTTCCCTACAAAAGAGATTGGCAATATGTGAAGCATCATCAATCTTGTGACAAGGAATGAAATGAGCCATTTTGGAAAAATGATCCACAACAACAAAGATGTAATCGTGGCCATTTTTTGTTCGTGGCAATCCAAGCACAAAGTCCATGCTAATATCCTCCCAAGGTTGGAACGGAATAGGAAGAGGCATGTAAAGACCATGGGATTTAGATTTTGACTTAGCTTTGCGGCATGTAGAGCATCGATTGGTGAAGCAGGCAACATCATGAAGCATATTTGGCCAATAGAACTTGTCGGAGAGGGTGGCATATGTCTTGTCATGTCCAAAGTGACCCATCAGTCCTCCATCACGAGCCTCTTGCAAAAGCAAAAAACAAATAGAAGACTTGGGAATGCAAAGTTTGTTAGCACGCATAAGATATCCATCTTTCTCGTAGTAGTTCTCCCAACAAGTTTTCACTTTGCAATTGACATAAGGAGTGGCAAAAGAATCATCATGCTCATACAAGTATTTTATATGCTCAAAGCCAACAACATTCAATTCAAGTTGAGTAACGAGCATGCATTTGCGGGAAAGATCATCCACCATAACATTTTCTTTACCCTTAATGTATTTTTAACATAAGGAAAAGACTCAATAAATTCACTCCATTTAGCATGATGTTTATTCAACTTAGTTTGACCCTTGAGATACTTTAGAGTTTCATGATCGGTATGAATGAAAAATTCATGCAGACGCAAATAATGTTCCCAAGCTTGCAAGACTCACACCAAAGCATAAAATTCCTTGTCATATATAGGATAATTGAGTTGAGCGCCGGAAAGTTTCTCATTAAAGTATGCAATTGGGTGTTTTTCTTGCATAAGCACACCTCGTATGCCATTGCCACTAGCGTCACAATGCACTTCAATAGTTTTGTCAAAATTGGGCAAGGCAAGCAAAGGTGCATGAGTAAGCAAATTCTTAAGTTCATGGAAAGCGGTGTCTTGGGAAGGTCCACAAACAAACAGTGCATTTTTATTGCTCAAAGTGTGTAGAGGAGTAGCAATAGTGCTAAAGTCTTTCACGAAGCGCCGGTAAAAACCCACTAGGCCTAAGAAGCTACGCACTTGTTGCAAATTGGTGGGTGTAGGCTAATTTTTAATTGCCTCAATCTTAGACTCACCAACATGGACACCCTTTGAGGAAACCACAAATCCAAGGAAAACAGCTTTGTCCACACCAAAAATGCATTTGTCCATGTTAGCATAAAGTTTTTATTTCCGAAGAGTTTGCAAGACGTTTCTAACATGTGTGGCGTGTTGTTCTAGAGATTTTCTAAAAACAAGGATGTCATCGAAATAGACCACAACACAATACCCAATGTAGGGGCACAACACACGATGCATCATGCGCATGAACGTACCCGGTGCTTCGGATAAGCCCATGGGCATCACTAGCCATTCATAGAGACCAAATTTGGTTTTCAAAGCGGTTTTCCACTCGTCACCCTCTTGGATGCGAATTTGGTAGTAACCACTTTTCTTGTCTATCTTGCAAAATATAGTGGCACCACTAAGTTCATCTAGCATGCCATCTAAGCGTGGGATAGGGCGACGGTAGCGAATGGTGATAGCATTTATGGGACGACAATTGGAACACATGCACATACTACATCATGTTTAGGCACTAGGATCATGGGAACCGCACAAGAACTCAAACTCTTGTGAACATGCCCTTTATCTAGGAGTTTTTGGACTTGCCTTTGTATCTCCTTTGTTTCCTCGGGGTTGACGCGGTAGGGAGCTTTGTTGGGAAGCGGCGCGCCGGGTATCAGGTCGATGTGGTGTTCGATCCCTCGTTTTGGTGCTGGCCCCGGAGGTAGCTCGTCGGGGAATACATCTTGGAATTCTTGCAACAATTGAGATAACACAAGAGGAAGATGTTGTGAAGAGTTAGGCCGGGTAACATCGTCCTTGCACACTATCATGTATGAAGGACGATCGATGGGCTCTCACTCACATACCTCAAATCTCTTTTGGTGGCAAATAGAACTAGGTCACTCATGTCCCTCATCGTGGAGTCACTCAAGTTTGTCTTGTGGCGCTCACTCGCTTTGAGGTGGATCACTCTCTCACTTTTCTCTCCATGATGGGACGAAGCTTGCTTGTCGGCGATCACTTGACTAGGAGACATAGGGCGAAGCACATATTCGGTGCCCTTCATCTTGAAGCTATATTGATTAGTGTGCCCATTGTGTATGGCGCCACGATCGAATTGCCAAGATCTCCCAAGGAGGAGGTGGCAAACCTTCATGGTGACCACATCACACTCCAAGGTGTCTTCGTAAGCGCCGATCTTGAAGGAAACTTGCATGGTGTGGTCGACTTGGATTGTGCTAGAGTTGCTTAGCCATTGGACCTTGTAGGGGCGAGGATGCGTTTTCTTGGTCAAGTGCAACTTGCAGAAAAGTTCTTCACTTGCCAAATTATGGCAACTTCCTCTGTTGATGATGACCTTGACGGATCTCCCTTGGATACCGGCCTTGGTGTGGAAGATGTGGCAATGTTGGTCCTCGTCTTTTTGTTGTTGAAGAGTCAGAACCTTTGGGATAACGAGAGCGAGGCTCGGATCATTGTCACAAAAGACTTGGGAGTTTTCATCTTCATTGACTTGTCGGTGCATGTCCACTTTTTCCAAAACTTCCATCTCATCGTCACTCATGGAGTCATAGGATCCGTCATCCTGGAGTATCATGGTTTGCCTTGTGGGGAACTCATGCACCTTGTGGCCTCGGCCTTGGCACGTGAAACATTTGATGGAGCTTGTTTTGACGTCATCCGGTGTTGGTGTAGAGGATGACGCTCTTGTCTTGCTTGTAGGTGCGTTGCGTGAGGATGAAGGCGACTTGTCCTTGTAGCTTGACTTGTCATATTTTGTCGTGGAGGTTCTTGGAAGGATTCGTAGTTGGAGTAGCTTGAGTAGTTGCACCGTAGGTATTGTAGGAGGTCTTGGAGTACTTGTAGTCTTCTTGAACTTGATGTTCCGCCTTGGAGGCTTGATGCACTAGCTCGAGCAAGTTGGAGTAGGATTGGAAATCCGCGATTTTCTTGACTTGGTAATTGAGACCATTCAAGAAACATGCCATAGTTTGCTCATCGTCCTCCTTCACATGTGCTCTTATCATGGCCATCTCCATCCCTTGATAGTACTCTTCCACCGACTTGGTGCCTTGCTTGAGTAGTTGGAGTTTCTTGAAGAGGTCGCGATTATAGTGTGTTGGAATGAATCGCGCTCGCATGAGTTCTTTCATTTGTTCCCAAGTTGTGATTGGAGGATCACCTCTTTCTCGTCGTTGCGCAATCACTTGTTCCCACCAAATGAGAATGTGATCTTGGAACTCGAGAGAGGCCATGGCAATATTCTTGTCTTCTTCATAGTTGTGCAACCGGAATATTTTGTCGACCTTGAGTTCCTAAGAGAGGTAGTCTTCGGGATCGTTGCTTCCAGAGAACCTAGTCATGGTGAACTTGAGCTTGCCAAAGCGATTTTATTCATTGTTATTGTTATTGCGATATACTTGTCTTGGAGGAGCATAGTTGTCTTGTTGATGTTGGCCATGCCTTGGAGCGTGGTCATCCACGAGGTCAACAAGATTTGCATGAGGACGTGCATCTTTATGCCGAGGTGCATTGTTGTCATGTTGGTCTTGCTCTTTCCTTGGGGCAAGCTCATCAATGTGTTTCTCATCTTGCCTTGGGTGTTGTGGATGTCGTTGTCGCACCCGTTGTTTACGTTCTTGGTGCTCCTCTTGCCGAGCTTCTTCTTCTTGGCGTTCTCGACGTAGAGCTTCCTGTTCCTCATGAGCTAGACAGTTGCGTTCTTGCATGGCATAGTTTGTGTCGCGAAGTGCCCGTCGTGCCTCTCGTGCTTGGTCCTCACGGCGCCGGTCTTCTTCACGAGGGTGACATAGGCGATCGTGCTCGTAGTCGTCTTGCTCTTGTTGGCGACGGTGGTCATGCTCGCGATGTCGACCTTGAGGCTCATCGTGGAAGGGGTTGCTTGAATCTTGAGAGAGGCGACGCGTGTCACATTGGAGTGGTCGAGCTCGAGGAGGACTTTCGTCGGAAGAGTCCTCAGAGGAGTGTTGACTTGCGGTGCGCCGGTGAGTTGAGGTAGACGTGGATGATGCGCGATTCACCACCAAAGCACGAAGCTCATCCATTTGTGTTGCCATGAAGTCCCGCATCCGCTCCTCGGATTCATGTATGTTGGTGGCGAGGTGCTCGATGCGGTCTGTGAGGACATCATGTGCTTGGCGCATTCCTATTTGTGCGGCGAAGAATTGTAGTTTGGTGACGTAGGTGTTCGCGTCATCGTCGTGCTCCTCGAATGTCGGGTTCGTCATAGTGTTCCTATCCATGGTACTAAAGTAGATATAAGTGGAAGAATGGGAAAACACAATACCAAATACTGTTCCAAAGCTTGAAATAAGGATCGGTCACTCAATGTGAAATCGTGGAAATAGTAGAATTGGTACCGAGTTTGTCCTTCTCACACCTACAAAGATAATGCTTTTGGAGTAGCTTGGTTAGGATGGTGGCACAAAATTTCAAGCAATTCGAGAATATGAGTCAATAAAGTTGAGAGAGACCCGCAAGTAAGCAAGTAAGACAATGTGAATCAATAGCAATGGGTGAAATCTAAAACACACGCACGAAATAGAAAAGTGGGGTTGAGCAACCAAAAGTGAGCTCAAAATGTGGGATCCATGGAAAAAGCTCGTGTTGCACAATGCTAGAGAGACAGTAGCACGATTGCTCTAATGGGCGTGATATGAACTTGTGCACAACCTATAAGAGATAAAATTGCGTCATCTTCCTATTCCTGACTTGCTATGTATGTGTCACAAGTCACTCACTCAAGTGATCCAAAGTGATGATGTATGATATGCAAATGTTGCGATGCTATTGTTCTTTTGACCTTGCTTAAAAGCTTCACGTTTCTTTCCTTTTGCAACGATATTTGGATTGTCACTATGCGGGACGTGCACACCAAGATAACAAATATATATGCGGGTACTTTGCAACACAAGAGATGATACTAAGACGTATATGCATGCAATGGTAGCTATGCGGAGTATGTATCACTAATGTGCACAAGTAGCGTGGCCCGCCAATACTCAATGTCTAGTCTCGATAGGCAAGTAATGTAAATAGGCTAGGGGCAACAATGCAATGGCAAGGATATGATTCAAGAGTGTCGTCGCGATTACCGTCCTTGCTTATGGTGTCGTTTCAATGGAGAGTTGGTTGGCGACGTTCTGGGGCGATGATGAGCAGTGATGTCGATGAAGAACCACTCCTAATTAGCTGAAATAACTTAGGAAGTGGAGGGGCTCGCGACTCAAAATATCAAATGCAAATGGTTTGCCAAAGAAAAATGGGCGAAAGAGCAAATCAAGAAAGGTGAAACTAGGAGTTTGCGGTTGTACCATGTGGGAGAGCCGGTTGTACCGCTCCTGGGCTTCCTGGGAATTAGCGGTTGTACCGCAAGACCAGGCGGTTGTACCACTCCTGGGGAATTACCAGTTGTACCAGTCATACGGGCGGTTGTACCGCTCCTGGCCAGACTGCAGATCCGAAATCATGGGAAAAGAAAAATTCGGGCGATTTTGCGGAGGGAATCGGTGGGGATGAAGGGGCAAAGCTAGATCCACTTGTTCACAGCTGAATCCGCGGATCACAATCAACAAAATCTTCTCAAATCTAATGAATCCAAGAAAAGTTGGTATGGCCATTTTTGTGGGGATTTTCGAAATTAGGTCAAAAAAATTGGCTAGAAAACGGTGGGGGAGACTCCAAATTCGTGATCAACGTGGCTCATGATACCAATATGATATGGGAAAGACCGTGTGGGTCGATCTTTCATGAATTGGAGGGGGAAATCTCAAGAACACGAAGAAAACTAAAGGCAAACACGATTACACATCCACTAGATTCCTGATAGCACACGAGGAACGAGATCCCTAAGTCAAACAACGATACAAGTAGCGGTACGCGATCTCCCACTCCGGAAGGAGGGCCTTGATATCCCGGAGGATATTCCCTCGTAAGGGGCCTTGAGATCTTCTCCTTAGAGGCATCTCCATGGGAGAGGTAGTGGAAGGAGATATGCTCAACTTTCTAAGAGAAAACCATAGCTAAGCCGGAAAATGAGGAGGGGATGGAGTATATATAGTGCTACTCTCAAAAGGGTAAGTGAGAGGGAAATACATGGGCCTCGAGCCCGTTCCTGCGTGCAGGCAGGCTGGTTGTATCGGAGGTCGGACCAGTTGTACCAGTCATGAGGCATTAACAGGTACAACTGGGGAAGTACCGGTCTTGAACCGCACCAGAATAGAATCTTGGCCCGGGGGTAGCGGTTGTTGGCGGTGGCGACCCGGTTGTACCGGGTAGCGGTGGTGCATCGGTTGTACCCCTAATTCCTAGGCAACTCCTTGTCCTTCTCCTTTCTCTTGGTGTTCCTCTTGCTCCCTTCCCCCTTCTTGATACCTAATCACACAAAGTGTCTCCGCTTGAGGTAGCATCCACGTTCCAAGAGCATCAATGGGAGAGTCATAAAGGAGTGAGGTCACCTCATTTGTAATGGCACGTGCATGGACTCCCGTCAATGGGCCACTTGGAGCTTGAGGTGTTGATGATGGGTTCATAGTGGTGATGAAAGCACATTTGGTCCCTTGGTGGTTTTGGTTATTAATAACAACATATAAGTCATTGAACTAATGTCTTCACCAAGTATATTTCAGGAAAAGTTCAATGATGGGAATGGCAAAAGGATTGTGGAATTACCACAAGATGCAAGGAAATAGGTTGGCCAAGCTTCAAACAAGAGGACTCTACATTTTACATTTGTGAGAAATCACTTTGAGTCTATAGGAAAGCCAATACTATTAAAAGGGGGTAAAGTTTTGATGGTGAACAATATGCTCAAACGTGCACAAGTGACAGTCACCAAAACATCCACAAACTCTCCCACCAAAGTCCGTCCTAAGCCAAACATGTCAAATCGGTGCAATGACTTTTCCATCCCGGTGCCACCAAGTTCCAAACCCTAGACAGACTCAGCCAAACCCTAACACTTCGGTGCAGCCGACACTGCACTTAGTGCCACCGAGTTGGGTTGCCAAGATTCTGTTACGCAAGTTCACATTTTCGGTCCGACCGGGAATGGTGAATCAGCGTCACCGAGACTGGTAAATCTGACCGTTGGTCACCTTATTGGTGTAACCGAGAGTTTTATATCAGTCCCTCCGAGATTCAAAAGTTGCCACTTTTTATCACTTCGGTACCACCGAGTTTTACACTTCGGTGTCACCGAGTCTGACTTATTGTGTGTATCGGTTGGATTTTTGGGGATGCCTATATATACCCCTTCACCACCACCCACTCGAAAGAGAAGCACTCAAAACTATTCCATACCTATCCTACTCGGTTTTCTGAGAGAGAACTACCTACCCTTGTGTTGAGGTCAAGATCTTCCACTCCAACCATATGGATCTTGATTTCTAGCCTCCCCAAGTTGCTTTCCACCAATCCCATCTCTTCTACCAAGCCAAATCTGTGTGAGAGGGATTGTGTGTTGAGGAGTCTATCATCTTGAAGCACAAGAGCAAGGAGTTCATCGTCATTACCGAGCCTATTACCTTTTGGAGGGTGGCGCCTCCTAGATTGGTCAGGTGTCGCTTGGGTGCCTCCTACTTCGTGTTGTGGAGTGAACCAAGAAGTTTTTAAGGGCAAGGAGACCGCCTACTTCGTGAAGATCTACCCATAGTGAGGCTAGTCCGTGGACGTAAGCCGCATGGAATAGTCAAGGTTGGTTCTTCGTGGAACCCTCCATGGGTAGAGCCCTCCGTGGACTCTCGCGACCGTTACCCTCCGTGGGTTGAAGACTCCATGAACATGGACGTACGATAGCACCACCTATCGGAACCACGGGAAAAATCATCGTGTCATCACTTGTGTTTGCATTCCTAACCCTCTCTTTACTTACATGTGCAATGTCTTTATTTTCCGCTCCTACACTCTTAGACATGCATGTGTAGGGTGTTACTTGATATGCTATGAATGCTAAAACTTGCCAAGAATTAAAACTGGGAAAAAGGCAAAACTTTTATTTGGTCAAGTAGTCAAATCCCCCCTCTAGACCTACTTTCGATCCTACAAGTGGATCAGAGCTTTGGTCTCCATTGCATTGGTTTCACAACCTAGGAGAAGTATGGCATCTAGTGAGGGAAATTATCACCGTAGAGGTCCGTATTTTGATGGCACTAATTTTGCTAGTTGGAAGCATAAAATGAAAATGCATTTGCTTGGTCATAATCCTGTCGTTTGGGCTGTTGTTCATGTTTGTTGCAAGGTGAATTATTTACGGATGGAAAGGAACCGGATCGTGAAGCATTTCGAATGGATTGAATATGTTACAACTCAATGCTCAAGCATGCGACATACTCTTCAACTGCCTATGTCCTGAAGAATTCAACAAAATCAGCCGTCTTGAACACGCAATAGAGATTTGGGATACTTTGGTTGAGATGCACGAAGTAACTGAGTCCGTGAGAGAATCCAAGTTAGATGTTCGTCAAGGTCAACTTGACAAGTTCAAGATGAAGGATGGTGAAGGAGTCGCTGAAATGTACTCTAGGCCAGCTCTCATCACCAATGTGATTGCCGGCTTAGGAAGCAAAGAAATGACTGACAAGTTCATCATCAAGAAGATACTTCAAGCTTGGGATGAGAGATATGGCATCGTGTGCACATTGATCCAAATGATGCCCAACTACAAAGATCTCAAACCAACGGAAGTGATTGGTAGAATTGTTGCTCATGAGATGACACTCAAAGACAAGGAAGACCTTCATCACAAGTCTAGCGGTGCCTACAAAGCCACAAGTGATGCTCCCGCTACCTCAAGCAACAACCTTGTCACAAATGAATAGATAAGCCTCATGGTTAAGAAATTCAACAAGTTCTACAAGAACAACAGCAAAGATGGCATCTCCAACTCCATATATGAAGAGAAGCGTTCGTCAAGTTGTGATCGAAACTCCTACAATTGTGGGAAGCTCGGACACTACTCCAATGAGTGCTTAGCTCCCTACAAACGAAGAGAAGAGTCACCAAGAATACGAAGCTCAAGAGATGAATCACCTCGAAGAGAGAGAAGGAGTAGAGATTATCGTTATGAACGAAGACCCACAAGGAGAAGTAGGGACTCGGAGAAGAAGGACAAGCACACCAACAACTACTCAAGAAGGAAGCATCAAGCTCATGTTGGTGAATGGGTTTCTGGCTCCGACTTCGACAACCACTCCGAGAGAAGCTATCACTCCAACTCCGACTATAGTAAAGATGATGGTGTTGCCGGAATTACACTAGTGACAACCAACTCCTATGATATATTTGATTCACCAAATGAAGGAGGTGGAGGTTGCTTCATGGCTAAAGGCCCCAAGGTGTCACACCCCGAATATCTTGATTTGGATAGTGATGAAGATGAATTGCTTTACGATGATGACTTTCTATGTGATAAAACTAGTGACGTTAATCATAATGAACTTGATATTTCTCATGCTAGTCAAGATAAGTCGATTTACGATGAAAATAGAAGAACTAAATAGAGAACTCAACATTCTTAAGTTAGCTCATGAATCTACTCTTGAAGATCATAGAGAGCTTGTAAGAACTCATGAGAAGCTACGCTTCGAGAAGCTCAATTTGGAGCAAGAACATGAATTTCTTAAAGCTATCAATGATGATCTCCGAAAGAAGACTTCATCTTATATTGCCAAACGACTACTCTTGTCTACATTCATGCCACAAGTCAAATCTAAGCAAACTAGTAACAAAGGAAAGAAAGATTCTTCCTCTAGTAGCAACAATAAAAATGCTAAACCCAATGATGTTGCTCCTAGTAGTACTATTAATTCCACTAATTATGATTCTCTTAGCCAAGTCACACTTGAGCAAGAAAATGCTTTATCGAAATGAATTATAGAGAAAGGTATCTACAAGAGTCTTGAAGGGTACAATTTTTCTGATGATATTGTACGCAAGAACGGAGGATACCGGAAGAATCGCGGTGTTGGCTACTTCAACGCTAATGGAGTTGAATGGGAAGAAGGTCAATCTCCCAATCCCAAGTTTGTTCCTAAAAAGGAGAAGTATGAAAATACTCTTCCCAAGGGGACAAACACTCAAGATGACCTTCCACCACAAGACACCAAGCTCAAGGGCAAGAACAAGCTCGAAGAGGACTTTGACTCTTATGAAGATGAATCCCAAGCTTTGGTGAAGTGGGTTCCCAAGGTTACTACAATCTCAACTTCTACAAGTTCTAATTCAACACCAAGGATCCCCATCAACTTGATGTGGATTCCCAAGAAGAAGAACTAGAGAGTTCTTGAGGGTGACCCCGCCAATGAAATTCACTCACATTCATTATTGGCAAGACCTATTTGCAATCAACATCAACGTCATGCAATAGATCAAGGAGTCACACATTCCATCAAAGGTAAGCAAGGGACAAGGTAATCAACAAATCAATGGACATCATTACACATGCTTTAGACTCCATGTCCATAGATATCCTTGTATTTGTCTCTTGTGTGTTGGGACTAACCCATGTAGGTGAGAAGAGTAGGGAAACAACAAGGATGCTCCCAACTCTTGGTGATCTTCATCAACCTTGAGCATCCACCCCTACCTCACCATCATGAAGTCTTCATCGACAAAACCCAAGGTTACTTTATCCCTCTTATGGGGGATGTCACATCAAGGGGGAGCTTTACTCTAAGACTTGATTCGAAGCATCTCATAGTATGTGACAAACATTAAATGCTTTATGTAAAAGTGGTAACCCCACGTGTGCTTAAACGATGAGTATGACCTATGATCAAGTACTCCTACTTGGCTCCTAAGTCAAATACTCATATATAGATGACTTCATCATCGCCCAAGTGCTTGTTAGATGCTAGAGTATATGTGCATGTTTGCCATGGTTTCATTTGGCATCTTATTGTGTGAGCATCTTGGTCTGCATTTATTTTCTCATTCGAGGATATCCAATTGTTGCTATTTGGCTTTTGATTTATATTTTGCCAATTGGATATACAAGAATGCCTAGGACCACTTCTTTAGCTATCTATGCTTTCTCACCTCATACTCTATTCATGCTGCATCACAAAATTTGAACAAGTGCTTTTCGATCCCTCTCTGTGTGGAGCACTCGGAGTTCCGTATCGACAAGGACTGACCATTAAAACCTCCCAAGTGCATCTCGGTGGAATCAACCACAAAATCTCGGTCTCACCGATTGCCTAGGGTTGATCCGGTTTTTCAATCTCGGTAACACCGATTCCATTTTCTCGGTTACATCGAGTGTCCTTGTCAGCCGACAGTTGAGGCACTCGGTGACACCGAAAACTTACAATCAATGTCACCGACAGTGGTGGGTATATAACTTTGGACCCCGACGCTTTGAATTTCTATCTCATACGCCGCGCTCCAAAACCCTAAGCTGCCATTCCAAAGACCACTTGTCATCGCCCTTGTCTCCCTGCGCTCTTCCGCCACTGGGAATCACCATCGCCGACAAATTCTTCTCCCTCGTCGCCGTCGTAGAGGATCTGCGCCAAACTAGGCTACGGATTCGATCTCTATTGCGCTCCTCATTCGATTCTGTGCATTAGATCCTTGTTATTCATTGATACACCCTTTGCACATGTTTCCATCCTCTCGAATCTCCAAAAACATGCGATAGATGAATTTTCTAGGGTTTTGCTATCCGCCCGATAAATCTTGGTGGAACCGAAACGGACATATCGGTCTCACCGATATGGGATTTTGTGTGGCTGAGAACTGACTCGGTGGAACCGAGTATCACTTTTCGGTCCGACCAAAAAGGGTGCCAAGTTTTGGTTAGTGAATCAGTCAGTCTCGGCCTCATCGAAAAATCTGGTTCGGCTGCACCGACATTTATTTGACAGAATGCAAAAATCTTGGAAATTCATTGTTTGAATTTCAAATAGCAGCCTCATTTTGTGATGACTCATCTACTTCTACTCTCCTATACTCTATTCATAGGGTCAGTATGTCAGATGCCGAGGACAGTCAGAATATGCCAGAGCAAGGTGCTCACATGAGTTCAGGCACTAGTCCAGAGTCCAGTTCATTCTCAGATCCAGGCACCCCCAGCTCTCGTGGGTTGCCCAAGGCTATCACCAGGACCAGGAAGAAGCTCAACTCCGATGAAGAAGATTCATATTTTATTTCTAAGGAGATACTTGCTAAGATGCAAGAAAAGGCTGCCAAGAAGTCAGCAACTGAAGCTACTTCCTGTCGAAGAGTTGTCAGCAAAGTCTATGCACCTGCTTCAACCTTCAAAGCACATGAAAATGCTAGAGCACTATGTCAGTTGAGGTCCCTAAGAAGGCTATGCCTAAGAAGGCAGGGGAGAAGAAGTCCAGGAAAAGGATTGCCCATGTTATTAGTAGGCCTACCTCTATGTTTGACGATCCAGAGGAGGTTGCTGGTGCTACTGCTGAGGAGGAGGAGGAAGAACATGCTGAGATAGTCCCTCCCAAGAAGAAAGCCAAGAAGCTTTTGGTTGATGCTATGCTAAAGACTGACACCGCCAAGAGCACCAAGCCTACATCTAAGAAGGCTGCTGCACAGAAGTCCAAGAGGACCACCAGAGACATTCCTGCTTCAAAGAATAACAAAGGGACTGCCTCTAGAGTTGAAGATGATGACGACTTGACTACTTTGATGAAGCTCAGACCACATCTTCCGGTGCATGATGCCAGCCACCTAGTTGCTGAGGACATGAAGAAGAGGAAAGACAGAGGATTGAGAGCCTGGAGAGCCATAGATCCTTATGCTCAGAGAAGGAAAACTGTTGTTGACTACAGGTTCTACACCAGAGAGCAACATGATTTCTATGAGACCGTACTGCTTGACAAGAGCCCAGCTGTTAGCGACATGAGGTATGTCGATTGGAAATTCATCAAGGATAATGTGGACTACTTCCCAACTATCCAAGAAAACTTCCATTGCATTGGTCTGGACAAGTTCATTGGCAGAGAGCTTATTGCATGGAACGACGAGATGATCATGCAATTCTACTCCACTGCTCATTTCTACGGAGATGGTAGAATTGTATGGATGACTGAAGGTGCTAGGTATGAATCAATTGTTGAGGAGTGGGCTGCACTTCTTGAAGTCCCAGAAGCTCAGGAAGGAGATCTGGATGTATACTCTAAACCCAAGGAAAGTCACAATGCCATGAAATACATGTATACTCCTATCCCTATAGACAAGGTGCAGTCACACAAGCTAGGATCCATCTACTATCTGCAAGCAGGCCTCCGGACTATGAACACTATTCTTAGGCATACCTTGATGCCCAAGTCAGGAGATGACAAGATGATCCGAGGCTACTCCATAAACATGCTGATCCACCTTGACAGGAACACCAGTATTAGAGTAATGGATTTGATTGTTGAGACAATCAAGAGGGTTGCCGCTGACCAAAAGCGCTCTTGCTGCTATGCACCCTATATCTAGTTGCTTATCAACTCTCAGTTGGAGAAGCATAGTTTTGCTCATGATCGCCCACATCTGCCCCTACAGCCAGAGTTCGAGGATAATGCTGTGGTGATGAACCCAGATCATCCCACATCTGCTACAACACAAGCAGAGGCAGAAGCTATTCGAGCCGCTAGTGCTCAAGCTCCCAGATCCAGGAACGAGCAAATGGATCTTCTGATCACAGGCGTCCAAGACATGTAGAAAGATATCAAGGGGATTCTGGAGAACCAAAACAGTCTAGTGAGGATCTTCGAGACAAGAATCAAGGTTCTTGGTGATAAGGTGGACAAGTTGTCCAAGAAAGTGATAGAGCTCCAGAAGGAAGTTGACTCCGTGCACATTCCCCGGGTCTCTTCTACCTCTTCTTCTTCTGATGATGATGAGGAGGAAGGATCACCTCTTAGGCCAGGCACCCAGTTCACCACTCAGGTGAGATCAGCTACAGTACCTGCTGCAAACTCGAGGCCCTCTTCATCAGCTCCTGCTACTGTCAGCACAGCTCCTGCTCCATCAGCTCATGTTCCACCCATGTCTACTCCAGCTCCATCCACGACATCAGCAGAGATCTTCGTCGACGCCGTGCTCTTGACTCCTTCATCGACAACCAGAGGATATCAACCCAAGAATGCTTAGATAGATACCTTTGAACTTTTTGGTAACTTGTTGCCAAAGGGGGAGAAGTGTATATAGATAATTAGGCTTCGAGAGAGAGAGAAAGCATTTGGTGTTTGCTGCTTTTTCAAAAACAATTGCTTTTGTTTGCCATGATACTCTTTTATCTTGCTTGTGATACACGCTTGATGATGTTTGATCATACGCCTTAATGTGTGATGCTACTATTTCCTATCATCTCAAATGCTTATGTGATGATCATTCATCTTTGGTTGATTGTGTTGTGCTATGATATTCATTCCAATTACTCTCGCACACCACCAAGTGGTATGCGACATGTGAGAAGTGACCCATGTACCTAATCGATTGTGCATTTGCATTCAAACACAAATTTAAAATAATGCACAAATTTAGGGGGAGCTCTTGCTTATCACATACTTCTCAAAGCAATGATTATATTCATTGATTATATCTTTGTCAAAGCTTTGATCTATATGTTGTCATCAATTACCAAAAAGGGGGAGATTGAAAGCACATCTGCTCCCTTGGTGGTTTTGGTAATTAATAACAATATATAAGTCATTGAACTAATGTCTTCACCAAGTATATTTCAGGAAAAGTTCAATGATGGGAATGGCAAAAGGATTGTGGAATTACCCCAAGATGCAAGGAAATAGGTTGGCCAAGCTTCAAGCAAGAGGACTCTACATTTTACATTTGTGAGAAATCACTTTGAGTCTATAGGAAAGCCAATACTATTAAAAGGGGGTAAAGTTTTGATGGTGAACAATATGCTCAAACATGCACAACTGATAGTCACCAAAACATCCACAAACTCTCATACCAAAGTATGTCCTAAGCTAAACATGTCAAATCGGTGCAACCAACTTTTCCATCCCGGTGCCACCGAGTTCCAAACCCTAGACAGACTCAGCCAAACCCTAACACTTCGGTGCAGCCGACACTGCACTTAGTGCCACCGAGTTGGGTTGTCAAGATTCTTTTACGCAAGTTCACATTTTCGGTCCGACCAAGAATGGTGAATCGGCATCACCGAGACTGGTAAATATGACCGTTGGTCACCTTGTCGGTGTAACCGAGAGTTGTATATCGGTCCCTCCGAGATTCAAAAGTTGCCACTTGTTATCACTTCGGTACCACCGAGTTTTACACTTTGGTGTCACCGAGTCTAACTTATTGTGTGTGATGGTTGGATTTTTGGGGATGCCTATATATACCCCTTCACCACCACCCACTCTAAAGAGAAGCACTCAGAACTATTCCATACCTATCCTACTCAGTTTTCTGAGAGAGAACCACCTACCGTTGTGTTGAGGTCAAGATCTTCCACTCCAACCATATGGATCTTGATTTCTAGCCTCCCCAAGTTGATTTCCACCAATCCCATCTCTTCTACCAAGCCAAATATGTGTGAGAGAGATTGTGTGTTGAGGAGTCTATCATCTTGAAGCACAAGAGCAAGGAGTTCATAGTCATTACCGAGCCTATTACCTTTTGGAGGGTGGTGCCTCCTAGATTGGTTAGGTGTCGTTTGGGAGCCTCCTACTTCATGTTGTGGAGTGAACCAAGAAGTTTGTAAGGGCAAGGAGATCGCCTACTTCGTGAAGATCTACCCATAGTGAGGCTAGTCCTTCGTGGACGGAAGCCGCATGGAATAGTCAAGGTTGCTTCTTCGTGGAACCCTCCATGGGTAGAGCCCTCCGTGGACTCTCGCGACCGTTACCCTCCGTGGGTTGAAGACTCCATGAACATGGACATATGATATCACCACCTATCGGAACCACGGGAAAAATCATCGTGTCATCACTTGTGTTTGCATTCCTAACCCTCTCTTTACTTACATGTGCAATGCCTTTATTTTCCGCTGCTACACTCTTAGACATGCATGTGTCGGGTGTTACTTGATATGCTATGAATGCTAAAACTTGCCAAGAATTAAAATTGGGAAAAAGGCAAAACTTTTATTTGGTCAAGTAGTCTAATCCCCCTCTAGACCTACTTTCGATCCAACAGGTGCTCATGGGATGCCCCACATTAGGATGGCACATGGTCGACTCCATCGCGCGGTGGAGGCCACTTCTTCTTTGGGAGAACATGCAGGGATGGCTGTTTGGATGTGCTCTAGTTTGAGGTAACATCTGAATCTTCTTAGATACTACTTATTATACCTGAGTTGAAGGTGTGAAGCTCTAATGTGCCAATACATTTGATTGTGATTTGTTCCATTTTTATAGGTGAGTTTTTTCTCAAGGAGGTGTACGTCAACTTAATGTGCCAGCAGAACTTATTGTGTTGTTTGTTTGATTCTTTGTATAGCATTGAAAATATTTCAATATCGTTGATCAAGACGATGAATGGTGATCTACGAGTTTGTTGGTTTCAAGATAGCCCTACCTATACCGATCCACTGCTTCGACCCCTATTGTGTCGACTGTATGCTATTTTTATATGCAAGATCAATGTGCTATGATGTCGCCATCCCTTGTCCATGATTGTGTCAACTATATAAGGTTTTATTAAGAATCAACAATGCTCGTGGAAGCTTTTAATTAAGTTTCACTGGAATTGACTTTTTTTCTTAAGTTATAATTTAGCTCGGTGACTATAAGAAGTTGTACACAATCCTTGTTTGGGACATTTTAGGAGTCGTTGCAGGTGGGCCGAGTAGATGCATATAGTTGTAGTGTACTACACAAGCCTTGTTCGTTAACATCATTAATGCAACTAGGTCGAAAGACGCGTGTCAGCCCAGGTTTTGTTTTGTCCTAAAATAAGCGCAGCCCGACTTGTATATTTTATGAAAATGCACAACTCAGTTTTATTTTTGTATAAAAATGCCAAGCCCAACTTATTTTTTATAGCAAAATTCCCAACTCCGTTTTATTTTTCGTAATAAATTCTCTATCCAAACCAAAAATATTTTTTCACCCATCCCAACAAATGGGTCTATTTATAGAAAATAGCAAATGTGTTCTAAATTATCATAAACAACAAATGGGTTGCATGTTCGTAATATTATTTGTTCACCAAGCTGAGTAAATATGTGTGGTCTAAAATAATAAAATGCGATGTAAATTCTTAGAAATAGTAAATATGCTATTTTGTTTTCATCCCACCCCAAGAAATAAATGTATTGGAAAATAAAATCAGATGGGTTATAAAACTAAATAAATGGGTTGCCTTTCTGCCACATGTTTTCGAAGCTCAAAGTGCTGGCCCACGAGGACGAAGCATGTGCAAGACATTGTCCATTTAGGCAACAAATCTATTACTTGAAAAGAAAGGTCAACAAAATGATTCAATCATAAAAGACAAAGCCAACAAACTATTATGTCTACCGTAGCCGTTGGATTGACATAAAATGTCCGTCCTAATTCTTCTATATCTGATCTTGTTGCTCTGGCTGCCAAAACCATCGTTGGTGAGAGCTCCTGCTTCTGGCTCCCATGGTCGGCTGTGATGCCACGCAGGACTCACCACCCCACCCAACTCCCACGAGACATCCGTCTAGTCACCTACACTTTTTGTTATTCTTTGTTGACGGCAGCCTCACCCAGCAGCGGAACCAGTCAACCCTCATACTCCCTTGCATGTGGGCATCCACCACCACTTCTTCCACGACTCTGGCTCGTTCCCTTCCTAGGCCTCATAGTCGTCCACCACCTTGGTGCTCTAGGTGTGGTGTGCTTAGCGGGGTCAACGAACGACAATAATGAGAAGAGGAATGTACATGGAGAGGCTGACACCTGGGACACACCAGGTCCACGGCCGAACATAAGGAAGTGCCTTCTTATTACGTGCATAATAATGATTCGTCTACCTAATAGCTAGGACCCACCAAAAGTGCCACTTACTATGTGAAAAAATGGTTCCCCTTGATAGTTGGGACCCAACATTTATATATTCGCACGCAAGGAAGTGCCTTCTTATTACACGGAAAAAGGAATCCTCCCCCTGACAATTGGGACCCACTAGCTACATCGTCGCATACAAGAAGTGTGATACGTCTCCGATGTATCAATAATTTTTTATTTTGCCATGCTATTAAATTATTAATATTGGATACTTTATATGCAATAATATGCTATTTTATATAATTTTTTGGGACTAACCTATTAACCCACTGCCCAGTTCCAGTTGCAGTTTTCTGCTTGCTTTTGGTTTTCCAGGAAATTAGTACCAAACGGAGTACGAACGCTATGAAACTTTTTAACGATTTTTTCTAGACGAAATAGACCCTCAAAGCTTTGGGAGAACACCAGACGATAAGTGAGGAGATAACAAGGCAACAGGGCACGCCCAGGGAGTAGGCACACCTTGATGCCTTGTGGGCCCCTCATGGCTTCGTTTGAACTAATTCTACCTCCATAAACTCTCAAAAATAGGGAAACCAACAGAGAGCCACCTGAAGCAATTTTTGCGTCGCCGCAAGTCTCTGTTCTTCCTCGATCCCATATGGAGGTCTTTTTCAGTACTCTGCCGGAGGGGGAATCCACCACGGATGCCATATTCATCAACCTTGTGTGAGTAGTTCACCACAAACCTACGGGTCCATATCTAGGAGCTAGATGGCTTCTTCTCTCTCTTTAATCTTCAATACAAAGTTCTTCACAGTTCTCATGTTGATCTATCCGATGTAATCTTCGTTTGTGGTGTGTTTGTTGGGATCCAATTAATTGTGGGTTTATGATTAGTTTGGTCATGAAAAGTAATTGAGTCTTCTCTGAAGTCTATTATGCATGATTTTATAGTTTTGTAAGTCTCTCCGATTTATCGATTTGGTTTGGCCAACTAGATTTATTTATCTTTAGTGTGAGGTGTGCATTGTACTGGGTTCAATCTTGTCATGCTCTATATCCCAGTGACAGAAATGGACAAGACACGTACTTTATTGTTGCTACTAAGGATAAAATTACGGGGTTTGAACATATTGCTTGTACTTACTTTGTCTACATTATATCATCTTGCTTAAAGCATTACACAGTTTGCATAAACTTAATGACATAGATGCATGATGTATAGGGGTCGATTGGTGGAGTGAAAGTAGTAGATGTAGAATTGTTTTGGCCAACTCATCATGGCTGTGATGCCTATATACATGATCATTGCCATGAATACATAATCATAACTATGCGCTTTTCTATCAATTGTGCAACAGTAATTTGTCTACCCACTGTATGCTACTTTCGACAGACAAGCCCCTAGTGAACACTATGGCCCTTGGGTCTACTTAATGATATTTGCTAAAAACCTAAAAATACCTTAGTGAAATTTATTTACTTTTTTTTATTTTGATTTTATAATTATATATTTACCACTATCAAAAGTAATCCTTCCAAGTAACGAGTTCAAGGGGCATGACAACCCTCTCGCCCGCGTTGGGTGCAAGTGTTTGGTTTTGTGTGTGTAGTTACCACATGAAAGACGAGTTGTTATGATTCTCATATTAGTTCAATAACCTTTGTTCTCACTAAGGTAAATACTTACCTCTACTATACTGCTTCACCCTTCCTCTTTGGGGGAAAACCCAACGCAACTACAAGTAGCAGAAAGAATTTCTGGCACCGTTGCCGGGGAGACATCACCAACTTTGCTTGAAGGTCCCTTCACACAAACTATCAACTACTTGGTCTACTTTTTGCTTGTCTTCTATTTTATCCTGATATTTTCTTTACATAAAAATCAAAAATTGAAAAATATTTCCATCTGCTTGCTTACTTAGTTATTTAGTTTACTTGTTTGCTTGTTAGTTTCCTTGCTTCATTGCTATTTCTTAAGAAAATACCAAACTGTGTGACTTCTAAAAGACTAACATTAATGATTTTATGAGTAATCCTATACCACCCACCACTAGTGCGGAAGCTTTTGAAATAAATGTTGATTTGCTGGATCTTGTTATGAAAGAACAATTTGCTAGAATCCTAATGAGGATGTTGCTTCACACCTTAATACTTTCGTTGAATCATGTGATATGCAAAATAAAAAGGATGTGGATAATGATGTGTTTATGTTGAAATTATTTCCTTTCTCACTAAGAGATAAAGCTAAAACCTGCTTTTCATCCTTGCCTCGTAATTGTATTGGAACTTGGGATAAGTGTAAGGATGCTTTTATTGCTAAGTATTTTCCTCCTACTAAGATTATATCTCTCCAAAGTAAAATTATGAATTGTAAACAACATGAGCAAGAACAGTTTGCACAATCTTGAAGAGAATGAAATTAATGATTAGAAATTATCCCACCCATGGCTTAAGTTTATGGATGATAATACAAAATTTCTATGTGGGGCTAAACTTTGTGTCGAGAAATCTTCTAAACTCTGCTGCAGTTGGTAACTTTATGGAAATTATATTGTTAGAAGCTACAAAACTATTGGACAATATCATGACAAATTATTCTCATTGGCACACCAAAATGAGATCCAACTGGTAAGAAGGTAAATTATGTTGAAAAAATCGCTACTTTGAGTGATATGTTGGATTCTTTTGTGAATATGGTTGCAAATAAGAATGCTCATGTTGATCCCAATGATGTGCACCTACTTTGATTGAGCAAAATAATGATGCTATTGCTGTGATTTTTTTCTCTAGAAATAATTTAATAACAATGCTTATAGAGGTAATTTCAATCCTAGACACTATCCCGGTAATTCCTCCAAAAAATTATGGTAATTCTGTTGACACCAGATTTTGACACGGTCAAAACCTTAACTAAGATAACCCAGATGGGAAAGTACTCAATGTGAGAAATTCCTGTATCGCCAAAATAATTACTTTGATGTTTGGGTCATCACCAGCACACCTCACCTAAAGGGTCGAAACTATGCTCAAATTATTAAAATTTTGTATTCAGAGTATTGTTAGGCCAATTATGTCCCCAAGACAGACTCATATGAAAAAATGTTCTACAAGGATTGTCTTCGTCTCGTCGAATAGATCGATTTTGATATAAAAACATCTCAATCTGAGGTCGTATGCAAAGGTTAGAGCCCCGCACAACGTAACCCTACCATGAGCAAAATATGACGTCCGGGACCAGACACACATGTGAGTATGTGTGATGGGTTGCGTGAGTAATTGTCTGTTTTGCGTGACCTATTCGGCCTTCAAGATGGTCTCAAATTGAAAAATGTTCAACATAATGTTGCCCGTCTTGTCGCAACGACTAAACTTGCATTTGATCTCATCTTCGTAAGAGGTCATTTGTGTCTTGTGAGACCTAAAAACCGATTGTTGTCTCACCCTTACCAAAATCCGTGTTCGGTTAATCTTGGAAAGATTTGGATGTGATTTGGAGTCCTTTTCTTGTACAGGAAGTCTAGCCGCCTCATAAATAGATAAGAGGTGACGACCGATTGAATAACACACAATCGACAAATCATCTACCACTTTTTACCTTTACCTTTTACCTTCTCTCTTGTTCTTCTTCTTCCTCGTTCTTTGTTAGTTCTTCGCCAAGAGGGCAGCGATCCATGGGGCCCTAGGAGCGATCATGTCGACCTAGGGCAGCCCATAGCTACTGCATGCCCTGACGAGGTCCTTCCCATGCTTGTGGAGTTTCTGGTCTACAAAAGCACCCGCAGGACTGCTTGTGTACCGCGCTTCCGGACATGTCTCCTACAACGGGAGCTGCGGTGCATCACCCCTGGTGTCGAGGGGACGTGTTCGTGTGCAAACACACTTTTTGACAACTCCGCTAGGGAATGGACAAAATGACTCCAAATCTCATCGATCACGGTGGCATGTTTGTGTGCGAACACATGTTTTGGCGACTCCGCTTGGGAAGAAAGATGAAGAATCAACATCAACCATGCATTATATCCTCCAACCCTCAGAAGTTAACATCGATAAAATTATTAAGCCTGGTCTTGATGAACTATCAGATGAACATCGCTAGGCCTATGAAGCACACAAGAAGTAGCGTGAAGAGGCTTTTGAGGCGCTCAAGAAGAAGCGCGGGGAGTATGATTTGGAGGCATTTCTTGCAAGTTTCAAGAAGGATCATCAAGGCAACATCACTCCAGTTGGAAACTTTAATTTCCCCCTCTCATTGACGAACAAGACAAAATCACTATGAGAAAAGTTTTTCACCTGAGCAAGTGGTTGTGATTGAAAGTCTTATTAGTAAGGATAATGTGATGACATACAAATATTTTGTGGCAAATACTAATACCAAGAAAAATATGCCCTTGTTGTCTAGTGGTAATATTGGTATATCTAAACCCTACTCCAACTTTACCTATTTCATCGGCACCTCCTATGAAACAACAATATAATATGTCGTTGAATTTTTACCCTAGTGCAGGATCGAAAGTAGGTCTAGAGGGGGGGGGGTGACTAGACTACTTGACCAAATAAAAATCTACCTTTTCCCAATTTTAAGTGTTGGCAGATTTCAGCATTCATAGCAAGTCAAGGACACCCTACACATGCATGTCTATGAGTATAGCAGCGGAAAATAAAGACAAACATGAATATTAAGGAAGGGTAGGAAGATCAAACGCAATTTGGAGACACGATGATTTTTCCCGTGGTTCCGATAGGTGGTGCTATCGCACCTCCATGTTTATGGAGTCTTCAACCCATGCATGGTAATGGTCGCGAGAGTCCACAAAGGGCTCTACCCACAGAGGGTTCCACGAAGAAGCAACCTCGATTATACCATGATGGCCTACGTCCACGGAGGACTATCCTAACTCGGGGTAGATCTTCACGAAGTAGGCGATCTCATTGCCCTTACAAACTTCTTGGTTCACTCCACAACACGAAGTAGGAGGCTCCCTGGCGGCACCAAACCAACCTAGGAGGCACCACCCTCCAAAAGGTAATAGGCTCGATAATGTCGATGAACTCCTTGCTCTTGTGCTTCAAGATGATAGACTCCTCAACACACAATCACTCTCTCATAGATTTGGTTTTGGTGGAAGAGATTGATTGGGTGGAAAGAAACTTGGGGAGGCTAGAGATCGAGATTCATATGGTTGGAATAGAATGGCATGATCTCAACACATGAGTAGGTGGCTCTCTCTCAAAAAATGTTGGTATTAGTGGGGGTCTGTTCTCAGTGCTTCTCTTGAGAGTGAGTGGTGGTGGAGTGTTATATATAGGCATCTCCAAAAATCCAACCGTTACACCTAATAAGTCCAACTTGGTGACACCGATGTGTTAATCTCGGTGGTACCAAGTTGCCTAAAAGGTAGAAACTTTAGAATCTCGGTGAGACCGATACATAAAACTCGGTTGCACCGATAAGGTGACCAACAGTTAGATTGCCAAACTTGGTGACGCCGATTCAACAAACTTGATGGGACCAATTTTGTGAATTTTCATAATAGAATGTTGGCAACCCAAACTCGGTGGCACCAAAGCAGAATCGGTTGCACCAAAGGGCTAGGGTTTGGCTGAGTCTGTGTGAGGCTGAGAATCGGTGGCACCGAGTGGGGAGTGTTGGTTGCACCAATTTTGGATATTTGGCTTTGGACAGACTTTTGTGGAAGAGCTTGTGGGTGTATGTGGTGACTATCACTTGTGCACGTATGCACATTTTGTTCACCAACATTACCTTACCCCCTTTTGATAGTATTCGCTTTCCTATGGACTCAAAGTGATTTCTCAGAAAGTAAAATGTAGAGTCCTCTTGCTTGAATCTTTGCCAATCTATTTCCTTGCATCTTGGGGTATTCCACAATCCTTTTTCCAACCCATCATTGAACTTTTCCTGAAACATGCTTAGTGGAAACATTAGTTCAATGACATATATGTTGTTGTTAATTACCAAAACCACCAAGGGAGTAAATGTGATTTCAATCTCCCCCTTTTTGGTAATTGATGATGACATATAGATCAAAGCTTTGACATATGATATAATCAAAGAATATAATCATCGCTTTGAGAAGTATGTGATAAGTAAGAGCTCCCCCTAAATTTGTGCATTATTTTTAAACTTGTGTTTGAATGCAAATGCACAATCTATTAGGTACATGGGGCACTTCTTCCATGTCACATAAAACTTGGGTGTGTCCGAGAGTGAATAAGAGTTAATATCGTAGCACAACACATCAAGCAAAGTGAGTGATCATCTCATAATCATCAAAAGGATAGGTAATAGTAGCAACACAATTAAAGCGTATGATCAAACACGAACAAAAGTATAACACAAGCAACCAAAAGACCAAATGTGTTTTAAAACAACAATAAAACCAAACGCTCTCTCACTCGAAGCCTAAAGATCTATATACAACTTCTCCCCCTTTGGCAACAAGTTACCAAAAAGTTCAAAGAGATATAGCTAATCGTTCTTCTAGGGATGATCTCCTCCCGTGGTCGATGTCGGAGTCGAGAGAAGTGTGTCGACGAAGACCTCTGCAGATGTCCTGGACAGAGTTGGAGTAGCAATTGGAGGCATTGGAGGAGCTGATGGAGCTGAAGTGACAGTAGTTGGTGCAGACGATGAAGGTCTCATCTCTAGAGCTGGCACTGTAGGTGTTTTGGCCTGAGTCCTGAACTGGGCAGTCGTCATGACAGGTCCACAATCCTCATCATCATCAGAATCAGACTCTAAAGAGGTGCGATTGATAGGGGCTTCATCTACTTCCATCTTGAGCTTGTTCACGGTCTTGGTGAGCCCATCCACTTTGTCATTGAGGGTCTTGACTCTATCCTCAAAGATCGTCACAAGACTGTTCTGGTTGTCTAGTATGCCTTTGATATCCTTCTTCATGTCCATGACTATAGATCTCAAGAGATCCATCTGCTCGTTCCTGGATCTAGGGACGGGAGCACTATTGGCTCTAGCCGCCTCTGCCTCTGCCTGTGCCTAAGCTACAACTAATCTGGGATGGTTTGGGTCCATCACCACAACGTTGTCCTCGAAGTCTGGCTATATGGGCAAGTGTGGTCTATCCAGAGCAAAGATGTGCTTCTCCAGCTTGGAGTTGATGAGAATCTAAATGTAGGGTGCATAGCAGCATGAGCGCTTCTGATCAGCAGCAACCCTCTTCACAGTCTCCGTAATCAGATCCATCACTCTAAATCTCTGGTGCTGGTCAATAAGAAGCACCAGGTTTATGGAGTAGCCTCGAATCATCTTCTCGTCACCTGACTTGGGCATCAAAGTATGCCTCAAAATAGTGTTGATGGTGGGAGACCTACCTGGAGGTGATAGATATATCCTAGCTTGTGGGACTGAAGCTGTGCAGTAGGAATGGCATTGTACATGTCCTTCATGGCACTGTGGCTTGCCTTGGACTTTGAGAATACGTATATATCTCCATCCCGTGCCTCTTGGACTCCTAATATAGAAGCCCATTCATCAACAGTTTACTCGTATCTTGCTCCTTCTGTCATCCACATAATCCTACCGTCTCCATAGAAGTGAGCAGTGGAGTAGAATTGCATGATCATCTCATCGTTCCATGTAGTGAATTCTTTGACAACAAATTTGTCTAGTCCAATGAAGTGGAAGTTGTCTTGCACACTCAGGAAGTAGTCTTCATTCTCCTTGATGTACTTCCAGTCAACATATCTCATGTCACTCACAGCTGGACTCTTGTCAAGCAGCACAATCTCATAGAAATCATGTTGCTCCTTGGTGTAGAACCTGCAGTCCACAGTTGTCTTCCTCCTCTGAGAGTAAGGATCAATGGCTCTCCACTCTCTCAACCCTCCATCCTTCTTCTTCATATCCTCAGCTAAAGGATGGCTGGCATTGTGCACTAGAACATGAGGTCTGAGCTTCATCAATGCATACATAGCATCCTCATCAACTTCTCTAAAAGTGGATCCCTTGTTCTTCTTAGAAGCTAGGATGTCTCTAGTAGTCCTCTTGGACTTTCAGTAGCAGCCTTCTTGGGGGCAGACTTGGTGCTCTTGGAGGGACCTTTCTTTGGCATATCATCTGCCAAAAGATTCTTATGCTTCTTCTTGGGAGGGGCCTTGACAACTTGCTCTTCCTCCTCCTCCTCCTCAGCAGCAACACCGGCAGCCTCTTCAGGGTCGTCAAACATTGAGGTAGGCCTGCCAACAACATGGATAATCCTTTTCCTGGCCTTATTCTCACCTGCCTTCTTAGGTAACGACTTCCATGGGGGATCAATGGTCATGGTAGCCCTAGCACTCTCAGGTGCTCTCATAGTCTCTGGAGGTGCATATATCTTGCTGACCACCCTCCTGGAAGAGGTGGCTTCATTTGCTGACTTCCTGGCAGCCTTGTCTTGCTTCTTGGCAAGAACTTCCTCTGGCACAAAGTCTGAATCCTCCTCATCTGAATTCAGCTTCTTCCTGGTCCTTGTAGCAGCCTTGGGCAACCCATGAGAACTAAGGGTGCCTGGATATGAGAAGGAACTGGACCCAGGGCTAGTGCCTCAACTCATGTCAACGTTCTGCTCCTGCAAATTCTGGCTGTCCTCAGCATCTAACATATCTAACCCTGTGAACAGAGTATAGAAGAGTGGAATAGGATAAGTCATCACAAAATGCAGCTGGTTTTTGAAATTTTGAACAAAAGATTCTCAAGGTTTGCATTCTATCACATGAAAATCGATACAACCGAAGCAAAAAATTTGGTGCTACCGATACTGACTATCTCTTTAACAGAAACTTGGCACTCTTTTCGTTGAGGTTGAAAAAGAGTACTCCGTTTCACTGAGATCGTTCTCAGCAGCACAGAGGGCAAATCGGTGACCCCGATTTGTTTGCTTTGGTTCCACCGAGTTTCATCGGGCGGATGGCAAACCCTAGAAAATCTCATGTTCGCTAACTACGGGAATTCTTTCGTGGATAGATCGATCTCAAATGGTGGCCTATGGATGGAAAAGTCCTAATGCGCAAGAATCGGAGGTTGGAGCGCATGAGGGGGTGAAATTGTACCCTAGCTTGGTGACGACTTCGCTATGGCGGCGACGGGGGTGGAGATTCCATCGACGACGTGGACTTCCAACGGCGGAGGCGCTTGTGAAAACAACAGCGATGACCAGGGGTCTCAAAACGACAGCGTAGGGTTTGGAGGGGGCGACGGTTGAAGAAAGATTCCAATAGTCGGGTCCGCCTCCTTATATATCAGTGGCTGTCGGTGACACCGATTCTAAATTTTCGCTGTCATCGAGTTTCTCAAGTGTCAGTTGACAGGGAAACTCGGTGTAACCGAGAATATGGAATCGGTAGTACCGATAGAAAACTAGATCAACCCTATGCATTTGGTGAGACCGATATTTTTGAGTTGGTTCCACTGAGATGCACTTGGCAGGTTTTGATGGTCAGTCCTTTGTCGATACGGAACTCCAGTGCTCCTCACACAGAAGATCGAAAAGTACTTGTTCAAATTTTGTGATGCAGGATGAATAGAACATGAGGGCAGAAAGCATAGATAGCTAGAGGAGTGGTCCTAGGCATTGTTGTACATCCAATTGGCAAAAGAAAAATCAAAAGCCAAATAGCAACAATTGGATGTCCTCGAATGAGTAAATAAATGCAGACCAACATGCTCACACAATAAGATGTCAAATGAAAACATGGCAAACATGCACAAACACACTAGCATCTAAAAAGCATTTTGGCAATGACGAAGTCATCTATGTACGAGTATATTGACTTAGGAGCCAAGTAAGAATACTTGATCATAGGTCATACTCATAGTTTAAGCACAAGTGGGGTTACCACTTTTACATAAAGCATTTAATGTTGTCACATACTATGAGATGCTTTGACTCAAGTCTTAGAGTAAAGATCCCCCTTGATGTGACATCTCCCCATAGGAGGGATAAACTAACCTTGGGTTTTATCGGTGAATACTTCATGTAGGTGAAGTAGTGGTGGATGCTCAAAGTTCATGAAGATCACCATGAGTTGGGAGCATCCTCGTTGTTTCATTACTCTTCTCACCTACATGGGTTAGTCCCAACACAAAAGAGACAAATACAAGGATATCTATGGACATGGAGTGCAAAGCATACATGATGATGTCCATTGATTTGTTGATTACCTTGTCCCTTGCTTACCTTTGAGGGAATGTGTGACTCCTCAAACTATTGCATGATATTGATGTTGATTACAACTACCTCTTGCCAATAATGAATATGAGTGAATTTCATTGGCGGAGTCACCCCTCAAGAACTTCTCTAGTTCTTCTTCTTGGGGACCCACATCAAGTTGATGGGGATCCTTGGTGTTGGAGTAGCACTTGTAGAAGTTGAGCTTGTAGTAGCCTTGGGAACCCACTTCACCAAAGCTTGGGATTCATCTTCATACGAGTCAATGTCCTCGTGAAGCTTGTTCTTGCCCTTGAGCTTGGGATCTTGTAGTGGAAGGTCATCTTGAGTTTTTGTTCCATTGGGGATAGTATTTTCATACTTCTCCTTCTGAGGAACTAACTTGGTGTTGGGGTATTGACCTTCTTCCCATTCAACTCCGCTAGTGTTGAAGTAGCCAATGCCACGATTCTTCCGGTATCCTTTGTGCTTGTGTACAATCTCCTCAAATTGTTTGCACCTGGCAAGACTCTTGTAGATACATTTCTCTATAATCCCTTTCAAAAGTTCATTTTCTTGCTCAAGTGTAACTAGGCTAAGAGAATAGTTAGTGGGATCAGTAGAACCACTAGAAGCAATATCATTGGATTTATCATTTTTAATGCTACTAGTTGAAGAACATTTCTTGCCTTTGTTACTAGTTTGCTTAGTCTTAACTTGTGGCATGAACATAGACAAGAGAAGTCATTTGGCTAGATAAGAGGAAGTCTTCTTTCGAAGATTGTCATTGATAGCTTTAAGGAACTCATGCTCTTGCTCTAGATTGAGCTTCTCGAAGCGGAGCTTCTCATGTGTCCTTTCAAGATCTCTATGATATTGTTGAGTAGACTCATGGGCTAACTTAAGCATTTTTAGTTCTTGAGTTAGTCGTTCTATTTCCAACTTATCATCATCACACGACTTATCTAGACTAGAGTGATTACTAGCAAGTTCATCTTGACTAACATTACTAGATTTGTCAAATAGCAAGTCATCTTCGATTAAAAAGTCATCCTCATCACTATTGAAATCAAGATACTCGGGGTGTGATACCTTGGGGCCTTTAGCCATGAAGCAACATCCACTCCCTTCATTTTGTGAATCAAATATGTCGTAGGAGTCGGTTGTCACTAGTGCAAGTCCGACAACACCTTCATCTTGACAATAGTCGGAGTTGGAGTGGTAGCTTCTCTCGGAGTGGTTGTCGGAATCGAAGCCGGAAACCCATTCAAGAACATGAGCTTGATGTCTTCTTATTGAGTATCTCTTGGTGTACTTGTATTTCTTCTCCGAGTCCCTACTTCTCCTTGAGGGTCTTCATTCATAACGATCATCCCTACTCCTTCTCTCTCTTTGAGGTGACTCGTCTCTTGAGCTTTGTATTCTTGGTGACTCTTCTTTCCTTTTGTAAGGAGCCATGCACTCATTGGAGTAGTGTACGTGCTTCCCACAATTGTAGCAGTTTCGGTCATGACTTGATGAACGCTTCTATTCACATCTTGAGTTGGAGCTTCAATCCTTGCCTCTATTCTTGTAGAACTTGTTGAATTTCCTGACCATGAGGCTTATCTCTTCATTTGTGACAAGGTTGTCGGTTGAGGTAGTGGGAGCATCACTTGTGGCCTTGTAAGCACCGCTAGACTTGTGGTGAAGCTCATCCTTGTCCTTGAGTGTCATCTCATGAGCAACAATCCTTCCAGTCACTTCTGTTGGCTTGACATCTTTGTAGTTGGGCATCATTTGGATCAATGTGCATACGGTGTCATATTGATCATCCAAAGCTCGAAGTATCTTTTTGACGATGAATTTCTTGGTCATTTCTTCGCTTCCTAAGTCGGCAATCTCATTGGTGATGAGAGCTAGCCTAGAATACATCTCAGTGACTCCTTCACCATCCTTCATCTTGAACTTGTCAAGATGACTTTGAAGAACATCCAACTTGGACTCTCTCACCGATTTGGTACCTTCATGCATATCAACCAAAGTATCCCAAATCTGTTTTTCATTCTCAAGACGGATGATTTTGTTGAATTCTTCGGGGCATAGGCAGTTGAAGAGAATGTCACATGCTTGAGCATTTAATTGCAACATCTTCAATTCATCCGCAGTCGCTTCGCAGTCCGGTTCCGTTCCATCCGCAAAGAATTCACCTTGCAATCCAACACGAACAACAGCCCAAATGGCGGGGTTATGACCAAGAAGATGCATTTTCATTTTGTGCTTCCAACTGGCAAAATTAGTACAATCAAAGTATGGACCTCTATGATGATAATTTCCCTCACTAGACGCCATACTCTCGTAGGTTGTGAAACCAATGCAATGGAGACCAAAGCTCCGATACCACTTGTAGGATGTAAAGTAGGTCTAGAGGGGGTGATTAGACTACTTGACCAAATAAAAATCTACTTTTTTCAATTTGAAGTGTTGGCATATTTTAGCATTCATAGCAAGTCAGGCACACCCTACACATGCATGTCTACGAGTATAGCAGCGGAAAATAAAGACAAGCATGAATAGTACAGGAAGGGTAGGAACATCAAACGCAATTTGGAGACACGATGATTTTTCCCGTGATTCCGATAGGTAGTGCTATCGTACGTCCACGTATATGGAGTCTTCAACTCATGGAGGGTAATGGTTGCGAGAGTCCACAGAGGGCTCTACCCACGAAGGGTTCCACGAAGAAGCAATCTCGGCTATACCATGATGGCTTACGTCCACGGAGGACTAGCCTAACTCGGGGTAGATCTTTACGAAGTAGGCGATCTCCTTGCGCTTACAAACTTCTTGGTTCACTCCACAACACAAAGTAGGAGGCTCCCAAGCGACACCTGACCAATCTAGGAGGCACCACCTTCTAAAAGCTAATAGGCTCGATAATGTAGATGAACTCCTTCCTCTTGTGCTTCAAGATGATAGTCTCCTCGACACACAATCACTCTCTCACATATTTGGCTTTGGCGGAAGAGATTGACTGGGTGCAAAGCAACTTGGGTAGGCTAGAGATCAAGATTCATATGGTTGGAATAGAATGGCATGATCTCAACACATGAGTAGGTGGCCCTCTCTCGAAAAATCAGTTGGTATGAGTAGGGTTCTGTTCTCAGTGCTTCTCTTGTGAGTGAGTGGTGGTGGAGGGGTATATATATAGGCATTTCCAAAAATCCAACCATTACACCTAATAAGTCCAACTTGGTGACACCGATGTGTTAATCTCGGTGGTACCAAGTTGCCTAAAAGGTAGCAAAATTTGAATCTCGGTGAGACCGATATATAAAACTTAGTTGCACTGATAAGGTGACCAACAATCAGATTGCGAGACTCAGTGACGCCGATTCAACAAACTCGGTGGGACCAATTTTGTGAATTTGCATAACAGAATGTTGGCAACCCAAACTCGGTGGCACCAAAGCAGAATCAGTTGCACCGAAGGGCTAGGGTTTGACTGAGTCTGTCTGAGGCTGAGAATTGGTGGCACCGAGTGGGGAGTGTTGGTTGCACCAATTTTGGATATTTGGCTTTGGACAGACTTTTGTGAAAGAGCTTGTGGGTGCATTTGGTGACTATCACTTGTGCACGTATGAGCATTTTGTTCACCAACAGTACCTTACCCCCCTTTGATTGTATTGGCTTTCCTATGGACTCAAAGTGATTTCTCACAAAGTAAAACATAGATTCCTCTTGCTCTAAGCTTTGCCAATCTATTTCCTTGCATCTTGGGGTATTCCACAATCCTTTTGCCAACCTATCATTGAACTTTTCCTGAAACATGCTTAATGGAAATATTAGTTCTATGACATATATGTTGTTATTAATTACCAAAACCACCAAGGGAGCAAATGTGCTTTCACCTAGTCAAACCAACCATCTTGTGGCTGCACGTACATATCCTAATCATATTATGAGTGTGCACAATTTGACGTCAACACCGAATCACTTTGTCACACCACCTGTAGGCGCAAGAATGTTTGGTCTTCCGCCGAATTATGGTTCGGCGCCCATCCCACAAGTTGCACCACTAGCTAGTATCCAAGTTGCTCCTGTGTCATTGCACGACACATGTTCATCTACCTCGGATCCAATTTTAGCCAAGTTAAGTGAAGATTTGCATAAGATGTTTCAAGCCACTTTCGGAAACGAGCCGAAAGTTAAGAGTCATGTGTACCAAAAGCCTTATCCGAGCACTTTCATGCAGTTTTGTACCCTTCAGGTTATAAGGTTCCTGATTTTGTTAAATTTAGTGGTGAAGGTACAAAGACAACTTGGGAACACATCAGTCAATATTTAGCACAATTTGGTGAATCAGGTCACATAGAAGAATTGAAAGTGCGTTTAATTCCCCTATCTTTAACTCGCACCACATTTTCATTGTTTGCTGCTTTGCCACATGGTTCTCTTCTCTTATGGTCGCAATTAGAGCAAAAGTTCCATGGCCATATTTATAGCAGTGATAATGAGCTAAAATTATCACATATTGCATCGGTTAGACAGGAACATGATGAATCTGTCACCGATTATGTCAAGATATTTAGAGATATAAAAAACCGATGTTATAGTTTAGTGATAAGTGAGAGAGACTTGGCGGATCTTGTCCTTAATGGTTTGAAACCACATATCAAGTTGACCGATGTTATAGTTTACCGATTATGTTTGATGACAGATACAAGATAATGATTATAAGTGAGAGAACATAATTGGTACCACAGATACAATCGACCATTAATGACGGACGATTGAATTTTTCAAAGATGTGAGTTGATAAACAGCCCTTCCTGATAAACAACATGGACTTGCAAGGGAAGAAAATGTTAATTTGGCCTAGCATAACTGAATCTGCTAGAAAAGATAATGTTATGATTGGTGAACCGAGGAAAGGCAAGGAGGGTGGCAGTGTCTTGGGAAGAGTGGTTGTGCTTGATACTAACTCGATGGCAAGGAAGTATTGAAGATCACCATGAAAAATCCTACATTCGGGGGGGGGGGGGCTCAAGTACAAGAGGATACTCATGCTAAAACTTATAAAGCCCATGAATTCAGAAGCTTGCAAGTGGAAAAAGAGTGAAGCTGAGGGCAAGCGAGTCGAGCCAACTTTTGATATGTTGCTATCCAAATATGCTAATCAAGCGAATGATTCTATCTCTAATCGTCCATCACATTTGAGGCATTCAAGATCACCTCTGAAGCAAGAATTTTGATGCTATGCAAGACCATATGGTTCATGGGCACCAACACCGTGGATGTCACCACCCCCATATGCGCCATATTACATAGGAGACTTCAATGGAGGATGTGGCAGCCCCCGATGGCTCCTTATGCTTTTCATATGGGGTGGGAAACACCTAGAAGGCATACTCACAAGAGGCTTTATTATCCCACACAAGGACGTTTGAGCTATGGTGCTAATCGGCCAACAAAAAAAATTCTCCAAGCAAGGTCAATAAAAAGTGTGGCGTATTAAGTCATCTAATGCGGAAATTTTAGAATACGACAAGCAAAAGGAGATCAAAAAGAAGATTGTTGGTAATCTTGCTAATTCTAATGATGATATTGCTATTTTTCAACAGGGTTCCATGGCTAATGATAACGAGGATAACACAAGCAATACCAAACCTAGGGATCCTAAATATACTCAACCTAAGATGAGATTACAACGCATGAGGAACCACGAGAAGGTAGAGCGCAAAGAAGAGAAGCAAAGGGACGAATTGTTCAATGAAATTTGGCCCATGCCACTCACAAAACAAGTGTGGAGGCCTAAACAAAAACAAAATACAGATGCTTCTATAGCCACACCTACACCATCAAAAGAGGATGATGTGACCCCTATTACATCGGCCACACCACCTGAAACATCCCCTTCAATTGAGGAAACTTCAAGTCCAATATACACATTGGGATATGAAGATGAGATGGTGGATTACGAATCTACAACGGTTCTGGAAGGTATGGATATTAATATGGTGCATTACTTACTTTCCAAGTTTCGTGCTATAGGTGAAGAAGGGGAGGTGGTCCACCTAGGTTTTTGTCCTAAGAACGCTATCTCCGAGAATCCAAAAGAACTGGTGAAACACTTGAAGCCATTGTACCTCAAGGGTCATCTTAACGGATCACAGATTGCTAGGATGCTCACTGATGGTGTTGTTGTGGTAAATCTTATGCCATATTCGGTCTTCAAGAAGTTGGTGTTACATGATGATGCATTGATAAAGACCAATATGGTACTTAAAGGATTTTAGGGTAGAGAAAAGACAGAGGCCAAAGGTGTTATGTGCATGGAACTCATTGTGGGAAGCAAAACTTTGGCCACCACATTCTTCATCACCGAGGTGCAAGGTAACTATAATGTTATATTAGTCCATGATTAGGTTCATGCGAACTAGTGCATGCCATCTACCATGCATCAATTATTAATACAATGGGTTGATGATGAAGTAGAAGTCATTCATGCGGATAATTCGACTTGTGTTGCCTTGCTGATGCTTCAGTGGATTGGAATCATCCCAATGTTACTTCCTTATCAGGGCGTGACTTCTCGGAGTTTGATTTCCTTAGTGCTACAAGAAACAGGTTCATTCCCGTCTCTATAAAGTCAATTGGTGGTAACCGATTCCAAGGTATGATGTAAAACAAAAATGTAGTGGCCAATATATTATTATTGCCCTAAGAGTAATCATGCCCGATATATGATTATCGCCCTTAGCAAATGCAAATGGTATATGGAGTATTGACATCGTCCTTATAACAAGCTCTATGCAAATTATTTTTTGGCAAACAAGTTTTGCCAAAAAATAGGGGGACTTGTATTGTCAAAATGAGAAACTTTGATGTTTGGGTCATCACCGTCCCATCTCTTCTAAAAGGCCAAAACTATGCTCAAAGTATTGAGATTTTGTATTCATAGTATTGTTCGGCCAATTATGTCCCTAAGATGGACTTATATGAAAAAATGTTCTATGAGGATTATCTTCGTCTCATCGAATAGGTTGATTTTGATATGAAAATCATCTCAATCCGAGGTTGTATGCAAAATTTAGAGCCGGCACAGCGCAACCCTATCGTGAGCAAAATATGACACCCGAGACGAGACACACATGTGAGTAATTGTCTGTCTTGCGCAAGCTATTCGGCTTTCAAGATTTTCTCGAATCAAAAAACGTTCAACATAAAAGTTCTTCGTCTCGTCTAAAAGGTTAATTTCTATTTTTGTCTCATCTTCATCTGAGGTAGTTTGTGGCCTGTGAAACCTAAAAACCAAACTCTTGTCTCAGAATTACCTAAATCCGAGTTCGGTTAATGTTGAAAAGATTGGACGTGATTTGGAGTCCTTCTCTGGTACGAGATGTCCAGTCGCCTCATAAATAGATAAGAGGTGTTAGCCGATTGAAGAACACACAATCGACAAATCATCCACCACTTATTACCTTTACCTTTTACCTTCTCTCTTGTTCTTCTTCTTCCTCGTTCTTCGTTAGTTCTTCGCCAGGAGGGCAACGATCCATGAGGCCCTATGAGCAATCAGGTTAACCTAGGAAGCCCATAGCCATTGCACACCCTGGCGGTGCCCCCCCGGGCGTGTGGGGTTTCGAGTCTACAAAAGCACCCGCGGGACTGCTTGCGTCCACGCTTCCGGGCAGGTCTCCTTAAACGTGAGGTGTGATGCATCACCCCTGGCGCCGAGGGTACATGGTGAGGTGTTCGTGTGCGAACAAATTCTTATGTTAATTACTTTGGTAGTTCTTCCAATAATAATAATAGGATAACCTCTGATCTTGAGAACACCACTAAAGAATTTTTTAGTTCTCAAGAGATTTTCGACACCATGGTAGAAGAAAAACTACATAAAGTTGACGATATGGCCGGAAACATGGATAGGATTGCTCATGATGTGGAAACTCTTAAAAGTAAAATTTTCCACCCAAGCATGATATTAATGAGTCTATTAAATCCATCCAAATATGTATTAGTGAAAGTAAGGAGAGGACTGCTAGGTTGACAACTAGGCGAGAGTTCCTACAAAAGGCTACTCCTCCCGGTTTTTATCGTAATCATGATGTAGATATTAAAATGATTGGTGTTTCTTCTATTGAATCTTTGTTTATTAATCTGAAACTTGATGAGAAAGGGACTGTAGACAATTCAGCTTTAAGTAGAAGGCGTCCCAATTGTGCGAAGGGTGATGATCTCAATGATAAAACTGAGAAAAGTGGGTTTGGAGAGGTCAAAACTTTACATGGTGATGTGCCCACTACTTTGGATTACAAGGACTATTTATGATAGTTTCTCTTTGGTTTAATTTATTTCCTTGTTACAATCCATGATAAGTTCACCTAATGCTTACAAACAAAATAAACCATTACTAAAATATTGTGGAAGCTATGAAAAAAGCTCATGAACAAAAGATTGAACAAGAAGTTTCAATACCTATATAATTACATGATGAATGGGAACCTACTATTAAAATAAATCTTAAAAATTATGAATGCAATGTTTTTGTGTGACCTTGGTTCTAGTGTTTCTACTATAACGAAATGTTTATGTGGTGTGCTAGGTCTCATAGATATAAATGAATTTTCCCACAACATGCATTTAGCGGATTCCGCTATTAAGAAACCATTGGGTAGAATAAATGATGCGCTTATTCTTTCTAATAGAAATCATGTGCATGTGGATTTCATTGTGATTGATATTGAACGCAATCTATCATGTGCTATTATACTTGGTAGGCCCTTCTTACGAAGTATAGATGCTATTATTGACAGGAAAGAAGGTAATAGACGATTTGAACTCACAGTAAAGAAAGGGATGGAACACTTTCCTAGAATCAAAATTAAACTACCTTATGAATCTATTACAAGGGCCACCTATGGAATCATTTGAAGTATGATAATACATGAAAGAATGTATTATGCCTAGCTAGGGGTATAAAACAATAACGCTTGTTGGGAGGCACCCCAATAGTTAACTTAAATTTACTATTTTAATTTAGGTTATTTTGCGTTTAAACCTTTGTTGCTACTGTTATGGTAGTTTTTATGTTTAGATTTGTTTTTGTGCTAAGTAAATCCTTTGGGACGATTTGGAAGATGTAGTATTGATGTTGTGCAGAAACATAAACTTTTACGCCTAGTGCAAAATTTCTTTGATTTTAATAAAACATATTTTTGATCGGAATTTTTCACATAGTATTGATATAAAAATTTCACGTTTTCCTAATGTTTCATAATTTTCAAGGTTACAAAAATATGGTTTTAGTACATACCACTATAGACAGTTATGTTTTAGGCAGATTTTGTTTATTGCTTGCATCGTTTGCTTGTTTTGATGATGCTATGGATTGTATAGGGGTATAAGCCATGGAGAAGTTGGAATGAAGTAACTTTAATGTAGTAATAAAATATGAATCAATTTATAACAATGCCTAAAGTATTTGATGTGTCTATTATAGTAATGGATCTCATGAGGTTTTGTTGAGTTTTGTGTGCTAAAGTTTTCAAGTTTTGGGTGAGACAATGATGGATGAAGGAATAAGGAGCGGCAAGACCCTAAGATTGGTGATGCTCGAGGCACCCCAAGGTAATATTCAAGGAATACCCAGACGTCTAATCTTGGGGATGCCTCGAAAGGCATCCCCTCTTTTGTTTCCAATCTATCGGTATGTCACTTGGAGCTATGTTTTTATTCATCACATGACATGAGATTTTCTTGGAGCATTGTGTATTATAGTTTATTTTCTTTTTAGTTTCCCACAACGATTGTTTTTTGGGCACTCGTTGTGAGAGAGAGACACTTTCATCATAATTTGTTAGAAACTATATTTACTTACATTTTTTGAGCTAGGTAGTTGCTCTAGTGCTTCACTCATATCTTGTTAGAGCATGACGGCAAACATATTTTATAAAAATAGCTAAATCCTCATGCTTCAATTAAATCTTTTGGAGAGTATAAGGAAATATGAGTGGTAATTTGTGCTACCTCTTGAGCTTGCATTGGTTTCCCCTTGAAGAGGAAAGGGTGATGCAGTGTCGGGACCCCGATCCTAAGTCATATGATTCCATACTGTAACAAGCCACATCACTTTGCGGTCTCACGCACGGTACTCCACAGCTGCCACCTTACCTTGGCCGGAACCGTTTGCGTCTTTTGGCTCACGTATGTGAACATGTCGCTGGCAATCACACAACAAAGAACCCGGGCCGACATGACTAGTCATAGAACCCAATTGGCACATCCGTACGGAAACATGCATACATAACCCAGCAATGCAGGTGTCGGTCTCAAGCATGTGTAGACGAGTCATAGCAAGCTACAAGGACTCCATTACGTCACGAGACACGAATGTCATCACTGCACGTAGACGAGTCGTAGCAGGCTACGGGGAATCCATTACACCACGAGACATTTCCCCAAAGGGACAGACACAACAGCAAACAAGGATACATGCCGGTCAATCAATGTGTCTGGAGTAGTAGCAAGCTACCATGGCTCGGTGGAAGCACAAAGAGGCAGTTTCCCATAAAGAGTACTACTAAAGGCACACGACTAGGTGTCGGATCCCATACATACCGTTGCACATCACACGTACGCACGACATGCCCGATATGCATAGATACAACTATGGCATCACAACATAACCATACAACAACATGACTTTTATTTAAGAGACTCAGACGAGCCTTGCATAATATGTTCTTATAGATAGGGGTCACATGACCCGGCACTCAAGTCATACAAACATAGTCATACAAGCCAACGGAAACTTAAGCTGTCTGAGTATAGACGGCAAAATATAAAAAGAGGCACACGGCCTGACTATCTACAGCCCACCACACGGGCAAGATCGTAGCTGGGACACCAGCTATTCGGCATCGTCAACGTCTAGATAGAACCCACCTGATGGGTCCTGGTTCTCTTCTGCAACATTAATTAAGCAAGGATGAGTACAATCGTACTCAACAAGTCTTTAAAACAGACCTAGTCTATTTATGCTCATGTATCAACAAGGGGGTGGTGGAGTTTATGCAGAATGCCAGCTTTGACTCATGGCTAACCTACACTACTCAATTTTAACTCCTTGTTACAATTTTAGTTATCGCACACGAGTCCACTACCTCCATCACAATACACTACCATGGATTCACCTTCCCCTTCCGGAAGAGTGCCATCCACGGTACTCACACTTGTCTTGAGATTTTTAGAAGTATCCATTTGATTATCTATGAACATCATAAGTTCTCCAAGTAGTCCATATCCGAGGACGCGGCTATTCGAATAGTTTCATACCCTGCAGGGGTGTACTTCTTCACACACGCTCTCGCCACTTATCGCTGTGTGCCATAAACCATGCACCTCGGCAACCTTCAAGCGGATGCCCAGCGAGGAAGTCGACCACGACCGTCAATCACATAAGACCTCTAGTCCAGGCTACCGCCTATTTGAGACTGACCCGCACGGAAGTTTGGCCGAAGTTTCCGCTATGGTCCCAAATGATGTGCGCAGGGTTCCCAAGCCCACTATTCGGGTGACCCTGGGTACACCGTGCCACTGCCTACCGCGTCGTAATCCACCCCGAGGGTCAGCGCTACGCACGGCCTCCAGCATGCTATAAACACCAGAAACTACTTGCAATACCTGGACCAAAGACTAAGCGACTGATAAGTCGAGAGGGGTCCAGTTACCGGAACCCAATGTGTGGTAGTATCTCGTCTTGGATCACAAACACGGAACCCAGTTCCTCAGAAGGTTCCAATGAGACAACCCACTATGTGCTCCTAGATAGCCTCTCATCGCCACCTTTACCAAATCGTATTCATTATATGCTCAGTACATCGGACAACGCTGTTTCACTCAGTTCATCACCCAGATGAATCCGGCCTGACACAACTCTAAGTATAGCAAGCATAGCAGGCAAGGTAAGCTAAGCACATCATGGCACAAGCATCTACCAGGTATGTTAGGTTGCAAGGTTTAGCTATTTACTGTGACAAGATCAGGTCATGCATAAGATTAGGATCATCTACCGTGTATGACTGACACGTGATCGTTTGTCCTAATGTAATAAATAAGAGCAGGAGCGAGGGAATGGGATGTTATAAAAATGATCAATGGGGTTGCTTGCCTTGCTGGGTTGCGGAGGAGTTCTCTCCTTCGTCGGGGTACGGAGTGGTATCTTCCGAATTAGGGCCTGCCGCAACGCAGATAAAAAAACATTCAATACAAGCAGATGCAACAATATGATGCATGATCATGGCATAGTAGTATGCATGGGTGAGCTAATGTAACTAGTGATCATGTCAATTTGAAATGAATTTGAATATAGGTTCAAAGTTGTTCTCATTTCAAATTCCATATATTGACCTAATGTTAAAATGTCCATGTTCACCTATTTATATTGCTCTAACATGCATGATAATAGCACCATTGGATTCATTGGACTTTTTTGATAAATTTTCATATATAAATTATTTTCATCTGACTTACAGATTAATTTATATGATTTTTCAATGTTTTAAATATTTTCTGGAATTATTTTTAAATAAGAAATTGAATTATGACATCAGCATGATGTCATGATGACATCAGCTGGTCAGCTGACCCGGCCTAGAGTCAAACCTGACATGTGGGGTCCACATGTCAGTGACTGGTTAACTTAACTAACTGATTAAAACTAATTCTGTTTTAATTTACTAATTGGGCCCACGTGTTAGTGACACATTAACTTAATTAATGATTAAACTAATTACAGATTAACCTAAACTAATCAGGGCCGGGGCCCCACCTGTCATTAACTCACAGAGTCAAGCCAGGGCCCACCTGAGGTCAAACTCACCGGAGTTGGCCGGCGGCTCGACGCCGGTGACCATCAGGGACGGCGGCGTCCATCGGGTTTCTCCTACAGGGGGTCATTTGGCGCGCTGAAACCACCGGCATGTAGCCCGTGCACGACCGCATCCATCTAAGGCCACGGGAGGTCACGGGGTCGCCGGAGCTCGCCGGAAACGAGCTCGTGGCGGCGGCCGGAGCTCGGGCTCGGACGCGACTAGGACACAGGGCACGGCACAACTCCTACCTAGCACCAAAGGCATCTACGCGACTCCGCAAACACAACGGTGGCCTTGGAAGGACCAACCGGTCACCGGAACGTAGCCGACGACGAGCTCAAGCGGCAGCGCAATACGGGCCTCGATGGAATCCGGGGCTAGGGCGCGAGATAGAAGGGGGAAAGAGGGGGGAAACACTCAGGGGCTCATAGCGAACGCAGAGGCATCGACGGCTGGCTCGGGGAAGACCTGGAACGGCGGCAAGCTCCGATTCTTCTCTGGCGACCCGAGGAGGAAGAAGGGGACGCGGCGGCGATTGGGACCTTCTGGGGATGGGCAGCTAGGTCTGGGAAGAGGAGGGGGTCTGCACGGTTCTTTTGGCTGGCTCAGACGGCGCGGGGGTTGGCTAGAACGACGACGACGAGCTCAGGAAGCTCTCGGCCATGGCGGAAGCAGAGAGGAAGGAGGAGAGAGCGAGGAGCAGAGGGAGAGAGCGGCGGGGAGGCGGCTCAGTGCCTATCCCCGGCGTCGCGCTGGCGAGGAAGGGGCGAGGCAGGCAGGTGGCGTGGCGCCACCGGCGTGAGCGCACGACGGCCACACGCCGCGCCTACTGGACGCCAGGAGGACGAAGACCCCCCTGGGCCAGATGGGCCACGAGGTAAGGTCCCTCTCTCTCTTTCTCTTTTTCCTTTCTTCTGGTTTTCTATATTTCTGACCTTTGTTTATTTTATTTCCAGATTCAAATGACTTTCAAATTATCCCCAAACAATTTATAAAATAGAGTTTGAATATTTCAAACCTATTCAAATAGTTTTAGGGATTTTGAAATCAGAATTAATGATAGTGATTTTATTTGTCATTTTCAGAGACTTAAATCATTAATTTAAATTATTTAAAATGTTCAAATAATTAAGATGGTCCTTGGTATATCCATGTCCTCAATTATCAGACATAGGGAACATTTTTGATTGGCATTTTGGATTTGTTGAAATTTCATTATCTAGAATTTCTTTATTTCATGAAATGCTTGGGGTTTCTTTTCTTTCTCCCCATTTCATATTGATGCAATGATGATGATGATGCAAACACATTGCTAGCCTAAGACACTTGCTAGGGTTGTGACAACTCACCCCCACTCAAAAGAATCTCGTCCCGAGATTTTGAAGTTGTCGGGAAGAGCGCGGGGTACTCTAGTCGAAGACGATCTTCTCTTTCCCATGTCGCCTCCTTTTCAGAATGATGCGACCACTGAACCTTAAGAAACTTGATGTTCCGATGCCGACTGGTACGCTCAGCTTGATCAAGAATACAAACAGGGTATTCTTGGTATGTAAGGTTATCTTGGAGATCAAGCGCTTCGTGGTCCACTTCTCGAACAGGGTCCGAAAAGCAACGCCTGAGTTGTGAAACGTGGAAGACATCATGAACTTTGGAAAGATGCGGTGGAAGTTCCAATTGGTAGGCAACCTCTCCTCGTTTAGCAAGAATGGGAAAAGGTCCAACGTAACGAGGAGCCAACTTGCCTTTGATACTGAATCGATGGGTACCCTTCAGAGGTGTAACCCGAAGGTAAGCCTTCTCGTCAACTTCATAGGTCACAGACTTATTATGACGGTCATATTGACTCTTTTGATGGGATTGGGCTGTTTTCAACTTTTCACGAATAATGCTAACTTGCTCCTCTGCATCCTGGATCATATCCGGACCAAAGAGTTGCCTCTCTCCGGTTTCTGACCAGTTAAGAGGTGTTCGGCATTTTCGTCCATAGAGAACTTCAAAAGGGGCTTTGCCCAAGCTTGATTGATAACTATTGTTATATGCGAACTCAGCAAATGGAAGGCAGTTCTCCCAATTCATACCGAAAGATATAACACAAGCTCGGAGCATGTCTTCGAGAATTTGATTGACTCGCTCAACTTGACCACTTGATTGAGGGTGGAAAGCAGTGCTAAAGGATAGATGAGTCCCCATGGCGGTTTGAAAACTTTCCCAAAATCGAGAAGTAAAGATACTTCCTCGGTCTGAGTTAATCTCCAAAGGAACACCATGAAGAGAAACTATTCGAGAAACATATAACTCCGCTAGCTGACTAGCAGTAATGCTTTCACGAACAGGAAGAAAATGAGCCACTTTGGAAAGACGATCAATGACTACGAATATAGCATTGTTCCCTCTCTTGGTCCTGGGAAAACCGGTGATGAATTGTCGCAGATGTTGTTTCTTTGGGATCACCAAGCGATTCTCAAAGAAGACAACTCCCCGATCATCTTCCAAGAAGCATCTAACATTACCCTTCTTAATGTTTTTCTTGATCCGAGATATCCCGGCATCATGCTTATGGGCTTCTAGGATTTGATCCAAAAGAGTAGGTTTCGCCACCAAGTTGTATAGGAATCCTTGAGGAACAATGTGAAGGTTTAACTTCCGGAATTCCTCATAGAGAAGCGGTTGACCCTGTTGTAACATCAGATTGTTACAATAAGACTTACGACTTAGTGCATCAGCCATAACATTGGCTTTTCCCGGGGTGTAAGTTATCCCTAAGTCATAATGTGTAATCAATTCTGCCCACCGTCTTTGCCTGAGATTCAAATCCGGCTGGGTGAAGATATATTTCAGACTTTGGTGATCGGTGTATATCTCGCAACGATTACCCAGGAGGTAATGTCGCCATGTCCTTAGTGCATGGACTACAGCTGCAAGTTCAAGATCATGTGTTGGATAATTATCCTCATGTGAACGCAACTGTCGAGATGCGTATGCAATCACATGACGATCTTGCATAATAATGCAACCTAATCCTTGTCGCGAGGAGTCGCAGTAGATAATAAAGTCCTTAGAAAAATCTGGTGGCACCAAAACGGGAGCAGAGGTCAGTCGTCTTTTCAACTCCTGAAAACTATGCTCACATTGTGGGGGCCACTCGAAATTTTTATCTTTCTTGAGGAGTTCAGTCAGAGGTTTCACAACCTTGGAGAAATTCTCAACAAAGCGGCAACAATAGCTCGCTAAGCCAAGGAAACTCCGAACTTGCTTAACCGATTCAGGTTGAGTCCAATCAAGGATGGCCTGATCTCTCTCGGGGTTGACAGCAATACCTTTGCCAGAGATCACGTGGCCCAGATAGGTCACTTCCGGCAACCAGAATTCACACTTGGAGAATTTGGCATATAGGCGATGCTCTCGAAGTTTCATCAATACCAGCCTTAGATGCTCGGGATGTTCTTGTTCGTTCTTCGAGTAGATGAGTATATCGTCGAGGTAAACCACGACGAATTTATCCAAATACTCCATGAAGATCGAATTCATCAGATGAGAGAAAGTGGCTGGAGCATTGGTTAAACCGAAGGACATGACGATGTACTCGTATTGGCCATAACGAGTGACAAAAGCCGTTTTTGGAATGTCCCCATTTCTAATTCTGATTTGATGGTATCCCAACCTCAAATCCATTTTGGAAAAGACATAGGATCCAGCGAGTTGATCATACAAATCGTTGATCCTGGGGAGCGGATACTTGTTCTTGATACTGACCAAATTCACTGGTCGGTAATCCACAACCATCCGATCCGATCCATCCTTCTTCTTAACGAAGAGGACGGGGCAAGCCCAAGGAGAAGAGCTAGGACGAATGAAACCTTTCTTCAAAGATTCATCGAGTTGGGTTTTTAGCTTAGCTAGTTCTAAGGGTGCCATCATATAAAGTCTTCTAGCTATTGGGACTGTCCCTGGGATAAGTTCTATCACGAACTCAACATCTCTGACAGGTGGAATACCTGGCAGTTCTTCTGGAAAGACATCCGGAAAATCACGGACTACCGGAATATCTTCTAGCTCGAGGAGAGGGCTAGCATTTAGGGAATAGAGTTGGCTCTTGGTTGTTCGAGTAGAGACATTAACTATCTCACCCGAGGGATGTGTAAGTTGAACATTCCTAGAATGAGTATCAATCTTGGCATAGTGGGCTTTCATCCAATCCATACCTAGAATGATATTGATGTCCGAAGACTTAAGAGCTATCAAAGATGCTAGGAATACTAGTCTATCCACCAGAATTTCATTGTCATGGCTCACTCTAGAAGTTTGCCATTTTGAACCAGGAGTCTGAACTACTAAAGGAGTGGGCATGTCACAGAAAGACATGTTATGCAGCTGTGCATAACCTTCTGAGATGAATGAATGAGATGCCCTAGTATCAAATAGAACAGATGCTGGATGGCTGTTAACAAGAAGCATACCTAGAATGACATCAGGGTCTTCAAGAGCTTCTTCAGCAGACACATAATTAACTCGCCCGCGGTTAGAGCTGGTTTCACATAGAAAGCTTTCCCTGGTTTTCCGCATCCAACGGGCTTAGCATTGTTCTGGGGACACTCACGAGAATAGTGTCCCGGTTCTCCACACTTGTAGCATACCACTGTGGCACGAGGGGCGACATTTGTTTGTGGTCCTCCAAAAGGTCTAGGTGGAGGGTTGGACTGAACTGGACGAGGTGCCTGGAAAGATGGCCTCGCAGTGTATCTTGCCGGCAAAGCTGCATTGCGCACCCACACTCGGTGTTTATTGGGGCCTGAACCCGATGCAGGGTTGAAGTCACGGTTATGCTTCCTCGTGGCCTCGTAGTCAGTTTGTCCGGACTCAGCATTGATAGCCTTATTGACGAGAGCCTGGAAGGTCGTGCACTCATGCAAACGTAGATCTCGGCGAAGCTCAGCATTAAGTCCCTTGCGGAACCTAGCCTACTTCTTGGCATCAGTTGAGACTTCCTCTGGGGCATAGCGAGCAAGATTACCAAACTCGCGACTGTATGCATCCACTGACAATCTGCCCTGGGTGAAGGCACATAATTCCTCTCTCTTGCGGTCCATCAGCCCTTCCGGGATGTGATGGAGACGAAATGCGGTGCTGAACTCTGCCCAGGTTGGTGCAGGTCCCTGGGGACGCATAGCCCCATAGCTTTCCGACCACAGGTTGGCAGGTCCCTCCAGAAAGTATGTCGCAAAGGTCACCTTATTGGCCTCTGAAACATTTGCAGCTCGGATTTTACGTGACATGCTAGTCAGCCAATCATCCGCATCGAGGGGGTCGATCGAATGATGGTACTTAGGCGGACACAACTTGATAAAGTCACCAAGTGACACTCCATCATGGTGATCACTGCGGGGAGCACAAGCTGTGTTCTGTTCAATTCTCTCTAACAGCCTGTTGGTCTCGCTCTTATTCCGTTCAGCTTCTAGCATCACCTCCGCCAGAGATGGTGCATGTGGTAGCTCTTATTGCCTTGGCTGGCTACTCTCACCCTGCTTGGGAGCAGGCACGGGGTTGTTCCTAGTTGACACCATCCTGAGGAAAACAATCCACAGCTTAGACATAGAGAACAACAACTCTAAGACATGAGTTAAGGAATGCACTGATCAACATGGCATGTAGGATAAACACCAATCAACATGGTAAAACAACTACCATATGAACATTAGGTTTCATACACACCATGACTTAGTTTAGTACAAACCAAAGCTGAAAACAACTACGGAGAGATGACACAACTCATCGGAGGCATTACAAGATTCCTATACATTATCTATCTACACCTCCGGAACTCAACTCTCGACCTTAAATCATATCCCACAAGACACGCAGGACTGTGGCGATACAACTACTACCATGCTAGGTCTAACATCCACGCACTCAAACATCACCGTAGAATGCCTCATACAGGTTACCCCCGTGACCTGGGAGCTGAACCTGAGGATCTGGAAACACTATAGCCTGGGATCCCTGGAAACCATAAGGACACAGGTGTGGTCTTGGTCCCCTTGTCGGTGGCAACAGCGGTCCTCGAAGAGGGGTGATGCCTCCAACATCAGGCCAGTCTACGTGTGCTGGCAAATGAGTCCGCGATGGGGTCAGCATCTCCAAGTCTCCATAGCCTGTCTGCACGACAGGTGCCAACTGCGTCAAGGCTGTCCAAAGGCGTGCACGGGTAGCATAGAGCTCCATGCGAAGGGCACGTGCATCACGACCCCTGTTCTCCAACACCTGAGCAGTCACCTGCAGCCTAGGGTCCTCATGAGAATGATCAAAGTAGGCTGCACTAAGATATCCATCCTCTCCTCCCATGGAAGCAGGAACATAGCAGAACTCCGTGTTCTGTAGCAGACCATGGTGAAACCTCATAATAGTCAGCATGGTGTAGGCGGCTTCCTGAACTGCCATATCTATGGTAACTCCCAATCCATGAGTCCAGTGAAGCGGCTCTGCAGCTCCAGGATATGGAGGATATATCCTAATGGTACACAAATACTGACTCTGGTTGAAATCTTGATACTGCTCCTCCACTGTGTACTCTGGGTACCAGCGATATCCAGCCTCCATCATCACTCTAACCAACATGGCCGTGTGAACCGGCACATCGACGCACCTGGTCAGATGGACCACCTGACGGGAAGGACGAGAGGGCATCTGAAACAGAGAATGATGCAAAGACATTAGAGATCCTAGCAAAAATTGGACAACATAACGACTTTAATTGCTCAAGAATTTTTTTGACACAATTGAAAAGAGATTGGAAAGGCATGACCACTCGACTATCTAGACTCAAATCTCTTCTCCATCTGTTTGTCACACCAACAACACTTGAGTAACTGCACTCACGTACAAGCAAGCTAGCTATTAGTCCATGGCTAGTAACTCGTCATCCTAAGCAATAGATGAGAATCCTAGTTCCTATCCCCGTAGAAAAGATGAGAATGACCCAACATAGAATAACTTGGGAAGAGGAGTAAAAAGAGCCTTATGTTCCCTTCCACAATCAATTCCCCTACTTATCTATGGTGTTTCTAGACTCAACTTCGACCGGTTTGGCTTGGTAGTCCTACAGTCAGTCAGGCTCTGATACCAACGCTGTCGGGACCCCGATCCTAAGTCATATGATTCCATATTGTAACAAGCCACATCACTTTGCAGCCTCACGCACGGTACTCCACAGCTGCCACCTTACCTTGGCCGGGACCATTTGCGTCTTTTGGCTCACGTATGTGAACATGTCGTTGGCAATCACACAACAAAGAACCCGGGCCGACATGACTAGTCATAGAACCCAAGTGGCACATCCGTACGGAAACAGGCATACATAACCCAGCAATGCAGGTGTCGGTCTCAAGCATGTGTAGACGAGTCATAGCAAGCTACAAGGACTCCATTACGTCGCGAGACACGAATGTCATCACTGCACGTAGACGAGTCGTAGCACGCTACGGGGACTCCATTACACTGCGAGACAATTCCCCGAAGGGATAGACACAGCAGCAAAGAAGGATACATGCCGGTCAATCAATGTGTCCGGAGCAGTAGCAAGCTACCATGGCTCAGTGGAAGCACAAAGAGGCAGTTTCTCATAAAGTTTACTACTAAAGGCACACGACTAGGTGTTGGATCCCATACATACCGTTGCACTTCACACGTACGCACGACATGCCTGATATGCATAGATACAACTATGGCATCACAACATAACCATACAACAACATGACTTTTATTTAAGAGACTCAGACGAGCCTTGCATAATATGTTCTTACAGATAGGGGTCACATGACCCGACACTCAAGTCATACAAACATAGTCATACAAGCCAGCGGAAACTTAAGCTGTCTGAGTACAGAAGGCAAAATATAAAAAGAGGCACACGGCCTGACTATCTACAGCCCACCACACGGGCAAGATCGTAGCTGGGACACCAGCTATTCGGCATCGTCAACGTCTAGATAGAACCCACCTGATGGGTCCTGGTTCTCTTCTGCAACATTAATTAAGCAAGGATGAGTACAATCGTACTCAGCAAGTCTTTAAAACAGACCTAGTCTATTTATGCTCATGTATCAACAAGGGGGTGGTGGAGTTTATGCAAAATGCCAGCTTTGACTCATGGCTAACCTACACTACTCAATTTTAACTCCTTGTTACAATTTTAGTTATCGCACATGAGTCCACTACCTCCATCACAATACACTACCATGGATTCACCTTCCCCTTCCGGAAGAGTGCCATCCACGGTACTCACACTTGTCTTGAGATTTTTAGAAGTATCCATTTGATTATCTATGAACAGCATAAGTTCTCCAAGTAGTCCATATCCGAGGATGCGGCTATTTGAATAGTTTCATACCCTACAGGGGTGTACTTCTTCACACACGCTCTCGCCACTTATCGCTGTGTGCCATAAACCATGCACCTCGGCAACCTTCAAGCGGATGCCCAGCGAGGAAGTCGGCCACGACCGTCAATCACATAAGACCTCTAGTCCAGGCTACCGCCTATTTGAGAGTGACCCGCATAGAAGTCCGGCCGAAGTTTCCGCTATGGTCCCAAACGATGTGCGCAGGGTTCCCAATCACACCATTCGGGTGACCCTTGATACACCACGCCACTGCCTACCGCGTCATAACCCACCCCGAGGGTCAGCGCCATGCACGGCCTCCAGCATGCTATAAACACCAGAAACTACTTGCAATACCTGGACCAAAGACTAAGCAACTGATAAGTCGAGAGGGGTCGAGTTACCGGAACCCAATGTGTGGTAGTATCTCGTCTTGGATCACAAACACGGAACCTAGTTCCTAAGAACAGTTCCAATGAGACAACCCACTATGTGCTCCTAGATAGCCTCTCATCGCCACCTTTACCAAATCGTATTCATTATATGCTCAGTACATCGGACAACGCTGTTTCACTCAGTTCATCACCCAGATGAATCCGGCCTGACACAACTCTAAGCATAGCAAGCATAGCAGGCAAGGTAAGCTAAGCATATCATGGCACAAGCATCTACCAGGTATGCTAGGTTGCAAGGATTAGCTATTTACTGTGACAAGATCAAGTCATGCATAAGATTAGGATCATCTATCGTGTATGACTAACACGTGATCGTTTGTCCTAATGCAATAAATAAGAGCAGGAGAGAGAGAATGGGATGTTATCGAAATGATCAATGGGGTTGCTTGCCTTGCTGGGTTGCGGAGGAGTTCTCTCCTTCATCGGGGTACGCAGTGGTATCTTCCGGATTAGGGCCTACCGTAACGCAGATAAAAAAACATTCAATACAAGCAGATGCAACAATATGATGCATGATCATGGCATAGTAGTATGCATGGGTGAGCTAATGTAACTAGTGATCATGTCAATTTGAAATGAATTTGAATATAGGTTCAAAGTTGTTCTCATTTCAAATTCCATATATTGACCTAAAGTTAAAATGTCCATGTTCACCTATTTAGATTGCTCTAACATGCATCAGAATATCACCATTGGATTCATTGGACTTTTCTGATAAATTTTCATATATAAATTATTTTCATCTGACTTACAGATTAATTTATATGATTTTTCAATGTTTTAAATATTTTCTGGAATTATTTTTAAATAAGAAATAGAATTATGACATCAGCATGATGTCATGATGTCATCAGCTGGTCAGCTGACCCGGCCCAGAGTCAAACCTAACATGTGGGGTCCACATGTCAGTGACTGGTTAACTTAACTAACTGATTAAAACTAATTCTGTTTTAATTTACTAATTGGGCCCACGTGTTAGTGACACATTAACTTAATTAATGATTAAACTAATTACAGATTAACCTAAACTAATCAGGGCCGGGGCCCCACCTGTCATTGACCGACAGAGTCAAGCCAGGGCCCACCTGAGGTCAAACTCGCCGGAGTTGGCCGGCGGCTCGACGCCGGTGACCATCAGGGACGGTGGCGTCCGTCGGGTTTCTCTTACAGGGGGTCATTTGGCGCGCTGAAACCACCGGCGTGTAGCTCGTGCACGACCGCATCCATCTGAGGCCACGGGAGATCACGGGGTCACCGGAGCTCGCTGGAAACGAGCTCGTGGCGGCGGCCGGAGCTCGGGCTCGGACGCGAACACGACACAGGGCACGACACAGCTCCTACCTAGCACCAAAGGCATCTACGCGACTCCGCAAACACAACGGTGGCCTTGGAAGGACCAACCGGACATCGGAACGTAGCTGGTGACGAGCTCAAGCGGCGGCGCAATTCGGGCCTCGATGGAATCTGGGGCTAGGGCACGAGATAGAAGGGGGAAAGAGGGGGGAAACACTCAGGGGCTCACTGCGAATGTAGAGGCATCGACGGCTGGCTCGGGGAAGACCTGGAACGGCGACAAGCTCCGATTCTTCTCCGGCGACCCAAGGAGGAAGGAGAGGACGCGACGGCGATTGGGACCTTCTGGCGATGGGCAGCTAGGTCTAGGAGGAGGAGGGGGTCCACACGGTTCTTTTGGCTGGCTCAGATGGCGTGGGGGTTGGCTAGAACGACGGCGACGAGCTTAGGAAGCTCTCGGCCATGGCGGAAGCAAAGAGGAAGGAGGAGAGAGCGAGGAGCGGAGGGAGAGAGCGGCGGGGAGGCGGCTCGGTGCTTATCCCCGGCGTCGCACTGGCGAGGGAGGGACCAGGCAGGCAGGTGGCATGGCGCCACCAGCATGAGCGCACGGCGGCCACACGCCGCGCCTATTGGACGCCAGGAGGACGCAGACCCCCCTGGGCCAGATGGGCCACCAGGTAAGCTCCCTCTCTCTCTTTCTCTTTTTCCTTTCTTCTGGTTTTCTATATTTCTGACCTTTGTTTATTTTATTTCCAGATTCAAATGACTTTCAAATTATCCCCAAACAATTTATAAAATAGAGTTTGAATATTTCAAACCTATTCAAAAAGTTTCAGGGATTTTGAAATCAGAATTAATGATAATGATTTATTTGTCATTTTCAGAGACTTAAATCATTAATTTAAATTATTTAAAATGTTCAAATAATTAAGATGGTCCCTGGTATATCCATGTCCTCAATTATCAGACATAGGGAACATTTTTGATGGGCATTTTGGATTTGTTGAAATTTCATTTATCTGGAATTTCTTTATTTCATGAAATGCTTGGGGTTTCTTTTCTTTCTCCCCATTTCATATTGATGCAATGATGATGATGATGATGCAAACACATTGCTAGCCTAAGACACTTGCTAGGGTTGTGACATGCAGCAAAGAAGATAAGTATTTCCCTCAGTTGATGAGAACGAAGGTATCAATCCAGTAGGAGGAAAAAGAAAGTTACCAATGGATGCACCTACATAAACAGTCAAACTCTTGCACCCAATGCTATAAAGGGGTTGTCAATCCCTTCATGGTTATTTGCAAGGATTAGATCTGATAGAGATAGATGTAAAAGATTGCGGAAAGTAAAAAGTAAATAAATTGCAACAAGGTATTTTTGGTATTTTTGGTTTATAGATCTGAAAATATAAAATGGAAAGTAGACCCGAGGGCCATAGGTTTCACTAGAGGCTTTTCTCTTGAAGGAAAATAACACGGTGGGTCGACAAATTACTGTCGAGCAATTGATAGAAAAGAGAATAATTATGATGATATCCAAGGCAATGATTATGCATATAGGCATCACGTCCGTGTCAAGTAGACCAAAACGATTCTGCATCTACTACTATTACTCCACACATCGACCGACTCCTGCCTGCATCTAGAGTATTAAGTTCATAAAGAACAAAGTAACACATTAAGTAAGATGACGTGATGTAAAGGGATAAACTCAAGCAATATGATGAAAACCCCATCTTGTTACCCTTGATGGCAACAATACAATACGTGCCTCATTACCCCTACTTTGTCACTGGGTGAGGACACCATAAGATTGAACCCAAAACTAAGCACTTCTCCCTTTGCAAGAATTACCAATCTAGTTGGCCAAACCAAATCAATAACTCGAAGAGACTTACAAATATATGAAATCATGCATATAAGAATTCAGAGAAGAACCAAATAATATTCATAGATAAGCTGATCATAAACCCACAATTCATCGGATCTCGACAAACACACCGCAAAAGAATATTACATCGAATAGATCTCTCCATGAAGATCATGAAGAACATGGTATTGAAGAACAAAGAGAGAGAATAAGCCATCTAGATACTAGCTATGGAATAGTAGGTCTATCGTGAACTACTCACGCATCATTGAAGGGGCAATGGACTTCATGTAGATGCCCTCCGTGATCGAATCCCCCTCCGGCAGATTATCGAAAAAGGCTCCAAGATTGGATCTCTCGGGAATAGAAGGTTGCGGCGGTAGAAAAGTAGTTGCGTGGCTCTCTTTTTGGTATTAGGGGAATATTTGTGTATTTATAGGACGAAGGTTAGGGTCAGGAGTTCTGTCAGGGAGTCACAAGACAGGGGGCACGCCCCCTGGCCACGCCACGATGGCTTGTGACCACCTGGCAGGTCTCCTGTCCCCCTCTCCAAGTCTCGTAGGTGTCTTCTGGTCCAAGAAAAGTTACCGCAAAGATTTTATTTCGTTTGGACTTTGTTTAATATTCCTTATCTGGAATACTCAAAAACAAGGAAAAATAGAAACTTGCACTAGGCTCTAGATTAATAGGTTAGTCCCAAAAATAATATAAAATATCATATAAAACATCCAAAACAGATAATATAATAGTATGAAACAATAAAAATTTATAGATACGTTGGAGACGTATTCATTTGCACGTGTTATAAGACTAGTCCAAAAACAATAGGTATTCAAAGGGGATATAATAAAAACTTTCATGTAGCTCACTAAAGAAGAAACGTGTGTTGATTATATTGATGTAGTAATATTAAAGTATATAGGTTCATGATCATTCCTTAGTAGTAATATTGGTATTAAAATTTGTTAATCAATTCCCATCTAAGTATTGGTCATGGCATGGTGATGAGGTGTGAGCACTTTTATGTCTAAATGAAATCCTATCATGTTGTTCGAATCGGGGGCGCGTGATGGTTAACTCCTCCCAACCTCCTCTCTAGGGGCATGTAGTAGTGCTTTGCTTAGAGAGAGCTAATAAGGCTTCTCAATAAGTATATGAGTTATTTTTGACTAATGCGAGTCCATGGATATACGTACTCTCACCTTTTCGTAATTTGCTAGCCTCTCCGGTGTCGTGCATTGCCCTTTCTCACCTCGGGAGTTTGTGATATGATTCGCTCTATATCATAATACTTATCTTCCTCAAAATACTCACCATGCCAACCTATAATGGCATTTACATAGCCATTTTGAGATATATTGCCATGCAACTTCCGTTGTTCTGTCACATGGCATGTGTGTTCATCATAATATTGCTTCACATGATCATATAGAGCTGACATAGTATTTGTGCCAAAGCCATCGTTCATCATTGATTACATGTTACACTAGCTCATTGCACATCCTAGTACACTGCTAGAGGGAGTCATATAGAATCATATTATTCCTATTGAGTTGTAATTTTGAGTTGTAAGTAAATAAAAGTGTGATGATAATCATCATTAGGGCATTGTCCCAACGAGGAAAGGATGATGGACACTATGATTCCCTCACAAGTCGGGATGAGACTCCAGACGAAAAATGAAAAAACCGGGGAGGCCAAATGAGCCCACCACAAAAAAGGAAAAAATAAAAATGAGGAAAAAAAATAAAAATGAGAGAAAAAGAGAGAAGGGACTTTGCTATTGTCCTTTACCACACCTATTCCTCAAAGTGGCATCATGTTCTTCATATAGGGAGTCTCTAGTTTTGTCCCTTTCATATACTAGTGGAACTTTTTCATTATAGAACTTGGCTTGTATATCCCGATGACAGACTTCCTCAAATACCCGAGGTATTCATGAGCAAGCAAGTTGGACGCACACCCACTTAGTTTCATTTTAGCTTTCATACTTATAGCTCTAGTGTATCTGTTTCATGGCAATCCCTACTCCTCGCATCGATATCAATTGATGGGCATCTCCATAGCCCGTTGATTCGCCTAGTTGTTTTGAGACTTTCCCACCTTTTTATTCCTTTGATATCTACAACCATACTCTGTTACACACATATGCTATATCCATGGCTCACACTCATGTATTGCGTGTTTTTGAAAATGCTGAAACACGTTAGAAGTATGATCCAATTACCTGGTTTGACAGCGGCGTACTCATGATTTATACTTATGCGGTGAAGAAGGATTCATGCCATGCTTGATATGATAAAATGTGTAGGGGATAACACTTTTTAATAATTTTATATTTTGAAAGAGCAATGATTATGCTTCTTATGTTGATGGATATTATTATTCTAATGTCAACTGATTCATCATTTCTCATATATCATACCAAAAAGAAATTACATGTTGGGTTGCATGTCGCATCAGAAATTCTGTTTTTAATCATTTACCTACTCAAGCACAAGCATGAATTAAGCTTGGAGATGCTAATACGTCTCTGATGTATCGACAATTTTTTATTGTTCCAGGTATTATATTATCAATCTTGGATACTTTATATGCAATAATATGCCATTTTATATCATTTTTTGGGACTAGCCTATTAACCCAGTGCCTAGTGCCACTTGTTGTTTTGTGCCTTTTCTTGGTTTTCTAGGAAATCGATACCAAACGGAGTCCAAATGCTAAGAAACTTTTTGATGATTTTTTTGGACAAAAGCGACCCTGGAAGCTTTGGGAGGAGACTAACGAGAAGCAAGGAGACGACAATGCAACAAGGCATGCCCTGATGCCTTGTGGTCCCCTCGTGGCTTTGTCTGGACTAATTCCACCTTCATAAATTCACAAAAATTAGGAAACCAACAAAGATCCACCCGAAACCATTTTTCTGTCACGGCAAGTCTCTGTTCTTTCACGATCCCACCTGGAGGCCTTTGCTGGTACTCTGTCGGAGGGGATCCATCACAGAGGCCATCTTCATCAACCTTGATGCCTCCACGATGATGTCTAAGTAGTTCACCAAGAACCTACGAGTCCATAGCTATTAGCTAGATGACTTCTTCTCTTTCTTTGTTCTTTAATACAAAGTTCTTCTTGATTCTCGTGTTGATCTATCCGATGTAATCTTCTTTTGTGGTGTGTTTGTTGGGATCCGATGAATTGTGGGTTTATGATCATATTATTCATGAAAAGTAATCGAGTCTTCTCTGAATTCTATTATGCATGATTGTTATAGCTTTGTAAGTCTCTCCAATCTATCAGTTTGTTTTGGCTAACTAGATATATTTATCTTCAGTGGGAGGTGTGCATTGTCATGGGTTCAATCTGGCGGTGCTCTATATCCCAGTGACAGAAAGGGACGGGACACATGTTTCATTCTTGGTACTAATGATAAAGCGACGTGGTTTGAAAATATTGCTTGTACTTACTTTGTGTGCATCATGTCATCTTGTTTAAAGCATTACTCCGTTTGCATAAACTTAATACCATAGATGCATGTTGGATAGCGGTCGATTGGTGGAGTAATAGTAGTAGATGAAGAATCTTTTCGATCTCCTTGTCACATATGTGCTTCCTATATAGATGATCATTGCCAAGAACACATAATCATAACTATGCGCTTTTCTATCAATTTCCCAACAATAATTTGTCTACCCACCATATGCTACTTACGAGAGAGAAGCCTCTGATGAACAATAATGGCCTCGTGTCTAATTAATCTTATTTGCTAAAAACCTAAATGTACTTTGCTTCAATTTATTTACTTTTTTTATTTTATCATTATTTATTTACCATTATTAGAAGTAATCCTTGCAAGTAACGAGTTCAAGGAGCTTCACAACCCTCTTGCCCGCGTTGGGTGCAAGTGTTTGGTTTTGTGTGTGCAGGTACCACTTGAAATACGAGTTGTTGTGATTCTCCTATTGGTTCTATAACATTGGTTTTCACTAAGGGAAATTCTTATCTCTACTGTACTGCTTCACCCTTCCTCTTCGGGGAGAAACCCAACGGAACTCACAAGTAGCAAAGTGCTTAATTGTTGCGCAAAGAAATGACCCCCTGCTGACAGCTGAGACCCACCAGGTTGAAGCATACATAGCATTGTCTGGTCGCAAAACGTGCACGTACATACTGGTCGATCGGTCTCTCTACAACGATGATGAATCGTGGCCAAGTAAGGAGCGACAAGTGTCATAGTAAAGCCCTCGACATAACACTTTTGGCAGTCCCGTCTAAATCGTGTACATGTACATATAGCTAGGCTGGAAGGGAAAGTCATGTTCTGCTCCCGAGCTCATTTGAGCTCGGGATGAACAGTAAAATCGAAAATAAATGAAAAATATTTAAGAAAATTCTGATTTTTTGGGGTGCAAACATTGCCAAAAGTTCCCAGTGCTTGTAAAATTTCATCAAAAATAACATTCATAGAAGTCATGAATAAATAAATAAAATCAGTACTCCAAAATTTTATCGAAAATAACACTTTTGGAGCATAAATTTTGTCTTTTTTGCCGCGACTTTCACAAATGTTATTTTGTGATAAATTTTGTGAGCGCTGAGAACTTTTGTCAATGTTTGCACTAAAAAAATTCAGAATTTTTTGAACATATTTTGAAACTTTTTCAGAGTTACTGTTCACCTGAGATCATTTGAGCTCGGGCTTAGAAACTCCATGTCTGGCTGGAAGAAATTAAAACGGCACGTACATACATACGGACGGGGCCAGGCTCATGTACATGTGGAGGCAACATGGTAGAGCCAATGGACGACCGCAACGGCGTCCTGTTCATCGTCAACCAACCAGCTGGCTTGGAACGGAGGAGCCAAGCGACTAGGCTGGGGGTGTGGCATCCTATAAAATAGAGGAAACAAACTTATGTTCAATCGGCTACGGTCGAAACGGGGTCGTGTTCATCAGGAGGGATGTGGCGTCCCACAAAACGGAGGAAACTTACTTCTGTTCAATGGGCTACGGTAAAAATGAGGTCGTGTCCAATGGGAGGGGTTTGGCATCCCACAAAACGGAGGAATTTTTTTTGTTCAACCGGCTATAGTCAAAACGGGGTCGAAGGGTGTGGCATCCCGCAAAACAAAGGAAACAAACTTCCGATCAACCGGTTATGGTCGAAACAGGGTCCAGGGAGTGGCATACCGCAAAATGGAGGAAACATATTGGTTGTTGTCTAAGAAACAAGGTTTAGAGGGAGTGGCTACTTTTGATCCACCGAAGACTTCCTCCAACCTCCATGGAGTCCTCTTCATTCACCCCAACACCGGTCGGGGGTGTGGCGTACCACGTCATGGCCTCCTCGATCGGGATCATTTTCATCCACCCCCACACCGACTACTACATACTACCACATCGGTTGTTTGGATACTGTTATGTACCATGGGGTCTGTCTTGTTCATCTGGTGCCAAACCCCACCGGCTATGGTGGGCGTACAAGTAGGCGGCAACAACGGGAACTATTCACCCACAGCCACCTGATGTGGCTTGAGACTGCGTTGGTATTTCCCCAAACAGGAAGGGGTGATGCAGCACACTGACGGTAAGTATTTCCCTCAGTTTATGAAACCAAGGTATCAATCCATAGAGGAAGATCACGCACCCACGTAAGCAACACCCGCACACAAACAACAAATACTTGCAACCCGACATGAAAGAGAGGTTGTCACGCTCCCTACGGTAATAAGATAGATTAGGTAGTGATAGTTTTGGCAAATAGATCTCACAAGAACACAAAGTAAAATAAATAAACAAAAAGTGCATCAAGGTATTTTTGTTTTTTGGAATAATATATATGAAAATAAAAGTTGCAAATAGTAGTTTGGAAAGCAATATGTTGGAAAAGTAGACCCGGGGGGCGTAGGTTTCACAAGTGGCTTCTCTCATAAGTATAGCACACGGTGGGTGAACAAATTACTGTTGGGAAATTGATATAAGATCAAATAATCATGATGATATCCAGGAAATGATAATTATATAGGCATCACGTCCAAGATAAGTAGACCGAAATGATTCTTCATCTACTTATATTACTACACACATCGACCGCTATCCAGCATGCATCTAGTGTATTAAGTTCATGGAGAAACAGAGTAATGCAATAAGAACGGTGACATGATGTAGACAAGATATATTCATGTAGGAATAGACCCCATCTTGTTATTCTTAATGGCAACGATACATGCGTGTCTTGCTGCCCCTTCTGTCACTCAGAAAGAACACCGCAAGATCGAACCAATCACAAAGCACCTCTTCCCATGGCAAGAAAAAACAATCTAGTTGGCCTAACTAAACCAAAGATTCAAAGAAGAAATACGAGGCTATAAGTAATCATGCAAATAAGAGATCAAAGAAGACTCAAAGCATATTCATGGACTCAAAATTCATCGGATCACAACAAACACATCGGAAAAGTCATTACATCAAATAGATCTCCAAGAGACCATTGTATTGAGAAACACATAGAGAGAGGAAGCCATCTAGCTACTGCCTACGGACCCATAGGTCTATGGTGGATTACTCACGGATCATTGGAGAGGCACCTATGAGGAAGATGAACCCGTCAGTGATGGTGATTGGATCTCGAGGTTTTGGAACTTGCGGCGGCTGGAATTTTGTTTCATCGACTCCCCTAGGGTTTTTGGATTTTTAGGGAATTTATAGGCTTGATAGTCGGTTGGGGGGTGCCTGAGGTGCCCACCCTCCACCAGGACACGCCAGGGGCCTCTGGCGTGCCCTGATGGAGGGTGGCCACCCTGGGCCCCCTCTTGTGGTGTTGTTTGGCCCATCTTTGTTCTCGTCCATAAAAAATGCAGAAAAATCCCTGCAGAATTTGGGCTCCGTTTGGTACTGATTTTCTACAAAGTAAAAAACAAACAAAAACAACAAATGGAACTTTGACACTATGTCAATAGGTTAGTACTAAAAATGATATAAAGTTGCTATAAAATGATTGTAAAACATCCAAGATTTATAATATAACAACATGGAACAAGCAAAAATTATAGATACATTGGAGACGTATCACCAACCAACTCAACTCACCACGTCTTGCCGTCTTAATCGATCGATGCAAAGTCTCGACTTGTTCTACTACATGTATCACGTCCATGGTAGCAACGTGCATTGTTCATCCAGAGGCAACCAATGACAATCGGCTACTAGCTGAACAACTCATCACATCTCGCACGGGGGATCGATCGATCGCTCTGGTTCAGTTATAGCAGCGAAGGAATCACTCGGGTTCAGTTAGCAGACATGAATCGCTCGGGTATAGTAAATAGTGTGAGGGATCAACCGCTCGTGTTTAATACATATTGCGAGGGATCGAACGATTGCTTGGGGTCAGTAAGCAAACTCTGGGGACCCCGACTCATAAGTCGTCATCACCGAATGCACATGTACAATGATCCCAGAGATCAGTGCTCAATGAACACACTGAAGCTGAATAAACAAGAGTCTTACATCCACTAATACTGGCTTAAACGAATACAAACCATGAAGGTGAAGTCTTACATAGATAGGACCGCGAAGGCTAGATAACAATAACTAGAAGAGGAAATCTTGATCGAAATCATAGACCCATGCCATGTGCATTAACTCTACATGCATTCCGACTGGGAAGCATCCCAGTTCGGATGTTCGTCACCAACTAACTCTTCACCATACTCCTGCTCTTCCATGCCTGGCCAATTAAATAACCAGTGGCAAGCCAATGAGTACTTTGAATGTACTCGCAAGCAACCCATGTTTTGGAACAAGGTATAAAATGCATGATATAACACTAAGCAGGTGATTTTTGTAGAAGGCTTACTTTGAGTGCAATGAAATGATCAATTACTTGTAAAAGCATGCATCATGAGGTTGCAGATAACCATGTTCACATATAAATATAAACAGGGGTTGGACATCTCATGTTCAATCATCATGCCAAGCCATCGGACTTAGCTCAAGCATCATCTTTGCCACACACACACACACACACACACACACACACACACACCAAGTTTGTAAACGATGGATGTAGCCCAAGAGCGGTCATCCAATCGTCCTTGACCGTGGTCACAACTATTCGAATAGTTTTACACTCTGCAGAGGTTGCACACTTTACCCACAAGATTCGGGAAACTTCCGTGTCAAGCCACAACTCGCGATATTGTTCATACCCGAGGTAAGTACTCGAACAATGCCTTTCCCCTGACGATACTAATAAGGAGTTCACTTGTTGGTTCCATCCCTCATGATTTACATCACAAGTATCATCCATGAGGGCATGCAACAGTGTGCTCGGTGTGTGTAAAAACAACCCATGACCTTCCTTTCTGGCATGACCCAGTCTCGAGAGTGACCATGTCACTCCCGCCACTAGTAATGCGGGCTCTATGCTAGTACCCATTAAAGTAATCAACAAATCCCCGTACCATAAGGGGTATCATGGTTGCACATGTAAGGTTGGAATAAAGGTCACAACTTGCACCAATCCATGTTTGAAAACCACACACTCACTTGCTCCAGTACACCACTTCTTTATCAAGTGGTTACCTAGCTCAACATCATCTCCCTCGGGCATTAGTGGCACCCGACGGGTTTTTCGAAAAGTCTTTTAAAAATTCCTTTCCGACACCATGCATATCCCCATCCCACTTACATAGCAACTACTTAGCATCCTATCTACTTCCCACCCGCATAACCCTCATAAAGAGGTAGGGTCATGCATGCTGCAAGTATCAACGGTAAAAGTATCGGAGGCAACCCACCGAAGTGGTCACCACATCATCATGATCAATATATCGAACAAAGTGCTATATGCCATGCAATGAAAACGGTTCCTTAGCATGGTCAAAGGGCTGCTTGCCTGGCTCAACAAAGTCCTCGGTGTCTTCAAAGTCTTCGGGTCCAACTCCCTCATCAACAACACAATCTATCCTCTCAATTTATAACGGGCAAAATAAGAATCACGACAACAACATTTAAAACCAAAAATTTCACCCTAATCTGTAAAATACTACATTCAAAACTAAAAATATTTGTCTCTAGTTTTGAAGTGAAAAAAGGTTTTGAAATCTATTTTAACAGATGCTAAAAATATTTAAAACTAGGTTTTAAACCACTACATAAAATATTTTCCAAAATTTACTCAAGTGGCACTGTTAAATACTACGGAATATTACAAGATTTATGGTGGAAGAATTATTTGATTTGGAGGAATATTCAATCATGTGGAATTTTTGCAAAAGTTCATAGAAAAGAAAAAGGAAAAGAAATGCCATCGCTTACTGGGCCAGAACAGCTGGCCGAGCCGGCCCAGTCGGCCAAACCAGCCCAGCCGAGCCTGGCGCTCCTACGCGCGTCAGGTTTCAAACCTAACGGGCGGGGCCTGATGGCGGAGATAGAGGGAGACGTGGGAGAGGGAGATGAGAGACTGACATGGGGGCCCTCCCTTGGGTCATCCTCAACCCCTCGTCCAGGGAGTACTGCAAGCTCATCGGCGAGGCTCGGGGGCACGACATGGCTAGGTGAGGATGAGAACATCTTAGTAGGTCACGTTGTTCGAGGGGTGCCAGAGTTGGTCGTTGGGGAGGCCTGAGTCATGGGCGACGAGGTCCCATGGCAGAGAGGACGACATTGTTATGGGCACATGCATGTCCATTTGTGTTTTGGAGGTTCTAGAGATGCCCCTGAGTGCCTATGAGCTAAGGTTGAGGTGGGGAGGAAGAAATGGAGAGAGAGGGAGAAGTAAAAGATGTTGCCGTTTTTGGTGTCCAGTGGGTAGGAATGGGGTTTTACCCCACTCAATCATTGAGCCGATCCATGGAATTTGTACTGGAGGTAGTGGGTGCATACAAGGGACTGTGGTAAAAAGCTAGACTCAAGGAGCATAGTGGAAGAGGTGAAAACAAGGGTTTTACATATCCGCCAAAAGGTGTTTGATGAAGATTTGGGCAAGTAAATGAATTCAACTTGCCTTGACATTTAACAGGATGAAAGTGTAGGAAAAAATAAGCTTGATCACAAGGTTTGAGATAGTTTGAAGAAAGTTGTCAATGGAGACTTTGTAAACCCTAGAAATTAATAGAATCAGATTTCTGCAGATCTATCCACGCAATTCTATTCTCCAAAATGCACCACTTGGTGTAGTAGAATTATTTAGGGATTAGAACATGCCCAAAAAGAAGGGGGTTTGGAGGGTTTTGCTCATTATGTTGAACATGACCATGTGTCGAAACTCATATATATGAAAAATATATGTCCACTGAGTTTCCCTAAATTTTCTCAAATATTTTCAAATCATTTAAATAATGTTTCCCTATGAAAGACCATTCCTGGACTTAAGAAAAAGCCTTTAAATAAAATATTAAAATAATCTTTAAAATTAATAATTGGTGGTTTTGGAAAGTCTTATATATAGTAGGTTCCAAATAAAGGCTTTGGGGCTAAACATTTTACCCAATTTGAGGACTTGTAGTGCAAACCTCAATTCAGCGGTTTCTAAAAACCTAATTTGAATAAATCCTTTTTGGCCAAAACAATATTTGGTAAAAATAGTTTTAGATACTAGTGGGAAGGATATCATTGGTAAAAATATTTGGTAAAAACAATATTTGGGAAAAAAGTTTGGGTCAAGGAAGTGAATTCTAGTGGGAAGGATATCATTGAGTGCCAAACACAATCAACTAAGCAAGCAAACAACAAACAATTCCAACATGCACATGCACTCAAAAAGTTTTAAATGGTTCCAAATTTTATAAATCCGCAGGACAACAGAGTGATACAAACATAGGGTGCGACAAACCTACTCCCTTACAAGAATCTCGTCCCGAGATTCATAGGCTAAGCGCTAAAAAGATAAGGGAACTCAGATCTAAGGTAGTTTTCACGCTCTCAAGTTGCTTATGCGTTAGTGTGGTTTCTCCATTGGACCTTAAAGTACTTGATGGTGCGGCTTTGGGTGCAATGCTTTGCTTCATCCAAAATGCGAACTGGCCTCTCATGATAAGTGAGGTCTGGCTGAAGGTTCATGGCTTGATGGTCGACATGCTTGTAGAGGTTGGGGTGGTTGGGGACTTGGAGACACTTCCGGAGCTGCGACACATGGAAGACGTTGTGCAGATCTGATAGCTCAAAAGGTAGCTCTAGGTGGTAGGCAACTTCTCCACGGTTGTTGGTGATCTTGAAGGGGACGATGTATCTTGGTGCGAGCTTTCCCTTGACGTGGAAGCGCTTGGTTCCCTTGAGAGGAGTGACTCGGAGATAGACATGGTTCCCAACACGGAAACTCATGTCCCAGTAGTGGGAGTCAGCGTAGCTTTTCTGTCTTGACTTGGTGGTCTCTAGGCGTTCTCAGACGAGTTGAACTTGCTCTTCTGCTTCGCGGAGGATGTCTGGTCCAAATACTAGTCCTTCTCCCATCTCTGACCAATTGAGGGGAGTGCAACACTTGCGTCCGTACAACACCTCAACTGGTGCCATCTATAAACTCGACTAATAGTTCTTGTTGTAGGAGAACTCGACGAAGGGTAGGCAATCTCCCCACTTGCCTATGTATGTGAGAACACAAGCATGGAGCATATCCTCGAGTATCTAGTTTACTCGTTTTGTCTGGCCTCCGGTCTGAGGATGAAAAGCAGTGCTGAAGGCTAACTTGGTTCCCAAGGCTTTTTGGAATCTATTCCAGAATCTTGAGGTCAACTGGGTTCCTCGGTTTGACACGATCTCCTTTGGAACTCCATGGAGGATCATGATCCAGTTGATCTAGAGGTTGGCTAGTTGGTTCCCATTGTAGGTCATCTTGACGGGGATGAAGTGGGCTACCTTGGTCAGATGATCGACAATGACCCAAATGGAATTATGTCCTTTGCTTGACCTAGGTAATCCGGTGATGAAGTCCATCCTGACTTTGTCGCACTTCCATTCAGGCACTTCGAGAGGCTGCAATAGTCCAGCGGGTTGTTGATGCTTAGCTTTGACTCTCCGGCATATGTCACACTTAGCAACAAAGGTCCCTATCTCCCGTTTCATGAAATGCCACCAGAATCTTGCTTTGAGGTCTTGGTACATCTTGGTTCCTCTAGGGTGCATGGAATACAGAGTTTCATGGGCTTCTTGCAAGATCAAATTCTTGAGCTCAACCTTGTTGGGTATGCATATGCGCTTCACAAATCATAGGACTCCTTGCTCATACACTGAGAATCCTAGGGCATTGCATGCTTTGATCTTCCTCTCTATGCCTTCAATGCTCCCGTGTTCTTTTAGAGCTTCCCTAATATAATCCATCACTGTAGGCTTTGCTTTGAGGTTGGCTAGGAATCCAGGTGCAACTAGTTCCAAGCCGAAGCTTTCAAGCTCTTCATACAAGGCGGGTAGCCTTTCCTTAATCATAGCATTCAAGGAACAAGCCTTTCTGCTTAAGGCGTGTGCTACCACGTTAGCCTTTCCGAGGTGCTATTGAACATTGAGGTCATAATCCTTGATCAGCTCCAACCATCTTCACTGCCTCATGTTCAATTCCTTTTGAGTGGAAATATACTTCAAACTTTTGTGGTTTGTGTATATCTCACATAGCTTCCCGAGAAGGTAATGCTTCCATGTCTTCAAGGCATGTACTACAACTGCCAACTCAAGATCATGAGTACCATAGTTCTCTTCATGAGGACGTAGATGTCTAGATAGATATGCTACAACTCTGCCTTCTTGCATCAAAACACCTCCAAGCCCGGTTCTAGATGCATCACAATATATCACAAACTCCTTGTGAATATAGTGGGTGACAAAAACTAGGGCTGTTATCAATCTCTTTTTGAGCTCTCAAAAGATTTCTTCGCACTTCGGCGTCCATTCGAACTTCTTGTCCTTCTTCAAACGCCGAGTCATGGGTCAAGCAATGCTCGAGAATCCTTCGACGAACTTGTAGTAATATCTCGCGAGTCCGAGGAATCTTATGACTTCCTTCACATTGCTTGGGGATTACCATTCAGTCATGGCCTCGATCTTGGCCAGATCTAATGACAATCCTTCTCTAGTCAACACATGACCCAAGAATCCAACTTCAAGAAGCCAGAATTCACACTTGCTAAACTTGGCATAAAGATGGTGCTCTCGGAGCTTGTCTAGGACCAATCTCAAGTGTTGCTCGTGCTCTTCTTCAGACTTGGAAAAGACGAGTATGTCGTCAATGAAGATGACAACAAACTTGTCCAAGTACTCCATGAAGACTTTGTTCATGAGGTACATGAAGTAGGAAGGGGCATTGGTTAACCCAATGGACATGACCATGTATTCATACAAGCCATACTGGGTTACAAACACCGTCTTTAGAATGTCTTGGGGCCTGATCTTCAACTGGTAGTACCCAGACCTAAGGCCAATCTTGGAAAACACCTTAGCTCCATTCAGCTAATCGAACAGGTCTTCAATCTTGGGGAGTGGATACTTGTTCTTTATTGTGACTTTATTGAGAGAACGGTAATCGACACAGAGTCGGATAGTGTCGTCCCTCTTTGACACAAATAGAATAGGTGATCCCCAAGGAGAGGCACTAGGCGAATGAATCATTTTCTGAGTTGCTTTGCCAGTTGCTTATTCAACTCAACCAACTCTTCAAATCCCATTCTATAGGGCTTCTTATAGATGGGCCCTGCTCTGGGAATTAGATCAATGATGAACTCAATGTCACGGTTAGGAGGAATTTCAGGAAGCTCATCAGGAAATACATCCAGGTATTCACATACCACTGGCACTTGATCCAACTCAATTCCAATAGATAGTTAACCTGAGGGGCTTGAGCGGAGACAGGGTTGGTAATATACTTGACTTCCACTACTTCGTTATTGGTCATGGTAACATTCCTATCGGAACAATCTAACATGCCTTGGTGCTTGGTTACCAAATTCATGCCAAGGATGACATCCAATCCTGGCGAATTCAAAACTATGAGGTATGCTAGGAAGTCTAGAGAGTTAATGATGATCCCGACTCCTTTGCATCCTATCTTGGAGTTCATAACCGAACCCTGGGTTTGTATCAACATATGACTACCCAGGGGTGTAGGCTTCATACCACTATCTAGTGCAAACTTTTGGGTAACAAAAGAATGCGAAGCTCCACAATCAAATAGTACGATTGCTGGGGTTGAGTTGACGAGGAACGTACCGAGTATGACGTCCGGGTCTTCCTGGGCTTCCTCTGTGGTGACGTGATTCACGTGACCCTTGCCATTGTTGGGCTGGTTGCGTGGAGTTGGGTTCCTTAGTGGAGCTCCATGGCCTTGACCTTGGTTTGGCGCATTGGGGCACGGTGCATCTGGCTTCTTGTTGGGGCACTGCTTAGAGTAGTGTCCTGGTTGACTACATCCAAAGCACGTGACCTGGCCAAGGTTGTTGTTGTTGTTGTTGTTGTTTTTGTTCTTGTCACCATTTTTTGTTATTGGGGTTGTTGTAAGATGGCCTAGGATTGGCATACTGCTAAGGCTGGTAGCTCGGACGAGATGCAGGAGGTCTAGACCGCTACGGTTGATAAGTCGGCTTGGTCGGGGCTGGCTGCCAGGGGCGAGGTTTCTAGTTGCTGGAACTTCCCTTGCTGATCATCTTGCACTTGTGAGTGTCGTCCATGGCACGACACTTGTGTTCAAGCATGAGGTCCTTGTTTACCAGATCGAAGAAGGTCCGACAGTCACAGACAATGAGTTGATACTGCAGGGTTTGGTCGAGTCCTTCCATGAAGTGTTCCATATTAGCAGCCTCAATGTTCACATCTTCACGTGCATACCTTGACAGCAGGTTGAACTTCTTCATGTACTCCTTGACAGAGCCACTTCCTTGGTTCCGTGCTCGGAATTATCTCTTCTTGATATCCAGGATCCCAAAAGGAATGTGGGCGGGGTGGAATCCTCCCTTGAAGTTAGCCCAAGTGATCACATGATCGCCTTGCATGACCTTGAATCCATCCCACCATGTTCTGGTGGTACCTCCGAGGCAGTGAGAGACATACAACACCTTCTCATTATCCTCATTGCAATTGACCAATGCAAGCAGGTCCTTGATGGTGCGGATCCAGTCATCGACATCCAGGGGTTCAACAGTCTCGGTGAAGGTTGAGGCTTAATTCCTCATGCACTCGAACAGAGTGGAGCGGCCGTTGTCGTTCCTCCCTTGCTGCTAGTTGTTCACAAGGACTTGAGCCATCAGCTGGATAGCAGTAGTGTTGGCTTGGCGTTCCTCCCAGAGAACTTGGAGAAACTGAGCTATGGTCATGTTCTCCGGTGGAGGTGGTGGCGGGGCAATGTTGCCTTGTGGCTGCTCCGGGTGATTTCCAACATGAGCAGCCCCACCATCTCCCTGTTGCTTGCTGGAGTTACTGGCTTTCAGGGTTGGTGAAGGAGTTGTTGCGGGTTGCAGTCACCATCCTATTTGGAGCAGCCAAGTCAAATAATTGGAATAGATGAGAGGAAAAAGCAACAATGGAGAAAACACACCTAAGGGGGTTGGTATAGTGCAAGTGTGATAAAACAATGGTCGAAAGACCAACACATATATTAATACAAGATAGACGATGGAGTTACTTACATGTTGCCTAAGGCAAAAGTGCGACTTGCATTGGATTACAAAAAACAAAAACAAACAACAAGCACACATGGTTTCATATGAACCATCACACGGGCTCGACTTCGCATGAGGGCTGCATAACTGATCCTACCCTAGGGGTTCTTGGTCTCAAGTGGTGGATTGCTCGGTCGCGTAGTCACGCTCCTCTGGGTCTTCCTCCCGATCATCATCCATAGGGCATCGTCTCCGATCGAGGGGTCGGAGAACGAGGAGGTCCATCCCGATGATGCTTCGTCGGTGTGTCGGTGAAGAGCGCACGGTACTCCTTCGCACTCATGTGACGATGATGTGTGGGTGCATCTCTAGGTAGGGGTATTCCTCCTCTGCAAGGGACGACTGGTCATCCCTCAAGGGCTCCATCCTTCTTGATCCTCTCTGGCTTCGTATTGGCTTGACAAAGTAGCTCTCTGGTTTGGTGAAGTTCCTTGTGGAGCTTCATGGACTCCTTAATAAATTGGTGAGCTAGACTATTGGCACAGAGACTGAATTAGGTCTCGAATTTGAGTGGTGTCCCATCCTCTTTGGACGGAACCAATGTCCAACTTTCACCAATATCGTCCCTCCTGAAGGGTAGATAGCGAGTAGATGGCTCGTCAGCCATCACTGGGATGATGCCTCGAAGGTGGATGAGTGTCTTGCATGCAACTGTCTCGACTGCTAACGCTAGGGTCTCCATCTGTGATCGTTCAAAGAACCAACTAGTCGGGGAGTCGTTTTCCTTCACGACCACATCAATGTGGTAATCCTTCATGATGGCATTGACCCAGTGCACGTGGTAGAGGAAAATGGGTGGTCGGTGATACTGGCACTTCTCCAGGCTATCCTCAATGAGTAGGGCAAAGTCGGATGCTAGGAGAGCTTCGGGTACGACGGCCATCTACAAAGGTTTGAAGGGAGGAGAGTCATTTGAGTGTTGAGAGAAGACTAGAAGAGATAAGAAGCGCACAAACTCCTAAGTAAAGGTACTAGTTATAGTTTTGAAAATAGTTTTATCCTAACTAACGCCCATGCTAACTAAGGCTTCCTACAGTCAGGATTGCTCTGATACCGGATCTGTGGGGACCCTGACTCATAAGTCGTGATCACCGAATGCACGTGTATAGTGATCCGAGAGATCAATGCTCAACGAACACACAGAAGCTGAATAACAAGAGTGTTTCATCTATTTATACCGTCTTACAGAAATAAATACCATGAAGGTCAAGTCTTACATAGATAGGGCCATGAAGGCTAGGTAACAAACATAAACTAGCAGCAGAAATCTTGATCGAAAGCGTAGACCCATGCCATCTGCCTTAACCCTACATGCATTCTGACTCGGAAGCGTCCTACTTCACATGTTTGTCACCAATGAACTCTTCACCATACTTCTGCTCTTCCATGCCTAGCCAATTAAAGAACAAGTGGCAAGCCAATGAGTACTTTGAATGTACTCGCAAGCAACCCATGTTTTGGAACAAGGTATAACAATGCATCCTATCTACTTAGCATCCTACTACTTAGCATCCTACCTACTTCCCATTCGCATAACCCTCATAAAGAGGTAGGGTCATGCACGCTGCAAGTATCAACGGTAAAAGTATGGGAGGCAACCCCCCGAAGTGGTCACCACATCATCATGATCAATATATCGGAAATAAAGTGTTATATGCTATGCAATGAAAATGGTTTCCTAACATGGTCAAAGGGCTGCATGCATGTCTCAACAAAGTTCTCGGGGTCTTCAAGGTCTTCGGGTCCAACTCCCTCGTCAACAACGCAATCTATCGTCGCAATTTATAACGGGCAAAATAAGAATCACAGCAAAAACAAAGAACATAATCTACTCCTAAAATGTTACCCTACTCTGTAAAATATTACATTCAAAACTAAAAATATATGTCTTTGGTTTTGAAGTGAAAAAGGTTTTGAAATCTATATTAATAGAGGCTAAAAATATTTAAAACTAGGTTTTAAATAAAACCACTACATAAAACATTTTCAAAAATTTACACAAGTGGCACTATTAAATACTACATGATATTACAAGATTTATGGTGGAAGAATTATTTGATTTGGAGGATGTGGGGACCCTAACTGATAAGTCGTGATCACCGAATGCACGTGTATAGTGATCCTAGAGATCAATGCTCACTGAACACACAGAAGCTGAATAACAAGAGTCTTACATCCACATTTAGCGTCTTACACAAATAAAGACCATGACGGTCTAGTCTTACATAGATAGGGCCTCAAGGAACAAACACTTAAATAGGACAAGCAGAGGAAATCTTGGTCGAAAGCATGAACCCATGCCATCTGCCTTAACCTACATGCATTATGACCGGGAAGCGTCCTAGATCGCATGTTCGTCACCAACGAACTCTTCAACATATTCCTGTTCTTCCATGCCTGGCCAATTAAATAACTAGTGGCAAGACAATGAGTACTTTGAATGTACTCGCAAGCAACCCAAGTTGTGGAAGAAGGTAATAATGATGCATGATATAGCACTAAGTAGGTAATTTGCGGAAAGCTAGTTTTAAATGCAATGACATGATCAAGTAACTAGTAAGCATACATCAACAATAGGTAGACATCCATATGAACAAGCTATAGATATCATCATAAGTAGGGGTTGAACACCTCATGTCATTCATCATGCTAAGTCATCGTAGTTAGATCAACTCATCTTGCTAAGTCATCGGACTTACCTCAAATACCATCTTTGTCTTCAACACACACACACCAGTTTCTGAAAACATTTGGACGTAGCACAAGAGCGGTCATCCAACTGTCCTTGACCATGGACCTGACTATTCGAATAGTTTTACACTCAGTAGAAGTTGCACGCTTTACCCACAAGACTCGCGGAACTTCCGCGTCATCCACGACTCGCGGTATATAACATATCCGAGGTAAGCACCCGAACATTGCCTTTCCCCTAGCGATACTGGACAAACAGTCCACTCTATTAGTACCCAGCCCTCACGATGTAGTTCACACGAGCCTCGCGCTAATCGTACCATCCATGAGGGGACCAACGATGTGCCCGGTGCCTGTGAAGACAGCGCATGATCGTACATACCGGTATGAACCCGTATCAAGAGTGACCACGCCACTCCCGCCACTAGTAATGCGGGCTCCTTGCCACTACCCACCAAGGTAATCAACAGAGCCCCGTCCCACAAGGGGTATCGTGGTTGCGCATGTAAGGTTGGAGTAACAGTCGCAACTTACACCAATCCCTTTTCGAAAACCACAACACTCACTTGTCCCGGCACACCACTTCTTTCTCAAGTGGTCACCCATCTCATCAACATCTCCCTCGGGCATTAGTGTCACCCGACGGGGTTTTCGCAAAGTCTTTGAAATTATTTCTTTTCTTTCCATCACCATGCATAATCCCGATCCCACTTGCGTAGCATCCACTAGCATCCTAGCTACACCCACCCGCATAACCCTCATAAGGTGGTAGGGTCATGCACGATGCAAGTGTCAATGGTAAAAGAGCGGAAACAACCCACCGAAGTGGTCACTTCTCCACATGATCAAGTATAACGAAAGTAAAGTGCTAAATGACATGCAATAAAAGTGGTTTCTTGACATGGTCAAAGGGCTGCTTGCCTGGCTCAACAAAGTCTCCGAGGTCTTCAAAGTCTTCGGGTCCAACTTCTTTGTCAACCTCGCAATCTATCGTCGAGAATAAAATTGATAAAAATAAGCAACACACAAAAACAAAGCACACAACCTACTATCAAAAATGCTACCCTACTCTGATAAATGCTAATGACCATGTTAAAAATGTTTGTTTATGGTTTTCAGCTTAGAAAGATTTTCAAAAACATTTAAAACAGTGGCTGATATTGCCAAAATAGGGTTTTAAATTAAAACAGTACTAGAAATATTTTCAAACATTTTTAAAAGTGGCACAAATAAATTCTAGGGATTATCACAAGATTTTTGGTGGAAGAATATTTGGAATTAGATAATTATACAAATCTGTGGAATTTTTGGAAGTTAACAGAAAAAAAGAAAAGGTAAAAGGGTCTTGTGCCCTCACGGGCCAGAACCACCCAGCTGAACCGTCCCACAGGGGGAATCAGGCCCAGCGAGGCACCGCGCACGACAGGTTTGTTTTTAAACCTACCCGCAGGCCCTGCTAGGCAGAGAGAGAGAGGGGAGTGAGGGGATGACAAGTGGGCCCCACCTGTCATCCCTCTCCTCGTGACAAAGGCAGAGGGGGCTCACCGGAGGGGGTTCCAGGCTGCGGCGGCTGGAACGGAGGGCACTGGCGTGCTTGGGGCCCCCCGTGCATTGATGGGCGGTCTAGGGAAGCGACGGGGCCGAGCGGAATGCCGGCAAGGCGAGGGGAGCCCGACGACGGTGAGGGTTTGGTTTGGGAGAGAGCTCCCGACCATGGGGGCGAGCGTTCTGGGCACGGGGGAGAAGCCGAGGGAAGAAGAGAGCGAGGAGAGAGGGGCAGGGGCTCGGGGAGGTGCTTAAATAGGGGGGCCCGGCTCACCGTGTATGCGGTGGGCCGGTGAGCACGCGGTGCTCACCACAGGCCACGGGGAAGGGATTTAGCGTGTCCAAGGTGCTCGTGGTTGCGGTCTAGGCGAGGGGGAAGAGAAGAGAGAGACGGGGGCGCATGCGTGCGAGCCCTCTGGTAGGCCGAGCTGGGTGGCATCGGGCACGCGCGCGGGGGTCACCGGAGAGAGAGGGAGGAGGGGGCCAAACGCCTGGAGGGTTGCAGACGTCGAGGGGGACAGGGGGGACAAGGTGGGGCGGCCCGAGGCTGTCGGGGACGCCTGTTAGCCAGCGGCTACAGTGCGGGTGCGCACTGTAGCACGCTCCAGAGCGCGAACCTTGCATGCCAAGGCATTCCCTTGGCATTTCATGCGCGGCCACCTGTGCCTAGAGGACCCAGGGAAGGTAAACAAGGCCTAGGGGACATAGGGAGGCATCTGGGGTGCCTTAGGGTAGAAGAAAAGGGGAGAGAGGGAAAGAAATGGTGTTGTCCAGGGGTAAGTAGAGGGTTTTACCCCACCTACCAATGGCTTGGTGACTTGAGATTCTTACTGAGGGTGCTTGGGCATTGCCAGGAGGTGTGGCAAAAATTTGGGGGCAAGGGTAAAAGAGAAAGGGGTGAAACCAGAGACTTTACCAATTTATCAGAAGGTGTTTCGTAGTGATTTGGGCAAGATAAGTTTTCCAACTTACAAAGATATTTACCAGGGTCAAATACTAGGTAAAAATGAGATGTTTCACCAAATTTGAGCTCAAGGGGGGAAAGTTGGCAATGGAGACTTCTTAAACCCTAAAAATTTATAGAATCAGGTTTCTATAGATCTATTGATGCTAGGATTTTGCTATTGATGCACCACTTAGTGTATCATCACTATTTGGCCATTAGAGCATGCCCACAAAGTTTGAGGCCAAAGTGAGACACTTCACAATGTAAAGCTGCTCAAATTTGATTCTGGACAGGGTTGATTTTGGGATGGTTTGATGAACCAAATCAACTTGGATTAAGATTAAACTTTCCAAGATCATCACCTATGGTAGTGTTGACTTGCTGGAATTTTCTTGGAATTTATTGAGAATATTTCTTGTAGAAATATTTCAAAAGCTTGATTTGAACAGAAAGGGTTTTGAGGGGTTTTGCCCATGATTTGAACATTCCCTTGTGTTGAAACTCATATATATGGAAAATATATGCCCAGTGAGTTTCTTCAAATTTTCCCAAATATTTTCAAAGCATTTTAATAATTTTTCCCTATAAAAAACCATTTTTGGCCTTAAGAAAAATCCTTTAAATAATATATAAAGATAATCTTTAAAATTAATATTTGGTGGTTTTGGGAAGTCATAAATATAGTAGATTTGAAGTAAAGCCTTTGGGAAATAAGAATCCACCCAATTTGAGGACTTGCAGTGCAAACCTCATTTCAAGGGGTTTTGAAAACCTAATTTGAATAAATTTTTTTGGTTAAAACAAAATTTGATAAAAATAGTTTTGGGCACTATTCACATGGCATGATCATTGGGCAAGATATTTGGAACAAGGAAGATGAATATGAAGTGGAATAGAATCTATGAGTGCCATATAACACAATCATCAAGCAAGCAAATATAATTGCAATCAAGCACAAGCACTTAGAAAAAGTTTTAATTGGTTCCAAATTTTATAAATCTAATGATGACAAGGTGATACAAACACAGTGCTAAGCGCTAAAATGATAAGGGAACTCATATCTAAGATAGTCTTCACGCTCCCAGGTTGCTTCAGCCTCAGTGTGGTTGCTCCACTGGACCTTCAAGTACTTGATGGTGCGGCATTAGATGCAATGCTCGGCTTCATCCAAAATGCAAACTAGAATCTCAGGATAGGTGACGTCTGGCTGAAGATTGATGGCTTGATGGTCGATGTCCTTGTAGAGGTCGGGGCGGTTGGTAACTTGCAGACACTTCCGGAGTTGTGACACATGGAAGACGTTGTGCACATCCGAGAGCTCAGAAGGTAGCTCTAGCTGGTAGGCAACCTCTCCGGGCCTGTCGGTGATCTTGAAGGGGCCTATGAACCTTGGTGCAAGTTTTCCCTCCACATGGAATCGATTGGTTCCTTTGAGAGGTGTTACTCGGAGGTAAACATGGTCTCCAACACCAAAACTCATGTCCCGATGGTGAGAGTCGGTGTAGCTCTTCTTCCTAGTCTTGGCGTTCTCAAGTCTCTCTCGGACGAGTTGTACTTGCTCTTCTGCTTTGCAGAGGATGTCTAGTCTGAAGACTAATCCTTCTCCGGTCTCCGACCAGTTGAGGGGAGTACGACACTTGCGTCCATACAACACCTCAAATGGTGCCATCTGAAGACTCGCCTAGTATCTGTTGTTGTAGGGGAACTTGATGAATGGTAGGCAATCTTCCCACTTGGCTCCATATGCTAAAACACAAGCATGGAGCACGTCTTTGAGTATCTGATTTACTCATTCTATTTGCCCATCGGTCTGAGGGTGGAATGCAGTGCTGAAGGAGAGCTTGGTTGCCAAGGCCTCTTGGAACCTATTCCAGAACCTTGAGGTAAACTGGGTGCCTCTATATGATACAATCTCTTTAGGAACTCCGTGGAGGCTTACGATCCGGCTGATGTAGAGGTTGGCCAATTGGTTCCCATTGTAGGTTGTCTTGACGGGAATGAAGTGGGCTACCTTGGTCAGGTGATCAACAATGACCCAAATGGAATCATGTCCTTTGCTTGACCTTGGTCAACCAATGATGAAATCCATCTTGACTTTGTCCCACTTCCATTTAGGCACTTTGAGCGGTTGCAATAGTCCAGCGGGTCGCTGATGCTCAGCTTTGACCCTCTGGCATATGTCACATTTGGCAACGAACGTGCCTATCTCCCGTTTCATGCCATGCCACCAGAATCTTGTCTTGAGGTCTTGATACATCTTGGTTCCTCCAAGATGGATGGAGTATGGAGTGTCATGAGCTTCTTGCAAGATCATGTTCTTGAGATCCTCTTTGTTGGGTACGTAGATGCGATTCCCGAACCATACAACTCCTTGTTCATCCATCGAGAATCCTGGCGCCTTGACTGCCTTGATCTTCCTCTTGATGCCTTCGATGCTCTCGTGCCCCTTCTGGTCTTCTTTGATATCATCCATCAAGGTAGGATTTGCTTTGAGGTTGGTGAGGAATCCGGGAGCAACCAGTTCCAAGCCGAAGCTTTCAAGATCTTCATATAAGGCGGGTAGCCTTTCCTTAATCTTAGCATTCAAGGAACAAGCCTTTCTGCTTAAAGCGTCTGCTACGCGTTGGCCTTTCCGGGGTGGTATTGAACACCAAGGTCATAATCCTTGATCAACTCCAACCATCTTTGCTGCCTCATGTTCAATTCCCTTTGAGTGAAGATATACTTCAAACTCTTGTGGTCTGTGAATATCTCAAATCGCTTCCCTAGAAGGTAATGTCGCCATGTCTTCAAGGCATGAACCACGACTGCCAACTCGAGATCATGAGTTGCGTAGTTCTCTTCATGAGGTCGCAGCTGTTTGGATATATATGCTACAACTCTACCTTCTTGCATCAGAACACCTCCAAGCCCGGTTCTTGATGCATCACAATAAATCACAAACTCCTTGTGAATATCGGCGGTGGCCAAAACAGGGGTTGTGGTCAATCTCTTCTTGAGCTCCTGGAAGCTTTCCTCGCACTTAGCTGTCCATTTGAACTTCTTGTCCTTCTTACAAAGCTGGGTGATGGGTCGAGCAATGCTTGAGAACCCTTCCATGAATTTTCGGTAATATCCCGCGAGTCCGAGGAAGCTCCTTGCTTCCTTCATGGTGGTTGGGGTTTGGCATTCCGTCACGGCTTCAATCTTGGCAGGATCCACTGATAATCCTTCTGCAGTCAACACATGACCCAAGAATCCAACTTCATGCAGCCAGAATTCACACTTGCTGAACTTGACATAAAGCTGGTGCTCTCGAAGTTTCTCTAGGACCAATCTCAGGTGTTCCTCATGTTCTTCTTCAGACTTGGAGAATACAAGTATGTCATCAATGAAGAGGACAACAAACTTGTCCAAGTACTCCATGAAGACTTTATTCATGAGGTACATGAAGTAGGCAGGAGCATTAGTTAACCCGAATGACATGATCATGTATTCATACATGCCATACCGGGTTACAAACGCCGTCTTCAGAATGTCTTGGGGTCTGATCTTCAGCTGATAGTTCCCAGACCCGAGGTCGATCTTGGAGAACACCTTGGCTCCATTCAACTGATCAAACATGTCTTCAATCTTGGGGAGTGGGTACTTCTTCTTTATTGTGACTTCATTGAGAGAACGGTAATCGACACAGGGTCTGATAGTTCCATCCCTCTTTGACACAAATAGGACAGGCGATCCCCAAGTAGAGGCACTAGGGCGAATGAATCCTTTTCTGAGCTGCTCTGCCAGTTGCTTCTTCAACTCGGCCAACTCTTCGGGTCCCATCCTGTAGGCCTTCTTATAAATGGGCATTGATCCAGGCATAAGATCAATGATGAACTCAATGTCACGGTCAGGAGGCATTCCGGGCAGCTCATCAGGAAACACATCCAGGTATTCACATACCACTGGCAATTGATCAACCTCAACTCCCGATAGACAGTTAGCCTGAGGAGCTTGAGTGGAGGCAGGGTTGGGAACATACTTGACCTCCTCTCCTTGGCTATTGGTCATCGTGATAATCCTCTTGGCACAGTCTAACAATCCTTGGTGCTTGGTTAACCAGTCCATGCCTAGGATCACATCCAAACCTTCTGACTTAGGATGATGAGGTCTGCTAGGAAATCTACCCGTTGATGTTAATATCAACTCCCTTACAACCTATCCCAGAATTCATAACTGATCCTGGGGTTTGTATCAACATACGACTACCCAGGGGTGTAGTCTTCATACCACTCTCTAGTGCAAACTTTTGGGTGACAAAAGAATGTGAAGCTCCACAATCAAACAGTACTATTGCTGGGGTTGAGTTGACGAGGAATGTACCCAGTATGACGTTCGGGGTCTACCTGGGCTTCCTCCGTGGTGACATGATTCACACGATCCTTGCCATTGCTGGGCTGCTTGCGGGGAGCGCGGTTCCTTGGGGGGTGCTCCATGAGCTTGACCTTGGTTTGGCGCATTGGGGCGCGGTGCATCTCGCTTCTTGTTGGGACACAACCTAGAGATGTGTCCTGGCTGACCACATCCAAAGCAAGCGACTTGTCCAGGGTTGTTGTTGTAGTTCCTGCCACCTTTGTTGTTATTGGGGTTGTTGTTGTAAGCTGGCCTGGGATTGGCATACTGCTGAGGCTAGTAGCTCGGACGAGGTGCAGGAGGTCTAGCCTGCTGTGGCTGATAAGTTGGCTTGGCTGGGGCTAGCTGCCAGGGGCCAGGCTTTTGGTTGCTAGGGCTACCCTTGTTGATCATCTTGCGCTTGCGAGTGTCTTCGATGGCATGACGCTTGTCTTCCAGCATGAGGGCCTTGTTCACCAAGTTGAAGAAGGTACGACAGTCATAGACGATGAGCTGAAACTGCAGGGTCTGTTGAAGTCCTTCCATGAAGCGTTCCTTCTTGGCAGCCTCCGTGTTAACATCTTCAGGAGCATACCTGGAGAGCAGGTTGAACTTCTGCAGGTACTCATTGACAAAGCCACTTCCTTGCTTCAGCGCTCGGAATTCTCTCTTCTTGATAGCCATGATCCCAGAAGGAATGTGGGTAGTGCGGAATCCTTCCTTGAAGTCATTCCAAGTGATCACACGCTCTCCTTGCATGACCTTGCATCCATCCCACCAGGCTCGAGCGGTACCTCCGAGGCAGTGAGAGGCATAAAGCACCTTCTCACGATCCTCATTGCAATTGACCAATGCAAGGAGGTCCTCGATGGTGCAGATCAAGTCATCAGCATCCAATGGTTCAGCAGTCTTGGTGAAGGTTGGGGGCGAATTCCTCATGAACTCAGACAGTGTGGAGCGGCCATTGTCGTTCCTGCCTTGCTGCTGGTTGTTCACAAGGGCCTGAGCCATCTGCTGGATAGCGTCATTGTTGGCCTAGTGCTCCTCCTGGAGAACTTGGAGAAACTGACCTATGGTCATGTTCTCCGGTGGAGGTGGTGGTGGGGGAATGTCGCCGTGTGGCTGCTCCTGGTGTCCTCCAGCGTGAGCAGCCCCACCAACTCCCTGTTGCTAGCTTGGGTTGCCGGCTTCAGGGTTGGTGAAGGAGCTATTGTGGGTAGCAGTCACCATCCTGTTTGGAGTAGCCAAGTGAAACAACTGGGATAGACGAGAGGATAAGCAATAACGAAAGAACATGTCTAAGGGGGTTGATCGAGTGCAAGTGTGATAAAAACAAAGGTCGAAAGACCTACATATATTAAGATAGACGATGAAGTCGCTTACATGTTGCGTAGGACAAAAGCGCGACTTGCATCGGAACACAAACAACAAAACAAACAACAAGCACACATGGTTTCATATGAACCATTACACGGATTCAACTTCGCATGAGGGGTACATGACTGATCCTACACTAGGGGTTGTCGGACTCAGGTGCTGGAATGCTCGATCTCTTAGTCACGCTCCTCTGGGTCTTCCTCCTGTTCATCATCTGAACGGGCATCATTTCCGGTCGAAGGTGTCAGGGAACAAGGAGGTCCATCCCGACGATGCTTTGCTTACGGGTCGGTGAAGAGCTCATGGTACTCCTTTGCACTCATGCGATGATGACGTGGAGGTGCATCACTAGCTGGGGGTACCCCTCCTCAATAAGCGACAGTTGGTCGTCCCTCGGGGGCTCCATCCTTCTTGATCTTGTCTGGCTTCGTCTTGGCTTGCTGAAGTAGCTCTTGGGTGTGGTGAAGTTCCTCACGGAGCTTCATGGACTCCTTCATCAGGTTATGAACTAGGCTATTGGTGGAGAGGATGAAGTAGGTCTGAACCTGAGTGGTGTGCCATCCTCCTTGGTTGGAATCATCGTCCAACTCTCGCCAAGATCATCCTTCCTGAAGGGAAGGTAACGAGTAGCCGGTTCATCAGCCATCTCTGGAATGATGTCTCGAAGGTGTAGGAGTGCCCTGCGTGCAGCTATCTCGACAGCAAGTATCATGGTCTCCATCCGCGGTCCTTCAAAGAACCAACTGGTTGGGGAGTCGTTTGCCTTCACGACCACATCTACGTGGTACTCCAGCGTGGCGGCACCAACCCAGTGCTCGCGGTAGAGGAAAATGGGTGGTTGGCGAAACTGGCACTTCTCTAGGCTATCCCCAAGGAGTAAGGGAAAGCCAGATGTCAGGAAGGCTTCGGGTACGGCGCCATCTACAAAGGTTTGAAAGGAGGAGAGTCAGCAAAGTGTTGTGTGAATAATAGGAGAGGTAAATAGTACATAATTCCCTAACTATAGGTGCTAGGTGTAGTTTGAAAGCGGTTTTCATCCTAACTAATGTCCATGCTAACTAAGGGCTTCCTACAGTGAGGATGGCTCTGATACCAGCTCTATGGGGACCCCGACTCATAAGTCATGATCACCGAAAGCACGTGTATAGTGATCCTAGAGATCAATGCTCACTGAACACATAGAAGCTGAATAACAAGAGTCTTACATCCACATTTAGTGTCTTACACAAATAAAGACCATGAAGGTTTAGTCTTACATAGATAGGGCCTCAAGGGCCAAACATTTAATAGGACAAGCAGCGGAAATCTTGGTCCAAAGCGTGAACCCATGCCATCTGCCTTACCCTACAGGCATTCTGACTGGGAAGCATCCTAGATCGCATGTTTGTCACCAACAAACTCTTCAACATACTCGTGTTCTTCCATGCCTGGCCAATTAAATAACCAGTGGCAAACCAATGACTACTTTGAATGTACTCGCAAGCAACCTAAGTTGTGGAACAAGGTAATAATGATGCATGATATAGCACTAAGTAGGTAATTTGTGGAAAGCTAGTTTTAAATGCAATGACATGATCAAGTAACTTGTAAGCATGCATCAACAATAGGCAGATATCCATATGAGCAAGCTACATATATCATCATAAGTAGGGGTTGAACACCTCATGTTCATTCATCATGCTAAGTCATCAGACTTAGAACAACTCGTCTTGCTAAGTCATCGGACTTAGCTCAAATACCATCTTTGTCTCCAACACACAGACACCAGTTTGTGAAAACATTTGGACATAGCACAAGAGCGGTCATCCAACTGTCCTTGACCATGGACCCGACTATTCAAATAGTTTTACACTCTGTAGAGGTTGCATACTTTACCCACAAGACTCGGGGAACTTCTGTGTCATCCACGACTCGTATATAACATACCCGAGGTAAGCACCCGAACATTGCCTTTCCCCTAGCAATACTAGAGAAAGAGTCCACTCGATTGGTACCCAGCCCTCATGATGTACTTCATACGAGCCTCGCTCTAATCGTACCATCCATGAAGGGACCAACGGTGTGCCCGGTGCCTGTGAAGATACCGCATGATCGTACATACTAGTATGACCCCGTATCGAGTGTGACCACGCCACTCCCGCTACTAGTAATGTGGACTCCTTGCCAGTACCCACCAAGGTAATCAACAAAGCCACATCCCATAAGGGGTATTGTGGTTGCACATGTAAGGTTGGAGTAATGGTCGCAACTTACACCAATCCATTTTCGAAAACCACAACACTCACTTGTCCCGGCACACCACTTCTTTCTCAAGTGGTCACCCATCTCATCAACATCTCCCTCGGGCATTAGTGTCACCCGACGAGGTTTTCGCAAAGTCTTTGAAATCATATATTTTCTTTCCATTACCATGCATAATCCCGATCCCACTTGTGTAGCATCTACAAGCATCCTATCTACACCCATCCGCATAACCCTCCTAAGGTGGTAGGGTCATGCATGATGCAAGTGTCAATGGTAAAAGAGTCGGAAACAACCCACCGAAGTGGTCACTTCTCCACATGATCAAGTATAACGAAAGTAAAGTGCTATATGACATGCAATAAAAATGGTTTCTTGACATGGTCAAAGGGCTGCTTGCCTGGCCCAACAATGTCTCTAGGGTATTCGAAGTCTTCGGGTCCAACTTCTTCATTAATCGCGCAATCTATCGTCACGAATAAAAGTGATAAAAATAAGCAACACACAAAAACAAAGCACACAACCTACTATCAAAAATGCTACCCTACTCTGGTAAATGCTAATGACCATGTTAAAATTGTTTATTTATGGTTTTGAGCTTAGAAATATTTTCAAAAACATTTAAAATAGGGCCTGATATTGCCAAAATAGGGTTTTAAATTAAAACAATACTAGAAATATTTTCAAACATTTTTACAAGTGGCACTAATAAATTCTAGGGATTATCACAAGATTTTTGGTGGAATAATATTTGGAATTAGATAATTATACAAATATGTGGAATTTTTGGAAGTTAACAAAATAAAAAGAAGGGAAAAGGGTCTTGTACCCTCACGGGCCAGAACCACCCAGCCGAACCGGCCCACAGGGGGAATCCAGCGCAGGCGAGGCGCTACGCGGTAGGTTTGTTTTTAAACCTGCCGGCGGGCCCTGGTAGGCAGAGAGAGAGAGAGCAGAGTGTTGGGATGACTGGTGGGCCCCACCTGTCATCCCTCTCCTCGCAACAAAGGCGGAGGGGGGCTCACCGGAGGGGGTTCCAGGCCGCGGCGGCAAGAACGGAGGGCACCGGCGTGCTTGGTGGTCCCCACGCATCGGTGGGCGGTCTAGGGGAGCACCGGGGCGAAGCGGAACGCCGGCAAGGGGAGGGGAGCCTAACGATGGTGAGGCTTTGGTTCGGGAGAGGGCTCTCGACCACGGGGGCGAGCGTTCTGGGACGGGGGAGAAGCAGAGGGAAAAAGAGAGTGAGGAGAGAGGGGCGGGGGATCGGGGAGGCGCTTAAATAGGGGGGCCGCCGGCTCACCATGGACGCGGTGCACCGGTGAGCACGGGGTTCTCCCCACAGGCCACGGGGAAGGGATTTAGCGTGTCCAAGGTGCTCGTGGGTGCGGTCTAGGTCGGGGGGAAGAGAAGAGATAGACGGGGGCGCACGCGTGCGAGCCCTCTTGTTGGATGAGCTGGGCAGCATTGGACACGCACGCGGGGGTCACCGGAGAGAGAGGGAGGAGGGGGTCGACCGCCTGGAGGGTTGCGAACGTCGAGGGGGACAAGGGGGACAAGGTGGGGGTGGCCTAAGGCTATCGGGGACGCTCGTTGGCCATCGACTACAGTGCGGGTGCGCACTATAGCACGCTCCAGAGCGCGAGCCTTGCATGCCAAGGCATGCCCTTGGCATTTCCTGCGTGGCCACCTTTGCCAAGAGGATCCAGGGAAGGTCAACAAGGCCTAGGGGACATAGGGAGGCATGTGGGTGCCTTAGGGTAGAAGAAAAGGGGAGAGAGGGAAAGAAATGGTGCTGTCCAGGGCTAAATGGTTTTTTTTACCCCACCTACCAATGGCTTGGTGACTTGAGATTCTTACTGAGGGTGCTTGGGCATTGCCAGGAGGTGTGGCAGAAATTTGGGGGCAAGGGTAAAAGAGAAAGGGGTGAAACCAGAGACTTTACCAATTCATCAGAAGGTGTTTGGTAGTGATTTGGGCAAGATAAGTTTGCCAACTTACTGAGATATTTACCAGGGTCAAATGCTAGGTAAAAATGAGATGGTTCACCAAATTTGAGCTCAAGGGGGAAAAGTTCGCAATGGAGACTTCTTAAACCCTAGAAATTTATAGAATTAGGTTTCTGTAGATCTATTGATGCTAGGCTTTTACCCTTGATGCACCACTTAGTGTATCATCACTATTTGGCCATTAGACCATGCCCACAATGTTTGAGGCCAAGGGGAGACACTTCACAATGTAAGGTTGCTCAAATTTGATTCTAGACAGGGATGATTTTGGGATGGTTTGATGAACCATATCAACTTTGATTGAGATGAAACTTTGCAAGATTATCACCTATGGTAGTGCTGACTTGCTGGAATTTTCTTGGAATTTATTGAGAATATTTCTTGTAGAAAAATTTCAAAAGCTTGATTTGAATAGAAAGGATTTTGAGGGGTTTTGCCCATGATTTGAACATGCCCTTGTGTTAAAACTCATATATATGGAAAATATAGTCCCACTGAGTTTCTCCAAATTTTCCCAAATATTTTCAAAGCATTTAAATAATTTTTCCCTATGAAAAACCATTTCTGGCCTTAAGAAAAAGCCTTTAAATAATATATAAATATAATCTTTAAAATTAATATTTGGTGATTTTGGGAAGTCATAAATATAGTATATTTGAAGTAAAGCCTTTGGGAAAGAAGAATCCACCCAATTTGAGGACTTGCAGTGCAAACCTAATTTCAGGGGGTTTTGAAAACCGAATTTGAATAAATCATTTTTGGTTAAAACAAAATTTGATAAAAATAGTTTTGGGCACTATTCACATGGCATGCTCATTGGGCAAGAGATTTGGAACAAGGAAGATGAATATGAAGTGGAATAGAATCTAGGAGTGCCATATAACACAATCATCAAGCAAGCAAACATCATTGCAATCAAGCACAAGCACTTAGAAAAACTTTTAATTGGTTCCAATTTTATAAATCCAATCAAAACAAGAAGAGTTCATACCAGCTTCCTTTGCCATGATCACTTCATCAAATATCGAATTTACTGCCTTTCACTTGCACGACCGAACGATGTGATAATAATAATAACAATAATAATAATAATAATAATAATAATAATAATAATAATAATAATAATAATAATAATAATAGTGCAAGAATGCCGTGGACTAAGCTGGAATCTGCAGGGCAATTTTATACAAAGGAGAAGACAAGGTAATATTGGCTCTTTGTTACATCAACAATAAAACATATAGGAGCCACTCAACATTTTCATCGTGGTCTTCTCCTTTCAATGACTCAACAAAAAGGAAAAGAAAATCAGAGAAACACACCGAAATATTTTTGGAGTTTTTGTTTTTCTCAAGAAAGAAAATAAACTAAGGGTAAACAAGAACGAGAAAAACTATTTACATAGGAAAGATCCCAACATGCAAAGGAAATATTTTTGGGTTTTCTTCTTAATACTACAATGAATTAAACAAGAAAGAAAAACTGAAATGAAGGCCATAAGGAGGCTAAAGAGCAACTTTAGTACGCCAGAGTATCTTGACCTAGCCCCCTGTAACAGGGAGCTGGCAAAATAAACTGGGCGTTGCACCATCTTCTTCCTTTGTGCTGCTTCATTTATCTGCGCAGATCCTGCCTTGCCAGCACCAGACTCTGCCAGGGAAGGTCCTGGCTCATCACTTGGCGATTCTACCTCCGCCGCTGCTTCTTCGTCGACTTCTCTCTGCACCACTAACGCATCACTAACCACTTGATTCGTTGTCGTCAGCTATAGCAACAACGGTTCTTGTGGTTTAGGTGCGACTAGTGTTGGCGGAGAGGAGAGGTACCTCTTCAAATCCTGCAGTGCCGCCTCCGCTTCCGGAGTCCACTTCATTGGACCTGCCTTTTTCAAGATTTTGAAAAAGGGCAGGGCACGCTCAGCAGATTTGGAGATGAACCTACTCAGAGCCACAACACAGCCAGCAAGACGACGCACATCTTTGCCATGTCTTGGTGCTTCAATCTGTTCAATTGCCTTGATCTTGTCGGGGTTCGCCTCGATCCCACGCTGAGATACGAAGAATCCGAGAAACTTGCTGGACGGAATGCCAAACACGCACTTCTCAGGATTGAGCTTCAAATTGATCTTGTGCAAATTTGCAAATGTCTCTTCTAGATCTTGTATGAGTGTTGCTTTGTCCTTGGTTTTAACCACTATGTCATCCATATAAGCTTCCATATTTCTATGTAGCTGGGGTTCAAACTAGATCTGGACTGCTCTTGCAAACGTTGAACTAACATTTTTCAACCCGAAAGGCATACGTACGAAGCAATACATACCATGTGGGGTGATAAATGCGGTCTTATCTCTGTCTTCGTTATCCATGAGGATTTGATGATATCCTGAATAAGCATCAAGAAATTATAGCAAACCGCAGCCAGCAGTGGAGTCCACAATCTGGTCGATGCGCGACAAGGGGAAAGGATCTTTTGGGAAGGCTTTATTGATATTTGTATAATCAATACACAACCTCGATTTTCCATTCGCGTGGCGCACTACAACTAGATTGGCCAACCATGTTGGATAGAGTACTCCTGTGACCAAACCTGCCGCTTCCAACTTCCTGATTTCCCTGGCAATAAATTCTTGCTGCTCCAAGGCTTCCTTCCTAACTTTCTGCTTGACACGTCGTGCATGAGGAGAGACAGTAAGATGGTGCTCAATTACCTCCCTGGGAACACTGGGGTTATCAGATGGTTGCCATGCAAACACATCGACATTCGCCTCCAGGAAGGCAATGAGTGCTTTTGTATTTGTCGTCGAGGGTGGAACTTATGGTGAAAGTTCCTCCCGTATCATCCTCCTTGCCGGGCACCTTCTTAGTTTCCGGTGGACCTGCCTTGGATTTCTTGCTCTTTCCAATGGAGCTCTCTCGCACATCGTCAACGGGAGTGCAACACTTCAAAGAGGTGCGCTTGTTGGAATGTGTACTAGAGGATTTGCCGGTCTTCTTCCCCCTGGGAGATTCAGCAACAGGAGCAAGTTCCTTGGCGACAGATGCTGCAACTACCTCCCGGTAGAGTTGGTCGGCACAGATGAGCGCATCTTTCTTGTCGGAGTCGACAGTGATGACACTCATTGGTCTGGGCATCTTCAATACATTGTAAGCGTAGTGCGATGCTGCCATGAACTTGGCCAGCACTGCATGGCCAAGGATCCCATTATATGGCGATGGAATGTTGACGATGTCAAAAACAATCTTCTCTGTCTTGAAGTTCAGGTCACAACCAATTGTTACCGGTAGTGTGATCTTGCCCTTTGGCTGGCTCCTCCCTGGATTGATCCCTTGAAACGTGCCCGTTTTCTTGAGATCTTCATCAGGAATTTGCAACCTTTTGATCATATCAGGTGAAATCAAGTTCAAACTGTCCCGACCGTCCACTAACATTATGGGCTCTGGCTTGGTTGGATATCATGGTGACCCTGGACAGGCGGTGCTACGAGATGTAGAAGAACGGTAGGAAAGGATGGGCACCGACAGAGTCGCAGGGAAACCCTTTGGAAGACCATGTTTTGGTCATCCGTTTCTCAAACACCTTGAAGTGCAAGAAATCAAACGGAGGCGACCAAATCTTGTGGGTAACGTGTGCAAAACTCTGCAGAGTACTCAAACCTAGTCGATTAGCCGTGTCCACGGTCATGGACGACATGAGCCAAAGGAACTGAAACTTCCGGAAATTCTCAACACAATTAATATGATGACATGGGTATTAATAACTTGGGTATGAGAATTGGTTGGTGGAACCATCTCATTAATCAACCAACTTAGTAATAATTTTTGCTTAGCCCCTCTCTTGATGTAGGAAAAACTTGGCTTTACGCAAAAAACTACCACCCCACCTGCCATATATGCATGTAGACTAGATGATTACCTTTTTACCCCTATCTTGTGACTTTGCCGGCATATTCCATATGCTGACCTACACGGCTGCAACGTATCATGTTGCAGAGTATTTTTCCGACCAGGAGTGAGGACACGTTCTACGCTCGGTGAGATGCCCTTGGAGTCAGATGGACTCATCTACCTTCGACGCTTCCGCAAGACTTAGTTATTCTCATGAGTTGGCCTTCAGCCACTTTATTGTAATGATTATTGTAATAAAGGACTCGATATGAGATTTTGTTAATATAATGCTGTGTGATTTCCCTTTGATATATACATTGATGTACCGTGTGTGTACCAGCATGATCTTGGGATGGTACGGAAACACCGGAGATTCGACCTTTCAGGTGGGGTCACTACATTGTCATTAGGAACTACGGTAATACCTCCCTTCTTAGGGACGCAATGAACGGGACTAACCCATCTACTATCAGCAATAGGATAAAAAATACCTACCTCCAAGAGCTTTAATATTTCATTTGTTACCACCTCCTTCATTTTAGGATTTAACCGTCGTTGGTGATCAACAACTGGTTTAGCATCGGGCTCCATATTAATGTTATGCTGACATAGAGTGGGACTAATGCCCTTAAGATCATCAAGAGTATATTGAATAGCAGCACAGTGCTTTCTCAGAGTTTTCAATAATCTCTATTCTTCATGATTTGAAAGGTTAGCACTAATAATAACATGATATATCTTCTTTTCATCAAGATAAGCATATTTCAGAGTATTCGGTAATTGTTTAAGCTCAAACACGGGATCACCCTTAGGTGGAGGAGGATCCCCAAGTATTTCAACAGGCAATTTGTGTTTCAAAATAGGATTCTGATCAAAGAAAATATTATCTATTTCACTCCTTTCAATTATATGCATATCGCTTTCATGGTCTAGCAAATATTGTTCTAAGGGATCAGTAGGAGGCACATCAATAGAAGCAAGACCAACAATTTCATGCTTACTAGGCAATTCTTTATCATGGGGTTTTCTGTGAAATTTAGAGAAATTAAACTCATGTGACGCGTCCTCGAAACTTATAGTAACAATTTACTTCTCACAATCTATCCTGTCGTTAAAAGTATTCAAGAAAGGTCTAACAAATATAATGGGACAAAAATCATCTTGTGAGGAACCAATGACAAGAAAATTAGTAGGATATTTTATTTTCCCACACAAGACTTCAACATCTCTAATAATACCAACTGGTGCTATAGTATCTCTATGAACAAGCTTAATTGTAACATCAATTTCCTCTAACTCAGTTGGTGCAATATCATTCATAATTTCTTTATATAAGGTAAAGGTGTAGGACCGAAAGTATGTCTAGAGGGAGGGTGATTAGACTACTTGACCAAATATAAGTTTTGCCTATACCAAGTTTTAGGGTTGACATTTTTTAGCATTTCAGGGCAAGTCAAGTACACCCTACACATGCAAGTCTAAGAGTATATAGCAGCAGAAAGTAACAACAAGCATGTATTGAAGGGATAGGCTAGGAAGATCAAACGCATTTGTAGACATGATGATTTTTCCCGTGGTTCCGATAGGTGGTGCTATCGTACATCCACATTTATGGAGTCTTCAACCCACGGAGGGTAACGGTCACGAGAGTCCATGATGTAGCAACTTTGACTATTCCATAACGGCTTCCGTCCATGAAGGACTAGCCTCACTATGGGTAGATCTTCATGAAGTAGGCGATCTCCTTGCCCTTACAAACTTCTTGGTTCACTCCACAACACAAAGTAGGAGGCTCCCAAGTGACACCTAACAAATCTAGGAGGCACCACCCTCCAAAAGGTAATAGGCTCGGTAATGACGATGAACTCCTTGCTCTTGTGCTTCAAGATGATAGACTCCTCAGCACCCAATCACTCTCTCACAGATTTGGCATGGTGGAAGAGATGGGATTGGTGGAAAGCTACTTGGGGAGGCTAGAAATCAAGATCCATATGATTGGAGTGGAAGATCTTGACCTCAACACAAGGGTAGGTGGTTCTCTCTCAGAAAATCTGATAGGATAGGTATGGAATAGTTCTGAGTGCTTCTCTCTCGAGTAAGTGGCGGTGAAAGGGTAAATATAGGCATCCCCAGAAATCCAACCGTTACACACAAAATGACCAACTCGGTGACACCATTGTGTTAATCTAGATGGTACCGAAGTGACCAAAAGGTGGCAACTTTTGAATCTCGGTGAGACCGATATAGGAAACTCGGTTGCACTGATAAAGTGACCAACGGTCAGATTTCCAATCTCGGTGACGCCGATCCAACATTCATGGTGGGACCGAAAATGTGAATTTGCGTAACAGAAAGTTGGCAACCTAAACTCGGTGGCACCGGTATGGAATTGGTTGCACCGAAGTGGCTAGGGTTTGGCAGAGTCTGTCTAGGTTCTGGAATCGGTGGCGCCGGTATGGGAAAGTTGGTTGCACCGATTTTGAGTGTTAGGTATAGAACAGACTTTGGTGGGAGAGTTTGTGGATGTTTTTGGTGACTATCACATGTGCATGTTTTAGCATATTGTTCACCAAGAAAACCTTACCCCCTTTTAATAGTATTGGCTTTCCTATGGACTCAAAGTGATTTCTCACAAATATAAAATGTAGAGTCCTCTTGCTTGAAGCTTGGCCAATCTATTTCCTTGCATCTTGGGGTTTCTCCACAATCTCCTTTTGCCAATCCTATTATTGCACATTTCCTAAAATATACTTGGTGGAAACGTTAGTTCAATGACTTATATGTTGTTATTAATTACCAAAACCACCAAGGGAGAAAATGTGCTTTCAATCTCCCCCTTTTTGGTAATTGATGACAACATATAGATCAAAGCTTCGACATAGGATAAAATCAATGAATATAATCGTCGCTTTGAGAGGTATGTGATAAGCAAGAGATCCCCCTAAATTTGTGCATTATTTTGAATTTGCGTTTGAATGCAAATGCACAATCGATTAGGTATATGGGGCACTTCTTCCATGTCACATACAACTTCGTGGTGTGTGAGAATAATTAGAATGAATAACAATGCACAACACAATCAAGCAAAGGTTAATGATCATCTCACAAGCATTAAGATGATAGGAAATAGTTGCATCACACATCACAATGTATGATCACACATAACACAAAAGTATCTCACGTCAAACCAAAAGAACCAAATGTTTTGAAAAGCAACAAACACCAAAAATCTCTCTTGCCCGAAGCCTAAAGATCTATATACACTTCTCCCCCTTTGGCAACAAGTTACCAAAAAGTTCAGAGGCATACATCTAAACGTTCTTGGGCATATCTCCTACGGTTGTTTATGAAGTAGTCGAGATGAAAGCGTCGGCAAAGATCTCTACAGATGTCGTGGATGGAGCTGGAGTGGTCACTGGAGGAACAGGAGCAAATGAAGTAGGAGCTGATGGAGCTGGCATAGTGGCTGATCTGGCCTGAGTGGTGAACTGAGTGCCTGGCCTTAGAGGTGATTCATCCTCCTCCTCATCATCATCGTCATCATCTGAAGTAGAAGAGACCCAAGGGATGTGCATGGAGTCAACTTCCTTCTGAAGCTCTGTGACTGTCTTAGTCAGCCTAACCACCTTATCAGTAAGGGTCTTGATTCTGGTCTCAAAGATCCTGACAAGACTATTCTGGTTGTCTAGAATCCCCTTAATTCCCTTCTGCATGCCCTGAACTGATGATATCAACAGATCCATTTGCTCATTCCCGGATCTTGGGACTTGAGCACTAGTGGCTCTACTGCCTCTACTTCTTCCTGAGCTGCAGCTGAAGTGGGATGATCAGCATCCATCACCACAACATTGTCCTCGATACATGGCTGTAGGGGCAAATGTGGATGATCTAGGGCAAAGATGTGCTTCTCCAGTTTTGAGTTGATGAGCATCTGGATGTAGGGTGCATAACAGCAGGAACGCTTCTGGTCAGCAGCAACCCTCTTGATTGTCTCAACAATCAAATCCATGACTCCGATCCTGGTGTGTCTGTCAAGGTGGATCAACATGTTGATGGAGTGGCTTCGGATCATCTTGTCATCTCCTAACTTGGGCATCAAAGTATGCCTCAGTATTGTGTTCATCATGCGGAGGCCAGCCTAGAGAAAGTAGATGGATCCTAGCCTGTGAGACTTCACATTGGCAGCAGGGATCTCCTTGTACATGTTTGCCATAGCATTGTGGCTCGCCTTGGATTCTGAGTAAACATCTAAGTCACCATCCTGTGCTTTAGGAACTCCTAAGATATCAGTCCATTCTTCAACAGTTGATTCATACATTGCACCTTCCATCATCCACACAATTTTACCATCTCCGTAGAAGTGTGCGGTGGAGTAGAACTGCATGATCATCTCATCGTTCCAAGCTGTGAATTCTCTGCCAACAAACTCATGCAGCCCTATGGAGTGGAAGATGTCCTGGACACTTGGAAAGTAGTCCTGATTCTCCTTGATGAACTTCCAATCAATGTATCGCATATCACTAACAGCTAGATTCTTGTCAAAGATCACAGTCTCATAGAATTTTTGTTGCTCTGTGGTATAGAACCTGTAGTCCACAGCTGTCTTCTTCCTCTGGGCATAAGGATCTATAGCTCTCCAAGCTCTCAATCCAGAATCCTTCCTCTTCTTCATATCCTCAACTAGTGGGTAGCTGGCATTGTGAACTGGGAGATGTGGTCTGAGCTTCATCAAAGTTGTCAAGTCATCTACATCTTCAACTGTGGAAGCAGTTCCTTTGTTCTTCTCAAAAGCTGGAATCTGCCTAGTTGTCCTCTTAGGATTCTCAGCATCAGCCTTCTTCGATGTGCTGGTCTTAGGCATAGCATCAGACATAAGTTTCTTTTCCTTCTTCTTGGGAGGAGCCTTTGTAACTGGCTCATCCTCCTCTTCCTTAGCAGCAGCACCAGGTGCTTCCTCTAGATCTTCATACATGGAAGTAGGCCTCCCAGTAACATGAATAATCCTCTTCCTGGAATTTTTCTCCCCTACCTTCTTAGGCATAGCTCTCTTGGGGACCTCAATAGAAATTGTTGCTCTGGCAGTCTCATGAGCCTTGAAGGTAGAAGCAGGTGCATAGATCTTGCTGACAACACTTCTGGAACAAGTGGCTTCAGTTGCAGACTTCTTGGCAGCCTTCTCTTGCCTCTTAGCAAGAATCTCCTCAGGGACAAAGTCTGAATCCTCTTCATCTGAGTTCAGCTTCTTCCTGGTTCTGGTGTCAGCCTTGGCCAACCCATGAGAGCTGGGGGTGCCTGGATCTGAGAAAGAACTGGCTTCTTGGCTTGTTCCAGAACTCATATCAACTCCGTGCTCCGGCAAATTTTGACTATCTTCTGAGCCTGACATACTAACCCTGTGAATAGAGTGTAGATGAGTAGAAGTAGATGAGTCATCACAAAATGAGGCTGGTTTTTTGAAATTTGAGCAATGAGTTTTCAAAAGTTTTGCAATCTGTCAAATATATATCGGTGCAGCCAAAAAGAAATTTTTGATGGGGCCGAGACAAACTAACTCTTTAACAGGAACTTGGCAGCCTTTTAGGTCAGAACAAAAAGAGCTACTCGGTTGCACCGAGTCAGTTCTCAACCTCACTAAAAAGCATATCGGTGAGACCGATATGTTCATTTCGGTTCCACCAAGATTTATCGGGCGGACGGCAAAACCCTAGAAAATCCATCTAACTCGAGATTTTGGAGATTTAAGTGGATGGATATATGAGCAAAGGGTGCAAAGATGATTAACAAGTATCTAATGCGCAAGAATTGGATGGGGTGCGCACTAGAGATCGAATCCGTACCCTAGCTTGGCACGGATCCTCTATGGCGGCAACGATGGAGCAGATTTCATCGACGGCGGTGATTCTCAGCGACGGAGGAGCACAGGAAGACAAGGGCGATGACTAGGGGTCTTGAGGCGGTAGCTTAGGGTTCTGAGGCACGACGTTTGAAGATTGAATTTCAAAGCGTCAGGGTCCACAGCATATATACCCTTCACTGTCGGTGATACCGATTTTATGTTTTCGGTGTCACCGAGTTCCACAACTGTCAGCTGACAGGGAAATTCGGTGTAACCGAGAATATGAAATCAGTAGTACCGAGATTGAAAACCAGATCAACCCTAGGCAATCGGTGAGACCGAGATTGTGGGGTTGGTTCCACCGAGTTGCACTTGGGAGGTTTTAATGGTCAGTCCTTGTCGATACGTAACTCCGAGTGCTCCACACACAGAGGGATGAAAAATTACTTGTTCAAATTTTGTGATGCAACATGAATGGAATATGAGGTGAGAAAGCATAGATAGCTAAAGAGTGGTCCTAGGCATTCTTGTCCATCCAATTGGCAAAAGATAAATCGAAAGCCAAATAGCAACAATTGGATGTCCTCGACTGAGAAAATAAATGCAGACCAACATGCTCATAGAATAAGATGTCAAAAGAAATCATGACAAACATGCACAAACACACTAGCATCTAACAAGCACTTGGGCGATGACGAAGTCATCTATATATGAGTATTTGACTTAGGAGCCAAGTAAGAGTACTTGATCATAGGTTATACACATCGTTTAAGCACAAGTGGGGTTACCACTTTTACATAAAGCATTTAATGTTGTCACACACTAAGAGATGCTTTGACTCAAGTCTAAGAGTAAATCTCCCCCTTAATGTGCCATCCCCCCATGAGAGGGATAAACCAACCTTGGGTTTTGTCGATGAAGACTTCATGTTGGTGAGGTAGTTGTGGATGCTCAATGTTGATGAAGATCACCAAGAGTTTGGAGCATCCTTGTTGTTTCCTTACTCCTCTCACCTACATGGGTTAGTCCCAACACACTAGAGACAAATGCAAGGATATCTATGGACATGGAGTGCAAATCATATGTTATGATGTCCATTGATTAGTTGCTTACCTTATACCTTGCTTACCTTTGAGGGAATATGTGACTCCTTGAACTATTGCATTGATTGACGTTGAGTGCAAAAGGTCCTTGCCAATAATGAATGTGAGTGAATTTCATTGGCGGAGTCACCCCTCAATAACTTACTAGTTCTTATTCTTGGGGACCCACATCAAGTTGATGGGGATCCTTGGTGTTGAAGTAGCCTTTGTAGTAGTTGTGCTTGAAGTAGCCTTGGGAACCCACTCCACCAAAGCTAGGGGTTCATCTTCATATGAGTCAATGTCCTCTTGAAGCTTGTTCTTGCCCTTGAGCTTGTTGTTTTGTGGTGGAAGGTCATCTTGAGTGTTTGTCCCCTTGGGAAGAGTATTTCCATACTTCTCCTTTTGAGGAACAAACTTGGGCTTGGGATATTGACCTTCTTCCCACTCAACTCCATTAGCGTTGAAGTAGCCAACACCACAATTCTTCCGATATCCTCCGTGCTTGCGTAAAATTTCCTCAAATTTCTTACATCCAACAAGACTCTTGTAGATACCTTTTTGTATAATTCCTTTCAATAAAGCATTTTGTTGCTCAAGTGTAACTTGGCTAAGAGAATCATCATTAGTGGAATCAATAGAACTACTAAAAGCAACATCATTGGGTTTAGCATTTTTATTATTGCTACTAGATGAAGAACCTTTCTTGCCTTTCTTACTATATTGCTTAGTTTTGACTTGAGGCATGAAAGTAAACAAGAGTAGTCATTTGGCTAGATAAGATGAAGTCTTCTTTTGGAGATCATCATTGATATCTTTGCGAAACTCATGCTCTTGCTCCAAGTTGAGCTTCTCGAAGTGTAGCTTCTCATTAGTTCTCACAAGCTCTCTATGATCTTCGAGAGTAGATTCATGAGCTAACTTAAGAGTGTTTAGTTCTTTAGTTAGTTGTTCTATTTTCATCTTATCATCATCAAATGACTCATCTTGACTAGCATGAGAATTATCAAGTTCATTTTGATCAACATCACTAGTTTTATCACAAAGCAAGTCATCATCACAAAGAAAATCATCTTCATCACTATCAAAATCAAGATATTCGGGGTGTGATACCTTGGGGCCTTTAGCCATGAAGCAAATTCGGCTCCCTTCATTTGGTGAATCAAATAGATCGTAGGAGTTGGTAGTCACTAGAGCAATTCCGGCAACACCATCATCTTGACTATGGTCGGAGTCGGAGTGATAGCTTCTCTTAGAGTTGTTGTCGGAGTTGGATCCAGAAACCCATTCACCAACATGAGCTTGATGTTTTTTTCTTGTGTAGCTCTTGGTGTACTTGTCCTTCTTCTCCGAATCTCTACTTCTCCTTGAGTGTCTTCGTTCATAATGATCATCTCTACTCCTTCTCTCTCTTTGTGGTGACTCATTTCTTGAGCTTCGTCTTTGAGGTGACTCTTCTCTTCTTTTGTAGGGAGCCGTGCACTCATTTGAGCAGTGTCCGGGTTTCCCACAATTGTAATAATTGCGGTCACAACTTGACCAACACTTTTCATCATATCTTGAGTTGGAGTTTCTTTCTTTGCCTCTATTCTTGTAGAAATTGTTGAATTTCTTGACCATGAGGCTTATCTCTTCATTGGTGACAAGGTTGTTGCTTGAAGTTGCAGGAACATCACTTGTGGCTTTGTAAGCACCGCTAGACTTGTGATGAAGTTCTTCCTTATCTTTGAGTGTCATCTCATGAGCAACAATCCTTCGAATGAATTCCGTAGGCTTGAGATCTTTGTAGTTTGGCATCATTTGGATTAATGTGCACACGGTGTCGTATCTCTCATCCAAAGCTCTAAGTATCTTCTTGATGATGAATTTGTCGGTCATTTCTTCGCTTCCTAAGCCGACAATCTCATTGGTGATGAGAGATAGCCTAGAGTACATCTCTGTGACTCCTTCACCATCCTTCATCTTGAACTTGTCAAGCTGACCTTGAAGAACATCTAACTTGGATTCTCTCATGGACTCGGTTCCTTCGTGCATATGAACCAAAGTATCCCAAATCTCTTTTGCATTCTCAAGACGGCTGATTTTGTTGAATTCTTCGGGGCATAAGCAGTTGAAGAGAATGTCACATGCTTGAGCATTGAGTTGCAACATCTTCAACTCATCCGCGGTCACTTCACGATCCGGTTCCAGTCCATCCGCAAAGAACTCACCTTGTAAGCCAACACAAACAACAGCCCAAACAGTGGGGTTATGACCAAGAATATGCATTTTCATTTTGTGCTTCCAGCTAGCAAAATTAGTGCCATCAAAGTACGGACCTCTACGGTGATACTTCCCTCACTAGATGCCATACTTCTCCTAGGTTGTGAGACCTAAGCAATGGAGACCAAAGCTCTGATACCACTTGTAGGACTGAAAGTATGTCTAGAGGGGGGGGGGTGATTAGACTACTTGACCAAATAAAATTTTTGCCTATACCAAGTTTTAGGTTTGAAAGTTTTTAGCATTTCATGGCCAGTCAAGTACACGCTACACATGCAAGTCTAAGAGTATATAGCAGCGCAAAGTAACAACAAGCATGTATAGAAGGGATAGGGTAGGAAGATCAAACGCAGTTGTAGATACGATGAATTTTCCCATGGTTCCCCGATAGGAGGCGCTATCGTACATCCACATTTATGGAGTCTTCAACCCACGGAGGGTAACGGTCGCGATGGTCCATGAAGGGCTCCACCCAAAAGGGTCCACGAAGTAGCAACCTTGACTATTCCATAACAGCTTCCATCCACGAAGGACTAGCCTCACTATGGGTAGATCTTCACGAAGTAGGCGATCTCCTTGCCCTTACAAACTTCTTAGTTCACTCCACAATACGAAGTAGGAGGCTCCCAGGCGACACCTAACCAATCTAGGAGGCACCACCCTCCAAAAGGTAATAGGCTCGGTAATGACGATGAACTCCTTGCTCTTGTGCTTCAAGATGATAGACGACTCAGCACTCAATCACTCTCTCACATATTTGGCATGGTGGAAGAGATGGGATTGGTGGAAAGCTACTTGGGGAGGCTAGAAATCAAGATCCATATGATTGGAGTGGAAGATCTTGACCTCAACACATGGGCAGGTGGTTCTCTCTCAGAAAATCTGATAGGATAGGTATGGAATAGTTCTGAGTGCTTATCTATCGATTAAGTGGTGGTGAAGGGGTATATATAGGCATCCCCAAAAATCCAAACGTTACACACAAAATGACCAACTCAGTTACACAGATGTGTTAATATCGGTGGTACATAAGTGACCAAAAGGTGGCAACTTTTGAATCTTGGTGAGACCGATATAGACTCGGTTGCACCGATAAGGTGACCAACAGTAAGAGTTCCAATCTCGGTGACGCCGATCCAACATTCTCGGTGGGACCAAAAATGTGAATTTGCGTAATAGAAAGTTGGCAACCTAAACTCGGTGGCACCAGTATGGAATCGGTTGCACTGAAGTGGCTAGGGTTTGGCAGAGTCTGTCTAGGTTCTGGAATCGGTGGCACCGGTATGGGAAAGTTGGTTGCCCCGATTTTGAGTGTTAGGTATAGAACAGACTTTGGTAGGAGAGTTTGTGGATGTTTTTGGCGACTATCACTTGTGCACGTTTGAGCATATTGTTCACCAACAAAACCTTACCCCCTTTTAATAGTAATGGCTTTCCTATGGACTCGAAGTGATTCTCAGAAATATAAAATGTAGAGTCCTCTTGCTTGAAGCTAGGCCAATCTATTTCCTCGCATCTTGGGGTTTCTCCACAATCTCCTTTTGCCAATCCTATCATTGAACATTTCTTGACATATACTTGGTGGAAACATTAGTTCAATGACTTATATGTTGTTATTAATTACCAAAACCACCAAGGGAGAAAATGTGCTTTCAAAAGGGAATTGCACTCACACAGGTGTTGGAAATATGCCCTAGAGGCAATAAATAAAGTGTTTATTATTATATTTCCTTGTTCATGATAATTGTTTATTATCCATGCTACAATTGTATTGATTGGAAACACATTGCATGTGTGGATTTATAGACAACACTTTGTCCCTAGTGTGCCTCTAGTAGACTAGCTATTTAATCAAAGATGGTCAAGGTTTCCTAGCCATTGACATGAGATGTCATTTGATAACGGATTACATCATTAGGAGAATGATGAGATGGACAAGACCCAAACTATAAACGTAGCATATGATCATGTCAGAGTATTGCTATAGTTTTCTGCATGTCAAGTATATGTTCCTATGACAATGAGATCAAGCAACTCACAGACACCGGAGGAGTGCCTTGTGTGTATCAAACATCGGAACGTAACTGGGTGACTATAAAGGTTCTCTACAGGTATCTTCGAAGGTGTCTGCTATGTTGGCATGGATCTCAAGGCCCACTCGATAATACAACATCACAAGAAGCCTTGCAAGCAATGTGAATAAGTGTTAGCCACGGGATCTTGTATTACAAAATGAGTAAAGAGACTTGCTAGTAACGAGGTTCAACTAGGTATGGAGATACCGACGGTCGAATCTCGGGCAAGTAACATACCGAAGAACAAAGGGAACATCATACGAGATTAACTGAATCCTTGACACAGAGGTTCGACCGTTAAAGATCTTCATAGAATATGTAGGAATCAATATGGGCATCTAGGTCCCGCTATTGGTTATTGACCGTAGAGGTGTCTGGGCCATGTCTACATAGTTCTCGAACCCGTAGGGTCTGCACACTTAAGGTTCAGTGACGTTTCGGTAGTATAGAGTTATGTATGGTGGTGACCAAAGGTTGTTCGGAGTCCCGGATGAGATCCTAGACGTCATGAGGATCTATGGAGTAGTCCAGAGGTAAAGATTGATATATAAGAAAGCGTTGTTTGAACTCCGGAAAAGTTTCGGGCGTTTCCAGCAGTGTACTGGGAGTGACGAATGGGTTCCGGGGACCACCAAGTAGGGCCCACATACCCCAAGGGGCCACATGGGCCTTAGAGGTGGCGCACCAGCCCCTGGTGGGCTGGGCAAGCCAGCCCAAGAGTCCCTATGTGGATGGAGGAAGAGATAGAGTAGGGGCCAAGTTTGGGAAAGAGTCCCACATGGAATCCACCTCCCTTGTGAGAGGTGGACTCTCCCCCTATGCTTCAGCCGAACCTCTCCTTGGAGGACAGGCTAGGGCTGACTCCTCTCCCCTGCCTCCTATATACAGTAGAGGATTTTGAGGGCAGCCCAACCCTAATTCCGCCAAGTGCTGCCCTTTTCTTCCTCTAGATCGTTTTCTCCTCTAGATCGGTTTTCAGCAGTGCTTAGGAGAAGCCCTGTTGGAATTGCTCCACCACCATCACCGCAATGCCGTCGCGCTTCCAGAGAACTCGTCTACCTCTCCGCTCCCTCTTACTGGATCAAGAAGGCGGAGATATTCACCGAGCTACACGTGTGCTGAACGCGGAGGTGCCGTCCGTTCGGTACTTGATCGGGAGTTCGTGGGACGGCTTGCGATTTGGATAGCGGAGACGTACCACTACATCAACCTTGTTGTTTAACACTTCCGCTTAGCGATCTACAAGGGTACGTAGATCCAATCTCTCATCTCATAGATTCTCATCTCCTAGATTGATCTTGATGAAGCGTAGGAATTTTTTTGATTCCCATGCAACGTTCCCCATCAGTGGCATCATGAGCTAGGTCTATGCGTAGATGAGATCTTAAGTAGAACACAAAGAGTGTGTGGGCGTTGATATTCAGATTGCCTCCTTCCTTAGTATTTTCTTGGTTTAGCGGTATTGTGGGATGAAGCGGCTCGGACAGACTTTACTCATACACTTACGAGAGACCGTGTTCCATCGACTGACATGTGACTTCGTCGCATAAGGATGGCTGTCGGGTGACTGTCTCTCCCACTTTACTTGGATCAGATTTGATTAAGGCGGTCCTTGTAGAAGGTTGAAAAGCAATATTCATATCATTGTTGTGGTTTTGCATAGGTAAGAATCGTTCTTGCTAGATACCCATAGCAGCCACGTAAAACATGCAACAACAATTAGAGGGCGTCTAACTTGTTTTTGCAGGGTATGTTGTGATGTGATATGGCCAATTGCATGATGTGATATATGTGATGTATGAGATGATCATGTTTTTGTATAGAATATCACGACTTGCATGTCGATGAGTACGACAACCGGCATGAGCCATAGGGTTGTCTTTAATTGTTGTATGACCTGCATGTCAATCATTAAGCGCTATGTAATGCTTTACTTTATCGCTAAACGGTAGCAATAGTAGTAGATGCATGGTGGGCGCGACAACCCTGGTGGCAACACATTGATGGAGATCAAGATGATGGAGATCATGGTGTCATGCCGGTGACGATGGAGATCATGTCGGTGCTTTCATGATGGAGATCAAAAGCACAAGTTCATGGCCATATCATGTCACTTATGAATTGCATGTGATGTTAATGCTTTTATGCACCTTATTTTTCTTAGGACGACGGTGGCATTATAAGGTGATCCCTCACTTAAATTTCAAGATGAACTGTGTTCTCCCCGAGTGTGCACCGTTGCGAAAGTTCGTCGTGCCGAGACACCACGTGATGATCGTGTGTGATAGACTCTACGTTTGAATACAACGGGTGTAAGCTAGTGTTGCACATGCAGAACACTCGGATTAAACTTGACGAGCCTAGCATGTACAAACATGGCCTCGGAACACAAGGGACCGAAAGGTCGAGCATGAGTCATATAGTAGATATGATCAACATGATGATGTTCACCATTGAAACCACCTTAACTCACGTAATGATCGGACTTGAGTTGGTGAATATGGATCATGTGTCACTCAGATGACCTGAGGGATGTCAATTTGAGTGGGAGCTTTAGTAATTTGATTAACTAAACTCATTATCTTGAACAATAGTCTTAGTAACCTTTGCATATTTATGTTGTAGATCAATGGCTCGTGCAGTAGCACCCCTGAATTTTAATGCGTTCCATGAGAAAGCTAAGTTGAAAGATGATGTAAGTAACTTTGTGGACTGGGCCCATAATCTGAGGATTATCCTCATAGCTTCCCAGAAGGCATATGTCCTTGATGCACCGCTTGGTAACCAACCCGCAGACTTGTCATGAGAAGACGTTAAGAACTCTTGGGAGGCATGTTCTGGAGACTACTCAATAGTTCAGTGTGCAATATTGTATGGCTTAGAACCGGGACTTCAAAGACGTTTTGAACGTCATGGAGCATATGAGATGTTCCAGGAGTTGGAGTTTATCTTTAAGAAGAATGCCCGGATCGAGAGGTATGAGACCTCCGATAAGTTCTGTGCTTGCAAAATGGAGGAGAATGGGTCTAGCAGTGAACATATACTCAGAATGTCTGGGTATTTGACTCGTCTGGTGGAGTTAGGGATGCCTGTTCCGCGAGAGGCGATTAGTGACAGAGTTCTTCAATCACTACCACCTAGCTACAAGAGCTTCATGCTGAACTATAACATGCACGGGATGAACAAGTCAGTCCCCGAGCTGTTTGCGATGCTGAAAGTCGCTGAGTCTGAAATCCAGAAAGAATATCAAGTGTTGATGGTCAATAAAACCGCTAGTTTCAATAAGAATGGCAAGGGCAAGAAGGGTAACTCCAACAAGGGTGGCAAGGCAGTTGCTCCTCCCGTGAAGAAACCCAAGGCTGGACCCAAGCCAGATACTGAGTGCTTTCATTGCAAGGGAACTGGTCACTGCAAGCTGAAACACCCCAAGTATCTGGCTGACAAGAAGGCGGCCAACAACAAACAAGGTATATATGATATACATGTTATTGATGTGTACCTTACTAGCTCTCGTTGTAGTGCCTGGGTATTTGATACCGGTTCGGTTGCTCACATTTGCAACTCAAAACAGGAACTACGGAATAGACGAAGGCTAGCGAAAGACGAAGTGACGATGCGCGTGGGAAATGGTTCCAAAGTTGATGTGATCACCATCGGCACGCTCTCGCTTTGATTACCATCGGGATTAGTGATGAACCTGAATAATTGTTATTTAGTGCCTGAGTTAAGCATGAACATTATATCTGGATCTTGTTTATTGCGATACGGTTACTCATTTAAGTCAAAGAATAATGGTTGTTCTATTTATATGAGTAATATCTTTTATGGTAATGCACCCAATGTGAGGGGTTTATTCATATTGAATCTTGATAGTGATGATACACATGTTCATAACATTGATGCCAAAAGATGTAGAGTTCATAATGATAGTACCACTTTCTTGTGGCACTGCCGTTTGGGTCATATTGGTGTAAAATGCATGAGGAAGCTCAATGCTGATGGAATTTTTGAGTCACTTGATTTTGAACCACTTGACACATGTGAACCATGCCTCATGGGCAAGATGACTAAAACGTCCTTCTATGGAACAATAGAACGGGCAAGTGACTTGTTGGAAATCATACATACTGATGTGTGTGGTCCAATGAATGTTGCAACGCATGGTGGATATCGTTATTTTCTCACCTTCACTGATGACTTAAGTAGATATGGGTATATTTACTTAATGAAACACAAGTCCGAAACGTTTGAAAAGTTCAAGCAATTTCAGAGTGAAGTTGAGAATCATCATAACAAGAAGATTAAGTTCCTACGATCTGATCGAGGAGGTGAATATTTGAGTTATGAGTTTGGTAGTCACTTAAGACAGTGTGGAATTGTTTCACAGTTGACACCGCCTGGAACACCACAGCGTAATGGTGTGTCCGAAGTCCGAATGTCGTAATCAAACCTTATTAGATATGGTGCATTCTATGATGTCTCTTGCCGATTTGCCACTATCGTTTTGCGGTTATGCATTAGAGACAACTGCATTCACTTTAAATCGGGCACCATCAAAATACGTTGAGACGACGCCATATGAACTGTGCTTTGGCAAGAGGCCAAATTTTTCATTTCTTAAAGTTTGTGGATGTGATGCTTATGTCAAAAAGCTTCAGCCTGAAAAGCTGGAACCCAAAGCGGAGAAATGCGTCTTCATAGGATACCTGAAAGAGATAGTTGGGTATACCTTCTATCTCAGATATGAAGGCTAGTGTTTGTCGCTAAGAACGGAACATTTCTTGAGAAAGAGTTTCTCTCGAAAGAATTTAGTGGGAGGAAAATAGAGCTTGATGAGGTTATTGAACCTTTACTTCAACCAGAGAGTAGCACATCGCAGAAAGATATTTTTGTGGAGCACACAACAGTTGAAGAGGAAGTTAATGATGATGATCATGAAGCTTCGAATCAAGTTACTATTGACCCTCTTAGGTCGACAAGGGCGCGTACTGCTCCTGAGTGGTACAGCAACCCTGTCTTGGAGGTCATGTTGTTGGACAACAATGAACCTACGAGCTATGAAGGAGCGATGATGGCCTGGATTCCGAGAAATGGTTAGAGGCCCTGAAATCCGAGATGGTATCCATGTATGAAAACAAAGTTTGGACTTTGGAAGTATTACCTGAAGGGCGAAAGGCCATTCAGAATAAATGGATCTTTAAGAAGAAGATGGACGCGGACGGTAATATAACTTCCTATAAAGCTCGACTTGTGGCAAAGGTTTTTCACAAGTTCAAGGAGTTGACTACGATGAGACCTTCTCACCCATAGCGATGGTTAAGTCCGTCAGAATCATGTTAGCAATAGCTACATATTTCGATTATGAAATTTTCCAGATGGATGTCAAAACAGTGTTCCTTAACGGATTCCTTGAGGAAGAGTTGTATATGATGCAACCGGAAGGTTTTGTCGATCCAGAGAATGCTGACAAAGTTTGCAAACTCCAGCGATCCATTTATGGACTGGTGCAAGCATCTCGGAGTTGGAATAAGCACTTTGATGAGGTGATCAAAGCGTTTAGGTTTATACAAGTTTACGGAGAAGCTTGTATTGACAAGAAAGTAAGTGGGAGCTTTGTAGTGTTTCTAATATTATATGTGGAAGACATATTGTTGATTGGAAACAATATAGAAATGCTGGAAAGCGTGAAGGAATATTTGAACAAAAGTTTTTCAATGAAGGAGCTAGGAGAAGCTGCTTTCATATTAGGCATTAAGATCTATAGAGATAGATCGAGATGCTTGATAGCACTTTCACAAGGCACATACCTTTATAAAGTTTTAAAGAAGTTCAAAATGGATCAGTCCAGGAAGGGGTTCTTGCCTGTGTTACAAGGTGTGAAGTTGAGTAAGACTCAATGCCTAGTGACTACAGAAGATAGAGAGAAGATGAGTGTCATCCCCTATGCTTTAGCCATAGGCTCTATCATGTATGCAATGCTATGCACAAGACCCTATGTCAGCCTTGCCATAAGTATGGCCGGAAGGTTTCAAAGTGATCCTGGAATGGAGCACTAGACGATGGTCAAGAATATCCTGAAGTACCTGAAAAGGACTAAGGAAATGTTTCTCGTTTATGGAGGTGGTCAAGAGCTCGTCATAAAGGGTTATGTCAATGCAAGATTTGACACTGATCCGGATGACTCTAAGTCGCAAACCAGATACGTATTTATTCTCAACAGGGAGCGGTAAGCTGGTGCAGTTCCAAGCAAAGTGTGGTAGCCGATTCTACATTCGAAGCGGAGTACATCGCAGCCTCGGAGGCAGCGAAGGAAGATGTCTGAATGAAGCGGTTCATGAAAGATCTTGGAGTAGTGCCTAGTGCACTAAATCCAATGACTCTGTTCTATAACAACACTGGTGCCATTGCTTTGGCCAAGGAACCAAGGTTTCATAAGAGGACCAGACACATAAAGAGACGCTTCAATTCCATATGCGATTACATCAAGGAGAAGGACATAAATATTTGCAAAGTGGACATGGATCTGAATGTTACAGACCCGTTGACTAAACCTCTTCCAAGGGCTAAACATGATTAACACCAGAACTGCATGGGTGTTCGATTCATTACAATGTAAATCACACAGTGATGTGAACTAGATTATTGACTCTAGTGCAAGTGGGAGACAGTTGGAAATATGCCCTAGAGGCAATAAATAAAGTGTTTATTATTATATTTCCTTGGTCATGATAATTGTTTGTTATCCGTGCTATAATTGTATTTATTGGAAACACATTGCATGTGTGGATATATAGACAACACTTTGTCCCTAATGTGCCTCTAGTAGACTAGCTCGTTGATCAAAGATGGTCAAGGTTTCCTAGCCATTGACATGAGATGTCATTTGATAATGGGATCACATCATTAGGAGAATGATAAGATGGACAAGACCCAAACTATAAATGTAGCATATGATCGTGTCAGTGTATTGCTTGACTTTTTTGCATGTCAAGTATATGTTCCTATGAACATGAGATCATGCAACTCATGGACACCGAGGAGTGCCTTGTGTGTATCAAATGTCACAACGTAACTGGGTGACTATAAAGGTGCTCTATAGGTATCTCCAAGGGTGTCTGTTGGGTTGGCATGGATCAACACTGGGATTTATTACTCCTTGTGACAGAGAGGTATCTCAGGGCCCACTCGGTAATGCAACATCACAACAAGCCTTACAAGAAATGTGACTAAGTGTTAGCCACGAGATCTTGTATTAGAGAACGAGTAAAGAGACTTGCCGGTAACGAGGTTGAACTAGGTATGGAGATACCGATGATCGAATCTCGGGCAAGTAACATACCGAAGAACAAAGGGAACATCATACGGGATTAACTGAATCCTTGACATAGAGGTTTGACCGATAAAGATCTTCATAGAATATGTAGGAATCAATATGGGAATCCAGGTCCCTCTATTGGTTATGGACCGTAGAGGTGTCTCGGTCATGTCTACATAGTTCTCAAACCCACAAGGTGTGCACACTTAAGGTTCGATGATGTTTTGGTAGTATAGAGTTATGTATGGTGGTGACTGAAGGTTGTTCGGAGTCCCGAATGAGATCCCGGATGTCACGAGGAGCTCCAAAATAGTCCAGAGGTAAAGATTGATAATATAGGAAAGTGGTGTTTGAATTCCGGAAAAGTTTCGGGCATTTTCGGTAGTGTACCGGGAGTGACGAATGGGTTCTGAGGACCACCAAGTGGGGCCCACATACCCCAAGGGGCCACATGGGCTTTAGAGGTGGTGCACCAGCCCCTGGTGGGATGGGAAAGCCAACCCAAGAGGCCCTATGCACATGGAGGAAGAGATAGAGTAGGGGCCAAATTTGGGAAAGAGTCCCACTTTGAATCCACCTCCCTTGTGGGAGGTGGACTCTCCACCTATGCTTTGGCCGAACCTCTCCTTGGAGGAGAGTCTAGGGCTGCCTCCTCTCCCCTCCCACCTATATATACTAGAGGATTTTGAGGGCAGCCCCAACCCTAATTCTGCCAAGTGCTGCCCTCTTGTTCCTCTAGATCGTTTTCTCCTCTAGATCGGTTTTCAGTAGTGCTTAGGCAAAGCCCTGCTGGAATTGCTCCACCACCATCGCCGCAACGCTGTTGCGCTGCCGGAGAACTCGTCTACCTCTCCGCTCCCTCTTGCTGGATCAAGACGGCAGAGATCTTCACCGAGCTGCACATGTGCTGAACGCGGAGGTGCCGTCCGTTCGGCACTTGATCGGGAGTTTGTGGGATGGCTTGCGATTTGGATCGCGGAGACGTACCACTACACCAACCATGTTCTTTAATGCTTCCACTTAGCGATCTACAAGGGTACATAGATCCAATCTCTCTCATAGATGCTCATCTCCTAGATTGATCTTGGTGAAGCGTAGGAAATTTTTTGTAGCAAGGAAATGACAAGCGGTTTTCAGTAAGGTATTCTCTGCAAGCACTGAAATTATCAGTAACAAATAGTTTTGTGATAAGATAATTCATAACGGGTAACAAGTAACAAGTGTAGAAAAGGTGCATCAAGGTAGCCCAATCCTTTTTGTAGCAAAGGACAGGCCTGGACAGGCTCTTATCTAAAGCAAAGCGCTCCCAAGGACACATGGGAATTACCGTCAAGCTAGTTTTCATCATGCTCATTTGATTCGCGTTCGTCAGTTTGATAATTTGATATGTGGGTGGACCGGTGCTTGGGTGCTGCCCTTACATGGAAAAACCTCCCACTTATGATTAACCCCTCTCGCAAGCATCCGAAACAACAAAGAAGAATTAGAATGAATCTAACCATAGCATGAAACATATGGATCCAAAGCAGCCCCTTATGAAGCAACGCATAAACTAGGGTTTAAGCTTCTGTCACTCTAGCAACCCATCATCTACTTATTAATTCCCAATGCCTCCCCCTAGGCCCAAATAATGGTGAAGTGTTATGTAGGAGACGTTCACATAACACTACTAGAGGAGAGACAACATACATCTCATCAAAATATCGAACGAATACCAAATTCACATGATTACTTATAACAAGACTTATCCCACATCCTCAGGAACAAACGTAACTACTCACAAAGCATGCTCACATTCATGATCAAAGGAGTATTAATTATCATTAAGGATCTGAACATATGATCTTCCACCAAGTAAACCAACTAGCATCAACTACAAGGAGTAATCAACACCACTAGAAACCTACATGTACCAATCTGAGGTTTGAGACAAACATCGGATACAAGAGATGAACTAGGGTTTGGAGAGGAGATGGTGCTGGTGAAGATGTTGATGGGGATTGACCCCCTCTCGATGAGAGGATCGTTGGTGATGACGATGGCTTCGATTTCCCCCTGTGGGAGGGAAGTTTCCCCAATAGAACAACCCTACTAAAGCTCTAAATTGGCTCTGCCTAAGTTCCATCTCGAGATGGTGACGCTTCGTCCCGAAAGCTCCCTTATGCTTTTTCCAGGCCAAAACCCTTCATATAGTAGAAGATCGGCGTCGGGGACCTACCAGGTGGGTCACAAGCCACCTAGGCGCGTCTAGGTGGGTGGCCGCACCTGGCAAGCTAGTGCCCTCCTGGTGGCCCCCCTCTGGTATTTGTTTCGCCCAATATTTTTTTATATATTCCAAAACAATTCTCTGTAAATATTCAGGATTTTTGGAGTTGTGCAGAATAGGTCTCCCGCATTTGCTCCTTTTCTAGTCCAGGATTCCAGCTACCGGCATTCTCCCTCTTCGTGTAAACCTTGTAAAATAAGAGAGAAAAGGCATAACTATCGTACCATAACATGTAATAACAGCCCATATTGCAATAAATATCAATATAAAAGCATGATGCAAAATGAACGTATCGACTAGCCCCTCGTCTTTTGTTTACCACGATAATCCATGCTTAGGTGTTATTTTATTGTTGTCAACATGCTAAAAAAAGTTGTTGTTTGGATATGCGCAAAATAATTCTTAGTCTGGAGTCTGTATTTTTTGTGTCTTTCTTGCCATGTGTTTTGGTATTGATCTACAACCCTTTGGGGTTGGTGCAATGTAGTCATTTGTTGTGCATAATGTCCTCTACCATGCTGTAATTTTTCATGCCATAATATGCCCTGTAGCATACAGTTTTATTGCTGCCAATATGTCTTCCTGATAAAAGCTGCTCTGTTAAAAACTGGTATTTTCACTAAGTCCTTAAATACTTATTCAACATTCCGTCTTGTGAGGTCAATTGCCATTGATCCTTGCTTCCATTCATGTTGCAGTGGTTAGATGGATTGTTGTGCATCATGTAGGATACATCACCATTTCTTTGTTGTGAATTTTGGGTGGCTGTAGTTGTTGATTTGTGGGTTGCAATATGCCATGTTGATGTTTTGGACATATTATAACCAAAACTCGTATTGGTGATTATGGTTGAACCCTTGCTCCGTTTTGCACATGCCATACATGAACTTGCTTAGAATATCATTTAGTTTTATAATATCTTGCTGCATTCATGATTTGAAATGTTTGTGGTTATCATTTCATGCATTTTTTCATTTATGTCATATTATCTTGTGTGTGTCATAACTTTTAGACCGTAGCTCCATTTGAGATGTTCCATATATGTAAATCGACTAGAATGACGTGTAGAATTGCTTGGTGCACTTTATTTTGCTGTTTAACAAATATAAAATATGTTTAGTTCAGATATGGACCAATTTCGAAATTAACATATGGGGTCGTTTCGGAAATACTATATATTGATTCCGGCCTATTTTAAGATGCCTAGGCATATAATTTATTCATGCTTCCGTCTTGCCATGTTAAACATCATTTAATATTGTCGTGTACCTAAACTAGAGTGAACTATGTAATTGAAGCGTGGAGTTTCGTCAATATGCAACTCGTTGCATACTGAACTTCACTTAATTTGTAGTATTTGGTTGTTGTGATTGTCATGCCCTGCATATTTAAACCGGACATGCATCATAGTTGTTTGCGCATCATGTCATGCATATGTGGTGGTGTTTATAGTGTGTTGATTGTTTATTCTGGATTGCTTCTTCTTGATAGATTTCGGAAAGCATTCAGAGTGTGAGGATTCATTCATCTACTTCACGGATCGTCTTCTTCACGGATTCGTTCTTCTTCCAAGCGGGATTTCAGGCAAGATGAACATTTCCCTGGATACCACTACTATCATTGCCATGCTAGTTGTCTCGTTTCTATCATTATGTCATGTTACCTACCACTTGTATGTCAAGCCTCCCAACATTGCCACGATAAGCCTCTATCCCCTCCATATCCCAGCAAACCTTTGTCTGGCTACGTTATCGCTTGCTCAACCCTTCTTATGGCATTTCTAGCTGCAGGTGCAATTGCTTCCACGTGACAACATGGAACTTTTGAGATATCACAACATTATTGCTATTTAATTTAATGCACCTATATACTTGGTAAAAGGTGGAAGGCTTGGCTTTTTGCTCAGTGTTCCGTTCCACTTTTTCCGCCCTAGTTACTTGTGAACCGTTGTTATGTTCCATATCGAGGTGCTCCTAACATGCTTGGGGTTGTTATGGGGACCCCCTTGATAATTTGTTTTGGGATAAAACTCTTCTGGCAAGGCCCAACATTGGTACTACATTTGCCCAACATAATAATACTGATAATTAATTTGACGCATTGGGAGTTAGCGCTACCCAAGGTCCGTTATTCAACATAATACAGGGGGCGGTGCTGCTGGTGCCGGTCCAAACTAGAGCATCATGCGGGCTACCTGGGGAAACTTGGGACATCAGTTACTATACGCTTAGCTCCTCCACCATGTCCTGAGAACGAGATACACGACTCCTATCGGGATTGCCAACACGTCGGGTGGCCTTGCTGGATTTGTGTTACCTTTCTCGAATGTCTTGTGTACCAACTCCAAGGATACCTTTGGCTATCTCGAGGTTGAGGTTTTTAGAGCAACTTGTGGTAAATTGTGATGGACTAGTTGGAGCACCCCTACAGGGTTAAATCTTTCATGAGAGTCGTGCCCGCAGTTAAGTGACAACTTGCAAACTTTGTTTAATACCCGGTCATAGTAAACTTGTAGTAAACTCAAATTAAATACACCAACCGTGTGTGTAACCATGACTGTCTCTTCTTGTGAGTTATGCGTCCAAGAGAGAACACGCTGGGGTTATGTTTGATGTAAGCAGGTGTTCAGGATCACTTAGTGATCATTGCTAGTTCACGTCCGTTATGCGTAGACCACTCACCTTACTTTCTGTACTCGTAAGTTAGCCACTCAAATAAATGCTTAGTGCTTGCGGCAGTCTCGCCACTTAACCATACCTCACCCATTAAGGTTTGCTACTCTTGATACCATTGGAAATGAGATTGCTGAGTCCCTGTAGCTCACATATTACTACAACAACAGTTGCCTGTATAGTTAATGCAATGCTTTGATATATGAGCGATGCTTGTTTGATTTGGCATTGTTCTTCTTCATCGATCTAGGATGGGTTCCAAGCGGCAGCCTGGGATAGCAAGGATTGATGTCATTTATTTGTTTGATTTCATTCGTAGTCGGACCCTGCTCTTCTGTATGATGTTTGTATATGTTGTTGTATTGATGTGATCTTGATGTAGCTTGTCGCGATTGTAAGCCAATTCCATATACTCATATCTTCTATACATGTACTTGTAATGATATTCATTCTTGCAAAATGATGAGATGTGCTTCTATCCATGTTGAGGCCCTCGAGCCAAAATTAAGGATATGATCGCATCTTGGGCGCTACAAGTTGGTATCAGAACCTGTATCGACCTAGGAGCCCCTTGGATTGATCGAACTTGGCCGAGTCGACTCTAGGGAAAAACTATTTTGAGTCTAGTTATATCAGAGAGTAGGTTTCTTTTAATCCTCTTCTATACTCTCGCGAAGAATCCTAGCGTAGGAATTTTTATCCTACTCCTCTTCTCACTCAATTTTTTTAGGATCATGCGGGTATTTTGGAATCTCTATGATGCCGATGTGATGGAGTTCTGTACTTGGTGCCTCAGGATAAATACCATACTGGGGAGAGCATCCAGATGTACTGCCATAAGTTGTATCATTGTGATTACGAGGGTCCGAGGTAGATGAGTTTCCGAGATCTCTGGTTATGTGTTGACAGATGTCATACACTGGTGGGTAGTATTATTGCTAGGAGTTGAGTGTTTTTTTCTAGTAATTGATCCATGTATCCGTTGGACCAGTTTGCATAACCAGAAAGATTGTGGAGGTTCTTAAGTGGGAATTCAAGTAGTTACCTAGGATTATCCTTCCGGCAAATACAAATGGGTATGTATTTGTTTTTGGCTTAATTTGCATGCCTCATCCTTTGTGTTTTTTGGAATATGGTAATTCGAGTTGCTTCGATGTCAAGTGGTGATTTCATATCTTTCCTAAGAAGTGTTCTCATATTTCTGTGGGAATGATAATTCTTTTTCTCGATCAAGTTATCATATAAATTCTTTTCATCCGACATGCTTCTCTTCAAGATAATTCAATGCTTGCAAGATCAATCCTCATTTTCTTTCCGGAGTTCTTTTCATCCGTCCAATGTTGTCGTTGTTTTTCCCCACCCACCTGCCCTATTACTTCAATGATTAAATTCTCATCCAAGTGCCTTTCTTTTCATTACTACTTTCGCTATATTTTCTTCCGTATTGTATCCAGTGATTCATCATGAAGATGATGAAGTGTTAAACTTCATCATTCTTCATCTTCTTTTCCTTCCTGATGGATTCAGTTCAACCTCTTGATGTTCATCGTCCTCTTTTCGTTCATTAAATGTTTTTCATGTCAGAAATTCCTAGTCAAGCCTCTCTTGTTCGCCTCTCTCTATTCTATCCGGAGTGCTGAAGATATCTCAAAAGTCTTGTGTTTTCATTTAACCCTTCCAAATTATTTCAAGTTTCCCACCTCATTGAGTTTTCATTTGTATCGGTGATATATCTCTCTAAGCAATCATTTCAACAGTGGTTTCTTTTCAGTGGGCTTATTACCCACATGTTTTCCCCAGGATCTTACCTAACTCTTCTGATCTTTCTCGGAGATGTCAAGTTCTTTTCAAATATGATGTAAGTATGAATTCCATCAGTCATATTCCTTCTCCACAATCATTTTCAAACTAATTTTCATCATTGGCTCAACCTTTCCTTATTTATTGTTCTGGGGTGTCTTAGTGATTCATGATGTTGTTTCTCATCATTGTTCTCAACTTGAAGACCGAATAAGAGTTTCTCTTAAATCTTATCCATTCTTTTCAAAATTTATCATCTCAGCTTCGTGATATCCTCTCAAATTGTTTTCAATCATGAGTATTGCTTCCATATCTATCCGACGCATTCCAGAGTTGTTATCATTTCTCGATCCTCCGAAGGCCATCATTTCTGAAGATTTCCTTGCTCTCAGCTTTCAGCTTTCGTTCTCAAATTCTTCTCAATTGTTGTTCCTTCGTTCGTATCTGAATTATTCCGGTGCTTCCTCCAAGATTTCTCTAGCTGCATCATGATCTCTTCCTTCCCATGTATTGTATCTCCATTCATTTGTAGTATCCCCATTAATTTCAAATTCTTACCGGTGTATCTGCGAAGACTTATTCAAAATTGTGCCAATCTCTTTTCAATCTTTTCAAAAGAATAAGTAGTATGTGTAGCGACCCGACTCAAAACGAGTCATGCCTCTGTGTGTTATGTGCCATCCCTGGATCAGTATGCTGGCACACACAGTACATCAATGTATATATCAAAGTGCAATCACATGTAATTAACGTAAAAATGATATATACCTCGAAAATCTCAGCGGAAACAGTCAACGGGAGGGGAGTCCCAATAACACCAACGGCAGGTTGAGTGTAGACCGTAACCCTGAATCGTACTCTTACTTGTCGAAGAAGAGTATCTACAACATGAGACGTTGCAGCCGTGTAGGTCAGTACATTGAATGTACCGGCAAGATCACCATAGTAGAACAGAAGATAAAAACTATTCTATATGTAGTTGGGCTTTGTGGCTCTGTGTTTGAGTTTTTGCATAAAAGCTGATTTTATTTTCCTTTCCTACAGCAAAGGAATATCAGGAGTTTTCACTACAGAGTTACCTAACATGACATGGTTCCGCCAACCGATGTCTTAATGCCCACAAGTATCAAAAGTTGCCCATAATTAATTATCAGTCCAGTGTTGAGAGTTCAGAGATAGATCCAAGTCTAGAAGCTCAAATTGTCCATAACCGGGGACACGACTAATCGATTAGGTTTAACTCTGCAGAGTGTTGTGTACTTTACCCACAAGATTCGTTCCCTCCTTGTAAGCCCTTGCACTGCTTGATGTTTGAGAATAGGATGAACGAAACATGGTCTTTCAGAGTGTTTCCCTGACTACTGTCAGTGCCCATCCATTCCTAACGTCGACTACATCTCGTAGCACTGCCCAACCAGAGTCACAACAAAGATCAACCAAGCCAGAGCCCATAATGACTTGTGGCTACACAGGTAAGCTTCCGGGCATGAAGTATTCATCCGTCTCTTTGAGTTTGGGTGAAGCTTTCCGCAAGATGTCATGGCGCTTCTCCATGCATCCCGATCATCCACTTGTTACTCTAGGGATGCCCAATCAACCATCCTTCACCCAGTAGTGTGTATTGAAAACTTGTTTCTCGAGTCTCGAAGTCTTGAGGTCTGGAAGATGCAGGACTTGAAGATGCCTTCATGAAGTTGTCGTCTTGACGTAGAGTCCTCCTTCTCACACCACTCACGAACACTCATACCGGACCCCGTCTACTTTAGCATAGCATTAAAATAACTAACGTTCCCGGGGCTTTAGTAACAAGTGATGGGTTCCTACCTCATGCATTCTACTTGACTACAAGAATTTCAATAACACTACGGGAGGGATTTGTTGAATGATGTCACTACATGCAATAAAACAAAGGTATGAACAAAATGGTCAAAGTGAACTTGCCTGTACTCTCGATGAAGAAAAATGTCGCTCTCAGAAATACTTCATAGACTATTCGTCACTCTCTGATAAAAATCTATATAATCAAACACTGCATTCATATAAGCAATCATACTAGCAATCAATTCTAACAATCAAAAAGTAACACAAAACCAAAAGCAACAAGGATGTGATGAAGGAAATACTTAAGACAAAAACTCAAAACAACAAAGTTTCAGCAACACAACTAAGGTTGGTTTTCTCTACAAGTAAATCCTATTTTCAAAAGTAAAACACAAAAACAAAGTAAAATATAACAAAATTATTTTAGTAAATATTTTACTAGCAAAAAGAATTACTTTTGGAGAACAGGTAAAAATTATAAAAACAACATTCTAAACAACATAGGTTTTTGCCTCATAAACTTAACAATAAGAAAACAAATGAAATATTAAAATAATAGAAAACAAAATATATAACACTAAGTTAACAAAAAGTGAAACTTTATAAAACAATTTATGAAAATACTTTCAAATAGGAAATCTAACTAGCAAGGAAACCAATTTGCAAGTTATTATGAAACTAGAATTGATTTCGTGCTATAAACATAATAAATGACATAAAAATAAACTTGGTTGAAAAACTACTGCTAACTAACAGAAAACAAAGTAAAACCTCTCAACTTTTTGTGGCAAGACTTCTACTAAGACATAACAAGACAAAAATTGTTTTCAACAACTAATAGATACATAATAGTAAATAAATACTAAAATATTATTAGAAAACAAGAAGTATTTTATCATAAAACTTTTGTGCAAAATAAATACTACAAAAACTTTTTACTGAACAATACTCATGGTGAAAACAATGTTTACCTATTCAAATAGAACACAAAACAAAACAAAATAATTTTTTTGACAGAAATTAAATCTCCTAATGTTGAACAATAGAAAACCAAAAGAACTACAACAGAAATTTAAACTGAAACAGAATCAAAATAAACTAAAATAAAACAATTTAATTAAACCCTAAGAAGAACTAAATAGAATCTATTTTGTTAAAAATACTAATTTCAGTTAATCTAAAAATTCTCAAACTAAACAGGGTGATAAATATAACCAATACAAATCAGTAGCAAAAAGAATCACTCAAAAACAAGTTCCAGATTGGCCGAGGCCAACGGTTAAGGGAGGGAGGTGCTCACAGAGTGAGGGTCGCCGACGATGGAGCTTCTCCGGCGAGGCCGAGGCGGCGAGGTCGTCGGGGACGACACTGCGGTGGTCCTCCGACGATGGGGAGGTCTCTAGTCGACGCGGGTGAGGACAGAGACTACATTGGTGGTCTTGGCGTCAGCGCAGGTGTTCGGAGGCGTCGACGACGAGCTCCGAGGCGGCGGCGGCGCTCGGGTGTCGACGGGGGAAGGGACTCCGGTGGTGCAGGGCTCGGGCGAGTGGATGGGGAGGTGCGCATGAGAGTGGGGAAATGGTTGGTGGGCTCGGGAGGGCTCGGGGTGGTCGGGGTGGAGTGACACGAGTTCGAGGAGCTTCGGTGGTGGCCGGAGCTCCGACGAGTGATTGCGGCGGCGAGAGGGCACAGGGAACGGGGTTTCAGAGGGGAACAGGTCGAGGAGGCCTCGGGCTTTATAGCCAGGAGGTCGGGTGCAAAAAAGGCAAGGGGAAGAGGAGATCACGGCGGATTTGGTTCGCCGGCGAGAAAGGAAAGGAGGAATGGGAGAAGAAGGAAAGAGAGGATCGGGTCGAACGGTGGGGTCCACGCGTCAACGAGAGGAAAGGGAAGGAAAGAGGAGCGGGTGGCCGATCCGTATTGATTCGGATCCTGCGAAGGGGACACGGGCTGAAATGTTTCCATTTAGGCCTCAAACGCATTTCCTATTTTAAAATACTTTCCTTTTATAGAATAATAGAGAAGGAAAATTTATTTTTAGCAATCAATACCTTTCCAAAAAATAAAGTTTTATATACCAAAATGATCAGGGAATTAAATGCAATTAGATGAACATTTTTCCACGGCCAAAATAAATACTTTTAAAATAATATTTTCAGAAAATGCCTAAATGGCTTTATTTCTTTTTGCAAATAATTTTTTTAAACACCCCCCTGGGTTTTATGGTTCAAAACTTCACAAAAATAACCCTGGTGTGGAGTGTCATGTTACTCCTCTCAAAAACTTGTCAAGGGTATTTGAATTTTTTCAAAATTCAAAATGGAACCAAATATGAAATGAATTCCATATAAGAAAATTTCAAATGCTTTCAAATTCACTCTTCAAATCTTTTTATATTGAAGAAGTCATGTCATCTTCTCTCACTGATTTGAAATGTAGGAATTTTAATTCCACAAGCATATGGGAAAGTCATGTCATTCCCTCTCATTCAAAAGTTTTCAAAAAGTTTCAAATTCCACTCAAATTCAATCACTCAAGCAAACAAACACTCATTCTAGTATTTATTATAACATTCCAAAATTTAGGATGTTACCGTATGCCAATCATTGCTTGTCATCAATTTAACTTGGTGAAGGATAAGTACAACATAATTATTATTCTTGTTTCATCAAGTGATTTCAGTTGTTGTTCCGCAGTTCTTCATGATATCAAATTCTCGATTCTAAGTTGTTCATCTTTTCCTTTCCGGAGTTGCAAGATTTCACAAGTATCTCATCACAAATCTTCACCTAAATCTATGCAAGTTCAAAATCTTATTCTTTTCAATGTTCATTTCTTTCATCATTCCTCTGTATACGGAGGTTCTCATGGTGGTTCTTGAAGGACTAAGATCATTCTCGAGTATTCCTCAAGATTCTTGTTACAGAGGCTCAAGTATTATTTATCTTGCATTTCAAAGTGCAATTCTTTCTCCCTTATCTTTTGAGGTGGTGTTATAACATTCTTGATTCATGAGGAGTCTCTAAGAGAAGTTGTCAAGAATGAGATATGTAAACCCATCATTAAGTAATAAAGCGCCCCTTTTCGAAAAAATGTAAAACCATCATTTCTTTCTTGGACTCATATTGGATTGTACTTCACCTAAAGCTTTTCCCAAGGATTGTTACTATGATGGTGTTTATTAATGATCCAAGTGCTCTATGTATTCTCTTGGTGTATGAAGTTTTGTATATCTTGTTGCTCCCAAGTAATCTTGTTTCCAATAGTGGCAGGTTTCCACCTCAGAATTTTGAGACGTTTTCCATAAGCCCACTACAAGCTAAATCTTTTCAATATTGATTTCCAACAACTCCTTTCAATTCTTCCTTCTAGGGGTGCTCTTTCAAATTCATTTATGGTAGAAGTTCTCATTTTCTTCTCCATTCTTTTCCTTCCATCGATCTAGCTTCTAGTCTTTTGTTCCGGAGGCTTTGTGATATTGCTCTCTTTGAACCATCATTTCGTTCTATGAAGATCATGTTCCTTATTTGCTTATCCATTTAACCGAAATGCTGCCCAAATTTCGTTTGAATTCTTGCTTGTTCCTCATGTCATTCTTCATCTCTATGCAATCTTCAAGCCTCATTGGTTTCACTCGTTTGTCAAAGAAGCAACTAAGTCTTAGGTCTTCCTTTCTTCTTCCTCTTCCCCTTCTCATCCTAAGATCTCGGGACAAGATCTCTTGTTACTAGAGGAGAGTTGTAACAGCCCAAGATCAATGCTCCACAAGATTCCCTTTTTTCCATTCTCGTCGTGTGATTTATTTGGCTGCCACATTCATCATCGCATCATTCACCTCATCTGCATAGCTTCGTCTCTCATTTTTGAAAACTTGTATTCGTTCGTAGCTGCTGATTATCTTCGTTCATGTTTTCGACCATTTTGAGACCAACCATACTTGCATGCGCCCATGGCTTCATAAAATATTGTTTATTAAAAATGCGTGTAAAACTTTCCGGATTGTGTCGTGGTTTTGTCACGGCAGATGTCCGAAGACTTAGGTTCGAGGCCATCGCTAAGGTGCTGGATTCAAAGGGGTTGGTCTGGACGAAAGACACGGATTTACCCAGGTTCGGCCCCTCGAAATGAGGTAAAAGCCTACGTCCTGGTTTGTTTGTACTGATTGGTGTATCGATTACAAAGGAGTAGATTCGCTCGACCTATCTCTCGATCGATTGGTTTTCGTCTAAGACATCCCTGGGTCTCACCTTTATATAGGAGGTCAAGACCCTAGGTTACACAAGTCTCAAACCGACTCTTATAACGTGTCTGACTCTGTCTCTAAGCCGCCTTCCCTATTCTAGCAAGCTGTCTCCAGGCGGCTCACCCGCCCGGGTCTTGTATCTTCTTCCCATCTCTAGGCCTCCATCTCAGCCCATCTGGTGAACCATCATGCGGCCAAATCTTCCTCTTCCAGCCCATATGATAACGAGCCGCCAGGTATGACCCGACCCCTCCTAGGCGGGTCTTACCACGGGGTTATATCCCCAACATTAGGCCCCAGATTAATTTGAGCTTGCCCATGTCAATCTCCACTTTATCCAACGGCGAGTCTGACAACCTTGTCACCTGAAAAAGAACACATAACCCGTCATGAGGTCACCTTCAAATATGCCGAAAAGATTATGTGACGTATGCAGTAGATCCTCTCATTAAATGGTCAACCCGAAAATCGAGGCGTCCGTCTCGGTCAATTATCATTTCACCATTCGATTCCCGCGTGTCCCGTTTGGCTTCCTATCTCCTTAAACAGGGCCACGAAGGGGTCTTTTCATTTTCTCCACCGCCTCCATTCTTCCTCTCCTGATGCCCGTGCTCCTGAGCTTCGTTGTGCCGGTGGGATCTCATCGTCGTCAATGACCTTGGCCACCGCATCAACCTGAACGCTCTAGATTTTCGCCCGTATTCACCGCATCCTTGAGGTACCCTTTTCAACCTCCATTATATCTATAGTTCCCCACTTGAATCTCTTTGAGTTCGTCGGACCTCCATTAACATGTTTGTTCATCCAATCATCCTCGTAATGTCAACTGATAAGTAGTCGTTTGGATCTCGCAATGTTGTTAATCCACCGTGGCTACCCGCGCAAAGCTAACAATAGTTCATCCTGGATTTGCACTTTGTTCCTTTTCCTGCACCAACTGCTTGTTCTTCCTTGGCTCCTCTTTTAGGGCTGAATTAAAATTGTTTTTTCCTTGCCTGTAGATTACAGTCACGGTATAATATGTGAAACCTGTTTGTATGTACTTAGTAATATCTGTAGCATGGCATTGCTCACTTAACCCGCCATCAAATCGCCGGCTCTTTCGATAAACTGTACTGGCGGCTTAACGTCGCACTATTTAATTTCATCAATCATCTTGGTTGTCTAGTCGCTTCTTGACCCGCCGCGTCTTGCCCCTTTCACAGTTTGACCCGCCATCATGTCTCGAGCATCTGCATCCTATGATTGGGTCGTCTCTGGAATCACCGAGCAATTTTTATTGGATTTCGTAGAGGCAGGCACACTACCGGCTTAGAATGTCATTCACTGGCGGGTTCCGGGGTCAGAGAAGAAACCCACCCCAAAATAGGGGGAAATTGTTATCTTTGCCGACCAACTTATCTGTGATTTCAGCCCGCGTGGATCAAATTTTTTTTGAGATGTCCTCCATTTCTTTAAACTGCATCCTCAAGACATTGCCCCAAACTCTGCCTCCAACCTGTGCAACTTTCAAGTCTTATGTGAGGTTTACTTTCAAGAAGAGCCATCTGTCGACCTCTTCCACGATTTTTCTATGTCAGCCGCCAAACGGAAGTGGGAGCCGGTCCAAGCTTGGAGCTTGGCGGAGTCTCCATCCAAAGACAAAGAGATCTGGCTTACCGGCTATCCAAATGGCAAGACATCCCAAAGAATGGAACAGAACTTGGTTCTACTACAGAGACACCTCTCTAGAGGGAGAAAATCCATTGTCGGGTTATCATCCTACTCGGCTATGCACCTCTACCGAGCTTCCTGATCGGATGTCGGCTACAACACGAGCAAAGTATGCTCCGGCTTTCGCCAAAATCAAGGCTCATCTGGCGAACGAGAGTTGACTTAACCCATTGTTGGATTTCATGGAAAGTATTACCACTAAGTCGGCGCGACTGACTTATGTGTGAATACACAGGCGATGTGACCAACCCTCTCTGCTTCAACCACAGTCGGGTTAAGACCCTTCTGCGTCACAAATCCAGCTCCAGACGTAAGGACGGCTTACAAATTTGCTTTCTCTCTGTCTTGACTTTATATATATGGCAACCTTAAATCTTTTGGCAGCTTCACCTATAGGCCAGCTCCAGCTTCTGGAAGAAAAAGTATACTGCCCCTGTGAAGAAGAAGTCTCAGGCGGGTAACATCCGCGGCCGCAAGCCAAAAACATGGGCTCAAAACCTGCTTGAACTTGACGACTTAGAGGTAGAACTTGACTCCCTTGGCCGTGTTTTTATGCAACTTATTGACAATGACTGTACACAGGAGGAGACATAGACGAGCCACGCCAACGCCCCTGAGGTAACTTATCCTTCTTCCGACTCAGAAATCTTCCCACAAGAGGAGATACGGCGCGTCGTGTGAAAAGTTCCTTTTTTGCATCCTCTCGCTTACTTAGATCCCAAATATTCCTTGGAAAAACAACAACATGAATCTCGACATCAGACCCGGAGCACCGACTCCGAGGATCTTATGGACGGTTTACCCAACTCCCCAGCACCGTGAAAACGTCCCGCTGAGGTACCTATCAGGAACCCAATATCTGTCTTATATTTCTGTACTGCTATCTTACTATTGTGTTTTATTGACTTAATTTGTAGGAGTCACCTCCTTCTTCTAGCGAATCGACTACCTCCAAACTTCCTCCCATGAAGATCAGCCCAGAGTATGCTTTCACCCTGCCGTGTGTACATTACTTGTACTACCTTTGTACTGTGTGTCGACTCTTTGCACTTTCGGGGCGCAAGCCAAACATAGGAAAATAAGCGGGTCTACCGTTACTCCTACCGCTCAACAGTCGGATCCTGCTGAGCCATCTCTCTCCCCTCATGCTGAACCTTCTGACGCTATCAAGGAAACAACTGAGCGCCCCCCCGCCCTCAGAATTGGTGGGTCATCATATGGCAGCTTCCAATAGTTCAGCGGTTGACCCTAAGCCGCCCAATCCTACCACCGAAGACTCATCTCTCCCTGATGTTACCATCACCGGGATGGGTTATCAATCCCCAACACATCATACTTTGGCAAGACATTCCAGCAAGATTGATACTTTCTCTCTAGAGAAGCTTAGCTTCGAGTTCCCCGTCATGGAGAAGATGACTGCAGATGACCTGCATGTTGGTTATCTAAACCGCATTTCTGCCAGTCGCAACATGGAGACCAAACTTGTTGGTTTCATGAAGAAAAAATATGAGGTATCTTTCATCTTCTGCATTTCTCATATACCTGTACAAAGCAAAAAGAACCGGGTTAATATTGCAAATAATGGACCGGGCCTTCCAAACCTTTGACATGATGCGTAGAGCTTAACCTGTAACCCCCCAAGTAACGGGTTAAATTGCATATAGGACGATACTTTATACTCAATCATAGATCCAAGTGTAGCCCCCAAGGCCGGAGCTTTATGATAATGATGAGCCGAAATTTCACCTTAGACTTGGAGCAAAAACATAGACATTAGCCCCCAAAGGCCAACTACATTGCTTGCAATCTGCTTAGGACTTGTATAAAAAAATAGATCTACCCTGGCGACTTAATCTTTATAATCTTTCACTTGTGTAATATAGGAGGCGCTAGATGTAGCCGAGTCTGAACGTATCGGCTTAAGGGAAAACTTGACCATGCAACAAAATGCTCGAGCCGTCGCAGAAGAGAAATTACAGGTGGCTGTCGAACAAGTTGAGAAACTCCAGGTCGACATCACCGCATATAAAAAGACTGCTGAATCTGACAAGCTGCCTTGTCCAAGCGTGCCATCGATACTGAGGAGCAGGTAAAATTTGCATCAGCAGAGCTGAAGACTCTCAAAGACCACATATAGAAGATGACTGCCGCTATCTTTGGTAAGCACGTACGGCTTAAAAAAATTCCATATGAAAGAAATACTAGCCAAGCGGCTTATAACTTTAACCTTTTTCTTGTAGGAGAGAGGAGCCGCTAGCTATCCTCTGTTAGTCTGATGAAATTGAAAGCAGTCTATACTTTGACTGAACAACTCTATAGCGGAGCCCTCTATACCATCAAGGCCATGATGACGACCAAGTATGTCCCCAAATTTATGAAGGGTGTCATAGAAACCTTATCAACTTTTCCCAAACAAGTGGATGAAATAAGGCGATCAGCCGCCAGGAGAGGGGCCATAGCTGCACTGAGTCGGTCCCTGGCCTTTGTTGCTGAGTTAACCGCTGAAGAAATGATGAACGGATTCCCCTCCAAGAAGGATGACGGTTCAGATTTTACTGATGCGGATTACGCCAAATGTATTAAGGCCTCCAGGAGGCTTGACTTCATACTGGTTGATGTGACGGATCTGACTTACCAGGCGGCTTACGATGAGAACAACCAATGGATGCACTGCCCAACCTTTGAAGCCAAGGATTTAATCCCTGCATGTCGTAAGCTGGTCTTTGCCCCTGATGTTGATCCTTCTCCACTTTTCTACGATGCTCAATTTGAAGAATTATTAAATTGCAACTGGATGTGGATAATCTTCAGATCGAAGATCCCAAAGACCCAGCGCAAGATGACCCGCCAGCTAGTTAATTTTTTTGTTCTCAACAGAATGTAACTTGGCCAGCTGAACCGCCGAGATGAAGAAGTATATGCAAAACTTTAAGTCCTTCGTCTTTTGAGCTCTTGGAGAGCTTTGTAATATACCTTGCAATCTTCTTATGATGTCTTTAACAACGACTCATCTTTAGAGATAAAGCATGCAAAAAACAAAACAGAAAATATCCTGCGATGTTTGTATGGGCGGCTTTGGAAAAGTATAACCCGAAGATCTTAATATCTGCATAGCCTTGCTTCTTCTTTCATAATCTTGCTCTGACCCGGCTTATGATATGTATGCAATGTATGATGCACTATATGATGCAATTTATGATGCAATGTATGATGCAATGTATGATGTTCTTGCTTTCCCTTTTTCGTTTTTCGAAAACTCATTGCTGGCCCTTCTGGGGGGAACTGTTACTTTGAACTGCATAACAGTGCAGGGTCTCTAACAAGAGTGACCGCCAATCTTGAATGGTGCAAGATCTCTAGGCAATATTAACTGTTAAGGGCAAAACAGACCAGAATTTGCAGCGGGGTGAGTGCCCCAGGCTCATAAGCTACTTCTCACGTGACATAAGTCCGTCATTTGAACCTTAAACAACGTCACTTTCTTAAGAGTACGACGGGCCACTTGGCGGAGAGTACGTAGCAGATGAGAAAGTTTCCCTCACCTCTGTATGAGTCCCTCGCAGGGGGTGAGTTGACAGCTCGCAACACCCCTCGGAGAGCGGCATCTACATACATGAAGGTATAACTCGGCCTTGCAGATCAAAAGGGGGTAAGTTCACAACTCGCAGCACCCCTTTTGACCTTGTTTGATGGACTAAGTTCGGGGTCCCCTACATACTAAAGAGCCGATCGAGAGGGTTGAAGCTTAACCCGGAAGGGTTGAAAGCCCCCAAACAACCTTGTCGGGCACCCGTATTTGAACGGTCGCAACATGGCGTCTTGACCTCTTGGGTGACTTTAAATCTTTCGCCAATAAGGTAGTGCACCCATGTTTGAACGGTCGCAACATGGCGGCTCGTCCTCTTGGGTGACTTAAACCTTTCGCCAATAAGGTAGTGCACCCATGTTTGAATGGTCGCAACGTGGAGGCTCGTACTCTTGGGCGACTTTAAATGAAAGCCCACAAATGACCTTGTTGACAGAGTCAATCCTTTATGCCATCTTGTACGCCGCCATCGCGTGGACCGCCAACTTGTTAGTCGTTGTCTTGTGGACCGCCAACTTGTAAGTCGCCATACAATGGTGCTATTTTGGCTGAAGAGCTGGTCAAAAGGGTGAGCAAGCTAAACCCGGCGGGTTGGAAGCCCCCAAGTGACCATGTAGAAGTGTTCATCTTTTGCACAAATCTATAATGCAAAAAGGAAAATGGCAGGGGCCCCGTCTTGCAGGGATGCCACCTTTATTATATGAGAAATATAAATAAAATGAAGTATGTATGTACAAAGATGGGAGTTGATGACTCAAGTATGGTAAGGCCGCAGATGTGCGATGTTCCACGACCGGTGAGTCTCCTGTCCGGAGGTATGTGACTCGTTCCGCACATCAATGAGATAATAAGACCCATTGTTCAGCTTTTTGCTAACCACGAAAGTTCCTTCCCATGGGGGAGATAACTTGTGCACATCCGTCTGATCTTGAATCAAACACAACACAAAGTCGCCTTCTTGGAACGTCTGGGTCTTGACCCTGCGGATATAGTAACGATGCAGGTCTTGTTGATAAATCGCTGACTGAGCTGCTGCGAGGTCATGCGCTTCGTCCAGAGCATCCAACGCATCCTGACATGCCGACTCATTGTCAGCCTCCACGTAAGCCGCCACCCGCGGCTAGTCATGACGTATGTCGCTTGGCAACACGGCCTCCGCACCGTAAACCATGAAAAATGGCATGTAACCCGTTGACCTGTTAGGCGTAGTATTGATGCTCCAGAGGACGGAAGGCAGCTCCTCAACCCAACAACCCGGCGTTCTCTGTAACGGAACCATAAGCTGGGGCGTGGTACCTCTCAAGACTTCCTGATTGGCCCGCTCCACCTAACCATTGGATTGTGGATGAGCAATAGCTGAAACATCAAGCCGGATGTGTTCGCTTTCACAGAACACCTTCATAGCCCCCTTGGATAAATTTGTGCTGTTATCTGTGATGATGCTATGCGGGTATCCAAATCGGTAGATCAATTTTTTGACAAATTGAACCGCCATGGCCGCATCACATTTACTGACCGGCTCAGCCTCCACCCACTTGGTGAACTTGTCCACTTCCACCAACAGGTGGGACTTCTTATCCTTAGACCGTTTGAAAGGTCCAACCATATCAAGCCCCCATACTGCAAACGGCCAAGTGATCGGTATCATCCGTAACTCTTGAGCCGACACTTAGTGACCAGATCCTCCACGTCCTTATGAGCCGTCAACCAGAAGAAACCATGTCGGAAAGCCTTAGCCACCAAAGACTTTGACCTGGCGTGATGTCTGGAATCACCAGCATGTATTTCATATAGAATTTCCCTGCCTTCCTCCAGAGAAACACAATGCTAGAAGACGCCAGTAATGCTGCACTTGTACAGCTCATCGTTAATGATGGTCACAGATTTAGAATGCCTCATGATTTTCCGCGCCAGAGTCTCAACCTCAGGTAACTCTCCCAGGGTCAGGTATGCCAGGTATGACAGCATCCAGTCCGGAATAGCATGTAAAGCCGCTGCTAGCTGTCCCTCCGGGTTAGGTATGGCCAGGTCCTCCTCTGAAGGTAGCTTAACAGACGGGTGATAAATTACATCCAAGAAAATGTAGGCGGCACCGGCTTATGCTGAGAGCCCAATCTTGACAATGCATCAGCCGCTTCATTCTTGCGACGATATATGATACTCCTCATAACCTTTGAAATGACTAGCGATGATATCCACCTCTTCTCGATAAACCGCCATCCGCGGGTCCTTGGAGTCCCACATGCCTGAAACCTGTTGTGCCATGAGATCTGAGTCGCCAAGGCACCAAACCCGGCTCAGGTTCATCTCCTTTGCCAGACGAAGTCCATGAAGCAAAGCTTCGTACTCAGCTGCATTGTGATCTGGTGTCCAAGGAAATAATGCTTAAAATTGCGATTTGCCATATATTAGTTTCTCCAATGTGGGTACCTTTGCTTGGACTCTATAAGAACCTCACTGACATAGTAGACTAGCCTCTGGACCGGGTACTCCTTCCCTGCTTCCTTACGTTCTGCTACGATCGCAGCACTGACCGCCCTGTTATTAGCTGCTACATAAAGGAGCAAGGGTTCTTGCTTAGTCGGAGCAGCAGAGATCGACGGCTCAACCAACTGCTTTTTGAGCCCTTCCAGAGCTTCATCAACAACCTTACTCCAGACAAAGTCATCCGTCTTTGTCATCATTTCGTACTGAGGAATAGCCTTCTCCCCGAGGTGGCTGATGAACCGGCTTAAAGAGGCAATACGACCCGCCAAGCGCTACACTTCATTGATGCTCACCGGCTTAGCTAGTGAAGTGATGACCTTTATTTTGTCCGAGTTGGCCTCGATTCCTTGCTCTGAAACCAAGAATCCCAGAAGTTTACCTACAGGAACTCCAAAAACACATTTAGCCGGGTTAAGCATCATCTTATAGACCCGTAATTTATCAAATGTTTCCTTCATGTCGTCCAACAACGTCTCCTTCTTCCTTGACTTAACCACAATATCATCCACGCAAGCATGAACATTGCGCCCAATCTGACTGTGAAGGCAATTCTGTACTCAACGTTGATAAGTCGCATGTGCACTCTTGAGCCCAAACGGCATAGACTCATAGCAGAAAGCCCCAAAAGGTGTTGTAAACGATGTCTTGTCTTGGTCCTTGACTGCCATGATGATCTGATGATAACCTGAATAGGCGTCCAAGAAGCATAAACTCTCACAGCCCGCCGTTGCATCAGTAATTTGGTCGATACGAGGGAGAGCAAACGGGTCAACTTGACATGCCTTGTTAAGATCTGTGTAATCTATACACATGCGCCATGTGCCGTTCCTCTTGAGCACCAGCATGGGATTGGCTAACCACTTCGGGTGAAATACTTCCATGATGAATCCTACTGACAAGAGCCGGACTACCTCTTCTCCAATCGCTTTACGTCGCTCCTTGTTGAAACAGTGGAGGAATTGCTTAATCGGTTTAAATTTAGGATCCACATTAAGGTGGTGCTAAGTGAACTCTTTTGGTACACCCGTCATGTCAGATGGCTTACATGCAAAGATGTCCCAATTCTCACAGATGAATTCGATGAGTGTGCTTTCCTATGCAGGGTCCATGTTAGCCCGGATAGTGAACTGCTTGGATGAGTCGCCCGAAGTAAAATCCACCAACTTCATGTCATCCACCGCAAACTTCAAGGGCGGCTCAGACTCTGTACTAGGTTTCTTCAACGGAGTAATGTCCATCGGGTCAACGTTCTCCTTGTAAAACTTAAGATCTACATCTGCACAACTTGACTCTACATAAGCCGCATCTCCTTCCTCACATTTAATGGCAACCTTCCGATCACCATGGACCGTGATCGTTCCGTTGAGGGCTGGCATCTTGAGCTGTAGATAGACATAACAGGGCCTGGCCATAAACTTCGCGAAAGCCGGTCGGCCAAACAGAGCATGATACGGGCTCTTAATCTTCACCACCTCAAACCACAAGGTCTCCACCTTGTTGTTGTATTCATATTCAAACGCCACTTCCAAGGAAATATTTCCCACTGGGTACACCGACTTGCCTGGCACCACCCCATGAAAAACGGTCGATGACAGCTTAAGAGCCTTGTCAGTTAACTCCATCCACTGGAAGGTGTCGTAGTATAGGATATTGATACTGCTACCACCGTCCATGAACACCTTTGTGAACTTGTATCCTCCAACCTGAGGAGCGACCACCAGAGCTAGATGACCCGGATTGTCAACCCGTGGCGGGTTATCTTCCCGGCTCCACGTAATTGGGTACTCTGACCACTTTAAGTATCATAGGAGAGCTGGCGTGGCCGCATTAACCGCCCTCTTATGCAGCTTCTAATCCCACTTGTCCAGGCTCGTAGTGAAAACATGATACTGCCCCCCGCTAAGTTGTTTCGGGTTGCTCTGATATCCTGAGTGGTTATTCTGTTGCTGACCACCATTGCCCTACTATTGATGATTTCCTCGGTTTCCTTGACTCCGATTCCCTTGACCTTGGTAACCTGCACCTGACTCGCTAGCACCGAAACCGGCTCCTGAGCCGCCCGGACCTGAACCACCTGATGGGCCGTTACCATTATTACGGCTTTGACGAAGGTTGTACTCTCGGAACGCATGCATAGTGTTGCACTCCTTCCAAGTGTGGGTGGCCTCCCTATCCGGCCGGCTGTGCGCCGGGCAGGGTGTGTTCAACACCTCTTCCACGTTGTGAGGCAGATGTGCCTTATCCTTCTTGAATGGCGGCCTAAAATTTCCCTTGCACCTAGGACGACCATTCCCAGAATTGGTGCTCGCCACCAACTCTGACCCGCCATCAGGGTTCTTCTGCTTGCCTTGGCTGCCGTTCTGAGCACCGCCCTGCTAGCTCTTATCGTTGTTGCCCTTCTTACCCTGAGCTGACTTCTCATCATCGGAGCTTGGGTCTTTGGTAGTGTCTGAAGCCGCATATTTCGTGAGGGCCATCATGAGTTCACCCATATCCTGACAAGAGCGCTTCAACCGCCTGAGCTTTTGGTTTAGGGGTACAAAGTGACAGATCCTTTCTAAAATCAGAACCGCTTGGGATGTCAAATGATTCTCAGACGAGTGGATCACCATCGAGACCCACCAGACCCAATGATGGGCGGATTCACCCTTACACAATTCCAGATCCATGATCGTCATATGTTGCTTGCAGGTTCCCCTAAAGTTCTTGATAAAGCATGCTTTCAACTCGGCCCAAGACGTGATGGTGTTACGTGGCAAGGCCTTCAACCAAGTGCGTGCCAGCCCTTCTAACGTCATGATGAAGTATTTTGCACAAACCGCCTCACTGACATCCAACATCTCCATAGCCAGCTCATAGCTTTCGACCCAGGCCTCTGGGGCAAATCTGCTGTATAATTAGGCACTTTCCACGACCCCTTAAAGTCCTTGGGCAAACGTTCACTCCTTAGATCCACCATGAGACACTGCACACCAACTCCCATGGAAGAAACGCCGATGGGGGTTGCTTGTACCAGCTCAGGGATCTCCGGGTAACCAGTCACCGGCGTTGATCATCGCTGAGGCTGACCTCCATTCATAGCCCCCTGAATATTCCTCTCAGGTACGTCATCATTGGGCGGCTTACGATTTTGTTCACTCCTGGAAAGCGATGGCGACTCAATGCACCGGCTATGGCTACGACTCTTAAACGACATAGAGTGCACCCTGCTCCGACTATGTTTGTACTTTTCTTGCTGGGCCACTGCTGTCTGCAACAGGTTGATTGCATTCCTTGCCTCTTCAGCAAACGCCATCCCTTCAGCCAAAGGGAGGGCGTCAAGCCTGGCAGCCGCCGCTATCATGTTCTCCAACGGGTTGGAATAATGGCCAGGTGGTGCCACAACGTGTCGCGGCAAAGGTCTGTTCCTCCATGGCGGGTCTAGTTGCCGCGGCACCTCTACCGCCCTAGTCACCATCGGTGGCGTACTTGCCTTAGCCACAGGAGTATTGAAAAGATTCCGAGGTTGGATAGGTAGTCTGACTTGAATCCTTCTATGCTGAACCGCCACCGATGCCCGCTGATCCAGATCAAAACAGAGAGCCTTCGCCCTCATGTGATCTGACTCAGCATTCATGTGAACTTGCATTGCATTGATATCCTCCTGGGCCTGAGTCATCTGTCCCTTGATCCGGTTAATCTCTGCATTGCCCTCCACCTGATTCTTGACTATCGCCTCTGTGGTCATCAGAGTCGCTAGTTCCTCCATGAGCCCCAGTAAAACTTGAGTCGGCGTCTTAGGAGGCTCAACGTCGGGTGGTGCCGCTTTTGCCGCTGCTCCGGAAGTCACTCCCTTAGAAGCCGGCGTCGGGCCTCCCATGAATACGACGGCTCGACTCGGCGGATCATAGGGCTCCGAAATACTATCACCATCGGCATAGCCCCCTAGCCCGCCATCATGAAGTTGATAGATTGAATCCGCGTCCTTGCTGGAAGATACTTCATTTGAGAAAGCCAAGGTCTCTCCCGACAAGGAATCCCCCTTGTCCTGCGTAAAGTCGATGAAAACACTCTTCTGCCCGGGTTGAACACGGGCGGGTGTCATGCACCAGGCCGGCTCGACAAGGTCGGTGTAGATGTCTGGCTCGGGTGTGGATCCGTCAATCTTGCCGATGAACACATGCATCTTGCTAATGGGAACCTGGTACCCGTACTCGATTGAGCCGGTTTCAGGCCCCATCCTGAATCGTCGATGTAGAGCTTGTCGCGACAACTCTTCGTCATCAAGCCGATGTCATATCCTTCAATCCCTGGAAGAGAGCCCTTCAAGAACTCAACACCACCGTGCTCTAGCCCCACGGTGGGTGCCAACTATCGTGGTTTTGTCACGGCATATGTCCGAAGACTTAGGTTCGAGGCCATCGCTAAGGTGGTGGACTCAAAGGGGTTGGTCGGGACGAAAGGCACAAATTTACCCAAGTTCGGCGCCTCTAGATGAGGTAAAAGCCTACGTCCTGCTTTCTGTGTATTGATTGGAGTGTCGATTACAAGGGAGCGGATTTGCTTGACCTAGCTCTCGATCAATTGGTTTCCGTCTAAGCCGTCCCCGGGTCTCACCTATATATAGGAGGTCAAGACCCTGGGTTACACAAGTCTCAAACCGACTCTTATAATGTGTCTGACTCCGTCTCTAAGCTGCCTTGCCTATTCTAGTAGGCTGTCTCCGGGTGGCTCACCTGCCCGGATCTTGTATCTTCTTCCCGTCTCTGGGCCTCCGTCTCAGCCCATCTGGTGAACCGCCGTGCGGCCCAATCTTCCTCTTCCAGCCCATATGATAACGAGCCGCCAGGTATGACCCGACCCCTCCTAGGTGGGTCTGACCACGGGTTTATATCCCCAATGGATTCGGTCGAAAGTTGGTGTGCGGTCTTAGTTTATTGTAGGTAGACCGCGTGCCAAATTTCCTCACAATCAGAGGTCGATTGTTACTAGAACGGTCAACCATAGAGGTACCGTCATCGGTTTATTATCGTGTCATGGGCCGCAATCTCCCTCTTTCCTCAACCCACAACCCCCATTTGCACAACCCACTAGGCCAACCCTAGCCCCCCTCTGATTGAGACCGTCAGATCGCGATCGAAGAGCTCGAAAACGCCCTAAACCCCCAAACCCTAGCCCCTTTCCTATTTAAACACCCCTAACCTGCCATTATGGGATCCCTAGCCCTCAACCAACCTCTAGCCCCCCTCCACCCCAGAATCCGTGCCTGACCGACCAGCCACCGCCATTTGGCGGCCAGCCAGCCACCCAGTGCCGCCGCCAGCCGCGCCTCCAACCACCCATGTCATGCCACGTCGCCCTTAACTCCCTACTCCCCATCGAGGCCCGAAGCTGTCCTGCCCCGGGCACAACCCGAGCCCGAGGGAAGCCACTCTCTGCCCGAGCCCCAAGGTTCCCCATGCCGCAGCTTCCCAGCATTGGACCATGCCATGTCCTCGCCCGTTGGAGCCCCGGGCCACGTCACCTAAGGCCAGCCCCGCGGCCTCTCCCCTTCTTTCCTCTATCCTCCCGTTCTCCTCACCTCACCCCTCTCATTGCCACTCTCCGCGCAAGATCCCCCATGGCCTCAAGCCCGTTGCTTCCGCACCATGATCGAACCTGGCAGCCGCAACCCTTCGCCGACCAGATTCGGGCTGGAGACGACCGGATCCGTTGCTACCTAAGCCATTCCCGATGCCCCCAGCCAGAATCCGTGCTAGAGACCCTCCCGCAAGACGCGCTCCCACGCGTACATGGCGCCTCCTCCTCTAGTTCAGGAGGGAGACGATGCCTGAGCGGGCCCCTTGAACCCCCGGGGCACCTGTGGGCCCCATCACCAAGGCCCAGCTAAGAGGCCGAGACAACCTCTCCATCGACCAGCCTTATAGGCCCAAGGTGAGCTCCCCTCCAGCCTTGTCCATTGCCCAGTGCGATTTTAGTTATCCTATGCTCACAGTTTGGGTCCATTTGGTTTTTTTAATAGCAGGGAAATGTATGTTTTTAAAAATGTCAATAAGTAATTAACCGTGCATCGTGTTGAAATTTTTTATATATGTAAAATGTGTAACATTTCATGTAGATTCACAATATCCAACTTCAACATGTGTTTAAAATGTTTAAACTTGTTGTTTTCTTAAATTTGTGTAAATAACTTGCTAATAGGTTATGCCATAAACATGCATAATTAATTGTGAGATATTTTCCTAGTTGAACCTATACATGTTATATATGTCTTCGGGGTTGAAAAATTCATAGAATTTATCTATGCAACTTGTTTTGTCATTTGAGCACTTTTGTGTGCATGATATTTTGCTGTAATGCCCTTTTGTTATTTTCTCGTGATTAAATCTATGCATCACATGAATTATTTTTGAACATGAGATATGCCCTTTGACATGTGCACTAGCCCTTGGTCTTTTGTTTGCCATGATAATTCATGGTTAGGTGTTATTTTCTTGTTGTCAACACGCTAAAAAATGTTGCTGTTTTGATATGCCCAAATAATTCTAAGTCTGGAATCTGAAATATTTTGTTGTTGTCTTGCCATGTGTTTTGCTATTGATCTACAACCCCTTTGGGGTTGCTGCAATGTAGTTATTTGTAGTGCATAATGTCCTCTACCATGTAGTTAATTTTCATGCCATAATATGCCCCATAGCATATAGTTTGATTGATGCCAATATGCGTTCGTGATAAAAAATGCTCAGTTAAAAACTGGTATTTTGTCTAAGTTCTTAAATACTGATTCAACATGCCATCTTGTGAGCTCAATTGCCATTGATCCTTGCTTCCATTCATGTTGTTGTAGTTAGATGGATTGTTGTGCATCATGTAGGCTACATCACCATTTCTTTGTTGTGCATTTTAGGTGGCTATAGATTGTTGAATTGTGGGTTGCAATATGCTATGTTGCTGTTTTGGACAGATTATAACCAAAACTCGTATTGGTGATTGTGGTTGAACTGTTTCTCCGTTTTGCACCATGCCATACATGAAACTTGCTTAGAATATCATTTAGTTTCGTAATATATTGCTGCATTCATGATTTGAAATGTTTGTGGTTGTCAAATTCATGCATTGTTGAATTCATGTCATATTATTTTGTGTGTATCATAACTTTTAGACTATAGGTCCGTTTGAGATGTTCCATATATGTAAATTGACTAGAATGATGTGTAGAATTGCTTGGTGAACTTTATTTTGCTGTTTAACAAATATAAAGCATGGCTAGTTCAGATCTGGAACAATTACGAAATTATTATATGTGGTCGTTTCGGAAATACTATATATTGTTTCCGGCCTCATTTAAGATGCCTAGGCATATAGTTTATTCATGCTTCATCTCTTGCCATGTTAAACAACATTTAATATTGTCATGTACCTAATCTTGAGTGAACTAAGTAGTTCAAGGGTGGATTTTTGTAAATATGCATCTCTTTGCATATTGAACTTCACTTAATGTGTAGTATTTGATTGTTGTGATTGTCGTGCCTTGCATATTTAAACCAGACCTGCATCATAGTTGTTTGCGCATGATGTCATGCATATGTAGTGGTGTTTATAGTGTGTTGATTGTTTGTTCTGGATTGCTTCTTCTCGATAGAGTTACGAAAGCATTCGGAGTGTGAGGATTCGTTCATCTACTTCACGGATCGTCTTCTTCACAGACTCGTTCTTCTTCCAAGCGTGATCTCAGGCAAGATTAACATTTCCCTGGATACCACTATTATCATTGCCATGTTATTCATCTCGCTTCTACCATTATGTCACGTTACCTACCACTTGTATGTCAAGCCTCCCAACATTTCCATGATAAGCCTCTAACCCCTTCACATCCCGGCAAATCTTAGTTTGGCTATGTCATCGCTTGCCCAGACCTTCTTAAAGTGTTTCCAGTTGTAGGTGCAATTGCTTCCATGTGAAAACATGGACCTAATGAGATATCACAATATTATTGCTATATAATTTAATGCACCTATATACTTGGTAAAAGGTGGAAGGCTTGGAATTTTGCTTGGTGTTTTGTTCCACTTTTTCTGCCCTAGTTACTTGTGAACCGGTGTTATGTTCCATATCGAGCACTCCTAACACCCTTGGGGTTGTTATGGGGGACCCCTTGGTAATGTGTTTTGGGATAAAGCTCTTTTGGCAAGGCCCAACATTGGTACCACATTTTCCCAACATAATTATATTGATAATTAGTTTGACACATAGCGAGTTAGCACTACCCGAGGTTCGTTATTCAACATAATACAGGGCGGAGTACCGCTGGTGCTGGTCCAAACTAGAGCACCATCCAGGTTACCTGGGGCAACTCAGGACGTCAGTTACTGTACGTTTAGCTCATCTGCCGTGTCTTGAGAATGAGATACGTGGCTCCTATCGGGATTGTCGACATGTTGGGAGGCCTTGTTGGATTTGTTTTACCTTTCTCGAATGTCTTGTGTACCGACTCCAAGGATACTTTGGGCTATCTTGAGGTTGAGGTTTTCTGGTGCAGCTTGTGATAATTTGTGATGGACTAGTTGGAGCACCACTGCAGGTTTAAATCTTTCATGAGAGTCATGCCCATGATTAAGTGGCAATTTGAAAATGTTGTTTAACACCCGGTCATAGCAAACTTGAAGTAAAGTCAAATAAAATACACCAACCGTGTGCGTAACCGTGACTGTCTCTTCTTGTGAGGTCTTCACCCAAGAGATAACGTGATGGGGTTATATTGACGTAAGTTGGTGTTCAGGATCACTTAGTGATCATTACTAGTTCACGTCCGTTATGCATAGACCACCCACCTTAGTTTCTGTATTCGTAAGTTAGCCACTCAAATAAATGCCTAGTGCTAGCTACAGCCTCGCCACTTAACTATACCTCACTCATTAAGATTTGATAGTCTTGATACCCTTGGAAATGAGATTGTTGAGTCTCTGTGGCTCACGGATTACTACAACAACACTTGCAGGTACAGTTAATGCGATGCTTTTACATGAGAGTGATGCTTGTTTGACTTGGAGTTCTTCTTCATCGATCTAGGATGGGTTCTAGGCGGCAGCCTGGGATATCAAGGATGGATGTCATTTTATCATTTGATTTCGTTCGTAGTCGAACCCTGCTCTTCTGTATGATGTTTGGATATGTTGTTGTATTGATGTGATCTTGATGTAGCTTGTGGTGAGTGTAATCCAATTCCATATATTCATCTCTCTTGTACATGTACTTGTAATGATATTCATTCTTGCGAAATGACGAGATGCGCTTCTATCCATGTCGTGGCCCTTGAGCCAAAATAAGGATAGGATCGCATCTTGGGCGTTACAAGTTGGTATCCGAGCCTATACCGACCTAGGAGCCCCTTGATTGATCGAACTTGGCTGAGTCGAGTCTAGTGAAAAACTATTTTGAGTCTAGTTATATCAGAGAGTAGGTTTCTTTTACTCCTCTTATGTACTCTCGTGAGGAATCCTGGCATAGGAATATTAGTTCTACTCCTCTTCTTACTTAATTTTTTAGGATCACGCGTGTATTTTGGAATCTCTATGATACCGATGTGATGGAGTTCTGTACTTGGTGCCACGTGTTACCGAGGAGTAGAGCTCTAGGGAATTCAAGTAGTTACCTAGGATTATCGTTCCGACAAATACAAATTGGTATGCATTTGTTTCTGTCTTAATTTTCATGCCTCATCCTTTTTTTTGTTTAGGAATATGGTAATTCAAGTTGCGTCGATGTCAAGTGATGATTTCATATCTTTCTTCAGAAGTGTTCTCATATTTCTGTGGGAATGATAATTATTTTTCTCAATCAAGTTATCATATCAATTCTTTTCATCCGATGTCCTTCTTTTCAAGATAATTCAATGCTTGCAAGATCAATCCTCATTTTCTTTCCGGATTTCTTTTCATCCGTCCTATGTTGTCTTTTCCCTCCACCCTCCAGGCCTTTTTCTCCAATGATTAAATTCTCATCCAAGTGCCTTTCTTTTCATTGATTCTTTCGCTATCTTTTCTTCCGTATTGTATCTGATGATTCATCTGAAGATGCCCCAGTGTTAAGTTCACCATTCTTCGTCTTGTTTTCTTCAACGGTGAATTCAATTCAACCTCTTGATTTTCATTGTCCCCTTTTTGTTCGTTAAATGTTTTTCAGGTCGGAAATTCCTATTCAAGCCTCTCTCGTTCGCCTCTCTCTATTCTATCCGGAGTGCTGAAGATATCTCAGAAGTCTTGTGTTTTCATTCAACCCTTCCAAATTATTTCAAGGTTGTCACCTCATTGAGTTTTCATTTGTGGCAGTGCAATATGTTTCTAAGCAATCATTTCAATGGTGGTTTGTTTTCAGTGAGCCTATAACCCACAGATTTTCCCCAGGATCTTACCTGGCTCTTTGATGTTTTCCGGAGATGTCAAGTTCTTTTAAAATATGAGGTAAGTATGAATTCCATCAGTCATATTCCTTCTCCAAGATCGTTTTCAAATTAATTTTCATCATTGCTCAACCTTTCCTTATTCATTGTTCGGGGGTGTCTCAGTGATTCATGTTGTTGTTTCTCGTCATCATTCTCAACTTGAAGACCGAAGAAGAGTTTCTCCTAAATCTTCTCTATTCTTTTGAAGATTTGTCATCTCAGCTTCGTGCTATCCTCTCAAATTGTGTTCGATCATGAGTATTTCTTCCAAATCTATCCGGAGCATTCCAGAGTTGTTTTCATTTCTCGATCCTCCGAAGGCCATCATTTCTGAAGATTTTCTCGCTCTCAGTTTTCAGCTTTCGTTCTCAAATTCTTCTCAATTGTTATTCCTTCGTTCATATATCAATTATTCTGGTGCTTCATTCAAGATTTCTCTAGGCGGATCATGATCTCTCTCTAGGCGGATCAAGATCTCTTCATTCTCATGTCTTGTATCTCCATTCATTTGTAGTATCCCTATTAATTTCAAATTCTTACCGGTGTATCTTTGAAGACTTCTTCAAGATTGTGCCCAATCTCTTTTCAATCTTTTCAAAACAATAAGTAGTATGCAATCCGTTGCTTGTCATCAATTTAACTTGGTGAAGGATAATCATAACATAATTCTTATTATTGTTTCATCAAGTGATTTCAGTTGTTCTTTCAGAGTTGTTCATGATATCAAATTCTCAATTTGAAGTTCTTTAACTTTTCTTTTCTAGAGTTCCAAGCTTTCTCGAGTATCTCATCGCAAAGCTTCATCTAAATCTATTCAAGGTCAAAATCTTATTGTTTTCAACCTTCACTTATTTCATCATTCTTCTATTTACGGAGGTTCTCATGGTGGTTCTTCAAGGGTTAAGATCATTCTTGAGTATTCCTCAAGATTCTTGTTGGAGAGGCTCAAGTCTTCTTTATCTTGCATTTCAAAGTGCAATTTTTTTCTCCCTTATCTTTTTAGGTGGTGTTACGACATTCTTGATTCATGAGGAGTCTCTAAGAGAAGTTGTCAAGAATAAGATATGGAAACCCATCATTTCTTTCTTGGAGTTATCTTGGATTGGACTTGCCCTAAAGCTTTTCCCAAGGATTGTTTCTATTATGGTGTTTATAAATGATCCAAGTGCTCTATGTATTCTCTTGGTGTATGAAGTTTTTCATATCTTGCTGCTCGCAAGTAATCTTGTTTCCCATAGTGGCAGGTTTACAACTCATAATTTTGGGACATTTTCCATAAGCCCACTACAAGCTAAATCTTTTCGTTGTTGATTTTCCAACAACTCCGTTCAGTTCTTGTGCTCTTTATGATTCATTTGTGGTAGAAGTTGTCATTTTCTTCTCCATTCTTTTCCTTCCGTCGATCTAGCTTCTAGTCTTTTGTTTAGGAGGCTTTGTGATGTCACTCTCTTTGAACGATCATATCGTTCTGTCAAGATCATGTTCCTTCTTTGCTTATCCATTTAACCAGAGTGTTGCCCAAATTTCGTTTGAATTCTTGCTTGTTCATCGTGTCATTCTTCATCTCTGTGCAATCTTCAAGAATCATTGGTTTCACTCATTTGTCAAAGAAGCAAATAAGTCTTACCTCTTCCTTTCTTATTCCTCCCCCTTCTCATCCTAAGATCTTGGGGCGAGATCTCTTGTTACTGGAGGAGAGTTGTAACATCCCAAGACCGATGCTCCACAAGATTCCCTTTTTTCTATTCTTGTCATGTGATTCATTTGGTTGTCGCATTCATCATCGCATCATTCACATCACATGCATAGCTTCATCTCTCATTTTTGTAAACTTGTATTCGTTCGTAGCTATCGGTTCTCTCAGTTCATGTCGTCGACCGATTCGAGAGCAACCACACTTTCATGTGCCCGTGGCATCGTAAAATATTGTTTTTAAAAATGCTTGTAAAATTTCTCGAATTGGATCGAAAGTTGGCATGTGGTCTTTATTGTAGGTAGACCGGCTGCCAAGTTTCCTAGCAATCTGAGGTCGTTTTTTACCCGATGGTCAACCGTAACGGCACCGTCATCGGTTTATTATCGAATGTTGTCGGTGATTTAAAACTTGTGTCACGGGCCGCAATCTCCCTCTCTCCTCAACCCACAACTCCCTCTGCATAGCCCACTAGGCCTACCCAGCCCCCTCTGATTGAGACCGTCAGATCGCGATAGAAGGGCTCAAAAACGCCCCCAAAGCCCCAAACACCAGCCCCTTTCCTATTTAAACACCCCTAACCTGCCATTTTGGGATACCTAGCCCTCAACCAACCTCTAACCTCCCTCCACGCCAGAATCCGCGCCTGGCCAACCAGCCATGCCACTTGGTGGGCAGCCAGCCACCCAGTGCCACCACCAGCCGCGCCTTCAGCCACCCACATCGCGCCACGTCGCCCTCAGCTCCCTCCTCCCCATTGAGGCCCGTTGGGGCCCGAAGCTGGCTCGCCCCAGGCCGAACCCGAGCGCAAGGGGAGTCACGCGCTGCCCGAGCCTCGAGCTTCCCCTCGCCAGAACTTCCAAGTGTCGTACCATGCTGCGCCCTCGCCTGCCGGAGCCCCGAGCATGTCTCCGGAGGCCAGTCCCGTCGCCTCTCCCCTCTACTCCCGTTCTCCTCACCTCACACCTCTCACTGTCCCTCTCCATGCAGGATCTGCCATGGCCTCAAGCCCATTGATGTCATGCCGTGACCGGACCTGGCAGCTACAACCCTTCCCCGGCCAGATCCGGGCCATAGACGACCGGATTCCTCGCTGCCTGACTCATTCCTGACGTCCCCCGTCGGAATCCGTGCCGAAGACCCTCCCGCAAGCCGCACCCCCGCGCGTACATGGTGCCACCCCCTCCGGTTTGGGAGGGAGATGGCGCCCGAGCGCGCCCGTTAACCGCTCGGGGCCCTGTGGGCCCCATCGCTAAGGCCTAGCTCAGAGGTCCAGACAGCCTCTCCACCGACCTGATCTTCTAGGCCCAAGGTGAGCTCCCCTCCAGCCTTGTCCATCGCCCACTAGCATTTTTTAATTGCAGGGAAATGTAGTTTTTTAAAAATGCCAATAAGTAATTAACCGTGCATCGTGTCGATATATTTTATATATGTAAAATGTTTAAAATTTCATGTAGATTCACAATATCCAGTGCCAACATGTTTTTAAAATGTTTACACTTCCTGTTTTCTTAGCATAATTAATTGTGAGATATTTTCCTACTTCCACCTATACATGTTATATATGTTTTCGGGTAGAAAAGTTCATAGAATTTATCTGTGCAACTAGTTTTGTCATTTGAGAAGTGTCGTGTGCATGTTATTTTGCTGTGATGCCTTTTTGTTATTTTCGTGTGATTAAATCAATGCATCACCTGAATTATTTTTGAATATGAGATATGCCCTTCGACATGTGCACTAGCCCCTGGTCTTTTGTTTTCCATAATAATCCATGCTTAGGTGCTATTTTTCTGTTGTTAACATGCTAAAAAATATTGTTGTTTTGATGTGCCCAAAATAATTCTAAGTCTAGAATCTGTAATATTTTGTTGTTGTCTTGCCATGTGTTTTGCTATTGATCTACAACCCCTTTGTGGTTGGTGCAATGTAGTTATTTGTAGTGCATAATGTCCTCTACCATGCTGTAAATTTTCATGCCATAATATACCTTGTAGCATATAGTGTTTTTGCTGCCAATATGCCTTCGTGATAAAAACTCCTCTCTCAAATACTGGTATTTTCACTAAGTCCTTAAATACTGATTCAACATGCCATCTTGTGAGCTCAATTTCCATTGATCCTTGCTTCCATTGATGTTGCTGTAGTTAAATGGATTGTTGTGAATCATGTAGGCTAAATTACCATTTCTTTGTTGTGCATTTTGGGTGGCTGTAGCTTGTTGAATTGTGGGTGGCAATATGCCATGTTGCTGTTTTCGACAGATTATAACCAAAACTCATATTGGTGATTACATGAAACTTGCTTAGAATATTGTGTAGTTACATACTATATTGCTGCATTAATGATTTGAAATGTTTGTGGTTGACATTTTCATGCAGTTTTTGCATTCATGTCATATTATCTTGTGTGTGTCATAACTTTTAGACCGTAGCTCCGTTTGAGATGTTCGATATATTTAAATCGACTAGAATGACGTGAAGAATTGCTTGGTGCACTTTATTTTGCTATTTAACAAATATAAAACATGGTTAGTTCAGATCTGGACCAATTTCGAAATTAACATATGGGGTCATTTCGGAAATACTATATATTGTTTCCGGCCTCATTTAAGATGCCTAGGCATATAGTTTATTCATGCTTCACCTCTTGCAATGTTAAACAACATTTAATATTGTCGTGTACCTAAATTGGAGTGAACTAAGTAATTCAAGCATGGAGTTTCGTCAATATGCAACTTGTTGCATATTGAACTTCACTTAATGTGTACTATACTATTGTTGTGATTGTCGTGCCTTGCATATTTAAACCGGGCATGCATCATAGTTGTTTGCGCATCATGTCATGCATATGTGGTGGTGTTTATAGGTTGTTGATTGTTTGTTTCGTATTACTTCTTCTCGATAGAGTTTCGAAAGCGTTCAGAGTGTGCGAATTTGTTCGTCTACTTCATGGATTGTCTTCTTCATTGACTCGTTCTTCTTCCAAGCGGGATCTCAGGCAAGATGACCATTTCCCTGGATACCACTACTATCATCGCCATGCTAGTTGTCTCGCTTCTATCGTTATGTCATGTTACCTACCACTTGTATGTCAAGCCTCCCAATATTACCATGATAAGCCCTAACCCCCTCCACATCGCAGCAAACCTTCATTTGGCTATGTTACCGCTTGGTCAGCCCTTCTTATAGTGTTTCTAGCTGTAGGTACAATTGCTTCCATGTGAAAACATGGACCTTTTGAGATATCACAATATTGTTGCTATTTAATTTAATGCACATATATACTTGGTAAAAGGTGGAAGGCTTGACCTTTTTCTCGGTGTTTTGTTCCACTTTTTCCGCCCTAGTTACTTGTGAACCGGTGTTATGTTCCATATCGAGCGCTCCTAACTTGCTTGGGATTGTTATGGGCCCCTCTTGATAATTTGTTTTGGGATAGAAGTCTTCTGGCAAGAGCCAACACTGGTACTACATTTTCCGAACATAATAATACTGATAATTAATTTGACGCATAGGGAGTTCGCACTACCCGAGGTTCGTTATTCAACATAATACAGGGGCGCCAATGCTACTGGTGCCGGTCCAAACTAGAGCATTGTGCGGGCTACCTGGGGAAACTTGGGACGTCAGTTACCATACGCTTCGATCATCCGCCGTGTCTTGAGACCGATATACGCGGCTCCTATTGGGATTGTCGACACGCCGTGTGGCCTTGCTTGATTTATTTTACCTTTCTTGAATGTCTTGTGTGCCGTCTCCAATGATACCTTTGGCTATCTCGAGGTTGACATTTTTTGGAGCACCCCTGCAGGGTTAAATCTTTCATGAGAGCCGGGGCCACGGTTAAGTGGCAACATGGAAATTTTGTTTTACACACGGTCATAACAAACTTGAAGTAAACTCAAATAAAGTACACCAACCGTGTCCGTAACCATGACTGTCCCTTCTTATGAGTTCTGCATCCAAGAGAGAATAGTGTGGGTTTATTTTTGATGTAAGTAGGTATTTAGGATCACTTAGTAATAATTACTAGTTCACGTCCATTATGCGTAGACCACCCACCTACCTTTTTTGTATTCGTAAGTTAGCCACTCAAATAAACGCTTAGTGCTGCCTGCAGCCTCACCACTTAACCATACCTCACCCATTAAGCTTTGCTAGTATTGATACCTTGGAAATGAGATTTCGGAGTCCCTGTGGCTCACATATTACTTCAACAATAGTTACAGGTAGAGCTAATGCGATGCTTTGACATGAGATCGATGCTTGTTTGATTTGGAGTTCTTCTTCATCGGTCTAGGATGGGTTCCAGGCGACAGCCTGGGATAGCAAGGATGGGTCATTTTATCGTTTGATTTCATCCGTAGTCAGACCCTGCTCTTCTGTATGATGTTTGAATATGTTATTGTATTGATTTGATCTTGATGTAGCTTGTGGCGAGTGTAAGCCAATTCCATATGCTCATCTCTTCTATACATGTACTTGTAATGATATCCATTCTTGCGAAATGACGAGATGCGCTTCTATCCATGTCGAGGCCCTCAAGCCCAAATAAGATATGATCGCATCTTGGGCGTTACATAGGAGACCACTCGAGTTACTTCATATGGATCTTTTTGGTCCCAATGCTTACAAGAGCCTTGGTAGAAACTCTTATGGTCTAGTTATAGTTGATGGTTTTTTCCAGATTTACATCGGTATTCTTTGTTGATGATAAGTCGTAGGTACAAAAGATCGTCAAGAAGTTTGCTTGCAAAGCGCAAAATCAATTTGAAGTGAAGATAAAAAAGGTTCAGAGTGATAACAGATCTGAGTTGAAGAACACCCACATGGATACCTTTCTTGACAAAGAAGGTATTTCACATGAGTTCTTGGCTACGTACACGCCTCAGGTAAAATGGAGTTGTTGAGAGGAAGAACCGAAATCTCATTGAGATTGCAAGAATGATGCTTGATGAATATAATACTCCAAGAAACTTTTGGGCAGAAGCCATGGAAACAATGTGTCATGCCACAAACCGACTCTACTTGCACAAGCTTCTTGGTAAAACAACATACAAGCTACTCACCGGTAACAACCCCAAGTTGGATACTTTCGGGTATTCACATCTAAGTGCTATATTCTTTATAAGCATCATCGTACTAAATTTGTTCCTAAATCTCATGAAGGTTTCCTCTTGGTTGTGGATCGAACTCTCACACTTACCGTGTCTACAACAACTTCACTCGAAAAGTTGAAGAGACGGTAGATGTGAAGTTTGGTGAATCTAATGGTTCGCAAGTCGAACAATTGCCAAATGATGTAGTAGATAAGGATCCTTCGGAAGCTATCCAATACTTGTTCATCGGCAAGATTCGTCCCAAGGAGGTGTAGGAAAGTAGTTCATCAACCCAATGTGGAAGATCCTACTTTGCATCAAGGTGACCAACAAAACAACATGGAAGCATCCACAAGTGGGAGATGACAAGATGAAGAGGAGGAGGAAGTACACCATGAGGATCCACCACAACGTCATTCACCACCACCTCAAGGATACGACAACTTCGGCAACAACAAAGATGAAGGAGATGATGATGTAGAAGCTCCACCATCCAACAAGCCAAAGCTACCCCGAGTTCGAGCAAGAGTGACCAAAGAACCATCATCTAAACCAAATATTTAGTGACATACAAATCGGGAGAATTACATGCTCTAAAACTCGCATAGATAATTTTTGTGATCATTATTCTTTCATATCTAGCATTGAACCTTTGAAGGTTGAACAAGCTCTTGAAGACCCAGATTGGATAAACGCTATGTATGAAGAGCTGCACAACTTCGAGAGGAACGGAGTGTGGACACTCGTGGAGAAGCCGAAGGATGAGCACAACATCATCAGTACGAAATGGATGTTTCGTAACAAGCAAGAGGAAGAAGGTCAAGTTGTACGCAACAAGGCGCGTCTCGTAGCCCACAGATATACGCAAGTCAAAGGTATGGACTACGGTGAGACCTATGCTCTCGTTGCTAGACTCGAAGCTATTAGAATTCCTCTTGCTTATGTGAATCACCATGATATCACTATTTACCAAATGGATATCAAAAGCACCTTTTTAAATGGAGAAATAGAGGAGGAAGTCTTTGTTAACCAACCTCCAGGATTTGTGAATCCTAAGAAACTTGACCACGTCTACAAACTTTGCAAAGCTTTATATGGTCTTAAGCAAGCTCGTCGTGCTTGGTATACATGCCTAACAAAGATTCTTATTGAAAAATTGTAATAGCACATTTCCCCATGTGTAGTTTTGGTAATTGATGACACCCCTATGGACTAATGGTTGCCTTGGATTATATTTGAAGGATTTGTCCATAGGCACTTCTTGAAGTCCATCTGTTGGGTTTCAAGGAGCTTATATGATGACCAAGGTGGTATTAAAGTTTTATCCAAAGATTTTTCATGCGAGAGTTGAGATTATTGCAATCATGTCTTGAAGAACAAGATTGTGTGATTATTCATGTTTACCTTCAAGACATCATGTTTATGAAGAGAGAAGATAAGATACATGGTTGATCAGGACTAAGTCAAAAAGTGAATCAAGTTGATCAACACACAAAGCGTACAAGATATATCGAGAGGGATCAAGGGATCCCACGGTATGGTAAGTATTGTCCATTACACTTTGTGTACTAACCCATGGTCTGCGTGAGAGTTCTTTGTGGGGTTAGGTATATTTCCATGGGCTTGCATCAATAGGAAGATCCCATACATCCCATGGAAGATGACATCAAGTGGTGATCGTCATCAAGGTTGGGGTGTGCAAGCTGAAGTGAATCATCATGGAGATATCATGCGTGATGCTTGTCGTTCATTGTGGTGACAATGGACTTGTGAAGATGTGGCGAAGAGTGGCTCACCCATAGTGGAGTATGGGGGAGAAATCTACTAATCTTAATCAAGCCGACGCAATCAAGAAAGGCGGTCAATCTTGAGGAAGTCAAGAGCGTCACCATCTAGCGTAAGTGGACTATGCGCAAGGCAGTGGTAGTTGGGAGACCGGGTTATAGGATCGATAGCCATACTATCAAGGGGGCTCTCAAGTGAGTAGCTTGATCATATCGTTCGTTGAGATCTCAAACCATTGTATTCTTGGCATCAACATCTTTCTTGGTTCTTGGTTGGCTTTTCTCTCCAATGATTCTTGATAGTTCTTGAGGGAAAAGAGAGAGGAGATCTAGATCCACATTTCCACCAATCGCTTTCTCCTATATGTGAGGGGAAGCCCTTGGATCAAGATCTTGGAGTTCTTCGTGTTCTTCTTCGTTTTTCCTCTCATTTCATCCATAACATTTGTTGTTGTTGTGGGATTTGGGAAAGAAGGACTGGGGCACTCTGTGTGCCCTTGCCATTGCATTTGGTGCATAGGTTTGAGTTCTCCATGGTGATACGTGGAAGTGAGAAGTTGAGAAGCTTATTACTCTTTGGTGTTTGAGCACCCTAGAGCTATTTCTTTCTGGTGCCTTGGCGCCCTAGACAGTTTGTGGTGTCTCGGAGCTCAATCATTGTGGTGTAAAGCTCCACGCAAGCGTCGGGGTCTCCAATTATGTTGTGGGGATTGTCCCGAGCAATTTGTACGGGAACCGGTGACCGCCCCAAGGGTTGCCAAAGTGTATGGGTACCGGTGACTGCCCCAAGGTTGCCATTTGTACCGGCTCGGTGATCGCCCTCAAGGGTCCCTTAGTGGAATCACGATATCTTGCATTGTGCGAGGGCGTGAGGAGATTACGGTGGCCTTAGTGGCATCTTGGGGTGCATTGTGCCTCCACACCGCTCTAAATGGAAATTAGCATCCGCAAGGGTGTGAACTTCGGGATACATCATCATCTCCACGTCCCTCGGTTATCTCTTACCCGAGCCCTTTTACTTATGCACTTTACTTTGTGATAGCCATATTGTTTCATGCTTTTTATCTTGCTGTCAGTTAGTTATTTATCTTGCTTAGCATAAGTCATTGGTGCACATAGGTGAGCCTAGTTTTTTTAGGTTTTGTGCTTGACATATTAAACATTAGTTTTATTCCGCAATTGTTCAAGCCTAAACCGTAATTATTTTCAAGTACCTATTCACCCCCGCTCTAGGCGACATCCACAACCTTTCAAAAAGGTTTTGAAATTGGTAAAATGGACGCAACCTTATTCACAAAGAGATTTACTGGTAAATTATTTGGATCTACTAACCCAGAGTTTAGTGAGAGTTTTGGAAGGTTGATGTTAGAGAAATATCAGATGTCTTTGATGTGTGAGCCGAATTTTTTTCCCTAGTCTACAAGTCAAGCAAATGAGAGAAGGTACATTTATCTTACAAACCAAGTACAGCAAGGACTTGATCAAGAAGTTCAACATGCAAGAGTGCAAAGGTATGAAAACTCCCATGCGTACTAGTGGACATGTTGATCTCACTAAGGAGGACGAACCAGTTGATCAAAAGGTTTATCGATCAATGATTGGTTCATTGCTATATCTATGTGCCTCTCGTCTCGATATTATGCTAAGTGTGTGCATGTGTGCCCGATATCAAACTGCACCTAAAGAGTGTCATCTTTTGGCCTTGAAAGGTATTGTGAGATATTTGATACATACAGCAAACTTTGGCATTCGGTATCCTAAGGGATCTTCCTTTAATCTTGTTGGCTACTCCGATTCAGACTATGCCGGTGACAAGGTTGATAGAGAATCCACCTCGGGTAAATGTCAATTTCTTGGTAGATCTCTTGTGTCTTGGTCCTCAAAGAAACAAAATTCGGTATCTTTATCTACTGCCGAAGCTAAGTATATTTCCGCTGGATCGTGTTGTGCGCAATTTCTATGGATGACAAAAATACTTAAGGAGTATGAAATCCATATGAAAAACGTTCCATTACTTTGTGAAAATGAAATTGCTACGAAGATTGGTCATAATCACATGCAACATTCTTGAACTACGTATATTCAAGTTCGACATCATTTCGTTCATGATCATCGTGCCAAAGGAGACATTAATCTTAAGCCTGTTCATACTAACAAGCAATTGTCCGATATCTTTACTAAGCAACTTGATGAAAAAGTATTTTGTCACTTGAGGAGTGAGTTGAACATCATTGATGCTTCAAACTTGAGCTAAGCTCACTCGGATGCATGCAAGGGATGAGATTACTTAACCATTCCATGCTATCATTACCATGAACTTCATGTATCTTGGAATTCTATGCTCCCTTCTAACCCTTTTGTGGTTACTTGTAAGAACAACACTCCACAAGATTGCCATCAACTCATATCTTGAGCACTCTTGTCATTACCAAGTATCCACAATACTCTTTGGTCATGGAATGAAGGAGACAACAAAACATATCCTTGACATGTATTTGAATTCTCAATTGGAATCAACCTACAATTGATATCATGTCATTTGTATATATATCTTGTTCTTCCTTGCGTGACTAACCTATGTAGGTGATAAGTGATCCAAAACAAGAAGGATTGCTCCCAACTCAAGATGAACTTCATCAACCATGAGCATCCTCATCAATTTCACCTACAAGCCATGTCATCAACATCACTCAAAGGTATGTACTCATATCCTTGATATAGCTTTACGCCAAGTCATGGGATAAAGCAACTCAAGCGATATGAAGCCATAAATGCTTAAACAAAAAATGGTAACCCCATTTTGATCTTAACGATGAGTATGACATATGATCAAGTATTCTTACTTGACTCCTTAAGTCAATATACTCTAATATAGGTGACCTAGTCACCACCCATCTTCTAGTTATAAGAATTGAATGGAGATTTTCTGTTTTGTTGCTCATTGACATTTCCATTCAACTCTAACCTAGATGAAAATTCATTGCAAATTTTTCAAAAATTCATTGCAAATCTTTCTGAAAATTCATTGCAAATCCTTCTGAAAATTCATTGCAAATCCTTGTGACTCGTTTGAGACCTTCTGAAAAACTACATTTGACAAAATAGCCAAAAATCGTTTTGACAAGTTTTTGTTTCCAATTTAGGAGTCTCCGATTCCAAAAACTCGGTCTCACCGATATTGCAATCATACTGCAAAATCACATATCGATGTTGCCGATACCTTTTGTCTCGGAGTCACTGATAACACCCAAGTATAGGGGGTCGCAATAGTTCTCGAGGGTAGAGTATTCAACCCAAATTTATAGATTGGACACAAGGGGAGCCATAGAATATTTGAGAGTATTGGCAGTTGATTTGTCAATTCAAGCACACTTGGACATAAATATCTGCAGCAAGGTGATCAATAGAACAGTAATATGATAGTTCGATAGCAGTGGTAATAGTAACAATAGCGGTAAAAGTAGCCGCAATAGTTTTATAGCAAGTGCAACAGTAACAACAGTAATAGTAACTTAGAAAGATCAATAAGTGGAAAACTCGTAGGCACTAGATCGGAGTATTTGTTGGATGATATTCATCATATAACAGTCATAACCTAGGGCGACACAGAACTAGCTCTTGTTTGTCAGTGTAATGTAGGCATGTATTCTGTACATAGTCATACATGCTTATGGAATAGAACTAGCATGGAAACTTTTGTCCTACCCTCCCATGGCAGCGGGGTCCATAAGTAAACTAAGGGATATTAAGGCCTCCTTTTAATAAAGAACCGGAGCAAAGCATTAACACTTAGTGAATACATGAACTCCTCAAACTACGCTCATCACCGTGAAGTATCCCAAATATTGTCACTATGGGGTTGACGGATCATACCACGTAATTGGTGCATAGGACTAGGCAAGATCGGATCAAGAACATAGATATAATGATGAGAACATAAATGGTTCAGATCTAAAATCATGACACTAGGGACCTAGTAACAAGCATTAAGCAAGGCAAAGTCATAGCAACATCAATCTTAGAACATAGTGGATAACAGGGATCAAGCCCTAACAAAACTAACTCGATTACATGATTAATCTCATCCAAATCCTCACCGACCAGGAGGACTATGAAGGAATTACTCACTCCCGATGGGGAGCATCATGGAATTGGCGATGGAGAAGGGTTGATGATGACGACGACGGAAGATTCCCCTCTTCGGAGCCCCAAACGGACTCCAAATCTGGCCACCTGATGAAGAACAGGAGGCGGTCGGCTCCATATCGAGAAACGAGGTATAACTCTCTCTTTATTTTTTCAGAGAATTGTGAATTTATAGCGTTGGAATCAGGGTCGGGGGACCCACGATGTGTCCACCCTCCACGAGGCCTCGCCAGGGGGCCTGGCGCCCCCTGGTGGAGGGTGGGCACCCTGGGCCCACACTCAGGTGGATTCTGGCTCCACAATCCCTCAAATATCCCAAAATAAATCTCCAAAAAGTGTCACTCCGTTCCGAGAATTTTATTTCTGCACAAAAACAACACCATGGTAGTTTTGTTGAAAACCTCGTCAGTCTGGGTTAGTTTCATTCAAATCATGCAAATTAGAGTCCAAACCAAGAGCAAAAGTGTTAGGACAAGTAGATACGTTGGAGACGTATCAGCTCCCCCAAGCTTAAATGCTTGCTTGTCCTCAAGCAATTCAGTTGACAAACTGAAAGTGAGAAAGAAAAACTTTTGCGAACTCTTTTGTTGTTGTTTACATATATATGCTTAAGTAGCACCCATGTTTTCAACAAAGATCATGAGTAACCATGTCAACAATAACTCTTAAAGACTATATTAACTCATATAAATGACACAAACAACTAACAAGCAGTAATAAGATATCTCAAGTGCAAACAATTTGATAAAACAATCATGATATAATATGACAATAGGGGTATCTCGCTAGCCCTTTCTAAGACCATAAAATATAAATACAGAGCACCTCCAAAGTTCAAGTAGTGAGTAAACAATGTAATTCATGGTAGAAAAGATCCAGTCATGATGCATCCAACATTCACTACACACAATGCATGAGAATGACAATAGTGCTCTCAGATCTGGCGCTTATTTTAGAAGGTGATGACTCAACATTAAAATAAATAGATAGACCATTTGCCGAGGGAAGCAGGGAATTATAGAGGTGCTAGAGCTCATGGATTAAATAAGAGATAAGTATAATTTTGAGGGGTACACCCTTCATGTCAACGTTACGACCAAGAGCTATCAATATCTTCCATGTTAAACAAATTAGTGGCGGTTCCCAAGCGGTAAAAGTAAATTTTTACTCCCCCTATGAGGGAGTCCTCGACTAAGGGGTCTTGAGGGCGCTGGCTTGTCTCCCAATAGGCCAGCCTAGTGGGCTGCATTCCGACTATCGCAGGAGGGGCCGGATACATCAAGACCCTGTGTTCTAGAAGGAAGCCCTGAAGGCGCGTCGTCCACTCCAAGTCAAGATGAAGAAATAGACATCTCCATCCCCGACAGGAGACCTACCATATGTAAACCCTAGGTACCCCCCGGTGCCTATATAAACCAGGAGAGTTTTAGATTGTAGGGCTAAGAAACTCATCTAGGGTTTTAGCTATCTAATCTCGAGATAGATCAACTCTGTAACCTTCATACCATCAATATAATCGAGCAGGACGTAGGGTTTTACCTCCATAGGATGGCCCAAACCTGGGTAAACATCGTCTCCTTCGTCCCTTGTTACCATTGATCCTAGTCTCACAGCTTGGAACCCGATACCCAAGATCCGCCGGTTTTCACATCGACATTGGTGCCTTCATTGAGAGTTCCTCTATGATCACCAAAGGAATCGATGGCTCGCGTTTTCATCAACGAAGAAGTCCCTAACATGGACCCCTTTGTCCCCGAACAGATCTTCGCTTTCGGCAGCATTGTGCTGCATGCTGACCCGATTGACCGTCTTGGACGAGTTGGGAGTTTCACCCCTGATCAAGATGTCAGATTCGGGAACCTAGAGTTCTCCGTAGACTCTCGAGGCGATCTTTCGCTAACAGGGATTGCAATCTCATCTGACGTGCCCGAAGACTCCGAGGCCTTAACCTCGGATTACGCTCTCGATCCCATCCACGGGACCAACCCCGACGATGATCTGGCATTTAGTCTGGATCCGGAGATAGCATCAGATGGCCGGGGACCAGTTCCTGCCGAACACACTCCTTGCATGGGATCCAGAGGTTAACTTCGAAAGCTCTGAGCAGATTGATACGATCGAGATCTCAACACTCCCCGAGGCTCTAGATTGGATCTTATCGATGAAAATTACTGACGACCCAACCCCGATCCATGTTCAGATCGGCCTTGAGGCGAGGCAAGAGGAGTTTTTCATCCCACCCACCACCCACTTGGTAGCAACTATCGAAGACTTAACCGATATGTTGGACTACGCCTCCGTGGAGGCAGAAGATATGGATGAAGAGGATTGCGCTCCCACCCCCGTCAACACCAAGCGATAGACTGGCACCTCCACCTACGACGTCTACATGGGGGATACTCTAGACGATAACGGTGAGCACACACCCACAAACAATGGCGATAAATCGGGAGAGGCATTGTCAAGGCGCCGGAAACCACGCAAACAATCAAAGGAAAAAAGGGAAGGGAAGCTATTGCTGGCTCTAGGGAAAGCGATACCTCGAAAGACCTTGGTGATCTTGATATCCCTCAGAAACTGCTAGAGGATGAGGAGAGGCCGAAGGACTAGTGCGACCCCGAGGATCCAAACAATTCCGAGGATGAAAACTACCTCCCCCAGTAGAGGAGGAGGATAGCCCGGAAGCTGGAAACTTCACCATCCCGAAAACCATCAGGATCAGGAACGGTTTGGGCAACAACTTATAGCCACTGCCCAAAGCCTGAAGGAAAAAGAACGACATCTTAAGCCCGAACAACATAACCTCAACGTTAGATGGACGAGGGTCCTATCAGCCGAGCAAGGATACGGTACAGGTCTATTGGACCAACCCAAGAGCTATCCATGTCGATGGCTGTTGCCACAATTGGACGACGAGCATCCTAATACGCCATCTCCCAAGCACACTACATTCGACCAGCCGGACCGCCCTCCGCGAGGACAAGATAGGACAGCTGATGACACTAGTTATAGGCTGACAACACCCCGCAGAAGGGGAAAAGAGCCAATAGAGCCCGATGACAGGTTTGACCTACGACGCAACCTGGACTATAGAACAGGTCATACAAGGTCCATCTACGGATCCACAGGGTACTCCCCCAATAGATGGGATGGGTACCAGCCTTGGCTCGATCGCAAAAATAGAGCTCGAGAATGATAACAGGCCAGAACAGACGCCGACTACCGGCGTGACATAGCCCGGGTCAGAGGCGCTGCCCACCTACTATGCTTCATCGATGAGGTGATGCAGCATCAATTCCTGGAAGGATTTAAACCCGTGAACATAGAGCAATACGACGGAACAACTAACCCAACAACATGGATTGATGACTTCCTCCTCCACATTCACATGCCACGAGGAGACGATCTATACACCATCAAGTATCTGCCCCTAAAACTCAAGGGGCCATCTCGGCACTTTCTAAATAGCCTCCCCGAAAATTTTATCTGATGCTGGCAAGATCTAGCGGATGCATTCCGGTCTAACTTCCGAGGCACCTATGTACGGCCGGCGGACTCCTCCGAGCTAAGCAACATTGTCTAGAAGGCAGAAGATTCCGCTCGACAATTCTGGAATCGGTTCTTGACCAAGAAAAATGAGATCATATATTAATCGAATGCTGAGGCAATAGCCTCTTTGAGGCACTATATTCGGGATGAATGGCTGGCCCACCAGCTCGGTCAGGATAAGCCTAGGTCAATGTCCTCCCTTACATCACTCATGACTTGCTTTTGCGCGGGAAAGGATAACTAGCTAGCTAGACGGAGCCACAACCCCGAAGACCCCAGAGCCTCCAAAGTTCGGGAGGGAAACCGGAAACTAAGACACACAAAAAATAAGCGCCGACACAACAATAGTGATGTCGATGACACAACCGACAATGCCTGTTTCCGCAACCCTCGATCTAGGTAGCGGAAGAAACCTCCTAAAGGCAATCGTGATGGACCTACCCTGCTAGACAAACTCATGGAGAGGCTCTGCTCGATCCATGGCACTCAAGAAAAGCCCACCACCCACACCAACCGTAACTATTGGGTGTTCAAACAAGCCGTTAAACTCGTAGTCGAGGAGCAAGGAAAAGGCCCACGCAGCGAGGACGATGATGAGCCCCACGGTCCAATCAATGGTGGACAGAAGCAGTTCCCTCCAAAGGTAAAGACTGCGATATGTTATATGCCACTCACATACCCAAAAAGGAGTGGAAGCGCTCCCTTCGCGAGGTCTACGCCGTAGAGCCTGTAGCCCCGAAATATAATCCAAGGTCGGCGTACCCATTCACCTTCAATCGACGAGACCATCCGACCAGTATCCATCATGGGGGTTCGGCCGCCCTCGTCCTAGACCCCATTATCGATGGGTATCACCTAACTAAAGTCCTAATGGACGGAGGCAGTAGCCTCAATTTGATTTACTCAGACACGACGAAAAAGATGGGTATAGATCCATCAAGGATCAAACCCAGCAACACCACCTTTAAAGGAGTGATCCCAGGCATCGAGGCCTGGTGCACGGGCTCGGTGAGCCTGGAAGTAGTGTTTGGATCACCCGATAACTTCCGCAGCGATGACTTGATATTCGATATTGTACCTTTCTGCAGCAGTTATCACGCCCTGCTAGGCCGTACAATGTTCGCTCGCTTTAACGCCATCCCACACTAGGCATACCTCAGGCTCAAAATGCCTGGACCCAAGGGGGTCATTACAGTCAACGGCAACACAGAGTATTCCCTATGAACTAAGGAACATGCATTGGCCCGAGCGGCCGAATTCCATTACGATGATGATTGGCAAATGCCGAAGTCTGCCATAAAGGCACGTAAGGTAGAGAAACGAGCTCGGTTTTAGTCCAACCTCCCAGAACCTTCTTCTCCGCAGAAATAGGGACACACTCCCTAGTGCATAGTACTAACACCCATCAAACACGTCTCGAGAAGACACAACTTTGCACTCAAGATCCCATGGGCAGCAATGGGGAACAACTATCAAAAGGAAAGTGTTTGCTGGACCGAACTAGTGCCAGTGCATGTCTTCGGACAAATTTTAGGTACCATCAAGGACCTGCTTCAGCATAAAGCTCATCCATACTTCGATGACTTCTCAAGATCTTCTTTCCAAGGCCCGCTCACCGACACACTTTAACCTCAAAGGAACGCAACTCCCTAGGAGGCATAGGAACAGACAGGCGACAGGGCACATCGAGGACGTCAGGCCACCCATCAAAGAGCCATAGTACAACCCTTCTTGTAAACTCTATATTCAACTTCAAATACCTGTAAACAGTTACTTCGGCAATTTGAGTTATAAGAATCATTGAGCACATAAACGACCATTATGCTTGGCCACTTCGCTGTATTTTATGATACATACTCTGTTTCTTCCCTCACCAATGCTCCTTGTGAAATAGTTCAGTACACATCATGATGAAACCGGCTAGTAGACCGAGGGCTTGAGTTTAAAACCGCCTTACGCATCACACCGGCAAAATCGATCATGTGTTCGGCTTCTTGGATTTCGCTTTATATGCATTGGGTCCGAACTATGTCTTGGGTCAATAGTTGGGTTGCTCGGCTCCTGTGTTTGCCCTCTTACGTTCCGCTCGTTCGGCTAAAAGGGAAAAGGGAGAACCACTACGATTGTGTTTCCAACTAGCCTGGTCAAGCACCTCAGGGGGGAAAGCCGAAAACTGATCTTCATAGTAAGCGAGAACCGATGTGCAAATCCGAGCAGAAATGTCATACTAAAAGTTTGCTAAAGGTTATTCCGTGTCATATGATGGGTTTCGTACTCGTATGAACCATGTGATGTTGTCTTTAGCCGCGGTTCATCCGAACATCACAAACCACTGGGGGCTAGTCATCAGCCCACGCAATCCTTTTTCATGCTCCTATGGCTAAGTGAAAGAAATAAAGCATTATAGTCTGATTTCCTTGTCCCCCTCGCACTATCGCCTTCAGGAACCGATACCTCGGCTAAGGGTAACATTGCGGAGGCAGAAACAACCCACCTAGTATCGACATGGGGGGTTAAGCCGATGACTCGCAACTTTCAGATTAAACGGCTACATGGGAGTCACAACGAATGCAAAACTTAAAAGACATGATAAACCATGCAACATCATCATAATGCATCATATAGTCTTCGGACATATTACAATGCGCTCATTCATAACATTTATCCTTTGAACATTGAGCCTCTATCACCCGAGCACCCTCCATCACTGCGGAGGAGTATCGCTCGGGGCACATGTACTCCTCTCCAGGGGGCAGAGGGGAAGTAGCCATCTCGGTCTGATTGAGCCTCGTCCAGTGCATCATGGTCCTTGCAAAGGCCATCCGAGCACCCTTGATGTAGGTAGAATGCTTTAACACATCAATCCGAGGTGCTGCGTCGCTTAGCCTCTGCACCAGGCCGAAGTAGCTTCTCGGCAACGGCTCATCCGGCCATTGTCGAATGGAGTGATCCTTCATGGCTGGCTCCGCCATCTTGTGTAGCTCTATCATCTTCTTCATCTTCTCGATGAGAATAGGAGAGCGCTCGAGGGCTTCAAACTATGCCCAAAAGAGTCGAGCCTCATCGCCCTCTTCTCGTGAAGCATAGAATTGGTTCGCGTCCACCATGCTCTTTTGGAGGTCCAAACAGGCGCCCGAAGAACGCCCCACCAAGGTGAGCAATGCGAACCCGCTATCACCAAAGGCACACTGTAGTAAATACGGTTTACCGTCTGTGATAGCTTTGACTTGGCTAATCTGTTCTTCAAAGAATTGCCTATCCACTCGCTCCTTTTGGAGCTCGAATTTCAGCGTGGATAACTCGGTGACTTGTTTCCTGCCTTTCTTATCAAGGCCCTCGCACTTTGTGCTGGCATCCTTGAGCTCCTGTTGCACCTCCTACACCTGGTCTTCATGCTTAGCACTCACAGTTTTCAATGTAGAGAGCGAGGCTGCTACTTGTTCGACTACTGCCTTCTTGTCCGCGACCGCTTGCTATATCTTCTTAAGCTCGTCCTTGAGCTTCTTGACCTCCTTGGCCGAAGTTGTGTAAGGAATAAAAATATAATTACACTGGTCCACCAGTGCGATCGTTAATAATAGAAAACCAGGATATTACAATTCGGTTACCTAGCGCCTCATCGAACCGCTTGTTTAGTGCATCACACTCCTCTTTGGAGCTCCTGAGCTTCCGATTTAGGTCGGCAAGCTCCATGGCATTATCGGCCGCCGATGACGATGCCTACAAACAAAAAATATATATGAGTCTATATGTGTTCAACCCCCCGAACTATCAAGAATCTGATCCTGCGCTCGGTCCTCTTAAGGGCTTTTAGAACAGTATGGGACGAATTATTTTTTGTGCATCGTCGGTTACTACTGGATAATTGACCCCTGGGTGAGTTTTTCTAAACTCACATAGGGCTCGGGGCCTGCTATATTCATAATGATAGCACAAACTTAATAAAATTAAAATTTTAGGGAAAGGGTATTACGTGGCTCACCTGGAATCCCATCAAGAGACCATTGAAGGTGTGACAGCCCGGGACCGACGTTCTAGAAGATTCCAGAAGATTCCCTTTGTGTTTCCGTTTTCGTCTGTGTTTCGTTTGGATTGTCGCATTCATCATGGCATCATTCGCACCATCTGCATTGCATCATCGTCCGTTTTCGAAAACTTGCATTCGTTCGTAGTTGCCGGTTCTCTTCGTTTCGCCATTGCCCGTTTCGAGTCCAGCCCACACATGCACGCGCCCGCGGCATCTTTTAAATAAAACCGTTTTTAAGCGCGCGCAAAATATTCTCGGATCAAGTTGAAACTTGTCGTGCGGTCTTGTTATAGTTTAGGTAGACCGCCCGTCGATTTTCGTCGCGTTCTGAGTCTGTTAGATACCCCGTTGGTCAGTCGTAGCAGTGCGGTTATCTGTTATTGTCGGACGTTTCTCGGTGTTTTCGAACGCAGTGCCAGGGGTTACCGCTTCCCTCTCATCTCCTCCTAGTCCCCCTGCACAGCCTATCCATAACCCATCTCCGCTTCCGGACCGTCGGGTCGACACCCGGCAGTCCGAAAACAGATAGAGCTAACCCTAGCCCTAATCCCTATAAATAGCCCTCGGTTCCCGTGCCCCGAAACCCTAGCCAGCCCCCACCTTCTCCCTCCTCCAGCCTCCAGCCCGCCCAAGCCCATCTGGGCCCGTTCGAGCCCATCCGGGCCCGAATCGGCTCGTCCCCGAGCTCTCCCGAGCTCATCCATGGAGATGCCCGGGCTCCTCCCGAGCTCCTGTAAAATTCTTAGAATAAAACGTAGATTAATAATATGCCATTTTCTTCCATGTTAGAATTAATTAACCTGTCATTTTCATGTCATATTGCATATTGCCATTAATTGCATTATCATAATTAATTAGCCGTGCATTGAAATTAATCATATCGCAAATTAAAAATGTTCATCTCATTCGCATCGTATTTTCATGCATGGGAAAATGTGGTCATGATGTTTGCATTTATTTTGCATTGTAGAATTGGTTTAAGTTGATTAGACCATATTACCCGCATATTTAATTGTGATTAATTTTCTACATGAACCTAATCATATTATATATGTTTCCGGGGTAGAAAAATCCATAGGATTTATCGGTGCATTTAGTTTTGTCATTTGAGCATGTTTGTGTGCATATCATTTTACCGTGATGCCCTTTTGTCATTTTCGTCGGAATTAATCCGGACATGATATGAATTAATTTTCAACATGAAAGTTGCTCTTTGAGATGTGTTCTAGCCCATGGACATTTTGCTTGTCATAGAAATGCATGTTTAGGCGTGGTTTTGTTTTTATCAACTTGCTATGAAAATCTGTTATTTTGAGGGTCCAAAATATTTATGTCTGGAATCTGTTATATTTTGTTGCTGTCTTGCCATGTGAATTGCTAGTGTTCTAGACCTCTTTTGTGGTACGTGTAATGGAGTTATTTGTTGTTGATATTGCCCTCTAGCATGCTGTTAAGTTTCATGCCATTTAATGACATGTAGATTATATTTTCACTGCTGTCAATATGCCTTCGTGATAAAAACTGCATTGTCTAAAACTGCTATTTGCACTAAGTCTGTATCTGTTTTCAAGTAGCCTTCTTGAGAGCTTCCTACCAAGTGATCCATGCTTGTTTTGCTTATGATATGTGAAGATGAAATGATGTGGGTGTTCTATGCTATTGCTCCATGCTTAGTTTGTGCATTTTAGATTATTGTAACTTGTTGTTTTCATATGTTCAAAATGCTATGTTGCTGTTTCTGGCAGATTTCAACTAAAACTTGTTTTGATGATTGTGGTTGAACCGTACCTCCGTTTTGGCCATTCCATATATGAAACTTGCTTAGAATCTCATGTAGTTTCATAATAACTTGCTGCATTATTGTTTTGAGATGTTTGTGATCGCATTTTCCATGCATTTGCATTCATGGCATGTGCATCTTGTTTTGCTCATATCTTTTAGACCGTAGCTCCGTTTGAGATGTTCTATATATGTAAATCGACTAGAATGACATGTAGAATAACATGGTATGCTTTATTCTGCTGTTTAACAAATATATAATGTGTTTAGTTCAGATCTGGACCAATTTCTAAATTAACATATGAGGCCATTTCGAAAATGCTATAAGTTGTTTCCGGCCTCATTTAACATGCCTAGATAGATAGTTTACTTAAGCTTCACCTCTTGCCATGTTTAACAACATTTATTATTGTCGTGTACCTAATGAGAGTGAACTAAATAATTCGAGTGTGGAGTTTCGTCAATATGCAACTCGTTGCATATTGGGCTTCACTTAATGTGTAGAATTTGATTGTTGTGAATTGTCATGCCTTGCATATTAAACCGGACATGCATCATATTTGTTTGTGAATCGTGTCTTGCATATGTTGTGGTTTATCTTGTGTTGATTGTTGTTTCTTTGGCTTGTTTCTTCTCGATAGAGTTTCCGAACCGTTCGGAGTGTGAGGATTCGTTCGACTACGTTGGTTCGTCTTCTTCATGGACTCGTTCTTCTTCCGAGCGGGACCTCAGGCAAGATGACACATTTCCCCGGATACCATTAGTATCATTGCCATGCTAGTTGTCTCGTCTTTTAACGTTATGTCTCGCTACCTACCACTTGTTTGATAAGCCTCCCAACATTGCCATGATAAGCCTCGAACTTCCCCACAACCCAGCAAAACATTGTTTGGCTATGTTACCGCTTGCTCAGCCCTTCTTATAGCGTTGCTAGTTGCAGGTGCAAGTGCTTCCATGTGCCAACATGGACCTTCCTTTTTTTATAACACAATATTGATGCTTTTTAATTTAATGCACATATACACTTGGTAAAGGGTGGAAGGCTTGGCCTTTTGCTTGGTGTTTTGTTCCACTCTTGACGCCCGTAGTTACTTGTGAACCGGTGTTATGTTCCATAAATGAGCGCTCCTAACATGCTCGGGGTTGTTATGGGGACCCCCTTGATTTTCCGGTTGGATTAAAACTTGTCTGGCAAGGCCCAACATTGGTACTACATTTGCCTAATAATTAATGAACTTGCATAGGGACCTGCCGGCACCCGTGGATAATTTAATCAACCCCCAGGCCTGTGCTCGTCACGAGTGTTGGTCCAAACTAGAGCACTGTGCGGGGCCAACCCAGGGCAACTTGGGAGATTTCTATCAGGCCTCCATACGCGTAGCTTATCCGCCGTGTCCTGAGAACGAGATACGTGGCTCCTAACATGGAACTTTCACTTGATGATGCCCCCGAGGATCTCCTCCTCGAAGAACTCCTGAAGAATTGCATTTTATTTGCAAACAATTTCTGGAAAAAAAATCGTGACACAAAATTTTGTTAAAAAACAAAACAAGATTGATAGCAACTACTCCTAGGGATGCATAGAGGTCATATCAAGCATTCCAACTACTTAGAACTCTAAGAATTCAACATGCGAGCCCATCTACAGTAGCACCAAGAGTTGCTAATTATTCTGAAAATAAACCACTAAATAAAAAACTAATTGGAGCAATGGGGGAGTTACATATCAAGAAGCAATCTCCTAAAACAGTTTCACAAATAAAGCTTTGAGCAAAGAGATCGAAATCCACGGGTTCTTGAGCAAGAACACGAGGGAAAGAGAAATGGTGAATTTTTCTAGGAGGTAGGAGATGACATGGGATAAAGGTATAAGTGAGGGGACCCACCTGGGGCCCACCATCTACCAGGCCACGCCAGCGGGATCTAGCGTGCCCTGTTGGAGGGTGGCCACCAGGTGCACCCCCTCTGGTGTTATTTGTCCCATAAATTCACAAATAATTAGAAAAAAATCATGTTAGTTTTTGGTGCATTCCGAGGACTTTTATTTTTGGGTTATATTTTATTGCACAGGAAAAATAGAAAACAAGATAAACATGGCATTTTATTTTATTTAACTAGGAAAACAGAAAACTAAAGGTGGATACAGAGAGTTGTGTCTACTAAATTCATCAACTTCATACCTCTCAAAAATTATTCGTTAATAAGGTTGATCAAGTCTTATTAACAACCACTTTCAATTAGCATGAAACCGAAGAACTTTCGTAAAAGACTAGGTTACCTCAATGGGGATAGGCATATCCCCAACCATAATAATATCATATCTCTTTTTGATAGTTGGTATAGGTAATTGAAATCTTCCAATAATGAGTGTCGAAGAATTTTCAGTAACATTCACACCATTTACTTGGAATTGTTTTTTTTTGGAAAATGCTTCGTATGGTCATTACCATTGATATGAAAAGTGACCTTGCTTTTACTGCAATCAATAACAGTGCCTGCAGTATTAAGAAGGGTCTACAAAGGATAATTGACATGTTGTCGTCCTTGGGCATCTCAAGAATAACAAAGTCCGCTAAGATAGTAACATTTTCAACAACAACGGGCACATTTTCACAAATTTCGATAGGTATATGTGTTGATTTGTTAGCCATTTGCAATGATATTTCAGTAGGTGTGAGTTTATTAAAATCAAGTCTTTTATATAAAGATAAAGGCATAACAGTAACACCAGCTCCTAAATCACACAAAGCAGTTTTGACATAATTTCTTTTAATGGAGCAAGGTATAGTTGGTATTCCAGGATCTCCAAGTTTTTTAGGCACTCCATCCTTAAAAGAATAATTAGCAAGCATGGTGGAGATTTCTACTTCAGGTACCTTTCTTTTATTAGTGATGATGTCTTTCATGTACTTAACATAAGGAGGCATCTTTAAAATATCCGTTAAACGGGTACGCAAAAATACTGACCTAATCAGTTTAGCGAAGCGTTCAAATTCTTGATCATCATTTTTCTTAGATGGTTTAGGTGGAAAAGGCATGGGTTTCTGAACCCATGGTTCTCTTTATTTACCATGTTTTCTAGCCACAAAGTATTTTTTTATCATATTTTTTTTGGTTGTGAGTTATCAAGATCAACAGCAGTTTCTATTTCTACATCATTACCTGATTCTTTATCATCACTTGGCTGAGTATCCTCATGAATATCATTATGATTATCATTATCACTAGGTGGATGTTCATTACCAGATTGAGTATCATCATCCGAAATAGAGACATCATTTTTTTCATGAGGAGGTTTTTCAATCTCAGGTTCACTAGAAGCATGCAAAGTCCTATCATTTTTCTTTTTCTTTTTCTTCTTAGAAGGACTAGGTGCATCAGCATTAATTCCTTAAGAGTCTTGTTCAATTCTTTTAGGATGACCTTCAGGATACAGAGGTTCTTGGGTCATTCTACCTCCTCTAGTTACTACTCTAATAGCATGATCATTCATATTGTTACTCATTTCATCAAGCAATTCTCCTTGAGATTTAGTAAGTTGTTCTAACTAAGTTTGAAGCATAGAGGCATGTTTTCCTACACCTATAACATCATTACTGATTCTAAATAACAAGTCACTCAAGCAAGCAATCGTATTAGAATTATATTTCAAGTGTTTCATAACATTTGCATTGAAGTGCTCTTGCTTCGTAATCTAGTTATCAAAATCATATAAGCATTGACTAGAATGTTTATTGTAAGGGATATCACCTTTGTTAAACTTCAATAGAGATTTTACCTCTACCACCTATGGAGGTGGTGGTGTGTTGAGCCCATGCATTTCCTCAATAGGTGGTGAATTCTTAACATCCTCGGCTTTAATACATTTTTTCCTTCATACATTTCTTTGCCTGTTGCATATCCTTGGGACGGAGAAATAAGATACCCTTCTTCTTCTTCGGAGTGGGTTCAATTGGTGGTTAGGAGAGTCAATCATCATAGTTCTTCAATATGTTATTCAATAGTTCCTTAGCTTGTTCAACAGTTCGTTCCCCGAAAACACAACCAACACAACTATCTAGGAAGTCCCTAGAAGCATAAGTTAGTCCATTATAGAAGATATCAAGTATTTCATTTTTCTTAAGTGGATGATCAGGCAAAGCATTAAGCAATTGGAGAAGTCTCCCCCAAGCTTGTAGACTCTCTTCTTCGATTTGCACAAAGTTAATCATTTCCTGTAAGGCAGCTTGTTTCTTATGAGCAGGAAAATATTTTTCAGAGAAGTAGTAAATCATATCCTGTGGACTACACACACAACCAGGAGTAAGAGTATTGTACCATATCTTAGCATCACCCTTTAATGAGAACAAAAATAATTTGAGAATATAGTAGTGACGAATCTTCTCATCATGAACAAATAGGGTGGATATATCATTTAGCTTACTAAGGTGTGCTACAACAGTTTCAGTTTCATAGCCATGAAAAGGATCGAATTCAACCAAAGTGATTAACTCTGGATCGTTAGAGAATTCATAATCCTTATTAGTAACAAAGATAGTTGAAGTAGCAAACTTAGGATCACATTTCATTTTAGCATTCAAAGTCTTTTCTGTATACTTGCATAGTAGTTTCTTAACATTATTTCTATCCTTACAAGCAAGAATCTCTCTACCTATTTGTCCATCTAAAGCATAACCTTCAGGTATCTTAGGCCTTTCAAATCTAGGAGAGCAAGGCCTATTAGGTGTTTCATAATCATCAGTTTCAAAGTTCTCATCAGTTTCAGCAGACTTATCAGTTTCAATAATTTCATTCTCTTTAGCTCTAACAATTTGTTCATCACGAAATTCACCTAGTGGCACATTATCATCAAGCATGGTACTAGCATCATCATAAGCATCATTCATAGCAGAAGTAGCATCAGCTATATCAAGATTAATAGCATGTGGGGGTGTTGCTAGTTTACTCATAACAGAAGGTGAATCAAGTGCAGAGTGTGATGGCAGTTCCTTACCTCCCCTCGTCTTAGATGGAAAAATCTTGGTTTTGGTATCCTTCAAATTCTTCATAGTGATAAGTTGATATAAAGCCCAAGTGACTCAACAAATATAGCTATGCTTCCCGACAACGGCGCTAGAAAAAGGTCATGATAACCCACAAGTATTGGGGATCACAATAGTTTTTGAGGGTAGAGTATTCAACCCAAATTACAGATTCAACACAAGGGGAGGCAAAGAATATTTGAGAGTATTAGCAGTTGGGTTTTCAATTCAACCACACCTGCAGATATATATCTGCACCAAGGTTATCTATAGCACAATAATATGATAGTTTGATAGTAGCGGTAACAGTAGCAGCAATAGTTTTGTTGAAAGTGCAAGAGTAACAACATTAATAGTAACTTAGCAAGAACAAGAAGTGGAAAACTCGTAGGCACTGGATCAGAGTATTTGTTGCATGATATTCATCATATAACAGTCATAACCTAGGGCGACATGGAACTAGCTCCAGTTCATCAATGTAATGTAGGCATGTATTCCGTATATAGTCATACGTGCTTATGGAAAATAACTTGAATGACATCTTTTGTCCTAACCTCCCGTGGTAGCAGGGTCCATAAGGAAACAAAGGTATATTAGGGCCTCCTTTTAATAGAGAATCGGAACAAAGTGTTAACACTTAGTGAATACATGAACTCCTCAAACTATGGTCATCACCGTGAAGTATCCCAAATATTGTCACTATGGGGTTGAAGGATCATAACACGTAATAGGTGCATATGACTAGCCAAGATCGGATCAAGAACATAGATATAATGATGATGACATAACCGGTTCAGATCTGAAATTATGTCACTCAGGACCTAGCGACCAACATTAAGCATAGCAAAATCATAGCAACTTCAATCTTAGAACATAGTGGATACTCGGGATGAAGCCCTAACACCAAGGTTGTCAGAATCACGATTCTGTTACACGATTCTACGACTTTACGATCCAAAATAACCCCCATGATTCTATGATTTTAGTTCTTAGAATCTACGTTTCTACGATCCTGATAGTGAAGATTCTATGATTCGCGATCCTACCATCAGAGGTCCAATCCGATTCAAAATCACGATTCTGACAACCTTGCCTAACACAACTAAATCGACTACATGATGAATCTCATCCAACTCCTCAGCGACCAACAATCATACGAAGGAATTACTCACTCCCGATGGAGAGCATCATGGAATTGGCTACGGAGAAGGGTTGATGCTGATGAAGACCTGAGATTCCCCTCTCTGGAGCCCCAAACGGACTCCAGATCTGGCCTCCCGATGAAGAACAGGAGGTGGCGGGAGCTTCATATCGTGAAACGAGGTAAAACTTTCTGTCTTAATTTTTTCCAGAGAATTGTGAATTTATAGTGTTGGAATTAGGGTCAGGGGACCCACGAGGTGTCCACCCTCCACCAGGCCATGCTAGGGGGCCTGGCACGCCCTAGTGGAGGGTGGGCCCCCTGGCCCCCCTCTTAGGTGGCTTCTGGCTCCATAATTCCTCAAATATTCCAAAATAATTATCCAAAAAGTTTTGCTCCATTCTGAGAACTTTTATTTCTACACAAAACAACACCATGGTAATTCTGCTAAAACAGCAGTCAGTCCGGGTTAGTTTCATTCAAATCATGCAAATTAGAGTCGAAAACAAGAGCAAAAGTGTTAGGAAAAATAGATATTTTGGAGACGTGTCAGTCACCGACCTTTTTCTTAACCTCTATGCATTTTGTCTGTTTTGGTCTTATATTCAGTTCAATGATCACAATGATGTAGGGGGGAAACATCAAGAGGTATAATCTAAAATATTCAAGGATCCCTACATCAAAGGAGGAGAAATCTGAAAGGTTTTCAGATCTCAAGGGGGAGAAAATCTGTCTTCAAGGAACCCTTGTCTCAAATGATCTCAATGACCCTTAATCTCTAGGATCCCTTCCCACGCAATGATTCCTTTTATCTCACCCTGGTGTGACCTTTATTTGGAAATTAATGCCAAAGGGGGAGAAATACCAAAGCTTCAAAGCTTATACTAAAGCGAGAGATAATACCAAAGGAGGAGATAAATACTAAAAGGAAAAATATCTAAGCATTCATGCTCTAGGGGGAGAGATAATCATGAAAAGAAGAAGTGTACTCTTAATAAGATAAAGGGTAGAAATATCACAGATCCCTTATCACAGAAACACTTCTTGAGGAGTAGAGAGAAGAATGAATCTGATTAAATTTGATTCTCCTATGTTTTAGACTTTTCTCAGCCCTACCTACTCTCAATATCCACATGTTATGATTCATGGGGGAGAGGAAAACTTACTAATCCATATCTAGGCGAGAAAGCTCGAAACTTGTTTGGAGACATATCATTCTTAAGAAACCGTTTTTCATATGTCTTCCATATCTTGGTAATCTTGGTTTCATTTGCGTTTTCACTATTAGAATACACTTGTGTTTCCTAACATTTTTTCTCAAGTGTGTTCCTACTGTTAAATTCTCAAGGACCTCAAGGTAAGTATATGCGTCATATTCCTGCTCAAGAGGACCTCTTGCTTCTTGCACATATTGTGTGTAATAGCGAATCTTAAACATGAAATCATTTCAGTCATATATATTTGATGCATATTGCCAAGATATACATGACTTCTCATGTCCTTCCTACAATGTGTGTGTTCATGCATTCCACACCAACTATCCTTAAAATGGATTGCACACATCTAGGGGGAGCTTGTATTAGTCATGTATCCTTCAAAGTCTTCACATATTTCTGCATATCTTAAATTGAAGCTTTGATTGTATGTTGTCATCAATTACCAAAATGGGGGAGATTTAAAGCACAATATGCTCCCTCAGTGGTTTTGATAATTCATGACAACCTACATTGTCTCTTGGACTAATACTTTTATCTAGTGTATTTCAAATAAAGTCGACAAAGAGTGTTGGGCTGAGGATTATGAATAGCATCCCCAAGAAGAAGAAGAAGAAGGAGAAGGAATAGGATTGGCTAAGCTTCAAGCAAGAAGACTCTACATTTTACTTTGTGATAAATCTCTTTGAGTCTATAGGAAAGCCAATACATTTAAAAATTGGTGAGGTATTGTTGGTGAACAAAATGCTCCACGTGCACAAGGAAAGCCAAAAACACCCACATTCTCTTCGACAAAAGTCTGTATTCCACAATCTCTTTTCCAACCCATCATTGAACTTTTCTTGAAACTTAATTAGTGTAAACATTATTTCAATGACATATATGTTGTTATAAATTACCAAAACCACAAAGGGAGCAAAGTGCTTTCAATCTCCCCCTTTTTGGTAATTGGTGACAACATATAGATCAAAGCTTCGACATATGATATAATAAATGAATATAATTTTTGCTTTGAGAAGTATGTGATAAGCAAGAGCTCTCCCTAAATTTGTGCATTATTTTGAATTTGCGTTTGAATGCAAATGCACAATCGATTAGGTACATGGGACACTTCTTCCATTTCACATACATCTTGGTGGTGTGCGAAAAATAGTTAGAGTGAACATCATAGCACAACACAATCAAGAAATGTAGAAATATCATCTCATAAAGCATTAAGATGATAGGAAGTAGTAGCATCACACAAAGAGTGTATGATCAAACACAAAGAACGTGTATCACAAGCAACCAGAAGAAATTGTTTTTGAAAAGCAATAAACACAAAAACACTCTCTCACTCGAAGCCTAAAGATCTATATACACTTCTCCCCTTTGGCAACAAGTTACCAAAAAGTTGAAAGGCACATGTCTAAGCATTCTTGGGATGATCTCCCCCGGTTGTTGAAGAAGGAGTTGAGAGAACAACGCCGGTGAAGATCTAAACAGATGTCATGGATGGAGCTGGAGTGGATACTGAAGGAACTGGAGCTGATGGAGCAGGAGTTGAGGTGACGGCAACTAGGAGCTCATGAAGAGTGCCTCAAGTCTGGAGCTGGCACAGTGGCTGATCTAGCCTGGGTAGGAAACCGTGTGCCTGTCTTGAGAGGTGATCCATACTCCTCCTCCTCACCATCATCATCATCATCATCTGAAGAAGCATGAGGAATATGCACTGAGTCAACTTCCTTCTGGAGCTATGTGACTGTCTTAGTCAGCCTGTACACCTTATCATTAAGAGTCTTGATCCTAGTTGCAAAGATCCTCACAAGACTGTTCTGGTTGTCTAGACTCCACTTAATGTCCTTCTACATGCCCTAAACTAATGATATCAACAGATCCATTTGCTCACTTCTGGATCTAGGGACTTGAGCACTAGTGGCTCTAACTGCGTCTCCCTCTACCTGAGCTGCAACAGATGTGGGATGTTCTGCATCCATCACCACAGCATTGTCCTCGAGATCTGGCTATAGGGGCAAATGGGGACGATCTTGAGAAAATATGTGCTTTTCCAACTTGGAGTTGATGAGCATCTGGATATAGGGTGCATAGCAGCAAGAGAGCTTCTGATCAGCAACACCCTTTTGACTGTCTCAACAAACAAGTCCATGAATCTGATCCTGGTGTGTTTGTCAAGTTGGATCAACATGTTGATGGAGTATCCTCAGATCATCTTGTCATCTCCTGACTTGGGCATCAATGTATGCCTCGGAATGGTGTTCATGGTGCAGAGGCCAGCCTGAAGAAAGTAGAGGGATCCTAGCTTGTGAGACTTACCACTGGCATCAGGGATCTCATTGTACATGTTGGCCATAGCATTGTGCTTCTTCTTGGATTCTAAGTAGATATCCAAGTCACCATCCTGTACCTCTGGGACTCCTAGAATTGCAACCCATTCATCAACAACGAACTCATATATTGCTCCTTATGTCATCCATACAATCCTACCATCTCCATAGAAATGTGTAGTGGAGTAGAATTGCATGATCATATCATCATTCCATGCAGTAAATTCTTTGCCAACAAACTCATCCAAATCAATGCAATGGAAATTGTCTTGGACGCTTGTAAAGTAGTCCTCATTCTCCTTAATGAATTTCCACTCTACATATCTCATGTCACTGACTGCTAGGCTCTTGTCTAGCAAAACCGTCTCATAGAAGTCTTGCTGCTCCTTGGTATAAAATCTATAGTCCACAATTGTCTTCCTCCTCTTGGCATATGGATCAATAGCTCTCCATGCCCTCAAGCCTGAATCCTTCCTCTTCTTCATATCCTTAGCAACTAGCTGGCTGGCATCATGTACTGGAAGTTGTGGTCTGAGTTTCATCAAGGTTGTAAAGTCATCATCATCCTCAACTCTGGAGGTAGTTCCCTTGTTCTTTTCAGAAGCTGGAATCTGCCTGGATGTCCTCTTAGGCTTTTTTGCAGCAACCTTCTTGGATTCTGTGCTCTTGGATGTGACTGACTTAGGCATAGGATCAGCTAGAAGTTTCTTGGACTTCTTCTTGGATTTGGAAATATGCCCTAGTGGCAATAATAAATTATTTATTATCATATTTCCTTGTTCATGATAATTGTTTATTATCCATGCTATAAATGTATTGATCGGAAACTTAGATACATGTGTGGATACATAGACAACACCATGTCCCTAGTATGCCTCTGATGGACTAGCTCGTTGATCAAAGATGGTTAAGGTTTCCTAGCCATGGACATGAGATGCCATTTGATAATGAGGTCACATCATTAGGAGAATGATGTGATGGACAAGACCCAAACTATAAACGTAGCATATGATCATGTCAGTTTATTGCTACAGTTTTCTACTTGTCAAGTATCTGTTCCTATGACCATGAGATCATGCAACTCACTAACATAGGAGGAGTACCTTGTGTGTATCAAACATTGCAACGTAACTGGGTGACTATAATGGTGCTCTACAAGTATCTCCGAGGGTGTTTGTTGGGTTGGCATGGATCAAGACTGGGGTTTGTTACCTCGTGTGACGGAGAGGTATCTTAGGGCCCACTCGGTAATACAACATCACAACAAGCCTTGCAAGCAATGTGACTAAAGTGTTAGCCACGGGATCTTGTATTACGGAACGAGTAAACTGACTTGCCGGATAACGAGGTTGAACTAGGTATACAGATACCGATGATCGAATCTCGGTCAAGTAACATACCGAAGAACAAAGGGAACAACATACGGGATTAACTGAATCCTTGACATAGAGGTTCAACCAATAAAGATCTTCGTAGAATATGTAGGAACCAATATGGGCATCTAGGTTCCGCTATTGGTTATTGACCGTAGAGGTGTCTCAGTCATGTCTACATAGTTGTCGAACCCGTAGGGTCTGCACACTTAAGGTTTGGTGACATTTCGGTAGTATATATTTATGTATGGTGGTGACCGAAGGTTGTTCGGAGTCCCGGATGAGATCCCGGACGTCACGAGGAGCTCCGGAATGGTCCATAGGTAGAGATTGATATATGGGATAATAGTGTTTGGTCTCCGGAAGGGTTCCAGAATTCACCGGAAATAGATTCGGATGTTTCCCGAAATGTTTGGGGTACAAGGACACTTTATTTGGGCCAAGGGGTAAAGCCCATGAGGCTTTAGGAAGGTGCAAAAGGTGTTTTGTGTAGGCCAGGGGCCAGACGCCAAGGACCCTGGCATCTGGGCCAGACGCCGAGGACCTTGGTGTCTGGTCCTGGAGTCCGAGGAGGACTCTTGGCTTGTGGGCAAACCGACCTTGAGGAGGATTTTTCTCCAAGTTTTGACCCCAGGGATCAGCATATAAATAAAGCACTTGGGACACATCAAGAAACCCTAAGCCATGTGTTGCCTCTCCTCTAGTTCGTAGTTTCTCCTCTAGATCGGTTTCAGCGGTGCTTAGGCAAAACTCTGCTGGAATTGCTCCACCACCATCGCTGCAACGTCGCCGCGCTGCTGGAGAACTCCTCTACCTCTCCACTCCCTCTTGCTGGATCAAGAAGGCGGAAATCTTCATGAAGCTATACGTGTGCTGAACGGGGAGGTGCCATCCGTTCGGCACTAGATTGGAAGGACCATGATCAAGATCACGAGACGATTCGTTATTGGATCGCGGGATGGATCGTAATGAGATCGCGGGACAGTCTGTGATTGGATTGTGGGACGGATCATGATGAGATCACGACACGGATCGTGATGAGATCGTGGGACGCTCGGCGATTTGGATCGCGAAGATGTTTGACTACACCAACCGTGTTTCTCAATGCTTCCCGCTTAGCGATATACAAGGGTATTTAGATCCACTCTCCCTCTCATAGATACTCATCACCATGGATAGATCTTGCGTGTGCATAGGAAAGTTTTTGTTACCCATGAAATGTTCCCCATCAGTGGCATCATGAGCTAGGTCTATGTGCAGATGAGATCTCAAGTAGAACACAAAGAGTTTGTGGGCGTTGATGCTTAGATTGCTTCCTCCCTTGGTCGTGTTTTGGTTCAGCGGTATTGTGGGATGAAGCGGCCCGGACCAACCTTACTCGTACGCTTACGAGAGACCTGTTCCATCGAATGACATGTAACTTCATTGCACAAACATGGCTGGCGGGTGTCTGTTTCTCCTACTTTAGTTGGATCGGATTCGACAAAGGCAGTCCTTGATAAGGTTGAAAAGAAAATTATGTATCACCGTTGTGGTTTTGCATAGGTGAGAATTGTTCTTGCTAGATACCCATAGCAGCCACGTAAAACTTGCAACAACAATTAGAGGACGTCTAACTTGTTTTTGCAGGGTATGTTGTGATGTGATATGGCCAATTACATGATGAGATATATGTGATGTATGAGATGATCATGTGTTGTATAGAATATCACGACTTGCATGTTGATCAGTATGGCAACCGGCAGGAGCCATAGGGTTGTCTTTAATTATTGTATGACCTGCGTGTCAATAATTAAGCGCTATGTAATGCTTTACTTTATCGTTATACGGTAGCAATAGTAGTATGAGCATGGTGGGCGCGACAACCCCGATGGCGACACAGCGATGGAGATCATGGTGTTATGCCGGTGATGATGGAGATCATGCCGGTGCTTTCAAGATGGAGTCAAAAGCACAAGTTCATGGGCATATCATGTCACTTATGATTTGCATGTGACGTTAATCCTTTTATGCACCTTGTTTTGCTTAGGACGATGGTAGCATTATAAGGTGATCCCTCACTTAATTTCAAGATAAATTGTGTTCTCCCAGAGTGTGCACCGTTGAGAAAGTTCATCGTGTCGAGACACCACGTGATGATCGCGTGTGATAGACTCTACGTTCACATACAACGGGTGCAAGCCAGTGTTGCACATGCAGAACACTCGGGTTAAACTGGACGAGCCTAGCATGTACAGACATGGCCTCGGAACACAAGATACCGAAAGGTCAAACATGAGTCATATAGAAGATATGCTAAACATGATCATGTTCACCATTGATACCACCTCAACTCACGTGATGATCTTACTTGAGTTGGTGAATTTGGATCATGTATCACTCGAATGGACGGATGGATGTCAATTTGAGTGGGAGTTCTTAAGTAATATGATTAATTGAACTCATTAACATGAACATAGTCAGTAGTGTCTTTAAAAATTATGTTGTAGCTCATGCTATAGCTCCCTTGAATTTTTATATGTTCCTAGAGAAATAGAGTTGAAAGATGATGGTAGCCAATATTGCGGACTGGCTCCGTGATCTGAGGATTGTCCTCATTGCTGCACAGAAGGCTTATGCCCTTAATGCACCGCTCGGTGCGCCACCCCCTCTAGCGTCGTCTGTAGATGTTGTGAACATCTGACAGACACGTTCCGATGACTACTTGATAGTTTAGTGCGTCATCTATTACGGATTAGAAATGAGGCTCAAAACGTTTTGAACGTCACGGAACATATGAGATGTTCTAAAAGCTGAAATTGGGATCTCAGGCTCGTGCCCATGCTGTGAGATATGAGATCTCCAACAAGATTCTTTGCCTGCAAGATGAAGGAGAATAGCTCAATCGTTGAGCATGTGCTTAGATTGTCCTGGGTACTACAACCGCTTGAATCGAGTGGGATTTAATCTTCCAGATAAGACAGTGATTGATATAGTTCTCCAAGTCACTATCATTAAGCTACTAGAGCTTCGTGATGAACTATGAAATGCCAGGGATAGAAATGATGATCCCTAAGCTATTCACGATGTTTGACATCGCAAAGGTTGAAATGAAGAAGGATCATCAAGTGTTGATGGTTAGTAAAACCACTAGTTTCGAGAAGGGCAAGGTCAAGGAGGCAAACTTCATGGATAGCAAGTCAGTTGCTGCTCAAGTGAAGCAACCCAAAGTTGGACCCAAACCCGAGACTAAGTGCTTCTATTATGAGGAGAGCAGCCACTGAAGCGGAACAACCCTAGATACTTGGTAGATAAGAAGGCTGGCAACGTCGACAGAAGTATATTTTGATATACGTGTTATTGATGTGTACCTTGCTGGTATTCCTAGTAGCACCTGAGTATAGGATACCAGTTCGGTTTGTAAATGTTAGTAAATCGAAATAAAAGCTATGGAATAAATGGATACTAGCTAAGTGTGAGGTGACGATGTGTGTTGGAAATGTTTCCAAGGTTGATGTGATCAACATCGCACACTCCCTCTACCTTCGGGATTAGTAACAAACCTAAAAGTTGTTTGGTGTTTGCATTAAGCATGAACATGATTAGACCGTGTTTATTGCAACACGGTTATTCATTTAAGTTAGAGAATAATGGTTATTCTGTTTAAATGAATGATACCTTCAATGGTCATGCACCCAGTGAGAATGGTTTGTTGAATCTTGATCATAGTAATACACATGTTCATTACATTGATGCCAAAAGATACAAAGTTAATAATGATAGTACCACTACTTGCGGCACTACCACTAAATGTCATATTGGTATAAATCGCATGAAGAAACTCCATGCTGATGGATCTTTGGACTCATTCGATTTTCAATCGGTTGAGACATGCAAACCATGCCTCTTGGGCAAGATGACTAAGGACCCCGTTTTCCGGTTTGATGGAGTGGGCAAGTGATTTATTGGAAATGATAGATGTTGATGTATGCAATCCAATGAGTCTTGTAGCGTGCGGTGGATATCGTTATTTTCTTACCTTCACTGATGATTTGAGTAGATAATAGTGTATATTTACTTAATGAAACACAATTCTAAATCGTTTGAAAAGTTCAAGAAAATTGAGAGTGAAGTTGAAGATCATCGTGACAAGAAGATAAAATGTCTGCGATATGATCGTGGAGGTGAATATCTGAGTTATGAGTTTGGAATACAACTTTAGATAATGTGAAAGTTGTTTCACAACTCACACCACCTGGAACACCATGGTGTGATGGTGTGTTCGAACGTCATAGTCGTGCTCTATTGGATATGGTGCATACTATGATGTTTCTTATCGTTTTGCCACTATCGTTTTGGGGCTATGCATTAGAGACAACTACATTCACTTTAAATAGGGCACCATCTAAATCCGTTGAGATGACACCGTATCAATTATGGTTTGATAGAAACCTAAGCTATAATTTCTTAGTGTTTGGGGCTGCGATGCTTATGTGAAAAAGGTTTTAACCTAATGAGCTCGAACCCAAAGCGGACAAATGCATCTTCATAGGATACCCTAAGAATAGTTGGGTGAACCTTCTATCTCAGATCCAAGCATAAAGTGTTTGTTGCTAAAATGGGTCTTTCTCGAGAAAGAGTTTCTCTCGAAAGAATTGAGTGGGAGGAAGATAGAACTTGATGTGGTTGTTGAACCTTTGTTCAACCAGAGTGTAGCGCAGCGCAGAAAGATGTTTCTATGGAGCCTACGTCAGTTGAAGAGGAAGTTAATGATGATGATCATGAAGCTTCGGATCAAGTTACTATCAAAACTCGTAGGTCGACAAGGACGCGTACTGCTCCTAAGTGGTACGACAACCCTGCCTTGGAGGTCATGTTGTTGGACAACGATGAACCTACGAGCTATGGAGAAGCGATGATGGGCCCAGATTCTGACAAATGGTTAGAGGCCATGAAATCCGAGAAAGGATCCATGTATGAAAGCCAAGTGTAAACTATGGTAGACTTGCTCGTTGGACAGCAGGTCGTCGAGTACAAATGTACTTTTCAGATGAAGACAGACGCTGGTGGTAAATGTCACCATTTATAAAGCTCGACTTGTCACAAAGTAGTTTCCGACAAGTTCAAGGAGTTGACTGTGATGAGACTTTCTCACCCGTAGCGATGCTAAAGTCTGTTGGAATTATGTTAGCAGTTGCTGCATTTTTGAATTATGAAATCTAGCAGATGGATGTCAAAACATAGTTTCCTTCCTTAAGTAAAGGTTGTATAAGATACAACCAGAAGGTTTTGTCAGTCCTAAGGATGCTAAAAGGTGTGCAAACTTCAGTGATCCTTCTATGGACTGAAGCAAGCATCTCAGAGTTGGAATATACACTTTGATGAGGTGATCAAAGTTTTGAGTCTATATAAAGTTTATGAGAAACTTGTATTTACAGTAAAGTGAGTGGGAGTACTATAGAGTTTTTGATAAGCATATGTGGTTGACATATTGTTGATCGTAAATGATGTAGAATTTCTAGAAAGCATAAAGGGTTGTTTGAAAAGATTTTTTCAAAGGAAGACCTAGATAATGCTACCTATTTGTTGAGCATCAAGATCTATAGAGATGGATCTAGATGCTTGATGAGACTTTCAATGAGTACATACCTTGACAAGATTTTGAAAGAGTTCAAAATGGATCAGTCAGAGAAAGAGTTCTTGCCTGATTTGTAAGGTGTGAAGTTGAGGAAGATTCAAAGCTCGACCAGAGCAGAAGAAAGAGAAAGGACGAAGGTCGTCCCCTATGCTTTAGGCATAGGCTCTGTATAGTATGCCACTGCTGTGTACCGCACCTGTGTGCCTTGCCATGAGTCCGTCAAGGGGTACAAGAGTGATCTAGGAGTGGATCACTGGACAACAGTCAAGATTATCCTTAGTAACTAGAGGACTAAGGAAATGTTTCTCGATTATGGAGGTGAGAAAGAGTTTGTCGTAAAGAGTTATGTTGATGCAAGCTTTGACACCAATCCAGATGACTCTTAGTAGCCATCCGGATATGTATAGTATAGCCGCCATTTGGAATAGCTCCAAGTGGAGTGTGGTAGCAGTGTTTAGAGTTTGACATAGAGATTTGGAAAGTACACACAGATCTGAATGTCGCAGACCCGTTGACTAAAAGACCTCTCTCACATGAAAAGCATGATCGAGCCCGAGAACTCGTTTGGTGTTAGATTCATAATAATGCGAATCACATGGTGATGTGAACTAGATTATTGACTCTAGTGCAAGTGGGAGACTATTGGAAATATGCCCTAGAGGCAATAATAAATTGGTTATTATCATATTTCCTTGTTGATGATAATCGTTTATTATCCATGCTATAATTGTATTGATCGGAAACTTAAATACATTTGTGGATACATAGACAACACCATGTCCCTAGTATGCCTCTGATGGACTAGCTCGTTGATCAAAGATGGTTAAGGTTTCCTAGCCATGGACATGAGATGTCATTTGATAATGGGGTCACATCATTAGGAGAATGATGTGCTCGACATGACCCAAACTATAAACGTAGCATATGATCGTGTCAGTTTATTGCTACAGTTTTCTGCATGTCAAGTATATGTTCCAATGACCATGAGATCATGCAACTCACTAACACCGGAGGTGTACCTTGTGTGTATCAAATGTCACAATGTAACTGGGTGACTATAAAGGTTCTCTACATGTATCTCTGAGGGTGTCTATTGGGTTGGCATGGATCAAGGCTAGGATTTGTTACTCCGTGTGACGGAGAGGTATCTCAGGGCCCACTCAGTAATACAACATCACAACAAGCCTTACAAGCAATGTGACTAAAGTGTTAGCCACGGGAAACTGTATTACGGAACGAGTAAATAGACTTGCCGGTAACGAGGTTGAACTAGGTATACAGATACCGACAATCGAATCTCGGGCAAGTAACATACCGAAGAACAAAGGGAACAACATACGGGATTAAGTGAATCATTGACATAGAGGTTCTACCGATAAATATCTTCGTAGAATATATAGGAACCAATATGGTCATCTAGGTCCGCTCTTGGTTATTGACTGTAGAGGTGTCTCGATCATGTCTACATAGTTCTCGAACCCGCAAGGTCTGCACACTTAAGGTTCGGTGATGTTTCGGTAGTATAGAGTAATGTATGGTGATGACCGAAGGTTGTTCGGAGTCCCGGATGAGACCCCGAACGTCACGAGGAGCTCCGGAATGGTCTGGAGGTAAAGATTTATATATGGGATAATAGTGTTTGGTCTTCATAAGGGTTCTCCAATTCACCGGAAATAGTTTCGGATGTTTCCCGAAATGTTCAGGGTACAAGGACACTTTATTTGGGACAAGGGGTAAATCCCATTAGGCTTTAGGAAAGTGAAAAAGGTGTTTTGCGCAGGCCAGGGTCCAAACGCTGAGGACCTTGGCGTCTGGTCCTGGATTCTGAGGAGGACTCTAGCCTTGCAGGCAAACCGACCTTGAGGAGGATTTTTGTGGGGACCCCGACTCATAAGTCATGATCATCGAATGTACGTGCACATTGATCCCAGATATCAATGCTCACTGAACACACAGAAAATGAATAACAAGAGTCTTAGATCCATTACATACCGGTTTACTCAAATGTGGCCTTCATACGATTGCGGCAGAAATCTCCAATGATAGCATGAACCCATGCCATCTGCCTTAACCCTACAGGCATGCTGACTGGGAAGCATCCTAGCTCGCGTGTCCGTCACCAAGGTAATCTTCATCATAACCTGATCTTTCATTCCGGGCCAATAAAATAACCACTGTCAAGCCAATGAGTACTTTGAATGTACTCACAAGCAACTCATGTTTGGAACGAGGCAATAACAATGCACGATATAGCACTAATAGGTAAGTTAGGCAGCAAGCTAGTTTTGAGTGCAATGACACGATCAAGTAACTTAAGTAAGCATGCATCAACCATAGACAGGTGTTCATAAGAACACTTCAAAGTCATCATCATAAGTAGGGGGTTGGATGTATCATGTTCAACCATCACACCAAGTCCTCAGACTTGTCTCATGTTCAGTCATCAAGCCAAGTCAACCGACTGGACTCAAGTATCATCCTTGTCACCACACACACACCAAGTTTGTGAAAACATCTGGATGTGGCATAAGCAGCAACACCCAACTGTCCTTGACCGTGGACACGGCTATTCAAATAGTTTTACACTCTGCGGAGGTTGCACACTTTACTCACAAGACTCGGGGAACTTCCGTGTCATCCACGAATCACGGTATATAACATACCCAAGGTAAGCACCCGAACAATGCCATTCCCCTAGCGATAATAAACAAAGAATCCACTCGATTGGTACCCAGCCCTCACGATGTACATCACATGAGCCTCGCTCTAAATCGTACTATCCATGAGGGGACCAACGGTGTGCCCGGTGCCTGTGAAGATAGCACATGATCGTACATACTGATACAGCCCCGTATAGAGAGTGAACACGCCACTCCCGCCACTAGTAATGCGAGCTCCTTCCAAGTACCCACCAAGGTAATGAACAAAGCCCCTTACCATATAGGGGTAGAGTGGTTGTACATGTAAGGTTGGGACGGTCGACAAATCTTAAACTCTCCGTTTTTGAAAACACTCACTCACTTATTCCGGCATACCACTCCTTTGTCAAGTGGTTACCAACTCATCAGAATCTCCCTCGGGCATTAGTGGCACCCGATGGGGTTTTCGGAAAGTCTTTGAAAGCATTTTGTTTCCATCACCATGAATATTCCCGATCCCACTTGCACAACATCTACTAGCATCGTATCTACACCCACCCGCACGACCCTCATAAGGTGTTAGGCTCATGCACCATGCAAGTGTCAACAGCAATGTGTCGGAAGCATCCCACTAAAGTGGACACCACATCATCATGATCAATACAACAAAATGAAGTGCTATATGCCATGCAATAAAAGGGTTCATAGTCATGGTCAAAGGGCTGCTTGCCTGGCTTAGCAATGTCTTCGAGGTCTCCACATGCTTCTCGTCCAACTCCGAGCACTCCATATATCTCGTGAACTACCGTTGGTAAACAACCACAATAAGCAACACGACAAGCAGAGAAATAAATGTGCTCTATAAATAGGAGTTTTAGTTTTCTAGGACTCCTCCGGTCATGAGAAAAATAACTAAGGAGGTTTTGGTGGATGTGGGTCAAGAGGGAGTTTTGAATGGTGGGAATGATGGAAACGATGATCCTTCAAGATGTCAACAGAAAACATTTTCATAAAAATGAGTGGAGGCACTCATACAATAGGGAACAATTTTAGAAACATGTGGGAAGTGGTTTCACTATATTTGGAGTTGGTATGAATTTCCTAGGGATTTGCGAAGATGAGATAAATGGAAAAGTGGGTTATTTAGTGGATCCAACAGAATAGGTGCATGGTAAAAATGTTCACCATGGCTAGAAAAATAGGGTGTGACACTTAGAGTACATATAAATTGGAATTACTCCATTTGGAGCTTATATCGATGCTTTGTGAATTTTACAAGGTGGCTCTCCAATAGTTCAAATTTAAATTTAAATTCAAACATTAGAGAGAAGTTTGTGGAAAAAATATGTAGGATATATTTTTGGATAGAGGAAGATTTTTGGAACCTCTAGGATTTTTAATCATCAGATTTGGAGTTAAAATGAATTTGTTGTGAATTGTTTTGTCTAACAGAGAAAGGAAAAAGGAACATGGACCTATACCTAAATGGGCCAGAACCTCTGGGCCGCGCAGTGCACCTGCTCGGCAGTGAATGGCCGGCCTAGCAGTCTAGTCGCACGGGGCCCCGGGGCGACGCCGGAGGCACCTTCCCAGTGATGTGCTTTTCCCAAAGGGAAACGGAACCATGGGGAAGACATGACCACCTAACCCGACAAGCGGGCCCTGTCGCCAGCCTTTGCTGCTAGCAGGTGGGCGCCACCTGCCAGGGTTGTCCCCTTCCTCCCGCTTGAACGGAGGAGATACACGGGAGTGAAAGCACAACATTCTCCCTTGGTGGTTTTGATAATTCATGACAACATACATTGTCTCTTGGACTGATATTTTCACCTAGTGTATTTCAGATACAGTCTACATAGAGGATTGGCAAAAGGAGATTATGGACATACCCTAAGATGCAAGGAAATAGGTTGTCCAAGCTTCAAGCAAGAGGACTCTATATTATATATTTGTGAGAAATCACTTTGAGTCATAGCAAAGCCAATACTATTAAAAGGGATAAGGTTTTGTTCATGAAAAATATGCTCAAATGTGCACAACTGAAAGTGCCAAAACATCCACAAACTCTCCCACCAAAGTCGGTTCTATACCCAACACTCAAAATCGGTGCAACCAACTATCCCACTTCGGTGCCACCAATTCCAGAACCTAGACAGACTCAAGCCAAACCCTAGCCACTTCGATGCAACCGATTCCATACCGGTGCCACCGAGTTTAGGTTGCCTCCTTTCTGTTATGCAAATTCACATTTCGGTACCACCGAGAATGTTGGATCGACATCACCGAGATTGGAATTCTGACCGTTGGTCACCTTATCAGTGCAACCAAGTTTCCTATATCGGTCTCACCAAGATTCAAAAGTTGCCACCTTTTGTTCACTTCGGTAACACCGAGATTAACACATCGGTGTCACCAAGTTGGTCATTTTGTGTGTAATGGTTGGATTTTTGGGGATGCCTATATACCCCTTCACCACCACCTACTTGAGAGAGAAGCACTCAGGACTACTCCATACCTATCCTAACAGATTTTCTGAGAGAGAACCACCTACCCTTGTGTTGAGGTCAAGATCTTCCACTCCAATCATGTGGATCTTGATTTCTAGCCTCCCCAAGTTGCTTTCCACCAATCCCATCTCTTCTACCAAGCCAAACCTGTGAGAGAGATATTGTGTGCTGAGTCTATCATCTTGAAGCACAAGAGCAAGGAGTTCATCGTCATTACCGAGCCTATTACCTTTTGGAGGGTGGTGCCTCCTAGATTTGTTAGCCGTTGCTTGGGAGCCTCCTACTTTGTGTTGTGGAGTGAACCAAGAAGTTTGTAAGGGTAAGTAGATCGCCTACTTCTTAAGATCTACCCATAGTGAGGCTAGTCCTTCGTGGACGGAAGCCGTTATGGTATAGTCAAGGTTGCTACTTCGTGGACCCTTTTGGGTGGAGCCCTCCATGGACTCTCGCGACTGTTACCCTCCGTGGGTTGAAGACTCCATAAACGTGGATGTATGATAGTGCCACCTATCGGAACCACGAGAAAAATCCTTGCATCTCGAACTTTGTTTTATCTACCTTTCTCAACTCTTTACTTCATGTGCAATGTCTTTACTTTCCGCTGCCATATTTGTAGACATGCATGTGTAGGGCTGTTAGACTTTCTAGCTTTGCTAAAAACTGTGAAAATCTGCCAACCAAATAACTTGGGAAAAGGTTAGGTTTCAAATTCCTGCTAGTAGTCTATTCACCCCGCCTCTAGACACTCTTCTAGTGATCCCTCAATTGGTATCATAGAATTGGTCTCCATTGCTTCGGTTTAATCACCAAGGAGGAAGATGGATGTGTCTAGTATAGGGAGTTTGAGTTGTAGAGTGCCTGTTCTTGATGGAGAATACTAATAGTCAATGGAAGTTTTTGATGCTTGAGCTGTTTAATGAATTTCAATTGAGCAAATATGTTATGCGCCCCTATGAGCCTCCTATTGATGAATTGCATCCCACACACGAAGAGGAAATTAACATGCTTGGTAACCTAAGAATTGTCAATCTTATCGTTAGAGGTTTACGAAGATTCGTGTTTTCTCAAATGAAGAACTTTGCATGTGCATATACCTTATGGACTGATTTGGAGAAACGATATCCAAATCTTTCCTTATGTAATCTGGATGAAATTCTTCATAAAGCCATTTATTTTCACAAAATGAAGCCTAGTGATCCAAACTTTGATAAATGCCTATTTGAACTCCGTGATCTTATGCGTGCTAAAGGAGATGTCACAACTATCAACAACATTATATTTGAAGCCATTCACACTCATAAACTTGAACATTGTCATGATCACTACTCTAACGAATCTCTTGTTCTTTATGACGAGGATTTCCCACTTGATGATGACAATGTGGAACATGGCTATTATGAAGAAGATGAGTTGTTTGACATCGAGTATGAGAATATCATGAAGAATCTGAGTCTTATGGCAAACCTTAAGGATTACAAGTCCGGAGGAAAAGAGTGGATTCTCAATAGCGGATGTATGGATGTTATGACTGGTGATGAAGACATGTTCCAGGAAATCATGCCTAATCAAGGTCCTCGACAATACGTGACCTTCGGAGACAACTCTAAGGGTAAGGTACTTGGCCTTGGTAAGGTGTCCGTATCCCATGATAGCTCTATTCCAAATGTTCTGCTTGTTGAATCCCTTGGTTACAATCTTCATTCCGTGTCTAGACTTGCCGATTTCGGTTTCAATGTTGTATTCAGCAAAGTAGATTGCCAAGTGTTTCGTCAAGATAATCATAAAATTGTCTTTACCGGTATCCGCTTCTTCTCTCTCTGACACCGGGTCCCACCCCGACCGCCTGTAACGCCCGCGCGGTCATCCCTCTCCTCGCGCGCGCGCCGCCGTCGCCGAGATTCCATCGCCCCGAATCTCCCTCCTCTCTCCTCCCCGGACCAACCCAAGCACCCTATAAATAGCGCCCCTTCTCCGTGCTTCGTTTCCACCCCGAGCCCCTCTCTCCCGTCTTCAGACCGCCCCCACCAAGCCTCGCCGGAGCTCTGTCCCGACCGAAGCTCTCCACTGCTCCTGCCTGTCGCCTCGGTCGCCCTCACACCTCTCCGACACCACCAATCGGCACCGGAGGACCTCCGCCGTCGTATGGACCCTTCCACTGCCTCCCTCGACCACCGGAGCTCCTCGCCAACGTCTTCGCCACTTCGGACTCGCCGGAGATCCCCTCGCCGGCAACCCCATCCACTGTGAGCCCTCCCATCCATTCGATCCAGATCCGACGGCCAAGATTAGAAGATTTATTTCCCGAACCGTTTTTCTTTTCCGTTCAGTCGACCGCTCGAATCACCCGCACACACACGCTAGCATCGAATAGGATCTGGCCACGTAGCCCTGGCCGACCGTTAGTTAGTTTTCCTTTCGGTTTTGTTTTTCAGAAAACAGATTGCATTCCAAATTTGTTTTATTTATATCTTTTAATCTGTTTAATGTTTTGAGTTGATTCTTTTTGCAATAGCTCAAATTTTTCATGTAGTTTCACCCTATATTTTTAGATTTTAAATTTGAACTATAAAATTTGAATTCAATCAACTTTTCTCAAATCATTCAAATCTGAATAACTAGAGTTTAAAAATAGATTTTTATATGAATCTTTTTGCAACTACTTGGTATTAGTTAGGACTATCTTATTGCTTAGTTTGAGGATTTTTAGAATGATTTTGTTTAGTGTTCTAGCTATAAACAGCTTCTGCCTATTAGTTAGTATAGTTTTATTTATTTAGTTTTTAGTTAGTTTCAATTAGATTTTTGTTTCATTTTGTTTAGTAGGTTCTGTTGCTTGAACATTTAGTGTTTTACTTAATGTTAATAAAAATATAAAATTGTTTAGTTTATTTCTTTGTTAATATAGGAATCACAACTTCTTTTCAAGTAGGTTTAGTTGGATTAAAACAACTAGTTAGTAATAGTTTTGCTTTCAACAAAGTTTTATATAATTTAATTCTGTTTTCCAAGACAAGTTTATTTGTAAATTCTTTTCTGTTAAGAACATGTTTTGTTAATAAATAATAAGTTTTGTTTTGCTCTTTTCTTAGTAAAACTATAGTTGTTTCATATAGTGTTTATCAAAACTTTTAAAAACTTTACTAAAGTTTTCCCAACAAACTTAATTTGATTTTATTCTGTTTATTAATAAAATAGTTTATTGTTCCTTGCTGTCAACTATTGTTTTGTTATTACAAAATAGTTTTGTTATGTTAGTAGTGTTTTAACAATCATCTTCCAGAAAACAAAACTTTGTGTGTTTTCTTGCTTGTGATTATGCATTTTTTTGTCATGATTGTTTACTAGTTCTTTGTTGATGTTTGTGAGTTACAATATTTTGTTGTATGATTATTGAGTGCTCTTGTTTGCTTCGTTAGATTATCTGGAGTGCGAGGCTTGTTACTTAGAGTCACTCACGTACAAAGATCATCAATCAGGCAAGTCGCTTTGATCATGTTTACCCATGTTTTTATTGCATTAGTACTACCATCCCCCCAATTGCATGCAAAGTAGGTAATTGGAAACTTGGTTACTGTTGTAGTATCATGTGGTAGGTACCCCCCTCTCAACCCTTGACACATTGGCCCCGGGAAACGTTGTTTTACTTTTTGCTACGCTGTTAGTAGACGGGGTTGGTTGTGTGATTCATGACAGATGTGAGATTAATTTCAAGACCTACATAATGATCAAGACTACAAGACTCCGAGTTTTCAACTTACCTCTGGGTGGACGATGGTTGAACGGCACCCTGGAGAAACCAGTGGATTTGCCTAGGTGTTTCTGGAGATGGCCAGTATTCACGTGGAAAGATCCACCCAGGCACAAAGAGATGGATGGATGCTTCAAGACCCAAGGCTTACCATCACAGCCACAAGTCATTATGGGCTCTGGCTTGGTTGGATATCGTGGTGACCCTGGATAGGCGGTGCTACGAGATGTAGAAGAACGGTAGGAAAGGATGGGCACCGACAGAGTCGTAGGGAAACCCTTTGGAAGACCATGTTTTGGTCATCCATTTCTCAAACACCTTGAAGTGCGAGAAATCAAACGGAGGCGACCAAATATTGTGGGGAACGTGTGCAGAACTCTACAGAGTACTCAAACCTAATCGATTAGCCGTGTCCACGGTCATGGACGACTTGAGCCAAAGGAACTGAAACTTCCGGAAATTCTCAACACAATTAATATGATGACGTGGGTATTAATAACTTGGGTATGTGAATTGGTTGGTGGAACCATCTCATTAATCAACCAACTTAGTAATAATTTTTGCTTAGCCCCTCTCTTGATGTAGGAAAAACATGGCTTTACACAAAAAACTACCACCCCACCTGCCATATATGCATGTAGACTAGATGATTACCTTTTTACCCCTCTCTTGTGACTTTGCCGGCATATTCCATATGCTGACCTACATGGCTGCAACGTATCATGTTGCAGAGTATTTTCCGACCAGGAGTGAGGACACGTTCTACGCTCGGTGAGATGCCCTTGGAGTCAGATGGACTCATCTACCTTCGACGCTTTCGCAAGACTTAGTTATTCTCATGAGTTGGCCTTCAGCCACATTATTGTAATATTTATTGTAATAAAGGACTCGATATGAGATTTCGATTAATATAATGCTGTGTGATTTCCCTTTGATATATACATTGATGTACCGTGTGTGTACCAGCATGATCTTGGGATGGTACGGAAACACCGGAGATTTGACCTTTCAGGTCGGGTCACTACAGAAATGGTATCAGAGCACACGCTGACCGTAGGACGTAACCTCTAGGATTGGAAAGCCTTAGGATTGTATCCCTTTGTCTTTAAAATTCTTATACTCTCATCTACTTGTTTCTGACTTCTCTCCGATTATTTCAAAATTTATAGATGGCCACCTTCATCCCAGTGTTGATCACGGAGTTTTGCCAGCCTGACGCAACGATGCCCTTTGGTAAGCAGCTGATGAGGATCGTCAAGGACGTAAGGATTGCTTTGCCGAGCATCACCGGTATTCCTATCATGTCCTTTACACAAGATGGACGCTACAGGATCGAGGTGCACATCCCAGGGAAGACCTTTGGGAATCGGAAGGAACGCATCGACTTCAAGTTTGTGGCACCCAGCTGGATACTTGGAAGAGACATGGCCATTCATCGTGCCCTTGGACGTATTCAGGAGAAATACAGAGGTGGAACCATTTCACCAGGACTCAGCGTGGTTTGTCGCAGAGATGCCAATGGAAACATCATAACCCCTCCCACTACAGACACCACCATTTCCTATATCCAGACCCTGGAGACTCACATCAGGACTCTGGAGCTTCGAGTTCGTGCTGATACGAAGACAATCAAGAATCTGATGAACCGTGAGATTGACCTCGAAGCCAACTTACGGGAAGCCGAGTACGAGCATGAGTATGAGGTGAAGGATTTCTTAAAGAGGATCGACAAGCTGAACACTCGCATCGCCACTCTGGAGGAACAGATGGACATGGGTGAAAATCTTCATCCTGAGGAACACTTGGCTCCTTTCATCAGCGACGATGATGACTATGAGGAGAGCACCACTGGAGGAGGCTCAGTCACCATGTACTTCTGAGGAAAACTTTAGTCATGCCCTCCAATGTATTTTTTATTTTTTTCAACGTTAAATCGTAGGTCGATGTTCGGTTTGATGGAGATTTGTATCTCGATGTTTGACCTGGATTGAATAAATGAATGAGTGTTTGGTGTGATATGTTTGCTGCATTGCATATGGGTAGTGAATTTCTCCTTTTAGGTCCTTCTGCTATTCTAATTCTCACCCCTCTAAAAAACAGCAAGATGCCTCCACGACGTGAGTCCGACTTCACCTTCCCGCCGGAACTCACCCAACTTCTTCAGCAGTAGAATGCACTGATGCAGCTATTGATCCAGAATCAGACCAACAACCAGAACAACAACCACCACCATCCACCCCAGGCTAACAATCTCACCTGTTTTCTGAGGTTGAACCCTCCAACTTTCTCCAGCAGCACTGAGCCCATTGTGGCAGATGACTGGCTCCATAAGATGGAGAGAGAACTCGTCACCGCTGGATGTACTGATGCTGAGAAAGTGCGCTTTGCCGCACATCAACTAGATGGATCAGCAGCTTCATGGTGGGAGAACTACACCACTACATATCCTATTGCTGATATAACTTGGGAGCAGTTCAAGCAAGCTTTCCGCACCGCACATGTTTCGGCTGGATCCATGAGTCTGAAGAAGCGCGAGTTTCGCAACTTGCGCCAGGGAAATCGCTCTTTGGCCCAGTACGTGGACGACTTTAGCACATTGGCTCGTTATGCACCAGGAGACGTGGCCGATGATGCGGCCAAGCAAGAGAAGTTTCTGGAAGGACTCAACGATGAGTTGAGCATGCAGCTGGTAGTGGCTACCTTCAACAACTACCAAGAGCTGGTGGACAAGGCCCTCATCTTGGAGGGAAAGCAGCAGCAAATTGAGAACCGCAAGCGGAAGTATACTCAAAGGAAGTTTAACTCTGGAGCTCATCAGAAGCCCCGCTACTCCCCGTACTCAGGGAATATCGGATCAGGGACCGGTAAGTTTGGAAGGCACACTCATGCCATGCACAACCATGGAGGCCACAACCATGGAGGAAATGGGAATGCCCGTCCCAACCATGGCAACTTCAAGACAGACAATGGGAATGGGAACAACAACCAGCACTGTCACGCTCCTACTCAAAAGGATTTGAGCCACATCACCTGTTTCAAGTGCCAGAAGACACGGCACTATGCTACTGAGTGTCCCTAGAGCAAGCAGGGAAATGGAAACGGCAACTCCGCAGCCAAGAAGCCCAACCCTTTTCCTCGTGCCCAGGTGAACCACCTCGACATGGAAGAAGTCTATGATCAACCCGAGACTGTGGTTGGTAAGTTTTTATTGCATTCACGTCCAGTTACAGTACTTTTTGATTCCGGTGCAACTCATTCATTCATATCAAGGGTAGTTGTGGATAAATATGGTTTGCCCACCAAAACCCCTAGTCAGCCCATTAAGGTCAGTTCCCAAGGAGGTATGATGATGGCAGGGATAGGATGCCATGGCCTGAAACTTCACATAGGAAACCATGTTTTTCCCACCGACCTCATCGTCTTCGAATCCTAGGGATTGGATGTAATCCTAGGCATGGATTGGATGACCAAGTATGAAGGAAATCTTGATTGCCCTAGCAAGTCTATTTCACTCACCACCCCGGAGAACAAGAGGATTAAGTATGTATCCCGACGCACACGTATGAGTGCTCGGTTAAATTCTCTCATAGGAGTTGTTCAGGAGGAAGTACCTGTGGTAAAAGACTTTCCGGATGTATTCCCGGAAGAATTACCAGGCATGCCACCAGATAGGGAGATTGAGTTCCTACTAGAGCTACAACCAGGGACAGCCCCAATTTCCAAGAGACCCTATCGGATGCCCGCAAATGATCTAGTGGAAATCAAGAAGCAAATTGAGGAGTTATTGGACAAGGGGTATATTCGCCTAAGTTCTTCACCTTGGGGAGCCCCAGTTCTTTTGGTGGAGAAGAAGGATAAAACCCTGAGAATCGTAGTCGATTATCGTGCCTTGAACGAGGTGACTATCAAGAACAAGGACCCTATGCCGATGATTAATGACTTGTTTGATCAGCTAGTAGGCGCCAAAGTATTCTCCAAGATCGATCTTCGATCAGGGTATCACCAACTGAAGATTCGTGAACAGGATATACCCAAAACAGCTTTCACCACAAGGTATGGCTTGTATGAGTATACTGTCATGTCCTTTGGTTTGACTAATGCTCCTGCCTACTTCATGAATTTGATGAACAAAGTGTTTATGGAATATTTGGACAAATTTGTCGTGGTGTTCATCGATGACATTTTGATATTCTCCAAGAACAAGGAAGAACACAAGGAACATTTGCGTTTAGTTCTGGAGAAGCTTAGAGAACATCAGTTATATGCCAAGTTCAGCAAATATGAATTTTGGCTGACGGAAGTCGGATTCCTTGGACATGTTATTTCTGGAGAAGGAATAGTCGTAGACCCCGCTAAGGTTGAAGCCATCACCGAGTGGAAGTCACCCACCTTAGTTAAGGAGATCCACAGTTTTCTCGGACTAGCCGGATATTACCGGAGATTCATTGAGAATTTCTCAAAGATTGCCAAGCCCATGACAGAGTTGTTGAACAAAGAGTCTAAGTATATTTGGACTGAGGAATGTGAAGCCAGTTTCCAGGAGTTGAAGAAACGTTTGGTCACAGCCCCAGTGTTGATTTTGCCCAATATTCGGAACGACTTCCAGGTTTATTGTGATGCTTCACGTCAAGGACTTGGAGGAGTACTCATGCAAGATGGAAAGGTTGTAGCTTATGCATCCAGACAACTACGACCTCATGAGTTGAATTATGCCACCCATGATTTGGAACTAGCAACCGTAGTGCACGCACTCAAGACCTGGAGACATTTCCTTATCGGAAATAGTTGTGATGTTTACACCGACCATAAGAGCCTGAAATATATCTTCACGCAGAAAGAGTTGAACCTCAGACAGAGGAGATGGTTAGAGTTAATCAAGGACTATGACATGAGATTACACTACCATCCAGGTAAGGATAATGTTGTAGCCGATGCCTTGTGTCGGAAAATTTATGTAAACACACTCACAGCGGAAGGATTACCCCAAGAGTTAGCCGATGATCTCAGAGAGCTCAAGCTAGATATAGTTCCAAGCGGATATGTTGCCACACTGGAGATCCAGTCCACCTTGACCGAAAGAATTCGAGAAGCCCAGAAATCGGACAAGGAGATAGCTGAGATAAAGCAGAGAATGGAAGATGGTAAAGCTAAAGGATTCGTAAGGATGAACAGGGAACTCTGTGGTTTGAGAACCGCATCTATGTGCCCAATGACCCAAAGCTCAGGAAGTTGATACTTCAAGAAGCCCACGATTCCCCTTACTCGATACACCCAGGCAACACCAAGATGTACCTGGATTTGAAGGAAAGTTATTGGTGTACAGGTATGAAGAAGGATATTGCAGAACATGTTGCAATATATGATGTTTGTCAGCGAGTAAAGGCAGAACATCAGAAGCCAGCAGCATTACTCCAACCTTTGCCGATACCCGAGTGGAAATGGGAAAAGCTTGGTATGGACTTCATCACAGGATTACCCAGGACCCGTTCAGGTTATGATTCCATCTAGGTAGTGGTAGACCGCTTGACCAAGGTAGCTCATTTCATTCCAGTGAAGACCACCTATACCAACGCTAAGCTAGCCAAGATATATATGACCAGGATTGTATGTCTGCATGGAGTTATGAGGAGTATCGTGTCAGATAGAGGAACACAATTTACCTCAAAGTTTTGGCATCAGTTACATGAAACTTTGGGTACTGAGGCTGGAGTTTAGTACAACTTTTCATCCGCAGACCGATGGACAGACTGAGAGAGTCAACCAGATTCTGGAAGACATGTTGAGAGCTTGTGCGCTAGATTATGGATCCCATTGGGATGACAACTTACCTGATGTAGAATTCTCGTACAACAACAGTTATCAGACCAGTCTGAAGATGGCCCCTTTCGAAGCTTTATACGGAAGGAGGTGCAGAACACCATTGACATGGGATGGTGTTGGAGACCGAAAACTTTTTGGTCCCGACCTTATTCGAGATTCAGAAGATAAACTCAAGCTGATTCGTGACAGACTCAAGATAGCTCAATCTCGACAGAAGAGTTATGCTGACAGCAAACGCAAGGAAGTGACGTATGAAGTGGGAGACCGAGCATATCTTCGTGTGTCACAACTTCGAGGTATCAAGAGGTTTGGTGTTAAAGGAAAATTAGCACCCAGATTCATAGGCCCCTACAAAATTCTTGAACGTAGAGGTGAAGTTGCATACAAACTAGAATTGCCAGAAGGATTATCCAGAGTTCATGATGTTTTCCATGTTTCCCAGCTGAAGAAATGTCATGCTGAGATGGCTGATATTCCCTTGAGAGACACCGTGCCCCTAGAGGCCATACAACTTGACAGTGATCTGACTTACGAGGAGAAGCCTATCAGAATCCTCGAGACTGCCAATAGAGTTACCCGCAGCAGGATCATCAAGTTCTATAAGGTTTTGTGGAGTCACCACACCGAGGAACAAGCCACCTGGGAACGCGAAGAAGATCTTCGTAGAGACCATCCGCACCTATTTTCTAGCCAACCCGAATGTCAAGGGCAAGATTCACCTTAAGGTGGGTAGGTTTGTAACATCCCAAAATTCCATTTTGGAATGTTATGAAATATTGCTATGCATCTATCATCATCATTGCTTGAATACATGTAATAGTTGAAATGCCTTTTCTGAAATTCTGAAAGCCCTTTCTACTTTCAATGTGCTTCTTTCACCTAATTGAAATTCTTGGTAAAAAGTTCAAATAAGAGAGGAGGAATATGACACTCCACACCAGGACCTAATTGGTGATTTATTTGAACAATAAAAACCAGGGGTTGTTTTGAAAATATTTGCAAAAAGGATTTAAAAACAATTAGGCAATTTCTGAAAATATTATTTTTTCAAAATTATTCAAATAACAGAATAAAAATGTTAAATAAATGGAATTTATTATTCTGTTAATTTTGATATATAATACTCCTATATTTGGAAATATTTTGAATGCTTTTAAAGAGGTTTTACTACTCTGACTATTAAAAACAGTAACGGTTTTGTATTTAAACGGGCCGACCCACGGGCAGTTACTCGCGAATTGATTACAAACCGGTCGACCGACGTGCATTCGCCGCTTCTTCTCTCTTCGACACCGGGTCCCACCACGACCGCCTGTAACGCCCGTGCAGTCATCCCTCTCCTCGCGCGCGCGCCGCCTTCGCCGAGATTCCATCGCCCCGGATCTCCCTCCTCTCTCCTCCCCGCACCCACCCGAGCACCCTATAAATAGCGCCCCTTCTCCGTGCTTCATTTCCACCCCGAGCCCCTCTCTCCCGTCGCCACACCGCCCCCACCAAGCCTCGGCGGAGCTCTGTCCCGACCGAAGCTCTCCACTGCTGCTGGCCGTCGCCTCGGTCGCCCTCACACCTCTCCGACACCACCAATCGGCGCCGGAGGACCTCCGCCGTCGTCTGGACCCTTCCACTGCCTCCCTCAACCACCGGAGCTCCTCGCCGACTTCTTCACCACTTCGGACTCGCCCGAGATCCCCTCGTCGGCGACCCCATCCACTGTGAGCCCTCCCATCCATCCAATCGAGATCCGACGGCCATGATTAGAAGATTTATTTCCCGAACCGTTTTTCTTTTCCGTTCGGTCGACCGCTTGAATCACCCACACACGCACGCTAGCATCCAATAGGATCTTGCCACGTAGCCCTGGCCGACCGTTAGTTAGTTTTCCTTTCGTTTTTTTTTCAGAAAACAGATTGCATTCCAAATTTGTTTTGTTTATATCTTTTAATCTGTTTAATGTTTTGAGTTGATTCTTTTTGCAATAGCTCACATTTTTTATGTAGTTTCACCCTGTATTTTTCGATTTTAAATTTTAACTATAAAATTTGAATTCAATCAAATTTTCTCAAATAATTCAAATCTGAATAACTAGAGTTTAAAAATAGAGTTTTATATGAATCTTTTTGCTACTACTTGGTATTAGTTAGGACTATCTTATTCCTTAGTTTGAGGATTTTTAGAATGATTTTGACTAGTGCTCTAGCTATAAACAGCTTCTGCCTATTAGTTAGTATAGTTTTATTTATTTAGTTTTTAGTTAGTTTCAATTAGATTTTGGTTTCATTTTGTTTAGTAGGTTCTGTTGCTTGAACATTTAGTGTTTTACTTACTGTTAATAAAAATATAAAATTGTTTAGTTTATTTCTTTGTTAATATAGGAATCACAACTTCTTTCAAATAGGATTAGTTTGATTAAAACAACTAGTTAGTAATAGTTTTGCTTTCAACAAAGTTTTATATAATTTAATTCTGTTTTCTAAGACAAGTTTATTTGTAAATTATTTTCTCTTAAGAACATGTTTTGTTAATAAATAATAAGTTTTGTTTTGCTCTTTTGTTAGTAAAACTATAGTTGTTTCATATAGTGTTTATCAAAACTTTTAAAAACTTTACTAAAGTTTTGCCAACAAACTTAATTTTATTCTGTTTATTAATAAAATAGTTTATTGTTCCTTGCTGTCAACTATTGTTTTGTTATTACAAAATAGTTTTGTTATGTTAGTAGTGTTTTAACAATCCTCTTCCAGAAAACAAAACTTTGTGTGTTTTCTTGCTTGTGATTATGCATTTTTTTGTCTTGATTGTTTACTAGTTCATTGTTGATGTTTGTGAGTTACAATATTTAGTTGTATGATTATTGAGTGCTCTTGTTTGCTTCGTTAGATTATCCGGAGTGCGAGGCTTGTTACTTAGAGTCACTCACGTACGAAGATCATCAATCAGGCAAGTCACTTTGATCATGTTTACCCATGTTTTTATTGCATTAGTACTACCATCCCCCCAATTGCATGCAAAGTAGGTAATTGGAAACTTGGTTACTGTTGTAGTATCATGTGGTAGGTACCCCCCTCTCAACCCTTGACACATTGGCCCTGGGAAACGTTGTTTTACTTTTTGCTATGCTGTTAGTAGACGGGGTTGGTTGTGTGATTCATGAGAGTTGTGAGATTAATTTCAAGACCTACATAATGATCAAGACTACAAGACTCCGAGTTTTCAACTTACCTCTGGGTGGACGATGGTTGAACGGCACCCTGGAGAAACCAGTGGATTTGCCTAGGTGTTGCTGGAGATGGCCAGTATTCACGCAGAAAGATCCACCCAGGCACAAAGAGATGGATGGATGCTTCAAGACCCAAGGCTTACCTGCACAGCCACAAGTCATTATGGGCTCTCGCTTGGTTGGATATCGTGGTGACCCTGGACAGGAGATGCTACGAGATGTAGAAGAACGGTAGGAAAGGATGGGCACCGACAGAGTCACAGGGAAACCCTTTGGAAGGCCATGTTTTGGTCATCCGTTTCTCAAACACCTTGAAGTGCGAGAAATCAAACGGAGGCGACCAAATCTTGTGGGGAACGTGTGCAAAACTCTATAGAGTACTCAAACCTAATCGATTAGCCGTGTCCACGGTCATGGACGACTTGAGCCAAAGGAACCGAAACTTCCGGAAATTCTCAACACAATTAATATGATGACGTGGGTATTAATAACTTGGGTATGAGAATTGGTTGGTGGAACCATCTCATTAATCAACCAACTTAGTAATAATTTTTGCTTAGCCCCTCTCTTGATGTAGGAAAAACTTGGCTTTACGCAAAAAACTACCACCCCACCTGCCATATATTCATGTAGACTAGATGATTACCTTTTTACCCCTCTCTTATGACTTTGCCGGCATATTCCATATGCTGACCTACATGGCTGCAACGTATCATGTTGCAGAGTATTTTCCGACCAGGAGTGAGGACACGTTCTACGCTCGGTGAGATGCCCTTGGAGTCAGATGGACTCATCTACCTTCGACGCTTCCGCAAGACTTAGTTATTATCATGAGTTGGCCTTCAGCCACTTTATTGTAATATTTATTGTAATAAAGGACTCGATATGAGATTTCGATTAATATAATGCTGTGTGATTTCCCTTTGATATATACATTGATGTACCGTGTGTGTACCAGCATAATCTTGGGATGGTACGGAAACACCGGAGATTCGACCTTTCAGGTCGGGTCGCTACACCCTCGTGACCATTACCCTCCGTGGGTTGAAGACTCCATAAACGTGGATGTATGATAGCACCACCTATCGGAACCACAGGAAAAATCCTTGCGTCTCCAACTGCATTTGATCTACCTATTTCAACTCTTTACTTCATGTGTAATGTCTTTACTTTCCGTTGCCATATTTGTAGACATGCATGTGTAGGGGTTGTTAGTCTTGCTAGCTTTGCCAAAAACTATTAAAATCTGCCAACCAATTAACTTGGGAAAGGTTAGGTTTTAAATTCCTGCTAGTAGTCTATTCAGCCCCCCTCTAGACACTCTTCTAGAGATCCCTCAGGTAGGCCATGGCCGGTCACGTGCCGACGCCCGTTCCGGTGCCTTCGGTCACCTCCGGTGGTGCTCTGGCCACCGACGTGCTCAGGGCGCTGAGCCTCATGCGCATAGGATGCTATTAGGCCTTGGGGGAGTCGGGGCAAGCGCAGCATTCACCACGGCAGAAGACGACGATGACCAAGATGGACGCGGGGTTCTGGCCATCGAGAGGAAGAACTGGAGCATAGGGGAGGTTCTTGGAGATGCATGGGTGCCTTGGTGTGGAGCACAGGAGCAGGGGAAGGCCACAGTGGCCGAATTTGAGCGGAGGCCGCCGGCGGGGCTTCGGCCATGGGGACGGAAGGAGGTCGAGGGAGAGAGTGGGCCGGTCCGGGGGGTCTACGGGAGAGAGGGAAACTGAGAGAGCCTGAGAGGGGCACGGAGGAGGCCCTATATGACCGAGCCGAGGTCTACCATGGACCGAGTTCTCAGAGGGGCTCAAGCAAGCACTGCTGGGCCCAGAGGAGGGCACAGCAGGAGGGGGATGACCGTTCGGCGTGTCGAGGATGCCGAGGTGACCTCAGGAGACACGACCACGGTGCCCAAGGTTGTCGGGGGCACACATTGGGCGGTAGCTACAGTGCAGGTGCGCACTATAGCGCGCTTTGGAGCACCCCTTTGGCATGCGAATGCATGTCATTTGCCTCCAGGGCATGCCCTTGTGTGTCCACTAGTGTCTAGGGGTATCTAGGAGGGTAAAACAAGGTGTAAAATGCATTGGATGCTGCCTGGGTTCCTTGGTTGAGAAGGGAAGCTGAGAAAGAGAGGAGAAATTGCTGTCAAGATGGGTTAAAAGAGAGTTTTACCAGGTCAATCCCTGATATGTGGCCACGCCAAGTTTATTGGGGGTAAAGGGGAACTACTAAGTGCTCTTGTAAAATTTTGAGCCCAAGGGGAAGAGTAAAAGTGGTCAAAATAGTGAATCCTAGAATACACAAGAAGGTGTTTGAGGGAGTTTGGGAAAGCAAAAGGCCTCCAATTGCTGTGGGTTTTAACAGGATAAAACTATGGGTAAATATAGGAGTGATCACAAGTTTTGAGCTCATTTGGGATAAGTTGGCAACACAAATGTTATCAACCCTAGAAATGGGCAGAAATGGATTTTCTTAGATCTAGCTATGCAAACCCATTACCCTTGATTCACCCCTTGATGTGGTGACATATATTTAGGGACTATAACATGCTCAAAAAGTTTGGGGCGCAATGGGGAAACTTGGCAATGTAAGATTACCAAATTCTTGAAATCAACAAAAATGGTCTTGAGGGGATTTGGACAAGTTAATTTGTTCTCCTTGATGCACCATTTTGTGTGGATGCATTATTGGAGGATTATATCTTGTCCACAAAGTTTGGTCTCAATAGGAGGAAGTTGGCAATGTAGAGTTGCTCAAATTTGAATCTGGACAGAGAGGGTTTTGGAATATTTTGGTGAATCAAAACAATTGTGATTGATATGAAACTTCTAAATATGAACACATATATCATATGTTACATGCTCGAATTTTCCTGGATTTATTTGAGAATATTTCTTATGGAAATATTTCATATGCTTGGAATAGGCAGAAATGGTTTTGAAGGGTTTTGTCCAATACTTTGAACATGACCATGCCTTGAAACTCTTATATATGGACAATATATGTCCACTGAGAATTCTTAAATTTTCCCAAATATTTTAAAGCATTTAGTTAATTTTTCCCTATAAAAGACCACTTATGGCCCTAAGAAAAAGCCTTTAAATAAAATATGAAAATAATCTTTTAAAATAATATTTTGTGGTTTTGGAAAGTTTTATATATAGTAGGTTCCAAATAAAGCATTTGGGGAAAAACTATCTACACAATTTGGGGACTTGCAGTGCAAATCTCAAATCTGGGGGTTTTGATAACCTAATTTAAATAAATGCTTTTTGGCCAAAATAAAATATTGTAAAAATATTTTTAAGTCCTATTCGCATGGCATGATCATTGGACAAGAGTTGGGATCAAGGAAAAGAGTTTTGAGAGTAGGAGGGATTTTATGAATATAGAGCACATGAAAGCAAACAAGAAATCAACAATCAAGTCAAGCATCACAAGCACATAAAAAGGTTTAATTGGCCCTGATTTTCGAGTCATGATAACTAAGTCATGAGAGGCAAAACACAGTGTGTGATAGACCTACCCTCCTTAGAAGAATCTCGTCCCCGAGATTCGTAGGCTAGGCGTAGAAGAGATGCTGAAATTCAGAGGTGAGGTAGTCTTCACGTTCCATGCTTCTTCTGCTCTGGCGTGGTTATCCTTCTAATCCTGAAGTGTCTGATGACATGTCTTCGAGTGCATTGTTGACCTCGCCTCAGGGTGATTGGGTCCCAGCAACCTGCTAGGCTTGCCTAATGGTTAAGGGTTCGGTGGATGAGGTTCTAGCAAGGGCCTGGCTTGCGTGGGTATCCCAAAGTCGGAATACCTGGCCAAGTAGTGTGTTTGTGTGATGGTCGTAGGGATTCTCACATTGGTCAGTGACATCTAGATGTCTCGCGTTAGAATATAAAGGTTGAGTCTTGGTGTAGCTTCTCATTAACGGGGATGTCCTTATCTTCCTTAAAGCAGGGGTCTTCAGCCGTAGGTGGTCTCCATCCTTGAGAGTGCTGAGGTGCGTCATTGTGGGCTTCTTGTCGAGATCTTCTGCTTGAGTAAGTTGCTCAGGTAGATTCTTCATTCTTCTTTGGTCATTTGTCTTCATCGTCATGGATGCATGTTTCTGGAGGTCTTCGAGTGTTTGGTCTATTCGTCACTCAGTGGCAAGGTCTGTGCTGGGTCTCGCCCCTAAGACTGAGCTTAGAGACTTGGTGTCAAAACGGGTTCTACCATCTGGGAAAGTTTCAGTGGGGTTCTAGATAAGCTGACTATTCAGAGTATAGACCAGCCATCTAACCCCCAAGGTCTGACGCTTGTCAAGTGGGGTGAACTACCCTTGACAGGTGGCTTACCATGGTGGAGTAACGGTTTACGCCCCAGATTGAACCAAAAGGGGGCTAGCAATGAGGCCATGACAGTCGTTCTACTTCGTTCCAGGCATCTGAAGGGAGCAGGGATGTCATGCTCAACGTACACCATCAAGGTGGTGGAGTAAGGGGGTGCCATCTACTTCTTAGTTCCATCCTGGTCAGGATATGATAGATGACCATTTAAAGCAAGGGGATCTCTAATCCTCTTGATGTCCAAGGGCTTCATCGGGCTTGAACGTAGATGCTTCTGTATATAGCCTAGTTGAGGTATCCAGTAGAGGAGTGGAGGTTGAGTTCCTTTGCTTCTTCTTTTTCAGTGTCGCGGCTTCGCAATTGCCGTGGTCTTTTCATCTTTCTTGGGAAAGAAGGTCTTCTTATGGAGGGAGGGTGCTTTGCGAAGTCCAATTCCTTCAAGCTGAAACCTTATACTCGAGGGGCATGGTAGTTAGTGTCCCTGGGGCTGGTCCAAATAGGACTAAGGTGTTCCTCCTTTCATTGGGTAAATAAGTATGTTATCCCAGAGGACAACAGCGTATTTCCCGAAGTATCACATAAACGCATTGCTCATGGGATATGCGAGAGGAGCATGCATTCGTCCCGAATGGTCACTAGTATCAAGGGCTTGAGGTCCAACCTAATAGTGGTCTTCGTGGACACCTTCCTTATAGAAAGGGTGGGTGGTGGTCACGATGGGGTATCGACCATGGTCTGAGAACTTATAGTCCAAGGCCTATCGTCATTATCTGACCGTGTCATGGTCCGGTAAAGCTTCGGGGTTTCAAGGAGCTTAGGATGTGAGTGAACGTCTAACATCTTATTCTAAGCACAACTATTAGATGCCAATCATATTGCCTAATACTCCAACAAAATCAGCTTATATCCTCGAAGGTATCATCTCATATAAGTCAACTCCAATATTACTCATGTTATTCATCTCCAAAGTTCGAGGGAAGGACTAAACCAAAATCTCATATGTATAGTATAGCTAACTCAGGTATATCCCTATATATAAAAAATCCTCGGGATAATTTACAAGTCTCTAAGCTTGATCACGATGTTACCAATCCAAGTGTCGTAGTGACCCATCCAAGGTCTAAGGTACTGCATTACTATGCTAAGGAAACACGTAATAAACCAATCCATGATCTTGTTTCGTTCCCACGAACCCAATTTTAATCAATCCACGAAAATTATCCTCTATTACATGACCCGATACTGTTACAAATCCAGCATCGATTGCGTCCAACATAATCTCCTTGAGTTCATATAATACACATATCATTGCAAGGACTATTGTCATGAACTTCCAATCTCATGCCCAACTACACTCCAAGGTCGAGCCTATATAGATCCCTAAATTATCCCTAACATCATCCGATTCCTTCTACTATCATCCGCCAAGAAAATATGGTGTCATTATCAAGATCATTGGACTAAATCCAAATTACTCCAAACCATGTGGTCTAATTGATCTCGAGCACCTAGTAGAATCACCTATTTAAATCCAAGGTTTACATCTAGTAAGAATTCCCTACTAGTTACTCCCGTCACTATCGTAACATTATCAATCCACTATGAATATCACTTGCCACAATCAAGTCATTTATCCACCAATAATTTCAGCTTGTGATCATATTTGTCCTATTAATCCAATTTGCTCAAGGGAAAAGTAAGTTATGCTACTCTATAAATCTTGATCCACCAAGGTCATCTACCAATATTAATCCTTGTAATCCACGAAAGGGTCTCAACTATTTCCTCAAGACATCTATTATGGCTAAATTAAATCACTGTTAGCAAATAGTATATCTTCAGAATGATCCTCTCTATGGCATCAAGGTTCTAGCGCTAGCATAAGAATGAAGCATGTTTGTTCACTGTGATTACTTGCTCCATAATGAACCCAGCGCAAAGCAGGGGTTATTGAAGCTCACTAATATACTCTGGCAAATCCATGTATTAGACACGTGATCAGAGACTTGTGCTGGGGAGCTTGTGAGGTCTAGGCTGGGCAAGGGAAGGTTCCAACCTTGAGGGAAAAGCATAACTCCACGGGGTTGTGTCTTGTTGAGTTCATTGTAGTCGAAGTCTTCGGTGTTGGTTACTTTTCAAGGTGGATCCTTGGTGCATCTTGTCTTGCTGGTCTTCAGTTGACGAGAGGGGGAAGAGGGAAAGCAACATAGAGGAGGGCGCCTAAGGGGGTGGTATAGTGGAAGTGCAATCAAGGAAGTGCCGAATAGGCCAAACACATGCATCAAGGTAAGGTAGGTGATATAGTCGTGCACTTGTTGCCTCGGGCAGAAATGTGACTCACACCAAAGCACAAATAGGAAACACAAGAAAGACACATCATGGTTCCATTCGAACCATCATGCGGACTCGACTTCTCATGGGGGACACACGACCTATCCTACCCTAGGGGTTCTCGGACTTATTAGTCGTGCTTGCTTCGTGCCTTGGAGAGAAGCCCGCTTAGTCTTCTGGGTCTTCTTCAGGTGTCGCTATGTCTCTGGTTATTGTTCATCAAAACAATCCTAGTTGCACCTGAAGAGTCCTTGACAGCTTCGGGTTTGTTGAGTTGATGACGAAGGTGACTCTTCATGACTGTTGTTGACAGGGTCTTCTGGTGTCCTTGTGTTTGTGACAATGCCTTCTCTTCTTCTGTGGCGTCGAGCATTCCAGGTAGGTAACCTTTTATACAATGACATTAACAAGGCATGGTAGAGTTGTATCCTATCGGTCTCGTTGACGATATCATCGGCACCAAGAGCGGGGGAATGATGAGGACCGTTTTCCTGCTCACTATAGTGAGGCAGACCAAATGGCAAGGTTCTCATTCACCCGTGGTTGCCGACACAACAACAAAAAGGACAGGGTTGCTCCATTAGCAATGCATATCATGACATAGCGTGTCTTGTGCCCTAGTCATCGAAGGCCAGGGTGGCATCATCCTGGGGTTGTGTCGAGGGTGTCACTATCATCTAAGTCTTGACATCCTAATCCTTCGGGAAGGTGTCTTCTGCTGGTAGCTCCTTGTCTAGTGTCGCCAACTTGGGTCGAAGATATGTGAGCAATCGCCTGGCGAGGTGGTTCCTTCCAGGTTACCCACGAGGATTACGAGGTAGCCAGTGGTTAGGGGCACAAGGGTAGTAGCGACCATTTGCAAAGTTTTGAAAAAGTAGACGAGGAGAGTAATAGAAAGATGGTAGAAATGCTAAGGCAAAAACCCGTTCTTCCTTTGAAAATTTGGAGAGGTGAGAAATATAGAGGCTTCGTAAGTAATTTTGAAGGGTCTCAAAAATAGTTTTTTCCTAACTCACGTCCGTGCTAACTAAGGGCCTCCGACAGTCAAATTGGCTCTGATACCAGCTCTGTGGGGACCCCGACTCATAAGTCGTGATCACCGAATGTACGTGCATAGTGATCCCAGAGATCAATGCTCACTGAACACACAGAAACTGAATAACAAGAGTCTTACATCCATTACATACCGGTTTACTCAAATATGGCCTTCATGGCCAAGCCTTCATATGATTGGAGCGGAAATCTCCAACAATAGCGTGAACCCATGACATCTGCCTTAACCCTACACGCATTCTGACCGGGAAGCATCCTAGCTCGCATGCCCGTCACCAAGGTAATCTTCATCATAACCTGATATTTCATGCCTAGCCAATAAAATAACTAGTGGCAAGCCAATGAGTACTTTGAATGTACTCGCAAGCAACCCATGTTTGGAACGAGGCAATAACAATGCATGATATAGCACTAATAGGTAAGTTTTGCAGAAAGCCAGTTTTTCGTGCAATGACATGATCAACTAACTTAAGTAAGCATGCATCAACCATAGACAGGTGTTCATAAGAACACTTCACAGTCATCATCATATGTAGGGGGTTGGACGTATCATGTTCAACCATCACGCCAAGTCCTCATACTTGTCTCATGTACTATCTGAACATCTCATGTTCAGTCATCGAGCCAAGTCAACCGACTTGACTCAAGTAGCATCCCTGTCACCACACACACACACACCACGTTTGTGAAAACATCTGGACGTGGCATAAGCAGCACCACCCAACTGTCCTTGACCGTGGACACGGATATTCAAATAGTTTTACACTCTGTGGAGGTTGCACACTTTACCCACAAGACTCGGGGAACTTCCGTGTCATCCATGACTCACGGTATATAACATACCCGAGGTAAGCACCCGAACAATGCCTTTCCCCTAGCGATACTAAACAAAGAGTCCACTCGATTGGTACCCAGCCCTCACGATGTACATCACATGAGCCTCGCTCTAAATCGTACCATCCATGAGGGGACCAACGGTGTGCCCGGTGTTTGTGAAGACAATGCATGATCGTACATACCGGTACGACCCCGTATCGAGAGTGACCATGCCACTCCTGCAACTAGTAATACAGGCTCCTTGCTAGTACCCACCAAGGTAATCAACAAAGCCCCTTCCCATATAGGGGTAGAGTGGTTGTACATGTAAGGTTGGGACGGTCGACATATCTTAAACCCTTCATTTTCGAAAACACACACTCACTTATTCCGGTACACCACTCCTTTCTCAAGTGGTTACCCAACTCATCATAATCTCCCTCGAGCATTAGTGGCACCTGACGGGGTTTTCGAAAAGTCTTTAAAAGCACTTTGTTTCCATCACCATGCATATCCCTGATCCCACTTGCATATCATCTACTTGCATCCTATCTACACCCACCCGCATGGCCCTCATAAGGTGTTAGGGTCATGCACGATGCAAGTGTCAACGGCAAAGTGTCGGAAGCATGCCACTAAAGTGGACAGCACATCATCATGATCAATACAACAAAATGAAGTGCTATATGCCATGTAATAAAAGGGTTCATAGTCATGGTGAAAGGGTTGCTTGTCTGGCTTAGCAATGTCTTCGAGGTCTCCACACGCTTCTCGTCCAACTCCGGGCACTCCGTATATCTCATCAACTACCGTCGTAAATAACCACACTAAGCAACACAACAAACAAAGAAATAAATGTGCTCTATAAATAGGAGTTTTAGTTTTCTAGGACTCCTCCGGTCATGAGAAAAATAACCAAGGACGTTTTGGTGGATGTGGGTAAAGGGGGAGTTTTGAATGGTGGGAATGATGGAAATGATGATCCTTCAAGATGTCAACAGAAAATATTTTCATAAAAATGATTGGAGGCACTCATAAAATAGGGCATGATTTTAGAAACATGTGGGAAGTGGTTTCACTGGATTTGGAGTCGGTATGAATTTCCTAGGGACTTGCAAAGATGAGATAAATGGAAAAGTGGGTTATTTAGTGGATCCAACAGAATAGGTGCATAGTAAAAATGTTCACCATGGCTAGAAAAATAGGGTATGACACTTAGAGTACCTCTAAATTGGAATTACTCCATTTGGAGATTATATGGATGCTCTGGGAATTTTACAATGTGGCTCTCCAATAGTTCGAATTTAAATTTAAATTTGAACAGTAGAGAGAAGTTTGTTGGGAAAATATGTAAGATATATTTTTGGATAGAGGAAGATTTTAGGAACATGTAGGATTTTTAATCACTGGATTTGGAGTCAAAATGAATTAGTTGTGAATTGTTTTGTCTAACAGAGAAAAGAAAAAGGGAAATGGACCGATAGCTAAATGGGCCAGAACCTCTGGGCTGCGTAGTGCACCGGCTTGGCAGTGACTGCGCCTTCCCAGTGATGCTCTTTCGCCACAGGGAAACAGAACCGTGGGGAAGACGTGACTACTTAACCTGACAGGCGGGCACGGTTGCCAGCCGCTGCCGCTGGCAGGTGGGCGCCACCTGCCAGGGTTGTCTGCTTCCTCCCACTCGAGTGGAAGAGAGACACGGGATGCCGTGGCCGACCGCGTGTCGACGCCCGTTCGGTGGCTTCGGTAACCTCCAGCGGTGCTCCGCCACCGGCGTGCTCATGGCGCTCAGCCTAATGCGCCTAGGATGCTATCAGGCCCTAGGGGAGTCGGGGCCAAGCGCAGCGTCCACCACGACGAAAGATGGAGATGGACAAGATGGACGCGGGGCTATGGCCATCAAGAGAAAGAAATGGAGCACGGGGGAGGTTCTTGGAGACGTAGGGGGTGCCCTGGTGTAGATCACAGGAGCAGGGGAAGGCCAAAGTGGCCGAATTTGTGCGGAGGCTGCCGGCGGGGCTTCGGCCATGGGGACGGAAGGAGGTCGAGAGAGAGAGTGTGGGCCAGTCAGGGGGGTCTATCGGAGAGAGGGAAACCAAGAGAGCTCGAGAGGGGCACAGGGGGAGGCCTTATATAGCCGAACCGAGGTCTACCATGGACCGATTTCTCGGAGGGGCTCAGGCGAGCTCTGCTTGGCCCAGAGGAGGGCAAGGGAGGAGGGGCCCGACCGTACGGCATGTCGGGGACACCGAGGCGACCTCAGGACACACGACCATGGAGCCCAAGGTTGTCGGGGGCACCCATTGGGCAGCAGCTACGGTGCGGGTGCGCACTGTAGCACGCTCCGGAGCACCCCTTTGGCATGCCAATGCATGTCATTTTCCTCCAGGGCGTGCCCTAGTATGTCCACTAGTGTCTAGTGTTAGGAGGGTAAAACAAGGTGTAAAATGCATTGGATGCTGCTGGGTTCCTTGGTTGAGAAGGGAAGCTGAGAAACAGAGGAGAAATTGTTGTCTAAAGGGGTAAAAAGAGAGTTTTACTAGCCAATCATTGAGCTATGGCCATGCCAAGTTTACTGGGGGTAAAGGGGAACTACTAAGGGCTCTGGTAAAATTTTGAGCCCAAGGGGAAGAGTAAAAGTGGTCAAAATAGTGAATCCTGGAATACACCAGAAGGTGTTTGATGGAGTTTGGGGAAAGTAGAAGGCCTCCAATTGCTGTGGGTTTTAACATGATAAAACTATGGGTAAAAAGAGGAGTGATCACAAGTTTTGATCTCATTTGAGAAAAGTTGGCAATACAAATGTTATCAACCCTAGAAATGTGCTGAAATGGGTTTTCTTAGATCTAGCTATGCAAATCCATTCCCATTGATGCACCACTTGATGTGGTGACATATATTTAGGGACTATAACATGCTCAAAAAATTTGGGGGCCAATGGGGAAACTTGGCAATGTAAGATTACCAAATTCTTGTAATCAACAGAAATGGTTTTGAGGGGATTTGGACAAGTTAATTTGTTCTCCTTGATGCACCATTTGGTGTGGATGCATTGTTGGAGGATTATATCTTGTCCACAAAGTCTGAGCTCAATAGGAGGAAGTTGGCAATGTAGAGTTGCTCAAATTTGAATCTGGACAGAGAGAGTTTTGGGATATTTCGGTGAATCAAAACAATAGTGATTGAGATGAAACTTGGCAAGATGAACACATATATCATATGTGACATGCTAGAATTTTCCTGGATTTATTTGAGAATATTTCTTATGGAAATATTTCATATGGTTGGAATAGGAAGAAATGGTTTTGAAGGGTTTTGTCCAATACTTTCAACATGACCATGCCTTGAAACTCTTATATGTGGACAATATATGTCCATTGGGAATTCCTAAATTTTCCCAAATATTTTTAAATCATTTAATTATTTTCCCCCTATAAAAGACCATTTCTGGACTTAAGAAAAAGCCTTTAATAAAATATGAATATAATAATTTAAAATAATATTTTTTGTTTTTGCAAAGTTATATATATAGTAGGTTCCAAATAAAGCATTTGGGAAAAAAGTATCCATACAATTTGGGGACTTGCAGTGCAAATCTCAGATCAGAGGTTTTTGAAAACCTAATTTAAATAAATGCTTTTTGGCCAAAATAAAATTTTGTTAAAATATTTTTAAGTCCTATTCACATGGCATGATCATTGGACAATAGTTGGGATCAAGGAAAAGAGTTTTGAGAGTAGGAGGGATTTTATAAATATAGAGCACATGAAAGCAAACAAGAAATCAACAATCAAGTCAACCATCACAAGCACAGAAAAAGTTTTAATTGCCCTTGATTTTTGAGTCATGATAACTAAGTCATGAGAGGAAAAACATAGGGTGTGACAATTTTTCTCCAAGTTTCAACCCCAAGGCTCAGCATATAAATAAAGGGGCGAAGCTAGCACTTAGGACACATCAAGAAACCCTAAGCCGCGTGCTGCCTCTCCTCTAGTTCGTAGTTTTTCCTCTAGATCAATTTCAGCGGTGCTTAGGCGAAGCCCTACTGGAATTGCTCCACCACCATCACCACAACGCCGTCGCGCTGCCGGATCATGAAGGCCGAGATCATCATCAAGTTGTACGTGTGTTGAACGCGGAGGTGCCATCCGTTCGGCGCTAGATCGGAAGGACCGAGATCAAAATTGCAAGACGATTCATGATTGGATCATGGGACAGATCGTGATGAGATCGCGGGACAGTTTGTGATTGGATCGCGGGCCGGATCGTGATGAGATCATGGCACGGATCGGGATGAGATCATGGGACGCTTGGTGAGTTGGATCACGGAGATGTTCGACTACACCAACCATGTTTCTTAACGCTTCCCGCTTGGCGATCTACATGGGTATGTAGATGCACTCTCTCTCGTAGATACTCATCACCATGGATAGATCTTGCGTGTGCGTAGGAAATTTTTTGGTTCCCATGCAACGTTCCTCATCACTTGGGAAGAGCCTTTGCATCTGTTTCTACCTCCTCTTCAGTAGCAGCTGCCTCCTCTGGATTTTCAAACATAGTTGTAGGCCTGCCAACAACATGAACTATCCTCTTTCTGCCTCTCTTCTTCTCTCCAGTCTTCTTAGGAGGAGACTCAAGGCGAAGAGTCATTGTGTACCTGGCACTCTCAGGTGCTCTCATAGATTCAGGAGGTGCATATGTTTTGGCAACCACCCTCCTGGAAGAGGGGGCCTCATTTGCTGACTTCCTGGCAGCTTTTTCTTGCTTCTTGGCAAGAACCTCCTCCGGCACAAAGTCTGAATCTTCCTCATCTGAATTCAGCTTCTTCCTGGCCCTAGTAGCAGCCTTGGGAAAGCCATGAGAACTAGGGGTGCCTGGATCTGAAGATGTACTAGGCTCAGGGCTAGTGCCTGAACTCATGTCAACACCCTACTCTGGCAAATTCTGACTATCCTCAGCATCTGACATATCTGACCCTGTGAATAGAGTGTAGAAGAGTGGAATAGGATAAGTCATCACCAAATGCAGCTGCTTTTTGAAAGTTTGAACAGAAAAATTATAGATGTAGTTCACTGCCAAATTGAATTTCGGTATCACCGAGTCAACCATTTCGGTGCTGTCGAGACTCACAAAACCCTTAACCGAAACTTGGCAACAGTTTCGGTTATTACTAAAAATTGTCACTCGGTCTCACCGAGTTCTGTCTCAGTAGCACAAAAAGGCAATCAGTGCAATTGATTTTTATGACTTGATATCACTGAGATGCAACTTCGCGGGCAACTAAACCTAAATGTTTTCGATTCGCTAGACTATTGAGTTTTCTTGTGGACAGAATGATGTCAAACAGTGGATATATAATATAGAAACCCATGCACAAGAATCGCAGGTTGGAGCGCAAGAAGGGGCCGAATCCGTACCCTAGATTGGCGACGGATCCGCTACGGTGGTGACGGGGGCGAAGATTCCGTCAATGGCGGCGATTCTCAGCGGCGGAGGAGCGCGGGAAGACAAGGGCGACAACCAGGGGGTCCTTCTGCGGCAACTTAGGGTTTGGGGCGCGATGTTTGAAGATTGAATTTTTGAACCGTCGGGACCATCAATTATATACCCTTCACTGTTGGTGATGCCGATTCTAAATTTTTGGTGTCACCGAGTTTCTGAACTGTCAGCTGACAAGGAAACTCGGTGTAACTGAGAATATGGAATTGGTAGTATCGAGGTAGAAAACCGGATCAACCCTAGGCATTCGGTGAGACCGAGATTTTGGTGTTGGTTCCACCAAGATGCACTTGGGAGGTTTTAATGGTCAATCCTTGTCGATACGGAACTCCGAGTGCTCCACAAACAAAGGGATCGAAAAGCACTTGTTCAAATTTTGTGATGCAGCATGAATAGAGTATGAGGTGAGAAAGCTTAGATAGCTAAAGAAGTGGTCCTAGGCATTCTTGTATATCCAATTGGCAAAACAGAAAATCAAGATCCAGATAGCAACAATTGGATGTCCTCGAATTAGAAAATAAATGCAGACCAACATGCTCACACAATAAGATGTCAAATGAAATCATGACAAACATCCACAAATAGTATAGCATCCAACAAGCACTTTGGCGACGATGGAGTCATCTATATATGAGTATATTAACTTAGGAGCCAAGTAAGAATACTTGATCATAGGTCATACTCATCGTTTAAGCACAAATGGGGTTACCACTTTCACATAAAGCATTTAATGTTGTCACATTCTTATGAGATGCTTTGACTCATGTCTTAGAGTAGCTCCCCCTTGATGTGACATCTCCCCCATAAGAGGGATAAACTAACCTTTTGAAAAGGATTTGTACCTAGGGTAGGGTCCTACGCCTGACCTACATACACTACCTAAGGACACTACATACACTACCTAAGGTCCTAGGCCTGATGGCTCGCTCTCATCAAAGCCCGTTGCCGGTGTTCGGCCACGACAGGCGGGATGTTGGCAGGACCGTCGAGTGAACAACCGCATCACGATGGAGAAGTCCTTCATACTCCCATCATCGGCATGACTGCCGAGGCCGAGGCCTTGGAGGCCATACGCATACGGCTTGAAGAGCTTCAGAGACAACTCGATGAGCGCGCTCGCCAGTGTCTACCAGTTTCTAGTCAATGTTAGCGACAACTGTTTCCAACTTGATCTCACAACAATGTTGAGGTTTACCGTACTCCTATGTTAAATGTTGCAGCAAGCCGCTAGGATAGTAGATTCCATTCAGCCTTCGCGGTCCGAGGGTGGTAGAGGGTTGATGCAGATCAGAGCATTGCTAGATGCAGCAAAGCATCAGAATTATGTTGTCCCACAGTCGTGCAACGTGATACACAGTAACTCACCCAGGGCAGAGACTATTCAGTCGGCGCATAGGCCTAAGTCGCCCTAGCATCAAAGGGGTGGAGGTTTTCATGAAGATCATCTCAGAGATCAGTTTCAGCATGACGACCACCGTCGAGTGCCCACTCCCCCGTAGGGTGGTCCGCACGTGCCCCTGCACCGGGATGAAAGGCGCTCGTTCGGTGACGAGCGGAATGCAGGGTTTGACGCTCGTGATCTCCTCACTCACAGGTGGACCGACAAAAGGCAGAGCCCACGGAGATGGACTGGACAGAGATTTTCCGAGTGGCAGCACAACTGTTATTTTTGGCCCTGAGTGCTTTAGCAGAGCCATACGTTCTGCAGATATTCCCCCCAACTTTAGGTTGGCGGCTGGGATCGGGAAGTTTTCTGGCTTGTAAAAGCTAGAGACTTGGTTGGACGACTACCGAGTGGCAGTTCAGATTGGTGGTGGCAATGATAATGTCGAAATGAAAGATTTCTGCCTCGATGTTGGATGGTTGGGCTCGTGCATGGCTGAATCGCTTGGCTCCTTCTAGTATATATTGTTGGGAAGATCTCGCCCGAGTGTTCGCCAGAACATTTGAGGGCACTTGCAAGTGTCATGTCAGGCTGTTGACTTGCAGCATTGTGTTCAGAAGCCCAATGAGACCTTGAGGGATTACATTCAGCGCTGGTCCACTCTGCATCATACAGTGGAAAAGGTTTCCGAACATCAGGCTGTTTGTGCCTTCAAGGCTGGCATGAAATACAGAGAGCTCTACTTGAAGTTCGGTCGAACAGCCGACATATCACTCAATAAAATGATGGAAATCGTCACTCGGTATGCCAATAGCAAAGAAGAAGACAGCCTATGCAGCGGCAAATGAAAAGTAGTCGTGAGCGATGCCGGCGGCAATTCCAGTCGGAAGCAGAAGTGGAAAGTTGATGGCCCTGTCCAGGCAGAGGTAGCCATGCTGGCAACCCAGGCAGAGAACAAGCGGAAGTCCAAAGGATAGTTTGCGCCCAATAAAGGAAAGAATGAGTCGGGGACTGATGTCTTGGATACACCGTGTGCAATACACACGAGAAAATATGAAGAGGTCAACTTGATATTGCCCAAGCACACCACTCGAAAGTGTCGACTGCTCATTCAGCAGTTCAAAGAGACTCCGTCGACTGAGAAGACTCCCGAGAAGGATGATGAACACAAAGAAACATTCCAAGATGTCACCGCTACACAAATGATTTTTGCTGATGTCGAAAGCAAGAGTCGGCTGAAGGTCATCATTACAGAAGTTAACATGGCTGTCCCTACCACCCCACCTACCTCAAGTGGTCGCAGTATGCTGTCACATTTGACCAAACAGATCGTCCGACTCATGTGTCCACTCCCGGCCGACAGGCTTTGGTGGTTGATCCGGTTGTGGGGGACACTCAACTCCGAAAGGTCCTAATGGACAGTGGCAGCGGTTTGAACATCCTCTATGCAGATACCCTTAAAGGGATGGGCATTCCGATGTCCCGATTGAGTCAGAGCAACATGCAATTTCATGGAGTCATCCCCGGGAATAAGGCCAAGTCACTCGGCCAGATTGCATTGGGTGCGACATTCGGAACAGATAGAAATTTTGAAAAGGAAAAGTTGACGTTTGAAGTCATGGATTTCTAGAGCGCTTATCACGCCATTCTGGGTCGGCCCTGCGTATGCTCGTTTCATGGCCCGTCCATGTTACGTGTATCTCAAGTTGAAGATGCCAGGTCCTAATGGGTGTGATCACGGTCACTGGTAATCGACAGCGGGCCTGAAGAGTGCCTCCAGCAAGGCTCCAAGATTGCCGATCACCAGATGGCCATGCTTCAGCTGGAAGAATACAAAAAGACCATTGAACCTGCTCATTTGCTATGTGCTAAGAAGCCTGCTTCCGAGTCAGCATTTCAGTCGACAGGGGAAGTGAAGAAAGTGCACATTCACCCGACAGATTCAACTGCTGCTCTAACCAACATATCGTCAACACTCGACAGCAAATAGGAAGCCGAGCTCATCCAGTTCCTCCATGAGAACTGGGATATCTTCGCATGGAAGCCTGCTAACATTCCGGGGGTTCCCAAGGAGGTGGCTGAGCACCGACTAAGAGTTGATCCGAAGGCCAAACCTGTCAAGGAGAATTTGCGTCGATCGGCGGCAGAAAAGCGTAAAGCAATTAGTGAAGAGGTGGATCGTCTCTTGCAAGACAAGTTCATTCGGGAGATTTACCACTCCGAGTGGCTCTCGAATGTTGTCATGGTTCCCAAGAAGGACAAGTCGCTACGTATGTGTATTGACTTCAAGCATATCAATCAGGCATGCCCGAAGGATCATTTTCCGCTCCCCCTGCATAGATCAGATTGTTGACTCGACTACGGGATGCGAGCGTCTATCGTTTCTAGATGCTTACTCTGGGTACCATCACGTCCGTCTTTTTGGCCCAGATTAAATAAAAACAGCCTTCATCACCCCATTTGGATGTTTTTGCTACATCACCATGCCATTCGGTCTAAAAAATGCCAGCACTACTTTCATGCACATGATTCAGAAGTGTTTACTCGACAAGATCCCTCGGAATGTCGAGGCGTATATGGATGATATCGTTGTCAAGTCCCGCAAAGGTTCTGACCTGCTGGCTGACTTGGCCGAAACATTCGCCAATCTGAGGAGATATGATATAAAGTTGAATCCGGCTAAATGTACTTTCAGTGTCCCTAGTGGCAAGTTACTCAGTTTCCTAATTGCCGAACGAGGGATCAATGTCAACCCTGAGAAAATCAGTGCCATTACCTGAATGAAGACTCCCGTGCGAGTGCACGATGTTCAGAAGCTCACGGGTTGCTTGGCAGCATTGAGTCGATTCATTTGTTGTCTCGGTGAGAAGGCATTGCCTTTGTACCGACTGATGAAGAAGTCATATACGTTTGAGTGGACTCCAGAGGCTGAAGTGACATTTGTCGAGCTCAAAACCCTGCTCTCCACCTAGCCGGTGCTTGCTGCTCCTCACAGCAAAGAGCCATTGCTCCTGTACATATCAGACACTAATCAGGTCATCTGTACAGTGTGAACCGTCGAGCGGAAGAGGAGGGCAAGGCTTACAAAGTCCAACGCCCAGTCTATTATGTGTCTAAAGTTTTGACTCCCTCGACATTGAGCGCGAAGAGGAGGGCAAGGCTTACAAAGTCCAACGCATAGTCTATTATGTGTCTGAAGTTTTGACTCCCTCAAAGCAAAGATATCCACACTACCAGAAGCTGGTTTATGGTATTTACCTGTCAGCAAAGAAGGTGGCACGTTATTTTCATGACCACTCAATTTTAGTCGTCAGTGATGCTCCGTTATCCGAGATTCTCAACAATCGGGATGCAACTGGTCGAGTGGCTAAATGGGCAATCGAACTCCTATACTTTGACATCAAGTTTGAAGCCAAGAAAGTGATCAAGTATCACGCACTTGTAGATTTTATGGCCAAGTGGATTGAACAACAGCAACCAATCCAAGTTCACTCGGCACACTGAACCATGTTCTTTGACGGTTCTAAAATGTTGAATGGGTCTGGTGCTGGTGTTGTCTTGATATCTCCGAAGGGCGACAAACTCAGTTACGTCTTGCAAATCCACTTCGATTCCTCCAACAATGAAGCAGAATGTGAAGCACTTTTGTATGGGTTGCACATGGCTATCTCACTCGGCGTCAAACGCCTGCTGGTTTATGGCGACTTAGATTTGGTGGTCAATCAAGTGATGAAATAGTGCGACATTCGAAACCCCGCCATGACTGGATATTGCAGTGCTGTTAGGAAGCTTGAGAAGAAGTTTGAAGGTCTAGAACTTCATCATGTTCCCCTAGTGAAGAATCAAGTAGCTGATGATCTAGCAAAGATTGGATCCACTCGACGACCAGTCCTCAGCAATGTGTTTTTAGAACATCTCCATACTCCTTCGGTACAGGAAGATCCTTTCACTGAAGAGCCCCCACAAGCTATGAGCTCCACTGATCCGACTAAAGTCGATGTCCCTCCAGTAATTTATTTAGTTATGGAGATTCTAGTCATCATTCCCGATTGGATGGTGCCCTATATTGCATATATCCTTAGACAAGAACCCCCGGAAGATGAGACAGAAGCACGACAAATTGTGTGCAGGTCGAAAGCTTTTACTGTGATGGGAGATCAGCTGTTCAGAGAAAGCGCGACTGGCGTAACGCAGCATTGTATTTCCCCCGAAGTAGGTCGAGTGATTTTGGATGAAATACACTCGGGAACTTGTGGCCATCATGCGTCCTCGTGGACAATTGTTGCTAAAGCTTACCGAGCTGGTTTGTTCTGGCCACAGGCTAATGAAATGGCTAAAGACATTGTTGATCATTGTGAAGGGTGCCAGTTCTATGCATACTTGTCCCACAAGCCGATGTCTTCTTTGAAGACAATCCCCCTCGCCTGGCCGTTTGCTGTTTGGGGACTAGACATGGTTGGTCCCTTTCAGACATGAAAAGGCGGATTCACTAATTTGCTGGTCGCGTCGACAAATTTACAAAGTGGATAGAGGCCAAGCCGATAAACAAGTTGAACTCTCGCATGGCAGTCACATTCATGAAGAATTCAGAGACTTCTGCACCTCTCAAGGCACTCGGGTGGATTATGCGTATGTTGCACACCCCCAAACTAATGGTCAAGTCGAGCGAGCTAACGGCCTCATCCTTCAAGGTTTGAAACCTCATTTTATGCGCGACTTGGACCGTGCTGCTGGAGCCTAGGTGATAGAGTTGCCATCTGTTTTATGGGGCCTGAGAATAACACCAATCGGTCGACTGGACTGACCTCTTTTTTCCTTGTCTATGGAGCCGAAGTTGTCCTACCGAGTGATTTGTTTCACAACTATACCTGGGTGGAACTTTATTCCGAAGCCAAAGCTGAACAAACCAGACAGGATGGCATCAACCTCCTAGAGGAAGAGCGAGAGATGGCTCTGATTCGGACCACGACTTATCAGCAAGATCTGCGGCGCTTCCATGCGAAGAATGTCAAGAGTCGGTCGTTTCATGAGGGTGATTTGGTGCTCCGAGTGGATCAACAATGACCCCACAAGCTCGCTCCAGCTTGGGAGGGTCCCTTCATCGTCACCAAGGTGTTGAACAACGGAGCTTATCACCCGTACAACCTCAAGAAACAGATGGACGAACCGCGAGCCTGGAACGCAGATCTGCTCCGACGTTTCTATACTTAGGAACCTAGTGCTTTTGATGTAATCAAGATATTTCAGAACATCTCATGTATGCAAGTGTGGCTTCTGCAGCCTTTTCGTCGACTCCAGTCAAGTAATCTCTCGTTTGGGGTCACTCCGAGTGTTGAGCAATCCTCACACTCGGGGGCTTAGCTGCGAACATGCTTTCGCCTAAGTTTAAAACCCTGTCGAGTGAATAGCAGTCCATTCACTTGGAGACTTAGCAGCGAATCAGTCTTCGTCTAAGTTCAAAACTACTTCGAATGTTGAGCGATCCTCACACTCGGGGGCTTAGCTGCGAACACGCTTTCGCCTAAGTTAAAAACCATGCCGAGTGGATAGCAGTCCATTCACTCGGCGACTTAGCTGTGAATCAGTCATCGCCTAAGTTGAAAACTACTCCCAGTGTTGAGCAATCCTCACACTCGGGGGATTAGCTACGAACATGCTTTCGCCTAAGATAAAAACCATGCTGAGTGGATAGCAGTCCATTCACTCGGTGACTTAGCTACGAATTAGTCTTTGTCTAAGTTCAAAACTACTCTGAGTGTTGAGCGATCCTCACACTCGGGGGCTTAGGTACGAACATGTTTTTGCCTAAGTTAAAAATCCTGTCGAGTGGATAGTAATCCATCTGCTCAATGACCTAGCTGCGAATCAATTTTCTCCTAGGTGCAAAAATGTTCCGAGTGTTGAGCAACCCTCACACTCAGAGGTTCAGCTTCGAGCCTGTTTTCACTTAAGTCGGAAACAAATTCGGTCAAACAAACTATTGAAAGCCAAATGCAGATAAATTCAAAAGTTCCATCATGGATAAATGTTTCACGAGCAAACAAACATGCTCAGGCTTAAGGCCAAAATGAAGTTTGAAAGCTGATACAATTACACTCGGCATACTGAGGCAAATAAGGTATTTCTCAAAGATCAAGTTTATCAAGCACCCGATGGGATGGCTGGCTCGACGAACGTGTCCAATTCGATTCCATCTCCAATCCTTGTGGCTGCGTCGATGAAGGTCTCCATGAAATCTTCAAACTAAAGTTTCTTCGCCACTCGGAGCTCCTTCAATTTTTCCTCCCTTGCCCCCTTGCAATGGACTCTTACAAGGGAGAGCGCCACATCGGCTCCGCAGCGGTCAACATGTTTCTTCCAAGCCTGCACTTGACTGGGAAGGTCGTTAAGGCGTGACATCATGGATGTAACGTGAAGCTGAAAGGTATCTTCGGGACACAGTTCCTTGTCGATCTTCTCCATCGCAGCTTACAGTCGGAGGACATATGCTTGGACACCTTGGAGCCTGACGTTGAGTCAGAACATGTTCGTGGCCACTGCATCTCCAACCGGTGACTTGGTGGGATCCAGGTTGGGCTCGATCTCTTTAGTTTCTTTTTTCAAAGTCCTGGCAGAATTCTGTTGGGGAGAAGGAATGGGAGGTGGATTAATGAGATACAACCGTTAAAGATTTTATGAAGTGCAGTCGACAGAGATACTCACCATCGAGCCTTATGTACATCTTCCTCGCGAACTCCCCCAAGTGCTTCTCCAAGCCATTGCTCCTCTTGGTTAGCTGCTCAGTTTTCTTGATGAGCTCCACTCGCTCCTGCTTCAACTTAGAGTTTTCCACCTCCATCTTCTTGACAGCAGCCAACTTCTGATCAACAGCTTTAGTCTTCTCCCTCGCCACCCATTGGGCATCAGCAAGCGCTTTGTCCTTGTCCTCCATCGCCTTCTTCATGGTATCTAACGAAATAGCATTATTGAGTCGCGCTTGGAGTCGACGATTTTCATCGCGTATGTCTGTTCGAGTGAAAACACTCGGTTCAAAGCATGGACAGTGAGGACAAGAATGCATTGGGTCGACAGAAGTTACCTCCCAGATTTTTCAATTCATTCCGCACTCGCTCCAAACTGCTATTGGAGGCCTCCAAGTCCACTCGCAATTGGTTCCTTTCATTCTCAAGGTCCTTGTACCATGCGCCAAGTTCGCAAGTTCTCTGAAATCAACAAAGAAAGAAATTCAATCGCCAAGAAATACCTACACTCCCGAGTTCAGAAGGTCAAAAGCAGTTGGCTGGGTGGCGCGCCCCACCCCACTACCCTAAAGTAGCATCATATCATGGTTGATGAAATGATGTCCATGAAACCTGCGTTCAGGAGAGGAAGAATTCAAGCAAAAGTCCACTCGACATGTCGAGTGGCTCATGTACTCCACGTACCGTAAACAACCCGTATTTCAAGATGGTTCCTATCAGACCCCTGCCAGTGCAAACACTCGACGGGGGTCTCAGGGACTACACCCAGTGGGTGCACTCAGACTGCCCCCACTGGAACTATTAACACTCAATCTGTCGATTGTCTCGTCAACACCACTCTACACCTTTGAAGCAGCGCCATATCATGGTTGACGAAATGATGTCCATAAAACCTAAAAGGTGGCTTCGGTGTGGGACGGCTAAGAAAAAGAAAGTACACTCGACATGTCGAGTGCGAATCGTACTCCGCTTACAACAGAAGTCCCGAGTTCAAGTTTTTAAGACTACCGTTCATCGTCTATGATCAACAGTAGCCTCGGGGACTACACCTAGTGGGTGCACTTAGAGTACCCCCACTAGTTCATAAAACACTCGACAAGGTCTTCCTTGTCTGAGAATTCAACGGTCTCTATTAGACCCTCGCCAGTGCAAGCACTCGACGGGGGTCTCGGGGACTACACCCAATGGGTGCACTCAGCGTGCCCCCACTGGATCTGCTAACTGTCAATCCGTCGAGTGGCAGGGAAATAAAAAACAATGTGCGCAAGCATATGAACATCGTCTCTTTAAAGACACCTGCCAGTGCAAGCACTCCACAACGGTCTTGGGGACTACACCAAGTGGGTGCACTCAGAGTGCCCCCACTGGAACCGTTAACACTCGATCCGTTGAGTGATCAGCCACCCCACTACCCTGAAGTAGCGTCATATCATGGTTGATGAATGATATCCATGAAACCTACAAGGTAGCTTTTGTGTGGGACGGCCAGGACAAACTTCGCTTTACATGTCGAGCAACAAATGTATTCTGTATATGTCGAACTCTAAGACCCTTGCTAATACAAGCACTGGACATGCGGTGTCGGGGACTACACCCAGTGGGTGCACTCAGTGTGCCCCCACTGGACCAAAACCTATTCGATTAAGATTTGATCTATTTGAGTGGAGAAATTTCAAGTATTCTACAATCGGAAAACAAAGACCCAATGGGTGTAAATCAAAAAACACAGGAATTCAATCGGAAATGTACTTACAATCGAACTTACTCGGGCATTAGTGTGAAGCGCTGTGCTAGCATCGTAAGGCGACTTGCTGGCCTCGTACGCCTCCTTGGCGTGCAGCAGCATCTGCTCCGCCTGGATCATAGCCTCCTTGCAGCCCCGGTCTGATCTTCCGGAATGCGGTGCAGAGGAAAAGCAGCCATCGGCGAGATCAGCGTCGTGGCTGGGGCAGTCGAGGTAGTCTAGGATGGTTTGGTTGGAGTTGACGCCATGATAGTTGAAACGGCTGGGGGAGCACTCGACAGATGCACTGCATGATTGGCTCTAAGCCGTGTCGAGTGAGTTATCCCCTAGGAAGATCCAGCAGTCGATCGCTGAGGCATCTCTGCCGACGGAGTTCTTCGGATGCGTACGGGCAGGGTGCTTAAGGTCTCACCTTCATCTCTCGTACCCCGAGGTTGTTCCTCATCATCTTCCACTTGAATGATTTCTGCAAGTATCATTTGGCAACATTAACTTTTGCAATCGACGAATCCCATTCGAGAAGGAAAACTAGGAAAAGATTTGTCTACCTCTGTGGGAAGTGGCCGCGTCAGCAGTATCTCCATCCATTGCCTCCTCTCCGTCCCGTTAAGGCAACGTCACTAAGGTAGCGACTCTGGTAGAATCAAACGACACTCGGTCAAAAAGAATTCAAAGTCACCATCGATAGCAAGAGTTGAAAGTAAACACTTATGTGGAGATGATAGGCACAACGATCTTCACGCGGGGTAGAGCTTTGTGAGGTTTTGCTGCATTGGGCTTGAGTTGCTTCGCCGATCGTTCACTTGACTCGACGGTCGAGGGTCGGCTCCACTTCGGGTTCTTTTCACTCGAAGCCGGGGCCTTGTCCACAGCAATAGCAGGGTCTTGACGAGACTTGGAGCGGTGCTCGGTGCATGGAGGAGACTCGACTTCCTCATCGTTCTCACCCGAGTCTTCATATTCTTCCTCACTGTCATAAGAGCCCTCGACATCCACGCTGCCGCCCTCACTCTCCCCATAATCTTCAGGCTGGTTCCCATTGGGCACGGGCGAGTACATGTGCGTCCACTCCTGCATGGTTCAAACTATGTAGTCAGTCAACAAATTACTCAACCACTCGACAGTATAGTGTGTCAGCCAACAAGGTGTAATTTACTAGATTCTCAAGTGGATTCTCGGCTGAGTAAGGTTGGATCCTCTTGGCTCCCATGGGATTGTCACAAGCTCCGGTGATACTGTGAAGCCACTTCTCGATAGTTGCTTGCGAAACCTCTTCTGGATGCGTCTGGGTCGAGTCTCCAGGGCCTGCATAATGCCACATAGTGCGGTCCCTCGCATGGAGTGGCTGGATCAGTCGACTGAGAAATGTAGGTCACTCCGCCATGGACAAGTTTCAGTACGGCGTTCACCAAGATTCCCACTTGGACCTTTTCTCCTTCTGACACCTTTAAGGACTTGGGGATGGCAGGGCCATCTGATGTGAAAGGGGAAAGGCCATTCGACATATTGGGAGAAGCTACATCTTTGCAATAAAACCATGTCGACTGCCAGCCTCTAACAGATTCAGGAAAGGTCATGTAAGGAAAAGAACTACGAGATCTCTTTTGGATTCCTAGACCTCTACATAGCTGCACTACATGAGTCTTTCCATCCTCAGGGAGGGCCTTCTTTATAGTTTGAGATCTAAGGGTAAAAATGTGCTTGAACAGTCCCCAGTGAGGAGAGCAGCCCAGGAAGCACTCACACAAGGTGATAAAAGCACGCAAATAGGAGATGGCATCCAGCATAAATTGGTGGAGCTGAGCTCCGAAGAAGTTCAAAACCCCTCTAAAGAACGGATGGGGAGGCATGGAAAAACCTCTTTCGACGTGGGAGAGGAGAAGAATACGCTCCCCTTCCCGTGGCTCCGGCTCGCGCTCCCCCTCCGACAGCCTCCAGGCACCATCCGCCACGAGCCCATCAACGACAAGGTTCTCGATGTCCGTGCGGGTGACTACCGAGGGGAGAAAGTCCCCCTGGATCCACCCCAGCGGCACGATGAACCGGGTGGTCGTGGGCTTCTTGGCGTTGCCCTTCGCGGCTCCCTTCTTGGTGCGCTCCAACTTCTCCTTGGTTCCCTTCGTCATTGCGGCAGTAGAGCTCGTCGGAGCAGAGCGGAGCGGAGCGCTGGAGACAAGGGAGGCGGAGGAAGAGAGGAAATTTGGGGCAAGGTACTATGCAATCCGCGATGCCTCGGGATTTATACCCCGCCGAGTGCCTCACTGATGGGTGGTCACGTGAGATCCCTACATATGCCAACCATAGACAATGCCCTGTACGTGGCGAAAGGAGCGGAGTGGAAATCAAGGCGTCATGCCCCCACTCACTCCGGTCATGGCGTCATCATCGCAAACGCGCGTGCTTCCCAAATTTTTATATCCCGCGGGATCCGGGCCTGATAGACCGACCCGTCACCTCCAAAGATTCCTTTAGTTCACTCGGAACAGGATTGACGTTGAACATTCACTCAGGCACTTTTAAGGATGAATTGATCCGGGCGAATGACGAAGAGTTCAGTCGACGCAAGTTTTGTTGAAGCCCCGAATATCATTCAGAACATTTGGTGCCTTGTTCTGAACTGGCATCGATACCCCCTTTAACCACTCGAGCCCTGATCCATTCGGGGGATAATGACGAGGATATGTACCTAGGGTAGGGTGCTAGGCCTGATCTACATACCCTACCTAAGGACACTGCATCGGAGGACTTAAAGATCATAGGAAAGATTCCGACTGGATTCTCCATGGCACTCAAGTGACTCGACAAGAAATCCACTCGGAGGCTTCTTCCTCCACTCGACGGTCACCTGTCACTCGGATGACCTCACTTCTAGTTGACGCCAGAATACTAGAAGCCACCCTCGGGAGGCCAACAGGCAAACGTTAGGCCAGTCATCATTAGTAGCAAGTATGATGTACGTTACCAGTAACACTAGTCTTTATTCCCATGATCGGACCCTTGGATGCCTGATAATTGTGAGGGGCAGCGAACTCTATATAAGCTGCCCCTCCCCTCTGGCACAAGGGTTCACAACAATTGTAATTACTATTCTCCACATGACAAAGCTCCAGAGCACTAAGAGGTAGGGCTATTACCTCCACGAGACGGGCCTGAACTCATACATCTGTGTGTACATCCTTGTTGTAGCTAGGACTCTTCCCTCTCCCGTCGTACCCCTACTTTCTATTGCCAGGCTTGTTGCCAAGACACCTTTGGTTTTGTGATGAAGACTTCATGTTGGTGAGGTAGTAGTGGACGCTCAAAGTTGATGAAGATCACTAAGAGTTGGGAGCATCCTAGTTGTTTCATTACTCTTCTCACCTACATGGGTTAGTCCCAACACACAAGAGACAAATACAAGGATGTCTATGGACATGGAGTGCAAAGCATATGTTATGATGTCCATTGATTTTTTGATTACCTTGTCCCTTGCTTACCTTTGAGGGAATGTGTGACTCCTTGAACTATTGCATAGAGTTGATGTTGTTTGCAATTAGTTCTTGCCAATAATGAATATGAGTGAATTTCAATGGCGGAGTCACCCCTCAAGAACTCTCTAGTTCTTCTTCCTGAGGACCCACATCAAGTTGATGGGAATCCTCGGTGTTTAAGTAGCACTTGTATAAGTTGAGCTTGTAGTAGCCTTGGGAACCCACTTCACCAAAGCTTGGGATTCATCTTCATATGAGTCAATGTCCTCTTGAAGCTTGTTCTTGTCCTTGAGCTTGGTGTCTTGTGGTGGAAGGTCATCTTGCAACTTTGTTCTTGGGGAGCATATTTTCATACTTCTCCTTTTGTTGAAGAGACTCGGGATTTGGATATTGACCTTCTTCCCATTCAACTCCATTAGCGTTGAAGTAGCCAACACTACGATTCTTCCTGTATCCTCCGTGCTTGCGGACAATCTACTCCAATTGTTTGCACCCTTCAAGACTCTTGTAGATACCTTTCTCTATAATCCCTTTCAAGAGTTAATTTCTTGCTCAAGTGTAACTTGGCTAAGATAAGAGTTAGTGGGATCAAGAGAACTACTAGAAGCAATATAATTGGATTTATGATTTTTGTTGCTACTAGTTGAAGAACCTTTCTTTCCTTTGTTACTAGCTTGCTTAGACTTAACATGTGTCATGAATGTAGATAAGAGAAGTCATTTGGCTAGATAAGAGGAAGTCTTCTTTTGAAGATCATCATTGATAGCTTTAAGGAACCCATGCTCTTGCTCCAAATTGAGCTTCTCGAAGCGTAGCTTCTCATGTGTCCTTACAAGCTCTCTATGTTCTTCTAGAGTTAACCCATGAGCTAACTTAAGAGTTTTTAGTTCTTGAGTTAGTCGTTCAATTTCCAACTTATCATCATCACACAACTTATCTACATTAGGGTGAGTACTAACAAGTTCATTTTGACTAACATCACTAGATTTGTCAAATAGCAAGTCATCTTCAATTAACAAGTCATCTTGATCACTATTGAAATCAAGATACTCGGGGTGTGATACCTTGGGGCCTTTAGCCATGAAACAATTTTCACTCCCTTCGTTTGGTGAGTCAAATAGATCATAGGAGTTGGTAGTCACTAGTGCAATTTCGGCAACACCTTCATCTTGACTATAGTCGGAGTTGGAGTGATAGCTTCTCTCGGAGTGGTTGTTAGAGTCGGAGCCAGAAACCCATTCACCAACATGAGAATGATGTTTCCTTCTTGAATAGCTCTTGGTGTACTTGTCCTTCTTCTCTGAGTACCTACTTCTTCTTGAGGGTCTTCATTCATAACGATCATCTCTACTCCTTCTCTCTCTTCGAGGTGACTCGTATCTTGAGCTTCGTCTTCTTGGTGACTCTTCTCTTTGTTTGTAGGGAGCCGTGGACTCATTTGAGTAGTGTTCGGGCTTCCGATAATTGTAGCAGTTTTGATCGCGACTTGACGAACGCTTCTCTTCACATCTTGAGTTGGAGCTTCGATCTTTGCTTCTATTCTTGTAGAACTTGTTGAATTTCTTGACCATGAGGCTTATCTCTTCATTTGTGACAAGGTTGTCGCTTGAGGTAGCGGGAGCATCACTTGTGGCTTTGTAAGCACCGCTAGATTTGTGGTTAAGATCTTCCTTGTCTTTGAGTGTCATCTCATGAGCGACAATTCTAGCTATCACTTCTGTTAGCTTGAGATCTTTGTAGTTGGGCATCATTTGGATCAATGTGCAAACGGTGTTATATCAATCATCCAAAGCACAAAGTATCTTCTTAATGATGAATTTGTCATTCATTTATTCGCTTCCTAAGTCGACAATCTCGTTGGTGATCAGAGCTAGCTTAGAGTACATCTCAGCGAGTCCTTCACCATCCTTCACCTTGAACTTGTCAAGTTGACTTTCAAGAACATACAACTTGGATTCTCTCACAGATCATGTACCTTCATGCATATCAATCAGAGTATCCTAAATCTTTTTTGCATTCTCAAGATGGCTGATCTTGTTGAATTCTTCGGGGCATAGGCAGTTGAAGAGAATGTCACATGCTTGAGCATTGAGTTGCAACATCTTCAACTCATCCACAATCGCTTCGCGATCGGGTTCCCTTCCTTCTGCAAAAAATTTACCTTGCATGCCAACACAAACAATAGCCCAAACTGCGGGGTTTTAACCAAGCAAATGCGTTTTCATTTTGTGCTTCCAACTAGCAAAATTAGTGCCATCAAAGTACGGACCTCTACAGTGATAATTTCCCTCACTAGACGCCATACTCTCCTATGTTGTGAGACCTATGCAATGGAGACCAAAGCTCTGATACCATTTGTAGGATCGAAACTAGGTCTAGAGGGGTGGTGGTGATTAGACTACTTGACCAAATAAAAGTCTACCTTTTCCCAATTTTAATTCTTGGCAAGTTTTAGCATTCATAGTATGTCAGGTACACCCTACACATGCATGTCTAAGAATATAGCAGCTGAAAGTAAAGACATTGCACATGTAAGTAAAGATAGGGTAGGAAGAGCAAACGCAATTCTTGACATGATGATTTTTCCCGTGGTTCCGATAGGTGGTGCTATCGTACATCCATATTCATGGAGTCTTCATCCCACGAAGGGTAACGGTCGCGAGAGTCCACGGAGGGTTCCACGAAGAAGCAACCTTGACTATACTATGACGGCCTGCGTCCATGGAGGACTAGCCTTCCTCGGGGTAGAGCTTCACGAAGTAGGCGATCTCCGTGCCCTTACAAACTTCTTGGTTCACTCCACAACACGAAGTAGGAGGCTCCCAAGCGACACCTAACCAATCTAGGAGGCACCGCCCTCCAAAAGGTAATTGGCTTGGTAGTGACGATGAACTCCTTGCTCTTGTGCTTCAAGATGATAGAATCCTCAAAACAATCACTCTCTCATAGATATGGCTTGGTAGAAGAGATGGGATTGGTGGAAAGCAACTTGGGGAGGCTAGAAATCAAGATCCATATGGTTGGAGTGGAAGATCTTGACCTCAACACAATGGTAGGTAGTTTTCTCTCAAAAAATCTGATAGGATAGGTATAAGATGGTTCTAAGTGCTTCTCTTTCGAGTAGGTTGTAGTGGAGGGGTATATATTGGCATCCCCAAAAATCCAACCGTTAGACCCAAAATGACCAACTCGGTGACACCGATGTGTTAATCTCGGTGGTACCGAAGTGACCAAAAGGTGGCAAATTTTGAATCTCGGTGAGACCGATATAGGAATCTCGGTTGCACCGATAAGGTGACCAACGGTCAGAATGCCCAATCTCATTGACGCCAATTCAACAATCTTGGAGGGACCGAAAATGTGAACTTGCGTAACAGAAACCTGGCAGCCCAACTCGGTGGCACCGAATGCAGTATCGGCTGTACCGAAGTGGCTAGGGTTTGGCTGAGTCTATCTAGGATTTAGAATCGGTGGCACTGAATGTGGAATGTTGGTTGCACCGATTTTGAGTGTTTGGCTTCCGATAGACTTTGGTGGGAGAGTTTGTGCGTGTCTTTGGTGACTATCACTTTTGCACGTATGAGATTTTTGTTCACCAACAAAACCTTACCCCCTTTTAATAGTATTGGCTTTCCTATGGACTCAAAGTGATTTCTCACATATATAAAATGTAGAGTCCTCTTGCTTGAAGATTTGCCAATCCTTTTCCTTGGATCTTGGGGTATTCCACAATCTCTTTGCCAACCCATCATTGAACTTTTCCGGAAACATACTTGATGTAAACATTAGTTCAATGACATATATGTTGTTATAAATTACCAAAACCACCAAGGGAGAAAATGTGCTTCCAGCGTCGACGCAAACTCCAGGAGGTCCCGCGCGCTAGCCTCGCTATCCGCGTTCATGAGGGAGACGCCGGTCTCCAGCGCCTCCACCACTCGGCGAAAGAAGTCAACGTAGCCCCATTGCCCTACAAGATGGGGAAGATGGGGGCATCTCCGACAAACTGATCCACCGCACCGGCCACACGGCGAGCGATGTCGTGGTACTTCTTGGCTCGCTAGGACTCAAGCATCCTGGCATAGGCAGCCTCGTCCCACGTGGCCTGCATGGAGTCCATCGCTTCCTAGACCTAGGCTTGGACAGCTGCCAGCTCCGCCCTCAGCTCTGCCTCGCCCCTGAGGGTGGCCTCGAAGGCGGTGTTGGTGGTCACTAGCTGGGCGCGCAGCGTGTCCGCCTCTTCCTGGATCTCGACAGGCTTATGTTTCTTTGCCGCTAGCGCCCTAGAAGAAGGAAACAGTCAAGCCGAGTACATTGGATGTTTCAAGCAAAGAAGATGGAGGCGATAGAACACTCACTTCCCCGCCGTGGCCCAGCGCTAGCGGATCTGCACCGGCTTTGATGGCCCCCCCGCCGCTGCCTCCAGAGGGAGGCAAGGGGGCTGACGGCCCCGTGCATCCTCCTGCACCAGTAGCGCTCCCACTAGGTGCACTGAAGGAAGGAAGAAGCTAACGATATGAAGAGGGTTTTCATTGGAGTTGCGGGAGCAGGCTGATGCTTCTAGATGGCTGGGCTCCATCATGAGGAGGCGGATTTGTAGGTGGGATCAAGGCCACAAAGCATCATGGGAGAGCAGGCGGCGTGCGCCCCTCAGGCCCCCAAAGGGTTATGTCGATCGATGCGCGGCTCTGCCGGATGTTGTCTCGCTTGACGCTGTCAGGTCACATTCGCGTGGCCCAAGGGCTGGGAGCCTAAGGAATCAATAGCATTCAAGGAAAGGTAATGATGGCCGGCGCTGAGGCGGGCATCAAGTTGGTTTGACTTGGGCAGTTCCTGACGCCTTCGGGGAGCAGGGGTTGTCACCGCTCGAGTGGCTGATGCATGTAGAGCCCGGCCCGTAGGCATTTGGAGCCCGCGATGCATCGGGCCGCCCTCAAAGCTTTCCTCGAAGAAAGCTCGAGCATGCCTTGGGCCTGGGGGCTACTGTCGGTGTTCTGGGAACAGGGGTATGTAGTCTTGCCTGCCTACGGCCCAGGGCATGGCCCACTTCATCAGCCAGGCGTGGCCTGGAGAGGCACTACTCAAGACAAGGCCCTCATGAGGACCCAGAGCTCGTGAGGAAGAACAACATCAAGACCAGGAAGGATGGGCCTCGTCAGCCCCCCTCCTGAGCAGCAGAGATCTCTATGCAAGGCCCGGTCTCAGGAGTAAAGGGTGACTTAAGGAAGGATAGGTAGGCGCCAGCATGCCAAGCAGCGCAGTTTCCTCTTTGGTGCAAAGGGATCAAGGACATACGCTGGTTCCCAAAGCACTGCCCAAAGGTTTCCCTTCTACTGCAACAAGACTATGACCACGAGCCCCGCAGGACGGATGTCATCGCTGAGCCCACCTCTGCATCACCAACAGCTACTTTGCAGGCAAAGACCCAGGCCGCTGCTATATATAGAATCTAGGTCACATCGTCGAGGGGGGGATCCAACACTTAGCCACTCAACACACCACCGCAAGGTAGAGTGCCAAGAACACTTCTTGTGTCTCTTGCAAGGCTCAAGCCCACTGTAATAGTTCATCCACTAAACCTCCACGATAGGCAATCCACCAAAGTAGCAGTAGGGTATTATGCTTCGCAGCGGCCCGAACCTGGGTAAACTATCGTGTTCATCTTCTTCCTCGTCATCATGCGAGTTTGCCAGTAGTGTCCATCGAGTAGCGAGCTAGGTTTAGTGAGGCCGCCGCGAACCTTCACACACACCCGAGTGTTTGAACCTTAAGGGTTTTGCGGAGCCCGAAATACGACACCTTCTTATGGCATTTTACCATGACTGTCATCCACATAAGCGTGAATGTTCCGTCCAATCTGAGGTTGGAGACAGTTCTGAACACACCGTTAATAATTCGCCCCAGCACTCTTATGCGCGAAGGGCATGGAGACATAGCAGAATGCACCGAAAGGAGTAATAAAGGTTGTCTTCTCCTGGTCCTTAATGGCCATCTTATCTGGTGATAGCCGGAGTAAGCGTCCAGGAAACACAATTGTTCACAACCCACTATAGAGTTAATGAGCTGATCAATACGCGGTAGAGCAAAAGGATCCTTTGGGCAAGCTTTATTTAGATCCATATAGTCAACACACATGCGCCGGGTGGCATTCTTCTTTGGAACCAACACTGGGTTTGCCAGCCATCTAGGATGAAAAACTTCAAGGACAAACCCGATAGCTAGGAGCTGGGCCACCTCTTCCCTAATAGCCTTGCATCTCTCCTCATTGAATCGCCGAAGGTATTGGCGTACTGGCTTCATCTTAAGATCCACATTAAGGTGGTGCTCAGCGAGTTCTCTCGGGAGTCCAGGCATGTCAGAAGGCTACCATGCAAAGTTTTCCTGATTCTCATAGGATGAACTCGATGAGAGCGCTTTCCTATTTACGATCCAAGTCGGTCCCTATAGTGAACCGCTTGGATGAGTCGCTCGGTGTAAAATATATCTTCTTAGTATCTTCGGACGACTTGAATTTGAGTGGAGGTTCTGACTCGGTGTTCGGTTTCTTGAGAGGGCTCATATCAGCTAGATCCACATTGGTGGTGTAAAACTTTAACTCCTCGGCCGCACAGGTCGACTAGGCATAGGTTGTGTCCCCTTCCTCGCATTCCTGAGCTATCTTCCGGCTTCCATCAATGGTGATAGTCCCCTTGCGTCCAGGCATTTTGAGCTTGAGATAAATGTAACACGGTTGAGCCACGAAGCTAGCGTATGTCGGCCATCCATGAGTTCTTTATCTTGACTACCTCGAACATCAAAGGCTCACACCTATAGTCATACTCATTGCCAAAACAACATCTAGTTTGATCCGCCCGATCAGGTAAGCCGACTTTCCAGGGAGAATCCCATGAAAAACCTTCATGAAGGGTAGCAACGAGCTTTCAGATAGGTTCATGCGGCGAAAGGTCTCATAATACAGGATATTGATGTTGCTTCCCCCATCCATAAGGATCTTGGTCAAAGTGTAGACACCGACTGGAGGTGCCACTACCAAAGCAAACCCACCAGGGTTGTCAACCAGGGGAGGATGGTCTTCCCTGCTCTAGGTGATTGGATGTTCAGACCCATTGAGGTATCTAGGTACCGTCGGCTCTGCCATGTTGACTGCCCTAGTCCTTACCTTGCTGTCGCACTTACAAGTGTTGGTGGTGAAAACATGATATTGGCCATGACTAAACTGCTTCAACATGCTTCGAGGATCCTGGTTACCGTGCTAACGTCAAAACTTATCCCACAAAGCCACCTACGACAGGTCTGACCCGCCAAGCATCGACGGGTCTTGAACCATCTCGATCTCGGTTGCAGAGGTAGGAGCGGTAAGAGGCAATTCTCAGAACTTACCAAGAACCTTGGTTTCATGATTTGGCCGAGGTTGAGGGCGGCCAGGTTGGCTACGCCGAGCCGGCTCGACGAGGTTGGCGCAGATGTCTGGCTCGGGCACCGTCGCATTGATCTGGCCGATGAAGACTTGGATCTTGCCGAAGGGGACCCGGTACCCATACTCAATTGAGTCGACCTCGGTGCCCTAGCCTGAGTCATCGGTGTAGATCTTGCTCCGACGGCTCCTGGTCATACGACCTGGCACGTAGATCTTGAAACCCTAAAGTGCTCCCTTTGAGAACCTAATCCCACCAGGCAAAGGCCCCACGGTGGGCGCCAACTGTCGTGGTTTTGTCACGGGTGATGTCCTCGTGCAAGGACCTAGGGTGAGGCCATCGTCGATGGGTGGCGACTCAAAGATATCATATGAGAATGGGAGGTGGGTTTACCCAGATTTGGCCCATCGAATGAAGGTAATAGCCTACATCCTACTTTGTGTCTATATTAATGGTGATCTCATTTACAAGGACACGGGATCCCTAACCTAGCTTTGGACGGTGTCTAACTTGGCCCTTTCTGCCCTAGGGACTTGCCATTTGTGGGGACCCTGACTCATAAGTCGTGATCACCGAATGTACATGCACAGTGATCCCAGAGATCAATGCTCACTAAACACACAGAAACTGATTAACAAGTCATACATCCATTACGTACCATTTATGCTCAAATATGGCCGTTATCGCCAAGTCTTCATAATCTCGCAGCGGAAATCTTCAACCATAGCATGAACACATGCCATCTACCTTAAACCTACATGCATTCTGACTGGGAAGCGTCCTAGTTCGCATGTTTGTCACCAACATACTCATCACCATATTCATTCTATTCCATGCCCGGCCAATTAAATAACCAGTGGCAAGCCAATGAGTACTTTGAATGTACACTCAAGCAACCCATGTTTGGAACAAGGCGGTAAGAATGCATGATATAGCACTAATAGGTAAGTTTTGCAGAAAGCTAGTTTTGAGTGCAATGACATGATGAAGTAACTTAAGTAAGCATGCATCAACCATAGACAGGTGTTCATAAAAACACGTCACAGTCATCATCATAAGCAGGGGGTTGGACGTCTCATGTTCAACCATCACACCAAGTCCTTAGACTTGTCTCATGTTTCGTCTGAACATCTCATGTTCAGTCATCCGACTCGACTCAAGTATCATCCTTATCACCACACACACACACACCAAGTTTTGGGGAAACATCTAGACGTAGTTTAAGAACGACCTCCAGCTGTCCATGAGCGTGGACATGGCTATTCGAATAGTTTTACACTCTGCAGAGGTTGCGCGCTTTACCCACGAGACTCGAGGAACTTCCGTGTCATCCACAACTCGCGGTATATTACATACCTAAGGTAGGCACCCGACCAATGCATTTCCCACGGTGATACTAAACAAAGAGTCCACTCGTTGGTGCCATCCCTCATGATATACATCACACGTATCATCCATGAGGGCACGCAACAATGTGTCCGGTGCCTGTAAAGGCAGCGCATGGCCTTCCACTCCTGGATGACCCCATCTCGAGAGTGACCACTTCACTCTCGCCACTGGTAATGTGGGCTCCCTGCTAGTACCAACCATAGTAGTCAACCAAGCCCCTTCCCATATAGGGCTAGAGTGGTCGCACATGTAAGGTTGGGACGGTCAGCAGACCTTAAATCTAATCCTTTTTCGAAAACACACACACTCACACAACTTGCTTCGGTACACCACTTCTTTCTCAAGTGGTTATCCAACTCAAAATCATCTCGCTCGGGCATTAGTGGCAGCCGACAGGGTTTCTGCAAAGTTTTGAAAATACTTTTGTTTCCATCACCATGCATATTCCTAATCCCACTTGCGTAGCATCTACTAGCAACCTAACTACACCCACCCGCACGACCCTCATAAGAATGGTAAGGTCATGCATGATGCAAGTATCAATGCTAGAGCATCGGAGGCATCCCACCGAAGGGGAACACCACATCATGATCAAATCATTGAAACAGCAAGTGCTATATGTCATGCATGAAAAAGTTTCTTAACAAGGTCAAAGGGCTACTTGCCTGGCTTAGCAATGTCTTTGAGTTCTACACACGCTTCTCGTCCACTCCGAGTACTTCGTCTACTTGGCCAACTATCGTCGGAAACAACCATAATAAGCAACACAACAAGCAGAAAAAATAAAAGTGCTTTATAATTAGGAGTTTATTTTGTAGGACACCTCTGGTTATGAGAAAAACAACCAAGAGGTTTTGGTGGAAACGGGTCAAGGGGGAGTTTCGAATGGTGGAAATGAAGGGAATTATGACCCTATAAGATGTCCATAGAAAACAATTTCATAAAAATGAGTGGAGAAACTCACAAAATAGGGCATGATTTTAGAAACATTTGGGAAATGCTTTCACTGAATTTGGAGTTGGGATGAATTTCCTATGATTTCCTTAAGATGGAATAAATGGAGAAAGGTCCATTTATTAGATCCCACAGAATAGGTGCATGGTAAAAATGTTCACCATGGATAGACAATTAGAGCATGACATTTCGAGCTTCTGGAAATTTGAATATCTCTATTTGGAGTTGATTTGAATCCATTATGGATTTTACAAGGGGGCATATCATAGTTCAAATTCAGATTTGAACTCGAACTCTACAGAAACTTTTGCAGGAAAATGTGTAGATCACATTTTGGGATAGAATATGATTTTAGGAGTTCGTAGAAACATGAATCATCAAATTTGGAGCAAAATTAATTTTGTGGGATTATTTTTGTCTCACTCGAAAATAAAAAAAGGGGAAGAAATTACCAGAGGCTAAATTGCACTACTAGGCGTAGTATAACGGCAACCGAACTAGGTCGGCCCAACTGCTCGGCCGCGTGAGTGCAGGGGCCACGCTAGAGGCATACTCTGCCTAATATGTATTCGGTGCAGGGAGGCGGCTCCCACAACACGCCTCCACCTAAGGAGCTGGGCCCGACCGTTGGGCCGCCGACAGGGGGGCCGGTCAGGATCATCCCCCACCTCCCACCCGATCCGGGGAGGGCAGGGAAGGCAAAACCTGATGCAGACAACGCTATCCCCTGCGGCACCGACCACTTCTGGCGATGCCCAACACACCGGAGGACTCGGGGAGCCGCGCCGCATTCATCCCTGAGCTGAGAGCCTGCAGGGGAGGGTCGGAGCGGTGCCAGCAAGGATGGACATGGAGAGGCCGTCGGCCATCACTGGCTCCAAGCAAATGATGCCCCGGGAAGGAACAGAGGCGCTGGGAGGGTTTGCGGCAACTAGGAGGGGCACCAGAGTGGCTAGGGATGAGGGGGAAGCTCGGGGTGGTCAAATTTTAGAAAGAGCCGGCGTGGAAGCTTCGGCCATGGGAGAAGATGGAGGGCACAGGAGAGCAAGGGGGGCAGGTCCTGGGGGTTTGTGGGAGTGAGGAGCAGTGAAGGGAGCCCAGAGGGGGTCGAGGGGGTGTCTCTTATAGCCCGGGAGCTGGCGCACCATGGACAGGAGGTCGGGGCCGTCGCTAGAGCTCACGGGGGCAGGCTCGGGCATCTCCATGGTCTTCGTGGACTTGGTCCAGGACCAGGGAAGGAAAGAGAGGGAGTGGGGGAGGATCAGGTCACCGCGCGTGTGAGCTTGCTCACTAGTGCGCTCGGGCGGTGCCATGCACGTGCGAGGAGAGGCAATGGGAGGGACAGGGAGGAGGGGAACATGACGGTAGCAGTGTGCTGGATGTCGAGGCCGATCGGCTGGCAAGAGGGAGGAGCTCGAGGTGGTCGGGGACATGCGGCTGGGCACTGTAGCGCGCTCGAGAGAGCCCATATGGCATGATTTTGGCCTCTTGGGCAGGACCATGCATGTCCAGAAGCTAGGGGGAGGTAGAACAAGGGGGAGGGAGCATAGGATGCTCTGGATATGCCTTAGGTGAGAGGGCAAGTGTGGAGAGAGAGAGAAACTAGCTGTCCAGGAGGGAATCTAGGGGTTTTACCCTACCAAATTGTGGCTTATGGACTTGTGGTTTTAACTGGAGGTAAAATACATCACCTGGGAGCTGTGCTAAAATTTTAGGCCCAAGGAGGGCAAGGGAAGGGGTGAAAACATCAACTTTGGTTTTCTACCAGAAGTTGTTTGATGGAGTTTTGGGCCAGCTAAGTTGCTGTTATTGACATGAGAGTTAACAGGATTGAGAAATAGGTATAAATGAGCGTGATCACAAGTTTTGACCATATTTAGAGAAAGTCTCCAATGTGAAAGTTTAAAACCCTAGAAATGGGCAGAAATGGAGTTGCTTAGATCTAGCTAAGAAAAACTATCCTCCCTGATGCACCAGTTGATGTGGTGGCATATTTTAGGGACTATAACAGGTACAAAAAGTTTGGGGCCCAATGGGGACACTTAGCAATGTAATATTACCAAATTCTTGGAATCAACAGAAATGGGTTTGAGGGGATTTGGACAAGTGTATCTGCTCCCCTTGATGCACCACATGGTGTAACATCATTATTTCGGGATTAGAACATGTCCACAAATTTTGGGAACAATAGGGGACAATTGGCAATGCAGAGTTGCCCAAATTTGGATCTGGACAGAGAGGATTTTGGGATATTTTGGTGAACCAAGACAATTGAGATTGAGATGAAACTTGGCAAGACGACCACATATATCATATGTGACATGCAAGAATTTTCCTGAATGTATTTGAGAATATTTCTTATAGAAATATTTAAAATGCTTGAAATAGGTAGAAATGGTTTTGAAAGGTTTGTCTCCAACATTTTGAACATAGCCATGTGTTGAAACTCTTATATATGGACAATATATGTCCAGTGAGTTTTCCTAAATTTTCTCAAATATTTTTCAATCATTTAAATAAATTTTCTCTATAAAAGACCATTTCTTGCCTTATGAAAAATCCTTTAAATAAAATAGTAAAATAGTCTTTAAAAATAATATTTGGTGGCTTTGGCAAGTCTTATATATATTGGGCTTCAAATAAATCATTTGGGGAAAAAGTATCCACCCAATTTGGGGACTTGTAGTGCGAATCTGAAATCAGGGGGTTTTGAAAAGCTAATTTAAATAAATGCTTTTTGGCCAAAAATAAAATTTTGTAAAAATATTTTTAAGTCCTATTCACATGGCATGATCATTGGACAAGAGTTGGGATCAAGGAAAGGAGTTCTTGAGGTTAGGAGGATGTTTTATGAATATAGAGCACTAGCAAGCAATCAAACAAGCAAGAAAATAACACACAAGTCAACCACTCAAATGCACGCAAAAAGTTTTAATTGGCCCTAATTTTTTGAGTCATGTTAACTTAGTCATGAGGCAAAACACAGGGTGTGACAGACCTACCCCCCTTACGAGAATCTTGTCCTTGAGATTCCTAGGCTAGGTGTTGATGCGGACATTTAGAGGTGAGGTAGTCTTCACGTTCCACGTAGTTTCTGCTCCGACGTAGTTGTCCTTCTGGATCTTGAAGTGCCTGATGATATGTCTTCGAGTGCACTATTGACTTTGTCTAAGGGAGAATGGGGTTCTTGCAATATGTTAGGCTTGCCTAATGGTTAAGAGTTCGGTGAATGAGGTTCTGGTAGGGCTTGGCTTGCATGTGTATCCCAAAGTCAGAATACGTGGCAAAATAGTGTGTATGAGTGCTGGTCCTGAGGTTGCTCATGTTGGTTAGGGACATCAAGATTTCTCATGTTTAGAATAGGAGGGGTCAAGGTTGTAGCTTCGCGTTGACGAGTGTTGAAGCACGTCATTGTAGGCTTCCAGTCGAGAGCTTCTGCTTGAGTAGGTTGCCCCGGTAGATTTCTTCATTCTTCTTTGGTCGTTTGTCTTCATCGTCATGGACGCACGCTTTTGGAGGGTCTTTGAGTGTTGGTCTACTCATCTGCCCATGGCAAGGTCTGCACTGCGTCTCGTCCCTAAGACTGAGCTTAGAGACTTGTCGTAAAAATGGGTTCTACCATCTGGGAAGGTTTCAGTGGGGTTCTGGATAAGCTGACTATCTAGAGTATAGAACAGACATCTAATTCCCCCATGGTCTGAGGCTTTGCAAGAGGGGTGAACTACCCTTTACATGTGTTTCACCATCATCCAGCCAAGTTCATGTCCTTGATTGAATCCAAAAAAGGGGGCTAATAATGAAGTCGTGGCAGTCGTTCCACTCCATTCCAAGCATCTGAAAGGAGTAGGTATGTCATGCTCAACTTACACCTTCAGGGTGGTGGAGTGAGTGGTGTTATCAGCTCCTCGGTTTCTTCCTGGTCAGGAACTAATAGGTGATCAGTTAAAACAAGGGGATCTTTAATCATCTTGATGTGCAAGGGCTTCATCGAGTTTGTATGTCGATGCTTCTTGGTATAGTCTAGTTGATGTAGCCGAAAGAGGAGTGGAGGTTGACTTCTTTTGCTTCTTCTTTGTCATTGTCGTGGCTTCGCAATTGCAGTTTTCCTTCATCTTGCTTGGGCAAGAAAGTCTTCTTTTGTAGGGAGGGTGCTTCCCGGAGTCCAACTCCTTCAAGGTGAAACCTTATACTCGAGAGTCATGGTAATTGGTGTTCCTAGGGCTGGTCCAAATAGGACTAAGGTGTTCCTCCTCTCGTTGGGTAAATAAGTATGTCATCCCAGAGGACAACAACCTATTTCCCAAAGTATCACACAAACACATTGCTCATGGGATATGTGAGAGGAGTGGACATTCGTCCTGGATGGTCACTAGTATCAAGGGTTTGTGGTCCAACCTACTAGAGGTCTTCGTGGCCACCTTCCTTTTGAACAGGATTGGTGGTGGTCGAGGTGGAGTACCGACCATAGTCTAAGGACTTATAGTCCAAGGCCTATGGTCATAATCCGACCGCGTAATGGTTTGGTAAAGCTTCGGGGTTTCAAGGAGCTTATGATCTGAGTGAACGTCTAACATCTTATCCCGAGCACAACTATTAGATGCCAATAGTACTGCCTATTACTCCAACAAAATCACCTATATCATCGAAGGTATCATCTCATATAAGTGAACTCCATCATCACTCACGCTATACCTATCTCTGTACCTTAAGAGAAGGACGTCCCATACTCTCATGCATACTCTATAGCCATTCATCTATATCCCTATGTAAAAATCCTCGGGATAACATACAAGCCGCTATGCTTGATCATGACACTACAAATCCAAGTGTTCAAGTAATGCATCCAAGATCTAAGGCGCTGCATCTCTATGCTATGGAAACACGTAGTATACACATCCAGTATATTTTTTCCTTCCTACAAATCCGATTAATCGATCCTCGAATATCACCCACTATTACCTGATCCATTACTGCTACAAATCCAGCATCGATGGTGTCCCACATAGGCTCCTCGAGTTCATACAACCCACATATCATTGCAAGGACTATTGTCATGAACTTCCAACCTCATGGCCAACTACACTCCAAGGTCGAGCTTATATAGATCCCTAAATTATCCCTAACATCATCCGATTCCTTCTACTATCATCCACCAAGAAACATGGTATCATGATCAAGATCATTGGACTAAATCCAAGTTACTTTGAACCATATTGTTTAATTGATCTCGAGCACCTATTGGAATCACCTATTTAAATCCAAGGTTTACATCTAGTAAGAATTCCATACTAGTTACTCCAATCACTATCATATCACCTTCAATCCAATATCAACATTTCTTCCCAAAGCCAAGTCATTAATCCACCAAGAATTTCAGCATGTGATCATATTTGTCCTACTAATCCAATTTGCTCAAGGTACAAGTAAGTCATGCTACTCTATCAATCTTGATCCACCAAGTTCGTCTACCAACATTAAGCCTCGTAATCCACCAAAGGGTCCAAACTTCTTCCCCAAGACATCTATTATGTCTAAATAAAATTGTTATCCACAAATCGTATACCCCTAGAACGATCCTTGCTATGGCATCAAGGTTCTAGTGCTAGCGTAAGAATGAAGGATGTTTGTACACTATGATCACTAGCTCCATAATGAACCCAGTGCTAAGCAGGGGTTATAGAAGCTCAATAAGTGCTTTGGCAAATCTATGTATTAAACACGTGATCAGAGGCTTGTGCTGGGGGAGCTTGTGAGGTCTAGGTTGGGCAAGGGAGGGGTTTCCAATCTTGAGGGAAAAGCATAACTCTATAGGGTTGTGTCTGGTTGAGTACGTTGTAGTCGTAGTCTTTAATGCTAGCCGTCCGTCGAGGTGGGTACTTGGTGCATCTTGTCTTGTCGGTCTTTAGTTGACTAGATGGGGAAAGATGGGAAATTAGCATAGAGGAGAGTGCCTAAGGGGATGGTATAGCGCAAGTGCAATCAATCAAGTGCCGAAAAGGAAAAACACACTTATTAAGATAAGGTGGGTGCTTAGTCACGTACTTGTTGCCTGGGGAAAAGTGCGACTTACACCAAGCAAAAACAAGCAAAAAGAAGCAACACACACAATCATGGTTCCATCAGAACCATCATATGGACTCAACTTCGCATAGGGGACACACGACCTATCCTACCCTAGGGGTCCTCGGACTCAGTAGTGGTGCTTGCTTCGTGTCTCTGAGAGGAGTCTGCTTAGTCTTCTAGGTCTTCTTTAGGTGTCGCTATGTCTCTAGTTGTTGTTCATCAAAATGATCCGCGTTGCGCCTGAAGAGTCCTTGATGACTTCGGGTCTTGTTGACGGTGACTCTTCATGGCTGTTGTTGACAGGGTCTTCAGATGTCTTCATAATCATGACAATGCCTTCTTGTCCTTTAATGCATCAAGAGTTCCAAGTGGACAGTCCTTTATGCAATGACATCCACAAGGAATGATAGAGTTCCGACTTGTCGGTCAAGTTGATAGTATCGACACCGAGAGCGGGGGATGAAGAGAACTGTTTTCCTGCTCACTATGGTGAGGCAGACCAAATGGCAAGTTTTTGATCCATCGGTGGTTGCCGACACAACAAAGAAAAGGACATGATTGCTCTATGTGCGATGCATATCATGACATTGCATGTCTTGTGCCCTAGTTATCGAAGGGTAAGGTGGCATCATCCTGGGGCAGTGTCGAGGGTGTCACCATCTCCCGAGTCTTCATATTCTGATCCTTCGAGAAGGTCTCTTCTCTTGGCAGCTCCTTGTCTAGTGTCACCAACTTGTGTCCAAGGTATGTGGGCAAATGTCTGGCAAGGCGGCTCCCTCCGGGTTACCCATGAGGATTACAAGCAATCCAGTGGTCAGGGGCACAAGGGTAGTAGCGACCATTTGAAAAGTTTTGAAAAAGTAGACGAGGAGGGTTATGAGAAAGATGGTGGAAATGCTAAGGCAAAAACCTTTGCTTCCTTTGATTTTTTTGGAGAGGTGAGAAATCTAGAGGTTTTGTAAGTGATTTTGAAGGGTCTGGAAAAATCGTTTTGTCCTAACTAACATCCATGCTAACTATGGGCTTCCTACAGTCAGGATGGCTCTGATACCAGCTCTGTGGGGACCCCAACTCATAAGTCGTGATCACCGAATGTACGTGCACAGTGATCTCAGAGATCAATGCTCACTGAACGCACAGAAACTGAATAACAAGAGTCATACATCCATTAAATACCGTTTATGCTCAAATATGGCCTTTATCGCTAAGTCTTCATAATCAAGTAGCAGAAATCATCAACATAGTGTGAAGCCATGCCATCTGCCTTAAACCTACAGGCATTCTGACTGGGAAGTGTCCTAGTTCGCATGTTCGTCACCAATGAACTCATCACCATATTCCTTATATTCCATGCCTAGCCAATTAAATTACCAGTGGCAAGCCAATGAGTACTTTGAATGTACTCGCAAGCAAACCATGTTTGGAACAAGGCAATAGCAATGCATGATATATCACTAATAGGTAAGTTTTGTAGAAAGATAGTTTTGAGTCCAATGGCATGATCAAGTAACTTAAGTAAGCATGCATAAACCATAGACATGTGTTCATAAGAACATGTCACAGTCATCATCATAAGCAGGGGGTTGGACGTCTCATGTTCAACTCTCAGACCAAGTCCTCAAACTTGTCTCATGTACCGTCTCAACATCTCATGCTCAATCATCATGCCAAGTCATCCGACTCGACTCAAGTATCATCCTTGTCACCACACACACACACACACACTCTTAGTTTTGGGGAAACATATGGACGTAGTTTAAGAACGACCTCCAACTGTCCATGACCGTGGACATGGCTACTCGAATAGTTTTACACTCTGTAGAGGTTTTGCGCTTTACCCACAAGACTTGGGGAATTTCGTGTCATGCACGACTCGCGGTATATTACATACCCGAGGTAAGCACCTGAACAATGCCTTTCCCATGGTGATAATAAACAAAGAGTCCACTCGTTGGTGCCATCCCTCATGATATACATCACACATATCATCCACGAGGGCACGCAACGGTCTGCCCGTTGCCTATAAAGACAGTGCATGGCCTTCCACTTCGGGATGACCCCGTCTCGAGAGTGACCACTTCACTCTCGCCACTTCTAATGCAGGCTCCCTACTAGTAACAACCATAGTAGTTAGCAAAGCCCCTTCTCATATAGGGGTAGAGTGGTTACAGGGACGATCAGTAGACCTTAAATCTAATCTGTTTTCGAAAACACATACACTCACACAACTTGCTTCGGTACACCACTTCTTTCCCAAGTGGTTACCCAACTCAACATCATCTCCCTCGGGCATTAGTGGCACCCGGCGGGTTTTTTGAAAAGGCTTTGAAAATATTCCCTATCCCACTTGCGTAGCATCTACTAGCAACCTAACTACTCCCACCCACACAACCCTCATAAGAATGGCAGGGTCATGCACGATGCAAGTATCAATGGTAGAGCATCGGAGGCATCCCATAGAAGGGGAACACCACATCATGATCAAATCATCGAAACAACAAGTGCTATATGTCATGCATGAAAAAGTTTCTTAACAAGGTCCAAGGGTTGCTTGTCTAGCTTAGCAATGTCTTCGAGGTCTTCACACGCTTCTCGTCCACTCCGAGCAGTTGGTCTACTTTGCCAACTTGGAAACAACCACAATAAGCAACACAACAAGCGGAAAAAATAAAAGTGGTCTATAATTAGGAGTTTTATTTTCTAGAACACCTATGGTCATGAGAAAAACAACCAAGGAGGTTTTGGTGGAGGTGGGTCAAGGGGGAGTTTCGAATGGTGGAAATGAAGGGAATGATGACCCTATAAGATGTCCACAGAAAACATTTTTATAAAAATGAGTGGAGGCACTCACCAAATAGGGCAGAATTTGGAGTTGGGATGAATTTCCTATGATTTTATTAAGATCGAATAAATGGAGAAAGATGCATTTATTAGATTCAACAGAATAGGTGCATGGTAAAAATGTTCATCATGGCTAGACAATTAGGGCTTGACATTTAGAGCTTCTAGAAATTTGAATATCTCCATTTGGAGTTGATTTGAATCCATTATGGATTTTACAAGGGGGGGCATATCTATCAGCCCAAGATGCGCGCCTGTCCATATTAAGGCACAAGGGCCTCGGAAGGGATAGGGGCGCATCTTGTCGTTCGCAGGTATAGCATCATTACATCATACATTACAAAAGAGGTGAGTATAGGAGTTGGCTTACACTCGCCACATACTAAATTACAATTCCACACAGAGTTCAAACATCAAGTTGAAGAGAGGGTCCGACTACAGACGAAATCAAATGATAAAATAGATGCAAATGATACTATCTCGCTATCCCAAAGATCTCGACCATGGTCCTCTACTCATTTGGATATGTCACGTACATCCTGCCTCTTTCCTCGTCATATTCCCACTAGAGCTGCGTCAGATCATCCTGCATGTACTCATCTGTACCTGTACCTGGAGTGTTGTAGTAATCTGTGAGCCACAAGGACTCAGCAATCATGCGCTCGGGTACCGAGACTATTCAAGCTTAAAGGTTGGGATGTGGTATGTTTAGTTTGCAGCAGCACTAAGCATTTATGGTGGCTAGACTTACGTAACAAGAAGATAAATGTGAGTGGCCTACGATGAGCGATCGAATATAGAATGACCTCTAAGAGATCCTGAACACTTACTTACGTCAATCATAACCCCACCGCGTTCTCTCTCGGATCATGTTCACGAGCAGAGACGATCACGGTTACTCACACAGTTGGTGTATTGTATTAGAGTTTACTTCAAGTTTACTATAACCGGGTGTTAAACAATTATCCAAGTTGCCATATAACCAAGGGCACGGCTTCTCGAAAAGATTTAACCCTGCAAGGGTGCTCCAACTAGTCCATCACAAATTAACCATACTCCACAGGAATAGCCTCAACCATGGATCTCGTGATCATCATAGGTAACTCCAAAGGAATTCCAACACCTCGAGATAACCCGAAGAAAGTTAGAGCCCACACGCAAGACACTCGATAAAGGTAAAACAAGTCCAGCAAGATCTCCCGACGTGTCAACGAACCCGATAAGAGCCGCGTATCTCGTTCTCAGGACACGCCGGATGGGCTAAGTTTCCGGCTGGCACACCCGTTGGTGGCCCCGGCTACTGCCATTTTGGACCAACACTCATGTGGAGCATTGGCCCCGGTTGTTGAATTAATCCACGGGGTAGCTAGTCCAGATGCAAATTTTATTTAAGTTGTTTAGCAACTGTAGTACCAAAGTTGGGTCTTGCCAGACAAGTTCTAATCTTAACCGAATAAACAAGGGGGTCCCCATAACAACCCCGAGCATGTTAGGAGCGCAAAGTATGGAAACATAACACCGGTAACAAGAAACTATGGTGGTAACAGTGGAACAAAACACATAGCAAAAGGCCAAGCCTTCCACCAATACCAAGATATATATGTGCATTAAATTAAATAACAGATAATATTTTGATATGCCAAAACCATGTTATCACATGGAACAACCTGCACCTGCAACTAAGAACGCTATCAGAGGGGCTGAGCTGCGGTAACTTAGCCAATCAAAGGTTTGCTAGGATGTGGAGGGTTAGAGGCTATCATGGTAATTAGGAGGCTGACATTCAAGTGGTAGGTAATGCAATTGTAATGATAAGAGCGAGACACTAGTAAGCAAAAATAGTATCGGGATCCGGGTACGATCATCTTGCCTGTTGGTTCTTCAGCGGAACAAGTAGCGGGATCCTCGTAGTGGTCTTCTTCTAGGTCTTCGTACTAGGTATCAACACTTGCATCTACCCAAGATAAACATCAACAATAAACATCCAACCAAGGTGCAATGCACAACCAAGATGATGCATGATTCATTTATGAAGAATTTAACATGGCAATCCAAAACTAGTCATGTTTCACATGCATTTGTTGATTAGTTTCCAGTCTGTACAGAACCTCATGTTAAGTTATTTAAACATGCATGAACATGGCAAATATGAATGATTCATGCAAAATCGATAAAAATGCATATAAAGAACGCAAGAAACGGAGTTACGGTTCTCACACTACGCTCTCGGCAAGATACGAAGGCAAAACACAAGACAACAAGTACATGGGCTACTTCTTGGTATTCCAAGCCATCCACTGGATAGCCAACTGAAAAACCAACCACAATAGACCCAAAGATCAAGTAATTCCATGGAGTATAGCTCCCACAAGTCACAAAACAATAAAATAAACAATCTGCCACAAAACAGCAACATAGCAACTTTCACAGCCAATAACTTGAGCTACAGGAATCCTACACCCACAAACAAGGTATTTAGATAAACTACATAACATGCTTGTCAACTTATCCAACTACACAATCTGGAAAGGAGGCACACATCAATAAGCATGAAGCTCACAAGTTGGCATGATGAAATAGATTTCTGGGACTTAGTGAAAATAACAGTTTTCTGGAATCTGAATTAATCTGGTAGCATGTTGACAGCATAAGTTAAAGGTGGTAGAGACCACCTCTTGGCATGAAAATTAACAGGGTGGTATTGGAAAACATCTACTCCAAAATACTAGCACTGAACGTGAGCTAATTCTCAACATATCACAAGATGTCAACCACTCTTCATGGCATAAAAATAATATCAGACTCTCAGACTTAGAAATATTTAGCATGGTGAAAACATTAACATCAAGTTAGCTACTTTGAAGCAAGTTTCCCACTTATATGGGTGATTCTCATGTCAAACAAAAATACCATGGCATAGTAGACATAAAACACTAACTCTTCCATGTTGGCACCAGCCCCATAGCAAGCATGGATTAATTCATGCAAAAATGACAAAGTAGCATCACACTAGAAAATGACAATTTTATAAACTTGTCCAAAAGTGAAATCTTATTGCATCAATGGATTCCTTTGCTCTTTCTACCCCAAAATCATGTGTCATACTTATAAAGTCACATGAAGCATCATGGCACAAACTATACTAGCAAAACTATCACCTCTCTTATAAGTCAAAACTTACTTAAAATGTACATGAGCATATTTGGACATAACCAGATTTGGAAACTTAGGTTAAAAATGGAAAATATAACAATCTTATAAAACAAGCATATCTACAACAAGGTGAATGGCAAGTGGGGGAAAGAACCCCTTGTCACCTACACACACACTCAATAGACACACACAACACAAGCTTGCACACAAATGGCTCCATATGCTTAAGGGCACATGAGCACAATCTCACTCATGAACATACCACCTATGAGGGGGTGTTAATCCACACACACATGCACCATATATGCACAATGCATATAGGCACACACACCACACACATGCACAAGTGCACATGGTCACAAACACACTCACATCCACACATGCTCATGTGTGTGGGTGTTCATCCACGTACATATGCACACATGTATGCACAATGCATATACGCATATGCATATGCATATGACAACACACACACACTCACATACACACATACATATATGCATACTCACATATATGCAACAAACCACACTACCCACTTCACACCACATACACATTAAAAAAACACCACTGCAGACCTGCACATACACACATGCATATAAGCAAAGGAGAAAAAACAAATAAAACAAAAGGAAAAAAAGACAAAACAAAATGGGAGGGGTTCGGCTCGAACCCACGACCTCTTGGTCGTTTCCCCTAGCACTAACCACTGCGCTACGCTCTCGACTGCTAACAGAGAAGGGGAACGAGCCCACTTATGCACTCCACTACGCCACTAACTATCGAAATTGAAGAAAATCGACACCTACGCGACTGCAAACGACAGCTGGCAACTCCGGCGGCCCATGGCATCTCCAGCGAGGAAAACGGTGCAGGGGAAGCTGCACCTACGGGGGTCGCATCCCCACATCTAACGCTCGACGAGACCCACGGCAACAGCACCTACAACTACGGCAGAGCTACGGCGGAAATGGGCACAGGCTCGTCGGGCACGATGAGCTCGCGCACGCATCAGGACAGAGGGGCACGACGGAGGATCGGCTGCTCACCACAGGGCTGCCGAAGGAGAAAACGACGACGGAGGGGTGTCGGGAGACGGGCGCCGGAGTGGAAGCAGGGGAAGACGACGCAGCGGAACATTGCCGGTGAAGACGAAGATGGGTCGTCGCTGTGGAGCTTCTTCGGGTCTCCTAGCAGCGGGAATTGAACATGGGGAGGTTCCCCGAGCTCCTGGATGCCATGGTCATCGATGAGGATGACGGAGACGATGAGCAGACGACCGGCGATCCTCTCTGCTCTCTCTGAATATCACACTGAAGCTTACCTGACAAAGGGAGAAAGGAGAGGAAGGGGAGAGATGGAGATGGAGAAGGGAGCAGTGGTGGCTGGAGGGGGAAGAGGAACCCTAGGTAGAGGGGGCACGCACATCGAGGGGGTTTAAATACCCCTAGACCGATGGCGAAAGGGGACGGTGGAGGCGCTCGCTCTCTCTCTATAATGACAAACGGAGGAGCAACGGAGCAGATAGTCGCTTGGCACCTGGGTTGGGCCGTGCAGGGGAAGGAGCCGGCCCAGCTCTTCCTATCTCATGCAGGAATATAAGCGCAGAGGTTTTCTATTTAATTAAAATAGCAAGAAAAGGAAAAAACCCAGAGAAAATCAGAAGAGTTTTGAAAAGGGAAAAATATTTGACTAAAAAAATAGTGGAACCATTTAATAAAATTGTCTAGGGGATTTTTAAAACAAGTAATTTAAATAGTTCTTAAAAACACAGACCCTGGTTATTTAAACCTCAACTGCATACAAACCCCAAACAACAAAAGAGCCCTACTCATAATTTATAAAACATATTAGGCTACCTCTTGAACATTTTTAAACAATTTAAATAGCAACTTGAAACTACAAGCGAAAGACATGGGAATAAAAGGGGTTATTGCTAGGGTTTTGATGAAAGGAAAGAGAGTGGAAGAAGAAAGAGAGTTGCATCACAAATCCCCAACCACATCACACAACACAAGAACACACTCACATACAAGGTCACTTCACAACAAGGCATGGCATGATGGATAACATGATGCATGATGCATGGATGCATGAACAAGACATGGCATAACAAGGTTCAAACTCATCTCATTAAACTCATGGCAACAAGGTTTACTTCAGATACATGCCCAACAAGGAAGGGCATGACTTGGGCTATCACAATATCATAGTTCAAATGCAGATTTGAATGTGAACTCTACAGAAACTTTTACAGGAAAAATGTGTAGATCACATTTTGGGATAGAACATGATTTTAGGAGTTTGTAGAAACATGAATCATCAAATTTGGAGAAAATTGAATTTTGTGCGATTATTTTTGTCTCCCTGGAAAATAGAAAAAGGGGAAGAAATTACGAAAGGCTAAATTGCGCCACTGGGCGTAGTATAGCAGCAACCGAACTGGGCCGACCCAACTACTCGGCCCCGCGTGCGCAGGGGACACTCCAGAGGCGTAGTCTGCCTAATACGTATTCGGTGCGCGGCGGCTGCTTCGGCAACCCGCCTCCACTTAAGGAGCTGGGCCTGACCGTTGAGCCGCTGAAAGGGGGACCCACCGATCAGAATCGTCCCCCACCTCCCGCCCGATCTGGGGAGACGTAGGGAAGGAAAAACCCAATGCGGCCGACGCTATCCCTAGCGGCACCGGCCAGTTCCGGCGATGCCTAGCACACCACCGGACTCGGGGAGCCGCGCTGCATTCATCCCCGAGCTGAGAGCCTGCAAGGGGAGGGTCGGAGCGGTGCCGGTGTGGATGGACACAGAGAGGCCAGTCGCCCATAACCGGCTCCGAGCAAACGATGCCTCGGTAAGGAACGGAGGCGTTGGGAGGGCTTTGCGGCTACTAGGTGCGGGCACCAGAGTGGCTAGAGACAAGGGGGACGCTCAGGGTGGTCAAATTTGAGAAAGAGCCGGCGGGGAAGCTTTGGCCATGGGAGACGATGGAGGGCGTGGGAGAGCAAGGGGGTAGGTCCTGGGGGTTCGTGGGAGTGAGGAGGGGCGAAGGGAGTCGAGGGGGTGGCTCTTATAGCCAGGGTGCTGGCACACCATGGACAGGAGGTTCGGTGAGGTCGAGGCCGTCGCTAGAGCTCGCGGGGGTAGGCTCGGGGGTGTCCATGGTCTTTGTGGACTTGGTCCCGGACCAGGGAAGGAAAGAGATGGAGAGGGGGAGGACCAGGTCACCGCGTGTGTGAGCTTTCTCACTGGTGCGCTGGGCGGCACCGTGCACATGCGAGGAGAGGCAACATGAGGGAGAGAGAGGAGGGGGACAGGACGGTAGTGTGTGCTGGATGTCGAGGCCGATCGGCTGGCGAGAGGGAGGAGCTCGAGGTGGTCGAGGACATGCATTGGGCGATAGCTACAATGCGTCTAGGCACTATAGCACGCACCAGAGTGCCCATATGACATGCCATGGCATTCCATTGGCCTCTTGGGCATGGCCATGCATGCCAGCAGCTAGGGGAAGGTATAACAAGGGGATATGCCTTAGGTGAGAGGGCAAGTGGAGAGAGAGAGAAACTAGTTTTCCAGGAGGGAAACATGGGGGTTTTACCCTACCAAACAGTGGCTTATGGACTTGGTTTTTTAATTGGAGGTAAAATACATCACCTGGGAGATATGGTTAAATTATAGGCCCAAGGAGGGCAAGGGAATTGGTGAAAACACCATCTCTGGTTTTCTACCAGAAGGTGTTTGATGGAGTTTTGGGCCAGCTAAGTTGCTGTGACTGACATGAGAGTTAATAGGATTCAGAAATAGGTATAAATGAGCTTGATCACAAATTTTGACCACATTTAGAGAAAGTGTCCAATGTAAAAGTTTCAAACACTAGAAATGGGCAGAAATGGAGTTGCTTAGATCTAGCTAAGAAAAACTATCCTCCCAGATGCACCACTTGATGTGGTGCCATATTTAAGGAACTATAACATGCAAAAAAAGTTTGCGGCCCAATGGGGAAACTTGGCAATGTGATATTACCAAATACTTGGAATCAATAAAAATGGGTTTGAGGGGATTTGGACAAGTGTATCTGCTCGCCTTGATGCACCACATGGTGTAACATCATTATTTCGGGATTAGAACATGTCCACAAATTTTGGGAACAATTGGGGACAATTGGCAATGCAGAGTTGCCCAAATTTGGATGTGGACAGCGAGGATTTTGGATATTTTGGTGAACCAAAACAATTGGGATTGAGATAAAACTTGTCAAGATGACCACATATATCATATGTGACATGCTAAAATTTACCTAGATTTATTTGATAATACTTCTTATACAAATATTTCAAATACTTGAAATAGGCAGAAATGGTTTTGAAGGGTGTTGTCCAACATTTTGAACATGGGCATGTTTTGTAACTCTTATATATGGACAATATATGTCCACTTAGTTTTCCTAAATTTTCTCAAATATTTTTAAATCATTTAAATAAATTTTCCCTATAAAATACCATTTTCGGCCTTATGAAAAAGCCTTTAAATAAAATAGTAAAATAATCTTTAAAATAATATTTGGTGGTTTTGGCAAGTCTTATATATATTGGGCTTCAAATAAAGTATTTGGGGAAAAAGGATCCACCCAATTTGGGGACTTGTTTTGCAAATCTCAAATTAGGGGGTTTTGAAAACCTAATTCGAATAAATGCTTTTTGGCCAAAAATAAAATTTTGTAAAAATATTTTTAAGTCCTATTCACATGGCATGATCATTGGACAAGAGTTGGGATCAAGGAAAGGAGTTCTTGAGGGTAGGAGGATGTTTTATGAATATAGAGCAGTAGCAAGCAATCAAACAAGCAAGCAAATAACACACAAGTCAAGCATTCAAATGCACACGAAAAGTTTTAATTGGCCCTAATTTGTCACATCCCTAGCTAGATGTCATCGGACAACATGTGTGTGCATCATGTTTCAAATTTTGTATCAGCATGAAGTGGGGATTAAAAGAAACCCCAAGCTCACATTGGAATCAAATTAATTTAAAGTTTGTGAAAACTCAACAAATTCAAAATGCCCATACAACATGTTCCCTATGTTTGATAATTATGGACATGTAAATATCAGGGGAACATTTTAAATATTTCAACCATTACAGCAATTTAAAAATAAATAACAAAGCTGCTGAAAAGGCCAAATAAAGCATTGTCATTATTTTATATTTTAAAATATCCTGAAACTTTCATAGCAGTTTGAAATATTCAAACTTAATTATATAAAATAATTGGGATATTTTATAATAGCATTTGTATCTAAAAAAAGAAATAAAACAAATGTCAGATTTATAAAATAGAAAGTAAGAAAAATAAAAAAAGAGGGAGGCAAACCTCCTTGGCAGCCCATCTGCGGCCCAGCCCACTTGGGGCAGGAGGGTCTTCTTCCTCCTGGCGCCAGTGGACATGGCTTGTGGTCGGCGCATGCACGTGGGAATGCCGCCATGCCACCTGCTTGCCTGGCCGTCCCCGGCCAGCACGACGCCGCGGATGACCTCGCGAGAGGCGTCCGGATCGAGCCGACCTTGCTCTCTCCCTTTTCCCTTCGCTCCACCCTCTCCTTCGTCTCGCCATGGCCGAGCTCCGCTTGAGCTCGTCGTCATTGACCGCCTAGCTAGAGCCCCTCTGCCGCGCCCCAAAGACCCGCCGTGACCCCCTCATGGACGTTGCACCCTTCCTACCCGAGCCGCCGCCACCACCAAGCTCGTTGCGGCCATCATCTCCGCCGACCCCAAGCCCCCTCTGCTACTCCGTTGGATGCGTGCCGTGCATAGGCTACCTCCCGGTGCCCTCCACGTGCCAAATGGTTGCTGGATTTGCAAGTACGGCGAGTCACCGCCGTGCTTTTGGTCACCGCCGGCCCCGCTCCGATGTGCGCCGACGTGGCCAGCCATCAGGGGCTAATCCCCCTATTAACTAGCCCCCCAACAACTGACCAGTGGGCCCCAGATGCGGGTCAAACCCTGGTCAGCATGGGGATTGGGCCTGTGTCACTCACGTGCGGGCCCCTGACGTCAGGTTTGACCTGGCCTCGTCAGCTGACCTGCTGACGCCATGATGATGTCAGGCTGATGTAATAAAAGGAATTTCTAGTTTTAAAATAATTCCAGAAAATGTTTAAAACTTCAAAAATTCATATAAATTAATCTGTAACTCAGATCAAAATAATTTATATACGAAAAATTATCAGAAAAATCCAATGAATCGAATGGTGCTATTATAATGCATGTTAGAGAAACCTATGTAGATGAACATTGACATTTACTAATAGGTTAATATATGGAAGATGAAATGGAGATTGATTTTGAACCTATATTCAAACTCATTTCAAATTAACTTGGACAATAGTTGCATTAGACCATCCTTACATGTTACCATGTCATGACCTTGCATCATATTGTTGCACTTGCATGTATTGATTGCTATTTATCTGCAGTACGGTAAGCCCTGCTTCTGAGGATACCCGTGAGTATTCCAACGAAGGAGAGAACCTTTCCGCTACCCAGCAAGGCAAGCAACCCCCTTTGATCATTTCGATAACATCCCACTCTCTTGCTCCTGTTCTTGTTTATTGCACTAGGACAAACGTTCACTTGTCTGTCATACACGGTAGATCAACCTACTCTTTTGCATGACCTATCATTGTCATAGTAAATAGCTAAACCTTGCAACCTAGCATACCTGGTAGATGCTTGTGCCATGATGTACTTAGCTTACTTTGCCTGCTATGCTTAGAGTTGTGTCAGGTCTGCTACATCTGTGTGATGAACTGGGGTGAAACCATGTTGTCTGATGTGATAATCTTATGATGAACCCGATTTGGTAAAGGCAGTGATGAGGGGCTATGTAGGATTACATAGCGGGTTGTATCATTAGGACCATCTTAGGAACTGAGTTCCATGTTTGTGATCCAAGACTAGTTACTACCACACATTGGGTTCTGGTAACTCGACCCCTCTCAACTTATCAGTCGCTTGGTCCTTAGTCCAGGAGTTGCAACTAGTTTCTGGTGTTTATAGCATGTTGGAGGCCATGCGTAGTGCTAACCCTAGGGGTAGGTTATGACGCGGTAGGCAGTGGCACGGTGTACCAAGGGTCAACCGAATGGTGGTCTTGGGAACCCTGCGCACATCGTTTGGGGCCGTAGCGGAAACTTCGGCCAGACTTCCGTGTGGGTTCAGTCTCAAATAGGCAATAGCCTGGACTAGAGGTCTTATGTGATTGTCGGTCGTGGCCGATTCCCTCGTTGGGCTTCCGCGCGAAGGTTGTCGAGGTGCATGGTTTTATGGCACACATCGATAAGTGGCAAGAGTGTGTGTGAACAAGTACACCCCTGCAGGGTATGAAACTATTCGAATAGCCGCATCCTCGGATATGGACAGCTTGGAAAACTTATGTTGTTCATAGAGAATCAAATGGATACTCATAAAAATATCAAGACAAGTGTGAGTACTGTGGATGGCTCTCTCCCAGGAGAGGGAAGTGAATCCATGGTGGTGTATTGTCATGGAGTTAGTGGACTCATGTGCGATATCTAAAATTCAAACAAAGAATTAAAATTGTGTAGTGTAGGTTAGCCATGAGTCAAAGCTGGCATTGATACATGAGCATGAAAACACTAAGTCTGTTTTTAAGACTTGCTGAGTACGTTTGTACTCACGTTTGCTTAATAAATGTTGTAGATGAGACCCAGGACCCATCAGGTGGGTTCTTTCTAGATGTCGACGATGCCGAATAGCTGGTGTCCTAGCTATGACCTTATGCCTTGTGGCGGGCTGTACATAGTCAGGCCATGTGCCTTTTTACCCTTTCATCTGTCTGTACTCAGACAGCTTATGCTTCCGCTTTGTTTGTATGAACTTTTTTGTATGACTTGAGTATTGGGTCATGTGACCCCTATCTGTAAGAACATGTTATGCAAGGCTCGTCTGAGCCCCTTAAATAAAAGTTGTTGTATGGTTATGTTGTGATGCCATGGTTGTATCTATGTATATCGGGCATGTCGTGCGTACGTGTGATGAGAAACAGTATGTATGGGATCCGACAACAAGTCGTGTGGCTTTAGTAGTACTCTTTACAGGAAACTACCTACTCCTTTTGTGATATGCCTACTCCTTTAGTAGGCATATCATAAAATGTGGTCAAAACTTGTGATCAAGCTCATTTATACCATGTATTTTTGTGATACGCCTACTCCTTTAGTAGTTCAGACTCCTAGTTCAAAGTGGCAAACTTCTAGAGTGAGCCATGATAATGAGATTCTGCTGGATTGGCTAGTCTTCCTAGACTCTTTGGTAGCCCTCAATTATTCGGACATCAATATCATCTTAGGCATGGACTGGATGAAAGCCCGCTATGCAAATATTGATACTCATACTAGGAATGTTCAACTTACACATCCATCTGGTGAGATAGTTAATGTCTCTACTCGAACAGCCAAGCGCCAACTCTATTCCCTCAATGCTAGCCCTCTTCCAGAGTTAGCAGATATTCCAGTAGTCCGTGACTTTCCGGAGGTCTTTCTAGAAGAGTTGCCAGGAATTCCTCCTGCCAGAGATGTTGAGTTTGTGATAGAGCTCATTCTAGGGACTGTACCAATAGCTAGAAGACCCTATAAGATGGTACCCTTAGAACTAGCCAAACTTAAAATTCAACTCGATGAGGCTTTGAAGAAAGGTTTCAGCCATCCTAGTTCTTATCCTTAGGCTTGCCCTGTTCTCTTCGTCAAGAAGAATGATGGATCGGATCGGATGGTTGCGGATTATCGGCCAGTGAATCTGGTCACCATAAAGAACAAGTATCCGCTCCCCAAGATCAATGATTTGTATGATCAACTCACAGGATCCTCGATCTTTTCCAAAATGGATTTGAGGATGGGATACCATCAAATCAGAATCAGGAACGGGGACATTCCAAAAATGGCTTTTGTTACTCGTTATGGCCCATACGAGTACACCGTTATGTCCTTCGGTTTCACCAATGCTCCAACCACCTTCCCTCGCTTGATGAATTTGATCTTCATGGAGTATTTGGATAAATTCGTTGTGTTTTACCTCGATGACATACTCATCTACTCGAAGAATGAACATGAACATGCCGAGCATCTAAGGCTCGTATTGATGAAACTTCGAGAGCACCGTCTGCATGCCAAATTCTCCAAGTGTGAATTTTGGTTGCCAGAAGTTACCTATCTGGGCACGTGATCTCTGGTAAAGGTATAGCTGTCAATCTCGAGAGAGTTCAAGCCGTTCCTTGATTGGACTCAACCTGAATCGGTTAAGCAAGTTCGGAGTTTCCTTGTCTTAGCGAGCTATTGTCGTCTCTTTGTTGAGAATTTCGTCAAGGTTGCGAAACCTCTGACTGAACTCCTCAAGAAAGATAAAAGGTTCGAGTGGACTCCACAATGCGAGCACAGTTTTCAGGAGTTGAAAAGACGACTGACCTCTGCTCCCGTTCTAGTGCCACCAGTGTTCTCTAAGGACTTTGTTATCTATTGCGACGCCTCACGACAAGGATTAGGTTGCATTCTCATGCAAGATCGTCATGTGATTGCATACGCATCTCGACAATTGCGTCCACATGAGGATAATTATCCAACACATGATCTTGAGCTTGCAGCTGTAGTCCATGCACTGAAAACCTAGCAACATTACCTTCTGGGTAATCGTTGCGAAATTTACACAGATCACCAAAGCCTGAAATATATTTTCACCCAGCCGGATTTGAATCTCAGGCAAAGACGGTGGGTTGAGTTGATTACAGACTATGACTTAGGGATAACTTACACCCCGAGGAAAGCCAATGTCATGGTTGATGCACTAAGTCGTAAGTCTTATTGTAATTACCTGATGTTAAAACAAGGTCAACCACTTCTCCATGAGGAATTTCGCAAGTTAAACCTTCACATTGTTCCTCAAGGATTCCTATCCAACTTGGTGGCGAAACCTACTCTTAAGGATCAAATTATAGCTAGCCAGAAGCGTGATAAGGGTATTTCCCAGGATCAAAGAGAACCTTGTTGGCGGTATCGCTAAGGATTTCTCTATTGATGATCAAGGTGTGGTGTTCTTTTAGAACCGTTTGGTGGTTCCCAAGAACCAACATCTTCGGCAGCTGATTCTTAAGGAGGCTCATGATTCTCCTATCCCAATTCATCCAGGTAGTACCAAGATGTATCAGGACCTACGCCACAGGTTTTGGTGGACTAGGATGAAGAGAGAAATTGTCGAGTTTGTTGCTAATTGCGACGTTTGTCGTCGCATGAAAGAAGAACATCAAAGGCCTGTTGGCACCCATCAACCTTTACCTATTCCCGAATGGAAATGGGATAAGGTCGGTATGGATTTCATTACCGGATTTCCCAGGACCAAGAGAGGGAATAATGCTTTCTTTGTGGTCATTGACCGCCTTTCGAAAGTGGCTCATTTTCTTCCTGTTTTGGAGAGTATAACTTCTAGCCAGCTAGCGGAGTTATATGTTTCTCGAATAGTTCTCTTCGTGGTGTTCCATTGGAGATTAACTCAGACCATGGAAGTATCTTTACTTCCCGATTATGGGAAAGTTTTCAAACCGCTATGGGGACTCATCTATCCTTTAGCACTGCTTTCCACCCGCAATCAAGTGGTCAAGTTGAGCAAGTCAATCAGATTCTCGAAAACATGCTCCAAGCTTGTGTTATATCCTTCGGTATGAATTGGGAGAAATGTCTTCCATTTTCTGAATTTGCATATAACAATAGTTATCAATCAAGCTTGGGCAAAGCCCCTTTTGAATTTTCTATGGACGAAGGTGTCGAACACCTCTTAACTGGTCAGAAACCGGAGAGAGGCACCTCTTTGGCCCGGATATGATCCAAGATGCAGAGGAGAAAGTTCGCTTTATTTGTGAAAAGTTGAAAACAGCCCAATCTCGTCAAAAGAGCCAATATGATCGCCGTTATAAGGCCGTGACCTATGAAGTTGACGAGAACGCTTACCTTCGGGTTACGCCTCTGAAGGGTACCCATCGATTCGGTATCAAGGGCAAGTTGGCTCCTCGTTACATTGGTCCTTTTCGCATTCTTGCTAAATGAGGGGAGGTTGCCTACCAATTGGAACTCCCGTCGCATCTTTCCAAGGTTCATGATGTCTTCTAAGTCTCGCAACTTAGGCGTTGCTTCTCGGACCCTGTCCGTGAAGTAGACCACGAAGCGCTTGATCTCCAAGATAACCTTACATATCTAGAATACCCTGTTCGTATTCTTGATCAAGCTGAGCGTACCACTCGGCGTCGGAACATCAAGTTTCTCAAGGTTCAGTGGTCACACCATTCTGAAAAGGCGGCCACATGGGAAAGAGAAGATCGTCTTCGACTAGAGTACCCCACGCTCTTCCCGATGACCTCAAAATCTCAGGACGAGATTCTTTTGAGTGGGGGTGAGTTTTCACATCCCAAGCTAGATGTCATAGGATAACATGTGTGTGCATCATTTTATAATTTTGCATCAACATGAAATGGGGACTAAAAGAAACCCCAAGCTCATATTTGAATCAAATTAATTCAAAGTTGTGAAAACTCAACAAATTCAAAATGCCCTTACAGAATGTTCCCTATGTCTGATAAATATGGACATGATTATAACAGGGGCCATTTTTAATATTTGAACAATTATAGCAATTTAGAAATAAACAACAAAGCCTCTGAAAATGCCAAATAAATCATTATCATTATTTTATGTTTCAATGTATCCGAAAACTTTTTGTAGGAGTTTGAAATATTCAAACTTAATCCTATAAAATATTTGGGGATATTTTATGATAGCATTTGGCCCAAAGATAATTTAAAAAAATATCAGCAATTAATATAAAGAAGAAAATAAAATAGAAAGCAAAAGGAGGATGAACCTGGGCCGGCCCAGCTGGCCCAGCTCCATCGTCGTCCTCCTAGCGGCCAGGTGGACGCGCATGTGCTCGCTGCGTGCGCATGCCAGAGCTGCCACGCACCTCTCTGCATGCATGCGTCCCCCTGCCGCACTGGCGAGAGGATGAGGACGACGTTGCGTCACCATCCCTCTCTTCCCCTCGCATTCGCCCCCTCTGATCTCTTCCTCCTCTGCTCTGCCATGGCCGACGGTGCCGTTAGCTTGCCGCCGTAGTTCTAGCCGCTCCCCCTTGCTTTTGATCCCTCCAATTGCTCCGCCTCATTGCCTTCTCCCTTCTAGCCGAGCCTCGCATCGCCAGGAGCCCCGAAGCGTTGTCCCCGAGCTCGTCTTCCTCCTCGGACCCGATCTTCGCCGCCATTGAATCATTGTCTTCGAGACCTCCCCGAGCAAGCTTTTGACGGCTTTGACCCTGTAGTGAGCTTCCGGCTCTTTCCCCTCTCTTCCCCAACCTTTTTCCCCTCTGTAGGCCCCGATTGCGCCGGCTCCCGAATGAAGCGCCACACAAGCTCATCGCCGGTGATGCTCCGGTGACTAGTTGGTCCATTAGAGACCACCATCGAACTCATGAGGGTGCATAGAGCTTGTAGGTGCCAAGATCCGGCCGTGTCACGCCCTGGTTCGATGAGCCCGTGCTCGTTCGAGCTCCGGCAGCCGCCGTGCTCATCGCCGGCGCCGCTTCCGGCCATCCCAGCCCCTGGGAAGTGTCGGGCTCGACGTGCGCGAGCAAGCATAGTAGTTTGGTGCCCTCCACCGCCCGTTTGGTCACCGGAGGAGGAATCCCGACCCACTCTGCTGTCCCTGACGTCGCCGGCGGCTCAACACCGACGAGTCAACCGGCGCTGACCAAGGGGTTTGACCCCAGGTCAACTGGCAAGTGGGCCCCGCCCGCTTTCTGATTAGAATTACTTTAAAAAAATTAATTAAACTAACTTAATTAAGTTAATGGCCCACTGACTAGTGGGCCCTAACCTAATCTAATTAGTAATTAGCCAATTAGTTAACCCTGATAGTGACTAGGTCACTGACCAGTGGGTCCCACTGGTCTGCTTTGACCTGGCCTCGTCAGTCGACCAGCTGACATCGTAGTGACGTCAGGGTGACGTCATATTTCATTTCCAGTTTTTAATAATTCCATAAATTGTTTAAAACTTTAAAAATTCATATAAATTAGTCTGTAAATAAAATGAAAATAATTTATATATGAAAATTCATTAGAAAAATCCAATGAATCCAATGGTGCTATTATCATGCATGTTATAGCAACCTATGTAGGTGAACCTTGCCATTTATTAATAGGTTAGCATATGTAATTTGAAATGCAGAACGATTTTGATCCTACATTCAAACTCATTTCAAATTAACTTGGACACTGGTTGCATTAGCTCATCCATACATGCTACCATGTCATGATTATGCATCATATTATTGCACTTGCGTGTATTAAATGCTATTTATCTACATTGCGGTAGGCCCTGCTTCTGAGGATACCCCCGAGTATTCCAAAGAAGGAGAGAACCTTCCCACTACCCAACAAGGCAAGCAATCCCCTTGATCATTCCGATAACATCCCACTCTCTTGCTCCTGCTCTTGTTTATTGCATTAGGACAAACGCTCATATGTCTGTCATACACGGTAGAAGAACCTATTCTTTTGCATGACTTGTCAATGTCACAGTAAATAGCTAAACCTTGCAACGTAGCATACCTGGTAGATGCTTGTGCCATGATGTGCTTAGCTTACTTTGCCTGCTATGCTTGCTATGCTTAGAGTTGTGTCATGTCTGATTCATCTAGGTGATGAACTGGAGTGAAACATTGTTGTTCCGATGTGATAAGCTTGTGATGAACCCGATTTGGTAAAGGTAGCGATGAGAGGCTACGTAGAGTACATAGCGGGTTGTCTCATTGGGACCGTTCTTAGGAACTGAGTTCCGTGTTTGTGATCCAACACTAGATACTACCACATGATGGACCCTGAAATATGACCCCTCTCGACTTATCAGTCAGCTTAGTCCTTAGTACAGGAGTTGCAAGTAGTTTCTGGTGTTTATAGCGTGCTGGAGGCCGTGCGTAGAGATGACCCTAGGGGTAGGTTATGACGCGGTAGGAAGTGGCACGGTGTACCAAGGGTCACCCGAATGGTGGGCTTGGGAACCCTACGCACATCATTTGGGGCCGTAGAACAAACTTCGGCCGGACATCCGTGTGGGTTCAGTCTCAAATAGGCGATAGCCTGGACTAGAGGTCATATGTGATTGACGATCGTGGCCGACTTCCTCGCTAGGCTTCCGCTTGAAGGTTACCGAGGTGCATGGTTTTATGGCACAATGTGATAAGTGGCGAGAGCATGTGTTAAGAAGTACACTCCTGCAGGGTATGAAACTATTCGAATAGCCGCGACCTCGGATACGGACTACATGGAAAACTTATGTTGTTCATAGATAATCAAATGGATACTCGTAAAAATATCAAGACAAGTGTGAGTACCATGGATGGCACTCTCCCAGGAGAGAGAAGTGAATCCATGGTGGTCTGTTGTCATGGATTTAGTGGAGTCGTGTGCGATATATAAAATTTAAACAAAGAGTTAAAATTGTGTAGTGTAGGTTAGCCATGAGTCAAAGCTGGCATTGCTGCATAAACTCCACCACACCCCTTGTTGATACATGAGCATGAAAACACTAGGTCTATTTTAAAGACTTGCTGAGTACGTTTGTACTCACATTTGTTAATGAGCAAATGAGACCCAGGACCCAGCAGGTGGGTACTTTCTAGATGTCGACGATGCCGAATACCTAGTGTCCCAACTACGACCTTTTTACCCTTTCATCTGTCTATACTCACACAGCTTATGCTTCCGCTTGTTTTGTAAGAACTTGTTTGTATGACTTGAGTGTCGGCTCATGTGACCCCTATCTGTAAGAACATGTTATGCAAGGCTCGTCTGAGCCCCTTAAATAAAAGTTGTTGTATGGTCATGTTGTGATGCCATGGAAGCATGTCGTGCGTACGTGTGACGTGCAACGGTATGTATGGAATCTGACACCTAGTCGTGTGCCCTTAGTAGTACTCTTTACGGGAAACTGCCTCTTTGTGCTTCCATCGAGCCTTGGTAGCTTGCTACTACTCCGGACACATTGATTGACCGGCATGTATCCTTCTTTGCTATTGTGTCTGTCCCTTTGGGGAAATGTCTTGCAGTGTAATGGAGTCCCTGTAGCCTGCTACGACTCGTCTACGTGCGGTGATGGCATTTATGTCTCAGGACATAATGGAGTCCTTTTATCTTGCTATGACTCGTCTACACACGCTGGAGGCCGACACCTGCATTGTGGGGTTACATATGACTGTTTTTGTACGAATGTGCCACTTGGGTCCTATGACTAGTCATGTCGGCCCGGGTTCTCTGTCATTTGATTGCCAGCGACATGTTCACATACGTGAACCAAAAGACGCAAACGGTCCCGGCTAAGGTAAGGCTGTAGCCGTGGAGCTTACCGTGCATGAGGCCGCAAAGTGATGTGATATGTTATAGTATGGATTCATATGACTTAGGATCGGGGTCCCGACATAATTTTTGAGTCATGTTAACTTAGTCATGAGGCAAAACATAGGGTGTGACACCTTTATATACAGGTCGAGACCCTATGTCTTACAACAGAGTGCAAGCCATGAAATGGCTTGTAACCTAACATGTCTTTACTACTTCTTGTCTCTCAAGCAAGGAGTCCATCGATGTCTTCCACTCGTGGGCCTCGAGCCGCTAATTTCTTTGTTCTTGGGCTGCCTCACGGCTTACCCAGCAACTCTTGCTATCTTTTCTCCATGGTGTGGCGTGTCTTAATCTTGACTCCAGAGCCGCCACATTATCGACCAGCCCAACAGGGTGGGTCATACCACAGGGTTATATCCCTAACAGGAAGGATAGATGGATTGGGGGCTTTACTACTATGGAGATGGTCCCAATTGTCATAGCTCATGTCAGAACAATAGTCATCAACCATCAAACAATGAATGAGGGTTTGCATATGCATCGATGGGTTGATGATATTAACATTGAGCTACACACGGAGGGGATGACACAACTGGTCCATCCTTGGGAGATTATGGTGGCCCTTACACTTGAGAGTTCATCTGAGGATAAGGCCATTTGGAGATGCCACCCGAGTGGAGATTACTCCTCGAAGTCGCCTTGTGTAATGCTACATGAAGGAGGAATTAGGGTCATGTATGAGAAACCAATATGGTGTTGTTGGGCACCACTTACTTGCAGGATTTTCATGTGGCTAGCTATCCAATATAGTGTCTGGACCTTGGATAGAAGGATGAGACATGGGTTGCAGGGGGAATTATCGCCTTGTTTCTTCTATGATTAGTAGCATGACTGTCTTGACCACATTCTACTTCAATGTGTATTCTCCCGACAGGTCTGGTTTCAGTGCTTCCAAAGAGCCAATATTCAACTTCCCATTCTCCCTACGGCCACAGATTACCTAGGAGGACTAGTGGTGTTCAGCTCGCAGGGTGATGGAAAAAGAGCGAAGGAAGTTGTCGGATTTCGGGTTCCGAAAAACCCTTATGGTTCGAACACAGGGGCATGAGTGAATGTTTCCCATGGCCTCACTAAACCTAGCTCGCTACTCGATGGATACTACAGCAAGCTCGCACGATGACGAGGAAGAAGATGAACACGACAGTTTACCGAGGATCGGGCCGTTGCGAAGCGTAATACCCTACTCCTGCTTTGGTGGATTACCTCTCGTGGAGGTTCTGGTGGATGAACTAGTACAGTGTTCTTTTGCCTCGCGAGGGGGCTCAAGGTGTATTCTTGGCTCTCTGCCTTGTGGTGGTGTGTTTGGTGGCTCAGTGTTGTTACGATCTCCCTCTAAGTTGTGACCTAGCTTCAATATATAGCGACGGCCCGAGTCCTCCTCCCTTATCACAATGGCGGGAAGGGATCCCACAATGGCCACATTCGAAGGGGGACAAGAGTACAACCACGCCCTATCCAAAGGCGATCTTCGCCTACAAAGTAGCTGTAGGTGATGTAGTGGTGGGCTTGGTGATGACATCCGCCCTGCGGGGCTCATGGTCGTCGTCTTGTTGCACTAGAAGGGAAACATTTGGGAGGTACTTTGGGAACCCGCATACGTCCTTGCTCCCTTTGCACCAAAGGGAAAACTGCATCGCCTGGCGCTCTGGCGTTTGCCTGCCTTTGCTTGCGCCACCCTTGACTCCTGAAGATGGGCCTTGCATAGAGATCTCAGCTAGTTAGGACGGGGCCTGCGGAGGCCCACCCTTGCTGGTCTTGGTGCCATTATTCCTCGCGAGCCCAGCGTTCTCACGAGGGCCTTGTCTTGAGTAGCGCCATGCCAGGCCACACATGGCTGATTAAGTGGGCCATGCCCTGGGCTGCAGGCAGGCAGGACTAGGTACCCCTGTTCCCAGAATGCCAACAGTAGGCCCCGGGCCCAAGGCTCGCACGAGCTAGCTTCAAAGCGAAGCTTTGTGGACGACCCGAAGCACCGCGGGCCCCAAATTCCTGTGGGCCAGGCTCTACATGCGCCGGCCACTCAAGTGGTGATGCCCCCGCTCCTTGAAGGTGTCAGAAACCGCCCAAGACAAACTGACGTGACGCCCTCGTCAGCGCCGACCATCAGTACCTTTCCTTGAATGCTGCCGGTTCCTCAAGCCTCCAGCCCTCTAGCCTCCAGCCCTCGGGCCATGCAGATGTGATGCGACAACGTCAGGCAAGGCGACGTGCAGCAGAGCCACGCGTCGATCGAGCCGGCCTTTTTGGGGGCTGAGGGGAGCACATCACCTTCTCTCCCACGACGCTTCGTGGCCTTGATACTGCCTATAAATCCACCTCCTCATGATAGAACCTAGCCATCTCGAAGTATTCGCCTGCTCCCGCAACTCGAAAGAAAACCCTCTTTTCCTCCTTAGCTTTTTCCTTCCTTCATGGTGTCTGCTGGGAGCGCCGCCGGTGCAGGAGGATGTTCGGGGAAGTCAGCCCCCTTGCCTCTCTCCGGAGGCGGCCGCGGGGTGCCATCGGAACCAGCACAGATCCGCCAGCGCTGGGACATGGTGGGAGATTGAGTGTTCTGTTGCCTCCTTCTTCCTTTGCTCGATATGTCCAACGTGTCAGGCTTGACTGTTTCCCTCTTTCAGGGCACAGGCGGCCAAGAAACGCTAGCACGCCGAGATCCAGGACGAGGTGGATGCAATGCGCGCTCAAATGGCGACCGCTGATGCCGCCTTACATGCCGCCCTCAGGGGGCGATGCAGAGGCAAGGGCGGAGTTGGCAGCTCTTCGAGCTTAGGTCCAGGAGGCAGCGGACTCCATGCAGGCCGCGCAGGACGAGGCTGCCTACGCCAGGATGCTGGAGTCCTAGCGGGACAGGCAGTTCCGTGACATCGCCCTCCAGTGCATCCAGCCCATGAGGTTCGAACATATGGGCGAGTGTGGAGATTCCCCGTGGCCTCTCCCAACCTAGCTCACTACTCGATGGACACAACGACGAACTCGCACTGATGATGAGGAAGAAGATGAACACGACAGTTTACCCAGGTTCAGGCAGTTGCAAAGCGTAATACCCTACTCCTACTTTTGGTGGATTGCCTCTCGAGGAGGTGAGGTGGATGAACAAGTATAGTATTTCGGTGCCTCCGGAGGGCTCTCGGTGGTGTTCGAGGCTCCTTGTGGTGTGGAGGTCGATTAGTGGTGGAGTTGGTGGATTCGGTCCTGTTTTTCGTACTTGTCTATGGTGGAACCAATGCCTCTATAAATAACGATGGCCCGGGTCCTCTTCCCTTATCACAATGGCGGGAAGGGATACCCGACCGGCCAATTTTGAAGGGGGACAGGGATTAGTGCTTGCCCTGCCCAAAGGCGATCATCACCTGCAAAGTATCTATCGACGACGCAGGGACGGGCTCAACGATGACATCAGCCCTGCCGAACGGGTGGTTGGGGTGTTCTTGCACCAGAATGGAAACCTTTGGGGGGGTGCTTTGGGAACCCGCGTACGTCCTTGCTCCCTTTGCACCAAAGGGGAAACTGCGTCTCCTGGCACACTGGTGCCTGCCTGTCCTTCCTTGCGTCACCCTTGAATCCCGAGGTCGGGCCTTTCATAGAGATCTTCCTCGGCTACGGAGGGGGCCTGGGGAGGCCAAGTGCTAGGCTGCAGGCAGGCAAGTCTGGGTACCCCCGTCCTAGAACATCGACAGAATGGTTCGTCGGGGATGCCCCTTCCCTTCCCAACATGTACGACGATGGGGGCTACCTCAACTTCTCCCGCGTGAACGTAGAGAGCCAGGCTGATGTGCGGGATCTCCTAGAGTTAGCATCGATGCACATCTAATCCAACCTGGGCTGCCTCGCGCCGCAGCTCGACCTCCATCGTGTGGTGGAGGTGGCACCCAAGGGGCTCCTGAGGCTCCACCGGGACGGGGTGCGACCGCACGTGGACGCCGTGGTCATGCAGTTCATTCGGATGCCTCCTCCTGGGGGATAAGGCAGCCCTAGTGCCGCAGCGGCCGTTGGCTCGGACAGCAACAGAGAGTCCTCCACTTAAATTCCCCTGCTCCTTCCTCCTAGTACCTGTAATAGTTCAAGGCAAACTCAGCCCACGTGGGCATTAACCATTTGCGCATTACCTATGTCCTTGATTGCCATTCTTGATTCTCTGTTGGCCGCTCGTAGTCTTGTGATTTAGCTTTCCCATGCCAGCTTGGTGCTGGCTTCGATGCGGCCTGACGATGCTGGTTGGTCAGGTCCTTGCGAAATCTCCCCTCCCAAGGGGCAGCCTGTGGCCGCCACCCCCGGGCTCGTAGCCTAGCAGCCCGTCGTCGCCAGCCCTCCATCCTTGTGTCGCCTTCCCTGCCGCTTCGGGTCACCTGAGGTGTCCGTGGTCGCGCGCGGCTGGTCCGTAGTACCTGCATCCTCCGGTTAGCGCATAGACACTTTGCCTTTTCCCCTGGGGCGCCGTTAGATCAGGAAACTCATGCTTGATTCGATAGTGTACTTAGCTTGTGAGCCATGGATGACCTCGTGGCGTGGCTGGGTGGCTTAGGTGCTCTGCTATTCTGCCTGGGGCGCTCCTCCATTGCTTATGGACGAGGCGTGCCGGGGGCCTTTTTCGCGCCCTATGTCTACAGGTCCTAGTCCCGCGCATTTCCCTACCGCTGTAGCTTATGACTGACCAAGGTCATAGCCATGAGGTGAGGCCTCGACACCATCGATGTCGGCCGGATCACCAAGGACAGCATCAAGGCTGTCGAGACGCTTTATGACCGGCAAGGCTCCAAAGCCACAATGCTCAGGAGCCCTCTTTGACACTCAAGCAGCTCTACATCGACTGGGTCCTAGCCCCTCACATGTCCCTACCACCGTGGTGTACTACCGGATCACCAAGGACGCAACCACGAGGTGGGGCCCCAACACCCCCAATGTTGGCCGGATCACCAAGGATGACATCGAGGATGCTGAGTGGCTTTGTGACGGGTAAGGCTCCTGAGGCACAATGCTCAGGAGCCCCCTTTGATGCTCGAGCGGCCCCCATTCCGCTCTACTGCTTTTTGCCTCAGGAGGCCCAAGCACCAGGGGCCCCCTGAGACTCATGATGCGGTGCCGTGCTGTGGTCGAAGCCCCTAAGCGGGGGTAGGCCGTTAAAAGCTACGAGTCCCTGAGGGCACAGGGCCTCACTATCTAGATCCGGGGCATCCCAGAGAGGGCCACGGCATGAGGGCCCTCATGAGACATCGATCCAGAAGAAAGAGAACTCAAGATTTGGTAAAAGAGAAAACAATGAGAGAAAAAAGTCCCCGCCCCTTTTCTTTTAAATTTTGAGCTCCGAGCTCTTCAGAATTTGTTTCAAAAGTTGGCAATTCGAACATCAAAAGAAAGCAAGCAAATGCCGCGTCCGATGCCTAGGCTAGTCTTTGTCATCCCCCAATGTTGAGTGTAGGGCATCCACGTTGCATGGTCATAGCCATAGCCGGCCATGTGTTGACTTCCCGCTAGCACGGAGCTGTGGCTGCCACATTGCATGGGAGGAACCCCTCTGTGTCCTCGGGGAGCTTCTGGCATATACAGCCCGCTCATTATTACGTGAGAGTGTCACGGTCACAGATAGCTTGGCAAGCCCCCGGGCACCAGGCCCAGTAGCTCCCAACTCCGCCAAGAGCCATCCCATGCATTTGTGCCCGGTTGCACGCCCCTTCGACCCAAACCCGAATGCATTGGTCCCCGCGTAGCCTCGGCATTGTGCTGCCCGAGCCCCAACATGAGCATAATGCATCCGGCGTGGCCGTAAGGGTGTTCTGTCGATGAAGCCGCCTCGTGTGGCATTTGAGTGACGACTATGCACTGCCTTGAGGGCCCCGTGAGTCCCGACCTCCCGAGGCTGTGCTGATGTCCCAGTTGCCGCGGGTGGCCCGCGTTACTTGTGTCTTGCTGTCTTTTCCCTAGGGCGTCATTCCTGACACCCCAAGGCCCTGCTTTGCGATGCTTGCTCGTGGGGCTGCCAACTCACACCTCGCCCCCACGGGCCCCATGGTGTCCTCCCTCCTTTCCTTCTTGCGATGGCCTTGCTTGGTGCTTTCTCAGGAGAAGCCCCCAAGCCTGGCTCAGGGAGAAAACCCGAGCTTTCCCTATTCCTGGGGGGCGCTAGCGCCTGCGTTAGGCATCTAACCTGGTCCGTACTCCCTGGGCATGATGTAGCATGGTACATAGGGCTTAACGTATGGGCCCGGTTCCCCTCATGTGCCATATCGCAGGGCACCGGGGTATGTCCCCCCAGATGGCGGTGGGCCACTGCCCTGAGCGCACAACCCACAATCTCTCCTGCGTCGATCCCTAGAAAGAAGTTGCATACCTCTACCGCGGCTGCCTAGTGGGCACGTGCTTCCTAACACGGGTTGATTCCTCGATGTTCCGGTGCCCTTTCGCCGTTGTTGCTTGTTTTCCTGGATGCCTGCACCTTCTACTCCCTACGTAGGATGGCACGCTCTCGTCTTGTCAGTTCGAGTTGCCGAAGATTCGTCGGGTCGCGGGGGCACGCGCTGGCGCGCGTGTGGGATGCACCGTTGTCTCCTTCATGATCCCGGTCGCCGTGGCTGGGCTATACCCTAGGATCAGTTACACGAATCCGTAGGTGGAGGAGCATGGAGTGCAACAGGCCCCACCCGGGCCTGACCGGGGCCAAAGGGGGCATGTTGTTGGCGGGTGGAGGGACAGGTGTGATGAACAAGCTCCCATGACCTGACGATGAGTGAGGAACCGCGGCTCCCCGCACGACGGTGATCAGCTTCGTGATGTGGTCGGCCCACGCATAGAAACCCCCGAGCATTGGGTGGTGGTGGAGCACCTCACTGGCCAACAACAGTGCATCATTTGCATCTAGGTCCCCCATGTAGGAACGACGTGACACCGACGTTGAGGGGGACACTCTCCCGTCGCGTGCTTGGGTGTCGCGAGAGGCGGTGACGGCAGAGACGATGCTGGCGGCTTAATATTGCCTGCCCAGCATGGTGTTGCCGATGCGTGAGCCTCCAATGGAGGTGGTGGAGTCAGAGGGATCTGGTCTGCCACGGCCGGGAGAAGCTCGCTGGGCATCGGCCATCGGAGGGACGAGGCAAAGGAAGAGCTTGGCTCGAGGAAGACTTCGACACGCCCCCTACGTGGCGCACCAAATGTTAGATTTCGGGCTCCGCAAAACCCTTAAGGTTTGAACACAGGGGCATGATCGAAGGTTTCCGTTGGCCTCACTCAACCTAGCTCGCTACTCGATGGACACCACAACAAACTCGAACGATGGTGAGGAAGAATATAATCACGACAGTTTACTCAGGTTCGGGCCACTATGAAGCGTAATACCCTACTCCTGCTTTGGTGGACTGCCTCTCGTGGAGGTTCTGGTGGGTGAACTACTATAGTGTTCTTGATCCTCGTGAGGGGGTCAAGGTGTGTTCTTTGCTTTGTGCTTTGCGGTGGTGTGTTTGGTGGCTAAGTGTTGGATCGGATCCCCCTCTAAGGTGTGACCTAGCTTCTATATATAGCGGCGGCTTGGTTCCTCCTCCCTTATCACAATGACAAGAAGGGATCCCACGACGGCCAAATTCGAAGGGGGATAGGAGTACAGTCGTGCCCTATCCATAGGCAGTCTTCTCTTGTAAAGTAGCTGTAGGTGATGCAGTGGTGGGCTCGGCGATGACATCTTCCCTGTGGGGCTCGTGGTCGTGGTCTTATTGCACTATAAGGGAATCCTTTTTGCAATGCTTTGGGAACCCACGTACATCCTTGCTCCCTTTGTACCAAAGGGGAAACTGCATCTCCAGGCACTCTGGCGTTTGCCTGCCTTTCCTTGCGTCACTGTTGACTCATGAGGCTGGGCCATGCATAGAGATCTCCGCCGCTGAGGAGGGGACTTGCAAAGGCCCGCCATTGCTGGTCTTGGTGCCGCTCTTCCTCGTGAGGGCCTTGTCTTGAGTAGCGCCACGCCAGGCCACGCCTGGCTGATGAAGTGGGCCATTCCCTTGGCCGCAAGCAGGCAAGACTAGGTACCCCCGTTACCAGAACACTAACAAAAGTGTTTTGATTCGGTAGTAACCTTGATCTGTTGGAGCTTCTAGAAGCAGAGGAACATGAGAGTCTTCTCTAACACGCAACAATGTGTCGTTTAGAACACACTGGTATTACAATTTTTTGGGGAGTTGAAACTCTGGGGGACGGCTGGTGGGAGGGGAGTTGTAGTATTTTGTAAGTAGTTATCTTGTTTAGGAGTTGGTGTCTTTGGATCTATCGCGCTTCTCTCCAGGTTGTGGAAGAAGTGCCTCGATCCTTTCTTGTAAATATACTCTCTCTTCTATATCGCTATGGTATGCGTTTTGCGTACTCTCCAAAAAAACACGTGGTAAAAGAAATGGTAGCTTGTGAGCCACGACTCTATTTTAGAGACCCCGCCTGGTTATTGCAATTCTGAATTGCATCCTCACCCGCAGGAATACAGCCGGTGAAAATTTGTTGTTTAAAAAACACGTTGAAAAAGGGAGGATAACTCATGAGCCAAACTATAATTGGACGGCTAGAGGGACAGTGGTATCCTTAACTCATTAGGGTTCAAGTCCAGTTGCTTGCATCATTTCTGGATTTATTCTATAATTCCTGACGATGCGTATTCGGTGAGAGGAGACGTTCGAGTCAAAGATGAGGCGCCCACGGTGACTTCATAAATCTCAAGATGATATGTTGGCTTAGTCTCCCAAATGTGCTCATAGGGATAGGGTGTGCGTGTGTGCATTTATAGGGATGAGTATAAGTGTGTTAATATGAGTGCTTTCGTTTGTACTGTTGAAAGCACATATGCTCCCTTGGTGGTTTTGATAATTCATGACAACATACATTGTCTCTTGGACTAATAGTTTTACCTAGTCTATCTCAGGTTTAGTCCATAGAGAGGATTAGCTAAGGATAGTGAGGAGTATTCTGAATAAAAAGGGAAGAAATAGGATTGGCGAAGCTCCAACCTTCAAGCTACAAGATTCTACATTTTACATTTTGTGAGAAATCATTTTTGAGACCATTGGAAAGCCAATACTATTAGAAGGGGATGAGGAACTGTGATGATCTGGTTGCTCAAGTAAATAGATATTAGCCACCAAAAGTACTCACCCACTTCCCCACAAAATTCTCTCTCCACAGCCCAAAAGTCAAAATTGTGTGACACCAATATTTCCCACTTGGATCCACCAATTTTTACCCTAGACGGAAGCCCAGCGAAACCCTAGCATCTCGGTACTACCAAGTCTCCTTTCGGTGAAACCGAAAATAGTGACCAAGTTTCTGTTAACCAGTTTCTTAAAATTGGTCCCACTGAGTTTAAGGAATCAGTGACGCCGAGATTTGGTAATTGACTAGGTCACCCATATCAGTACCATTGAGATTTGTATATCTGTCTCACCGAAAAGACCAAAGTTGCCACATTTTGCACTAGTTGGTGCAACCAACTTTTTGCTCCGGTTTCATCAAGTTGGGAAATAATGTTGTAACTGTTGGATTTTTGGAGATGCCTATATATACCCCTCCACCACCACTCACTCGAAAAAGAAGCACTTAGAACACACACCCACTTTCCATATCCAATTTTCTGAGAGAGAAACACCTACCCTTGTGTTGAGATCAAGATCATCCACTCCAACCATATGGATCTGTATTTCTAGCCTCCCCAAGTTGCTTTCCATCTATTGATTATCTTCTACCCATGCAAAACCTGTGAGAGAGTGATTAAGTGTTGAGGATACTATCTTTTGAAGAACAAGAGCAAGGAGTTCATCATACTACCACACCTATTACCTTTTGGAGGCTGGTGCCTCCTAGATTGGTTAGGTGTTGCTTGGGAGCCTACTTGTTCGTGATTGTCGAGTTGAACCAAGAAGTTTATTATGCCAAGGAGATCGCCTACTTCATGAAGATCTACCCCGAGTAAGGCTAGTCCTCCATGGACATAGGCCATCATGGAATAGACAAGGTTACTACTTTGTGGATTCTTTGTGGGTGGACCCCTTTGTGAACTCTTGCAACCATTACATGGAACCGACAAGTGTAGGGAGATCATTTGTAGCCTTTTTCGATAAGTTAGAGTGTCAAACCCAACGAGGCGCTAAAGGTAAAACAAATATTCACTCAAGTTCTATCGACCACCGGTACAACTCTACGCAGTCTAATGCTTGCTTTACCTAGAACAAATATGAAACTACTTTGAAGGAATAAAACTAGAAGTACTTTGCAATTTAATAAAGAACATGGAAATAAAAGAAAAATAAAAGTAAATGGCTTAGTAGAAAGCTTTTGTGTAATGCAAGAGAAAGATTGTCCCTAGGCAATTGAACATAACATGATATATACTAGTTATATGCAATGAGTGAGAGGCATACGGTAACACACTTTCCATACTTGGATCATATGTACTTATGATTGGAACTCTAGTAAGCATCTGCAACTATGAAATTTCATTCAGGTAAAACCGAACCATAACATTAAGTATCAAGTCCTCTTTACTCCCGTATGCAACAATCCACCTACTCGGGTTTGTGCTTGTGTCACTCACACAACGCACCATAGGCAAATCATGACCATATTGCAACACCCTACAATGGGGATCTCTCACGTTTGCACGAAATGGAGGGCACCATAGGACATCACCATGTCAATATACAACTCACATCCAAAACATCATACCACAATTAACTCATAGGACAAAACAAATCTACTCAAGCATCATAGGATAGCCAAATATCATTGGGAAATAATATATGGAGTTGATAACCATGTTTAAGTAGAGATTCCAACGGTAAAGAGAGGTGTTACACCGTTGTATAGAGGTGGAGAGAGTTGGTGTTGATAGTGACAAAGTTTTTGGTGTAGATCGCCATACCGCTGATTTCCCCGACGGTGTTCCGACACCACCGGGGTAGAGGGCGAGAGAGCCCCATCCATCTTCTTCTTCCATGGCCTCACCCTAGATTGGGGGAGAGTTTCCCGTATGGTCCATGGCCTCCATGGTGATAGAGCGATAGGAGCCCCTCCTAGATTGGATCTCCCTCTCTGTTCTCTTCTGTTTCGCGCTCCTCTTTTGTCACCGAAAATTGTTTCTTATATTCCTGGCGATCCATAACTCCAATTGCACTGAGATTTTAACGTAATTTTTTTCCAAACATAAGCTTCCTTTTTTTGATTATAAATAGCAGGGTAAAACCCCACCGCAAATTTTTATTAATTAATAAAATTTAAAGGAGCAAAGTCTGATAGGCTTGAGGTAAACCTAAAGAAATTAATCTTAAAAACAGAAAACAAAAAAAAGAAAACTAAGAAAAGAACAAAGAGGAAGACAAAGAGCTAAGAAATCTAAAAAAATAGCTAAAGAACTATAATCTATATTTATAGGATGGTTTCCAGCCAAGTAGAGAATTGGTGTAGATACTTTCTCTTCATCCTAAATTTGAGCAACTTTAGTTCCTCCAAGAAGATGAATTTCCAGCCCTGGAATGAGGGTGTAATCTTCTCAAATATCTTATTATTCCTGGATATCCAAATAGCCCATGATCCTAGGATGATGATCTCCATCAAAAAAGGATAGCTGCGCTTTTGTTTTAGGTCTTTATATGGTTCTAAGTCTGACAAGTTATGGGTTCTCGATGGACAGATAGAATCCCAATGCTGGGTGGTAAAAGGGCATCCCCAAAAGAGATGATGTAGTGTTTCTTCCTACTGGGAGTCTCTCACTTCACAATTTGTTGGCGTTTTGGGAAGGGGTACCCAGACCTGCCTGCCTGTGGCCTAGGGCATGGCCCACTTCATCAACCAAATAGGGCTAGGTGTGGCCTCACTCAATACAAGGTCCTCGCAAGGCCCCGGCCTCGTGAGGAAGAATGGCATCAAAACCCGTAAAGGATCGGCCTCCTCAGGACCCCTCTGGAGCGGCGGAGATCTCCATGCAAGGCCCGACCTTGGAAATCAAGGGTGACGTAAGGAAGGACATGCGAGTGTCATTGTGCCAGACGGCACAGTTTCCTCTTTGGTGCAAAGGGAACAAGGACATATGTGCGTTCCCAAACCAGCCCCAAAGGTTTCCATTTCAGTGCAAGAAGACCACAACCACCCACCCCGCAGGGAAGATGTCATCGCTCAGCCCATCCCTGCGTCATTGATAGCTACTTTGCAAGCGAAGACCACAACCACCCGCCCCGCAGCACCGTAGCCAGAGGACGATCCACCCCAGAATCCATTCAACCACTCATCCACCACCAAGCCACCGAGGGCCTCGAACACCCCAAGAGAGCCCTCAGGAGGCCCAAGAACATTGTACTAATCCATCCACACCACCTCCTCGAGAGGCAATCCACAAAAGCAGGAGTAGGGTATCATGCTTCGTAGCAGCCCGAACCTGGGTAAAGTTACACATTCATTCTCTTCCTCGTCATCGTGCAAGTTTGTCGTGGAGTCCATCGAGTAGCAAGCTAGGGTGATGATGCTGCAGGGGATCTTCGCTCACGCCCTTCTTTTTGAACCTTAAGTGTTTTGTGGAGACCGAAATCTGACATTTGGCGCACCAGGTAGGGGGCGTGGCAGAGCTTCCCAACTCGCGGCGATGTTCAGGCCCCAGTTTGGGGACTCCATGACAGACAAGACCCACGGTAACGGCGGGCCTCCTGAGGCACGACGGCGTTCTTGCGCGCAGGGACGCCCCTGCGATCGCCTGCATCCTCGGTGGGTCATAGGCACCACCCTCCGACCGCCATGTCAAGCGTTTCCTACACCATGTAGGAGTGGTTCAGCCATGGCTTGAGCTCGCACAGCCCCGCGCATGGCCGGAAATCGACATCACCTTCAGCCCCAACGACCACCCCTAGACGACGGCAGCTTATGGGGCACTTCCTATGATGTGCACAACGACCATATCCAGTGTCTCCCTCTCCAGGACACTCGTAGACGGTGGCGCTGGTCTCAACATCCTCTCCGTGGATGCCTTCGACGCGCTGCAGCTACCCCGTCACCAGCTCGCACCTTCAAGGCCTTTCTCTAGGGTGGTCGGCGGGTCCGTTGTCCCAATTGGGCGGGTGCGCCTCCCCGTCACCTTCGGCACCCTGTAAGTGCATCTAGTGCCCCTTAGTAATTTTGGTGTATTGAATACTTATCGGTTAAGGAACTAATGTGTTTGTGAGTGTACACATGCTCTATAAGTCAATGAGGAGTTTGATATATTCGAAGATTATCGACCCCTAAAACTGTATGTCTTCAACTGAAGACTTTGGTGAAGACTTTGTGAATACTTTGCTGAAGACTTTGGTATTCCGTGAAGACTTTGAAAATGAATAAGTTGGTGTGACCTTGAAGATATGAACGAGGACTATGAAGCATGAAGACTTTTGTTCTCGTAGTTTCATTTCCTTTCTTTGAGTCATAGGAAACACCGTACTATTAAAGGGGGCCGAGGTAATAATAAGGAAAATTTCCAACTGATGCTCAACTCCAAAAGCCTCAACCTATCCAATACTTCGAGTGAAGCCTTTGGAAATCTCTTGTAGTTCAGTCAAGTTCTTCAGTGATAGAGATAATGTTCTTCTGGTCTCTAATGAAATTGATCTGACTGAGGTGTTAGGATTTTGCCAGTGCAAATTGCTTAGAAGTGAGGAATATGATAAGCCTGAGGACTTTCAAAGTTCGAAATTCCGACCGTTGTTGTGCTTAGTGCCAGCTGTCCCCAATCATCTCGTCCACATAACGGTCATATCATTGGCGGCATTTATGTCTTATCATGTCAGGTTGCACCCTGGCAATAAATAGCCACCCCCACAACCACTAGTTGGTTGGCTACTCCGACAGAGAACTGACACTTGTCATTTGAGAGCAACCCATCCTCCAAGGACTTTGAGAGAAAATCATCAGTGAGGAAAAACCCAAATCCAAACCACCAAATCCAAGGTGATTGTGCATCACTGAAGAAATCGTTCATGTGTGGAACCGATGCTTGTTACCTTTGAGGACTGTGTATCCTCCAGACGGTTAGGAATCATGGTCTAGTGCATCCTGCAGTCAATTGGGGAGCAAGGAGTGACCTTGGTCAAGAGCATCCATCAGTAAATTGTTGATCGCCGGGTGATAAGTATGTGAGGGTTTTGGAAGTCTACCCTGAAGACTTACCCGGAGTGTTGGGAGAGGACTTTGTGACCTTAGATCAAGGAGAATACGGTAAGGACTGTGTGTCCTCTAGTTTAAATACCAGGATGCTCCAAACCAGATGTATGACTGTCAAAGGAGATGGAACTGGGTCATCAAACCATTGTCTTCATCGAGCTATCTGGTTCTATTTCCTCGTATACTTGTTGATGAAATTGATCATTACCGTTTGAAGAATTTGACTGAAGACTTTCACAATTTCCTCACCTCAAATTCTTCAAGTTACCTTGTTCCTCACCTGCTTATCCTATTTCACGCTACCTGTAAGCTGTGCATGTTCATTTCATCATCATGACTATGTTGTTGCTATGTTTCTCATGCACTTCAGTACTTATTCCACTGCTAGTTATTCATCACATTTCAAATTCCTCAAGTTGAAATTCCTCAAGTGATGAGTTTGTAAAAATTGCCTATTCACCCCCTCTAGTCGATATAATGCACTTTCACACCCGTGCCAACTTCTGCATCGAACAGATCGACTTCGACATCGCCTATATCATCCTCCCGTACAACGCAATACTCGGCTACCCCGCGCTCGCGCAGTTCATGGGGGCGACGCACCCGGGCTACAACATCGTCAAGATGCCCGGGAGCGGCAGCATCCACACCGTCATGGGGGATGTCAAGGATGCATCCCACGTGCTCAAGCTCTCCTACAAAGCCGTGACGGCGGCGCGCAATAGCGCCAGGGGTGCCGTGTAAGTCATAGAGGACCCCGGGGATGCCTTCCCCGATGTCACGCCCGTGAAAAAGAACCAGTTGTTCTCCCATAACCGAGCGGAGACGAAGTGGGTTTCGATGGATGAAGGAGACCCCGGCCCCACCTTCACCATCGGCGCCAACTTACCTCAATATCAAGAGGACGCTTTAGTGGCCTACCTCTGGGCGAACAAAGACGCGTTCGCATGGAGCGCCTCTCACCTGGTGGGAGTCCCAAGGGACGTGATCGAGCATCATCTCATGGTGTGTCCACACGCACGTCCTATGAAGTAGAAGGCAAGAAGACAAGCCCCAGAGAAAAGGGCGTTAATTGCACAGGAGGTCGGCAATGTCGGAACCCCGATCCTGAGCCATAAGAATCCATCCTGTAACACATCGCATCACTTTTCGGCCTCACGCATGGTTATCTCCACGGCTACCACCGTACCTGAGTCGGGACCGTTTGCGTCTTTTGGATCACATATGTGAATATGTCTCGAGCATTCAAATGTCAAAGAACCCGGATCGACATAACTAGTCGTAGAACCCACATGGCACATCCATACATGGACATCCATACATAACCCAACAATGCAGGTGTCGGCCTCTAGCATGTGTAGATGAGTCATAGCTGGCTATAGGGACACTATTACACTGTAAGACATTTCCCCGAAGGGATAGACACAATAGCAAAGAAGGATACATGTCGGTCAATCAATATCTCTTGAGCCGTAGCAAGCTACTAAGGCTCGGTGGAAGCACAAAGAGGCAGCTACAATGCCCAAGATGCGATCCTATCCTTATTTTGGCACAAGGGCCTCGACAGGGATAGAAACACATCTCGTCATTTCGCAAGAATGGATATCATTAAAAGTACATGTACAGAAGAGATGAGGATATGGAGTTCGCTTACACTCTCCACAAGCTACATCAAGATCACATCAATACAATAACATATTCAAGCATCATACAAAAGAGCAGGGTCCGACTACGGACGAAAACAAAAAATAAAATGAAACCCATCCTTGCTATCCTAGGCTGCCACCTGGAACCCATCCTAGATTGATGATGAAGAAGAAGAACTCCAAATCAAATCAAGTATCGTGCTCACGTCAAATCATCGCATTACCTGTAACTGTAACTCTTGTTGTAGTAATCTGTGAGCAACAGGGACTCAACAATCTCATTTCGAAGGGTATCAAGACTAGCAAAGCATGATGGGTGAGGTCTGGTTAAGTGGTGAGGATGCATCAAGAAACTAAGCATTTATTTGAGTGGCTAACTTATGAATACAAAAAGTTAAGTATGGTGGTCTACGCATAATGGATGTGAACTAGTAATGATCACTAAGTGATCTTGAACACCTACTTACGTCAAACATCACCCCACGGTGTTCTCTCTCGGATAAGGACTCACGAGAAGAGACCGTCACGGTTACACACATAGTTGGTATATTTTATTTGAGTATACTTCAAGTTTGCTTTGACCGGGTGTTAAACAAAGTTGCCAAGTTGCCACATCACCTCGGCCACGGCTTTCCGAAATGTTTAACCCTGTAGTGGTGCTCCAACTCATCCATCAAAAATTAACCACGCGCTGTGTTGGAAGTCCTCAACCATAGAATCACCCATTGTATTTGCAGATTCCCGATGGAAAATCTCAACTTCGAGAGAGACCGAAGTGTCATCGAAATCCCACGCACAAGACATTAGAGAAAGGTAAAACAAATCCAGTAAGGCCGCCCGACGTGCCAACAATCCCGATAGGAGCCGCTTATCTCGTTCTCAGGACACGACACATAAGCTACACATATGGAGGCCTGATAGAAATCCCTCTAGTTGCCCCAAGGTGTCCCCGCACAGTGCTTTGTTTTGGACCTAGCACTGACCCCCATGTATTATGTTAAATTACTCCTCGAATTCATGACACCCTATGGTTTAGAAGCGGTGTTCGGAATTATTATGTTAGGCAAATGTAGTACCAATATTGGGCCTTGCCAGACAAGTTTTATCCTAAAAAGGTGGGGAGTCCCCATAACAACCCCGAGCATGTTAGGAGCGCTCAATTATGGATCAAAACACTAGTTCACAAGTAACTAAGGCAGTAAGAGTGGAACAAAACACCAAGCAAAAGTCCAAGCCTTCCACCCTTTACCAAGTATATACGTTCTTTAAATTAAATAGCAATAATATTGCGCTAACAAAAGATTGTCCGTGTTGACACATGGAGGCAATTGCACCTGTAGCTAGAAACACTATAAGAAGGGCCGAGCAGGCGGTAACATAGCCAGACAAAGGTTTGCTGGGATGTGAAGGGGTTAGAGGCTTATCATGACAATGTTGGGAGGCTTGACAAAAAAGTGGTAGGTAGCGAGACATAACGATGGAAACGAGTGAACTAGCATAGCAATGATAGTAGTGGTATCCAGGGAAATGTGCCATCTTGCCTAAGATCCCGGATGGAAGAAGAACGAGTCCGTGAAGAAGACGAGCCAACATAGTCGAACGAATCCTCACACTCCGAACGCTTTCGTTACTCTATCGAGAAGGAACAATCCGAAAACAGCAATCAACACACGGTACACCACAACATATGCATGCCATGATGCGCAAACAAATATGATGCATGTCCGGTTTAAATATGCAAGGCCTGGAAAATCACATCAAACAACTACTACATGTTAAAGTGAAGCTCAATATGCAGCAAGTTTAAATGTTGTTAAACATGGCAAGAGGTGAAGCATAAGTGAACTACAATTTCTAGGCATATTAAACGAGTTTGGAAACAATTATAGCATTTCCGAAATTGTCGCAGTATGTTAATTTCAAAATTGGTCCAGATCTGAGCTAACCATATTATATATTTCTTAAACAACTGAATAATGTATACCATGCAATTCTACACATCATTCTAGTCGATTTACATATATAGAACATTTAAAACGGAGTTACGGTTTAAAAGGTGTGACCAACGCAAGATGGGTATGCCATGAATGCAAAATGCATGAAAATGGCGACCAAAAACATTTGTAATCATGAATGAAGAAACATATTATGATGCTACATGAAATTCTAAGAGATTTTCATATATGGCATGCCCAAACGGAGCTACAGTTCAACCACAACAACCAACACAAGTTTGCGTATAATCTACCCAAAAACAGCAACATAGCATTTTGCACACACGAAAAAACAAGCTGCAAGATCCTAAAATGCACAAACTAACAATGGGGCAGTAGTGTATAACACCCACCTCATTTCATCTTCATGTAGCATACTCAAAAGAGTCATGGATCACATGGTAGGAAGCTCAGAACATGTCTAATTGAAAACAGTTTCAGACTTGGTGAAAATAGCAGTTTTTGACAGTGCAGTTTTTATCACAAAGGCATATTGGCATCAATAAAACTATATCATACAGGGCATATAATAGCGTGAAATTTAACCACATGCTATAGTATAATATGAACTCCAAATAACTCCACTACACCAACCCCAAAGGGGTTCTAGATCACTAGCAAAACACATGGCAAGACAACAACAAAATATTACAGTGTCACATCCCTAGCTAGGAGTCATAGTATAGCATGTGTTTGCACCATGTTTCATTTTATTGCATCAACATGAAATGGGGAACAAAAGAAGCCCCATGCTCACTTTGAATTCAAACAATTCAAATTTGGTGAAAATTCCACAAATCCAAAATGCCGACTAAAAATGTTCCCTATGTCTGGTAAATTTGGACATGATTATAACAGGGATCATTTTAATTATTTGAACACCTAAAGCAATTTAAAAATAAATGTTAAAGCCCCTAAAAATGATAAATAAATCATTATCATTATTTCTGATTTTAAATTATTTTGAAACTTTTCCGATAAGTTTGAAATATTCAAACTTCAATATATATAAATTGTCCTGGATATTTTACAATGTCATTTGTACCTGCAAATAAATAAACAAATGTCAGACCATTTAACAGAAAAGAAAGAAAAGAAAGAAAAAGAAGAAGAGGAGGCCCAGGTGGAGCTGGCCCAGCTAGCCTAGCCAGCCCCACCGTCTTCAACCTCCCGCCAGTAGGCAGGAGGGTGTGTGGCAGCGGCGCGCTGGCCAGCTCCTGTTTGCCTAGCTGCCGTGGAGCCCCCTGGGAGCGCCAGCGCCCCCCCTTCGCCGCTGTGGCCCTTTTCCCTCCCTCTCTCTCCCTCTTGCTCCCCCTCTTTGTTCTTCTCTTCCTTCGGCAACCGAAGCTGTCGCCGCCGCCGATTCATCGCCCTGGTGCCTCCCTGAGCCCGCAAGCTCCGTCATCAGCTACGCCGTGAGCCCCTCCGTCGATTCCCCTCCTTCTCCTTGCCATCTAGCTGTCGTAGCCGCCGTTTCCATTGCGACCAAAGCTCCCCACCACCGTCGTTAATGGCCATCAGCGGCCAAAGCACCCGCCGTGCTCAGTTGAGCACCCCGACATGCTTGAGCGGGCCCGTAGGTGTCGCCCCGACCACCAGCGCCCCCTCCCGCAGGCCCTAGCATCGAGGCCTTCCTTGGCCGAGCTCCGGTCGCCACCTCCGGCATCGTAGCCACGAGCTCCAGCGTCCCCCGCGCCCTCTGCTACCTCCCCTGGGTGCGGGCAAGCACGGGCTTCACCCTAGTGCCTCCGGCTGCCGCTCCTGTGGCTGGCAGCGTGGACGCCGCCACGACCAGAGGTCGCCCGCGACGAGCCCGTCACCTGAGCCCTACAGGTGGGCCCCCTTGTCAGGTTAATTAATCCCCCTGTGCCATTGACAGGTGGGCCCAGCCTTGCTAATTAGTAGTTAGTTTAATTAAAAAAACTGTTAGACACCTGTGTCATTTACAGGTGGGGCCCAGCCGCCAGGTTTGACCTGGGCTAGCGCCTTTGACCTGCTGACGTCATCATGACGTCAGGCTGGCATAATAAATTCAATTTTGGTTTTAAAATAAATTCTAGAAATTATTCAAAAGTTCAAAAAAATCATATAAATTAATCTGTAAGTTAGATGAAAATAATTTACATACGAAAATTTATCAGAAAAATCCAATGAATCCAATGGTGCTATTGTCATGCATGTTAGAGCAATCTAAATAGATGAACATTGACATTTACTAATAGGCTAGTATATGGAATTTGAAATAAAAAACGATTTTGAACCTATATTCAAATTCATTTCAAACCAACATGAACACTAGTTGCATTAGCTCATCCATACATGCTATCATGCCATGATCATGCATCATATTGTTGTACTTGCGTGTATTGATTATTTCTTATCTGCATTGCGGTAGGCCCTGCTTCTGAGGATACCCTCGAGTATCCCGACCACGGAGAGAACCCTTCCGTTTCCCAGGAAGGCAAGCAACCCCTTTGATCATTCCCATAACATCCCACTCTCTCACTCCTGCTCCTATTTATTACATTAGGACAACCGATCACATGTCAGTCATACATGGTAGATGATCCTATTCTATTGCATAATCTGACATTCTCACAGTAAATATCTAAACCTTGCAACCTAGCATACCTGGTAGATGCTTGTGCCATGATGTACTTAGCTTACTTTGCCTGCTATGCTTGCTCTTCTTAGAGTTGTGTCAAGTCGGATTCATCTGGGTGATGAACTGAGTGAAACAATGTTGCATGATGTGACGATGTTATGATGAACTCTATTTGGTAAAGTTAGCGATGAGAGGCTATGTAGGAGTACATAGTGGGTTGTCTCATTGGGACAGTTCTTAGGAACTGAGTTCTGTGTTTGTGATCCAAGACTAGTTACTACCACACATTGGGTTCCGGTAACTCGACCCCTCTCGACTTATCATTCGCTTAGTCCTGAGTCCAGGAGTTGCAAGTAGTTTCTGGTGTTTATAGCATGCTGGAGGCGGTGCGTAGCGCTAACCCTAGGGGTGGGTTACAACGCGGTAGGCAGTGGCATGGTGTACCAAGGTTCACCCGAATGGTGGGCTTGGGAACACTGCGCACATCGTTTGGGGCCGTAGCGGAAACTTCGGTCGGACTTCTGTGCGGGTTTAGTCTCAAATAGGCGATAACCTGGACTAGAGGTCTTATGTGATTGACGGTCGTGGCCGACTCCCTCACTGGGCTTCCGCTTGAAGGTTGCCGAGGTGCATGGTTCTATGAGCACTGAGCGATAAGTGGCGAGAGCGTGTGTGAAGAAGTACACCCCTTCAGGATATGAAACTATTCAAATAGTCGCGTCCTCGGATATGGACCACTTGGAGAACTTATGATGTTCATAGATAATCAAATGGATACTCATAAAAATATCAAGACAAGTGTGAGTACCGTAGATGGCACTCTCCCAGGAGAGGGAAGTGAATCTATGGTGGTGTATTGCTATGGAGTTAGTGGACTCGTGTGCGATGGAGTCCCTGTAGCCTGCTACGACTCGCCTACGTGCAGTGATGGCATTTATGTCTCACGGCGTAATGGAGTCCCTGGAGTCGTCTACACACGCTTGAGGCCGACACCTGCATTGCTGGGTTACGTATGCCTATTTCCGTACGGATGTGCCACTTGGGTTCTATGACTAGTCATGTGGGACCGGGTTCTCTGTCGTTTGATTGCCAGCTGACATATTCACATACGTGAGCCAAAAGACGCAAACGGTCATGGCTAAGGTAAGGCTGCAGCCGTGGGGCTTACCGTGCGTGAGGCCGCAAAGTGATGTGATATGTTACAGTCTGTATTCATATAACTTAGGATCGGGGTCCCGACATACAGATTCCAAACTTAGAAATATTTTGGACCCTCTAAATAGCACTATTTTTACGGCATGTTGTCAACAAGAAAACAACACCTAAACATGGGTTATCATGACAAACAAAATGACCAGGGGCTAGTGCACATGTCAAAGGGCATATCTCATGTGCAAGATTATTTCATATCATGCATAGATTAATTCACACGAAATAAACAAAAGGGCATCATAGCAAAAATGAGATGCACACAAATTGCTCAAATGTCAAAACTAAATACGTAGATAATTTCTATGGATTTTTCTACCCCGAAAACATATATAAAAGGCATAGGTTCAAGGGGAAAATATGTCACAATTAATTACGCTAGTTTATGGCTTAAACCTATTAACAAGATATTTAGCAAATTAGATGCAAACATCTCATTCAACATTTTTATCATGCATGAAAGTGCAATATAATTAATCTACACTTAATTCCACACAATTTACATATAGGACATGTTTTAATCCGATGCACGATTAATTGTTTATGAACATTTGAAAATCATGCACTTACTACAATTTAAATAATACACTAATGGGCAAAAGCTATGGGCGCATGATAACTATGCAACACCCTGGGAGATGGACAAGGCCGGAGGGGAGTTCACCTCTTGGTCCAAGGCCCATGTCGGTGAGGAGGTTGGGCCGACTAGAGGAGGGGCGACAGCTAGGTCTTGAGCGGCCAACGCGGGCGCTGGTGCTGGTCCTGCTCACTTGGGCAGGAGCTCGAGCAGGAGGCCATGGCGGCAGCAGTTAACGGAGCCAGTTAACGGCTGCAACGAACTCTGACGAGGTGGCGAGATCCGGAGAGGGGAAGGCCGGATCCGGCCGGGGCGGAGCCATTCCCGACGGTGTCGGGGAACGGAGATCGGGCCGCGGGGTCCTCCCGGCCATGGGGGCAGAGCTCCTATGGGCGTGGGTGAGGGAGAGAGATGGTGAGAGGGCGATAAGGGAGAGAGAGAATAGAGGAGGAAGAGGGGCACGAGGGGAGCTTGCCCGGGGACGCCAGCGAGGCGCTCCAACAAGGGGCCGGTGGGAGGAGCTCGTGCTCCGGCGGAGGCGCGCATCGGGAGGTCGGAAGCGGGGAGGCTCGAGCGGCTGCGGGGCTCTGTGGTCGGCCGGACATTGTCCGATTTGACCACTGGACATGTCCGGTAGGTGGGGATTTGGGCGATTTTCAGCCCCAGATCTCAGATCTGAGGGCTGAAATGGCTGGGGAGGTGGGATTTCGGGATTTGGAGGGTTTAGGCTAGCAGGTGGGGTTTTCTAGGGGGGTGGCTGCAATTTACATGGGGGAAACCCTAGAGAGTTATGGGGTTGTCTCCATGGGGTGGTTATATATAGGGTAAGGACTAGGGTGGGTTGGACCTCGTCCGTCCGTTTGCGATCCGATAACCAGGAACGGAGGGGCAAGCTAGGTTGGGCTAGTGGGCTGTGTAGTTGGGCTGGCACGGAGTTTCTAGAAACCGAAATGCCTGACGAGTAACAGATGACAGTGCCGCTATGGTCGACCATTCGGGTATTAAACGTCCTCTGATTGCGACGAAATTTGGCAGGTGGTCTACCTATAATATAACACGACTACATGCCAACGTTCGACCCAATCCGGGAATATTTTATATGCACTTTAAAAAAAATATTAATCGATGCCTCAGGCACATGCGTGTGTGGTTGGTCTCAAAGCTGTCGACCACACGAACTGAGAGAATCGACAACGACGAACGGATGCGAGTTTTCGAAAACGAGTGATGATGCTATGTAGATGATGCGAATGATGCGATGATGAACGCGACAACTGGACGAATTACACAACGAGAACGGAAATAAAAGGGGAATCTTCTGGAGCGTTGGTCCCAGGCTGTTACAACTCTCCCACACTAAACGAGGATCTCGTCCCAAAATCTAAGAATGAGAAGGGGAATAGAAAGAGCAAGAGGTCAACTTAGTTGCTTCTCTGACAAACGAGTGAAACCAATGATCATTGAAGGTTCCTGCGATATGAAGGATAACACAGGGAACAAGGAAGAATTCATAAGAAATTTGGGCAGTACTTCAGTAAAAAAGAGAGGAAACATTTGATATGATGGAAAGAAATTGCAAGAGAGGCACCAAACTTCGGTTGGATTAGAATTAAAACCTCAAAACATGGAAGGATCGTGAAAAGATTTCATAGCATTCTGGTTAATGGACAAGCAAGGGAAGAACATGATCTTGACAAAGCAAGATGATAGATTGAAGAGAGAAACATCACAAGGCCTCCGTAACAAGAGAATAGAAACTAGATTGATGGAAGAAAAGAACGGAGAAGAAAACAACAACTTATACCACCATTGAAATTGAGAAGCTTTGGGTGAATGGAGTTGATGGAGAATCAACAACGAAAAGAATAGCTTGTTATGGGTTTGTGGAAAACATCTCAAAATTATGAGGTGACAACCTGCCATTGACAAAACAAAGATTTCTTGGGAGCAAAAAAGATAAAAAGACTTCTTTCATGAAGAAGAGGAGGAGAAAACATGGATCATTTATGACACCATGATAGCAACAATCCTTAGGAAATTCTTTAGGTGAAATCCAACCCAAGATAACTCTGAGAAGACAAGATGGGTTTACTTATCTTATTCTTGACAAATTTCCTTCGAGACTCCTCATAATAAAGAATTTAATACCACCATCTCAAAGACAATGGGGAAGGAATTGAACTTACGATTCCAAGATAAGGAACAGTTGAGGACCTACAACAAGAATCTTGAAGAACAGTTCGAGAAGAATTGCATCCTTAACAAACCACCATGAAGGCCCTCTTGAAGAACACCGGGATGAAAGGATGATAGAAAATAAGTGAAGGTTTTGCAAATGAACAAGATTGATGCCTTGCCATGATTTAGATGAAGCTTCACGATGAGATATTGAGAGAATTGGAACTCTGGAAAAGAAAAGATGAACACTTGGAACCTAGCATTTTATATGATGAAAAACTCCAGCAAAGGATTGAAATCACCTTGGTGAAAATAATACGAATTATGTTATGGTTATCCTTCATCAAGTTAAATTGATGACAAGCAACGGATTTGGCATACCACTTATTCTTTTGGAAAAGATAGGAAAGATAGATAGATAGAGCACAAACTTGAAGAAGTCTTGCACGAGAACACCAATGAGAATTTGAAATGAATGAAGATACTACGAATGAATGGAGATACATGACAAGAGAATGAAGGGATCACGATCCACGTAGAGAAATCTTGAATGAAGCACCGGAATAATTGAGATACGAATGGAGAGACAACAATTGAGAAGAATCTGAGAACGAATGTTGAAAGCTGAGAACAAAGAAATCTTCTTAAATGATGGCCTTCGAAGGATCGAGAAATGAAAACAACTCTGAAATTCACCAGATAGATATGGGAGGAATTACTCATGATCCAACAATTTGAGAGGAAAGCATGAAGCTGAAACCATGAATCTCCAAGAATTGATCAATATTTAAGAGAAACTCTTTTTGGGTCTTGAACATTGAGAATGATGGCGAGAAGCAACACCAAGAATTACTGAGGCACTCCGGAACAATGAACAAGGATAAGTTGATCCAACCATGAAAATGACTTAGAAGCGATCTTCAAGAAGGAATATGACTGATGAAATTCATTCTTACGTCATATTTGAAAAGAACTCGACATCTCTAGAAAATATTAGAAGAGCCAGGTAAGATCCTGGGGAAAAACCTATGGATTTTGAGCCCACTCAAAGAAACCACCATTGAGACAATTGCTTAGAAACAGATATTGCACCAGAAAAATTAAGAACTTGATGAGGTGAGAACTTCGAAATAATCTGGAAGGATTGAATGAGAACATGAATCTTCTAAGATATCTTCATCACTCCGGATAGAACAGGGAGATATGAAAACCTGGAGAGGCTTGAATAAGAATTTCCAACATGGAAACCATTGAATGAGTGAGAAAGGATATGATGAACACCGAGAGCTTGAATTAATCCACCGGAGAAGAATAACAACAAGAACAAAGAATATGAGGAAAGATCTTGAAATTGAAATTCCTGAGACTCTTCACACTAAATCACCGGAGACAATACAAAAGAAAAGATAGCGGAAGCATCACATGAATAGAAAAGGCAGTTGAATGAAAATTTAATTGCTGAAGAAAAAGGGTGGGAGGGTGGGGAAAACAAAGACAACTTGGGACATATGAGACAGACTCCGGAGATTAAACAAGAGGGTTGATCTTGCAAATATTGGAGATGATTGAAAATCTTGAAGAGGAGCGCACCGGTTGAAAGAATTTGATGACAACACCAGTTGAACAAAAGGATTAGCATTCCGGTAAAAAATGGGAACACTACTTAGAAAATATATGAAATCACCACTTGACATTGAAGCAACTTGAATTACCATATTCAAAAACAAACAAAGGACGAGGCTTACAAAACAAGCCAGAACAAATACATACCCATTATGCACCTATTCGAAAGATAATCCAAGGTACCTACTTGAATTCCCACCTAAGAATTTCGAAAGTCTTTCTTGTTTATGCGATTAGGGTTGCTGACCCAAGAACCTACCCTAGGTAATTAGCTGCAACTGCACCCGCAACCTTCCATACCATAATTCAAGAGACTCCACAAACTCGTGTACCTCAGATACTCGTAATGACAATGATACTAAACATGGCAGTACCCTGGAGGCGTCCCCAGTACTGGGTGACTCCAGCCTTATCTTGACACAAAACATATTGAAGTAATTTCGAACATCCTCCGTCCCGAGATACTAAGGAAACTGAACGATAACGATGTGCCAAAATCCCTCGGAGTTCTACTCCTTGATAACAGGAGGCACCAAGTACAGAACTCTGTCACATCGACACCATATAGATTCCAAAATATCCGCGTGATCCTAAAATAAATTGAGCGAGAAGAGCAGTAGAATTAAAATTCGTAAGTCGTAATTCCTCACGAGAGTATAGAAGAAAAGTAAAAAAGAATCCTACTCTACAATATGACTAGACTCAAAATAGTTTTTCACTAGATTCGACTCGACCAAGTTTGATCAATCAAGGGGGCTCCTAGGTCACTACAGGCTCTGATACCAACTTGTAACTCCCAAGATGAGATCATGTCCTTATTTTGGCATGAGGGCCTCGGCATGGATAGCAGCGCATCTCATCATTTCGTAAGAATGGATATCATTACAAGGACATGTAAAGAAGAGATGAGTATATGGAGTTAGCTTACTCTCACCAAAAGATACATCAAGATCACATCAATACAACAACATATTCAAGCATCATACATAAGAGAAGGGTCGGACTACGGACGAAAACCCCCGATAAAATGACATCCATTCTTGCTATCCCAGGATGCCGCCTTGAACCCATCCTAGATTGATGATGAAGAAGAAGAACTCCAAATCAAATCAAGCATCATGCTCACATCAAATCATCGCATTACCTGTACCTACAACTGCTGTTGTAGTAATCTGTGAGCCACAGGGACTCAACAATCTCATTTCCAAGGGTATCAAGATTAGCAAAGCTTAATCGGTGAGGTATGGTTAAGTGGTGAGGCTGCAGCAAGCAACTAAGCATTTTTTAAGTGGCAAACTTACGAATACAGAGACTAACGTATGGTGGTGTACGCAAAATGGACGTGAACTAGTAATGATCACTAAGTGATCTTGAACACCTACTTACGCCAAACATCACCCCACTGTGTTCTCTCTCGGATAAGGACTCACGAGAAGAGACAGTCACGGTTATGCACACAGTCGGTGTATTTTATTTGAGTATGCTTCAAGTTTGCTATGACCAGGTGTTAAACAAAGTTTCCAAGTTGCCACTTAACCGCGAGCACGGCTTTCCGAAAGATTTTACCCTACAGAGTGCTCCTAATCATCCATCAAAAATTAACCACGCGTCGTGTCGGAATTACACGTAGTATTTGCGGAATCGTGATTAGGATACTTAGCTTGATAGGCCTGTGATAGGATTTTGGGTCGTGGGGTGCGGCTGTGGTCTCAGAGGGACCGTTCGTTTAGTTGGCATCTTCTTCTTTCGATTGAGGTGAGCTGGGGGCTCTAACTACGCCCTATGTCTGTAGGTCTCATAGGATAGTCCGCCGCCGCGGCGCCGCTCTCCCGCTCCGGGGACATCCGCCCAGGCGCGCTTCTGCGGGGCCGTGAAGGAGGAGGAGGACACCGACTGAACATCGGTGTGCCGTCGTCGAGCTCCTAAGGCGTCAGCCTCCGTTCGGCTTCTCACTTTCTTTCTCCTGCTTTCCTTTTGCACCTGCAACATCAGAACTAAGGGAGGCCATGTGGGCGTGTAATGCATTCGGGCGTCTGCCCCTCTCTATTAGTACCTTTTGCATTTCATCAATTGGAGTTATCCCCCGATCGTGATTAGGATACTTAGCTTGATAGGCCCATGATAGGATTTTGGGTCGTGGGGTGCGGCTGTGGTCTTTCGATTGAGGTGAGCTGGGGGCTTTGACTACGCCCTATGTCTGCAGGTCCCAGTCTCGTGCATTTCCCTACCATCATGGGGTGCGACCATCTTACCCTGGGTGATCCCCAAGAGGCGGGGCCCCGACGCCCTTTATGCCGACCGAAAACCAAGGATGACACCAGGGGGTCGAGTGGCTTTATGACCGGTAAGGCTCCTAAGGCACGATGCTCAGGAGCCCCCCTTGACACTCAAGCAGCTCTATGTCAGCGGGTCCTAGCCTCGCACATTTCCCTGCCATCGCAGGGTATGACCATCTTACCATGGACGTTCCTCACGAGGCGGGGGCCCGGTACTACTGATGCTGATCGAAAACCAAGGATGACATCAGGATCAGGTGGCATTATGACCGGTAAGGCTCCTGAGGCGCGATGCTCAGGAGCCCCCATAGACGCTGAAGCGGCCCCCTCTGAAAGTTCTGCTTCCTACTCGGACAAGGCTGGGCTTCCTGTGGCTTCCAGTTGTAGTCCAAGTAGCCCTGCAACGACAGGTCCAGTCCCGCGCATTTCCTCACCACGTTAGGTACGACCAAAAACCAAGGACGCAATCCACGAGGCGAGGCCGCGACACTCCTCATTCACCAGGAGGGTCGAGTGCATTACGACCGGTAAGGCTCCTAAGGCACGATGCTCTGGAGCCCCCTTAGACGCTCAAGCTGTCCTAAGAGAAGAGTTTGCTTCAAGAAAGAAGTTTGTTTCCTTTCCAAGACGATGCGTGGGGCTGAGAATGGAGCCTCTGGGTGAGTACGAGGAAACATGCGCCTACTAACCCACCTATGAGTGCCGTGCGAGGATCCGGGTGACAAGGCCTTGGTGAGGTGTAAGCACCGTGCCCCCCAAGCCCCGCTCGCCGGGTACGAGGGGGAGGGGAGCAGGGGAATGCTTACTTGGAAAAATAAAATTACATAAGAGGTGGCAATGTAAACAAATCTTTGACCCTCATGACTAAAACACGATTTGGAAAGACCCCGGGTTTGATTTCATAAAAGATGGCAAATTCAAAAAAGAGAAACGCAAATAACGGCCACGTCCGACACTTAGATTGGCCTTCGTCTTCCCCCAGCGCTGAGCATAAGGCATCCACGATGCATGTGCATAGACATTGATGGGCAGTGTTGTCTTCTCTGCCAGCTCTGAGATGTGGCTGTCACATTGCGTGGGAAGGACCCCTCCGCATCCTCGGGGGGGGGGGGGGCGTGTACAGCCCGCTCATTATTACATGAGAGTGTCACGAGTTGGTGGAGAACGGCGTCACAGGTAGAACTTCTGGAGGTGTTGGATGTTCCAAGCGTTCTGGATGAGAACCCCGTCCTAAGTCTCCAGGCACACGACACTAGGCCTAGAGACATGAACAACCTTGAATGGGCCCTCCCACATGGGCGAGAGCTTGTGTAGGCGCTCTCTAGAGAGAACCTGCCTCAGGACGAGATCACCAACTTTGAGGGTCCTGGAGCAGATGTTGCGACATTGGTAGCACCGTAAGGCTTGCTGATATTGCGCAACTTGGAGCGAGGCCCGATGATGCGCTTCTTCTCTGAGAACGAGGTCCATCCCCCGTGTAGTCTCCTAATGCTCCTCGTCAAATGCCAAGAACCGCGGGGATTGGTGCTTGATCTCATGGGGAAGGACTGCTTCGGCTCCGTAGACGAGGAAGAATGGGGTTTCGCTGGTGGGCTTGGTTGTGGTGGTGCGGATGGACCACAGTACCAATTGAAGCTCATCGACCCAACCCCTGCCGCAAGCTTCAAGCATCTTCTTGAAGCTCCTTGTCTTGAGGCCTCGCAGGACCTCCGCGTTGGTGCGCTCCGCTTGGCCATTGCTCCACGGGTGGGCTACCGAAGCATAACATATCTACGTTCCAAGGTTAGCACTATAAGTCTTGAAGAGGTGGCTTGTGAACTACGAACCGTTGTTGGTGATGATGCGGTTGGGGACGACGAAGTGGCTCACGAGGCCCTTGATGAACTTGACGGCCGACCCGGACGAGATGGTTCGCATGGGCTCCACCTCCGCCCACTTGGTGAACTTGTAGATGGCGACATAGAAGTAGTGGTACCCGCCCGCTGCTCGTGGGATGGTCCCCAGTATCTCTAGCCCCCATACCACAAAGGACCAAGAGAGTGGAATGGTTTGGAGGCCCTGCGCGGGCTAGTGAATCTGCTCGGCATGAAACTGGCAGGCCTCGCAAGACCGAACCGGCTCAACGGCGTCGTCAAGTGTTGAAGGCTAGTAGAAACCCGATCGGAACGCCTTCCCTGCAAGCGTTCGCGAGGAATAGTGATGCTTGCAGTCTCCTGCATGGATGTTGACCAGTAGTTCGCATCCTTGCTCCTTGGAGATACACCGCAACGCGACGTCGTTCGGGCGCCTGCGGTACAAATCACCGTCCTGCAAAGAGTAGGCTGTAGCTTGTTGGGCTACGCGCTCTGCATCCTCCTCCTTCTCCGATAGCATGCCAAGGACCAGGTACGCCTTGAATTCTTGCATCTAGCTATCGGCCTAGGGCTCCAAGGCCAGGAGTAGTCAAGCCCCCGAGGCCTGGGCATAGTCTGGAGCCCCCGAGGGCGGTGCTGGAGGAAGCTCCTCACCCCAAGGATCTAGGCCTTTGGTAGATGGTGTCATGGAGGGCTTGAAGAGTAGCTCTTCGAAGATGCCTGGCTCCTGAGCTTCACAACACGAAGCTCTCTTGGCGATGTCATCCGCCTCCTTATTTGCACCGCGTGGGATGTGTTGCAACACCTAGCCCTGAAAACGTTTTTCAATCTTACGTACCTCTTCCAGATATGCCTCCATGTGCTCGTCCTTGGGTGTGTACTCTTTGTTGGAGAAGTTGACGAGGAGCTAGGAATTGAAAGCACAACATGCTCCCTTGGTGGGTTTGATAATTCATGACAACATACATTGTCTCTTGGACTAACACCGCTATCTAGTGTATTTCAAGTAATAGTCCATGGAGAGTTGGGTTGGAAAAAGGATTGTGGAGATTGTGGAATTACCCCAAGATGCAAGGAAATAGGTTGGCCAAGCTTCAAGCAAGAGGACTCTACATTTTACATTTGTGAAAAATCACTTTGAGTCCATAGGAAAGCCAATACTATTAAAAGGGGGTAAGGTTTTGTTGGTGAACAAAATGCTCATACGTGCACAAGTGATAGTCACCAAAAACATCCAGAAGCTCTCCCACCAAAGTCTATCTATAGCCAAACATTCAAAATCGGTGCAACCAACATTCCTATCCCAGTGCCACCGATTCCAGAACCTAGACAGACTCAGCCAAACCCTAGCCACTTCGGTGCAACCGATTCCATATCGGTGCCACCGAGTTTGGTTGCCAACTTTTTGTTATGCAAATTCACATTTTCGGTACCACTGGGATTGTTCGGTTGGAGTCACCAAGATTGGAAATCTGACCGTTGGTCACCTTATGGGTGCAACCGATTTTCATATATCGGTCTCACCGAGAGTCAAAAGTTGCAACCTTTTGATCACTTCGGTACCACCGAGATTAACACATCGGTGTCACCGAGTTGGTCATTTTGTGTGTAATGGTTGCATTTTTGGGGATGCCTATATATACCCCTCCACCACCACCTACTCGAAAGAGAAGCACTCAAAACTATTCCATACCTATCCTATCGGATTTTTTGAGAGAGAACCACCTACCCTTGTGTTGAGATCAAAATATTCCACTACAACCATATGAATCTTGATTTCTAGCCTCCCGAAGTTGCTTTCCACCAATCCCATCTCTTCCACCAAGCTAAATCTATGAGAGAGTGATTGTGTGTTGAGGAGTCTATCATCTTGAAGCACAAGAGCAAGGAGTTCATCATCATTACCAAGCCTATTACCTTTTGGAGGGTGGTGCCTCCTAGATTGGTTTGGTGTCGCTTGGGAGCCTCCTACTTGATGTTGTGGTGTGAACCAAGAAGTTTGTAAGGGCAAGGAGATCACCTACTTCGTGAAGATCTACCCATAGTGAGGCTAGTCCTTCGTGGACAGAATCCATATGGAATAGTCAAGGTTGCTACTTCGTGGACCCTTATGTGTCGAGCCCTCCATGGACTCTCACGACCGTTACCCTCCGTGGGTTGAAGACTCCATAAATGTGGATGTATGATAGCACCATCTATCGGAACCACAGGAAAAATCTTTGTGTCTCCTATTGCGTTTGATCTTCCTATCTCATCTCTTTACTTCATGTGCAATGTCTTTACTTTTCGCTGCCATATTTGTAGACATGCATATGTAGGGCTGTTAGACTTGCTAGACTTGCTAAAACTATTAAAATCTGCCAACCAATTAACTTGGGAAAAGTTTAGGTTTTAAATTCCTTCTAGTAGTCTATTCAACCACTCTAGACACTCTTCTAGTGATCCTATAGGAGTCGCCCATGATGGTGAGGCACCAAACCCCCAAGGCCACCGCCGCCTTGAGGCCTGTGATGAGGCCCTCGTACTCTGTGATGTTTTTGGAGACCGTCTCCCCATGCTGGAAGTAGAGCTACACAACATTGCTGAGCTTGTCTCCCATCGGGGAAGTTGGCACGACCCCAGCTCCGACTCCCTTGCTCACGAAGGCTCCGTCGAAGTGCACGGTCCATCCTTCATGTGCTTCATCGGTGGGAGCAAGGGACTGCCTCCCTTCCAGCCCCCGGTCTAGGGCGTCCATCCATTCCGCCATGAAGTCTGCCAGGGATGCTCCTTTGATGACTCTAGTCGTGCTGAACTCTATGTTGAAGGCCTGCAGCTCGATGTTCCATTCGGCAACCCGCCCTGCTGCGTTGGGGTTGTGCAGGATCTTTTCCAAGGGGTAAGCATGGACAAGCTTGACTGGATGCCCCTGGAAGTAGTGGCGCAGTTTTCCTGAAGTGACGAGGAGCACTAGGAGAAGCTTCGGTTGCATGGGATAACGTGAATGCACGTCCCACAGCACCGTGCTGACATAGTACACTGGATGTTTGATGAGGGTGAGGCCTCCTGAACCACCATGTCCCGCGACGGGATCAGGAGGCTTTGTCGCCTCGTGGTCCGGGGAAGAAGCCAGGGCCTTAGGAGAGTTGGGTGCTTCTTGGCCCGTCAGTGCGTCTTGGGCTTCGGGTTCCCCAGCTTGAGGTTGAGTTGGCTCTTGTTGATCGTGCGAGCCCCTTGGCTCCACGTGTAGGGGGTCATCGAAGCCTTTTGATGTGGTACACGTGTCGGCTTGCTCCTTCCTGTCCGCCACCAATGAGGCACTGGCAGAGTGGGGGGTGGCGGCCAGGTATAGTAACAAGGGTTCCCATGGGCGAGGCGCCACCATTACTGGTGGGATCGTGAGGTACCGCTTGAGTTCCTCGAAGGTTGCATCAGCCTTCGGGCTCCATTCGAGGGGCCCCTTCATTTTCATGATCTTGAAGAAAGGCAAAGCCCGCTCGCCGAGCTTGCAGATGAAATGCCCCAAGGAGGTCACGCACCCCACCAACTTTTGCATTTGCTTGAGAGTTTGGGGCGCACTCATCTTGTTTATGGCCTTGATCTTCTCCGGGTTTGCCTCGATTCCCCGGTGTTACACCAGGAAACCGAGCAACTTGCCCAAGGGGACCCCAAAGACGCACTTTTTGGGGTTGAGCTTCAAATTTACCTCCCTTATGCCGGCCAAGGTCTCCTCCAGGTCCTCGACCAAGGTCTTGGCCGCCCTGGACTTGACTACAATGTCGTTGACATAGGCTTCTGCATTCCTCCCGAGCTGTGGCCCCAGGGCGATGTGCATCAGTTGCTAGAAGGTTGCCCCACCGTTCCGCAGCCCAAAAGGCATGCATGTCTAGCAAAATATCCCACATGAGGTGAGGAAAGCCGTCTTCTCAACGTCTTCCACCGCCATCTTTATCTGGTGGTAACCCGAGAAGGCGTCTACGAAGCACAGGAGATCGCACTCAATGGTGGAGTCCATGATATGCTCGATGCGTAGTAGTGGGATTGGTTCCTGGGGTCAAGCCTTGTTGAGGCTCATGGAGTCGACGCACATACGCTCCTTCCCGCACTTCTTTGGGACGACCATTGGGTTGGCCAGCCACTCCGGGTAACGCACCTCCCGGATCACCCAGCCTCCTTCAGCTTGCCGACCTCCTAAGTGATGAACGCCTGCTTCTCCGGAGCCTGCCTCCATGCCTTTTGCTTCACCGAGCGCGCGTTCGGGCACACCATGAGGTGGTGCTCGATTACGTCCCTTGGGACCCTCACCAAGTCAGAGGCGCTCCATGCAAACACGTCTTTGTTCGCCATGAGGAAGGTTACCAGCGCCTCCTCCTGGTCTTGAGGCAAGTTGGCACCGATGGTGAAAGTTCGGTCCGGGCCTAGGCTTCCCTCGTCCACCTGCACTTGCTTCGTTTCTGTCCGGTTGTGGGAGAACATCTACTTCTTCTTCACGGGCACGACATCTGGGCACCACTATGGTCACTCGCGGCCCACGCCATGTCCCTGACGCTGGCGCGTGCCGCGGCCACAGTCTTGTGGGAGAGCTTGATTACATGGGATGCGTCTTTGACATCCCACACGACGGTGAGGACGCCGCCACTCCAAGGCATCTTGACAACGTTGTAGCCCGGGTGGATTGCTGCCATGAACTGAGCGAGGGCGGGGTAGCCGAGTATCGTCCTTTACGGAAGGCTGATGAGAGTGACAGCAAAGTCGACCTGCTCCATGCAGAAGTTGGAGCGGGTGCCGAAGATGACGGGGAGGCAAACCCTCCCCACGGGAGTGACGGATCTGGACACTACCCCAAAGAAGGGCCTTGAAGGTGTGAGGTGCTCGCAGGGCACTTGCAGCGCGTCGAAGGCCTCCATGGAGATGACGTTGAGGTCGTCCCCACCGTTAATGAGGGTCCTGGAAATGGCCACACCGTGTATGGTTAGTGTGCATAGCATGAGGAGTGCCCCAGCGGTCGATGTGGTCTTGGGATGGTCATCGGGGCCGAAGGTGATGTCAATTTCTGGCCAATGGCGGCGCTTAGTGGGCTTGGGTCGTCGCTGAACTGCTCCCACATGGCATAGGAATCGCTTGACGTGGCGACCGGAGGGTGGTTCCTGTGACCCACCGAGGATGCAGGCGACCACAGGAGCGGCCCCGTGCACCCAGACTCCATCTCCATCGGGGATCATGCTCGCCATGGAGTTGCTGAGTCAGTGTTTGGCCTTCACCGCAAGCGAGGAAACTCCGACACGCCCCCTACCTGGCATGCCAAATATCAGATTTTGGGCTCCGCAAAACCCTTGAGGTTTAAACACAGGGGCATGTGCAGATATTCCCCACGGCCTCGCCGAACCTAGCTCACTACTCGATGGACAAAACGACGAATTGAAACGATGACGAGGAAGAACATGAACACGACAGTTTACCTAGTTTCTAGACGCTACGAAGTATAATACCCTACTCTTGCTTTTGGTGGATTGCCTCTCGAGGAGGTGAGGTGGATGAACAAGTAAAGTGTTTCGGTGCCTTCGGAGGGCTCTCAATGGTGTTCGAGGCTCCTTGTGGTTTGGAGGTCGATCAGTGGTGGAGTTGGTGGATTCGGTCCCGTTTTTCGTCCCTCTCCATTGTGCAACCTATGCTCTATATATAGCGATGGCCTGGGTCCTCTTCCCTTATCACAATGGTGGGAAGGGATCCCACACCGGCCAATTTTGAAGGGGCACAGGGGTTAGTGATCGCCCTGCCCAAAGGTGGTCTTCGCCTGCAAAGTATCTGTCGACGATGCAGGGACGGGCTCAGCGATGACATCCGCCCTGCCGAATGGGTGGTTGGGGTCTTCCTGCACTGGAATGGAAACCTTTGGGGGTTGCATTGGGAACCCGCGTACGTCCTTCCTCCCTTTGCACCAAAGGGGAACTGCGCCGCCTGGTGCACTAGCACCCGCTTGTCCTTCCTTGCGTCACCCTTGACTCCCGAGGCCGGGCCTTTCATAGAGATCTCCTCGGCTCCGAAGGGGGCCTGGGGAGGCCCGTCCTTCACGGGTCTTGTCATTGTTCCTCCTCGCAAGGCTAGGGCCCTTGCGAGGGCCTTGTCTTGAGCGGGGTCTCGCCTCGTCTCATTTGGTTGATGGAGTGGGCCAAGTCCTGGGCTGCAGGCAGGCAAGTCTGGGTACCCTCGTTCCCAGAACATCGACAGAATGGTTCGTCGGGGATGCCCCTTCCCTTCCCAACATGTAGGGCGACGGGGGCTACCTCAACTTCTTTTGCCGGGTGGTGGAGGCGTCGGAGACCGGCGTCTCCCGTGTGAACGCAGAGAGTCAGGCTGATGCGTGGGACCTCCTAGAGTTAGCATCGATGCACGTCTTCTCCAACCTGGGCTGCCTCGCGCCGTAGCTCGACATCCATCGTGTGGTGGAGGTGGCACCCAAGGGGCTCTTGAGGCTCCACCGGGACGGGGTGCGACCACACTTGGATGCCCTCGTCATGCAGTTCATTCGGATGCCTCCTCCTGGGGGATAAGGCAGCCCTAGTGGCGCAGCGGCCATTGGCTCGGACAGCGACAGAGAGTCCTCCGCTTAAATTCCCCTGCTCCTTCCTCCTAGTACCTGTAACAGTTCAAGGCAAACTCAGCCCACGTGGGCATTAACCATTTGCGCATTACCTATGTCCTTGATTGCCATTCTTGATTCTCTTTTGGCCGCTCGTAGTCGTGTGATTTAGCTTTCCCATGCCAGCTTGGTGCTGGCTTCGATGCGGCCTGACGATGCTGGTTGGTCAGGTCCTTGCGAAATCTCCCCTCCCAAGGGGCAGCCTGCGGCCGCCACCCCCGGGCTCGTAGCCTAGCAGCCCGTCGTCGCCAGGCCTCCATCCTTGTGTTGCCTTCCCTGCCACTTCGGGTCACCTGAGGTGTCCGTGGTCGCGCGCGGCTGGTCCGTAGTACCTGCATCCTCTGATTAGCGCATAGACACTTTGCCTTTTCCCCTGGGGCGCCGTTATATCAGGAATCTTATGCTTGATTCGATAGTGTACTTAGCTTGCGAGCCATGGATGACCTTGTGGCGTGGCTGGGTGGCTTAGGTGCTCTGCTATTCTGCCTGGGGCGCTTATCCAGTGCTTATGGACGAGGCGTGCCGGGGGCCTTTTTCGCGCCCTATGTCTACAGGTCCTAGTCCCGCGCATTTCCCTACCGCTGTAGCTTATGACTGACCAAGGTCATAGCCATGAGGTGAGGCCTCGACACCATCGATGTCGGCTGGATCACCAAGGACGGCATCGAGGCTATCGAGAGGCTTTATGACCGGTAAGGCTCTAGAGGCACAATGCTCAGGAGCCCGCTTTGACACTCAAGCAGCTCTACTTCGACGGGTCCCAGCCCCGCACATTTCCCTACCACCGTTGTGTACTACCGGATCACCAAGGACGCAACCACGAGGCGGGGCACCAACACCCCAGATGTTGGCCGAAACACCAAGGACGACATCGAGGATGCTGAGTGGCTTTGTGACGGGTAAGGCTCCTGAGGCACAATGCTCAGGAGCCCCCTTTGATGCTCGAGCGGCCCCCATTCCGCTCTACTGCTTTTTTCCTCTGGAGGCCCAAGCACCGGGGCCCCCTGAGACTCATGATGCGGTGTCGTGCTGTGGTCGAAGCTCCCGAGCGGGGGTTGGCCGTTAAAAGCTGCGAGTCCCTGAGGTGACGGGGCCTCACTATCTAGGTCCGGGGCATCCCAGAGAGGGCCGCGGCATGAGGGCCCTCACGAGACATCGATCGAGAAGAAAGAGAACTCAAGATTTGGTAAAAGAGAAAACAATGAGAGAAAAAAGTCCCCGCCCCTTTTCTTTAAATTTTGAGCTCCGAGCTCTTCACATTTTGTTTCAAAAGTTGGCAATTCGAACATCAAAAGAAAGCAAGCAAATGCCGCGTCCGGTGCCTAGGCTAGTCTTTGTCATCCCCCAATGTTGAGTGTAGGGCATCCACGTTGCATGGGCATAGCCACAGCCGGGCAGTGTTGACTTCCCGCTAACACGGAGTTGTGGCTGCCACATTGCATGGGAGGAACCCCTCTGTGTCCTCGGGGGGCTTCTGGCGTATACAGCCCGCTCATTATTACATGAGAGTGTCACGGTCATAGATAGCTAGGCAAGCCCCCGGGCACCAGGCCCAGTAGCTCCCAACTCTGCCAAGAGCCATCCCATGTATTTCTGCCCGGGTGCACTCCCCTACGACCCAAACCCGAATGCATTGGTCCCCGCGTGGCCTCGGGATTGTGCTCCCGAGCCCGAACATGAGCATAATGCATACGGCGTGGCCGTAAGGGTGTTCTGTCGATGAAGCCGCCTCGTGTGGCGTTTGAGTGACGACTATGCACTGCCCCGGGGCCCCTGTGAGTCCCGACCTCCCGAGGCTGTGCTGATGTCCCAGTTGCTGCGGGTGGCCCGCGTTCCTTGTGTCTTGCTGTCTTTTCCCTAGGGCATCATCCCTGACACCCCAAGGCCCTGCTTTGCAATGCTTGCTCGTGGGGCCGCCAGCTCACACCTCGCCCCCACGGGCCCCATGGTGTCCTCCCTCCTTTCCTTCTTGCGATGGCCTTGCTTGGTGCTTTCTCAGGCGAAGCTCCCAAGCCCGGCTCAGGGAGAACACCCAAGCTTTCCCTATTCTTGGGGGGCGCTAGCGCCCGCGTTAGGCATCTAACCTGGTCCGTACTCCCTGGGCATGACGTAGCATGGTACATAGGGCTCAACGTATGGGCCCGGTTCCCCTCATGTGCCATATCACGAGGCACCGGGGTATGTCCCCCCGAGACGGTGGTGGGCCACTGCCCTGAGCACACAACCCAGAATGTCTCCTACGTCGAGCCCTAGAAAGAAGTTGCATACCTCTACTGCCGCTGCCTAGTGGGCACGTGCTTCCTGACGCGGGTTGATTCCTCGATGTTCCGGCGCCACTTCGCCGTTGTTGCTTGTTTTCCTAGATGCATGCACCTTCTACCCCCTACGTAGGATGGCGCGCTCTCATCTGGTCAGTTCGAGTTGCCAAAGATTCGTCGAGTCGCGGGGGCACGCGTTGGCGTGTGTGTGGGGTCCACCGTTGTCTCCTTCATGATCCCGGTCGCCGTGTCTAGGCTGTACCCAGGATCAGTTACAGGAACCCATAGGTGGAGCAGCATGGAGTGCGGCAGGCCCCACCCGGGCCTGACCGGGGCCAAAGGGGGCATGCTGTTGGCGGGTGGAGGGACAGATGTGATGAACAAGCTCCCATCACCTGACGATGAGTGAGGAACCGCGGCTCCCCGCACGACAGTGATCAGCTTCGTGATGTGGTCGGCGCACGCATAGAAACCCCCGAGCGTTGGGCGGTGGTGGAGCACCTCGCTGGCCAACAACAGTGCATCATTCGCATCTAGGTCCCCCATGTAGGAACGACGTGACACCGACGTTGAGGGGGACACTCTCCCGTCGCGTGCTTGGGTGTTGCGAGAGGCGTTGATGGCGGAGACGATGCTGGCTGCTTGATATTGCCCGCCCAGCATGGTGCTGCCCATGCGTGAGGCTCCAATCGAGGTGGTGGAGTCAGAGGGATCTGGTCTGCCATGGCCGGGAGAAGCTCGTTGGGCATCGGCCATCGAAGGGGTGAGGCAAAGGAAGAGCTTGGCTCGAGGAAGACTTCGACACGCCCCCTACATGGCGCACCAAATGTCAGATTTTGAGCTCCGCAAAACCCTTAATGTTTGAACACAGGGGCGTGATCGAAGGTTTCCCTTGGCCTCACTCAACCTAGCTCGCTACTCGATGGACACCACAACAAACTCGAACGATTGTGAGGAAGAAGATAATCATGATAGTTTACTCAGGTTCGGGCCGCTACAAAGCGTAATACCCTACTCCTGCTTTGGTGGACTGCCTCTCATGGAGGTTCTGGTGGATGAACTACTATAGTGTTCTTGATCCTCGTGAGGGGATCAAGGTGTGTTCTTTGCTTTGTGCCTTGAGGTGGTGTGTTTGGTGGCTAAGTGTTGGATCGGATCCCCCTCTAAGGTGTGACCTAGCTTCTATATATAGCAGTGGCCTAGGTCCTCCTCCCTTATCACAATGACAAGAAGGGATCCCACGATGGCCAAATTCGAAGGGGGACAGGATTACAGCCGTGCCCTATCCATAGGCAGTCTTCTCCTGTAAAGTAGCTGTAGGTGATGTAGTGGTGGGCTCGGCGATGACATCTGCCCTGTGGGGCTCGTGGTCGTGGTCTTATTGCACTATAAGGGAATCCTTTGGGCAATGCTTTGGGAACCCACGTACGTCCTTGCTCCCTTTGCACCAAAGGGGAAACTGCATCTCCAGGCACTCTGGCGTTTGCCTGCCTTTCCTTGCATCACTGTTGACTCATGAGGCTGGGACTTGCATAGAGATCTCCGCCGCTGAGGAGGGGACTTGCAGAGGCCCGCCCTTGCTGGTCTTGGTGCCGCTCTTCCTCGTGAGGTCCTTGTCTTGAGTAGCGCCATGCCAGGCCACGCCTGGCTGATGAAGTGGGCCATTCCCTTGGCCGCAAGCAGGCAAGACTAGGTACCCCCGTTACCAAAATGCTAACAAAAGTGTTTTGATTCGGTAGTAACCTTGATCTGTTGGAGCTTCTAGAAGCAGAGGAACGTGAGTGTCTTCTCTAACACGCAACAATGTGTCGTTTAGAACACACTGGTATCACAATTTTTTGGGGAGTTGAAACTCTAGGGGACGGCTGGTGGGAGGGGAGTTGTAGTATTTTGTAAGTAGTAGTCTTGTTTAGGAGTTGGTGTCTTTGGATCTATCGCGCTTCTCTCCATGTTGTGGAAGAAGTGCCTCGATCCTTTCTTGTAAATATAATCTCTCTTCTATATCTCTATGGTATGCATTTTGCGTACTCTCCAAAAAAACACATGGTAAAAGAAACGGTAGCTCGTGAGCCACGACTCTATTTTAGAGACCCCGCCTGGTTATTGCAATTCTGAATTGCATCCTCACCCATAAGAATACAGCCAATGAAAATTTGTTGTGTAAAAAACATGTGGTAAAAGGGAGGATAACTCATGAGCCAAACTATAATTGGATGGCTAGAGGGACAGTGGTATCCTTAAGTTGCTTGCATCATTTCTGGATTTATTCTATAATTCCTGACGATGCGTATTCGGTGAGAGGAGACGTTCGAGTCAAAGATGAGGCGCCCATGGTGACTTCATAAATCTCAAGATGATATGTTGGCTTAGTCTCTCACATGTGCTCATAGGGATAGGGTGTGCGTGTGTGCATTTATAGGGATGAGTATAAGTGTGTTAATATGAGTGCTTTTGTTTGTACTGTTGAAAGCACATATGCTCCCTTGGTGGTTTTGATAATTCATGACAACATACACTGTCTCTTGGACTAATAGTTTTACCTAGTCTATCTCAGGTTTAGTCCATAGAGAGGATTAGCTAAGGATAGTGAGGAGTATTCTGAATAAAAAGGGAAGAAATAGGATTGGCCAAGCTCGAACCTTCAAGCTACAAGATTCTACATTTTACATTTTGTGAGAAATCATTTTTGAGACCATTGGAAAGCCAATACTATTAGAAGGGGATGAGGAACTGTGATGATCTGGTTGCTCAAGTAAATAGATATTAGCCACCAAAAGTACTCACCCACTTCCCCACAAAATTCTCTCTCCAAAGCCCAAAAGTCAAAATTGTGTGACACCAATATTTCCCACTTGGATCCACCAATTTTTACCCTAGACGGAAGACCAGCGAAACCCTAGCATCTCGGTACTACCAAGTCTCCTTTCGGTGAAACCGAAAATGGTGACCAAGTTTCTGTTAACCAGTTTCTTAAAATTGGTCCCACTGAGTTTAAGGAATCAGTGAAGCCGAGATTTGGTAATTGACTAGGTCACCCATATCGGTACCATTGAGATTTGTATATCTGTCTCACCGAAAAGACCAAAGTTGCCACATTTTGCACTAGTTGGTGCAACCAACTTTTTGCTCCGGTTTCATCGAGTTGGGAAATAATGTTGTAACTGTTGGATTTTTGGAGATGCCTATATATACCCCTCCACCACCACTCACTCGAAACAGAAGCACTTAGAACACACACCCACTTTCCATATCCAATTTTCTGAGAGAGAAACACCTACCCTTGTGTTGAGATCAAGATCATCCACTCCAACCATATGGATCTGTATTTCTAGCCTCCCCAAGTTGCTTTCCATCTAATGAATCTCTTCTACCCATGCGAAACCTGTGAGAGAGTGATTGAGTGTTGAGGATACTATCTTTTGAAGCACAAGAGCAAGGAGTTCATCATACTACCACACCTATTACCTTTTGGAGGCTGGTGCCTCCTAGATTGGTTAGGTGTTGCTTGGGAGCCTACTTCTTCGTTATTGTCGAGTTGAACCAAGAAGTTTATTATGCCAAGGAGATCGCCTACTTCATGAAGATCTACCCCGAGTAAGGCTAGTCCTCCATGGACGTAGGCCATCATGGAATAGACAAGGTTGCTACTTTGTGGATTCTTCGTGGGTGAACCCCTTTGTGAACTCTCGCAACCATTACATGGAACTGACAAGTGTAGGGAGATCATTTGTAGCCTTTTTCGATAAGTTAGAGTGTCGAACCCAACGAGGCGCTAAAGCTAAAACAAATATTCCCTCAAGTTCTACCGACCACAGGTACAACTCTACGCACTCTAATGCTTGCTTTACCTAGAACAAATATGAAACTACTTTGAAGGAATAAAACTAGAAGTACTTTGCAATATAATAAAGAACATGGAAATAAAAGAACAATAAAAGTAAATGGCTTAGTTGAAAGCTTTTTGTGTAATGCAAGAGAAAGATTGTCCCTAGGCAATTCAATATAACATGATATATACTTGTTATATGCAATGAGTGAGAGGCATACGGTAACACACTTTCCATACTTGGATCATATGTACTTATGATTGGAACTCTAGAAAGCATCCGCAACTATGAAATTTCATTAAGGTAAAACCCAACCATAGCATTAAGTATCAAATCCTCTTTACTCCCGTATGCAACAATCCACCTACTCAGGTTTGTGCTTGTGTCACTCACACAATGCACCATAGGCAAATCATGACCATATTGCAACACCCTACAATGGGGATCTCTCACGTTTGCATGAAATGGAGGGCACCATAGGACATCACCATATCAATATACAACTCACATCCAAAACATCATACCACAATTAACTCATAGGACAAAACAAATCTACTCAAACATCATAGGATAGCCAAATATCATTGGGAAATAATATATGGAGTTGAGAACCATCTTTAAGTAGAGATTCCAACGGGAAAGAGAGGTGTTACACCGTTGTATAGAGGTGGAGAGAGTTGGTGTTGATAGTGACAAAGGTTTTGGTGTAGATCGCCATACCGATGATTTCCCTGGCGGTGTTCCGACGACACCGGGGTAGAGGGCGAGAGAGCCCCATCCATCTTCTTCTTCCTTGGCCTCACCCTAGAAGGGAGGAGAGTTTCCCGTATGGTCCATGGCCTCCATGGCGACAGAGCGGCAGGAGCCCCTCCTAGATTGGATCTCCCTCTCTGTTCTCTTCTGTTTCGCGCTCCTCTTTTGTCACCGAAAATTGTTTCTTATATTCCCGACGATCCATAACTCCAATTGCACTGAGATTTTAACGTAATTTTTTCCAAACATAAGCTTCCTTTTTTTGATTATAAACAGCAGGGTAAAACCCCACCGCAACTTTTGATTAATTAATAAAATTTAAAGGAGCAAAGTCTGATAGGCTTTAGGTAAACCTAAACAAATTAATCTTAAAAACAGAAAACAAAAAAAAGAAAACTAAGAAAAGAACAAAGAGGAAGACAAAGAGCTAAGAAATCTAGAAAAATAGCTAAAGAACTATAATCTATATTTATAGAATGGTTTCCAGCCAAGTAGAGAATTGGTGTAGATACTTTCTCTTCATCCTAAATTTGAGCAACTTTAGTTCCTCCAAGAAGATGAATTTCCAGCCCTGGAATGAGGGTGTAATCTTCCCAAATATCTTATTATGCCTGGATATCCAAATAGCCCATGATCCTAGGATGATGATCTCCATCAAAAAAGGATAGCTGAGCTTTTGTTTTAGGTCTTGATATGCTTCTAAGTCTGACAAGTCATGGGTTCTCGATGGACAGATAGAATCCCAACACTGGGTGGTAAAAGGGCATCCCCAAAAGAGATGATGTAGTGTTTCTTCCTGCTGGGAGTCTCTCACCTCACAATTTGTCGGCGTTCTGGGAAGGGGGTACCCAGACCTGCCTGCCTGTGGCCTAGGGCATGGCCCACTTCATCAACCAAACAGGGCCAGGTGTGGCCTCACTCAATACAAGGTCCTCGCGAGGCCCCGGCCTCATGAGGAAGAATGGCATCAAGACCCGTAAAGGATGGGCCTCCTCAGGACCCCTCTGGAACGGCAGAGATCTCCATGCAAGGGCCGACCTTAGAAGTCAAGGGTGACGTATGGAAGGACATACGGGTGTCATTGTGCCAGACGACACAGTTTCCTCTTTGGTGCAAGGGGAACAAGGACATATGCGGGTTCCCAAACCAGCCCCAAAGGTTTCCATTTTAGTGCAAGAAGACCACAACCACCCACCCCGCAGGGCAGATGTCATCGCTGAGCCCATCCCTGCGCCGTCGATAGCTACTTTGCAAGCGAAGACCACAACCACCCACCCCGCAGCACCGTAGCCAGAGGACGATCCACCCCAGAATCCATTCCACCACTCATCCACCACCAAGCCACCGAGGGCCTCGAACACCCCAAGAGAGCCCTTAGGAGGCCCAAGAACATTATACTAATCCATCCGCACCACCTCCTCGAGAGGTAATCCACAAAAGCAGGAGTAGGGTATCATGCTTCGTAGCAGCCCGAACCTGGGTAAAGTTTCGCATTCATTCTCTTGCTCATCATCGTGCGAGTTTGTCGTGGCGTCCATCGAGTAGCAAGCTAGGGTGATGATGCTGCAGGGGATCTTCGCTCACGCCCTTGTGTTTGAACCTTAAGTGTTTTGCGGAGACCGAAATCTGACATTTGGCGCACCAGGTAGGGGGTGTGTCAGAGCTTCCCAACTCGCGGCGATGTTCAGGCCCCAGTTTGGCGACTCCATGAAAGACAAGACCCACGGCGACAGCGGGCCTCTGAGGCACGCCGGCGTTCTGGCGCGCAGGGACGCCCCCGCGATCGCCTGCATCCTCGGCGGGTCATAGGCACCACCCTCCGACCGCCATGTCAAGTGTTTCCTACACCATGTAGGAGTGGTTCAGCCATGGTCCGAGCTCGCGCAGCCCCGCGCATGGCCGGAAATCGACATCACCTTCAGCCCCAACGACCACCCCAAGACGACGGCAGCTTATGGGGCACTTCCTATGATGTGCACGCCGACCATATCCAGTGTCGCCCTCTCCAGGACACTCGTAGACGGCGGCGCTGGTCTCAACATCCTCTCCGTGGATGCCTTCGACGCGCTGCAGCTACCTTGTAACCAGCTCGCACCTTCAAGGCCTTTCTCTAGGGTGGTCGGCGGGTCTGTTGTCCTAATTGGGCGGGAAAGCCTCCCCGTCACCTTCGGCACCCTGTAAGTGCATCTAGTGCCCCTTAGTTATTTTGGTGTATTGAATACTTATAGGTTAAGGAACTAATGTGTTTGTGAGTGTACACAGGCTCTATAAGTCGATGAGGAGTTTGATATATTCGAAGATTATCGACCCCTAAAACTGTATGTCTTCAACTGAAGACTTTGGTGAAGACTTTGTGAAGACTTTGCTGAAGACTTTGGTATTCCCTGAAGACTTTGAAAATGAATAAGTTGGTGTGACCTTGAAGATATGAACGAGGAATATGAAGCATGAAGACTTTTGTTCTCGTAGTTTCATTTCCTTTCTTTGAGTCATAGGTAATACTAAGGAAAATTTCCAACTGATGCTCAACTCCAAAAGCCTCAACCTATCCAATACTTTGAGTGAAGCCTTTGGAAATCTCTTGTAGTTCAGTCAAGTTCTTCAGTGACAGAGACAATGTTCTTCTGGTCTCTAATGAAATTGATCTGACTGAGGAGTTAGGATTTTGCCAGTGCAAATTGCCTACAAGTGAGGAATATGATAAGCCTGAGGACTTTCATAGTTCCAAATTCCGACCGTTGTTGTGCTTAGCGCCAGCTGTCCCCAATCATCTCATCCACATAACGGTCATATCATTGGGGGCATTTATGTCTTATCATGTTAGGTTGCACCCTGGCAATAAATAGCCACCCCCACAACCACTAGTTGGTTGGCTACTCCGAGAGAGAACTTACACTTGTCATTTGAGAGCAACCCATCCTCCGAGGACTTTGAGAGAAAATCATCAGTGAGGAAAAACCCAAATCCAAACCACCAAATCCAAAGTGATTGAGCATCACTGAAGAAATTGTTCATGTGTGGAACCGTTGCTTGTTACCTGTGAGGGATGTGTATCCTCCAGACGGTTAGGAATCATGGTCTAGTGCATCCTGTAGTCAATTGGGGAGCACAGAGTGACCTTGGTCTAGAGCATCCATCAGTAAATTGTTGATCGCCGGGTGACAAGTTTGTGAGGGTTTTGTAAGTGTACCCTGAAGACTTACCCGGAGTGTTGGGAGAGGACTTTGTGACCTTAGATCAAGGAGAATACGGTAAGGACTGTGCGTCCTCTAGTTTAAATACCAGGACGCTCCAAACCAGATGTATGACTGTCAAAGCAGATGGAACTGGGTCATCAAACCATTGTCTTCATCGAGCTATCTGGTTCTATTTCCTCAACCCTCTATTTGCTCGTATACTTGTTGATGAAATTGATCATTACCGTTTGAAGAATTTGACTGAAGACTTTCACAATTTCCTCACCTCAAATTCTTCAAGTTACCTTGTTCCTCACCTGCTTGTCCTGTTTCACGCTACCTGTAAGCTGTGCATGTTCATTTCATCATCATGACTATGTTGTTGCTATGTTTCTCATGCACTTGAGTACTTATTCCACTTCTAGTTATTCATCACATTTCAAATTCCTCAAGTGATGAGTTTCTAAAAATTGCCTATTCACCCCCCTCTAGTTGATATAATGCACTTTCACACCCATGCCAACTTCTGCATCGAACAGATCGACTTTGACATCGCCTATATCATCCTCCCGTACAACACAATAATCGGCTACCCCGCGCTCGCGCAGTTCATGGCGGCAACGCACCCGGGCTACAACATCGTCAAGATGCCCGGGAGCGGCAGCATCCACACCATCGTGGGGGATGTCAAGCATGCATGCCACGTGCTCAAGCTCTCCTATAGAGCCGTGACGACGGCGCGCACTAGCGCCAGCGGTGCTGCGCAAGTCACAGAGGACCCTGGGGATGCCTTCCCCGATGTCACACCCATGAAAAAGAACTAGTTGTTCTCCCAGAACCGGGCGGAGACGAAGTGGGTTTCGAGGGATGAAGGAGACCCCGGCCCCACCTTCACCATCGGCGCCGACTTACCTCAATATCAAGAGGACGCTTTAGTGGCCTTCCTCCGGGCGAACAAAGACGCGTTCGCATGGAGCACCTCTCACCTGGTGGGAGTCCCAAGGGACGTGATCGAGCATCATCTCATGGTGTGCCCGCACGCACGTCCTGTGAAGTAGAAGGCAAGAAGACAAGCCCCAGAGAAAAGAGCGTTAATTGCTTAGGAGGTCGGCAATGTCGGAACCCCGATCCTGAGCCATAAGAATCCATCTTGTAACACATCGCATCACTTTTCGGCCTCACGCATGGTTATCTCCACGGCTACCAACGTACCTGGGTCGGGACTGTTTGCGTCTTTTGGATCACATATGTGAATATGTCGCTAGCATTCAAATGTCAAAGAACCCGGATCGACATAACTAGTCATAGAACCCACGTGGCACATCCATACATGGACATGCATACATAACCCAACAATGCAGGTGTCGGCCTCTAGCATGTGTAGATGAGTCATAGCAGGCTACAGGGACTCTATTACACTGCAAGACATTTCCCCGAAGGGATAGACAAAACAGCAAAGAAGGATACAAGCCGGTCAACCAATGTCTCTTGAGCCGTAGCAAGCTACTAAAGCTCGGTGGAAGCACAAAGAGGCGGTTGTAATGCCCAAGATGCGATCCTATCCTTATTTTGGCACAAGGGCCTCGACAGGGATAGAAACACATCTCGTCATTTGGCAAGAATGGATATCATTAAAAGTACATGTACAGAAGAGATGAGTATATGGAGTTCGCTTACACTCTCCACAAGCTACATCAAGATCACATCAATACAATAACATATTCAAGCATCATACATAAGAGCAGGGTCCGACTACGGACGAAAACAAAAAATAAAATGAAATCCATCCTTGCTATCCTAGGTTGCCGCCTGGAACCCATCCTAGATTGATGATGAAGAAGAACTCCAAATCAAATCAAGTATCGTGCTCACGTCAAATCATCGCATTACCTGTAACTGCAACTCTTGTTGTAGTAATCTATGAGCAACAGGGACTCAACAATCTCATTTCCAAGGGTATCAAGACTAGCAAAGCTTGATGGGTGAGGTATGGTTAAGTGGTGAGGCTGCATCAAGAAACTAAGAATTTATTTGAGTGGCTAACTTATGAATACAAAAATTTAAGTATGGTGGTCTACGCATAACGGATGTGAACTAGTAATGATCACTAAGTGATCTTGAACACCTACTTACGTCAAACATCACCTCACGGTGTTCTCTCTCGGATAAGGACTCACGAGAAGAGACAGTCACGGTTATGCATACAGTTGGTATATTAATTTGAGTATACTTCAAGTTTGCTTTGACCGGGTGTTAAACAAAGTTGCCAAGTTGCCACATAACCTCGACCACGGCTTTCTGAAATGTTTAACCCTGCAGTGGTGCTCCAACTCATCCATCAAAAGTTAACCACGCACTGTGTTGGAAGTCCTCAACCATGGAATCACCCATAGTATTTGCAGAATCCCGATGGAAAATCTCAACTTCGAGATAGACCGAAGTGTCGTCAAAATCCCACGCACAAGACATTCGAGAAAGGTAAAACAAATCCAGTAAGGCCGCCCGACGTGCTGACAATCCCGATAGGAGCCGCTTATCTCGTTCTCAGGACACGACAGATAAGCTACACGTATGGAGGCCTGACAGAAATCCATCGAGTTGCCCCAAGGTGGCCCCGCACAGTGCTTTGTTTTGGACCAGCACTGACCCCCCTGTATTATGTTAAATTACTCCTCGAGTTCATGACACCCTATGGTTTAGAAGCGGTGTTCGGAATTATTATGTTAGGCAAATGTAGTACCAATATTGGGGCTTGCCAGACAAGTTTTATCCTAAAAAGGTGGGGAGTCCCCATAACAACCCTGAGCATGTTAGGAGCGCTCAATTATGGATCATAACACTAGTTCACAAGTAACTAGGGAAGCAAGAGTGGAACAAAACACCAAGAAAAAGTCCAAGACTTCCACCCTTTACCAAGTATATACGTGCATTAAATTAAATAGCAATAATATTGTGCTAACAAAAGATTGTCCGTGTTGACACATGGAGGCAATTGCACCTGTAGTTAGAAACACTATAAGAAGGGCTGAGCAAGCGGTAACATAGACACACAAAGGTTTGCTGGGATGTGAAGGGGTTAGAGGATTATCATGTCAATGTTGGGAGGCTTGAAAAAAAGTGGTATGTAGTGAGACATAACGATGGAAACGAGAGAACTAGCATAGCAATGATAGTAGTGGTATCCAGGGAAATGTGCCATCTTGCCTAAGATCCCGGAAGGAAGAAGAACGAGTCCGTGAAGAAGACGAGCCAACATCGTCGAATGAATCCTCACACTCCGAACGCTTTCGTTACTCTATTGAGAAGGAACAATCCGAAAACAGCAATCAACACACGGTACACCACAACATATGCATGCCATGATGCGCAGACAAATATGATGCATGTCTGGTTTAAATATGCAAGGCATGGAAAATCACATCAAACAAGTACTACATGTTAAAGTGAAGCTCAATATGCAGTGAGTTTAAATGTTGTTAAACATGGCAAGAGGTGAAGCATAAGTGAACTATAATTTCTAAGCATCTTAAACGAGGTCGGAAACAACTTATAGCATTTCCGAAATTGTCGCATATGTTAATTTCGAAATTGGTCCAGATCTGAGCTAACCATATTATATATTTCTTAAACAACTGAATAATGTATACCATGCAATTCTACACATCATTCTAGTCGATTTACATATATAGAACATTTAAAACGGAGTTACGGTTTAAAAGGTGTGACCAACGCAAGATGGGTATGCCATGAATGCAGAATGCATGAAAATGGCAACCAAATACATTTTTAATCATGAATGAAGAAACATATTATGATGCTACATGAAATTCTAAGAGATTTTCATATGTGGCATGCCCAAAACGGAGCTACAGTTCAACCACAACAACCAACACAATTTTGCGTATAATCTGCCCAAAAACAGCAACATAGCATTTTGCACACACGAAAACAACAAGCTGCAAGATCCTAAAATGCACAAACTAACCATGGGGCAGTATTGTATAACACCCACCTCATTTCATATTCACATATCATACTCAAAAGAGTCATGGATCACATGGTAGGAAGCTCAGAACATGTCTAATTGAAAACATATCATAGCAGTTTTTGACAGTGCAGTTTTTATCACGAAGGCATATTGGCAGCAATAAAACTATATGATACAGGGCATATAATAGCATAAAATTTAACCACATGCTAGAGTATAATATGAACTCCAAATAACTCCACTACACCAACCCCAAAGGGGTTCTAGATCACTAGCAAAACACATGGCAAGACAACAACAAAATATTACAGTGTCACATCCCTAGCTAGGAGTCATAGTATAGCATGTGTTTGCATCATGTTTCATTTTATTTCATCAACAAGAAATGGGGAACAAAATAAACCCCAAGCTCACTTTGAATTCAAACAATTCAAATTTGGTGAAAATTCAACAAATCCAAAATGCCCACTAAAAATGTTCCCTATGTCTGCTAAATTTGGACATGATTATAACAGGGATCATTTCAATTATTTGAACACCTAAAGAAATTTAAAAATAAATGTTAAAGCCCCTAAAAATGATAAATAAAGCATTATCATTATTTCTGATTTTAAATTATTTTGAAACTTTTCAGATAAGTTTGAAATATTCAAACTTCAATATATAAATTGTCCTGGATATTTTACAACGTCATTTGTACCTGCAAATAAATAAACAAGTGTCAGACCATTTAACAGAAAAGAAAGAAAATAAAGAAAAAGAAGAAGAGGAGGCCCAGGTGGAGCTGGCCCAGCTGGCCCAGCCAGCCCTACCGTCTTCAACCTCCCGCCAGTAGGCAGGAGGGTGTGTGGCAGCGACGCGCCGGCCAGCTCCTGTTTGCCTGGCTGCCGTGGAGCCCCCTGGGAGCGCCAGCGCCCCCCTTCGTTGTTGTGGCCCTTTTCCCTCCCTCTCTCTCACCCACCGCTCTCCCTCTTGCTCCCCCTCTCTGTTCTTCTCTTCCATCGGCAACCGAAGCCGTCGCCGTCGCCGATTCGTCGCCCTGGTGCCTCCCTGAGCCCGCAAGCTCCATCTTCAGCTGCGCCGTGAGCCCCTCCGTCGATTCCCCTCCTTCTCCTTGCCGTCTAGCTGTCGTAGCCGCCATTCTCATTGCGCCCGAAGCTCCCCACCACCAGCGTTAATGGCCACCGCGGCCAAAGCACCCGCCGTGCTCAGTTGAGCACCCCGACGTGCTTGCGTGGGCCCGTAGGTGCCGCCCCGACCACCAGCGCCCCCTCCCGCAGGCCCTATCATCGAGGCCTTCCTTGGTCGAGCTCCGGCCGCCACCTCCAGCGTCGTAGCCACAAGCTCCGGCGTCCCCCGCGCCCTCTGCTACCTCCCCTGGGTGCGGGCAAGCACGGGCTTCGCCCTAGTGCCTCCGGCTGCCGCTCCTGTGGCCGGCAGCGTGGACGCTGCCGCGACCAGAGGTCGCCCGCGACGAGCCCGTCACCTGAGCCCTGCAGCTGGGCCCCCTTGTCAGGTTAATTAACCCCCATGTGCCATTGACAGGTGGGCCCAGCCTTGCTAATTAGTAGTTAGTTTAATTAAAAAAACTGTTAGACACCTATGTCATTTACAGGTGGGGCCCAGCCGCGAGGTTTGACCTGGGCTAGCGCCTTTGACCTGCTGACGTCATCATGACGTCAGGCTGGCATAATAAATTCAATTTTGGTTTAAAATAAATTCCAGAAATTATTCAAAAGTTCAAAAAAATCATATAAATTAATCTGTAAGTCAGATGAAAATAATTTACATATGAAAAATTATCAGAAAAATCCAATGAATCCAATGGTGCTATTGTCATGCATATTAGAGCAATCTAAAGAGATGAACATTGACATTTGCTAATAGGCTAGTATATGGAATTTGAAATAAAAAATGATTTTGAACCTATATTCAAATTCATTTCAAACCAACATGAGCACTAGTTGCATTAGCTCATCCATACATGCTATCAAGCCATGATCATGCATCATATTGTTGCACTTGTGTGTATTGATTATTTCTTATCTGCATTGCGGTAGGCCCTGCTTCTGAGGATACCCCCGAGTATCCCGACCACGGAGAGAAAACTTCCATTTCCTAGGAAGGCAAGCAACCCCTTTGATCATTGTGATAACATCCCACTCTCTCGCTCCTGCTCCTGTTTATTACATTAGGACAACCGATCACATGTCAGTCATACACGGTAGATGATCCTATTCTGTTGCATAATCTGACATTCTCACAGTAAATAGCTAAACCTTACAACCTAGCATACCTGGTAGATGCTTGTGCCATGATGTGTTTAGCTTACTTTGCCTGCTATGCTTGCTATGCTTAGAGTTGTGTCAGGTCGGATTCATCTGGGTGATGAACTGAGTGAAACAGTGTTGCCTGATGTGACGATGTTATGATGAACTCTATTTGGTAAAGGTAGCGATGAGAGGCTATGTAGGAGTACATAGTGGGTTGTCTCATTGGGACCGTTCTTAGGAACTGAGTTCCGTGTTTGTCATCCAAGACTCGTTACTACCACACATTGGGTTCCGGTAACTCGACCCCTCTCGACTTATCAGTCGCTTGGTCCTGAGTCCAGGAGTTGCAAGTATTTTCTGGTGTTTATAGCATGCTGGAGGCGGTGCGTAGCGTTGACCCTAGGGGTGGGTTACAACGTGGTAGGCAGTGGCATGGTGTACCAAGGTTCACCCGAATGGTGGGCTTGGGAACCCTGCGCACATCGTTTGGGGCCGTAGCGGAAACTTTGGTTGGACTTCCGTGCGGGTTTAGTCTCAAATAGGCGATAACCTGGACTAGAGGTCTTTTGTGATTGACGGTCATGGCCGACTCCCTCACTGGGCTTCCGCTTGAAGGTTGCCGAGGTGCATGGTTTTATGAGCACTGAGCGATAAGTGGCGAGAGCGTGTGTGAAGAAGTACACACCTGCAGGGTATGAAACTATTCAAATAGTCGCGTCCTCGGATATGGACCACTTGGAGAACTTATGATGTTCATAGATAATCAAATGGATACTCATAAAAATATCAAGACAAGTGTGAGTACCGTAGATGGCACTCTCCCAGGAGAGGGAAGTGAATCTATGGTGGTGTATTGCTATGGTGTTAGTGGACACGTGTGCGATTCTAAAATTGTAACTAAGGGTTAAACTGAGTAGTGTAGGTTAGCCATGAGTCCAAGCTGGCATTGCTGCATAAACTCCACCTCCCCTTTGTTGATACACGAGCATAGTTAGCCTAGGTCTGCTCTAAAGACTTGCTGAGAACATTTGTACTCATGTTTGATTAATAAATGTTGCAGATGAGACCCAGGACCCTTTGGGTGGGTTCTTTCTAGACGTTGACGATGCCGAATAGCCGGTGTCCCAGCTACGACCTTTGCCCTGTGGCGGGTTGTAGATAGTCAGGCCATGTGCCTTTTACCCCTTTCATCTGTCTATACTCAGACAGCTTTATGCTTCTGCTTGGTTTGTATGACTTGAGTGTCGGGTCATGTGACCCCTATCTATAAGAACTTATTATGCAAGGCTCATCTGAGCCTCTTAAATAGAAGTAATGTTGTTGTATGTTTATGTTGTGACGCCATGGTTGTATCTATGCATATCAGGCATGTCGTGCGTACGTGGGACGTGCAACGGTATGTATGGGATCCGACACCTAGTCGTGCGCCTTTAGTAGTACTCTTTATGGGCAACTGCCTCTTTGTGCTTCCACCGAGCCATGGTAGCTTGCTACTACTCCGGACACATTGATTGACTAGCATGTATCCTTCTTTGTTGTTGTGTCTGTCCCTTCGAGGAAATGTCTCGCGGCGTAATGGAGTCCCTGTAGCCTGCTACGACTCGTCTACGTGCAGTGATGGCATTTATGTCTCACGGCGTAATGGAGTCCCTGGAGTCGTCTACACACGCTTGAGGCCGACACTTGCATTGCTGGGTTACGTATGCCTATTTCTGTACGGATGTGCCACTTGGGTTCTATGACTAGTCATGTGGGCCTGGGTTCTCTGTCGTTTGATTGCCAGCGACATATTCACATACGTGAGCCAAAAGACACAAACGGTCGTGGCTAAGGTAAGGCTGCAGCCGTGGGGCTTACCGTGCGTGAGGCCGTAAAGTGATGTGATATGTTAAAGTCTGTATTCATATAACTTAGGATCGGGGTCCCGACATACAGATTCCAAACTTAGAAATATTTTGGACCCTCTAAATAGCACTATTTTTACGACATGTTGTCAAGAAGAAAACAACACCTAAACATGGGTTATCATGACAAACAAAATGACCAGGGGCTAGTGCACATGTCAAAGGGCATATCTCATGTGCAAGATTATTTCATATGTTGCATAGATTAATTCACACGAAATAAACAAAAGGGCATCATAGCAAAAATGAGATGCACACAAATTGCTCAAATGTCAAAACTAAATACGTCGATAATTTCTATGGATTTTTCTACCCCAAAAACATATATAATATGCATAGGTTCAAGGGGAAAATATGTCACAATTAATTACGCTAGTTTATGGCTTAAACCTATTAACAAGTTATTTAGCAAATTAGAAGCAAACATCTCATTAAACATTTTTATCATGCATGAAAGTGCAATATAATTAATCTACACTTAATTCCACACATTTTACATATAGGACATGTTTTAGTTCGATGCACGGTTAATTGTTTATGAACATTTGAAAATCATGCACTTACTACAATTTAAATAATACACTAATGGGCCAAAGCTATGGGCGCATGATAACTATGCAACACCCTGGGAGATGGACAAGGCCGGAGGGGAGCTCACCTCTTTGTCCAAGGCCCATGTCGGTGAGGAGGTTGCGCCGACTAGAGGAGGGGAGACAACTAGGTCTTGAGCGGCCCACGCGGGCGCTGGCGCTCGTCCTGCTCACTCGGGCAGGAGCTCGAGCAGGAGGCCATGGCAGCAGCAGTTAACGACGGCAGTTAACGTCTGCAACGAACTCTGACGAGGCGGCGACATCCGGAGAGGGGAAGGCCGGATCCGGCCGGGGCGGAGCCATTCCCGACGGTGTCGGGGAACGGAGATCGGGCCGCGGGGTCCTCCCGGCCATGGGGGCGGAGCTCCTGCGGGCATGGGTGAGGGAGAGAGATGGTGAGAGGGCGATAAGGGAGAGAGAGAATAGAGGAGGAAGAGGGGCACGAGGGTAGCTCGCCTGGGGTCGCCAGTGAGGCGCTCCAACAAGGGGCCAGTGGGAGGAGCTCGTGCTCCGGCGGAGGCGCGCATCGGGAGGTCGGGAGCGGGGAGGCTCGAGCGGCTTCGGGGCTCTATGGTCGGCCGGACATTGTCCGATTTGACCACGGACATGTCCGGTAGGTGGGGATTTGGGCGATTTTCAGCCCCAGATCTCATATCTGAGGGCTGAAATGGCTGGGGAGGTGGGATTTCGGGATCTAGAGGGCTTGGGCTAGCAGGTGGGGTTTTCTACAGGGGTGGCTGCAATTTACATGGGGGAAACCCTAGAGAGTTATGGGGCTATCTCCATGGGGTGGTTATATATAGGGTATGGACTAGGGTGGGTTGGACCTCGTCCGTCCGTTCGCGATCCGATGACCAGGAACGGAGGGTCAAGCTAGGTTGGGCTAGTGGGCTGTGTAGTCGGGCTAAGTGAGGATGAGAGGGAGGTTTGCGGCCTGGCACGGAGTTTTTAGAAATCAAAATGCCTGATGAGTAACCGATGACAATGCCGCTACGGTCGACCATTCGGGTATTAAACGACCTCTGATTGCGACGAAATTTGACAGGTGGTCTACCTATAATATAACACGACTACATGCCAACTTTCGACCCAATCCGGGAATATTTTATATGCACTTTAAAAAAATATTTATCGATGCTGCGGGCACATGCATGTGTGGTTGGTCTCAAAGGTGTCGACCACACGAACGGAGAGAACCGACAACTATGAACGGATGCGAGTTTTCAAAAACGAGTGATGATTCTATGCAGATGATGCGAATGATGCGATGATGAACGCGACAACTGGACGATTACACAACGAGAATGGAAATAAAAGGGGAATCTTCTGGAGCGTTGGTCCCAGGCTGTTACAACTCTCCCACACTAAATAAGGATCTCGTCCCAAAATCTAAGAATGAGAAGGGGAATAGAAAGAGCAAGAGGTAAACTTAGTTGCTTCTCTGACAAACGAGTGAAACCAATGATCATTGAAGGTTCCTGCGATATGAAGGATAACATAGGGAACAAGGAAGAATTCATAAGAAATTTGGGTAGTACTTCAGTAAAAAAGAGAGGAAAAATTTGATATGATGGAAAGAAATTGAAAGAGAGGCACCAAACTTCGGTTGGATTAGAATCAAAACCTCAAAACATGGAAGGATCATGAAAATATTTCATAGCATTCTGGTTAATGGACAAGCAAGGGAAGAACATGATCTTGACAAAGCAAGATGATAGATTGAAGAGAGCAACATCACAAGGCCTCCGTAATAAGAGAATAGAAACTAGATTGATGGAAGAAAAGAATGGAGAAGAAAACAACAACTTATACCACCATTGAAATTGAGAAGCTTTGGGTGAATGGAGTTGATGGAGAATCAACAACGAAAAGAATAGCTTGTTATGGGTTTGTGGAAAACATCTCAAAATTATGAGGTGACAACCTGCCATTGACAAAACAAAGATTGCTTGGGAGCAAAAAAGATAAAATAACTTCTTTCACGAAGAAGAGGAGGAGAAAACTTGGATCATTTATGACACCATGATAGCAACAATCCTTAGGAAATTCTTTAGGTGAAATCCAACCCAAGATAACTCTGAGAAGACAAGATGGGTTTACTTATCTTATTCTCGACAAATTTCCTTCGAGACTCCTCATAATAAAGAATTTAATACCACCATCTCAAAGACAATGGGGAAGGAATTGAACCTACGATTCCAAGATAAGGAACAGTTGAGGACCTCCAACAAGAATCTTGAAGAACACTTCGAGAAGAATTGCATCCTTAACAAACCACCATGAAGGCCCTCCTGAAGAACACCGGGATGAAAGGATGATAGAATATAAGTGAAGGTTGCAAAAGAACAAGATTGATGCCTTGCCATGATTTAGATGAAGCTTCACGATGAGATATTGAGAGAAGTTGGAACTCTGGAAAAGAAAAGATGAACACTTGGAACCTAGCGTTTTATATTATGAAAAACTCCAGAAAAGGATTGAAATCACCTTGGTGTAAAGAATACGAATTATGTTATGGTTATCCTTCATCAAGTTAAATTGATGACAAGCAACGGATTTGGCATACCACTTATTCTTTTGGAAAAGATAGGAAAGATAGATACATAGAGCACAAACTTGAAGAAGTCTTGCACGAGAACACCAATGAGAATTTGAAATGAATGAAGATACTACGAATGAATGGAGATACATGACAAGAGAATGAAGGGATCACGATCCACGTAGAGAAATCTTGAATGAACCACCGGAATAATTGAGATACGAATGGAGAGACAACAATTGAGAAGAATCTGAGAACGAAAGCTGAAAGCTGAGAACAAAGAAATCTTCTTAAATGATGGCCTTCGAAGGATCGAGAAATGAAAACAACTCTGAAATTCACCAGATAGATATGGGAGGAATTACTCATGATCGAACAATTTGAGAGGAAAGCATGAAGCTGAAACCATGAATCTCCAATAATGGATCAATATTTAAGAGAAACTCTTTTTGGGTCTTGAACATTGAGAATGATGGCGAGAAGCAACACCAAGAATTACTGAGGCACTCCGGAACAATGAACAAGGATAAGTTGATCCAACCATGAAAATGACTTAGAAGCGATCTTCTAGAAGGAATATGACTGATGAAATTCATTCTTACATCATATTTGAAAAGAACTTGATATCTCTAGAAAATATTACAAGAGCCAGGTAAGGTCCTAGGGAAAAACCTATGGATTTTGAGCCCAGTCAAAGAAACCACCATTGAGACAATTGCTTAGAAAGAGATATTGCACCAGAAAAATTAAGAACTTGATGAGGTGAGAACTTCGAAATAATCTCGAAGGATTGAATGAGAACATGAATCTTCTAAGATATCTTCATCACTCCGGATAGAACAGGGAGATATGAAAACCTGGAGAGGCTTGAATAAGAATTTCCAACATGGAAACCATTGAATGAGTGAGAAAGGATATGATGAACACCGAGAGCTTGAATTAATCCACCGGAGAAGAATAACAACAAGAACAAAGAATATGAGGAAAGATCTTGAAATTGAAATTCCTGAGACTCTTCACACTAAATCACCGGAGACAATACAAAAGAAAAGATAGCGGAAGCATCACATGAATAGAAAAGGCAGTTGAATGAGAATTTAATTGCTGAAGAAAAAGGGTGGGAGGGTGGGGGAAACAAAAACAACTTGGGACAGATGAGACAGACTCCGGAGAATAAACAAGAGGGTTGATCTTGCAAATATTGGAGATGATTGAAAATCTTGAAGAGGAGCGCACCGGTTGAAAGAATTTGACGACAACTCCAGTTGAACAAAAGGATTAGTATTCCGGTAAAAAATGGGAACACTACTTAGAAAATATATGAAATCACCACTTGACATCGAAGCAACTTGAATTACCATAGTCAAAAACAAACAAAGGACGAGGCTTACAAAACAAGCTAGAACAAATACATACCCATTATGCACCTATTGGAAAGATAATCCAAGGTACCTACTTGAATTCCCACCTAAGAATTTCGAAAGCCTTTCTTGTTTATGCGATTCGGGTTGCTGACCCAAGAACCTACCCTAGGTAATTAGCTGCAACTACACCCGCAACCTTCCACACCATAATTCAAGAGACTCCACAAACTCGTCTACCTCAGATACTCGTAATCATAATGATACTAAACATGGCAGTACCCTGGAGGCCTCCCCAGTACTGGGTGACTCCATCCTTATCTTGCCACAAAACATATTGAAGTAATTTCGAACATCCTCCGTCCCGAGATACTAAGGAAACTGAACGATAACGATGTGCAGAAATCCCTCGGAGTTCTACTCCTTGATAACAGGAGGCACCAAGTACAGAACTCCGTCACATCTACACCATATAGATTCCAAAATATCCGTGTGAACCTAAAATAAATTGAGCGAGAAGAGGAGTAGAATTAAAATTCGTAAGTCGTAATTGCTCACCAGAGTATAGAAGAAAAGTAAAAAAGAATCCTACTCTCCAATATGACTAGACTCAAAATAGTTTTTCACTAGATTCGACTCGACCAAGTTTGATCAATCAAGGGGGCTCCTAGGTCACTACAGGCTCTGATACCAACTTGTAACTCCCAAGATGAGATCATGTCCTTATTTTAGCACGAGGGCCTCGACATGGATAGATGCGCATCTCGTCATTTCGTAAGAATGGATATCATTACAAGGACATGTAAAGAAGAGATGAGTATATAGAGTTAGCTTACTCTCACCACAAGATACATCAAGATCACATCAATACATCAACATATTCAAGCATCATACATAAGAGAAGGGTCCGACTACGGACGAAAACCCCCGATAAAATGACATCCATTCTTGCTATCCCAGGATGCCGCCTTGAACCCATCCTAGATTGATGATGAAGAAGAAGAACTCCAAATCAAATCAAGCATCATGCTCAAATCAAATCATCGCATTACCTGTACCTGCAACTGCTGTTGTAGTAATCTGTGAGCCACAGGGACTCAACAATCTCATTTCCAATGGTATCAAGATTAGCAAAGCTTAATCGGTGAGGTATGGTTAAGTGGTGAGGCTGCAGCAAGCAACTAGGCATTTTTTAAGTGGCAAACTTACGAATACAGAAACTAACGTATGATGGTCTACGCAAAATGGACGTGAACTAGTAATGATCACTAAGTGATCTTGAACACCTACTTATACCAAACATCACCCCACCATGTTCTCTCTCGGATAAGGACTCACGAGAAGAGACAGTCACGGTTATGCACATAGTCGGTGTATTTTATTTGAGTATGCTTCAAGTTTGCTATGACCGGGTGTTAAACAAAGTTTCCAAGTTGCCACTTAACCGCGAGCACAGCTTTCCGAAAGATTTTACCCTGCAGGGGTGCTCCAAATCATCCATCAAAAATTAACCACGTATCGCATTGGAATTACATGTAGTATTTGCGGAATCCCGATGGAAAATCTCAACTTTCAGATAGCCCGAAGTGTCGTCGAAATCCCACGCACAAGACATTTGAGAAAGGTAAAACAAATCCAGCAAGGCCGCCCGATGTGCCGAGAATCCCGATAGGAGCCGTGTATCTCATTCTTAGGCCATGGCGGATAAGCTACGCGTACAGAGGCCTGATAGAAATACCTCGAGTTGCCCCGAGGTGGCCTCGCACAATGCTCTGTTTTGGCCCAACACCAACGGCACTGCCCCCCTGTATTATCTTAAATTACTCCTCGGGGTCATGACGCCCTAAGCTTTAGAAATGGTGGTCAGTATTATTATGTTGGGCAAATGTAGTACCAATGTTGGGCCTTGCCAGACAAGTTTTATCCTAAAATGAAAATCAAGGGGGTCCCCATAACAACCCCGAGCATGTTAGGAGCGCTCAATTATGGAACATAACACCGGTTCACAAGTAACTAGGGCGGCAAGAGTGGAACAAAACACCGAGCAAAAGGCCAAGCCTTCCACCCTTTACCAAGTATATATGTGCATTAAATTAAATAGCAATAATATTGCGATAACAAAAGATTGTCCATGTTGACACATGGAAGCAATTGCACCTGTAGCTAGAAACACTATAAGAAGGGCTGAGAAAGTGGTAACATAGCCACACAAAGGTTTGCGAGGACGTGAAAGGGTTAAAGGCCTATCATGACAATGTTGGGAGGCATGAAAAACAAGTGGTAGGTAGCAATACATAACAATGGAAGCAAGACAACTAGCATAGCAATGATAGTAGTGCTATCCAGGGAAATGTGTCATCTTGCCTGAGATCCCGCTTGGAAGAAAAACAAGTCCGTGAGGAAGACGAGCCAACGTAGTCGAACATTTTTGGTACTCTATCGAGAAGGAACAATACAAAAATAGAAATCAACACACGGTACACCACAACATATGCATGACATGAGGAGCAAACAAATATGATGCATGTCCGGTTTAAATATGCAAGGCATGGCAAATCACATCAAACAACTACTACACATTAAAGTGAAGCTCAATATGCAACAAGTTGAATATTGACGAAACTCCACAATTGATTATTTGGTTCAGTCTTGTTAAACATGGCAAGAGATGAAGCATAAGTAAACTACACTATCTAAGCATCTTAAACGAGGTCGGAAACAACTTATAGCATTTCCGAAATGACCCCATATGTTAATTTCGAAATTGGTCCAGATCTGAACTAACGATATTATATATTTATTAAACAATGGAATAAAGTATACCATGCAATTCTACACGTCATTCTAGTCGTTTTACATATATAGAACATTTAAAACGGAGTTACGGTCTAAAAGGTATGACCAACGCAAGATGGATATGCCATGAATGCATGGAAATGACAACCAGAAACATTTCAAATCATGAATGCAGCAAGATATTATGATGCTACATGAAATTCTAAGCTAGTTTCATGTATGTCATGTCCAAAACGGAGCTACGGTTCAACCACAACAACCAACACAAGTTTGGGTATAATCTGCCCAAAAACAGCAACAGAGCATTTTCCAAACACAAAAATAACAAGCTAAAAGATTCTAAAATGCAACTAAGAAAGGGGCAGTAGTATATAACACACACTTCATTTCATCTTCACGTATCGTACTCAAAATAGTCATGGATCACGTGGTAGGAAGCTCACAACATGGCCAACTGAAAATAGTTTCAGACATGGTGAAAATAGCAGTTTTTGACAGTGCAGTTTTATGACGAAGGCATATCGGCAGCAATAAAACTATATGATACAGGGCATATAATGGCATGAAATTTAACCTCATGCTAAAGTACAATATGATCTACAAATATCTTCACTACCAACCCCAAAGGGGTTCTAGATCACTAGCAAAACACATGGCAAGACAACAACAAAATATTACAGATTCCAGACTTAGAAATATTTTGGACCCTCAAAACAGCACTATTTTTATGACATGTTGGCAACAAGAAAACAACACCTAAACATGGATTATCATGACAACCAAAATGACCAGGGGCTAGTGCATATGTCAAAGGGCATATCTCATGTACAAGATTATTTCATATCATGCATAGATTAATTCACACGAAATAAACAAAAGGGCATTATAGCAAAAATAACATGCACACAAATTTCTCAAATGTGAAAACTAAATACGCAGATAAATTCTATGGATTTTTCTACCCCGAAAACATATGTAAAATGCATAGGTTCAAGTGGAAAATATGTCACACTTAATTACGCAAGTTTATGGCATAAACCTATTAGCAAGTTATTTAGCAAATTAAAGGCAAACATCACATTAAACATTTATCATGCATGAAAATGCAATATAATTAATCTACACTTAATCCATACATTTTACATATAGGACATGTTAAAATCCAATGCACGGTTAAATGTTTATGAACATTTTACAATCATGCACTTAGTGCAATTTAAATAATACACTAAGGGGTCAAATCTACAGGCGCAGGATAACTATGCAACACCCTAGGAGATGGACAAGGCCGGAGGGGATCTCACCTCATGGGCCAAGGCCCATGTCGGTCTGGAGTTTGGGCCGACTCGAGGAGGGGCGACAGCTGGGCCTTGGGTGGCCCACAAGGGCGTTGGCGCTCGTCCTGCTATCTCGGGAAGGAGCTCGAGCAGGAGGCCATGGTGGCGGTAGTTAACTACAGTGAAAAACTCCGATGAGGGGAAGGCCGGGGAAGGCCTTGGCGGAGCCATTCCCGGCGGTGGTGGCTCGAGGCTACGCCGGGGAACGGAGATCGGGCGGCAGGGTCCTCCCGGCCATGGGGGCGGAGCTCCTACGGGCATAGAGAGGGAGAAAGATGGTGAGAGGGCGAGGAGGGAGAGAGAGAAGAGAGGAGGAAGAGGGGTGCGAGGGGAGCTTGCCTGGGGTCGCTGGCGAGGCGCTCCGGCGAGGGGCTGACAGGAGGAGCTCGTGCTCCCACGGCAGCGCGCATCGGGAGGTCGGGAGCGGGCAGGCTCGGGCAGCTATGGGGCTCTGTGGTCGGTTGGACATTGTCCAATTTGACCACGGGCATGTCTGGTAGGTGGGGATTTGGGCAATTTTCAGCCCCCGATCTCAGATCTGAGGGCTGAAATGGCTTGGGAGGTGGGATTTCAGGATCTTGAGGGTTTGGGCTAGCAGGTGCGGTTTTCTAGGGGGGTGGCTGCAATTTTACATGGGGGAAACCCTAGAGAGTGAGGGGCTCTCTCCATGGGGTGGTTATATATAGGGTATGGACTAGGGTGGGTTGGAGCTCGTCCGTTTGATCGCGATCCGATGACCAAGAATGGAGGGGCAAGCTAGGTTAGGCTAGTGGGTTGTGTAGTTGGGATAAGTGAGGATGAGAGGGAGGTTTGGGCATGGCACGGAGTTTTTAGAAACCAAAATGCCTGACAAATAACGGATGACAGTGCCACTACGATCAACCGTTCGGGTATTAAACGAGCTCTGATTGCGACGAAACTTGGCAGACAGTCTACCTACAATATAACACTACCGCGTGCCAACTTTTTGATCCAATCCAAGAATATTTTATAAGCACTTTAAAAAAAATATTTTACCGATGCCACGGGCGTGTGCATGTGTGGTTGGTCTCGAAGCGGTCGACAACACGAACTGAGAGAACTGGCAACTACGAACGGATGCAAGTTTTCGAAAATGAGTGATGATGATATGCAGATGATGCGAATGAGGCGATGATAAACGTGGCAACTAGATGAATAACATGACGAGAACAGAAATAAAAGGGGAATCTTCTGGAGCGTCGGTCTCGCGTTGTTACAGTAGTTCCCTGTAAAGAGTACTATTAAAGGTAGACAACTAGGTGTCGAATCACATACATATCATTGCATGTCACACATACGCACGACATGCCCGATATGCATAGATACAACTATGGCATCACAACATAACCATACAACAACACACCATTTATTTAGAGGGCTCATAAGGGCAAACATAGTGTGATATTACAAGCAGGGGTCACATGACCCTACACACAAGTCATACAAGGAACAAGCGGAAGCATAACATGTCTAGGTATAGACATGTAGAAAAGAAGAAGGCTGAGGGAGCATATGTATATGGCTGGGATTCCCAAGCTACTCGGTCAATATGGATCTTATCGTAAGAAACCACTAGCAAGACTGGAGTCTCCTCTGCAAAAACAAAATTAAGCAACAGTTAGTACTGAGTACTCAGCAAGACTTACATCAGGACTAACTACATATGCATTGGTATCGACAAGGGGGTTGTGGGGTTTAATTTAGAAAAATGAGCTTTGACTCAGTGGCTATCCTATACTACGACTATCAGGGTCCCAAACGATGTGTGCAGGGTTCCCAAGCCCACCTGGATAGATGGTACTACGCTTGGTACACCAGGCCATAGTGCCTAGTCTGATCCAAGCCCACACTACTACAAAATAGGTTGTTAGTGGCGCACCTATTTTTGCCATTAATGGCGCACTATAGGTGCGTCACTATCACCACGCCACTAGTAACAAATACTAATGGCACACCTCTGGTGCTCCATTAGTATTGCAGGTAACAGTGGCGCACCTTGTAGTGCGCCATTACTATTGCTACAGGTTCGCCACTGGTAACTTTTTTTTGAATTTTTTTGAATTTTTTTGAATTTGGAAGGCAGGAAAATAGTAGTGGCGCATCGTCTAACCCCCACCGTGCGCCATTGCTATTTTTGAATTTTGAATTTGGATCTGGATCTAGATCATTTTTTGGCTTGTTTTTTTTCTCTTTTGTTTGCTTGTATTTTTTTCAAATTTTGTTCTCGACCTGGATCTGGTACGTTCTTTGCGCCGGGGGAGCTCCACATGTGTCCGGAAGTAGAGGAGGAGGGAGGAGAGACCGTGAGGAGGAGAGCAGGGAGGAGAGACCGTGAGGATCAGGAGAGGAGGGAGGAAGAGGTCACCAGAAAGGAGGAGGTGGACCGTGAGGAGGAGAGGAAGGAGGAGCACCGTGAGGAGGAGAGGAGGGAGGAGGAGGTCGCCAGAGGAGGAGCACCGTGAGGAGGAGAGGAGGGAGGAGGAGGTCGCCGAAGGAGGAGCACCATGAGGAGGAGGTCAGTAGAGGAGGAGCACCGTGAGGAGGAGGAGGTTGCCGAAGAGTTGGAGATGGAGTGGAGGAGAGGAGGAGATGGAGTGGAGGAGAGGAGAAGAAGAATGAAAGGGTAAGTGGTTGGCCGGCCCTTTTAAACTTTTGACCCAACTTAGCAGTGGCGCACCATGCACTGGTGCGCCATTGCTATTTTTTTGAATTTTGAAGGCGGGAAAATAGTAGTGGCGCACTATTCATTGATGCGCCATTGTTAATTTTTTTTATTTTTTTGATTTTTTGCCTCCAGATCTTAAAAGCATCGTAACTTTTTTTCTGTTAGGTTTTTGAGGATTCTAGAAAATCGATAACAGGCATGGCCCGTTGAATTCGGATGTAACTTTTTGAGTACATGATTTTTCATATAAAAACTTTTTCATCGGAGGTTGTATGCAAAAGTTACGGCCATTTTACCGAAACACGACGGCCTTTTGCAAAAATATTCAAAAACACGGCGGCCATCAGAGGTCGTAGCATAGCAGTGGCGCACCTAGGCGTGGTGCGCCATTGCTATGTCTGGTGGGGGGATGTACCAAAAAAATAGCAATGGCAGAAATGGTTTATTTGGCACCTAGTATATATATAACTTCCCAAAACCACACAATATTATTTTAAATGATTATTTTCATATTTTATTTAAAAGCTTTTTCTTAAGGCCAGAAATGGTTTTTCATAGGGAAATTATTTAAATGCTTTATAAATATTTGAGAAAATTTAGGGAAACTCAGTGGACATATATTATCCATATATGAGTTTCAATACATGGGTATGTTCAAAATACTGGATAAAACCCTTCAAAACCATATATGTCTAATTCAAGGTTTTGAAATATTTCTATAAGAAATATACTCAGTTATCCTAGAGAATTATAGTATGTCACATATGATATATGTGGTCATCTTGACAAGTTTAATATCAATCCCAATTGTTTTGGTTCACCAAATTATCCTAAAACCCTATCTGTCGAGATCCAAATTTGAACAACTCTACATTTCCAACTGTCTCCCCTTAGGGTCAAACTTTGTGGTAATGTTATAATCCTCCAATAATACATCCACACCAAGTGGTGCATCAAGGAGAACAAGTTAACTTGCCCAAATCCCCTCAAAACCATTTCTGTTGATTTCAAGAATTTGGTAATATTACATTGCCAAGATTCCTCATTGGGCCCCGAACTTTTAGTGCTTGTTATAGTCCCTAAAATATGTCACCACATCAAGTGGTGCATCACGGGGAATTGATTTGCATAACTAGATCTAAGAAAACCCATTTATGCCCATTTCTAGGGTTGACAACATTTGTGTTGCCAACTTTTCTCAAATGGGCTCAAAACTTGTGATCACTCTTGATTTTACCCATGGTTTTATATTGTTAAAATCCACAAGAAGTGGAGGCCTTCTGCTTTTCCAAAACTCCATCAAACACCTTCTGGTATATTTTAGGATTCAGTATTTTGACCACTTTTACTCTTCCCCTTGGGCTCAAAATTTTACCAGAGCCCTTAGTAGTTCCCTTTACCCCCATTAAACTTGGTATGGCCATAGCTCAATGACTAGCCTGGTAAAACTCTCTTTTTACCCCTCGGGACAACAATTTCTTCTCTCTTTCTCAGTTTTCCTTCTCAACCAAGGAACCCTGGCAGCATCCAATGCATTTTATACCTTGTTTGACGCTCCTAGATTCCCCTAGACGCTAGTGGAGACGCTAGGGCACGCCCTAGAGGCAAATGGCATGCACTGGCATGGCAAAGGGGTGCTCCAAAGAGCACTACAGTGCGCACCCGCACTGTGGCTGCCGCCTAATGGATGCCCTGATAGCCTTGGGTGATGTGGCCATGTCCATCGGGGTCGCCTCGACATCCTCGTCATAGCATCTGGTCGGGCCCCTCCCCTCTATCCTCCTCTCGTGCATGCCCGAAGCTGCCGGCTCGACCAGTGGCCTGCCTCACACGCGCGAGGACCCAACGCTCCCCAGCTCTCCTCTTTCCTTCCCAGGACCAAGACCAAGTCGATGAGATCCTCAAACACGTCACAAGGAACCCTCAAAGCTTCCTGTGGACGACCACAACCCCGCCGGACCTTGGTCCACGGCGAGATCGCCCCTAGGCTATTTAAAGCCACCCCGAGCTCCTCTCAGCTCTTCTCTTGCTACCTCTCTCCCTCAATTGAACCCCTAGACCCCCCTCTCCTTTCCCTTACTCTGCATGCTCGACCCGAACCGGAGCACCGCCGCCGCGGGCCGCTGCCATCCGGATGGCACAAAGCGCCCCCGACCTGCTTTTCTCCTCCCTTAGGACCCCCGAGACCTCAGGGGCTTGACCCCCACTTCAAATCCTTTCCCCCTGTACCAGAGTCATTGGATCCTCCATGGCAACCACCGGTCTCCACCGCGGCCGATGCCTTGCTCAGCTCAGAGCCCCTCGGCGACCATGACCGGAATGGGGAGGACCGCCTCGGCCCCCTGAGCATGCCGAAAGGAAGGGCGGCTCGATTAGTGGCCGGAGTCGCCGGCAATCGCCATCGGGGTTTGCCCCTCTCCATGGTCGTGCGAGAAGGTGCGGGAGGAGAACACCGAACCTGCCAGTGGGGCCCGTCGGTCAGTGGCTAAGGCCGGGCCCCCTATTTTAAGTGGAGGCAGCATCCGTTTTCTACGCCTCTCCGCGACGGAGGCGGATTCCTGGGAATGCGCCTCTAATGTGGCCCTTCGATCCCAAGGCCGAGCAGTTGGGCCGGCCTAGTTCCGGTCGCCTCTATCCCGCGCTTGGTGCGTGGTTGGCCCATTTGGTAAGACCCTTTCCCCTTTTCTTTTCCTTTTTGTTTTCTTTACAGACTAAATCCATAGAAAATTCTTAGTAGCTCCAAATTTAGTGACTCAAAATCCTAGATGTTCCTAAAATCAGTTCCTATCCAAATTTGTGCATTGTACATTTTTCCATAAATCTTTTCTGATAGTTAAAATTCAAATTTGCATTTGAAGCATATAGAACCCCAGTTTGCAAATTCCTAGGGAATTATTAGTAACTCCAAATGGGGTGATTCAAGTTCCTAGATGTATCTAAATTCATGCACTAAGTGGTGAGCATTTTTCCTTACACTTATTCTACCATGTCAATTATTGGGCCATTTATTCATATGTGACCCCCTTTGAAAATCCACGGGAATATCATGCCAACTCCAAATCCAGTGAAAACACTTCCCTCATGTTTCTAAAATCATGCCCTATTTTATGAGTACCCCCACTCATTTTTATGAAAAAAATCCTGTTGACATCTTAAAGGATCATCATTTCCATCATTCCCACAATTCAAAAGCCCCCCTTGACCCACGTCCACCAAAAACCTCCTTCGCTATTTTTCACATGACCAGAGGAGTCCTAGAAAAATAAAACTCCTATTTATAGAGAACTTTTATTTTCTCCTTGTTGTGTTGCTTATTGTAGTTGTCTTCAGCAATGGTAGACGAAGTGCTCGGAGTGGATGAGAAGCAGGTGACGACCTTGAGGATTTTGCAGAGCCAGGCAAGCAGCCCTTTGACCATGATGAGAAACCATTTTTATTGCATGACATATAGCACTTTACCTTCATCATATTTGATCATGTGATGTGGTGTTCCCGTTTCAGTGGAATGCCTCCGGTACTTCTCCATTGACACTTGCATCGTGCATGACCCTACCACTTTATGAGGGTTGTGCGGGTGCGAGTAGTTAGGTTGCTAATAGATGCTATGCAAATGGGATGGAACTTATGCATAGTGATGGCAAGAAAAGAAATGATTTCAAAGACTTTTCGAAAACTTCGTCGGGTGCCAGTAATGCCCGAGGGAGATGATGATGAGATGGGTGACCACTTGAGAAAGAAGTGGTGTGCCGGGACAAGATGAGGATGTGTTTTTGAAAATGGAGGGTTTAAGATTTGTCAACCGTCCCAACCTTACATGCGCAACCACGATACCCCTTATGGGACAGGCTTTGTTGATTACCTTGGCGGGTATTGGCAAGGAGCCCGCATTACTAGTGGCGGGAGTGGTGTGGTCACTCTCGATACGGGGTCGTACCGGTATGTACGATCATGCGCTGTCTTTACAGGCACCGGGCACACCATTGGTCCCCTCATGGATGGTACGGTTAGAGTGAGGCTCGTGTGATGTACATCATGAGGGTTGGGTACCAATTGAGTGGAATCTTTGTTTAGTATCGCTAGGGGAAAGGAATTGTTCAGGTGCTTACCTCGGGTATGTTATATACCGCGAGTCGTGGATGACACGGAAGTTCCCCGTGTCTTGTGGGTAAACTGTGCAACCTCTGTAGAGTGTAAAACTACTCGAATAGCCATGTCCATGGTCAAGGACAGTTGGGTGGTGCTGCTTATGCCACGTCTAGATTTTTTTGCAAACTTGGTGTGTGTGTGGTGACAAAGATCATCCTTGAGTCGGGTCGGTTGACTTGGCATGATGCCTGAACATGAGATGTTCAGACGGTACATGAGACAAGTCTGAGGACTTGGTGTGATGGTTGAACATGAGATGTCCAACCCCCTACGTATGATGATGACTGTGAAGTGTTCTTATGAACACTTGTTTATGATTGATGCATGCTTACTTAAGTTACTTGATCATGTCATTGCACACAAAACTAGCTTTTTGCAAAAACGTACCTATTAGTGCTATGTCATGCATTGTTATTGCCTTGTTCCAAACATGGGTTGCTTGCGAGTACATTCAAAGTACGCATTGGCTTCCCACTAGTTATTTTATTGGCCAGGCATGAAAGATTAGGTTATGTTGAGGATTACCTTGGAGACGGACATGCGAGCTAGGACGCTTCCAAGTTAGAATGCCTGTAGGGTTAGGGCAGATGGCATGGGTTCACGCTATCGTTGACTATTTCCGCTGCAATCATATGAAGACTTGGCCATAAAGGCCATATTTCAGTAAATCAGTATGTAATAGATGTAAGCCTCTTGTTATTCAGTTTCTCTGTGTTCAGTGAGCATTGATATCTGGGATCACTGTGCACGTACATTCGGTAATCACGACTTATGAGTTGGGGTACCCACAACCATACAGTCCGTTGCCCCACCAATAACACTCGGGTGCCTTACCGGCCCTCCCCACCACATTTCACGGATGCCTTACTACGCATCCCACCAAATCTTTCTCTCACGGGCACCCTTGGGGCCAACCCGTCTTTCACAAGTATTTCAGTAACAAGTCATAGAGTTTGTGTGGATATAACATCAAGACGGGAACTGAGGAATCACCCTCAATGGTCCTCGCTCAATGTAACCGTCAAGGTGGACTTTAGAGGAATCACCCTCGAGGGTCCCACACTTGAGAGGTTGCACGACAGAGACATCATCGGGAACGATGAAGGACGAATCACCCTCGATAACCATGACCGACTAGTTGCACCACAGGGCTAGCATCATGAGTACTTCACGAGGTGTCACCCTCGGTACTCGATAGTAGCATTGCAGAGTCGTACAACTAAGGAGACTGCGGTGATGTGAGCGGCCAGGCTGGTCGGTCAGTTGACCGAGTCTTCGAGATGTCGAGTCGTCGGGTCATCGATGAATAAGAAAGGGCAACTGGGACTAAGGGGTAACTGGGGGTTCACTAACCAACCTATACTAAACAGTTGGTATGATTGCAGGAATAGTAGAAGTTCATCAAAAATAGGCTATGCATCAAAATAGGAGCTAACTAATACAGTAGCAAAAATCTAATGTAAGAATAAGAGGGAAAGGAATAGGCGATATTGGAATGCTCAAGGGGGGTTGCTTGCCTTGCCGGTCTGCTGGAAAAGGCTGGTCGTCAGGGGCGTACTCGTACTCGGCAACAGCACCAGTCTCGGAGTCTACCGGTAAGAAGAGGGGGAAGAAACAATAAAAATAAACAAACATGTGCACCATGATGCATGACATGGCAATATGCAAAGCTAGGTGTGCACTAACGCAATACTACACGCATCAGACGGAGCGGGAGAATATCTGACGATATTTCCCGGTCTTTGGATTTATCGGACAGTCCAATCGGAGGGGAAAGTTCCATGTTCATCATTCTAGGAGCATGCTGCGGATGAATGAATGGCATATTTGGATTCGTGGGATTTTTCTGATCAACTTTCATATATAAATTATTTTTATCTAAGCTACGATTTAAAAGATATGAATTTCTAAAGTTTTTATTAATTTCTAGAATTTAAGAAATTATTATTAATTCGAAAAATGTTTTATGATGTCAGCCTGATGCAATGCTGACATCAGCAGTCAACAGGGGTCTGGCCAGGTCAATCCTGACCAGTGGGCCCCACTTGTCATAGACACATTCAAATTCCAAGATTTTAAATTAAGTTAACGGAGTTTAATTAGGGGAGGGCCCCACATGTCAGTGAGACATTTGTGTTAACCTAATTATTTTAATTAATCAAATCTGTTAATTAGGCAGCTGACAGGGGGACCCACCTGTCATACTCACAGGGGCATGGGGTCCCACCAGTCAGTGACTGGTCAACACAGTCAGCCCAGTTGACTGGGTCAACCCAGACAACTGGGGCCAGGGGCCCCACTAGCAGTGACCTAGGGGTGGACCCCAGGTGTGCCACATCGGTGGCCGGTGCCGGAGCATCACCGGTTAGCTCTGGACGAGGCCAAAAATGCTCCACAATGGGCCATTTGGCGTGCGGCCGGGCACGTTCGAAAGTGGGAAGAGCCGCCGATCCATCCCAAGCCTCGGGACGAGCAACGGCAGGCCGTAGCGGGTGCTACGTCACCGGCGGTGTAACACCTCGTTATGCCTGGCGGCATCTAGACTGGCCCCACAGACCAACACTAGTCTTTCCTGCGCACTTTGTCCTCACTCGTCCGCAACCGGGACCAACTTCCCGGTCGGTCACCCATCCTAGAATCACTCCAAGCCAAGCACGCTTAACTTTGGAGTTCTTTTCGAGTGGGCTCCCGGAAAAGAAGGAATTCCTATTAAGCCAGGCTCTCATAGGCTCTCACAGCCGGCGGCAACAGCTTCGAGCGGCGATGGCTACGAGCAAACGGAGGCGAAACCGACCTAGCCAGTGCGCGGGATCGACGCAGGGGACGCCCTAGAGCGCGCCTATAGCACGCACGGGCTGCCAGGGGCACGCACGGCGCGAGCACGTCATCAATGGCGGACAGTAGAGCTCGGCTACGGGGAAAGCTAGCTACGACGGCCTAATTGCAGGGGAAAGAGAAAGAGAGGGAGGCAGAGCTCACTTGGCACCTACAGATGTCCTCAAGTGGGCTCAAGGGAGGCTTGGTGAAGCGAATCGACGGCGGCGAGCTTCGGGTCCCGAGGTTGAAGATGAGGCAGCGATGGCGATGCAGGGCTCCAAAGGCTCGGGTTTGGGTTCGAGGAGGACGAGCTCGTCGTGGCGGGGCTTGTGGACGCGATGACGAGGCGATGGGAGCACGGTGACTGTGCTAATCCGTGGCCATGGCGACGGCGGCGCTCGGGAATGACGGGGGCGAGCGATGGAGAGAGGGAGAAGGATAGGTGAGATTTAACGGGGGCTAGGGTTTGCGGGGGAGGGAGAGAGAGGCCGAGGGGGCCGTTCTTGTCCCCTCGGCGACGGGTTCGTCGGCGACGACCGGTCGACCCCCTGTAGCGACTGCGCTGGTCGCTCCAGGAGGAAGAAGGGGGGTGCGGGCTGGGCCACACTGTGGCCACTTGGGCCCAATGGCACGGGCCTTTTCTTTTCTTTTTCTGTTTCTATTTTCCCTTTTTTTGTTTTATTTTATTTTGGCATCTTTCCATATCACAAAAAATGTGAGACCTGGACCAAATATTATCTTGCAATTTTTCATAGGTCCACAGTAACTTTGGGGCTTATTTGACCCTCTTTGTAGTTTCAATTTGAAATTAATAGCACTTTGAATTACTTTTAGCTTCTGTTATTGATGGTGGGGTCCACACGACATATTTGTTGATCTTGGATTATTTCACAACTTTGGAACATTTTAGTTTTTTTGTTTGAAGGTTTAAATTTGTCACACTGAATCACAAGGCATTTGAATGGAATTTGGGAATTGGAATTGATTTACAACTTGATCATATTCCACATAGCAAAATAATTAGTTGCTGACCATGCCATTACTATAGCTTAATTACAATGACCACTGTAGCATAAATCCAGGGTATCACAATTCTCTCCTACTATCAAGAATTCTCGTCCCAAGAATTAAGAAGTAGATGGAAAGAGAACAGGGTATTCTACACGAAGATGAACTTCGCGTTCCCAAGTGGCTTCATCTTCTGAATAATTTGCCCACTGCACTTTGAAGAACTTGGTAACCTTCTGACGAGTCCGACGTTCGGTTTCATCAAGAATGCGGACTAGTTGTTGTTCATAAGAAAGGTCTTCTTGTAGTTCAAGCATATCATGGTCCACTGCCTTGGATAGGATCCTTGAAGCAGCGACGAAGCTGTGACACATGGAACACATCATGAACCTAAGAAAGGTTCGGCAGTAGTTCCAGTTGATACGCCACTTTTCCATGCCTTTCAAGAACAGTGAAATGCCCAATATAACAAGGAGCTAGCTTGCCCTTGATCCCGAAACGGTGTGTACCTCTCATTGGCGTGACATGAAGATAAGCCTTTTCACCAGGTTGATAGACCATATCTTTGTGATGACGGTCATACTTACTCTTCTGACGAGACTGGGCAGCCTTCAGATTTGCATGAATAATGCAGACTTGATCTTCGGCATGTTGGATATTATCTAGACCGATAAGTGTACGTTCCCCAGTTTCTGACCAATTTAGAGGAGTTCGACACCTACGTCCATATAATACTTAAAAAGGAGCCATCTTTAGACTAGCTTGATACCTATTATTGTAAGAGAACTCAGCATATAGGAGAGATTCCTCCCATTTCTTGCCAAAAGAAATGACACAAGCTCGAAGCATGTCTTCAAGAATCTGATTGACTCTTTCAACTTGTCCCTAGGATTGAGGGTGAAAAGCGGTGCTGAAGGACAAATGAGTTCCCATAGCTTCCTGGAAACTTTCCCAAAATCTTGAAGTGAATAAACTGCCACGGTCTGAACTAATCACCAATGGAATACTGTGGCGTCAAACAACTCTGGACATGTAAAGATCTGCTACCTGACTAGCAGTGTAATAGTTTCCTTGACAGCCAGAAAGTTTGCAACTTTGGACAGCCGGTCAATGACGAGAAGAATAGCATCATTACCCTTCTGCGACCTGGGAAACCTAGTGATGGAGTCCATTTCAACATGATCCCATTTCCATTCCGGAATGGAAATAGGTTGCAGAGTTCCAATAGGCTTCTAATGTTCTGCTTTGATACGACAACAAACGTCGCATTCTTAAACATAGTGAGCAATGTCTTGTTTCATATTTGACCACAAGAACCTTTGTCAGATGTCACGGTACATCTTGGTACTACTCGGATGAATAGACAATGGAGTATCATGAGCTTCTTTCAGTATTCTATTAGGCATATTGAGGTTTTCCCTTTTTGTTGGAATGAATAAACGTTCCTTGAAGTACACGGAAACACCATCAGCAACGGTGAAAGATGAGGGTTTACCTTCCGACAGATAGTATTTAATTCTGTCAACTTCTTCATCATAGCCCCCTTATTTTGATACCGTCCATGAGATCTGGTTCAACAACCAGGTTACTCAAAGAACCCTGGTTAACAACACGAAGTTTCATCTTGCGAAACTCTTCAGGAGGGGGAACGAGAAAACCCTGAGGAACAATACGGAGGTTCAGCTTGCGGAATTCTTCTTGATGAAGGGGGTGAACCTTGTGAACCTGAAGGTGGTTGTAGTAAGACTTGCGACGCAACGCATCAGCCATTACATTAGCCTTGCCAGGTGTATAAGAAATTCCCACGTTGTAATCTGCTATGCGCTCCATCCACCTCTGTTGACGGAGATTCAAATCTGGCTGAGTAGACAAGTACTTCAAACTTTGGTGATCGGTGTAGATCTTGCATCGATTACTAACAAGGTATTGCCGCCACTCTTTCACGGCATGAATCACTGCAGCAAGTTCAAGGTCATGAATGGGGTAGTTCTCTTCATGAGGATGCAACTAACGAGATGCATAAGCAACCACTTTGCGTTCTTGCATTACGACACAACCTATTCCCTGACGCGAAGCATCACATTAAATGAAATAGTCCTTACGAGTATTCGGAGGAGCAAGCACTCAAGCAGACATCAATTTGTCTTTAAGTGCCTGGAAGCTCTCCTAACATTTTTCTGTCCACTCATATTTAACACCTTTGTGAAGCAGATTGGTTAAGGGCTTTGCAATCTTGGAGAAGTTCTCGACAAATCGACGACAATAGATGGTGAGACCAAGAAAACTTCTGACTTGCTTGACATTCTTCGGGGGAGTCCAGTCAAGAAAAGCCTAAAATGGTTCAAGGTTGACCGCAATACCATCCTTGGAGATCACATGACCAAGGTAGGTGACTTCGTCCATCCAGAACTCACACTTGGAATACTTGGAATATAGCTGATGTTCCCGAAGTCTTTCTAGTACAAGATGGAGATGTTTAGCATGTTCTTCTTTATTCTTGGAAAATACTGGAATATCATCCAGATAAACGATGACGAATTTGTCGAGGTAGTCCATGAAGATATAATTCATTAAACAAGAGAAGGTTACTGCAACATTGGTTAAACCGAAAGGCTTGACGGTGTACTCGTACGAACCATAGCGAGTAACAAATGCGGTCTTCAGAATATCCTATTCACGGACACAGATCTGATGGTAGCCCAACCTCAAGTCGAGCTTAGAGAAAATTGAGGCACCAACAAGTTGATCATACAAATCACCGATCCGAGGTAGCGGATATTTGTTCTGAATTGTGGCTTGGTTGATTGGTCAATAATCCTGGACCAGACGGTTTGTCCCATCCTTCTTCTTAACAGAGAGAGAAGATGCGCCCCAAGCAGAGGAACTTGGATGAATGAAACCTAGGCGCAGCAATTGTCAATTTCTTGCTTAAGTTCAAGGAGTTCATCTGGGGGCATCTTATATGGACGCTTGGCTATAGGAGTGGTACCAGGTACCAAGTCGATGACAAACTCGATGTCTATAGTAGGGGGAATCCCTGGGAGTTCTTTCGGAAAAACATCTTGGAAATCCTGGACAACTAGAATGGTTTCAATCCCCTTAAGAGGTGACTCACTTAATGCATTCATGGCATATAGTCGGGCTTCAGCATCTCGAACAAGATGAGCATGGTAGCTGACTATCTCATTAGAAGGATGCAAGAGGTGGACAGTTTTGGTGGCACAAATGACTGAAGCAGTATGTGCTTTCAACCAATCCATCCCGAGAATGAGGTCAATCTTGGAAGACTTCAATATAACAGGGAAACTAGAATTCCAGCCCTTCTATTTCGATGGGGACGTCATGACTAACCATGGAGGTTTGACATTGGCCAGCGGGGGTGTTTACAACTATTGGAACGTTCATCTCCTCGTAATTAATGCCATGCATGGATGCAAAATCTTCAGACATAAAAGAAAGTGATGCTCCTGTATCAAACAATACAGAAGTTGGTACTGAGTTGATGAGAAGGGTACCCATCACAGTAGCAGGCTGTTCTTGAGCTTCATTCAGATCAACATTGTTATCTTGAACATGTCCCTAAGCAGGCCTGGCGTTGTTGTTGCGGGGCTGGTTGGAAGGCAGTGCAAGTTTATTCTGATTCTGCCTGCAGTCTCTAGCACGGTGTCATGGACGACCAGACTTGAAGCATAACACATCCTCAGGACAAGAAGGGGAACAGTAGCTCGTGGTGGTGGAGCTGGGAGTCTCGGCTACCTAGTTGGAGGTGGAGGCACACGAGGTGCAGCATAGGACAACCTCGGAGCAGGAGCAGGTGCATGGTATATGTTGTGGGGAATCCAGATCTTGTGCTTCTGAGTAGATGAGGCCGAAGAATAGCCCATGTCACGGTTGCAATTGTTGTGGTCCTTGTAGTCCTACAGACCTATTTCCACCATAATGGACTTATTCACCAAGGTGGCGAAGTTGTCAAAGTCCTGAACAAGGAGTGCTAGTTTGATATCAGGGTGGAGGCCTTCACAGAACTTCTCCTGCCTACGAGCATCAGTTGCAATGTGTTCTTCAGCATAGCGAGACAAGTCTAGAAACTCCCGCTGATAAGCATCCATAGTTTCATTACCCTGGACGAGATTGCGGAACTCACGCTTCTTCTTGTCCGACATTCCCTAAGGAATATGGCGAGCACGGAATGCAACTTGGAACTCTGGCTAGGTGATGATTGTCCCAACAGGCTGTGAGCACCTGTGAATGTCCCACCATTGAGTAGCGGGGCCCTTCAGAAAGTACGAGTCAAAGGTGACATAGCTAGCCTCTGGGGCGCCTGAAGATTCCAGATCATAAGTGATGTCACAGAGCCAGTCATCTCCGTCAAGTGGCTAAGTTGAGCTGCGGTAGATTGTAGGGTTGAGCCGCATGAAGTCTTGCAGAGTCATTGGGGCTGGCTGTTGATTGATGTTCGGCCTTGGGAACTGGTCCATAAGCCCTTGCATAAACTGGCAATTCAGTTCAAACTGTTGCATCGTACCAGCCATGTATTCAGGCGGCGGTGAGTGGTCCGCCGCAGCATGACCACGACCAGCTGGCCTAACATTTATGTCGAAACAATTAATAGTGGTATTTTAGCATTGGGTATTGCAAAGACAATGAGTTATTTATGAAGTAAATTGCTCCATGAAGGAAGTGCAATAGATACGACATAGTAGTTCGAATTCAACATACATATCCATACGTAGGTCTATTACAAACTATAAGTCTGTTAACACATAGACGATAGGTCCGGCGTGAAATTAACCTAAACAACTAGGCAGCACGCAGGCACGTGGTATAGGGATACAACAACGGACATAGCGAAAATCTACATCAACGTCGGGGACAACGAAACAACCCACGAAACTGTAGATGACCCTAGATGCTGAACCTGGTGGCAGGGTTCTGCATCCCGTGCACACTCTGATGTGTACTCTGCATATTAAGCGGGAGCACAGGTCCACGTGCCAGAACATGACCTCCAACATCAGGCCACTCAAGACCTGGAGGAAACGCAGTCCACGGCGGGTAAATGATGTTCTCTGGATGTATCCTCACGATGACTGTTGGAAACAAATGCGCCAAAGCCTGATAAAGATGATCACGAGTGGCATACAGCTCAACGTTAAGAGCCTTGATAGTGCGATCCAATGCCTCAGTGTACTGAACCAGAACCTGTGGGTCGTAACGACGACTCACGTAAGGGGTGCAGACAACAATATAGGATCGATCGTTACGCTGCCTTGCGAAAGGGGTCAAAACCTCAGCATCGGTGGCAGTATCAACTCCAGCAGGAACATACGGAATGTATCTGTAGGCCGTCTCCTCCAAACAAGAATTCTCTGCATGGAGTCCAACAATAGCAGCATAAGCAACATCCTGTACGGCCATCGCGGTGTGTAGCTCAGTAATGGTGAGGTCCTGTTGATACCAGGTAACCATCATAGGCTCATACTGTTACTGGTTGAACTTGCGGTAGTCCTCGTAAATAGTGTACTCAGGGTAACAACGATATCCCAGCTTCTTCAAGAGGTCGACCAGAATGGTCGGGAACCCAGTCGTATCATGCACGAAGGTCGGGAGAACGATCTGCCTACCGGGACGCATCTGTAACGAGGAGATTTAAGATGTCAGATGACAGTGTCTGCATTATAACTTCAAAGGAAACAATTGTGGACAAAACAAATCTCTGATGGATGTGATCATGAGAACCTAATGTTAGAGTTAGTAAAATCTTTAACCCGAAAGAGAAGAGAGATCAGAGCCCTTAAGCCACACAACAATGTTAGTAAAAGTTTTTCAAGTACTAGACTCAACTTTGGCGAAGGAGTTGGAAAGGGGGCTACCTACAGGCAGTCGGCTCTGATACCAACTTGTGACGCCCCCAATTTCGACCGTACGCTAAACATACATGCAATGCGTACGACCAAGATCAGGGACTCATGAATCAATATCACAACACAATTCTAGACACAAATTAAAGTCATACAGCTTCATATTACAAGCCAGGGGCCTCGAGGGCTTGAATACAAAGCTCGACAAAACATGAGTCAGCGGAAGCAAATAATATCTGAGTTCAAACATAAGTTAAACAAGTTTTGCCTTAAGAAGGCTACCACAAAATAACAACGGATTGAAAGAGGCGAGGCCTCCTGCCTGGGAACCTCCTATACTATTGCTCGTCGGGGGTCGCCTCCACGTAGTAGTTGGCTCCTGCGGTGGTGTAGTAGTCGTCTCCGGCGTACTCCATCGCTGGGGCTCCATCGTTTGAATGTAGAATCGTATTGAGGGGGAAAGAGAAAGCAAAGCAGCGGTGAGTACTCATCCAAAGTACTCGCAAGACTGACATCTGAACTATGCTAAGTATGCATCATTATCAAGGGAAGGGGTCATATCTGGGCTGACTTCAAAAAGCAAGAATAGGGGGGAAGGCCTAGTCCTATCGAAGACTAGCATCTTCAGCATCTTGCAGCATGAGAAGAGAGTAAACTGGTAACTCACATATAGTCATATTATTGTAGCAATTTGATTAAGTAACCACGCCAAGAGATTCTTCCTCGACTCCGTGTGAGGAAGCAATCCCGGAGCCACTTTCACTTAAAGTAAATCACAATTATAGTTGTATAAGGTCAAGGTACAACACCAAGTCATCCTGTTACCGTGGACACGACTATTCGAATAGATAAATTCTTCCCTGTAGGGGTGCACCTCATTTCCAACACGCCTGATCACCTCCGGCCGGACAAACTTTCTGGGGTAATGCCCGGCCTCGGGATCCAAAACATCGTCGCCCAACCTAGGCTCAACGAAGAGGCTAGCCTGTCGGTCTAAATCCTAAGCACGCAGGTTCATGGGCCCACTTGCCCTTGCACTCCTGCACGGTGCGCACGCGGCTAGAAGCAGTCCTAGCACCCCTTATTAACAAGCGCGATGTATTCCAGACCAATCTGGCGCGTGCCACTCCATTGGTCACGTCCGAAGAGCTTCAGCTGATACAACAACGCTGAGTACCCATAAATTCTCTCGCGTGAAGGTTTAGTGTGTAAAGTTAAATGACCAACTCAAATCAAATACCCTACCCATTAGCATTTTATTAGTGCAGGGCAAGCTCAAACCATACAGTCTGTTGCCCCGCCAATAACACTTGGGTGCCTTACCGGTGCACCCCACAACATTTCACGGATGACTTACGGAGCATCCCACCAAATCTTTCTCTCGCGGGTACCCTTGGGGCCGACCCGTCTTTCCGTAGTATTTTGGTAACAACTCATAGAGGCTGTGTGGATATAACATCAAGACGGGAACTGAGGAATCACCATCAATGGTCCCCGCTCAATGTAACCATCAAGGTGGACTTTAGAGGAATCACCGTCGAGGGTCCCACACTTGAGGGGTTACACGTAAGAGATATCATCGGGAACGGTGAAGGAGCAATCACCCTTGATAACCACGACTGACTAGCTGCACTACAGGGCTAGCATCATTAGTACTTCACGAGGTGTCACCCTCGGGACTCGATAGTAGCACTGCAGAGTCGTACAACTGTGAGGGGCCTGGCTGGTTGGTCAGTTGACCGAGCCTTCGAGTCTTCGAGTCGTTGGGTCGTCGATGAAGAAGCAGGGGCAACTAGGACTAAGGGGTCATTGGGGGATCACTAACCAACGTATACTAAACATTTGGTATGATTGCAGGAATGGTAGCAGTTCATCAAAAATAGGCTATGCATCAGAATAGGAGCTAACTAATACAGTAGCAAAAATCTAATGCAAGAATAATAGGGAAAGGAATAGGCGATATCGGAATGCTCAAGGGGGGTTGCTTGCCTTGTTGCTCTGCTGCAAAAGGTTGGTCGTCAGGGGCGTAGTCATACTCAGCAGCATCGTTAGTCTTGGGGTCTATCGGTAAGAAGAGGGGGAAGAAACAATAAATATAAAGCAAATAGGTGCACCACGATGCATGACATGGCAATATGCAGAGCTAGGTATGCACTAGCGCAATTCTACACGCATCAGACGGAGCGGGAGAATATCTGACGATATTTCCCGGGTCTTTGGATTTATCGGACAGTAGAATCGAAGGGGAAAGTTCCATGTTCATCATGCTAGTAGCATGTGACAGATGAATGAATGGCATATTTGGATTCGTGGGATTTTTCTGATCAACTTTCATATATAAATTAGGGGCAGGCGATGAAGAGAGGGAGAAGGGCAGGGGCGGGCGATGGAGAGAGGGAGAAGGGCAGGTGAGATCTAGCAGGGGCTAGGGTTTGCGGGGGAGGGAGAGAGAGGCCGGGGCAGCGTTCTTATCCCCTCGGCGACGGGGTTCATCGGTGATGGCTGTTGACGCCCTATAGTGACCGCGCTGGTCGCTATAGAAGGAAGAAGGGGGGTGTGGGCTGGGCCGCACTATGGCCACTTGGGCCCAGTGGCACGGGCCTTTTCTTTTCTTTTCTTTTCCTTTCTTTTTCTGTTTCTGTTTTTCCTTTTTTTGTTTTATTTTATTTTGGCATCTTTCCATATCACCAAAAATGTGAGACCTGTACCAAATATTAACTTGCAATTTTTCATAGGTCCACGGTAACTTTGGGGATTATTTGAAATTGTTTGTATTTTTAATTCAAATTTAATAGCACTTTGAATTACTTTTAGCTTCTGTTATTGATGGTGGGGTCCACACCACATGTTTGTTGATGTCGTCTTCCCCGACATTATTTATCTTCGATTATTTCACAACTTTGGAACATTTTAGTTTTGTTGTTTCAAGGTTTAAATTTGTCAGATTGAATGACCAGACATTTGAATGGAATTTGGGAATTGGAATATATTTACAACTTGATCATATTCCACTTAGCAAAATAATTAGTTGCTCACCATGCCATTACTGTAGCTTAATTACAATGACCACTGTAGCATAAATCCAGGGTGTCACATGGATACAACTTAATGAAGTCACAGATGGTCACTGCCCAAGCACAATGATGTGCGATATTTTCCTAAATACGTGCCAGCAAGGGATTTGACTCATGCTTGTCCTTCTCAATATCTAGCATGAACTGTGCCAACGAAGGTGAATCTGGCTAAACTTCATCATCTCTAGTTCCACGTCTCTGGCCCTTCTTGCGACCAACGGCAACTTGGGTACTGCGAGACATCCTGAGGATGAGAAACTAGGATTAGACAAGGCGATATACCAGATAGATAGGAAGGAATGCAAAATCATTTGATCTTCATAAACATCCTAGGAAGAATTGGACAGCATAACAGCTATGAATGCTCAGAAATGAGACATCCTGCAAAAGATTTAGGTGCCACGACACCTTAACATGACAATCTCAATATTCTGATTGAGCTAACAAGCAACACACATAACACCTAGGACTGGAATGCAACTCAGATTAACCATTCCTATAAGTCTACGGAATAGTAACTTGACATCCTGGTAGGTAGGTAAGAATCCTAGTTCTTAATCCCTGTAGAAAAGGAGAGGGTGGCTCAGAATCAGAATAACATGGGGAAAGGATTAAAAAGAGCCTTCCATTCCCTTCCACAATCAATTCCCATATATAACTAAAGAGTTCCTAGACTCAACATCGACTAGTTTGGCTTGATAATCCTACAGCCAGTCAGCTCTGATACCAACGTTGTCGGGACCCCGATCCTGAGCCATAAGAATCCAGCCTGTAACACATCACATAATTTGGCATCCTCACGCACGATTATCTCCACAACTGCCACCTTACCTGGGCAGGGACCGTTTGCTTCTTTTGGCACATGTATGTGAATATGTCGCTAGCATTCAAATGTCAAAGAACCGGGGTCGACATAACTAGTCGTAGAACCCAAGTGGCACATCCGTACAGGGACATGCATACGTAACCCAGCAATGTAGGTGTCAGCCTCTAGCATGTGTAGACGACTCGTAGCATGCTACAGGGACTCCATTACACTGTGAGACATTTCCCCGAAGGGACAGACACAACAGCAAAGATGGATACATTCTGATCAATCAATGTGTCCTAAGCAGTAGCAACCTACCAAGGCTCGATGGAAGCACAAAGAGGCAGTTCCCTGTAAAGAGTACTACTAAAGGCACATATCGTTGCATGTCACATGTACGGATGACACACCCAATATGCATAGATACAACTATGGCATCACAACATAACCATACAACAACACAACATTTATTTATAAGGCTCATAAGAGCCAACATAGTGTGATATTACAAGCAGGGGTGACATGACCCAATACACAAGTCATACAAGCAACAAGCGGAAGCATAACATGTATGGGTATAGACATCTAGAAAAGAATAAGGCTGAGGGAGCATGTCTATCTACAAGACTCTCCATAGAAACCAGACCTCTGGCTGGGATTCCCAAGCTACACGGTCAAAACCGATCTTATCGTAGAAACCACTAGTGAGACTAGAATCTCCTCTGCAAAAACATAATTAAGCAATAGTGATTACTGAGTACTCAGCAAGACTTACATCAGAACTAACTACATATGGCTCGGTATCAACAAGGGGGTTGTGGGGTTTAATGCAGCAAGCCAGTTTTGACTCAGTGGCTATCCTGTACTATGACTATTGGTACTTTGAAAAGTTTTGTGAAGCGTACACGATTCCACTAACACCACGACAATACACTACCATGGATCCGCTCCCATCTTCCTACGAGAGTGCCATCCATGGTACTCACACTTGTCTTTAAGCTTTTGTGAGTAACCATTTAAGTTGTCTACAAACCATATAAGTCTCCAAGTAGTCCATATCCGCGCACTCGGCTATTCGAATAGATGATTACCCTGCAGGGGTGTACTTCGTCACACACGCTCCCGCCACTTACCACCATTTGCACGTAAAAGGCACCTCGACAACCTTCAAGTGGAAGCCTAGAAAGGGAGTCGGCCACGACCATTAACCACACAAGACTCTAGCCTAGGTTTATCACCTATTTGAGACTGAACCCGCAACGGAAGTCTGGCCGTGGTTTCCATCACAGTCCCAAATGATGTGTGCAGGTTTCCCAAGCCCACCTCGACGGATGGTACTATGCTTCGTACACCGGGCCACAGAGCCTAGTTCGACGCAAGCCCACGTGTACAGGGTGGCACTCAGTAGACTACTAGCACGACCTACAAACACCAGAAACTAGTTGCAACTCCTAGACAGAGATCAGGTCGATTAATAAGTCGAGAGGGTCCATTGGTTTGGGGCCGTATGCACGATAGTTCTAGTCTTGGATAACATATACATGACTCGGTTCTTAAGGATGGTCCCAATGAGACAACCCACCATGGACTCCTACATGGCCTCTCATTGCTACCTTTACCAAACCGGGTTCACCACTTAACTCTCATCATCAGAACACAACCAGTTTACTCCGCTCCATCACCTAGATGAATCAGACTTGACACAACTCTAAGCATAGCAAGCATAGCAGGTAAGGACATAACATGGCTCAAGCATCTACCAGGTATGCTTGGTTGCTTGGTTCAACTATTTACTGTGACAATGACAGGTCATGCAGAGGAATGGGTTCAACTACCAGAACAGGTAAAAGTTTTAACGTTTTGTCCTAATACAATAAGTGAGAGCAAGAATGAGAGAGTGAGATTGTATCGGAGATGTTCAACGGGGTTGCTTTCCTGATAAAGTGATCACACGTTACTGCTCCTCAGATGGATACTCGACCGTAACCTCCGAAACAGTGCCTAACATGAAGAACAACCATCGAAGGGGGAACAAATCAATACACATCAAATGCAACAATATGATGCATGAATATGACATGGCAATATGATGTGGTTTGGTCTAATGCATCTAGCAACATTTTTAGATGAAGTAGGTTTGAACTCAAGGTTCAAAATCAACTTCATGTATGGAGTTCCATAATGCATTTGAACTAAAATGTCCAAGTTCACCCATTTAGGTTTCTCCAATATGCTTGGAAATGCTATAGATAGATTCATTGGATTTTTCTGATCAATTTTCATATATAAATTTTTTTCATCTGACTTACAGATTAATTTATATGAATTTTAAAAGTTTTAGCAATTTCTGGAATTATTTAAAGCTATAAATGCAATTATTGCATCAGCCATGTGTCAGCATGACTTCAGCCTGGTCAACTGACCGTTATGGATCAAACCTGACTTGTGGGACCCACTGGTCAGTGACACAATCGCTAAGCAGGGTCAAATCCCACGCAGACTGGGGTTTGACCCGCTTGCGTGGCCCATTGTTAGTGGCTGCAGGGCTAACTAACAGCGGGGGTTAGCATTAATGACCCCGCCACGTTAGCACCGGTCGGACTATGGTCGGCGCCAACCATCCCGACGACGTAGGCTCGCCGGAGTTGTGCCTCCGACCACCATTTGGTGTGCGGAGCGACTCTATCGGGAGCGGGGAGCGATCCACATCCAGCCCAGTAGGAGGGACGGCGCGGGACGACCCGTAGCATTGCCGGCGATGATGTCTATGTTGACCGGGGCTCGGGACAGCACGGCCTCGAGGCCAGGGGGTATAGGAGGAGGAAATCGAGGCGGCTCCAGGCTCCTACGAGCGCCCTGAGCATGTAGCCGTGCTCAGGCACGGGCCAGGGCTGCTATGGCCATGGGCACGCCATGGCCGGCGGCCAGCTACTCTCGGCTCCGGTGGCTGGCAGAGCTAGACGAAGGGAAACACGAAGGGGCTAGGGAGAGGGACCAGGAGCTCACGAGGATCACGTCTGGATGGTCAGCAAGCTCGGGGACGCTTCGAGGACGACGAATCGACGATGACGATGACGGTGCTGAAGGTTGAAGATGACGAAGCTGGTGGTGATGGAGGGCATCCGGGCTTCTGCGGCTAGGTTGGGAGGACGGTGAGTACACGGCGGACCTTTTGGGGGGCTCAGAAGGGCACGGGAAGCGGTGAGCTAGGCTAGCGACGGCGACGAGCTTCGGTTCATGGCGGCAATGGCGACAAAGTGAGGGGAAAGGGGATAGAGCGGCGAATGGACGGTGATGGCTCCGTGGCGCTTCAAGGGGCCTCCAAAGGGAGGAAGGCGAGCAGGAGGTTGTCAGGGCATCGCTGGCACTGTGCCATGCACCCGCCTCTCCTCCTGGCAGGAGGTGGAAGAAGAACCCCTGCCCCTGGTGAGCTGGGCTAGGCCACTTCCCCCCTGGGCCAGGTGTCACATCCCTAGCTATAACATGCATTAGAATCCATGCTTGTGATTGCATCATGTTTAATTTATTTTTAAACTTGAAATGGGGATGATCAAAACCCTAGCACAATTTGAATCCAAATAGGCTCAACCAAAATATTTTTCAATGATCCAAAGTGGCTCTGAAAAATGTTCATCTTCTCTGGAATAATGTGGCAACATAAACCATGGGTGGTGCATATTTTACAAATGTAATTTTGGATATTGAATTAAATCAATAATTATTCAGATTGTGGATTTTAAATGCTATAAATAATTTTATAGCTCCAATAAATTTGAAATTTGGCCAGGGCCTTTGGAATATTTCCTTTAGTGCCGAGAAAAAGTTTCGTATTTTTATTAAATATTTTAGTGCCTAAAATAAAAGAAATGAAATACTAGAAAATAGAATAAAAGAACAAAATTAAAAAAAGGGGGGCAAACCTCCTAAGGCCCCGGAGGAGGATGGCCTAGCGTCCCAGCTGCCAGCCACCCCCAACCTCCCGCTAGGAGGATTGGGGCATGTGGCTGGGGTGCGCCACACACGCCGGCCAGCTCCTGCCTGGCTGCTTGCCTCTAGAGGCCGGTGAGCGTGCCAGCACGACCCTCTCGTCGTGGCCTTCTTCCCCTCTCTCCCTGCCTCTCTCCCTCTCTCTCGCTCTCCTCCTCTCCTCTGGTCTCTCCCGTCACCGGACCGAAGCCGCCGTCGATTCGCCGCCCCTAGTGCCTCCCCGAGCCCGTCGAGCTATCGTCTGATGTGCTGTGAGCTTCTCCGTCCATCCCCCACTATTTTCCTTGCTGTCTAGCCACCATGGTTGTCGAGCTCACAGCTCCCGAGCTCCTTCGCTTGCTGCAGTAGCTCCGCCACATTCGCCACGCTGCCAGGAAGCCATAGCCGCCCCTAGCTCCTCTGTCCGCAGCCCTAGCCCCGACCCCGTGCTGACCCGAGCCCCAACCGCCGTAGTCTTCGTCGCCGGCAATGCTACGGGCCTCGCCGCACCATCCCATCGGCTGGGATGGATGCGGCTCGCTCGCCACGTCGGATAGCGCTGCCCCGCGTGCCAAATGGTGGCTGGGAGTGCGATTCGGGCGAGCCTTCGCCTTCCATTTGATCGCCGCCGGCCAAACTCTGGCGGGAACAACGTGGCAGCCATTAGCGCTAACCCCACGGCTAATTAACCCCAACAGTCATTGACAGTGGGCCCCGCAAGCGGGTCAAACCCTAGTCAGCGCGGGATTTGACCTTGCTTAGCGGTGGGTCACTGACCAGTGGGTCCTGCTGGTCAGTTTGACCTGGACCAGTCATTTGACCAGGCTGACATCACAGTGATGTCAGGCTGACGCAATATTTCATTTCTATATTTTTAAATAAATTCCAACAAATGCTAAAACTTAGAAAATTCATATAAATTAATCGGTAAGTCAGATGAAAATAATTTATATATGAAAATTGATCAAAAAATTCAATGAATCCATCTATACCATTTTCATGCATGTTAGAGCAACCTAAATAGATGAACTTGGACATTTTAGTTCAAATGCATTATGGAACTCCATATATGAAGTTGATTTTGAACGTTGAGTTCAACCCTACTTCATTTAAATTCGTTGCTAGATGCATCAACTCAAGCTCATCATATTGCCATGTCATATTCATGCATCATATTTTTGCAGTTTATGTGTATTGATTTGTTCCCCTTCGATGGTTATTCTTCGTGTTAGGCACTATTCTAGAGTATACGGTCGAGTATCCATCTGAGGAGCAGTAACGTGTGATCGTCTTACCGGGCAAGAAACTCCCCTTGAACATAGCCAATACAATCCCTCTCTCTCGATCTTGCTCTCACTCATTGCACTAGGACGAAACATTTCAACTTCTACATGTTTCGATAGTTGAACCCATTCCTCTACATGACCTGTCATTGTCACAGTAAATAGCTATACCATGCAACCTAGAATACCTAGTAGATGCTTGATCCATGTTGTGCCTTTAACCTGCTATGCTTTTAATGTTTAGAGTTGTGTCAGGTCTAATTCATCTAGGTGATGAACTAGAGTGAACTGAAATTGCTATGATGATGAGAGTTAAGTTGTGAACTCGATTTGGTAAAGGTAGCAATGAGATGCCATGTAGGAGTACATGGCAGGTGGTCTCATTGGGACCGTCCTTAATAACTGAGTCATGTGTATGTTGTCCAAGACTAGCTACTACCGCACATTGGGATCCTTAATTGACTCTCTCGACTTATTAATCGACTTGATCTCTGTCTAGGAGTTGCAACTAGTTTCTGGTGTTTGTAGGATATGCTAGTAGTCTATAGAGTGGCACCCCATACAGGTGGGCTTGGGAAAGACTAGGCATTGTGGCCTGGTGTACCAAGTGCAGTACCATCCGTTGAGGTGGGATTGGGAACCCTGTACACATCGTTTGGGGCCGTTGAGGAAACTTCGGCCAGACTTCCTTGTGGGTTCAGTCTCAAATAGGCAATAAACCTGGACTAGAGTCTTGTGTGGTTAGTCAGGTCGTGGCCGACTCCCTCGCCGGGCTTCCTCTTGAAGGTTGTCGAGGTGCCTTTTTACGAGCACATGGCGGTAAGTGGCGGTAGCATGTGTGAAGAAGTACACCCCTGTAGGGTAATCAATCTATCCGAATAGCCGCGTCCGCGGATATGGACTACTTGGATACTTATATAGTTCATGGACAATTTAAAGAGTTACTCATAAAAGCTTCAAGACAAGTGTGAGTACAGTGGATGGCACTCTCGTGGGAAGATGGGAGCGGATCCATGGTGGTGTATTGTTGTGGTGTTAGTGGACTAGTGTACGCTTCACAAAAAAAATCAAAGTTATGAAAGTCGTAGTATAGGATAGCCACCGAGTCAAAGCTGGCTTGCTGCATTAAACCCCAGAACTCCCTTGTTGATACCGATGCATATGTAGTTAGTTCTGATGTAAGTCTTGGTGAGTACTCAGTACTCACTGTTGCTAAATTATGTTTTTTTGCAGAGGAGACTCCAGTCTCGCTATTGATTTCTACGATAAGATCGATGTTGTCCATTTAGCTTCGGAATCCCAGCCAGAGGTCTAGTTCCCATGGAGGGCCTTGTACATAGACAAGCTTCCTCAACCTTCTTCTTTTCTAGATGTCTGTAACCAGACATGTTAACCTTCCGCTTGTTGTTTGTACGATTTGTGTGTTGGGTCATGTGACCCCTTCTTGTAATATCACACTATGTTGGCTCTTATGAGCCTTCTAAATAAATGTTGTGTTGTGATGCCATAGTTATATGTATGCATATCAGTCATGTCGTGCGTACGTGTGATGTGCAATGATATGTATGGGATTCGACACCTAGTTGTGTGCCTTTAGTAGTACTCTTTACAGGGAACTGCCTCTCTGTGCTTCCACCGAGTCTTGGTAGCTTGCTACTACTCCGGACACATTGATTGACTGACATGTATCCCTCTTTGTCACTATGTCTGTCCCTTCGGGGAAATGTCTCGCAGTGTAATAGGGTCCCCATAACCTGCTACAACTCGTCTACGTGGAGTGATGATATTTATGTCCCACGGCGTAATGGAGTCCTTGTAGCTTGCTATGACTCGTCTACACATGCTAGAGGCCGACACATGCATTGCTGGGTTATGTATGCCTGTTCCTATACGGATGTGCCACTTGGGTTCTACGACTAGTCATGTCGACCCGGGTTCTTTGATGTTTGAATGCTAGCGACATATTCACATACGTGAGCCAAAAGACGCAAACGGTCCCGGCCAGGTAAGGTGGCAGCCGTGGAGTTAACCGTGCGTGAGGCCGCAAAGTGATGTGATGTGTTACATGCTAGGTTCTTATGGGTTAAAATCAGGGTAACAACACCAGGTAAGGTTCTTTCCCCTTTTTTATTTTTGTTATGTTTTCCTATTTTTGTAGTTTGTTTCTAATTGAGTAAAAATACTAAATCATTTTCGAAACATATGAAACTTTTTCTGGGCACTAATAGAAATATTCCAAAGGCCCTCGCCAAGTTTCATATTTATTGGAGCTATAACTTCATTTATAGTATTTATAACTCCAATTCAAATACATATTGATTTAATTCAATAAACAAAAATGACATAGTAAAATAGGCATCACCCTTGGTTTATGTTGCCACATTATGCTAGAGAAGATGAATATTTTACAGAGCCACTTTGGGTCATTGAAAAATATTTTGGTTGATCATCCCCGTTTCAAGTTTGAAAAAAACTTTAAACATGATATAAAGTCAAACATGAACCTTAGTGCATGCCAAACCTAGGAATGTGACAGGCAAGCTCAAGAAGGTGGGGGTCATCCGGGAGGTCCGCTACCTTGATTGGGTGGCAAACCCGGTGGTCGTCCCGAAGAAGTGTGGGAAGGAGCGTATGTTCGTCGACTTCATGAGCCTCAATAAGGCTTGCCCTCAGGACCTGTTCCCGCTGCCGCACATCGACCAGATCGTGGACTCCACCATGGAGTGAGACCTCCTATGCTTCCTAGACGCCTTCTCGGGTTACCACGAGATCAAGATGGTGGTAGAGGACGTCGAGAAGATGGCCTTCCTTACTTCATGTGGGGTTTCCTGCTACACGTGGATACCCTTCAGGCTGCGGAATGTCGGGGCGACCTTCCAGTGACTGACTTACATCGCCTTGGGGCCGCAGCTCGGGAGAAGTGCGGAAGCCTACGTCGACGACATCGTGGTCAAGTCCAGGGTGTCCAAGACCCTGGTCGAAGATTTGGAGGAGATATTCTTCATCTTGATGGAAGTGAACTTGAAGCTCAACCCTGAGAAATGCGTCTTCGCGGTTCCCTCGGGCAAACTGCTTGGTTTCCTTTTGTCGCATCGGGGAATCGAGGCGAATCTAGAGAAGCTCGAGGCCATCTGCAAGATGAGCCCGCCCTAGACCCTTAAGGAAATGCAGAATCTAGCAGGATGTGTAACCTCCTTGGGACGTTTCATCTCCAAGCTTGGCAAGCGGGCCTCGCCGTTCTTCAAGATCTTGAAGAGGAAGGGCCCTTTCGAATGGACCCCTGAGGCGGATGCGGCCTTTGAAGAACTCAAGAGATACCTCATGAGCCCACCGGTGATGGTAGAGCCTCGTCCTCCGGAACCCTTGCTGCTGTACCCGGCTGCCACCACCCATTCCGCCAGTGCTGCATTGGTGGTACTCAGGGAGGAACAGCTCGTCACCCGCACCAAGATGTCAAGCAATGGTAGGTCCCCAACCACGGGTCTAGGGGGCTCGCGGGATCCCCAGGCGCCTGTTTGCCCCCAAGACAAAGCACCGGAGCTTTAACCTATTTCGGTGGTCCCTGAAGCACCCTGCCCTCCTGAGCCCCAAGCTGCTCCAATCGCCCAGAGGCACTCTACCCTACCGAGGCCCAGGCCGCTTTGACGGTCTTAGAAGCACTCAGTCATCATGAGGCTCCCCCTGCACTGGTGGCCCCTGGGGATCCCGAGCATCCTGAGCCCGCAACGGGGCAGGATGCCATGGAGGGCCTTACCCTTGTCGAGCACCCAGTATATTACGTCAGCACAGTGTTGCGGGACACACGCTCGTGCTACCCCATGCAGCAGAAGCTCCTCCTAGATCTCCTCACAGCTTGGAGGAAACCGCACCACTACTTCTAGGGGCATCCCATCAAGGTCATCTCTACTTACCCATTGGAGAAAATCCTGCATAACCCAAACGCGGCAGGAAGATTCATCGAATGGAAAATTGAACTACATGCCTTCAACATCGAGTTCAGCATGACCAGGGTCATCAAAGGGGAAGCCCTAGAGGATTTTGTGGCAGAATGGATAGACGCCCCGCATAGGGAGCTTGACGGGAGCCAGTCCCTCGTCCCTGGTGACGAGGCACCAAAAGGATGGATCCTGCATTTCTACGGAGCCCTCATGCGAAAGAGGGCTTGAGCTGGGGCCATGCTCACTTCCCCGATGGGAGACAAGCTCAGCTATGCTGTGTGGCTCTGCTTCCAGCATGGGGAGAAGGTCTCCAAAAACATCACGGAGTACGACGGCCTCATCGCCGGCCTCAAGGTTGGCAATGATTCTAGGGATTTGGCGCCTCACCGTCATGGCCGACTCCCAGCTCCTCATCAACTTATCCAACAAGGAATACAAGCCCAAGGACGAGCACATGGGGGCACACCTGGAAGAGGTACGTAAGACTAAAAAAAGTTTTCAGGCCTTGGAGTTGCAGCACATCCCGCGCAGCGCGAACAAGGAAGCTGACGATATCGCCAAGAGGGCCTCGCGCCATGAGCCCCAAGAGCCAAGCGTCTTCGAGGAGCGGCTCTTCAAGCCCTCCGCGGCACCGATCTGGGGCCACAAGGAGACGAGCTCCTGCTGCACCGACCTCGGGGACTCCGGACTATGGCCAGGCCTCAGGAGCCAGACTGCTCCTGGCCCTAGAGCCTCTGGACGACAGCTAGATGCAGGAGCTGATGGCGTATCTCCTTCACGACACGTTGCTGGAGAAAGAGGAAGACGCAGAACGTGTGGCCCAGCAGGCCACGGCCTACTACCTCCAAGATGGCAACTTGTACCCCAGGCGCCCTAACGATGTCATGATGTGCTGGATCTCCAAGGAGCAGGGGCACGAGCTTCTGGCCGACATCCACGGATGAGACTCCGGGAATCACTCCTCTTCGCGCATGCTTGCAGGGAAGGCGTTTCGATCGGACTTCTACTGGACCTCAGCGCTTGATGATGCCAACAAGCTAGTACGGTTTTGCGAGACCTGCTAGTTTCATGCCAAGCAGATTCACCAACCCACGCAGGGCCTCCAGACCATCCCTCTCTCCTGTCCCTTTGCGGTTCAAGGGCTGGACATTCTAGGGCCCTTCCTGCGAGCAGTGGACGGGTACCGCTACCTCTACGGCACCATCGACAGGTTCACCAAATGGGCGAAGGTGGAGCCCGTCCGCACCATCCCGTCCAGGTCGGCTGTCAAATTCATCAAGGCCCTCGTGAGCCACTTCGGCGTCCCCAACCGCGTCATCACCGACAACGGTTCACAATTCAAAATTAACCTCTTCAAGACTAATTGTTTTAACCTTGGTACTTAGATATGCTACACTTCGGTGATCCACCCACGGAGCAACGGTCAGTCAAAGCGTGCCAATGCGGAGGTTCTATGGGGCCTCCAGGCAAGGAGCTTCAAGAAGAAGCTTCAAGCTTGCGGCAAGAGTTGGGTCGATGAGCTTTAGTCTGTGTGGTGGTCCATCCGCACCACCACGACAAAGCCCACCGAAGAGACCCTATTCTTCCTCGTCTATGGAGCTGAGGCAGTCCTCCCCCCACGAGATCAAGCACCAATCCTCGCGGGTCTTGACATTCGACGAGGAGCGTCAGAATGCCGAGCGGGGAACATACCTAGTGCTTGGAGAGGAGGCGTGTCGTCAGGCCTTGCTCCGAGTTGCACGGTATCAACAAGCACTATGGTGCTACCACTGCTGCAACATTCTCTCTAGGACCCTCAAAGCCGGAGACCACATACTGAGGCCGGTCCTCTCCAGGGACGGCTTGCATAAGCTCTCGCCCATGTGGGAGGGCCCATTCATGGTTGCTCATGTCTCCAGGCCTAGTGCCGTGTGCCTGGACTCTCAGGATGGGGTTCCCATCTAGAATGCCAGGAACATCCAGCACCTCCGGATCTTCTACTCATGACAATCTCACGTAATAATGAGCGGCTATATACGCCCAGAGCCCCCCAAGAATGCGGAGGGGTTCCTCCCACGCAATGTGGCATCCACAGCCCACAGCTAGCAGAGAAGACAACACTACCCATCAACGGCTATGCCCATGCAACATGGATGCCCTACGCTCAGCGTTGGAGGAAGACAAAGGCCAATCTAAGTGTCATACACGCCCGTTATTTGCGTTTATCTTCTTTGGATTTGCCAACCTTTATGAAATCAAACCCGAGTCTTTTCCAAATCACGTTTTCGTCAAAAAGGTGAAAGATTTGTTTTCATTGTCATCTCTTATGTCGCTTTATCTTTCTCCAAGTAAAGCATTCACCTACTCCCCTCCCCCTCTTACCCCGCGAGCGGGGGATGGGGGGCACGGTGCTTACACCTCGCCAAGGCCTTGGCGCCCGGACCCTCGCATGGTACTCACGGGTGGGTTAGTAAGTGCATGTCGCCTGATACTTGCCCAAAGGCCCGATGCGCAATCTTGGAAAGGAAATAAACTTTTTTCTTCAGACAGCTTGATCGTCTAAGACGGCTCCTAAGCATCGCGCCTCAGGAGCCTTACCGGTCATAAGGCCACTCGATCCTCCTGGTGTCGCCCTTGGTTTCTGGTCGGCATCAGGAGTGTAGGGGCCCCGCCCCGCGAAGTGCGTCCTTGGTTTCCGGTCATACCTAGCGGAAGTGGGGAAATGCACGGGACTACGGCCTGTCGACGTAGGGCTACTTGAACTACAACTAGAAGCCTCAAGAAGCCTTTGGAAGCTAAGCCTTCTCGGAGCAGGAATCAAAATTCGCGGGGGCCGCTTGAGCATCTAAGGGGGCTTTGAGCCTCGCACCTCAGGAGCCTTACTGCTCATAAAGCAACTTGATCCTCCTGGTGTCATCCTTCATTTCCGATCGGCATCAGGGGGTCGGGGCCCCGCCTCATGGGTAACGTCCATGCACGGGACTGGGACTTGCCGATGTAGAGCTGCTTGAGTGTCAAAGGGGGCTCCTAAGCATCAGGACTTAGGATCCTTACCGATCATAAGGCCTCTCGACCCCCTGGTGTCGTCCTTGGTTTCCGGTCGACATCAGGGGTGTCGGGGCCCTCATCTCAACCGCAAGAAGAAGAAGCCAGCCAAACGAACGGGCCCTCCAAGCGCCACAGCCGTGCATCCACACAACGAAAGCTTGCCGCGGGCCTGCCGAGCTAAGTATCCTAACCGCGACCGGAAGGCAACTCCAATTGATAGAATGTAAAAGGCACTGATAAAAAGGGACAGGCACTCAAGTGCGTTACATGCCCAGAGGGCCTCCCTCGTTTCTTGATTTGCAGGATACATGAGAAGAGGAGGAGAAACAAAGTGAAAAGCCGCACGGGGGCTGCTGCTTCGGGAACCCCGATGCCTACGCTCCAGCACTCACTCGGTGTCCTCCTCTTCCTTGAAGGCCCCATAGAAGCGCGCCTGGGCGGACGCCCTCAGACTAGGAGAGCGGCGTCGCGACTGCTGGCTACCACCTAAGACCCGGGTACTCCGGCGTGGCAGCATGTCGTAGCTGTTATCATTGCTGCCGCTCGAACTCCCTCAGAATGGGGTGTCGCTACTGCTGTAGACGCGACACCCGTCATTAAGGGCAAGCTCACCTCCAGGATCACCGCGGCCGACGTCTTCCGAGCAGCACCCCAGGCGCTCGCCCTCTCCCCTGAAGAACTTGACGAACATCGTCGCCTCGCTGTCATACTTGAAGTCGAAGTTGCGCCTTCCCTTCAGGCCGTGGGCACGGGTGAACGCTTGCCACCCGCGGTTCGGGTACTCATAGCCTTCGGCGGTGACCTCGACCTCCACCCAGGACGCCCCGTTGCAGCAGTCATCGGCCTGTAGCCATAGGCCATCAGGAGATACGTCCCCAACGTATCTATAATTTTTTATTGCTCCATGCTACTATATTATCTGTTTTGGATGTTTTATATGCAATAATATGCTATTTTATATTATTTTGGGGACTAACCTATTAAGCTAGAGCCTAGTGCAGTTTATGTTTTTTCCTTTTCTTGAGTATTGCGGATAAGGAATATTAAACGGAGTCCAAACGGATTAAAATCTTTGGAATAATTTTTCTTGGACTAGAAGCAACCCAGGAGACTTGGATATAAAGTCAGGAGAGCCGCCATGTGGCCACAAGCCACAGGGGCGCCCCCCCGGCGGGGGGGGGGGGGGGGGGGGGTAGGGCGTGCCCCTTGGCTTGTGGGCCCATGATAGCTCTCCTACCCTATTTCTCGGCCTATAAATTCAGAAATAATACCTGTATACCAAAACGAGCCATGAAAACACTTTTCTGCCGCCAGAAGCCTCTATTCCCGAGAGATCCAATCTTTGAGCTTTTTCTGGTAATCTCTCGGAGGGGGATTTGATTACGGAGGGATATACATCAACTCCATTGCCCCTCCGATGATGCGTGAGTAGTTCACCATAGACCTTCGGGTCCATAGCTTGTAGCTAGATGGCTTCTTCTCTCTCTTTGCTCTTCAATACCATGTTCTTCATGATCTTCGTGGAGATCTATCCGATGTAATACTCTTTTGCGGTGTGTTTGTCGAGATCCGATGAATTGTGGGTTTATATTTAGATTATCTATGAATATTATTTGAGTATATTCTGAATTCTTCGATGCATGATTTCATATCTTTGAAAGTCTCTTCTTGTTATTGGTTTGATTTGGCCAACTAGATTGGTAATTCTTGCAACAAGAGAAGTGCTTAGTTTTGGGTTGAATCTTGCGGTGTCCTCACCCAGTAACAAAGTAGGGCACTACAGGGATCAGGCAGTTTGCCGTCAGCCATCCCGGACGGCAAAGGCATGCATCCTGGACGGCAAAGGCTTTGCCATCCACCAGCAGACGACCAACCGTCTGGCTGAATAAGCCATAGCAAAGGGCGCTTTGCCATCCACTGGCGGACGACAAAGACCTTTGAATCTTTGTCGTCGGCCACCGGACGGCAAAGGGCCAGGACGGCACACGTGGCACCTTAGTTCGATTAGGGACTTAACGGCGTGCTTTCTCGTCCGCTGGCTGACGGCAAAGACCTTAGTTCTTTGCCATCTGCTAGCGGACGGCAAAGAACCCACCTAGGCCAGCCCCAGGTTGCACAAGTAGCTGCCACGTGGCAGCTTGGCCGTATGCTAGCTGACGGCAAAGACCTTTGTCGTTTGCCAGCAGACGGGAAAGTGGCTATATAGCCCCTGTTTCTTCTGTTTTTTCTTAAAATCATTCAATTTGATAGAATATCACATATATATCCAACATATCAACAATACAAGTTTTCAACAAGCATACCAACAATAAATCCTCCTCCTCCTCATCATAACTCCTCCTCCTCATCATCATCATCAACTCTAACATATTCTAGCACATAATAACACATTGTACCTAGGACGTACGTACTCCTATCTCGTAGGACCTACTCTACCCTCTCTTAGGTACAATATCATAAAACAAGATAGGCCCTAACTCTCCATTATGGAGAACGGAGATCATCCTGTCTCCCATTCTTGGCCTACGCACAATGTTGCTTCCAAGTAGCTCTCTACTATTGCGCATACATTTTTTCCAATCTTTGATTGTCATGAGTCCATCGGTTTTAGAAATCCGATATGGACAGGAGTGATGCGTAGGCTGACCTGGACCTGGTGGCCCTAAGCTCGTAACAACAACGCGACCTCTCGGAAACATCAGATGAGGGACACAATCCTCTGGGATTTTCTATTGAAAACATGGTAATAACTTTGTAGTTAGCAATGTAGTTTAGCTTTAGAAGAATTTATGCAAAAGATGCATGGCTGTCATAATAGTAGAATTAAAATCTTACCATGCAATCTCCATGGATGTTACCATAGTTCACCACGTGCACTAGTGGCACGTATTGACCAAAATGTGCAAGAGTTTGATAATAGGTATTGCAATTCTCAAGATGACTAAGAAAGGCGGTAAGATGATCTTTCTCCTTATAAGTTAATTTTGCTTCATCACTTTAGTAATAGGTTCTATCTACCATCTTCCATACATTTTTTGAAGAATGAAAATAAGCTGTCAATGCAAATAAGTTATCAACTATTTTTAAATAAAAAATATAAATTACTTACTAAATATGTTTGAGAAACTCACATAATGGTAGAACTGGAGGCGTCTGCACATCGACCCAGATGTCGATATTACCTTCAATTTCATCTTCCGGACGAATATCAAAGGTGATAAGCATATTAGGCTCAAATGCATAAGCCTTGCATAGTGCTTGCCAATTTTTGCATTGAAAATAGAAATAGGTGTCTGCATGGTACAATTTTACTGCAAAAGTAAAACCATGCTCGGTCCTCAAGTGAACTATATTTACCTCCATATCTTTTTTAGTATTGAAACCAATCTTATCCAAGACAGCAATTCTTGCATGGTAGGGGATACGCTAGAAGAATAGTAAAAAATTAAAATTAATTATAAGTTGAAGCAAAAGAGGCAGAATTCATGCTTAATTACGACAAAAGACTTGTCATTCCGACTTACTGTATCCACTTCGAAGGTCTCATCCAGCATGATGCTAAAGCGCCTACCATCAACTAGGAAAGTCTTGTCACACAGGCCATGCTCGTCTTCGCAATATTCGCACATACCGAATTCACTTTTGTCTACATACATTTCCTATGTTCGTAGTTGAAACATTTAAAATGGATCGAAGGAAACTACAAGAAAACTGATCAACACACATATCACTATTACTAAATATGCAACGGGTTGACTTTAGGTCTGTCAAGTCTTCCTTCCTAACCTCTCATCTCACATATATGGTGGGCACTCCCTCTGATATTGCGACTGTCAGTGATGGTGGCTCCTCCATTCGTCCCCGAGTGCATTGCACCAAAATGTCTAGCACACGGTAACGAAGGAGAAGCGACCGCCACAACAACAGTCGGGATTCTTCCTCTCTCATATATATATATATATGGTGGACACTCTCCCTCACTTAAAGACACATAATGAGCCTAAACAGACCTAAAGTGAACCCGTTTCATATATCGAGCAATGACATAGAAATAATACCAGAATTACGACACTCTTTGGATCCTAATGCGTGTGTGACTTTCGGTCCGTCGAGGCTTTCCTTAAGTAACTCTCATATCTCATGGTGTGTTGGTGCGCTCTCTCTCACACTGATATGGGGGTGTATATATGTTGTTGGACACTCTCTCACGGTAATTGTTCGACTGCCGATGATGGACGCCCCACCTCTTCTGTTCTTGCGCAATATATCGACGAATATATCGCAAAGAAGAGAAGAATGATGAGGCGCCCCCACGACAACAGTCGTGATCCCGCCATCAAGAACACACATGAAAGTCACACAAGGAGCAATGCCAGACCGAAAGTCACACACGCATTATACCGATAAAATATCACAAATACATTAATATTTATAATGAACTCAAATATAATATCACTAATACATCATCCCGAATAATCCAGTTAATGCACCATCAAATATTAACTAATAAATCTCGAATATTATCATATAAGATTGCTAATACAGATCGAATATTCTAGAATCCAAAGTGGAGGACGGTGAACTCGGTTCACTAGCGGTCTCTGAGTCGCCGGCGGTGGAGACCCAAAGATAAGGAACCATCACAGGATCATAACTCAAGTGAGATCCCTGAAGGATCTGCCAGGTATTGTTGATCCGGGCATCCAACGCCGCCATGTAGCGACGGACGTGCTCGTCCTCCTCCCTCACATAGCGACGTACCACCTCCGTGGGTGCCCGCTCCCTCCGCACCGAAAGTGGCCCACGTGACCGCCACCACAAAAGGTCCAGGTCGACGATGAGACCTGGATTCCTCACCAACCGCCGAGCCCGGGAAGGTAGCACCTCCCAATGCCAGCACGGCGGAGCCTAGTCCCGGACATGGCACCTATCAAGCAAGCTCTCACGGACTACTCGACGACAAGGATGCGGGCCGGGCATCATCGACAAATTCCTATGAGAATGTTTTCTTATCGTTTAATCACTATTTTCTCATAAAACCCAAAAAATTTCATCACTAACATACTAATCTAACATAAACATTCATCATAAACATACTAATCTAACATAAACATTCATCATAAAAAAATTATGTAATCTAATATACACATAGTTCAGCAAACCATATTCATTAGTTAATAGAGTTTGTCAGTTTCATTACGTCGATGCAACCTAGACGCTAGTAGGTAAATGAAGGGGGCAGGAGGAGATGTCATTTGTGCTCACCCACGAATGCAGGAGCGGAGCTCGTCGAACGCACGGGGAGGTCGTCGAACACCAGACCCTCGCAGTGACAAAACAACTACACATTTAAATCCACCTAATCAACATAAATATGATATTCTCTATAACAAAATCGAAAAATATATGACCTAACTCATAATTCACAAATATATGACCCGTGTCGTGTCGGGGTCGGGGTGTCGGGGGTGTCGTGTCGGGGTCGGGGTGTCTGGTGTGTCGTGTCGTGTCGGGGTCGGGGTGTCGTGGGTGTCATGTCAGGGTAGGGGTGTTGTGTCGTGGTCGAGGGTGTCGTGTTAGAGTGTCGAGGTGTCGTGTCGGGTTCGGGGTGTTGGGGTGTCGTGTCGGGGTCGGGGTGTCTGGTGTGTCGTGTCGTGTCGGGGTCGGGGTGTCGTGGGTGTCATGTCGGGGTAGGGGTGCTGTGTCGTGGTCGAGAGTGTCGTGTCAAAGTGTCGGGGTGTCATGTCGGGGTCGGGGTGTCGGGGGTGTCGTGTTGGGGTCGGGGTGTCGGGGGTGTCGTGTCGGGGTCGGGGTCTCGGGGGTGCCGTGTCGAGGTCGGGGGTGCCGTGTCAGAGTGTCGGGGTGTCGTGTCGGGGTCGGGGTGTCGGGGGTGTCATGTCGGGGTCAGGGTGTTGGGAGTGCCGTGTCGGGGTCGGGTCTTGGGGTCGAGGGTTGGGGGCTCCTCTCTTCTTCTTCTTTCTTCTACCTCTTCTTCTTCCTCTTCTTCCTCTTCTTCTTCTTCTTCTTCTTCCTCATTTTCTAATTATTCTTATTTTCTTCTCTTTTTTATAGAACTAAACCTAAACCTAAAACTAAAACTAAAACTAAATCTAAAGTAAGCATAAACCTAAAACTAAAAAAACAGAAAAAAGAGGAGGAGGAGGAGCTCACCAGAGGCGGTCGGGAGCACGACGGCGGGGCGGCGGGTCGGGGCGACGGGGGGCAGGGACGGCGGGGGCGCTACAAGGGCCAGCAGCAGGGGCGCGACGGGGGGCCGGGTGCGGGGCGGCGGAGGTGTGGTCGGGAGAACGGCAGCGGGCGGCGGGTCGGGGCGGCACGGAGCAGGGGTGGCGGGGGTGCGACGAGGGCCGGCGGTGGGGGCGCGACGGGTGTCGGGAGCATGGCGGCAGGGCGGCGGGGCGGCGACGGGGGGGGCAGGTGCGGGGCGGCAGAGGCGCGTTGGGGGTCGGGGGTGGGGTGGCGGGGGAACAGCGGTGGCGGGGGCACGGTGGGGGTCGGGGCTGGGCTGGGTCGGGGGAGATGGGTCGGGGGAGATGAGAGGCGTGTGGGTGTGCCGTTAGAGTGAGGTATCCGCCTCTTTGCCGTCCGCTAGCAGAGGGCAAAGAGGTGGGGTGGTGGGCCATTGCAGTAGTGCCGTCAACTGGACGCCACCCACCTCTTTGCCGTCCGCTCGCTGACGACAAAGAATCTATGCCATCAGCTAGTAGACATCATAGAGCTGGCTGATGGCAATACCCCTCTTTGTCGTCTGCTTTGCGCTAGCTGATGGTAAAGCCACTCTTTTGCCGTTTGCTAGCAGACGGCAAAGAAGTGGCAGACGACAAATCTTCTGACTCCAGTAGTAGGGGTAGCGAGGCACGTATTGTATTGTTGCCATCAAGTATAAAAAGATGGGGTTTTCATCATATTGATTGAGTTTATCCATCTACATCCTGTCATCTTACCTAATGCATTACTCTATTCTTCATGAACTTAATACTCTAGATGCAGGCAGGGGTTGGTTGATGTGTGGAGTAATAGTAGTAGATGCAGAATCATTTCGGTCTACTTGACACGGACGTGATGCCTATATGCATAATCATTCCCTTGGATATCTTCTAAATTATTCGCTTATCTGTCAATTGCTCGATAGTAATTTGTTCACCCACCGTAATACTTGCCATCCTAAGAGAAGCCTATAGGAAACCTATGACCCTTGGGTCTATTTTCCATCTAATTCTTTCAGATCTAAAACAAAAAAAATACCTAAAATACCTTGTTGCATTATTTTTGCCTTTTGTTTTTACTTTCCATTCAAGCAATCTATTCTATCTATCTCTATCAGATCTCATCCTTCCAAGTAACCGTGAAGGGATTGACAACCCCTTTATAGCATTGGGTGCAAGTGTTTGATTCTTTGTGTAGGATATTCCTAGTAGCACCTGGGTATTGGATACCGGTTCGGTCTCTAAATGTTAGTAACTCAAAGTAAATCTACAGAATAAACAGAGACTAGCTAAGTGTGAGGTGACGATATGTGTTGGAAATGTTTCCAAGGTTGATGTGATCAACATCGCACGCTCTCTCTACCTTTGGGATTAGTGAAAACCCTAAATAAATGTTATTTGGTGTTTGCGTTAAGCATGAACATGATTAGATCATGTTTATTGCAACACAATTATTCATTTAAGGTAGAGAATAATGGTTATTCTGTTTACATGAATAATACCTTCAATGGTCCTGCACCCAGTGGGAATGGTTTGTTGAATCTTGATCATAGTAATACACATGTTCATAACATTGATGCCAAAAGATACAAAGTTAATAATGATAGTACCACATACTTGTGGCACTACCGCGAAATGTCATATTGGTATAAATCGCATTAAGAAACTCCATGCTGATGGATCTTTGGACTCATTCGATTTCGAATCGGTTGAGACATGCGAACCATGCCTCTTGGGAAAGATGACTAATGTTGGGACCCCGATCCTAAGTCATATGAATCCAGACTGTAACATATCACATCACTTTGCTGCCTCACGCTCGGTAAGCTCCACGGCTGCAGCCTTACCTTAGCCGCGACCGTTTGCATCTTGTAGCTCACGTATGTGAACATGTCGGTGCCAATCAAATGACCGAGAACCCGGGCCGACATGACTAGTCAAAGAACCCAAGTGGCACATCCGTACGGAAACAGGCATACGTAACCTAGCAATAGAGGTGTCGGCCTCAAGCATGTGTAGATGAGTCATAGGAAGCTACAAGGACTCCATTACGCCGTGAGACATAAATGCCATCACTGCACGTAGACGAGTCGTAGCAGGCTACAGGGACTACATTACACTGCAAGACATTTCCCCGAAGGGATAGACACAGCAGCAAAGAAGGATACATGTCGGTCAATCAATGTGTCCGGAGCAGTAACAAGCTACCATGGCTCGGTGGAATCACAAAGAGGCAGTTTCCCGTAAAGAGTACTACTAAAGGCATACGAGTAGGTGTCGGATCCCATACATATCGTTGCACGTCACACGTACGCACGACATGCCCGATATGCATAGATACAACTATGGCATCACAACATAACCATACAACAACACAACTTTTATTTAAGAGGCTCAGACAAGCCTTGGATAATATGTTCTTACGGGTAGGGGTCGCATGACCCGACACTCAAGTCATACAAACAAGTTCAGATGAACCAAGCGGAAGCATAAATTTGTCTGAGTACAAACAGGTGAAAGGGTAAAAAGGCACATGGCCTAACTATATACAGCCCGCCACAAGGCATAGGTCGTAGCTGGGACACCACCTATTCGGCATCATCGACATCTAGAAAGAACCCACATGATGGGTCCTGGGTCTCATCTGCAACATTTATTAGGCAAACACGAGTACAAACGTACTCACAAGTATTTAAAATAGACCTAGTCTATTCATGCTCATGTATCAACAAGGGGAGTGGTGGAGTTTATGCAGCAATGCCAGCTTTGTCTCATGGCTAACCTACACTACACATTTTTAACTCTTTGTTAAAATTTTAGATATTGCACACGAGCCCACTAACTCCATGACAATACAGCACCATGGATTCACTTCCCTCTCCTGGGAGAGTGCCATCCACGGTACTCACACTTGTCTTGATATTTTTAAGAGTATCCATTTGATTATCTATGAACAGCATAAGTTATCCAAGTAGTCCATATCCGAGGACGCGGCTATTCGAATAGTTTCATACCCTGCAGGGGTGTACTTCTTCACACGCGCTCTCGCCACTTATCGTCGTGTGCTCTTAAAACCATGCACCTCGACAACCTTCAAGCGGAAGCCCAGTGAGGGAGTCGGCCACGACCATTAATCACATAAGACCTCTAGTCGAGGCTATCGCCTATTTGAGACTGAACCAGCACGGAAGTCCGCCCGAAGTTTCCGCTACGGCCCCAAACGATGTGCGCAGGGTTCCCAAGCCAACCATTCGGGTGACCCTTGGTACACCGTGCCACTACCTACCGCGTCGTAACCCACCCCTAAGGTCAGCGCTACGCACGGCCTCCAGCATGCTATAAACACCAGAAACTACTTGCAACTCCTGGACTAAGGACTAAGCGACTGATAAGTCGAGAGGGGTCGAGTTACCGGAACCCAATGTGTGGTAGTAACTAGTCTTGGATCACAAACACGGAACTCAGTTCCTAAGAATGGTCCCAATGAGACAACCCGCTATGTACTCCTACATAGCCTCTCATCGCTACCTTTACCAAATCGAGTTCATCATAAACTTATCACATCGGGACAACAATGTTACCCTCCAGTTCATCACCCAGACGAATCAGACCTGACACAACTCTAAGCATAGCAAGCATAGCAGGCAAAGTAATCTAAGCACATCATGGCACAAGCATCTACCAGGTATGCTACGTTGCAAGGTTTAGCTATTTACTGTGACATTGACAAGTCATGCAAAAGAATAGGTTCTTCTACCGTGTATGACAGACATATGAGCGTTTGTCCTAATGCAATAAACAAGAGCAGGAGCGAGATAGTGGGATGCTATCGGAATGATCAAGGGGGTTGCTTGCCTTGCTGGGTAGCGGGAAGGTTCTCTCCTACGATGGAATACTCAGGGGTATCCTCAGAAGCAGGGCCTTCCGCAATGTAGATAAATAGCATTCAATACACGCAAGCGCAACAATATGATGCATGATCATGACATGGTAGCATGTATGGATGAGCTAATGCAACTAGTGTCCAATGTTAATTTGATGTCAGTTTGAATATAGGTTCAAAATCGTTCTTCATTTCTAATTCCATATGCTAACCTATTAATAAATGTCAAGGTTCATCTACATAGGTTGCTCTAACATGCATGATAATAGCACCATTGGATTCATTGATTTTTCTGATAAATTTTCATATATAAATTATTTTCATCTGATTTACATATTAATTTATATGAATTTTAAAGTTTTGAAAAATTGCTGGAATTATTTTAAAACTGGAAAATGAAATATGACGTTAGCCTAACGTCACTACGACGTCAGCTGGTCGACTGACTAGGCCAGGTCAAACCTGACCAGTGGGACCCACTCGTCAGTGACCTAGGCACTATGAGGGTTAAATAATTAGCTAATTACTAATTAGATTAGGTAAGGGCCCACTGGTCAGTGGGCCATTAACTTGATTAAGTTAGTTTAATTATTATTTTAAAATAATTCTAATTAGAAAGGGGGCGGGCCCCACTTGCCAGTTGACCTGGGGTCAAACCCCATGGTCAGCGCCGGTTGACTCGCCGGCGTTGAGCCGCCGACGATGTCAGGGACAGCGGAGGGGGTCGGATCTCCTCCTCCGGCGATTAAAAGTACAGCGGAGGGCACTGAGAGGGCCTGCGCTCGAGCGCGCGTCGATCTAGCCCCAAGCCAGAGGCTGGGGTGGTCGGGATTGATGCTGGCGACGAGCTCAGCGGTGGTGGCAGCTCGGGCAGGACCGGCTACGGCGCTAAAGGGCACGACAGGAGGAGCTAGAGGCGGCTACGGGCCCCTTGGCGCACCACGAGCACGAGCCCACGGTCAGGTGCAAGCTGTGGTCGCTGTGGCCACGGCTATGCCATGACCGGCGGCGAGCTCCTCTCAGCTTCAGCGACAGGCAGGGCTAGCGGAGGGGAATGGCGTCGGGGCTAGGGGGAAACAATCCAGGGCCTCACCCGACGGGCTTCTGGCACCTTGGCGTGGTCGGGGACGCACGGGAGACGGCGAATTGGTGGCATCTTCAGTCCGGCAAGGGAAGAACAGAGGAGATGAGCGGGAGGAGAGAGCGTGCGAGAGAGAGCGCGCAGGGGAGAGAGGGGAGGAGAAGTGGCCATGGCGAGGAGGCCTCGCGCTGGCGCTCTCCGAGCCCTCCAGGCCAGCAGCCATGCAGGAAGGAGGTGGCCGGCACGTTCCCACACACGGCGGGCGCACGCCCGTGTCCTCCTGGCGAGAGGACAAGGATGACTGCCACGGGCCAGATGGGCTTGTTCCCCCAAGGCTTCTTCCTCTTTTTTTTCAGTTTTTCTATTGCTGACATTTGTTTTATTTCTTTTTCAGATACAAATGCTTTGATAAAATATCCCAAATATTTTTTTAATATCAAGTTTGAATATTCCAAATTCCAATAAAAAGTTTTAGGATATTTTGAAATATAAAGTATTGATAATGCTTTATTTGGCATTTTCAGAGGCTTTATTATTTATTTTTAAATTGCTATAACTGTTCAAATATTTAAAATGGCCCCTGATATATTCATGTCCATATTTATCAGACATAGGGAACATTTTGTGTTGTCATATTGAGATTGTTGAGTTTTCACAAACTTTTAATTAATTTGATTCCAATGTGAGCTTGGGGTTTCTTTTAATCCCCATTTCATGTTGATCCAAAATTGAAACATGATGCACACACATGTTGTCCTATGACATCTAGCTAGGGATGTGACAACTAAGGACCCCGTTTTTCGGTTTGATGGAGCGGGCAAGTGATTTATTGGAAATGATACATGTTGATGTATGCAATCCAATGAGTCTTGTAGCGTGCGGTGGATATCATTATTTTCTTACCTTCATTGATGATTTAAGTAGATAATAGTTTATATTTACTTAATGAAACACAAGTCTGAATCATTTTGAAAACTTCAAGAAAATTCAGAGTGAAGTTTAAGATCATCGTGACAAGAAGATAGAAATGTCTGCGATATGATCTTCGAGGTGAATATCTGAGTTACGAGTTTGGCATACAACTTTAGACAATGTGAAAGTTGTTTCACAACTCATGCCACCTAGAACACCATAGTGTGATGGTGTGTTCGAACGTCATAGTCGTGCTCTATTGGATATGGTGCATACTATGATATCTCTTATCCTTTTGCCGCTAACGTTTTGGGCTTATGCATTAGAGACAACCACATTCACTTTAAATAGGGCACCATCTAAATACATTGAGATGACACCGTATGAATTATGGGTTGATAGAAACCTAAACTATCATTTCTTACTATTTGGGGCTGCGACGATTATGTGAAAAAAGGTTTTCACCTAATAAGCTCGAACCCAAAGCGGATAAATGCATCTTCATGGAATACCCAAGAACAGTTGGGTATACGTTCTATCTCAGATCCGAGCACAAAGTGTTTGTTTCTAAAAACGGGTACTTTCTTGAGAAAGAGTTTCTCTCGAAAGAATTGAGTGGGAGGAAGATAGAACTTGATGAGGTTGTTCAACCTTTGTTTCAACCAAAAAGTACTGCTACGCAGAAAGATGTTTCTGTGGAGCCTACATTAGTTGAAGAGGATGTCAATGATGATGGTCATGAAACTTTGTGTCAAGTTACTATCGAATCTCGTAGGCTGACAATGACGCATACTGCTCCTAATTGGCACGACAACCCTGTCTTAGAGGTCATGTTGTTGGACAACAATGAATCTACGAGCTATGGAGAAGCCATGGTGGGCCCAGATTCTGAAAAGTGGTTAGAGGCCATGAAATCCGAGAAAAGGATCCATGTATGAAAACCAAGTATAGACTTTGGTAGACTTGCCCGTTGGACGGCAGGTCGTTGAGTACAAATGGACATGCAAGATGAAGATAGATGCTCATGAAAAATTTCACCATTTATAAAGCTCGACTTGTCGGAAAGAAGTTTCCGCCAAGGTCAAGGAGTTGACTACGATGAGACTTTCTCACTCGTAGCAATGCTAAAGTCTGTTGGAATTATGTTAGCAGTTGTTGCATTTTTCAATTATGAAATCTGGCAGATGGATGTCAAAACATAGTTTCCTTCATTGAGGAAAGATTGTATGAGATACAACCAGAAGGTTTTGTCAGTCCTAAGGATGCTAAACGGTGTGCAAGCTCCAGTAATCCTTCTATGGACTGGAGCAAGCATCTCGGAGTTGGAATACACGCTTTGATGAGGTGATCAAAGTTTTTGAGTCTATACAAAGTTTATGAGAAACTTGTATTTACAATAAAGTGAGTGAGAGCACTATAGAATTTTTGGAAAGCATAAACGGTTGTTTGAAAAAGGTTTTTCGAAGGAAGACCTGGATGAAGCTACCTAATTGGTTGGCATCAAGATCTATAGAGATAGATCAAGATGGATGATGAAACTTTCAATGAGTACATACCTTGACAAGATTTTGAAAGAGTTCAAAATGGATCAGTCAAAGAAGGAGTTCTTGCCTGATTTGTGAGGTGTGGAGTTGAGTGAGACTCAAAGCTCGACCATGACAGAAGAAAGAGAAAGGACGAAGGTCGTCCCCTGTGCCTTGTTCATAGGCTCTATATAGTATGTCATGCTGTGTACCGCGCCTGTGTGTCCCTTGCCATGAGTCCCTCAAGGGGTACAAGAGTGATCCAGGAGTCGATCAATAGATAGCAGTCAAAATTATCCTTAGTAACTAGAGGACTAAGGAAATATTTCTCTATTATGGAGGTGATAAAGAGTTCGTCGTAAAGAGTTACGTCGATGCAAGCTTTAACACCAATATGGATGACTCTTAGTAGCAATCTGGATACGTATAATGGAGCAACCTTTTGGAATAGCTCCAAGTGGAGTGTGGTAGCAGTTTCTACAGTATGACATAGAGATTTTTAAAGTACACACGGATCTGAATGTCGCAGACCCGTTGACTAAAAGAGCTCTCTCACATGCAAAGCATGATCGAGCCCCTGAACTCATTGGGTCTTAGATTCATGACAATGTGAATCACATGGTGATGTGAACTAGATAATTGACTATAGTGCAAGTGGGAGACTATTGGAAATATTACCTAGAGGCAATAATAAATTAGTTATTATCATATTTCCTTGTTAATGATAATCGTTTATTATCCATGCTAGAGTTGTATTGCTTGGAAACTCAGATACATGTGTGGATACATAGACAACACCATGTCCCTAGTATGCCTATAATAGACTAGCTCATTGATCAAAGATGGTTAAGATTTCCTAGCCATGGACATGAGATATCATTTGATAACGGGATCACATCATTAGGAGAATGATGTGATGGACAAGACCCAAACTATAAATGTAGCATATGATCATGTCAGTTTGTTGCTATACTTTTCTTCATGTCAAGTATCTGTTCCTATGACCATGAGATCATGCAACTCACTGACATCGGAGGAGTACCTTGTGTGTATCAAACGTCGCAACGTAACTGGGTGACTATAAAGGTGCTCTACAGGTATCTCCAAGGGTGTCTGTTGGGTTGGCATGGATCAAGACTGGGATTTGTTACTCCGCGTGATGGAGAGGTTTCTTAGGGCCCACTCGGTAATACAACATCACAATAAGCCTTGCAAGCAATGTGACTAAGTGTTAGCCACGAGATCTTGTATTACGGAATGAGTAAAGAGAGTTGCCGTTAATGAGGTTGAACTACGTATACATATACCAACGATCGAATCTCGGGCAAGTAACATACCGAAGAACAAAGGGAACAACATACGAGATTAATTGAATCGTTGACATAGAGGTTCGACCGATCAAGATCTTCGTAGAATATGTAGGAACCAATATGGGCATCCAGGTCCCGCTATTGGTTATTGACCGTGGAGGTGTCTCGGTCATGTCTACATAGTTCTCGAACCCGTAGGGTCTGCACACTTAAGGTTCGGTGACGTTTTGGTAGCATAGAGTTATGTATGGTGGTGATTCGAAGGTTGTTCAGAGTCCCGGATGAGATCTTGGACATCACGAGGAGCTCCAGAATGGTCCGGAGGTAAAGATTGATATATGGGATAGTAGTGTTTCGTCTCCGAAATTCATCGGAAATAGTTTCGGATGTTTCGCAAAATGTTCGGGGTACAAGGGCACTTTAGTTGGGCCAAGGGGTAAGGCCCATGAGGCTTTAGGAAGGTCCAAAAGGTGTTTTGCGGAGGCTAGGGGCCAGACGCGAGGGACCCTGCTGGCTGGGGCCAGACGCCGAGGACCTTGGCGTCTGGTCCTGGAGTCCGAGGAGGACTCTTGCCTTGCGGGCAAACCGACCATGAGGATGATTTTTCTCCAAGTTTCGACCCCATGGATCAGCTTATAAATAAAGGGGCGGGGCTAGCACTTGGGACACATCAAGAAACCCTAAGCCACGTGATGCCTCTCCTCTAGTTTGTAGTTTCTCTTCTAGATTGGTTTCTACGGTGCTTAGGCGAAGCCCTGCTGGAATTGCTCCACCACCATCGCCGCAACGCCGTCGCTCTGCCGGAGAACTCATCTACCTCTCCGCTCCCTCTTGCTGGATCAAGAAGGTGTAGATCGTCATCAAGTTGTACATGTGCTGAATGCAGAGGTGCCGTCCGTTCGGTGCTAGATAAGAAGGACCGTGATCAAGATCGCGAGACGATTCGTGATTGGATCGCGGGACGGATTGTGATGAGATCGCGGGACGGATCGTGATTGGATCACGAGATGGATCACGATGGGATCGCGGGACGCTCGGCGATTTGGATCGCGAAGACATTTGACTACATCAACCACATTTCTTAACGCCTTCCGCTTAGCGATCTATAAGGGTATGTAGATCCACTCTCCATCTCGTAGATGCTTATCACCATGGATAGATCTTGCATGTGCGTAGGAATTTTTTGGTTTCCCATGCAATGTTCCCCGATAGTTGATACATCTCCAACGTATCTATAATTTTTAATTGTTCCATGCTATTATATTACCTGTTTTGGATGTTTTATATGCATTAATATGCTATTTTATATTATTTTTGGGACTAACCTATTAATCTAGAGCCTAGTGCTCGTTTCTGTTTTTTCCTTGTTTTTGAGTATTGCAGATAAGGAATATTAAACGGAGTCCAAACGAAATAAAATCTTAGGAATAATTTTTCTTGGACCAGAAGGAACCCAGGAGACTTGGAGATGAAGTCGGGAGAGCCCCCGTGTGGCCACAAGCCACAGGGGGCGCCTAGGGTGGTTGGGCGCGCCCCAGGCTTGTGGGCGCACGAAAGCTCTCCTAACCATATTTATCGGCCTATAAATTCATAAATATTCCCTGTATACTAGGACGAGCAATGAAAACACTTTTTTGTCACCGGAAGCCTCCGTTCCCGAGAGTTCCAATCTTGGAGCCTTTTCAGGTAATCAGTCGGAGCGGGATTCGATCACGGAGGGCATCTACATCAACTCCATTGCCCCTCCGATGATGCATGAGTAGTTCACCAGAGACCTTCGGGTCCATAGCTAGTAGCTAGATGAATTCTTCTCTCTCTTTGCTCTTCAATACCATGTTCTTCATGATCTTCAAGGAGATCTATCCGATGTAATACTCTTTTGCGGTGTGTTTGTCGAGATCAGATGAATTGTGGGTTTATGTTCGGATTATCTAAGAATATTATTTGAGTATTTTCTGAATTCTTATATGCATGATTTCATATCTTTGCAAGTCTCTTCTTTTTATTGGTTTGGTTTGGCCCACTGGATTGGTAATTCTTGCAACAGGAGAAGTGCTTAGTTTTGGGTTCAATGTTGTGGTGTCCTCACCCAGTGACAAAGTAGGGGTAGTGAGGCACGTATTGTATTGTTGCCATCAAGGATAAAAGATGGGGTTTTCATCATATTGCTTGAGTTTGTCCCTCTACATGATGTCATCTTACCTAAGGCGTTACTCTGTTCTTCATGAACTTAATACTCTAGATGCAGGTAGGAGTCGGTCAATGTGTGGAGTAATAGTAGTAGATGCAGAATAATTTCGGTCTACTTGACATGGACGTGATGCCTATATGCATAATCATTGGCTTGGATATCTTCATAATTATTCGCTTTTCTGTCAATTGCTCGAGAGTAATTTGTTCACCCACCGTAATACTTGCCATCCTGAGAGAAGCCTATAGTGAACCTATGACCCCTGGGTCTATTTTCCATCTTATACTTTCAGATCTAAAACCAAAAAATACCAAAAATACCTTGCTGCATTATTTTTACCTTTTGGTTTGTACTTTCCATTTAAGCAATCCATTCTATCTATCTCTATCAGATCTCATCCTTGCAAGTAACCGTGAAGGGATTGACAACCCCTTTACAGCATTGGTTCCAAGTGTTTGCTTCTTTGTGTAGGTACATCTATTGTGGACTTTTTTGTATCTCCTACTGGATTGATACCTTGGGTCTCAACAACTGAGGGAAATACTTATCTACTTTGCTGCATTAACTTTCCTCTTCATGGAAACCAATGCATGCTCGAGAAGTAGCAAGAAGGATTTCTGGCGCCGTTGCCGGGGAGATACATAGCAAGTTAGGATAAGAACTCTCTTGTCAACTTGCCAATTTCCGGTTTGGTTGCCAGGGAGAGCTACATCAAGCCTACCTAGTACCCATCACAAACTCAGCTCTTGCATTACATTATTTGCGATTTGCCTCTCGTTTTCCGCTCCCCCACTTCTAAACCGATTTTCAGAAAATACCAAAAAGATTTTCCTTTTTATTCGCCCTATTTTACGTTCGTCTTTTCGTGTGCTTTTTGCTATCTTGTGTGTTAGATTGCTCAAACTCATGGCTAGCCTTGCGACTATCGCTATTACTCCCGAGAATGAAGTTCTTACTTTTAAGCAAAGGGAGGGAGAAAACTTAAAGGATGCTTGGTATAGAATTTGCAATGCTCAGAATAGATCTATTTGTAAGCAATCCACTACCGTTCTCCTTCACAATTTCTATGCGGGTGCTTCTCCTTGAATAGATAAGTTTTGGATACCATTATGGGAGGGAATTTCTTGGGAAGCAATACCTTTGATTCTTATAAAGCTAAGATAAATTTGGTAGGTTCACCCCCTCTCATGGTTAAGGAAACAATCGTAACTTTGGAACATCTTATGGAAAGTCTAGATATCATTAAAAATAAAGTTTCTACTATAGAGCTCATTGAAAACTTGGATAAAAAGATCCATAATCATATCACTCGATATGGATCTAAGGTAGGAGTTACTCTTAAAAACCTAAGGTAAAAGGAACCCATAGTTAATGAAAAATTGGACAAAGATTCCTTTACAATAGGAAAGCTAGAGGACATTATTACCAACATGGGTTCCGCTTTTGCTGCTGTTCAAACCACTCCAAAATTTCCTCTTTCTAAGGCTGGCAAGTTTGTTTACGTTCCCAAGAATAAGGGTGAATCCTCTAGTAAGGGGGACGAAGATCTTAAGATGATAAGTGTTGACCCTAACTTTATCAACATTGTTCGGGAACCGAATGATAGAAGAGAATTTCTTGAATTTTTGCCTAGGAGTATGATTATTGACAAAACCAAATAATCTCCTAGGATTCGCAAGCATGCAACTTATGGATTGCATACCAAAGATGACAATACCTAGATCTATTGCGTTTTGCCTAGCTAGGTGCGTTAAACAATAGCGCTTGTTGGAAGGCAACCTAATTTTATTTTGCTTTATGTTTTTTTGTTTATGTTTTGTTGTCTTTTGCACATTATTACTTTTGTAATACTTTTGTTTTGGTGTTTTAATTAGTGTTTGATCCAAGTACAACCTTTGGGGTGATCTATGGTAGTTGTTGATTTCAGCTTCCTGAAAAACAGAAACTTTTGCGCTCAGTCCAGGAATTTTATAAACTTTTTAGGGCGTCGAATTGATCTGAAATTTTTACACAAGATTATATATAAATTTCCCTGATTGTACTAATTTTCATAATTTTTAGAGGTACCTAAGTATTCAACATCTACAGATTGCTACAGACTATTCTGTTTTTGACAGATTCTGTTTTCTTTGTGTTGTTTGCTTATTTTGATGTATCGATGGGTCGTATCGGGGGGTATGAACCATGGAGAAGTTAGAATATAGTAGGAATTACACAAAGATAAATAAATAATGAGTTCCAAACAGTACCTCAAGTGATGTTTTGTTATTCTTATACTAACGGATCTCATGAGTTTTTTGTTGAGTTTTGTTTTGTGAAGTTTTCAAGTTTTGGGTGAAGATTTGATGGACTATGGAATAAGGAGTGCAAGAGCCTAAGATTGGGGATGCCAAAGGTACACCAAGCCATATTCAATGATACCAAAAAGCCTAAACTTGGGGATGCTCTAGAAGGCGTCCCCTCTTTCATCTTAAATCCATCGATAAATTTACTTGAGGCTATATTTTTATTCACCACATGATATTTGTTTTGCTTGGAGAGTCTTGTATGATATGAGTCTTTGCTTTTTAGTTTGACACAATCATACTTGCTGTACACATCTTTTGAGATAGACATGCTGACTCGTGAATTTATTAGAATACTCTATGTGCTTAACTTATATCTTTTGAGCTAGGCAATGTTGCTATAGTGCTTGACTTATATCTTTTTAGAGCATGGTGGTGTTATATTTTATAGAAATTATTGAACTCTCGTATCACACTTATATTATTTTGAGAGTTTCTTAAAACAGCATCATAATTTGTTTAGCTTATGAATTTAGTCCTAATATAATGGGCATCCAAGAGGGATATAGTAAAAACTTTCATATTAAGTGCATTAAATACTATGAGAAGTTTGATTCCTTGCATATAATTTTGAGATAATAAGGATGGTAATACGAGAGTCATGCTAGTGACTAGTTGTGAATTGGAAGATATTCTTGTGTGAAAGTTTGTGATTCCCGTAGCATGCACTTATGGTGAACCGTTATGTAACAAAGTCGGAGCATGATTTGTTTAATGATTGTCAACCTTTGTGTGAGGGTCGGGAGCGCACGATGGTTAACTCCTACCAACCTCTCCCCTAGGAGCATGCGTCTAATGCTTTGTTTGGTAACTAATAGACTTTTGCAATAAGTATGTGAGTTCTTATGACTAATATTGACTCCATGGATTATACACACTCTCACCCTTCCACCTTTGCTAGCCTCTATAGTACCGCGCAACTTTCACTGGTACATCAAACCCTCCTTCCTCAAAATAGCCACCATATATTTTCCTCAGAACAACCACCATACCTACCTATTATGGCATTTCCATAGCCATTCCGAGGGATATTGCAATCCAACTTCCACCGTTTAGTTTTTCATGACATGCACCATCACTTCATCTTGCATATAGAGTCATATTTTGTTTTAGGTATCGAGTTGTAAGTAAATAAAAGTGTGATGATTTTCATTAATAGAGCATTGTCCCGTGAGAGAAAAGGATGATGGAAGCCATGACTCCCTCACCAGTTGGGATGAGTATCCGGACTTTACAGAAAAATAAAAGAGGCCAAAGATGCCCACCATTTTTTTTAGAAAAATGAGAGAAAGAGAAAAGGGACAATTGCTACTATCTTTTTCCACACTTGTGCTTAAAAGTACCACCATGATCTTTGTTGGGGAACGTTGCATGGGAAACAAAAAAAATTCCAACGCACACGCAAGATCTATCCATGGTGATGAGCATCTACAAGAGGGAGAGTGGATCTACATACCCTTGTAGATCGCTAAGAGGGAAGCGTGATTGGTGTAGTCGAACGTCTCGATCCAAATCACCGAGAGTCCCGCGAACTCATCACGATCCGTCCCATGAACTCATCACGATCCGTCCCGCGAACTCATCACGATCCGTTTCGTGATCTTGATCATGATCCCTCCCGCAAACTCATCACGATCCGTCCCGCGAACTCGTCAAGAACCATCTCGCGATCTTGATCACGGTCCTTCCGATCTAGCGCCGAACGGACGGCACCTCCTCGTTCAGCACACGTGCAGCTTGTTGACGATCTCCACCTTCTTGATCCATCAAGAGTAAGTGGAGAGGAAGAAGAGTTCACCGGCAGCGTGACGGCGCTCCGGCGATGGTGGTGGAGCAATTCCGGCAGGGCTTCGCCTAAGCACTGCAGAAAACCGATCTAGAGGAGAAACTATGCACTAGAGGAACGGGTAGCACGTGGCTGAAAATTCTGTGCCAAAACCCTAAAATTCTCTAGTACATATAGGAGGAGAGGAGGAGGAGGCTTGGCTGCCAAAAAGCCAGACCTTGGGTCGACCAAAGTGGGGAGGAGAGGAGGACTCCTCCTCCAATCCTAGTAGGACTAGGATTCCTCCTTTTTTTGGCCTTTTTCCACCTTTTTCCCTTTGGGATTTTTCTCCCAGCCGCATGGGCCTTGTGTGGGACTTCCACCAGACCACAAAAGGCTGGTATTTACTCTCCCACAGCCCATGAATCCTCTTGGGTCGAAATACCCCTCCCGGTGGTCTCCCGGTACACTACCGGCACTCCCGGTACATTACCGATTAGCCCGAAACTTTTCCGGCGACCAAAATGGGACTTCCTATATATGAATCTTTACCTCCGGACCATTCCGGAGCTCCTCGTGACGTCCAGGATCTTATCTGGGACTCCAAACAAACTTCGGTCACCACCATACATAACTCTATACTACCGAAACGTCACCAAACCTTAAGTGTGCAGACCCTGCGGGTTCGAGAACTATGTAGACATGACCGAGACACCTCTACGGTCAATAACCAATAGCGGGCCCTGGATGACCATATTGGTTCCTACATATTCTATGAAGATCTTTATCGGTCGAACCTCTATGTCAAGGATTCAGTCAATCCCGTATAACGTTCCCTTTGTTCTTCGGTATGTTACTTGCCCGAGATTCGATCGTCGGTATCTCCATACCTAGTTCAACCTCGTTACTGACAAGTCTCTTTACTCGTTTCGTAATACAAGATCCCGTGGCTAACACTTAGTCACATTGCTTGCAAGGCTTTGTTGTGATGTTGTATTACCGAGTGGGCCCTGAGATACCTCTCCGTCACACAGAGTAACAAATCCCAGTCTTGATCCATGCCAACCCAATAGACACCCTCGGAGATACCTGTAGAGCACCTTTATAGTCACCCAGTTACGTTGCGACGTTTGATACACACAAGGCACTCCTCCGATGTCAGTGAGTTGCATGATCTCATGGTCATAGGAACATATACTTGACATGCAGAAAACAGTAACAATAAACTGACACAATCATATGCTACGTTTGTAGTTTGGGTCTTGTCCATCACATCATTCTCCTAATGATGTGATCCCGTTTTCAAATGACATCACATGCCAATGGCTAGGAAACCTTGACCATCTTTGATCAACGAGCTAGTTCACTAGAGGCGTACTAGGGACAGAGTGTTGTCTATTTACCCACACATGTAATGTGTTTCCATTCAATAAAATTATAGCATGGATAATAAACGATTATCATGAACAAGGAAATATGATAATAACTAATTTATTATTGCCTCTAGGGCATATTTCCAACAATCTTCATGATAGAGAGTCTCCTTTTTTTGTCATTTTCATATAACTAGTGGATATTCATTTTGCAAGACCACTTTTTTTCTTTTTGAGCTTTCATACACTTATAGCTCTAAGTGCATTTGTTGCATGCCAATCCCTACTCTCTCACATTGATATCTATCGATGTGCATCTCCATAGCCCGTTGATACGCCTAGTTGATGTGAGACTATATTCTCCCTTTTTCCTTGCACCTCCTCCATATTCTATTCCACCTATAGTGCTATATCCATGGGTCAGGTTCATGTATTGCTCGAGAGTTGAAAAGTTTTGAGAACACAAAAAGTGTGAAACAATTGCTTGACTTGTTCATCGAGGTTGTGCATGATTTAGATACTTCCTATGGGGAAGCTGGAGCATTGCCAGACCATATGATTTTGTAGGGATGACTGTCTAAGGCCATGTTATTTCAAAAGGACACGACTGCCTTGTTGGTGTGCTCGAAGTATTACTATTTTTATGTCAATATTAGACTATTGTTTTGAATCTTACGGATCTGAATATTCATGCCAAAATAAAGAATATTACATGGATAAATATGTTAGGTAGCATTCCACATCAAAAATTATGTTTTTATCATTTACCTACTCGAGGACGAGCAGGAATTAAGCTTGGTGATGCTGATACGTCTCCAACATATTTATATTTTTTGGTTGTTCCATGCTATTATATTATCTGTTTTGGATGTTTTATATGCATTAATATGCTATTTTATATTTTTTTTGGGACTAACCTATTAATCTAGAGTCTAGTGCCAGTTTATGTTTTTCCTTGTTTTTAAGTATTGCAGATAAGGAATATTAAATGGAGTCCAAATGGAATAAAATCTTTGGAATAATATTTCTTGGACCAGAAGCAACCTAGGAGACTTAGAGATGAAGTCGGCCGAGGCGCCGTGTGGCCACAAGCCACAAGGGCACGTCCAGGGGGGTAGGGCGCACCCCTAGGCTTGTGGGCCTATGGCAGCTCTCCTAACCCTATTTCTCTGCCTATAAATTAATAAATATTCCTTGTATACAAGAACGAGCCACGAAAAGACTTTTCCGCTACCGGAAGCCTCCGTTCCTGAGAGATCCAATCTTGGAGCCTTTTCTGTTAATCTGCCGGAGGGGGATTCAATCACGGAGGGCATCTACATCAACTACATTGCCCCTCCGATGATGCGTGAGTAGTTCACCGCAGACCTTCGAGGTCCATAGCTAGTAGCTAGATGGCTTCTCTCTCTCTTCGCTCTTCAATACCATGTTCTTCATGATCTTCATGGAAATCTATCCGATGTAATACTCTTTTGCGGTGTCTTTGTCGAGATCCGATGAATTGTGGGTTTATGTTTAGATTATCTATGAATATTATTTGAGTCTTTTCTGAATTCTTATATGCATGATTTCATATCTTTGCAAGTCTCTTTGAGTTATTGGTTTGGTTTGGCCAACTAGATTGGTAATTCTTGCAATAGGAGAAGTGCTTAGTTTTGGGTTCAATCGTGCGGTGTCCTCACACAATGACAAAGTAGGGGTAGCGAGGCACGTATTGTATTGTTGCCATCAAGGATAAAAAGATGGGGGTTTCATCATATTTCTTGAGTTTATCCCTCTACATCAAGATGCAGGTAGGAGTCGGTCGATGTGTGGAGTTATAGTTGTAGATGCAGAATCGTTTCGGTCTACTTGACAAGGATGTGATGCCTATATGCATAATCATCGCCTTGGATATCTTCATAATTATTCGCTTTTCTATCAATTGCTCGACAATAACTTGTTCACCCACCGTAATACTTGCCATCATGAGAGAAGCCTCTAGTGAAACCTATGCCCCCGGGTCTATTTTACATCTTATACTTTCAGATCTAAAACCAAAAAATACCAATATTACCTTCCGGCATTATTTTTACCTTTTGTTTTTTTACTTTCCGTTCAAGCAATCTATTCTATCGATCTCTATCAGATCTCATCCTTGCAAGTAACTGTGAAGGGATTGACAACCCCTTTATAGCGTTGGGTGCAAGTTTTTGATTATTTGTGTAGGTACATCTATTGGGGACTTGCTTGTATCTCCTACTGGATTCATACCTTGTTTCTCAACAACTCAAGGAAATACTTATGTACTTTGCTGCATCAGCCATTCCTCTTCACGAAAACCAATGCATACTCGAGAAGTAGCATCAGGCACTCCAGCGGGCAGGGCCTTCGCGAAGCAGCCCAGAAGCTAGAACCAAGAGGCTTCCGGCATGTCCGCCCACGTCACGAACTCCAGAACCGAGTCGGATGAATGGAGCCACAGGCGGGGCCGCCGGATGGCCACCACCAACCTCCCACCTCGGTCGCTGCTGCCTCAGCCACCGCGAGCGCCCGCACTGGACGACGTTCCACCGTGGCTGCAGTGACGCGCTAGAGCATGACCGTGTTCGCCGGGAGACGCCGACGGCATGGCGGCATACTTCCAGGGGTGGAGCGGCGGGATCCCCTAGGAAGCTTGAGAACTTCCTCAGCGATGCCATTGCTAGGAAGCGATGATTCGAAGGATGTGGAGGAAGATAAGGCAAAGATTGGTGAGGGTTTTCTCGCCCTCACCCGCTTATATATGGTAGATGACCGCCCGACGCCACCTCGCATTCCAAGGGCATGCGTCCCTCTCAAGGGTCACATCCGCATGACCCAAGGCGGCAGCAACATTCAATGAGATGCAATGATGGCCAGCGCAATGCCCGGGTGTCATGTCAGTTCGGATAGGAATGGTTCGGATACCCTCGAGGAGCGGAGGTGCTGCTGCCGGGGCATTCGACATGTGTCAGGCCTGTCTCACAGGTGTTTGGGGCCCGTGGTGCTCCAAGCCGTCGACCAGGCTTCGCCCGTAAGCCAACTCGAGCATGCCTTGGGCTCGGGGGCTACTGTCGGTGTTCTGGGAATGGGGGTACCCACACCTGCCTGCCTGCGGCCCAGGGAATGGCCCACTTCATCAACCAAATAGGTCTAGGCGTAGCCACACTCAATACAAGGCCCTCGTGAGGGCCCCGGCCTCGCGAGGAAGAACAGCGTCAAGACCCACAAAAGATGGGCCTCCTTAGGACCAATCCGGAGTGGCGGAGATCTCTATGCAAGGCCCGGCCTCGGGAGTCAAGAGCGACGTAAGGAAGGATAAGAGGGCGGTAGTGTGCTAGGCGACGCAGTTTCCTCTTTGGTGCAAAGGGAACGAGGACATACACGGGTTCCCAAAGCACCCCCAAAGGTTTACATTTCGGTGCAATAAGACCACAACCACCCGCCCCGTAGGGTAGATGTCATTGCTGAGCCCATCCTTGCGCCATCGATAGCTACTTTGCAGGCGAAGACCGCGTTTGGGAAGGATGAGCATGTACCGCTGCCCCACTTCAAAATTGGCCGTTGTGAGATTCCTTCCCACCATTGTGATAAGGGAAGTGGACCCGGGCCACCACTATATAATGGGAGTAGGCAGCACCATAGCCAGAGGACGATCCACCCCAGAATCCATTCCATCACTCATCCACCACCAAGCCACCGAGGGCCTCAAACACCTCAAGAGAGCCCTCAGGAGGCCTAAGAACACTATACTAATCCATACGCATCACCTCCTCGAGAGGCGATCCATCAAAGGAGTAGGCTATTACACTTCGCAGCGGCCTGAACCTGGGTAAACTGTCACGTTCCTTCTCTTCCTCGTCATCGTGCGAGTTCATTGTGGCATCCATCGAGTAGTGAGATAGGGTGACGAGGCTGCAGGGGATCTTTGCTCACGCCCCTGTGTTCGAGCCTTAAGGGTTTTGCGGAGCCCGAAATCTGACACAATTATATTCTTCAAGCTCAAAATTATTTCTTCTTAATAGGTTTCTTGTATTGATTCTATCATGTAGCAGCATCCAGAAAAACACTTTCTGTTTGGGATGGCAAGATCTCTTCCAGATCCAATTGAAGTGTGGTGCAATTTGTTTGTACCTAATCAACACCTTGTATGCTTTGATGGAAGAGTGGAATTCGTTTCCCCATATATAGCTCCATGTGTCCATTGAAGCCAAGTGTTCATATTGTTGTAATGTGATACAATGTTTCCCATTTCCAAGAATTCCTCATATGCTTGTGTAGTCAGGGGTAGATAGAATAGGTCTTGAAGATATTCAGTGCTTATCACTTGCTGGACATTTAAGTTTGTGTTCTTGGAAAATGTGTAAAGGTGATGGAACTTGTGTTTCAGAAAAAATTGGTGCCACATGTCATCCCAAAACAAGACACTTTTACCATCTCCCACATTACATATGGCAATTGCTTTGAAATAATCAATGAGAGCCAAGTTTGATCCCCACCAGAATGAACCAACCTTATTGTCTCCTGGAAGCAGTCCATTACTATAGTAAGTCTCCTAGATTAAATTGACCGATGGTATATCTTGCTTATTGAAGAATTTATGAAGGTTTTTCATGAGTAAGTTCTTGTTTTGTGTGTAAATGTCCATAACTCCCAGACCTCCATGATTCTTAGGTCGACAAACAGTGTGCCATGCCACTAGTGCTGGTATGTGATCATGCAAATCAGGGCTTCTCCAAAGACAATATCTCAAATATTTATTGATTTGTTTCTTGATGGTGATGGGTATCTCCAAGAAAGACATGAAGAAAATTGATAGAGATGCAAGTACTGATTTGACTAGTAGCAACATTCGTGCCTGGGTCATGAAAGTAGAAATACCAGCCAACCTCTTAGCAATTACTTGAACTAGGGGCAAACTTTGTTCCACAGTTGGTTCATAAGTTCCCAAAGCTAAGACCAGATAGGTGAAAGGGAATTTTCCTCTAGCACATTGCAAAGTGTTAGTGAATATATCTACTCTGTCCTCTGCAATGTTTATGGGTTCCATGATTGACTTTCCATAATTTACATTTAGTCCAGTGGCTGAGGCAAAAGTGTTTAGTAGTGCTTTGAGACATATCAGTTGTCTGGCATTTACTTGCATCAAAACCAGAGTATCATCTGCATATTGCAGTACTGGAAAGTCAGGGCATGAGTTGACTTGCAGTGGTGGGGTAATTAGACCAAGTGTCATGGCCTTATTAAGTATTGATTGTAGTAGGTCAGCAGCCAAGACAAAGATTAAAGTAGACAATGGATTACCGTGTCTAACTCCTCTTCTACCGTAGAATTTTTTCCATGAACACCATTCAACATTATTGCAGATGAGGCAGATGTAAAGAGTAGATGCATACATGAAATCCACTTTTCACCAAATCCCTTTGCTCTGAGAATATCAATGATAGCCCGATGCTCAATAGTGTCAAAAGCTTTCTCAAAGTCTAGTTTAATCACTAACATCTCTTCTTTTGATTTGTGACATTGGTGGATATATTCATATGCCTAACCAAAACAGGCCTGGATAACTCTGTCTTTGAGAAAACCATATTGGTTGATATGCACCAATGGAAGGATAAATTTTTGTAGTCTATTTGCCATCAGTTTGGTGATAATCTTAAGAACTCCATTCAGCAATGAAATTGGCCTGAAATCATTAAGAGAAACTGACACTTATTTTTTTGGGATCAAAGTAATGAAGGATGTATTAAAGCTTTCAAGGTTTATAGTGCCAGCATGAAAATCCATGATAAGCTCAGTAATATCCACTTTAATGATGTCCCACCAAGCCTTGATGAACCCATCGTTAAATCCATCAGGTCCTGGAGATTTGTCTGTAGGCAGTTTTTTTACCTCATCATCAATTTCCTCCTGTGTAAATGGTTTCTCAAGGTCCTAGAATACTTGAGGATCCACTTTGTTTTCATACATCTCATTCAGGTCAAAGTGCATCGTGTGACCATTAGACCGTCCTAATATTTTTTTAAAAGCTTCCCAGAGAATAGCTGCCTTTCCTTCATGATCAATAATTTCCACTTCATTTTAATTCCACAACATTGCAAGTTTATTAGGCCTGTGATTAATTGAAGCTTTGGTATGAAAGAATTTTGTGTTTTCATCACCAAACTGAACTCCCTTTATTCTTCCTCTCTGTTTCCAATAGATCTTATGATTATTAAGCATTGTCAGCAAACATTCCTTAAGTATGGACCTACAATTCCATTCAAATAGAGAGAGACCTCTATATTCCTCTATCAAATCCCATAGGAAAATGCAAGCATTTAAATCTTCAATCTGGTTTTTGAGGCATGACCAACTTTTGGCCTATAATTTCAAAGCTCTTCTCAGGTTCTTAAATTTTTCATTAATTTTGTTACCTGGATCAATGTAGCCACAGGAATAACCCAAGCTTCTTGAACTATATATTTGAATGGACTGTGCTTTAACCAGTAGTTTTCAAACCTGAAAACCTTAGACTTAGGAATTTTTGTTCCAATTTTAATCACACATGGGATATGGTTATAAATAGTTTTAGCTAATGGTAATGCGGTAGTGTCAGGATAAGAAGTCATCCAAGCTTCAGAGGTAAAAAACATGTCCAATTTGTCCAAAAGTAGGCTTTACTGAATGTTACTCTAGCTAATTTTTTGCCTTTTAAAGGTAATTCCGCCAGTCCTAAGTTGCTTATAGATTCATTGAATAGTAACATTTGATTGAGATCTCCTCCAGGTCTATTTCTGTCTTCAGGTGATCTAATGAAGTTAAAATCCCCCATGATGATCCAGTCCACATCGTTGGGCATTTGAGTGTTACTAAACCAGTCTAGGAATTCAATATTATCTTCAAGGTTGCAAGGCCCATAGTTGTTTGTGAGAATCCAGGTTTTGGATGTGGTGGTGCATGTGAACTGTAATGAGATGGAAAATTTGTTTTGATAGATTAATTCACCAGAAAACAGAGCTCAATTCCAAATAGTCAAAATACCTCTAGAGGCCCCAATGGAAGCCAGGTATTCAAATTTATTAAACCTTTGTGAGCATAACTAATTAATGTAACCCATATAAAAATTTGCTATTTTTTGTTTCCTGAATGCATACAAGTCCAGCAACACTTTCTTCAACTTTTTGTCTACTAGCCAGCTATTTTTCTGGTGCATTTAAACCTGTTACATTCAAATTCAAAATGTTCCATGGTCAATTTTTATTCATTAAAAACAAGATTTCGCTTTATTTGAAATACCATGTACCATACCTTGGTATACATCCTTAAATATGAACTAGATCTTTCCTTTTTCAGACCCATGTTGCAAATGAACAGCGCACCACAAACCATAAAGCAGATACAACTCACTGATAACATGATTAGGATATAAGAAATTCTTTCAAGCATAACCAGAGATTTATCAATAACCTTAGAGAAATACCAAAGCGAGGTCTCTTTAACAGGTAGCAGAAGGTCAACATACAAAAGGTGCCACACAGGTCCAAAAGCAAACTTTTTTACATAATGTCACATACTTAAAACCGGCATATAAACAAAGATAGTGACACACGCTAAGCAATTGAAGCATTCCCTCATGTTCTCAATGCTATGTTGCAACATCATCATTACACAAACTTTGGTTGGTTTGCAGCTCCTATGGCTTTGTCCACCTTGGCCACATCCTCCTCTCCTTTTTTCTTAAGCCTTTTAGACAGCTTTTCCTGAAGTTCTTCTTGAAATACCTTGCAAAGAGTTTTTGTGAGATTTTTGATTGCTCTATTATCAATAATTGGTGGTATAGCATTGCATGGTGCTACTTCTCGAGCATGCATTGGTATCCTTGAAGAGGAACGGGTGATGCAGCAAAGTAGATAAGTATTTCCCTCAGTTGTTGAGAACCAAGATATCAATCCATTGGGAGATACAAGCAAGTCCCCAATAGGTGTACCTACATAAAGAATCAAACTCCTGCACCCAACGCTATAAAGGGGTTGGCAATCCCTTTAAGGTTACTTGCAAGGATAAGATCTAATAGAGATAGATTTCTTAAACGGAATGTAAAACAAAAAGATAAAAATAATGCAGCAAATTATTTTTGGTATTTTTGGTTTTAGATCTGCAAGTATAAGATTGAAAATAGACCCGGGGGGCATATGTTTCACTAGAGGCTTCTCTCATGATAGCAAGTATTACAGTGGGTGAACAAATTACTTTCTAGCTATTAATAGAAAAGTGAATAATTATGAACATATCGAGGGCAATGATTATGCACATAGGCATCACCTTCGTGTCAAGTAGACTGAAACAATTCTGCATCTACTACTATTACTCCACACATCGACCGACTCATGTCTGCATCTAGAGTGTTAGGTTCATGAAGAACAAAGTAACGCATTACGTAAGATGACATGATGTAGAGGGATAAACTCAAGCAATATGATGAAAACCCAATCATGTTATCCTTGATGGCAACAATACAATACGTCCCTCGCTACCCCTACTTTTTCACTGGGTGAGGACACCTTAAGACTGAACCCAAAACTAAGCACTTCTCCCGTTGCAAGAATTACCAATCTAGTTGGCCAAACCAAACCAATAACTCGAAGAGACTTGCAAAGATATCAAATCATGCGTATAAGAATTCAGAAAAGACTCAAATAATATTCATGTAGAATATAACATAAACCCACAATTCATCGGATCTCGACAAACACACCGCAAAAGAGTATTACATCGGACATATCTCCATGAAGATCATGAAGAACATGGTATTGAAGAGCAAAGAGAGAGAAGAAGCCATGTGGCTACTAGCTATGGACCCGAAGGTCTTTGGTGAATTACTCACGCATCATTGGAGGGCAATGGAGTTGATGTAGATGCCCTCCATGATCGAATCCCCCTCCGGCAGATTACCGGAAAAGTCTCCAAGATTGGATCTCTCGGGAACGGAGGCTTCTGGTGGCGAAAAAGTGTTTTCTTGGCTCGTTCTGATAATGATGGAATATTTGGGAATTTATAGGCCGAAGATTAGGGTTGGGAGAGCTGCCATGGGCCCACAAACCTACTGGGCACGTCCTACCCCCTTGGGCACGCCCCTAGGGCTTGTGGCCCCATTGTGGCTCTCCTGCCTTGGTTCTCACGTCTCCTGGTTTCCTTTCGTTCCAGAAAAAATCATTCCAAAAGTTTTATTCCGGTTGGACTCTGTTTAATATTCCTTATCTGCAATTCTCAAAAGCAAGGAAAAAAACAAAAACTCGCACTAGGCTATAGATTAATATGTTAGTCCCAAAAATAATATAAAATGGCATATTAATGCATATAAAACATCCAAAACAAATAATGCAATACCATGGAACAATCAAAAATTATAGATACGTTGGAGACGTATCAGCATCCCCAATCTTAATTCCTGCTCGTCCTCGAGTAGGTAAATGATAAAAACAGAATTCTTTATGTGGGATGCTATCTAACATATTTATCCATGTAATATTCTTTATTGTGGCATGAATTTTCAAACCCGTAAGGTTCAAAACATTAGTCTAATATTGACATAAAAATAGTAATACTTCGAGCACACCAACAAGATAGTCGTGTCCTTTCGAAATAACATGGCCTTAGAAAGTTATACCTACGAAATCATATGGTCTGGCTATGCTCCATCTTCCCCACACAAAGTATCTAAATCATGCTCAACCCTGATGAACAAGTCAAGAAATTGCTTAACACTTTTGGTGTTCTCAAACCTTTTCAACTCTCACGCAATACATGAGCGTGAGCCATGGATATAGCATTATAGGTGGAATAGAATATGGAGGAGGTGCAAGGAGAAAAAGGAGAAGATGGTCTCACATCAACTAGGCATATCAACGGGCTATGGAGATGCCCATCAATAGATATCAATGTGAGTGAGTAGGTATTGCCATGCAACAAATGCACTTAGAGCTATAAGTGTATGAAAACTCAAAAAGAAAACTAAGTGGTCGTGCAAAAATATCCACTAGTTATATGAAAGTGACAAAATAAGAGACTCTCTATCATGAAGATCATGGTGATAGTTTGAAGAACAAGTGTGGAAAAAGGTAGTAGCAATTGTCCCTTCTCTCTTGCTCTCATTTTTTATTTTTTTATTTTGGTGGGCTTCTTTGGCCTCTTTTATTTTTTTGTTTGGGCTTCATTGGCCTCTTTTATTTTTTGTAAAGTCCGGATACTCATCCCAGCTTGTGAGGGAGTCATAGCCTCCATCATCCTTTTCTCTCATGGGACAATGCTCTATTAATGAAAAATCATCACACTTTTATTTAGTTATAACTCAAAAAGAAAATTACAACTCGATACGTATGACAAAGTATGACTCTATATTCAATATGAAGTGATGATGCAAGTCATGAAAAACTACATGGTGGAAGTTGCATGGCAATATATCTCGGAATGGCTATCGAAATGCCGTAATAAGTAGGTTTGGTGGATGTTTTTAGGAATATATGGTGGCTGCTTTGAGGAAGGAGGGTTTGATGTACTGGCGAAAGTTGTGTGGTACTAGAGAGGCTAGCAAAGATGGAAGGGTGAGAGTGCGTATAATCCATGGACTCAACATTAGTCATAAAAACTCACATACTAATTGCAAAAGTCTATTAGTTATCAAAAAAAGCATTAGACACATGCTCCTAGGGGAGAGGTTGGTAGGAGTTAACCATCGCGTGCTCTCGACCCACACACAAAGGTTGACAATCATTAAACAAATCATGCTCCGACTTCGTTACATAACGGTTCACCATATGTGCATGCTACGGGAATCACAAGCTTTAACACAAGTATATCTTCCAATCCAAAAATATTCACTAGCATGACTCTCATATTACATCTCTATTATCTTGAAACTATATGAAAGGAATCAAACTTCTCATCGTTTTTAATGCACTTAATATGAATGTTTTTATTATATCCCTCTTGGATGCCCATTATATTAGGACTAAATTCATAACCTAAACAAATTACCATGATGTTTTAAGAAACTATCAAAATAATATAAGTGAGGAACGAGAGTTCAATAATTTCTATAAAATATACCACCTCCATGCTCTAAAAAGATATAAGTGCAGCACTAGAGCAACATTGCCTAGCTCAAAAGATATAAGTGAAGCACATAGAGTATTCTAATAAATTCATGATTGAAAGTGTCTCTCTCAAAACATGTTTGCAGCAAGGATGATTGTGGAAAACTAAAAAGGAAAGAATCATATCATACAAGATGCTCCAAGCAAAACACATATCATGTGCTGAATAAAAATATAGCCTCAAGTGAATTTACCGATGGATTGAAGACGAAAGAGGGGATGCCTTCCGGGGCATACCCAAGCTTAGGATTTTTGGTATCCTTCAATATGAATTGGGGTGACTTTTTCATCCCCAATCTTAGGCTTTTGCCACTCTTTATTCCATAGTCCATCAAACCTTCACCCAAAACTTGAAAACTTCAAAAAACAAAACTCAACAGAAAACTCAGGAGATCCGTTAGTATAAAAAAGTCACCACTTTAGGTACTGTTGTGAACTTCTTATTTAGTTGTATTTTTGTAATACCTACTGTATTCTAACTTATCCATGGCTCATACCCCCCGATACGACCCATAGATACATCAAAATAAGCAAACAACACACAGAAAACAGAATCTGTCAAAAACAGAACAATTTATTAATCTGTAGACTTCGAATTCATAGGTAACTCTAAAAATTCTGAAAAATTAGGAAAATCATGTAAATTTGTATATAAATCTTGTGTAAATATTTCATATCAATTAGACGCTCTAAAAATTAGAAAATTCCTGGACTAAGCGCAGAAGTTTCTATTTTTCAGCAAGATCAAATCAACAACTACCATAGATCACCCCAAAAGTTTTACTTGGCTAAAACACCAATTAAAACACAAAAACACAATTAATACAGAAGTAATAATGTACAAAACACACCAAAACAGAAACAAAAAACAGAAAGAAAAATAAAATTGACTTGCCTCCCAACAAGCGCTATTGTTTAATGCCCCTAGCTAGCCATAACGATTTCAATGATGCTCACATAAAAATTACTAGTTGAGGTATGAAAAAGAGCATCATGAATAGCATTAAAAACACGTTTAAGTCTAACTCACTTCCTATGCATAGGTTTTTTGTGAGCAAACAATTTATGGGAACAAGAATTAACTAGCATAGGAAGGCAAAACAAGCATAACTTCAAAACTTTGAACACATAGAGAGGAAACTTGATATTATTGCAATTCCTACAAGCATATGTTCCTCCCTCATAATAAATTTCAGTAGAATCATGAATGAATTCAACAATATAACTATCATTTAATTTTTTATCTTCATGATCCACATGCATGCAAAGTTGGTACTCTTCCAAAATAGTGGGATTATCATTAACTAAAGTCATGACCTCTCCAAACCCACTTTTAATATCATATTCATCATGAGTATTAAATAAATTATCAAGATCATAATAAGCATTATCACCCCAATTATGACCAATGCAATAAGTAGTGGTCATGGCAAACTCATCAAATATAGCATCCCCAAGATTGTAGTTTTGCATATCATTAACATAATTGACATTAATAAAATTTATAACAATATCATTACAATCATGCTTTTAATTCAAGGAAACCTCGTGAATCACTTCATCGCAATTTTTAGATTCACGAATATCAAGCAAAACTTCCTAGAGATAAGCAAGTACACTCAACTCACTAGCAATTGGTTCATCATAATTTGGTCTTTTGAAAAGATTAGCAAGTGGATGAGGATCTATAACAATACATTTTTAGCAAGTGAAGATGCAAGCAAATAGGAAGCACATGGCAACACAAGCAAACAAAAGAGATCCGGCGAGAAAAAGGCAAACAACAAAGAGGGCGAATAAAATAGAAAATTGGAGAAGTGGGGGAGAGGAAAACGAGAGCCAAAAGGCAAATAATGTAAATGAAAGAGATGAGTTTTGTGATGGGTACTTGGTAGGCTTGATGTAGATCTCCCCGGCAACGGCTCCACAAATCCTTCTTGCTACTTCTCGAGCATGTGTTGCTTTTCGTGAAGAGGAACGGGTGATGCAGCAAAGTAGATAAGTATTTCCCTCAGTTGTTGAGAACCAAGATATCAATCTAGTAGGAGATACAAGCAAGTCCCCAATAGGTGTACCTACACAAAGAATCAAACTCTTGCACCCAACCCTATAAAGGGGTTGTCAATCCCTTTAAGGTTACTTGCAAGGATGAGAACTGATAGAGATAGATTGCTTAAACGGAAAGTAAAACAAAAAGGTAAAAATAAGGCATCAAAGTATTTTTGGTATTTTTGGTTTTAGATATGAAAGTATAAGATGGAAAATAGACCCACGGGCCATAAGTTTAACAAGAGGCTTCTCTCATGATAGCAAGTATTACAATGGGTAAACAAATTAGTGTCGAGCAATTGATAGAAAAGTGAATAATTATGAAGATATCCAAGGCAATTATTATGCATATAGGCATCACGTCCATGTCAAGTAGACCGAAACGATTCTACATCTACTACTATTACTCCACACATTGACCGACTCCTGCCTCCATCTAGAGTATTATGTTCATGAAGAATAGAGTAACGCATTAGGTAAGATGACATGATGTAGAGGGATAAACTCAAGAAATATGATGAAAACCCCATCTTGTTATCCTTGATGGCAACAATACAATACATGCCTCGCTACCCCTACTTTGTCACTGGGTGAGGACACCACAAGATTGAACCCAAAACTAAGCACTTCTCCTATTGCAAGATTTACCAATCTAGTAGTCCAAACCAAACAAATAACTCAAAGAGACTTGCAAAGATATGAAATCATGCATATAAGAATTCAGAAAAGATACAAAATAATATTCATGGATAATTTGAACATAAACCCACAATTCATCGGATCTCGACAAACACGCCACAAAAGGGTATTACATCGGATAGACCTAAATGAAGATCATGAAGAACATGGTATTGAAGAGCAAAGAGAGAGAAGAAGCCATCTAGCTACTAGCTATGGACCCGAAGGTCTGTGGTGAACTACTAACGCATCATCGGAGGGGCAATGGAGTTGATGTAGACGCCCTCCATGATCGAATACCCCTCCGACAGGTTATTGGAAAAGGCTCCAAGATTGGATCTCTCGGGAATGGAGGCTTCTGGCGGCGGAAAAAGTGTTTTCGTGGCTCGTTCTGATAATGATGGAATATTTGGGAATTTATAGGCAGAAGATTAGGGTTGGGAGAGATGTCATGGGTCCACAAGCCTTCTCGGCATACCCTACCCCCTAGGCACCCCCCTAGGGCTTGTTGCCCCATGGTGGCTCTCCTGCCTTGGTTCTCAAGTCTCTTGGTTTCCTTTCATTCCAAAAAATCATTCTGTTGGTTTTATTCCGGTTGGAATCTGTTTAATATTCCTTATCTGCAATTCTCAAAAACAAGGAAAAAACAAAAACTAGCACTAGGCTCTAGATTAATAGGTTAGTCTCAAAACTAAAATAAAACAGCATATTAATGCATGTAAAACATCCAAAATAGATAATATAATAGCATGGAACAATCAAAAATTATAGATACGTTGGAGACGTATCACATGGTAAGGAAGATTTTACATCACAAGATTTCCTCCTATATCCATTATTATCTTTTTTAATTCTGTCACTCCTTCTTACCTCATTTTTCCCTAGAGGCTCTTTATCCCTTCTTTTTATTGAGATTGCCTCTCCCAAAGGCAAGAGGATCACTTTGTTAGGGGACATTTGCTTTAAAGAACTACCAGCCCCACTAAAAGAGTGTGCAGCTGGGCTGATGCCCTCATTCTCTTTGCCAAGTCCAAGCATGATTTCTTTGCAGCTAGGTGCATGTGTAGTAGAACATCCATGAGGGATATGAAACATGATACTTTCTTTCGAAGAGAAGTTTTGTGTTAGCATACTCCACAGTTTAGATTTCAGTAAGTGCATGGTCCATCTAAATTTATCAGAACTTAATAGCAGATGGATTATGAAGTTAAACCAACTTAATCGTCTCTCAATCTTGAAAGAATTTGTAGCACCCTGAGTGACTAGAGCAAAGTGATGTATGCATAGTTCCATGCCCTCTTCAGAAGTTGAGTGAGAGCCATCAATTATATCCAATGCATGAGACTCAGCAATGCTTTAAAAATCAAATGTATGAGAAGGACCGAGGAAAGATTGTGTATCATCAATACCTTTCTTGGGAATATCTAAAGATGTGCTAACTTGAGGGTTTGGAAGAAGTGGAACCTCCTAATTTCCAATGGTGACTGTCCCTTCAGCTATAGTTTGTATATTATCTTTGACTACATGCTCCCCACCAGTTTAAGATTATACGGGGGTATCCTTTGTGACATTCTCAGTAACTTTAACATTATCACTGTCAGCATGTTTCTCATAGTTGAAGAATCTATGAGTGTTTGCATTGGTTGCGGCCATCACAGCTTGCCAAGCTTCTGGAGGAGGAGGCGGAGGAGGCGGTGGAGAGGGTGGTGGTGGAACATCAGTCTGCTCCTCACCACGACCCGGATTACTGCGAGTTGGTGGAGCCATCCTAAAGATGGACAAAACGCATTAGCCTCATTGACAAGATGAAACATAAGCTGAATCAAATTTTTGAAGAATTGAACAACACACATAGCCTTCCTACTGAAGAATTAGTAAGAAAGCTTCTTCGGATCATGATACATCATTAGACATAATAAGCTACTTGCAACAACACAACAACTATTGAGCTAAGCGCTCGGAACAAATGTACATGCCCAATACATCTGCAGAAGATGATCCTAGATGACTACAAGATTTCCCACCTATGAACTTCCGAAAAATTTCTTGTTTATGCGATTCGGCTTGCGGAATCAGGAACCTGCCCTAGGCAATCAGCTGCGACTGCATCTGCAACCTTCCACACCATAATTCAAGACATTTCGCAGACTCGTCTAATCTCGAGTCCTCGAACTCACAATGATACTAAACCATGGTGGTACCCCAGACGCCTCCCCAGTACTGGGTGACTCCGACCTTATCTCACCACGATAAGTATTGAAGCAATTCCGAACATTCTCCGTCCTGAGATATCAAGGAATCTAAATGATAACGACGTGCCAACATTCCTCGGAGCTCAACTCCCCAGAAGAAATCAAGTCAGACAGGAGGCACCAAGACAGAACCCTGTCACATCGGCATCATATAGATTCCAAAATACCCGCGTGATCCTAAAAAAGAAGTTTGAGCAAGAAGAGGAGTAGAATCGAAATTCCTAAGTCGAAAACCTCACCAGAGGATAGAATAGGAGTAAAAAGAATCCTACTCTCCGATATAACTAGACTCAAAATAGTTTTACTAGACACAACTCAGCCAAGTTCGAACAAGCAAAGGCTCCTATGGTCGTATGGCTCTGAATACCAACTTGTCACGCCCAAGATGCGCGCCTATCCGTTTAAGGCACGAGGGCCTCGCAAGGGATAGAGGCGCATCTTGCTGTTAGCAAGAATAGTATCATTACAACATATAGTACCGAATGAGAAGAGTATACAAGTTGGCTATCATGTAAACTGTGAGCCACAGGGGACTCAGCTATCATGTAACCCGGGTGCCAACACTATATAAGCTTTAGGATGGAATGCGTGGTGTTTAAGTCTGCAGTAGCTCTAAGCATTTATGGTGGCTAACTTACGTAGCAAAATGTAAAGTGAGTGGTCTATGACAATCGGTCGATTTCTACATGGTCTCTAAGAGACCCTGAACACCTACTTATGTTAGTCATAACCCCACCGTGTTCTCTCTCGGATCATGTTCACGAGCAGAGACAATCACGATTACTCACACAGTTGGTGTATTTTAATTAGAGTTTACTTCTAGTTTGCTAGAACCGGGTGTTAAACAAATATCCAAGTTGCCACATAACCGCGGGCACGGCTTTCCGAAAGTTGTAACCCTGCAGGGGTGCTCCAACTAGTCCATCACAAATAACCACACTCTGTGGGAATAGCCTCGAACGCGGATCTCGCGATCATCATAGGCAACTCCAACTGATTTCCAACACCTCGAGAAAACCCGAAGAAATTCAGAATCCACACGCAAGACATTCGATAAAGGTAAAACAAATCCAGCAAGACCACCTGACGTGTCGACGATCCCGATAAGAGCCGCGTATCTCAGTCTCAGGACACGACGGATAAGCGACGCGTACGGAGGCCTGATAGAAATCTCCCAAGTTGCCCTGGGTTGGCCCCGCAAAGTGCTCTAGTTTGGACCAACACTCATGAGGAGCACTGGCCCGGGGTTGATTAAATTATCCACGGGGTTGGAAAGCCCTATGCAGGTTCATTAACTGTTAGCAAATGTAGTACCAAAGTTGGTCTTGCCGGACAAGTTTTAATCTCAACCGAATAAACAAGGGGGTCTCCATAACAACCCCAAGCGTGTTAGGAGCGCAAAATATGGAAACATAACATAGGTAACGAGGAACTAATGAGGGTACGAGCGGAACAAATCACATAGCAAAAGGCCAGGACTTCCACCAATGCCCGATATATATGTGCATTAATTTAAATAACAGAATTTATTGTGATATCCAATCCATGTTATCACATGGAACAACCTGCAACTAAGAACGCTATAAGAGGGCTGAGTAGCGGTAACTTAGCCAAACAACGGTTTGCTGGGATGTGGGGTTAGAGGCTGTCATGGTAACATGGGGGCTGATATCATGTGATAGGTAGCGCAATTGTAAAGATAAGAACGAGAAACTAGCAAGCAAAGATAGTATTGGGATCCGGGTACGATCATCTTGCCTGTTGGTTCTTCAGCGGAATAAGTAGCGGGATCCTCGTAGTGGTACTCTCCAGGTTCCTCGAACTCAGATTCGACACTCGCTTCTACCCAAGAGAAACAGAAAATCAAAACCAACCAAGGTGCGATGCACAACCAAGATGATGCATGATCATCTTAATGAGGACTTTAACATGGCAATCCAATTGTAGTCAAGTTTCACATGCAAAGGTGGTGGATTAATGACTCTGGACATAATCACATGTTAAGTTATTTAGACATGCATGAAACACTCACAATAGACTCAAGAAACACTCAATTCCATGGAGTATAGCTCCCACAACATCCAAAACAAAATAGCACTCAATCTGCCACAAAACAGCAACATAGCAATTTGAAAAGCTCACAACAAGAGCTACAGGAATGCTATAGCCACAAACAAGACATGAACAGGTTCTACTCAGCACCCACATCAATTCATCCATCTATACGATCAGCAAAAGAGCAACACATCACTATGCATGGAGCTGGCAAGTAGGCAAGATGAAACAGATTTTTAGGGACTTAGTGGAAATTCCAGTTTTCTGGAATCTGGGTTAATAAAGTAGCAAGTTCACAGCACTGGTTAGATATGCTAGGAAGCTCCAAATGGCATTAAAATTAACAGGATGGTATATGTCAATATCTACTACAAATACCTAACACTGAGAATGGTCAAAAACCCAACACAACACTACCTACACCCTGATCTTCAAGGCAAAACAATAACAGCAGATATCCCAGACTTAGCCATTTTCAGGCTATCTGGACAGAAACAGAAGGTAGCTAGGTAAACAGCATGGTTCCCAATGATCTGGAGACTTAGCACAAATAACAAAAATACATGCATGTTCACAGAAACTTTTACTAGCAATCTCATGTTGAAAAGAACTCCAAAGCATGCATGGATTAATTCATAAGAAAAAGACAAAAGGGCATCACAGCATAAAAATGCACTTTTGTCAAGTTGCCCCAAAGTCAAATCTAACTTCACAGATGCATAGAGGGGTTGAAACACCCCAAAATCATTACTCATACCTATATTCTTGCATGGAACACCAAGGAGAAAAGCTAGGTCGAAATTCTACCCTCACTAGGCATGGGTGACTTATGTCACTTATGAAACTTGTTGAAAATGCCCCAAATGGACATGTGCTCCATAGAGACATGTTAGAAGTGATTAATTAACAGGTTAGGGACATGCTAACATAGTCTAGCATCAAAACCAAGAAAGGAACTAGCTAGAGAGGGAACCATGCTCATATGATCATATAGGGAGAACCCTACACATGGAACTACTCAAGCACACCCACACACACATGCATATATCTATAAGAAGGCACACACTAACTACACCTATGCAAACATCACTAACATAGGTGTATGTGCAAAGCACATACACACACCACAACACAAGACACACATGTGTATATGCCTTGCCATATACACACACACTCACTACACTACACACACTACACTCTCACTCACATGTATGTATATGCAAGAAGCCTATACACACACCTGATCCACACACCACACACCTCACTACTAAACACAAACATCATATGTGTGTATATGCACATGGGTGCATATGCACACACACACACACACCACAACACACATGCATATGTATATGTATAACTAGGTGCTTACACACACATATCCATGTATACATACAAGGCACACCCACATACTAACATACGCACACCCTATATGTGTGTATATGCACATGAGTGCATATACACACACACAACACACATACTCTCATATGTGTATATGCATATAGGGCATATACACATCAACACACACACTCTAGCACACACACACAAAACATACATACATACATACACTGATTCGCAAAAGAAAGAAAACAAAAAGAAAATCAGAAAAGGGAAAAAACAGAAAAAGGAAAAGGGGGGAGAAGGGGATCAAACCCACAACCTCCCCGCACCACACACACGTGCTCACCATTGGTCTATCGACTCGGCTCTCAACAGAGGGGGAAGATCACCGAACATATACACACGCTGACCACTATTTGACGAAACTAAAAATAATAAGGGAGCGGCGGTAGGGGGATTCCGACGAGCAACGCCGGCGACACACGGCAGCTCCGGCGACACAACTGCACACACGCGCGGGATCAAACCGGGAATCCATTCTCGCGCTCACCTTGCGGTGAGGAGGAAGGATGGGAGCAGCAGGTGCTCGCGAATCCACCAACAGCAACCGGGCACGACATTAGCTCCTACGAGCTACGGCGAGGGAAAAGGGGAACAACGATGAACGACTGCTCACCTAGGGCTTCTCGGACGTGCGGCGGCACGATCGACGGCGACAAAAGGGAAGGAGCGGCTCGGGGATGCGGCGGCCACGAAGTGGAGGGAGTCCGGTTCCGCTCCGGCGACGGAGAGGAAGAAGAGGAAGAAGAGGGCCTCAGGGACCCTCCTAGCGCCGGGATCGGGACGCGGACGGCTCCAGGGAACTTCTCGCCATCACTGATAGTGACGAGCCCCACCGGAGGCGCGGCGACGACGAGCCTCCTCTCCCTCAGCACTTACCTGACGCCTCTGACACAGAAGGAAAAGGGGAAAAGGAGGAGGAGGAGGAGGGAGGAAGAAGAAGAAGGAGCGGCGGCGGCGCTGGGAGAAGGAAGAGGGAACCCTAGCAGAGCGACACGGACGTCGAGGGGGCTTTATACCCCACCAGGCAGACGGCGGCGGTGACGCACGCGCTCACTTCACTCTCACACACACAGCGCTGACGGAGGGAGATGGGGGAGCAGGTAGCCGTCCTGTTCCCCTGGGCTGGGCCTAGTGGCCGGCCCACGCGGTACACTCTCTCTCTCAAACAAGCCTTTCTTTTAAAATAAACAGAGAAAGAAGAAAGAAGAAAACCAGAGAAGGGAAAAGCTTTTGGAGAAAATAAAAATAGTTTTGTGGAGGAAAATAAATGCCCATCTTTAATAAAATAAGAAGTTGATTTTTAAAGCAAGTTATTTTATTAATTTAATAATAGAACAGCCCCTATTTTGAATAGATTTCACAACCAAAAATAAGCAAATGACTCAAGATCACTCCCAATATTTATAAGACATCTTGGGTTAACACACCAACATTTTTAAAAGGGATTTCCCATAACTTGAATCTGCTAATAAAAATAAATAGAAGAAAGGAGGGTTTTTAGGAGGAATACTAGCAAGGGAAAAGAGAGGGGAAAGGAGAGGGTATTGCCCACATGCTCCACCACACACAAGCACAAACTTACTACACCACATCAACACACTCACCACCATACATGAAAGCAAGCACCAGAACCAAACAAGCACAAGGAATGAAATGAGGATGATGCATTATGGTGATGGATGAAAAGATGCATGAATGCTTCCCACACACAAGAATGACAAGGTTCACCCAAACATAGCTCATGTTAACAAGGTCATTCAATGAGTTACATGGAAAATAAGGTAGGGACATCACTTGGGATGTCACAACTCTCCCACACTACAAGAGGATCTCGACCTAAGATCTAGGAACGAAAGAAGTCTGGAAATTCTGAATGGAGCAGGTACTCACGTTCCCAAGTAGCTTGTTTGTCGGAATGATGAGACCACTTCACCTTGAGGAACTTGATAGACTTGTTGTGAGTCTTACGCTCAGTTTCTTCAAGAATTGCAACTGGGTGCTCACAATAAGAAAGATCAGCTTGAAGATCGATGTCTTGGAGGTCAATGGTTCGCTCGAGAGTCTTGAAGCATTTCCGGAGCTGAGAAACATGGAAGACATCGTGCACGTTCGCGAAATTTGGAGGAATCTCAATTTGATATGCAAGACCACCTCTCTTGTCAACAACTTTGAGTGGACCAACGAAACGAGGAGCCAACTTCCCTTTGATTCCAAATCGCTGCGTGCCTCTCATGGGGGGAACTTTGAGATAGACAAGATCATCCACTTGGAAGGAAACATCCCGATGTTTGCTATCATAATAGCTCTTCTAACGGGACTGAGCTGCTTTGAGGTTCTCCCGAATGACATGGCACATTTCTTCTGCTTCAGTGATCATGTCATTGCCCAATATCTGATGCTCACCAGTTTCAGACCAGTTCAGCGGGGTACGACACTTTCTGCCGTAGAGAATCTCGAACGGGGCCTTGCCTGAACTAGCTTGGAAGCTATTGTTGTATGAGAACTCAGCATATGGAAGACAGTCTTCCCACTTCATGCCAAACGATATCACACAGGCTTTGAGCATATCTTCAAGGATTTGATTGACTCTCTCAACTTGACCACTTGTCTGCGGATGGAACGCCGTGCTAAAACGGATCTTAGTACCCATAGCAGTCTGGAAGGACTCCCAAAACTTGGAAGGGAAGATTTTCCACGGTCAGAAGAGATGAGTTGAGGAATGCCATGCAGAGATACTATTCTTGACGTATACAACTCTGCAAGCTGAGCTGCCGAAATAGACTCCTTGACTGGCAGGAAATGAGCAACTTTTGACAACTTGTCGATAACCACAAAGATGGCATCATTGCCCCTCTTAGACTTAGGAAACCCAATTACGAAATCCATCTCAACATGACCGAATTTCCACTCTGGGATTGGCAAAGGCTGCAAAAGACCTGCTGGACGCTGATGCTCCGCCTTCACTCCTCGGCAAACATCGCACTCGTCGACAAACTGAGCAATTTCACTTTTCGTACGAGTCCACCAGAAGGTTTGCTGGAGGTCTTGATACATCTTGGAACTGCCTGGATGAATGGATAGAAGAGAATTGTGTGCTTCGTCCATGATAACCTTTCTGAGATCACCTTTTGGAACAACAAGACGGTCCTTAACGAACAAGGTATCTTTGTCATCGACACGAAAGTAATTATACTTCGGAATGCTCTTGGCCACACCTTTCTTCACTTTCTTCACCATAGCGTGTAGCAGCTGCCCTTGGCGAACCTGATCTTCCAGAGTCGGAGAGACTTGAAGATTGGCAAGAAATCCTTGCGGAATCATCTAAAGGTTGAGCTTGCGGAAGGCTTCACAAAGCTCGGGTTGAAGAGGCTTCAAGCTCAGACTATTGCAGTACGCTTTACGGCTAAGCGCGTCTGCAATGACATTTGCTTTCCCAGGAGTATACTCAATGCTTGGATTGAAGTCTTCAAGCATTTCCACCCAACGAGATTGCCGAAGATTGAGATTGGGTTGAGTGAAAATGTACTTCAGGGTCTTTTGATCAGTGTAGACCTCAACTCGTCTACCCAGCAACAAATGCCTCCAAGTCATAAGAGCATGAACAACTGCCGCCAACTCAAGATCATGAGTGGGGTAGTTCTTCTCGGCAGGCTTCAACTGACGCGAGGTATAGGCCACAATCTTCTTGTCTTGCATAAGAACACCACCAAGGCCTTGGAGAGAAGCATCACAAAAAACTTGGAAAGGCTTGGACTGCTCAGGAGGAACAAGAACTAGAGATGAAGTCAGTCTCTGCTTGAGCGTATTGAACGCATCATCACACTCGGGAGACCACACATACTTGACACTCTTCTGGAGGAGATTTGATAGAGGCTTGGCAATTTGAGAAAATTTCTCCACGAACCTTCTGCAATAGCTAGCAAGCCCAAGGAAACTCCGAAGCTGCTTGACGTTCTGAGGAGGTTCCCACTTCAAGATTGCCTCAACTTTCTCAAGGTGCACTTTAATTCCTTCGGCAAAGATGACATGACCGAGGTACACCACTTCGTCAAGCCAGAACTCACATTTGGAAAACTTGGCATAGAACTGATGTTCCCTTAGCTTGTCAAGCACAAGGCGCAGATGCTCTGCATGATCTTCTTCTGTCTCCGAGAACACCAGAATATCATCAAGATAAACCAAGTCGAATTCATTCTTGAATGGAGAGAAGATGAAATTCATCATCCTTGAGAAGGTTGGAGGGGCATTCGCAAGACCAAACGACATCACGGTGTACTCATAGGAGCCAAAGCTCGTTCTGAACGCGGTCTTGGGAATGTCTTCTTCACGAATACGGATTTGATGATAACCCATTCGAAGATCCAACTTGGAGAAAACTTTGGCACCCTTCAGTTGTTCAAACAACTCGTTGATGTTAGGGAGTGGGTACTTGTTTCTGATTGTGTTTTTATTCAATGGCCGGTAGTCCACACAAAGACGATCCTTGCCATCCTTCTTTTTGACAAACAAAACTCCACAACCCCACGGAGAAGAGCTTGGCCTGATTAAAAACCCAGATGTTCTTGCTCATCTAGCTGCTTCTTCAACTCTTTCAGCTCTTCGGGGCCAAGTTTATACGGGTTCTTGCAAACTGGTTCAGTCCCGGGCTCGAGATCAATCACGAACTCGACTGGTCGGTGCGGAGGCATCCCACGCAATTCTTCTGGAAAAACATCTTCATACTCACAAACCACCGGAATTTGACAAATCGCCGAGATTTCACCCTTCTCATTGAGAGCAAAGAGACGGATTGTGTCATCGCGAGCTGCGAAAATAATCATGTCTTCTGAAGGATGAGTCAGCTTGACTTCTTTTGCTTTGCAATCAATGTGAGCCTTGTTCATAGCCAGGAAGTCCATGCCCAGAATGAGATCAATATCAGAATTCCCGAGAACAATTGGCGAAGCCTGAAAAGAATAATTGCCCATCTTGATAGAAACATTGGGAACCACCTTGTTGGCGCTCATAAGAGTGCCAGGAGAAACAACTCGCAAAGCCTTATGCAAATAATCAGAACCAAAATCATGCTTCATGCAGAAATATTTAGACATGAATGAATGCGATGCTCCGGAATCAAAAAAACTGTAGCAGGGAATTCATTAACTAAGAGATTACCCATGATCACTTGAGAAGAATCCGCTGCCTCTGCTGCATTCACCATATTCACTCTTGCGAACTTGGGATTATGCTTCACCATAGCATTGCTTGGAGGCTTGACAGGAGGAGGAGGCGGAAGACGCCGCTGGTTGCACTTGTTGGCATAGTGGCCCTTCTGACCACACTTGTGACAAGTCACCTCAAAAAGCGGACAAACATTGCCTGGAGGAGGAACAAGAACAGCCTTGGACGCCTGATTCTTCTGTTGGAAACCTGGGTTGGGTGGGTGGGAAGAACCACGACCACCAAACTGCTTCTGCTGCTGAGGAGGATGAAACGGAAGAGGATTTGGCGCCCAATACTTCTGTTGCCTAGGAACACTCTGAGAGTCGGGAGATGAAGAATATGAATCCCTTGAACGCTTCTTGGAGTTCTCCAACTTGAGTTGAGCTGCTTCCACCTTCAAAGCCATGTTGTAGAACTGATCAAACTCACGAGGCTCCTGGAGAACAAGACCTGGCAGAAGCTCATCCTTGAGACCACCTCTGAACTGATAGATCATAGCCTTATCATCAGGAACATCTTGCTTGGCATAACGAGCTAGATTCTAGAACTCAATGTTGTACTGATAGACTGACCTGGTTTCCTGCTTCACGTGCCTGAACTTTTCACGCATCTCCTCGACAAAGCTTGTCGGAATGTAATGAGCCCTGAAGTCACGACGAAAATCGTCACAAGTAACAACACGATCGCCCCTGGAATCCTTGTACTGTTGCCACCAATCAGCTGCTTGACCCTTTAGCTGGAACGAAGCAAATCTGACAAAGTCCTCTGGCCTGACATTGCTGCACTCAAAATGCTTGCTCATATCACGAAGCCAATCATCAGCATCTAGAGGCTGCTCGCAACAGGTGAAAGTCTTGGGCTGGTTGGCACGGAACTGATTGAGAGTCGCAAACTGCAATTGATTTTGAAAATTGCCTTGAAAACCTTGCTGGCCCTGCTCCCTTTCTCGCAACAGCTTGAGTAACATTTGAGTGTTTGCATTGGTTGTGGCCATCACAGCTTGCCAAGCTTCTGGAGGAGGAGGCGGAGGAGGCGGTGGCGGGGGTGGTGGTGGAACATCAGTGTGCTCCTCACCACGACCCGGATTGCTGCGAGTTGGTGGAGCCATCCTGAAGATGGACAAAACGCATTAGCCTCATTGACAAGATGAAACATAAGTTGAATCAAATGCTTGAAGAATTGCACAACACACATATCCTTCCTACTGAAGAATTAGCAAGAAAGCTTCTTCGGATCATGATACATCATTAGACATAATAAGCTACTTGCAACAACACAACAAGTATTGAGCTAAGCGCTCGGAACAAATGTACATGCCCAATACATCTGGAGAAGATGATCCTAGATGACAACAAGATTTCCCACCTATGAACTTCCGAAAACTTTCTTGTTTATGTGATTCAAGTTGCGGAATCAGGAACCTGCCCTAGGCAATCAGCTACGACTGCATCCGCAACCTTCCACACCATAATTCAAGACATTTCACAAACTTGTCTAATCTCGAATCCTTGAACTCACAACGGTACTAAACCATGGTGGTACCCCGGAGGCCTCCCTAGTACTGGGTGACTCCGACCTTATCTCACCATGATTAGTATTGAAGCAATTCCGAACATTCTCCATCCTGAGATATCAAGGAATCTGAATGATAACGATGTGCCAGCATTCCTCGGAGCTCAACTTCCCAGAAGAAATCAAGTCAGACAGGAGGCACCAAGATAGAACCCTGTCACATCGGCATCATATAGATTCCAAAATACCCGCGTGATCCTAATTTTTTTTCCAGCGAGAAGAGGAGTAGAATCGAAATTCCTAAGTCGAAAACCTCACCAAAGCATAGAATAGGAGTAAAAAGAATCCTACTCTCCGATATAATTAGACTCAAAATAGTTTTACTAGACACAACTCGGCCAAGTTCGAACAAGCAAAGGCTCCTATGGTCATATGGCTCTAAATACCAACTTGTCACGCCCAAGATGCGCGCCTATACGTTTAAGGCACGAGGGCCTCGCAAGGGATAGAGGCGCATCTTGCCGTTAGCAAGAATAGTATTATTACAACATAGAGTACTGAATGAGAAGAGTATACAAGTTGTCTTACACTCAGCACATGCTAACTTACAAAGTCACCCAAATCATAGCATCAAGTTGAACACAGGGTCCGACTACGAACCAAATCAAACGATAAAAGAAGTTGCAAATGATACTATCAAGATGTCCCAAAGATCACGACCAGGTCCTCTACTCATCCGGATACGTCACCTACATCCTGCCTCTCTCTTCATCATACTCCCACTGGAGCTGAGTAAGATCATCCTGCACGAACTCATCCGAGCCTGCACCTGGATTGTTGTAGTAAACTGTGAGCCACAGGGGACTCAGCTACCATGTAACCCGGGTGCCAACACTATATAAGCTTTAGGATGGAATGGGTGGTGTTCAAGTCTGCAGCAGCTCTAAGCATTTATGGTGGCTAACTTACGTAGCAAAATGTAAAGTGAGTGGTTTATGACAATCGGTCGATTTCTACATGGTCTCTAAGAGACCCTGAACACCTGCTTATGTCAGTCATAACCCCATCGTGTTCTCTCTCGGATCATGTTCACGAGCAGAGACGATCACGATTACTCACACAGTTGGTGTATTTTAATTAGAGTTTACTTCAAGTTTTCGAGAACCGGGTGTTAAACAAATATCCAAGTTGCCACATAACCGCGGGCACGACTTTCCGAAAGTTGTAACCCTGCAGGGGTGCTCCAACTAGTCCATCACAAATAACCACACTCCGTGGGAATAGCCTCGAAGGCGGATCACGTGATCATCATAGGCAACTCCAACTGATTCCCAACACCTCGAGAAAACCCGAAGAAAGTCAGAATCCACACGCAAGACATTCGATAAAGGTAAAATAAATCCAGCAAGACCACCCAACGTGTCAACGATCCCGATAAGAGCCGCGTATCTCAGTCTCAAGACATGACGGATAAGCGACGCGTACGGAGGCCTGATAGAAATCTCCCAAGTTGCCCTGGGTTGGCCCCGCACAGTGCTCTAGTTTGGACCAACACTCATGAGGAGCACTGACCCGAGGTTGATTAAATTATCCATGGGGTTGCAAAGCCCTATGTAGGTTCATTAATTGTTAGCAAATGTAGTACCAAAGTAGGGTCTTGCCGGACAAGTTTTATTCTCAACCAAATAAACAAGGGGGTCCCATAACAACCCCAAGCGTGTTAGGAGCGCAAAATATGGAAACATAACACCGGTAACGAGGAACTAATGAGGGTACGAGCGGAACAAATCACTTAGCAAAAGGCCAAGACTTCCACCAATACCAGATATATATGTGCATTAATTTAAATAACAGAGTTTATTGTGATATCCAATCCATGTTATCACATGGAACAACCTGCAACTAAGAACACAATAAGAGGGCTGAGCAATGGTAACTTAGCCAAACAACGGTTTGCTGGGATGTGGAGGTTAGAGGATCTCATGGTAACATGGGGGATGATATCATGTGATAGGTAGCGCAATTATAACGATAAGAACGAGAAACTAGCAAGCAAAGATAGTATTGGGATCCGGGTACGATCATCTTGCCTGTTGGTTCTTCAGCGGAACAAGTAGCGGGATCGTCGTAGTGGTACTCTCCAGGTTCCTCGAACTCAGATTCGACACTCGCGTCTACCCAAGAGAAACAACAAATAAAAACCCAACCAATTTTCAATGCACAACCAAGATGATGCATGATCATTTTAATGAGGAATTTAACATGGCAATCCAATTCTAGTCAAGTTTCACATGCAAAGGTGGTGGATTAATGACTCTGGACAGAATTACATGTTAAGTTATTTAGACATGCATGAACATGGCAAATATGGATGCATCATGAAAAATTGATGGAAATGCGTATAAATATCGCGAGAAACGGAGCTACGGTTCTCGACATACGCTCACGACAAGGTACGAAGACAAAACTCAAGACCATCAAATACCTTGGATAATTCTTGGCATTCCAAGGTAACCACTGGATAGGTGATGAAAAACCAATCATAATAGATTCAATAATCACTCAATTCCATGGAGTATAGCTCCCACAACACCCAAAACAAAATAGCACTCAATCTGCCACAAAACAGCAACATAGCAATTTGAAAAGCTCACAACAAGAGCTACAGGAATGCTATAGCCACAAACAAGACATGAACAGGTTCTACTCAGCACCCACATCAATTCATCCAACTATACGATCAGCAAAAGAGCAACACATCACTATGCATGGAGCTGGAAAGTAGGCATGATGAAACAGATTTTTAGGGACTTAGTGGAAATTCCAGTTTTCTGGAATCTGGGTTAATAAAGTAGCAAGTTCACAGCACTGGTTAGATATGCTAGGAAGCTCCAAATGGCATTAAAATTAACAGGATGGTAGATGTGAATATCTACTACAAATACCTAACACTGAGAATGGTCAAAAACCCAACACAACACTACCTACACCCTGATCTTCAAGGCGAAACAATAACAGCAGATATCCCAGACTTAGCCATTTTCAGGCTATCTGGACAGAAACAGAAGGTAGCTAGGTAAACAGCATGGTTCCCAATGATCTGGAGACTTAGCACAAATAACAAAAATACATGGATGTTCATAGCAACTTTTACTAGCAATCTCATGTTGAAAAGAACTCCAAAGCATGCATGGATTAATTCATAAGAAAAAGACAAAAGGGCATCACAGCATAAAAATGCATTTTTGTCAAGTTGCCCCAAAGTCAAATCTAACTTCACAGATGCATAGAGGGGTTGAAACACACCAAAATCATTACTCATACCTATATTCTTGCATGGAACACCAAGGAGAAAAGCTAGGTCGAAATTCTACCCTCACTAGGCATGGGTGACTTATGTCACTTATGAAACTTGTTGAAAATGCCCCAAATGGACATGTGCTCCATAGAGACATGTTAGAAGTGATTAATTAACAGGTTAGGGACATGCTAACATAGTCTATCATCAAAACCAAGAAAGGCACTAGCTAGAGAGGGAACCATGCTCATATGATCATATAGGGAGAACCCTACACATGGAACTACTCAAGCACACCCACACACACATGCATATATCTATAAGAAGGCACACACCAACTACACCTATGCAAACATCACTAACATAGGTGTATGTGCAAAGCACATACACACACCACAACACAAGACACACATGTGTATATGCCTTGCCATATACGCACACACTCACTACACTACACACACTACACTCTCACTCACATGTATGTATATGCAAGAAGCCTATACACACACCTGATCCACACACCACACACCTCACTACTAAACACAAACATCATATGTGTGTATATGCACATGGGTGCATATGCACACACACACACACCACAACACACATGCATATGTATATGTATACACTAGGTGCTTACACACACATATCCATGTATACATACAAGGCACACCCACATACTAACATACGCACACCCTATATGTGTGTATATGCACATGAGTGCATATACACACACAACACACATACTCTCATATGTGTATATGCATATAGGGCATATACACATCAACACACACACTCTAGCACACACACACAAAACATACATACATTCATACATACATACATACACTGATTCGCAAAAGAAAGAAAACAAAAAGAAAATGAGAAAAGGGAAAAAACAGAAAAAGGAAAAGGGGGGAGAAGGGGATCGAACCCACAACCTCCCCGCACCACACACACGCGCTCACCATTGGTCTATCGACTCGGCTCTTAACAGAGGGGGAAGATCACCGAACATATACACACGCTGACCACTATTTGACGAAACTAAAAATAACAGGGGAGCGGCGGTAGGGGGATTCCGACGAGCAACGCCGGCGACACACGGCAGCTCCGGCGACACAACTGCACACACGCGCAGGATCAAACCGGGAATCCATTCTCGCGCTCACCTTGCGGTGAGGAGGAAGGATGGGAGCAGCAGGTGCTCGCGAATCCACCAACGGCAACCGGGCACGACATTAGCTCCTACGAGCTACGGCGAGGGAAAAGGGGAACAACGATGAACGACTGCTCACCTAGGGCTTCTCGGACGTGCGGCGGCACGATCGACGGCAACAAAAGGGAAGGAGCGGCTCGGGGATGCGGCGGCCACGAAGTGGAGGGAGTCCGGTTCCGCTCCGGCGACGGAGAGGAAGAAGAGGAAGAAGAGGGCCTCAGGGACCCTCCTAGCGCCGGGATCGGGACGCGGACGGCTCCAGGGAACTTCTCGCCGTCACTGATAGTGACGAGCCCCAACGGAGGCACGGCGATGACGAGCCTCCTCTCCCTCAGCACTTACCTGACGCCTCTGACACAGAAGGAAAAGGGGAAAAGGAGGAGGAGGAGGAGGGAGGAAGAAGAAGAAGGAGCGGCGGCGGCGCTGGGAGAAGGAAGAGGGAACCCTAGCAGAGCGACACGGACGTCGAGGGGGCTTTATACCCCACAAGGCAGACGGCGGCGGTGACGCACGCGCTCACTTCACTCTCACACACACAGCGCTGACGGAGGGAGATGGGGGAGCAGGTAGCCGTCCTGTTCCCCTGGGCTGGGCCTAGTGGCCGGCCCACGCGGTACACTCTCTCTCTCGAACAAGCCTTTCTTTTAAAATAAACAGAGAAAGAAGAAAGAAGAAAACCAGAGAAGGGAAAAGCTTTTGGAGAAAATAAAAATAGTTTTGTGGAGGAAAATAAATGCCCATCTTTAATAAAATAAGAATTTGATTTTTAAAGCAAGTTATTTTATTAATTTAATAATAGAACAGCCCCTATTTTGAATAGATTTCACAACCAAAAATAAGCAAATGACTCAAGATCACTCCCAATATTTATAAGACATCTTGGGTTAACACACCAACATTTTTAAAAGGGATTTCCCATAACTTGAATCTGCTAATAAAAATAAATAGAAGAAAGGAGGGTTTTTAGGAGGAATACTAGCAAGGGAAAAGAGAGGGGAAAGGAGAGGGTATTGCCCACATGCTCCACCACACACAAGCACAAACTTACTACACCACATCAACACACTCACCACCATACATGAAAGCAAGCACCAGAACCAAACAAGCACAAGGAATGAAATGAGGATGATGCATTATGGTGATGGATGAAAAGATGCATGAATGCTTCCCACACACAAGAATGACAAGGTTCACCCCAAACATAGCTCATGTTAACAAGGTCATTCAATGAGTTACATGGCAAATAAGGTAGGGACATCACTTGGGATGTCACAACTCTCCCACACTACAAGAGGATCTCGACCTAAGATCTAGGAACGAAAGAAGTCTGGAAATTCTGAATGGAGCAGGTACTCACGTTCCCAAGTAGCTTGTTTGTCGGAATGATGAGACCACTTCACCTTGAGGAACTTGATAGACTTGTTGCGAGTCTTACGCTCAGTTTCTTCAAGAATTGCAACTGGGTGCTCACAATAAGAAAGATCAGCTTGAAGATCGATGTCTTGGAGGTCAATGGTTCGCTCGAGAGTCTTGAAGCATTTCCGGAGCTGAGAGACATGGAAGACATCGTGCACGTTCGCGAAATTTGGAGGAATCTCAATTTGATATGCAAGACCACCTCTCTTGTCAACAACTTTGAGTGGACCAACGAAACGAGGAGCCAACTTCCCTTTGATTCCAAATCGCTGCGTGCCTCTCATGGGGGGAACTTTGAGATAGACAAGATCATCCACTTGGAAGGAAACATCCCGATGTTTGCTATCATAATAGCTCTTCTAACGGGACTGAGCTGCTTTGAGGTTCTCCCGAATGACATGGCACATTTCTTCTGCTTCAGTGATCATGTCATTGCCCAATATCTGATGCTCACCAGTTTCAGACCAGTTCAGCGGGGTACGACACTTTCTGCCGTAGAGAATCTCGAACGGGGCCTTGCCTGAACTAGCTTGGAAGCTATTGTTGTATGAGAACTCAGCATATGGAAGACAGTCTTCCCACTTCATGCCAAACGATATCACACAGGCTCTGAGCATATCTTCAAGGATTTGATTGACTCTCTCAACTTGACCACTTGTCTACGGATGGAACGCCGTGCTAAAACGGATCTTAGTACCCATAGCAGTCTGGAAGGACTCCCAAAACTTGGAAGGGAAGATTTTCCACGGTCAGAAGAGATGAGTTGAGGAATGCCATGCAGAGATACTATTCTTGACGTATACAACTCTGCAAGCTGAGCTGCCGAAATAGACTCCTTGACTGGCAGGAAATGAGCAACTTTTGACAACTTGTCAATAACCACAAAGATGGCATCATTGCCCCTCTTAGACTTAGGAAACCCAATTACGAAATCCATCTCAACATGACCGAATTTCCACTCTGGGATTGGCAAAGGCTGCAAAAGACCTGCTGGACGCTGATGCTCCGCCTTCACTCCTCGGCAAACATCGCACTCGTCAACAAACTGAGCAATTTCACTTTTCGTACGAGTCCACCAGAAGGTTTGCTTGAGGTCTTGATACATCTTGGAACTGCCTGGATGAATGGATAGAAGAGAATTGTGTGCTTCGTCCATGATAACCTTTCTGAGATCACCTTTTGGAACAACAAGAGGATCCTTAACGAACAAGGTATCTTTGTCATCGACACGAAAGTAATTATACTTCGGAATGCTCTTGGCCACACCTTTCTTCACTTTCTTCACCATAGCGTGTAGCACCTGCGCTTGGCGAACCTGATCTTCCAGAGTCGGAGAGACTTGAAGATTGGCAAGAAATCCTTGCAAAATCATCTGAAGGTTGAGCTTGCGGAAGGCTTCACAAAGCTCGGGTTGAAGAGGCTTCAAGATCAGACTATTGCAGTACGCCTTACGGCTAAGCGCGTCTACAATGACATTTGCTTTCCCAGGAGTATACTCAATGCTTGGATTGAAGTCTTCAAGCATTTCCACCCAATGAGATTGCCGAAGATTGAGATTGGGTTGAGTGAAAAGTACTTCAGGCTCTTTTGATCAGTGTAGACCTCAACTCTTCTACCCAGCAACAAATGCCTCCAAGTCATAAGAGCATGAACAACTGCCGCCAACTCAAGATCATTAGTGGGGTAGTTCTTCTCGGCAGGCTTCAACTGACGCGAGGTATAGGCCACAATATTCTTGTCTTGCATAAGAACACCACCAAGGCCTTGGAGAGAAGCATCACAAAAAACTTGGAAAGGCTTGTACTGCTCAGGAGCAAAAAGAACTGGAGCTGAAGTCAGTCTCTGCTTGAGCGTATTGAACGCATCATCACACTCGGGAGACCACACATACTTGACACTCTTCTGGAGAAGATTTGACAGAGGCTTGGCAATTTGAGATGTGAATGGCATGCACATGTAGGTAATGTTTCTATGAACATTTCGATATATTATTTGAATTGTTTCGAGTTAGTATGAATTTGTTATGAAGTTTTCAAAATGATGGTCAAATGGTCAAAGGACAAAAGCATAAGAGGAGCAAAGTGACTTGGGCAAAACTGAGGGTTTTCGGAAATTAGGGGTAAAACTGTCATGTGAGACACAACTAAGGGCACCAAATTAATTATCCCTTTATTAAAAGAACAATAAAATTAAATATCTTAGTAGAAAGCTTTTTGTGTAATGCAAGAGAAAGATTGCCCCTAGGAACATGAATATAATATGATAGATACTTGTTATACGCAGTGAGGGAGAGGCATCCGCTAACACACTTTCCGTACTTGGATCATATGCACTTATGATTCGAACTCTAGCAAGCATCTGCAACTACCGAAGTTCATTAAGGTAAAACCCAACCATATCATTAAGTATCAAGTCCTCTTTACTCCCATACACAACAACCCACCTACTCAGTTTCGTGGTTCTATCACTCACACAACCCACCATAGGAAAATCATGAACATATTACAACACCCTACAGCAGGGATCCCTCAGGTTTGCGCAACATGGAGGGCACCATAGGGCAGCACCATATCAACATACAACTCACATCCATAACATCATACCACAATTTACCCATTGGACAAAAGAGATCTACTCAAACATCATAGGATAGCCAAATATCATTGGGAAATAATGTATGGAGTTGCGCACTATGTTTAAGTAGCGATTCTAGAGGGGAAGAGAGGTGTTACACCGCTGCATAGAGAGGGATAGAGTTGGTGTTGATGACTGCGAAGTTGTTGGTGTAGATCGTCGTCACGATGAAGGCCCCGACGGCGTTCCAGCGCCACGTGGGGAGAGGGGGAGAGATCCCCCTCCTTCTTATTCTTCCTTGGACTCCCCCAGATGGGAGGATAGTTCCCCCTCTGGTCCATGTCCTCCATGGTGGTGGAGGGACAGGAGCCCCTCCTATATTGGATCTCCCTCTTTGTTCTCTTTTGTTTCGCGCTCCTCTTTTCTGGCCGAAAACCGTTTCTTATATTCCTAGAAGTTCGTAACTCCGATTGCGCTGAGATTTTAACAGATTTCCCCCCCCCCCCCAAAAAAACTAGTTTCCTTCCGCCCGAAGGAGAGCTCCAACCGACTTACAAGGTGAGCATAACCCACCGGGGTGTGTGCTTGGGCCCTTGGGCTTGCCCTTGTGTATCGCGCTCGCTGTGGGCCTCTTCTTGCGTTGATTCCACTTCCCAAAATTTCAATAATATTCCAAAATAATTCTCCACAAATTTTATCACGTTTGGAGTTCGTTTGATATGTAATATATGCGAAATAGAAAACACAAAAAAAACTGGAACTAGCACTGGGCACTGGATCAATAGGTTAATCCAATAAATCATATAAATTGTTGCCAAAAGTATGTAAAAGTTTTGTAATATTGACATGAATTAATAAAAAATTATAGATACTATGGAGATGTATCATTACCCTCTGTGGGTTGAAGTCTCCATAAACGTGGATGTACGATAGCACCACCTATCGGAACCACGGGAAAAATCTTCGTGTCTCTGATTGCATTTGATCTTCCTACCTCTACTCCTTCTTACATATGCTTTTCTTTACTTTCCGCTGCCATGCATAATCGTTGACTAGCATGTGTAGGGTTCATTAGACTTGTTAGACTAGCCAAAATCTACCAACCAATTAACTTGGGAGAAGGTTATATTTTAATTTTGTCAAGTAGTCTGTTCACCCCCTCTAGACATCCCCTCTAGTGATCCCATAATTGGTATAAATGCTTTGGTCTCCATAGCCTTGGTTTAATCACCATTGGAGGAAGATCAGTGTGTCTAGTTTGGGGAGTCTTAGTTGTTGAGTGCCTATTCTCGATGGGGAGTACTATAGTCAATCGACATATGAGATGCTTCAGCTATTCAATGAATTCCATTTGAGAAAGTATGTTAAGATCCCCTATGTACGTCCCATGGATCCCTTACATCCCACAAACGAAGAGGAAATTGACATCCTTCACAATCTTAGAACTGTTAATCTTATTATTAGAGGATTGCCAAGAATTGTGTTTGATCAAATGAAGAATTTTGAATGTGCCTATACTTTATAGAATGATTTGGAGAAATGATATCCAAATTATTCATTAGGTAATATTGATGAAATTATTCATAAACCTATTGCCTTTCATAAGATGAAGTCTAGTGATCCCAACTTTGGTAAATGCTTGTTTGACCTTCGTGACCTTATGTGTGCTAAAGGAGATGTCATTATCATCGAGAACATCATTTTTTAAGCCATTCACATTCATAAACTTGAACATTGTCATTATCACAACCCTAACGAATGTCTTGTCTCTGATGACTAGGATTTCCCACTTGATGATGAGAACGTGGAACATGGCTACTATGATGAAGATGAGTGGTTCGACATCTAGTGTGAGAAGACTACGAAGAGTATAAGTCTCTAGGCAAATTTAAAGGATTACATGTCCGGAGGAAAAGAGTGGATTCTTGATAGTGGATCCACCTATCAGATGGCCGGAGATAGAGACATGTTTCAAGAGATCACACCACACCATGGACCGCAAAGGTATATGACTTTTTGAGACAAATCCAAGGGTAAGGTACTCGGTTTTGGTAAGGTGGCCATATATAATGTTACTCCTATTCAAAACGTCATGCTTGTTGAATCCCTCGGCTACAATCTCCTTTCCGTATCTAGACTTGCCGACTTCGGTTTTAATGTGCTATTTACCAAAGTAGATTGCCAAGTGTTTCGTCAAGACAATCATAGCATGGTCTTTACCAGTTTCCGTAGAGGTGATCTATACATTATTGACTTCACTAATAGATCCAAACCTATTACTTGTCTTATTGCAAATTCTTCTAAAGGTTGCCTTTGGCATAGAACGAGAGAACATTTTTGTATGGTAATCTAGAAGAGCTCATCAAAAGTAATCATACTTGGTGTTAAACATGTTATCGTGGTACAAACTTAGTGATAAATTAGGAAGGTTTCTAATGAAGTTTGGTACAAATTTGTAATGAAGTTTCTACTTGAAAATGGTTTTGAAATTGGTAAAATTGACGCAACCTTATTCACAAGGAGAGTAAATGGTGAATTATTTGTGCGCCGAATTTATGTGGATGATATTATCTTCTGATCTACTAACCCACAATTTAGTGATAAATTAGGAAGGTTGATGTCTGAGAACTATCATATGTCTATTATGTGTGAGCTGAATTTTTTTCCTTGGTTTGCAAATCAAGCAAACGAGAGATGGAACTTTCATCTCTCAAACCAAGTACAACAACGATATGATCAAGAAGTTCAACGTGCAAGGATGTAAAGGTATGAAAACTCCTATGCCTAGTAGTGGACATGTTGATCTTATCAAGGATGACAGACCGGTTGATCAAAAGGTTTATTGATCAGTGATCGCTTCATTGCTATCTCTATGTGCCTCTCGCCCCGATACCATGCTTAGTGTGTGCATGTGTGCTAGTTATCAAGCTACTCCTAAAGATTGTCATCTTAAGGTCGTGAAAAGAATTGTCACATACTTGATAAATACACCAAGCTTTGGCATTTGCTTTCCCAAGGGATCTTATTTTAACCTCGTTGGCTATTACGACTCGGACTATGCCAGAGAAAAGGTTGACGGAAAATCTACCTCGGGTACTTGCCAATTCCTTGGTATATCTCTTGTGTCTTAGTCATCCAAGAAACAAAATTTGGTATCTCTATCTACCGCCGAAGTGGAATACATTGCCGCCGGATTATGTTGTGTGCAATTGCTATCGATGATTCAAACTCCTAAGAATTATGGCATACATGTGAAACATGTACCATTGTTATGTCACAATGAGAGTGCAATCAAAATTGCTCATAATCCCGTGCAACACTCTCGAACTATGCATATTGAAGTTCAACACCATTTCATTCGTGATCATGTTTCCAAAGGAGATATCAATCCTGAGCATGTTCGTACTAACAAACAATAGGCCGATGTCTTTACTAAGCCACTTTATGAGCAAGTGTTTTGCCTCATGCGGAGTGAGTTGAACATCATTGATGCTTCAAACTTGAGCTAGACTCACTCGGATGCAAGCAAGGGCATGATCTTACATGATTATTCGATGATACCACTGACATACTACCGCACATCACTACAGGAATTAGGCCGGACGGCAAAGTCTTTGCCGTCAGCCATCCTGGACGGCAAAGTCTTTGTCGTCCGCCAACATATGGCCAACCGTTCGGCTGAATAAGCCATGGTAAAAGGCGCTTTGCCGTCTGCTGGCGGACGGCAAAGACCTTTGAATCTTTGTCGTCCACCAGCGGACGACAATGGGCCTGGACGGCACACGGGGCACCTTAGCACCGTTAAGGGCTTAATGGCGTGCTTTGCCGTCCGCTGGCAGACGGCAAAGACCTTAGTTCTTTGCCGTCTTCCAACGGACGACAAAGAACCCACCTAGGCCAGCCCCAGGTTGCACAGGTAGCTGCCATTTGGCATCTTTGTCGTCTGCTGGCGGACGACAAAGCTCTTTGTCGTCTGCCAGCAGACGGCAAAGTGGCTATATAGCCCCTGTTTTTTCTGTTTTTTGTTAAAACCATTCAATTTGACAGAATATCACATATATATCCAAGATATCAACAACACAAGTTTTCAACAAGCATACCAACAATAACTCCTCCTCCTCATCATCATCATCAACTCTAACACATTCTAGCACATAATAACACATTGTACCTAGGACATACATACTCCTCTCTCGTAGGACCTACTCTACCCTCTCTTAGGTACAATATAATAAAACAAGATAGGCCCTGACTCTCCATTATGGAGAACGGAGATCATCCTGTATCCCATTCTTGGCCTACACACAATGTTTCTTCCAAGTAGCTCTCTACGATTGAGCATACATTTTTTCCAATCTTTGATTGTCATGAGTCCGTCGGTTTTAGAAATCCGATATGGACAGGAGTGATGTGTAGGCTGACCTGGCCACGGTGGCCCTAAGCTCATAACAACAACGCGACCTCTCGGAAACATCAGATGAGGCACACAATCCTCCGGGATTTTCTGTTGGAAAACATAGTAATAACTTTGTAGTTAGCAATGTAGTTTAGCTTTAGAAGAATTTATGCAGAAGATGCACAACTATCATAATAGTAGAATTAAAATCTTACCATGCAATCTCCATGGATGTTACCATAGTTCACCACGTGCACCGGTGGCACGTATTGACCATAATGTGCAGGAGTTTGATAATAGCTACTGTAATTCTCTAGATGACTAAGAAATGCGGTAAGATGATCTTTCTCCTTATAAGTTAATTCTCCTTCATCACTGTAGTAATAGGTTCTGTCTACCATCTTTCATACATTTTTTGAAGAATGAAAATAAGCTGTCAATGCAAATAAGTTGTCAACTATTTTTAAATAAACAATATAAATTACTTACTAAATATGGTTGAGAAACTCACATAATGGTAGAACTAGAGGCGTCTGCACATTGACCCAAATGTCGATATTACCTTCAATTTCATCTTCCGGACGAATATCAAAGGTGATAAGCATATTAGGCTCAAATGCATAAGCCTTTCATAGTGCTTGCCAATTTTTTGCATTCAAAATAGCAATAGGTGTCTCCATGGTACAATTTTACCGCAAAAGTAAAACCATGCTCGGTCCTCAAGTGAACTATCTTTACCTCCATATCAATTTTAGTATTGAAACAAATCTTATCCGAACAGCAATTCTTGCATGGCAGGGGATACGCTAGTAGAACGGTAAAAAATTAAAATTAAATATAAGTTGAAGCAAAAGAGCCAGAAGTCATGCTTAATTACGAAAAAAGACTTGTCATTCCGACTTACTATATCCACTTCGAAGGTCTCATCCACCACGATGCTGAAGCGCCTACCATCAACTAGGAAAGTCTTGTCACATGGGCCACGCTCATCTTCGCAGTATTCGCACATACTGAATTCACTTTCATTGTCAAATATTTCCTATGTTCATAGTTGAAACATTTAAAATCGATCAAAGGAAACTACGAGAAAACTGATCAACACATAGATCACTATTACTCAATACGCAACGGGTTGACTTTAGGTCTGTCAAGTCTTTCCTTCCTAAACTCTCATCTCATGTGGTGTTGGGGTGTCGGTGGTGTCGGGGTGTCGGTGGTGTCATGTCGGGGTAGGGGTGTTGTGTCGGGGTCGGGGGTGCCGTGTCAGGGTGTCGGGGTGTCATGTCAGGGGTCAGGGCGTCGATGGTGTCGTGTCGGCAATCCTCGACCCAGTTACGTCGGCGCCGACGCACCCCGTCGCTGATTCTCGACCCGGTTAAATCGGTGCCAACGCACCCCGTCGCCAATCCTCGACCCGGTTTTTCTTTTTTCCTTTTCTTCTTCTCCTCTTCTCCGCCTTTTCTTCTTCTTCTCCTTCTCCTCCTCCTCCTCCTCCTCCTCCTCCTCTTCCTTTTCTCCTTCTTTTTCTTCTTCTCCTTCCTCTCCTTCTTCTTCATTTCCTCTCATCCTCCTCCAAACTAACTAACTAACTTACTAACTTAACAGAAAAACTAACTAACGAACTTAATTTTTCCTAACCTAATAAACTAAACTAAACTAATTAAACATAAATCTAAAATAATAGAAAAATCTAAAAAAACAGAAAAAACAGAAGAAAAAAACTAAACCTAATTAAAGTCACCGGTGGGGGTCGGGGTGGCGGTAGGGTGCGGCGGCGGCGGTGCAATGGTGTCGGCGGGTGGGGCGGCCTGGTCGGGGCTGGTGGAGGGGGCCGGTGGAGGGGGTAGGGGAGGGGCCGCGTTACCGCAGGGGAGGGCGGGGCGGGGCCGGTGGAGGACGTCGGGGCAGGGGAGTGGGCGGGCGTGGGGCCGGTGAAGGAGGCCGGGGCAGGGCAGGGTGTAGGGCTGGGCCGGTGGAGGAGGCCATTAGGGTAGGGGAGGAGGCGGGGCGGTGGCGGTGGGGGTCGGGGCAGTGGCGGGGGGGGGGATGGGGACGAGCAGCGTGTGGTCGGGGAGGCGGGGTGGCGGTCGGGGGCGACGGCGGCGGGCTGTGGTCAGGAAGACACAGAGAGAGAGAGAAAGAGAGAGATAAGAGAGAAGGGGGTAACGGGCCGTTAGATAGGAAGTTCTTTGCCTTCTGCTGGCAGACGGCAAAGATGTGGGGTGGGGCCCAATGGAGGCCAGCTCCTCTTTGCCGTATGCTCGCAGACGACAAAGAACTTGCTGATGGCAAAGCCAACCTTTGGCATCTGCTAGCTCTTTGCCGTCCATTTTCTACTAGCTAATGACAACGCCACTCTTTGTCGTCCGCTAGCAGATGGCAAAGATGTGGCAGACAAAATTTTTTCTGATTCCAATAGTGCATCTTGGAAATATATGATCCCTTGTATTGCATCTAACCTTTTGTAGGTACTTGGAAGAACTACATTCCACAAGATTGCGATAAACTCATATCATAAGCAATCTTGTCATGGCCAAGTATCCACAACCCTTCTTTGATGACGGAGGAAGAAGACAACAGAAACCATATCCTTGAAAACCACTTGATAAACAAATTTCATTCTTATCATTTTGATACATCTTGTTCTTCCTTGCATAACTAACACATCTAGGTGAAAAGAGAACCAAAACAATCAGGGAAAGCTCTCAAGTGAAGATGATCTGCATCAACATTGAGCATCCAAAACAAGTTCTTCTACATGCTACGTCAGTTACTTCATTGAAAGGTATGTGATCATATCCTTGAAAATCTTTACTCCAAGACATGAGATAAACCAACTCAAGTGATATGAAAACATTAAAATGCTTAAACAAAGAATGGTAACCACATTTTGAACTTCACATAGAGTATGACCTATGATCAAGTATTATTGCTTCGCTCGTAAGTCAATATACTCTAATATAGGTGACCTAGTCACCGACCATCATCTAGATGAAGTATCTTGTTTGGTTCATCTGTTAGTTGCATGTTTTCTTGGAACCACCGAATCTACATCTAATTGAAAATGCATTGCAAATCTTTTTCAAAAATCATTGCAAATCTTTCTAAAAATTCATTGCAAATTTTCTTGTATCTCCAAGACTTCCTAAAATCTATCGCAAATTTCTTTTGACAAACTCTGCCAAATTTCTATTTTGCATTCAGACACCCCGATTCAAATAACTCGGTGTCATCGATTTAGCAGCAAGGTTGCACAACTACTTATCGGTTCCACCAAGTCTCTTTGCCTCGAAGCCACCGGTTTTGCTAGCTTGTGTGAGCTTTGTCAAAATTTGAACAATCCAAATTTCTTCAAGGATCCCTATAACAAAGGGAGAAAAGTTTCTAAAAGTTTTTACACAATAGAACGGGGAGAAATTGTACTCGAGGACCCCTAAGACTCGAATGCTCTCTATGATCCTTACTTTCTATGATCCCTACTTTGAATGACCCTTATCCTCAAGGGTCCCTTACCCTCTAACCCTTTTTGGAAATTAATGCCAAAGGGGGAGAATATCAAATATTATGCTTGTATATAGGGGGAGACTATCGAGGGGAGAATATTAATAAATGGGAGAATATAAATAGGGCGAGAATGCCAAGGAGATAATCAAAGTTGGTGCTTATCCATTGGGGGAAAATACTACTTAACGGGGAGAGAGCAAACCAAGCTCATTATATCATTTAAGGAAAGAGGAAATGTGTTTTGAATTTGATTGATTATATGATAGACTTATCTCACCCTACCTACTCCCAATATCTGCATGCTAAGAATCAGGGGAGAGGAAGACTTACAGTTTCATACTTAGGGGAGAAAGCTCTAAATGCTTTCGGAGACATATCAAGTTTTATGAACTTTAACTATCTTCTATATGTCTTGCACATCTAGGTAATGTTGATTTCTATTGCATTGGATGAGTAGAATACTCTTGTGTTTCCTAACATTGTTTTCTCAAATGTGTTTCTACTATTAGAATGCTCAAGAACTTCAAGGTAAGTATATGCATCAGACCCTTGGTCAAGATGATCTCTTGTTCCTTGCACAAATTGTTGGCAACAATGAGTCTTGGACATGGATATATTTCATTCATATATATTTTATCCAAGATAAACATTACCTATTATATCCTTCCAACTACGTGTGCGTCCATGCATTCCTAAGAAACTATACTTTAAAAATTATTGCACACATTTAGGGGGAGCTTATCTTAGTCATGTGTCTCTCAAAGACTTCATTATATTCTTGCATATTTTAAGTTTGAGGCTTTGATTGTATGTTGTCATCAATTACCAAAAAAGGGGAGATTCAAAGCACATATGCTCCCTTGATGGTTTTGATAATTCATGACAACATACATTGTCTCTTGGACTAATAGTTTTACCTAGTCTATTTCAGGTTTAGTCCATCGAGAGGATTGGCTAAGCATTGTGAGGAGAATTACCAAGAAGAAGAATAAGAAGAAGAAGGGAAGAAATAGTATTGGCCAAGATTCAAGCTACAAGACTCTACATTTTACATTTTGTGAGAAATCACTTTTGAGTCCATAGGAAAACCAAAACTATTAAAAGGGGTTGAGGAATTATGATGATATAGTTGCTCAAGTGATTAGAGATTAGCCACCAAAACTACTCACCCACATTCCCACAAAATTCTTTTTCCAAATCCCAAAAGTCAAAATTCGGTGACACCAATATTTCCCATTCGGATCCACCGAGTTTTACCCTAGGTAGAAGCCCAGCCAAACCCTAGCATCTCGATACTACCAAGTTTTCATTCGGTGAAACCAAAAATAGTGAGCAACTTTCTGTTAACCAATTTCTTAAAATCAGTCCCACCGAGTTTAAGGAATCAGTGATGCCGAGATTTGGTAACTGCCTAGGTCACCCATATCGGTACCACCGGGATTTATATATCGGTCTCACCGAAGAGGCCAAAGTTGCCACATTTTGCACTAGTCGATGTAACCGAGTTTTTACTCTGGTTTCACCAACTGAGTTAGGAAATAGTGTTGTAATGGTTGGATTTTTGGAGATGCCTATATATACCTCTCCACCACCTCCCACTCGAAACATAAGCACTTAGAACACACACCCACTTTCCATATCCAATTTTCTGAGAGAGAACCACCTACCCTTGTGTTGAGATCGCGATCATCCACTCCCACCATATGGATCTTGATTCCTACCCTCCCCAAGTTCCTTTCAATCCAATCAATCTCTTTTACCCATGCCAAACCTATGAGAGAGGGATTGAGTGTTGAGGAGACTATCTTTTGAAGCACAAGAGCAAGGAGTTCATCATTCTACCACATATATTACCTTTTGTACGGTGGTGCCTCCTAGATTGTTTAGGTGTTGCTTGGGAGCCTCCTTCTTCATGATTGTGGAGCTGAGCCAAGAAGTTTGTAAGGGCAAGGAGATTGCCTACTTCGTGAAGATCTACCCCGAGTGAGGCTAGTCCTCCATGGATGTAGTCCATCATGGAATAGATGAGGTGGCTACTTCATGGACCCTTCGTGGGTGGAGCCCTCCGTGGGTTGAAGCACCACTGCAGGATGGTCCAAAGATGACACATCAATTACAGACCCTTCGACGAAATTGTGTGCGATCCACCAATCACAAATGTTATTGTTCAAGCTCCATCGCTAGTGGCACGAACTGTGTGTGATGGCGTATCCATCAAATACGATTCAGAAAATAGTTGCATGGGTGATCCACGGTAGATAGTTTATTCTTATGAACTATTTGGGATTAGCTAAGATAACAGAAATAGTTAATAGAACTATGTATTTGTGCAAACTACGACACACAGTTCACTCGGATAAACTGATTGTGTTGATCCAGCAGAACACAAATGGGTTAGCATAATAAGGTGTATGTGATACGCACCTATCGATTCATTTATAAGAATTGTGTGGGAATACCAGTAATAGCCAAAATGATTCACCTGGACAAGTTGTGTGTGTTGTGGGCAGGCGGTTGGTGCCGAACAATTGTTAGCAATTGATGAAATCATTATCGATGGTACGTACGGAAGTGTTGTTTGCCCGTATTAATACCGCAGACGTTTTATTATTATTATTACCAGTCCGACTGCGCATCACCTCTTCTTCCTCACTCACGTCTTGTCACCACGTTTTTGCCTAAGGATTCCAATGAAAGCTTTGGCATTTCTTTTGGCCACGTTCCCACATCGAACCATGCATGTTCCCACGCAACCTTCCCCATCAGTTTCCCATGAGAAGTGAATGAGCATAAGTGCATGCGCGTGTCACAGGAGGATGCACACCTAGTGTAGCCTAGCCCATCTATGAAGAATACCAACCTTACCAAGCGCCACCTCTACCATCAACCTCCTCGACGACGAAAATGATCCGTGCAGGTGCAACAAGGTGTCGAGGCTGATGGCATGTCCGGCATCATGTCGGAAAACACTGTGATTTGCGTCATCACAAGGGTTGAGTACACCCTTGGCACGGGGCGCGTTAGCGCCGCCGAGCAACATAGTCGCCTCACCGCTGAGAGGCTGTAGCATGCCGCACAAGAAGATCATCGGTGGTGCTCCACGGAGCATAACATATGTGTCCGCGTCGAGAGGGCAAGGCGCACCGAACTGCAAGACCAATGGAGGGCCGTAGAGCGAGAGGCATGATGCGTGATAGAGCAAGAGCGGTTCCATCCCCGCTTGCGTGCTATCCCACCCAACAGGACGTTGCAGTTGTGTCCAAGGCACGTGAGTAGCCCTATTTCTTGGTAGGAATGAGCAGCGGCCATCTGCATCATACTTGTACTAGAGCCCAGCCGCACCGTCCTTGCCCCGGATGTCGACCGTGCCATTCGCATGGTTCCCGCGGTTCGCCTTGTTCACGGGTCCCTCGATGCTAATGGGATGGTCGGTAGGCTCAAGCGTCTCCTTGGCACAGGTGTCTAGCGGGGAGCAGTTGAAGAAAATGGCCGTCGCATCCTTGAGATGGTAATCTCCAAAGAAATAGCCAGCTTGGATCTCAAGATCGCGCTCCAGCTATATCGCGAGTGTGTAAACCGCATGGACGAACGCCTGACCGAGTTCAGGCCCAATCAAGAGCTTCCGTAGGATAGGGTGTAGTCACAGACGCGTTTTATTTTGTTGAACTATTTAGATCGATCCCAATATCTAGACAACAATCACAATATTGATATATTCTGATGTGTGAATGATTTATGTTCTATTTTTATGTTTCAATATGTGTAAAAGGCTCATAGTTAGAGCCCGAAAATCAGTATGAAAACGGACAGAAATGTGAAACTTATAATATATATTAATTGTTGAATAGCTCACTGAAGACATGATACATATACAATATATATCATCACATATACATGATGATAGTACTTAACTAATACGTATAATGAATAAAAACTAAACTAATAATAACCCCTCCTTGAGCAGAGAGCAGTAAAATGGCAGCCTCTCACCATCAGCTCCCTGGTGCTTAGTGGATTCTCGATGCTGAGGGAGTTCCCTGCCTCCTCCGCCTCACAGCGTTTGACGTGTCGACCCGACTCTTGCTGGCGGAGGCGTGTGACCATGCAGGACAGTTCACTAGGCGCCCACTGGAGCTCTTTGGCCATGGCACGCTTGAGCTTATCGTCCTATGCCCATGGAGCGGTGAGGAACCTAGCGCCTCTAGTTGTCATTGCGTGATACTGTTTGTCTTTTTACACCTCCACCGCTCGTCGACTCACCCACCGCCAAAGCTCCAACACCTCCTTTTCCCATGCGGCACTACGGGCATTCCAAGCCGCGAGGTTCCTGGCATGCTCCTCAGCACACTCCTTCTTGAACGCCACCGACCTGGCTCTCTTAGCTGGCGGTAGCGCCTTTCACAAAGCCAGATTGTACTGGCCTCAAAACCAATCTTCAGTTGGGGGTTCTGGCGCAACCTTGCCTAGGGGCGGGAAGGGGTGCTCCTCATTGCTGCATTTTGCCATGTCCTCGCGGGGTGGCACCTCCTCCTCTGCTTGTGAACAGATCGGCCGCGCCAAGGCAGAGTTTTGTGAGAGGGGTGGGATACAGAGACAAGAGAATGCATGCGGGATGATGTCTCGAGGGGCAGCATTTATAGGCGGCTAGAATCTTGATCGACACCAACAGTGATTGCACACGATTTCCCTCAACAGCCGTGTGTGAATTAACATTACTGACGATTCCCAATGCATGACCGCATGTGATTAATAACCCGCAAAAGTTGGCTTCCAAAACTCAAATAGCGAAACAGGGTGCCAGTCATATGGGACCTGTTTTTTCCAAATATTTACATTTTCTATCCAAATATAATGCATGCGTGCCATTTGCGTTACAGAAGCAAGTCCGAGAGCAGTAACCACGACATCTTGGCCCCATGGCGGGAAATCATGCATATTTTCATGTACTTCAGAATTCAGAGCATTTTTTATCATTATTGTTGAATTTAGAACCTACATTCTTAATGATTTTGTGTCCAAACCGTCACTCAAGATGTTTGGAACTCCTTCAAATTTATTGCACATGGCATATATATGTAAACAAGTAGCACATAAATATGATTTTCGAGCGGTTTTTGCTTCATATAGCTTGTTCATGTGTTTCATTTTTAAAATATGGGCATTAGATTTTGTCGGATTTTGGGCTCCACAAAACCCTTAAGGTTCGAACACAGGGGAGTGTGCGAAGGTTCCCTATGGCCTCACCAACCTAACGGGGAAGAAGATGGACACTACGGTGAACTCGCATGATGACGGGGAAGAAGATGAACACGACTGTTTACCCAGGTTCAGGCCGCTGCAAAGCATAGTACCCTACTCCTACTTTGGTGGATTTCCTCTCGTGGAGGTTTTGGTGGACGAACTAGTACATTGTGCTTGAGCCTCGCGAGGGGCTCAAGAAGTGTTCTTGGCTCTCTACCTTGCGGTGGTGTGTTGAGTGGCTAAGTGTCGAATCGGCCTTCTCTATGGTGTGACCTGGCTTCTATATATATATAGAGGTGGCCTAGGTACTATTCCCTTATCACAATGGCGGAAAGGGATCCCACAATGGACAAATTTGAAGGCGGACAGGAGTACATCAACGCCCTGTCCAAAGGTGGTCCTCGCCTGCAAAGTAGCTATTGTTGATGCAGTGACGGGCTCGGCGATGACATCTGTCCTGTGGGGCTCGTGGTTGTGGTATCATTGCACCAGAAGGGAAACCTTTGGGCCGAACTTTGGTAACCCGTGTACGACCATGCTCCCTTTGCACCAAAGAGGAAACAACGCCGCCTGGTGCGCTGGCACCCGCATGTCCTTCCTTGCGTCGCCCTTGAGTCCTGAGGCCAGGCCGTGCATAGAGATCTCTGCCGCTCAGGAGGAGGCCTGAGGAGGCCCCTCCTTGCTAGTCTTGATGTCGTTCTTCCTCGCAAGCCCAGGGTCCTCGTGAGGGCCTTGTCTTGAGTAGTGCCGCGCCAAACCATGCCTAGTTGACGAAGTGGGCCATGTCCTGGGCCGTAGGCAGGCAGGACTGGGTACCTCCGTTCCTAGAATTCCAACCGTAGCCCCCTGGCCAAAGGCATGCCCGAGCTGGCTTCGTGTACCCCTTGATGGTGGCCCGAAGCGTCGTGTACCCCATATGCCTGCGGGGCCAGGGTTGGCATGCGTCGTGCCTCTGACGCGAGGCGTACTTGTGGCCACCGCCCGAATCTACAAAAGCCTGACTTCCAGCACCGAGCCATTATTGCTTTCCTCTTCTGCATGCTTGCTCTTGCTCCCAGATCCCGGCCTTAGCTGAGACCCCTCCAGATCCGGCGTCACACCGCTCTCCCTCGGAATGGCCCCTCCTGGCAAGTCGAAGCCAGAGGCGCAGGGTTTGGCCTCTAATCCCATCTCGTCGGCACTCTCAAAGTCTACCATCGCCACGGACAGTGACCTAGTCCCGGTGCTCCCGTCTACGACGGATGGGACCGACGAGCACGGGTGGATCTTGATATGGGGCATCTCCTCAGAGAGGCAGCCAACATCTAGGTCAGCCTACCCCTTCTTCCTCCATAGCGTCTTCTCCTGGCTTGCCCCGCCCTTCTCCGCATTCTTCATCGCCATCCTCGATCACTACGGGATCCATGCCCTTCACATTCAGCCCAACTCCATCCTGCTCTTGTCCATCTTCTCCTTTTACTATGAGACCTTCATGGTCGTGAAGCCTTCGGTGGCCCTCTTTCGTCATCGCTTCAGTTTGTGTGTGCACGACGGTGCTCAATGGTCATCATGCGTCTCCTTCGTCATAGTCCAAAGCAGAAACATGCTCTTGAAGGTCGGGAAGAAGGTGGAGAACTTGTGGCACCGTTGGGTCTTCATGGATCATGTGAGCCCTAATCCTGCTTGGAGCTATCGTAGGGGCTGCCGGAGAAGATCCCTGTGTGGAGCTCTGCGAAGCTTTCTCACCCCCGGGCTAAGCCTATCCTAGAGCGGATCTCCCATGACATCAGCCCTCGGAAGCTGACTGGGGGGATGATAGTGAAGGAGTTGTTGATGGAGCGCCTGGCGCCCCTCTAGTACAACTCTAGGCCCCTGTGGGACTATCAGGGCAGTGGCGACAACCTCATGCTTCGGTCCGCATGCATAACCCCCAAGGAGTTGAACAGGGCTGTGGCGACCTTGCTCAACGGTGACCCATGTGATCTCCCTGAAGGCTGCTCCCATTGTACCGTCGCGACGACATAACCGCTTCGGTTGACAAGGTGCCCGCCTTCGATGAGCGGGGCCTCTCCCCAGTCGAGGGCCATGGCTCCCCGGTCACAATGTCCTCCGGCGACACCTCAGGTGGGGAGGATTCAAAGAAGACGTCAGACGGTGACCCGGCAGGGGCAACCCCCCCCCCCCCGTCACAGAGCGTGCTCTTGCGCGATCTTGAGGACGATGACGATGTTGGTGAAGTTTCTGCCCGGGGCTCTCCACGTCTCGCCATTGTCCCCAGGGGGCTTGTGCCGACACCCCGGGCCACGTGGTCCACCTACCTGATGGCCCCCAGGAACCGAGGGGCCGAGTCACATTTGGTGCACCCTGCCCCTGCAGGCATGGTGGCTAAGGTGCCAGTCTCGCCCCCATCTGAGTTGCAGCCCGCGGGCTAGGTGGGCGAGGCTGCGGCCGTGGTGATGCTTCTAGCAGTAGTGATATCGCGTGTTGCCTCTGCCCCCCGCTACGGCAGTGCCCTCACCGAGGGAGGCGAAGGCATGGCCGTCATCGGAGTAGAGGGGAAGAGGAAGTGGGTCGACATTGAAGAGTAAGTACCCGGTTGAACCTTGCCTTCCCTTCGGTAGCTTGGGTGCTGATGATTCTTCTTTTGCCGGGTAACTAGGGTCGTCCCCACGCTGAAGATGAGGAAGAAGAAGGCGGGCGTCAAGCTGAAGGCGTCCTCCAGTACCCCTCCTGCTCTGTCACAGCCTTAGCTTAGGATGTGCTTGTCATGGCATATGCATCACGTCATGATGATTAAATTCAAATGAATATGAAATGGGGATGACAAACCCTAGCACTTCATTGAATAAACGGTTTTCAATAAATGAATTTTTCCAATTATCCCAAAATGCTCTTAAAAAATGTTCCACCTCTCTGATAAATGTTGGCAACAACATACCAGGGGTGATATAATTTTAACCACTCTTTTTGAATTTTTAAATAAACCAGCAATGTTGCTGGAAATGACAAATAAAAGACTATAACTATTTTAGTTGTTTCAAAAAATTCTGGTAATTATTGTGGGGACTAGAAATAATATGTATAAACCCCAAAAATTATTTCAGTATTTTTAACTTTAGTAGTTTTGCCCAAACATTGTAAAACAGATTGCATAAATAGAAAAAACAACAAAAAAAGGAAAATGAGAGGGGAGAAGGACTTACCTGGCCCATTAGCCGGCCCAGCCCACTGGCTTGTGCCAGTCATCGTCTACCTCTGCCAGGAGGCAGAGGCAAGACGAAGCACGGCGCCGGGCGAGCCAACTCCTGCTTCGCACTAGCGAGCCCTCTCGTGTCCTTATCCCGTGCTAGAGAACGCGTGGAGACCCCTTGAGCTCCTCCTCTCCCCTGCTCCCTCTTTCCCCCTCAGTCTCTCTCTCTCTCTCTCTCTTGCCGCCCGAGCACCACGGCCACCGCATCTCATTACCACCACGGCCACCGACCCCCTCCAGCCCCTCTAGCGAGTCTAGCCGCTCCGCCTCGACGCCCTACTCCTCTTTGACAAATAAAGCATCACCGGGAGCCCTGCTTCGCCGCCATCTCCATCGTCTTCCACCTCAGACCCCGGAGCTCGCCATCGTTGATTCGCCACCATCCCCGCCTTCCCAAGCTCTTCGACGACACCATCAGATCCGAAGTGAGCTCCTCTCCTTTCCCCCTCTTCTCCTGTTGCCCGAGTGCCCCCATAGCTAGCTCCCACTCGTGCCAGTGTTGCCGCCGCCGCACAGCTCGTTGCTTCCCATTGCTCAGGAGACCCAACGGCCTCCCCGGTATCCCAACGGATCGGCGCGAGCAAGGGCTACCACCTCGTGCGATCCGCACATTGAACTGAGCCGCCGGCGAAGCTCCGGTGAGCGCTGACCTGGCTGGCCATTAGGGCTTAATTAACCTGCTAATAACCACCCCTAGCCACTGACAGTGGGCCCTAGGGTGGGTCAAACCTCTAGTCTGCGCGGGGATTAACCGTGTGACACCAACGTGTGGGTCTCGGTCGTTAGGTTTCATCTAGACCCGGGGTTGTTGACCTGCCGATGTCATGGTGATGTCAGGTGACGCATGCATGACATCAGACTGATGTAATTAACCATTTTAGGAATTAAATAATAATCAGGAAATTCCAGAAAATATTCAAAACTTCTAAAAATCATAGAAATTCAACCGTAGCTCAGATGAAAATAATTTATATATGAAAAATTATGAGAAAATTATGATTAATCTTCTTATGCAATGTCCATGAATGTTTGAGAAAGTTAGCATAACCAAGTTGTAAATTTCATGATTAGGATAATTTGATAAATAGTGTTGGAGTTGGAATTTGGTATATATTCTAATTCCACTTCACTTTATATGACTATTTATTGCTATAGGTCAATTCAAATGCTCTAACATGTCGTATAATACATCATGTTTGTTGCACCACATTGAATGTGTTCATTTCTCTGTTTGTCGGCGTTTTTCCTTCTCGATAGACGATGGTTATTACGATGTGATCGTTGACACTAATGAAGAGAAGTAAAATCTTCAGGACTGTCAAGCAAGCAAACCCGCTTGAGCATACTGATATGAACCAACTCTCTCACTCCTGCTCTCTTTTATTGCATTAGGAAACAACGATTCAACTGTTACATGTTCCTGGTAGTTGAACCCATTCCTTTGCATGACCTATCCTTGTCACAGTAAATAGTTGAAACCACTTAGCATGAGTAGCAACTGTTTGAGCCTTGTTGTGCTTACTCATCCATGCTTTGTTACTGTGCCTGCTATGCTTAGAGTCGTGTCGTGTCGGGTCTGATCCATCTGGGCGATGAATCGGAATGGCAGTGTTCATGTCCTACTGTGTGAGAGCTAAGTGTGCGAGCACGAGTTGGTAAAGGTAGCGATGAGAGGCCATGCAGGAGTAAATGGCGGGTTGTCTCATTGGGACCATCCTTAAGAACTAAGTTCTATGTTTGTGATCCAAGACAATTACTACCACACGTTGGGCCCTGAAAATGACCCCGCTCGACTTATTAATCGCTTAGATCTTTGTCCAGGAGTTGCAACTAGTTTTTGGTGTTTGTAGGAAAAGTGTTGGCGACCGTGCTTAGCGCTTCCCGACGCGGTGGGCTTCAACGCGGTAGATGCATAGTGGCACGGTGTACCAAGTGGCACCCGAACGGTGGGCTTGGGAACCCTGCGCACATCATTTGAGACAATAGCGGAAACTTCGGCCGGACTTCCATGCGGGTTCAGTCTCAAATAGGCGATAAACCTAGACTAGGGTCTTGTGTGGTTGATGGTCATGGACGACTCTCTTGGTGGGCTTCCTCTTGAAGGTTTCTGAGGTGCCTTTTACGTGCACATGGCGATAAGTGGTGGGAGCATGTGTGAAGAAGTACACCCCTACAGGTTTATGAATCTGTTCGAATAGCCGCGTCCTCTAATATGGACTACTTGGAGCACTTATATGGTTCATAAATAAGTGAAATGGATACCTCTAAAATACGCACGATAAGCGTGAGTGCTATGGATGGCCTTCTCGTAGGGAGACGGGAGTGGATCCATAGTGGTGTATTGATTGGTGAATATGTGGACTCGTGTGAGCTATCCCACCTCGAAGAAATACTTGTGGTTGTAGTACATGTTAGCCAATAGTTAAAGCTGGCTTGCTGCAATAAACTCCACACCCCCTTTCATTGATACTGATGCATATGTAGATAGTTATGATGTAAGTCTTGCTGAGTACCTTGTACTCACGGTTGCTTAATTTATGTTTTTGCAGAGGAGACGTCAGTCTCATTAGTAATTCTTACGACGTGAAGTTCGATGTTGACAGGGTTAGTGATAATCCCCAAGTGCAAGGAATCATCATAGCAATTTCCAAAGGTGGAAGTGATAAGTATGGAGTGTCGAACCCACAAGGATCTAAAGGTAAGATCAATATTATATCAAGTCCTATCTACCACCGATATGACTCTACGTACACCAAACATTTTCTTCTCTCTAGAAAGGAGAAATAAAACTACGTTGTGGGTATGCAGAGGATAGTTCTGCATTATATCGGAGAACTAAAATATAAATATACAATATATTACCAATAGCGAGTGTGGAATAATCATGGGTCCGTGTGCGGAATTATCCTAGGCAATTGTTAACAAGATCAAAAATCATTATTGCAATTTTATATGAGGGAGAGGCATAAGCTAACATACCTTATCTACTTGGATCATATGCAATTATGATTGGAACTCTAGCAAGCATCCACAACTACTAAAGATCATTAATGTAAAACCCAACCATAGCATTAAAGCATCAAGTCCCCTTTATCCCATATGCAAACAACCTACTTACTCGGGTTTGTGCTTATGTCACTCATGCCACCCACCATAAGCAAATCATAAACATATTGCAAACCCTACAGCGGAGATCCCTCACATGTGCGCGGCACGGAAGGCACCATAGGACAGCACCAATAATAAAACATGCAACTCAAACCAATCGAGATCATCACTCAACCCAAAGGACAAAAGTAATCTACTAAAAACATCATAGGATGGCAACACATCATTGGATCATAATATGTAGCATAAAGCATCATGTTCAAGTAGGTGATTACAGCGGGGTGTGGCAGAGTGAACCGCTAAAAGGAGATGAGGATGGTGATGAAGAAGGTGATGTTGATGAAGACTATCACCGCGGCGATGGATCCCCTGATGGCACTCCGGCACCATCGGGAGAGAGGGGGAGAGGTTCTCCCCCTCGTGCTTCCTCCTCCATGGCCTCCCACTCCAATTGGAGAGGTTCTCCCCCTTGTGCTTCTTCCTTCATGGCATCCCCCTCTATGGGGAGAGGTTCTCCATCTGCTCCTTGGCCTACATGGTGTTGATGGCCCCTCCGGGACGATGAAGATGGCCTCCGATGATGGTGACCCCCTCCGGCAGGGTGCCGGAGAGGGACAAGATTGGTTTTTCATGGTTCTAGAGGTGTGCGGTGGCGGAACTCCCGATCTAGGTTTATTTTTGAAGGTTTCTTGATTTATAGGAGGTTTTGGCGATGGAATCACGCCAGGGTAGTGCTCGAGGGGTCCACAAGCTTGGGGGCGCGCGCTAGGGGGCGCCCCTGGGGCTTGTGGCATCCTCGGGACTCCTCTCCGGTATCTTTTCACTCTGGTATTTTTTATATTTGCCAAAAAATATTCTCCGTAAATTTTTAGCCCATTCCGAGAACTTTTATTTCTACACAGAAATAACACCACGGTAGTTTTCCTGAAAAGAGCGTCAGTCTGCGTTAGTTCTAATACAATCATACCAAAATCATATAGAATTATTGTAAACATGGCATGAATACTTCATAAATTATAGATACGTTAGAGATGTATCAGCATCCCCAAGCTTAATTCCCGCTCTTCCTCGAGTAGGTAAATGATAAAAGAAATAATTTATGAAGTGCGAATGCTAGCAAATGCATATGTTTGATCAATGATAATTTCAATCACTTTTTCTAGCATCAATATATATAATAAATAGTATATCATCTCATAAAACTTCTCATGATCGGGTAACAAGCTATTCACATGTTAAAGTATAGACCAGAAAGCTTCTTGAAAACTAACAAACCATATTCCTATTCATCGAACAATTGCAACTCATCTTATTTTCAGGAAGTGTCTATGTAATAGCTTTGATTTAGAAAATTCCACATAATTAATTATCATATTGTCTTCCATGATTCCTAGCTCTCAAAGCATATTTTTAGAACAAATAACATCCATAGAACACAGAGAAAGATAAAGGCTTAATGTTTCGCCTCCCAACTTATTTATCATATAGATAATTGTCAACAATAATAATTCATGATCAAACATATTTGGATGGTCATATATGCTCGGATGTTTCCCCACCACATGATGATTGCTAAGAGAAAAAGGCAAAATATAGGAAGTGGTGAAGATCACCATGACTCTTGTATAAAGGTCAGTACTAGAAAATAAAAGATAGGCCCTTTGCGGAGGGAAGCAGAGGTTGTCATGCGCTTTTTGTTTTTGGATGCACAGATTCTTAATGTAAAGGACCTTCACGTAGTATTGCCCTTTGTGATAGCAACCTTTATTATGCAATCCGTTGCTTTTATTTCTTTGTCATCACAAATTCGTACAACGCTTATTTTCCCTTACAATAAAAGATCTTACATATTTAGGAGCAATTTTTATTGCTTTTTGCACCGATGACAACTTACCTGACGAATCTTATTCAATCCATAGGTAGGTATAGTGGACTCTCATGGCAAAATTGGTTTAAGGGTGTTTGGGTGCACAAGTAGTATTTCTACTTGGTGCAGAAGTTTTGGCTAGTATGAGGTGGAAGCAAGCACCACATGTTGGAGGATCCATAACAATATAACTTCTATGCAAATATACTCAACCATAACTCATCACGTTGTCTTCCTTGTCCAACTTCAACTAATTTTCTCAAGTTTGAAAATAATTAGTGGGTAATCACAATCATAGAAGATGTCCAAGATAGTATATTTATATGTGAAATCTCTCGTCCTTCAATATTCTTTCATGAATTGTTCAAGTGACCAATGCGGAGTTTGCTAACTTTCAATAAATTTCACCAGCTATACCTATTATCTGTGAAGTCACTACTCCCCATGGGATAAGTATATGAAGCATTTTTAATTTCATATTTATGATATTCAGTTCATTCAATCATTTACCCATAGGATATAAGTGAAGCACGAGAGTGAATGACAAACTACTCCAAAAAGATAAAAGCGAAGATCAATAAATAGTCAATTAATTAAATAGCCACGTGAGGACTCTCTCTTATTCAAAATTTCAGATCCAATGATTTTATTTAAATAGCAAAAAAATAAAGATTTCACTCCAAGAATAGCATGCATCATGTGCACGAATAAAAAATTAGGCTCAACATTGGCTAACCGATAATTGTTGATGAAGAGAGGTAGGATGTGTAGCATTCCCAAGCTTTGATATTTACGAGTTCTTGAAATATTTGCTTGGGGTGCCTTGGGCATCCCCAAGCTTAAGCTTTTGTATCTTGTTCAATCCTCTCATATCCCGGTTTCACACAAAACTCAAAAAGAACTCGTCAGATAGATTAGTACACATAGGAACAAATCAACACTTCATGTACTTCCAAGACAAGTTGCACAATAATTTTCAAACATGATCTACTGTTTACTATCGTTTCCTGAATTGATATCTACCAATATAGGCTATGGAAACTAGAGGATAAGTAGATAACAAAACTATGACATCAGTCTGTGTAAACAGAACAGTCTATAGAAATTTATGAAAATAGTGTACTTACATAACTCAAAAAGTTATGAAAATTTAGGACATGCTAAGGAATTTATATGAAAACACTGTGTAAAAAATTCATAAACTTTTCATGTTCCAGTGAAATATGAAAATTCAAACACTACAGCAAAAGTTTCTGTTTTTTACAGAGCACACATAAAACACGCAATGCAAGCATCCTAAGGCAAATCATGGAAATTTTTATTGAAAAACAAGATTATAAATAACACCTAATAGACAAATATAAAATAAAATGATGATCCAAGCAAAACTCATAGTATGTGACAAAGAAAAATATAGCTCCAAGTAAGATATACCGATAATGTTGAGGACAAAAGAGGAGATGCCTTCCGGGGCATCCCCAACCTTAGACGCTTGAGTGTTCCTTTTTAATATTACCTTGGGGTTCCATGCACGTCCCCAAGCTTGGGGTCTTGTCACTCTTTGTTCCCCTAATATCGGTATCTCACCCAAAACTTGAAAACTTCAATCACACAAAACTTAACGGAACTTCGTGAAAAGGGTTTGTGTAATAAAGATAAATCATTCACTTAAGTACTGCCAAGACAAGATTCATAATTGTTCCCCCTACGATATCTACTGTATAATATCATACCCATAATTTATATTACTGAATATAATCTATAAGAACACTTGAAACAAGCAAGCTATGCATGCAAAACAGAATCTGTCAAAAACAGAACAGTCTGTAAAGATTTGAATGTTCACCATACTTCCCTGACTCTAAATATTCTGAAAAATTATCAAATATCACATAATTTTCATAGAAAGATTTTTTAAAAAAATTAGAATTTTTTGACACTCCAGTAAAATCATACATTTCATATACTGGACACAAAACATTCTGTTTTTGTATAGAATCAAACAAGCAAGTATCCACACTATCCCAAAGGCTTTACTTGGCACTTTATTAAAATAAAAGGCACAAAACATGATTAATACAGTATCTTAATCATGTTAGCACATCAAAACAGAAAGCAAAAAGTGTTGGGTTGTCTCCCAACAAGCGTTTTCTTTAATGCCTTTTTAGCTAGGCATGATATTTCAATGATACTCTTCCAAGCCAAATTCCGATGATCATTATATTCATACTCTAAAAGATATAAGTTAAGTTCATAGATCATTCTTAATTAATATAGATTAACCAACATGCAAGCTCACAATATATAAGTGAAGTATACGAAGCATTCTATAAAGCCATACTCAAAAGATTTAAGTGAAGAACAAAGAGCATTCTATAAAGTCATACTCAAAAAATTTAAGTGAAGCACAAAGATAATTCTACAAATACATCAAGGACGATCTCATACTAGAACGGAGAATAAAGGAAAAGATAAACATTAAAGAATCATGTGAACAAAAAAACCGAGGTATATCGATAATTGTTGAAGAATAAAGATGGGATGCGTTCCGGGGCATCCCCAAGCTCAGGTGCTTGAGTCTCCTTGAAATATTTACTTGGGGTGCCTTGGGCATCCCCATGCTTGAACTCTTGTCTCTCCGTATTCTTCTTGTATCGATACCTCCTCGAGCTTTGAACACTTCATTCACACAAAACTTAACAAAACCTTCATGAGATTTGGTAGTATAATAAAGAAAATTACAACTTTAAGTAGTATTGTGAACTCAATCAAAATTCTTATTAGCATTATATATACTATATTACCACTTCACCATGGTTCATACCCCCCGATACAAGCCATAGATTCATCAAAATAAGAGAACAATTTAAAGAAAACAGAATCTAGAAACTTCGTATACTTCTGTAACTCAAAAAATTCTGAATTTTTAGGAACAATTAAAAACAATGCATAGAATTACTATGTAAAAATTTCAGAAACTTTTGACATTCCAATAAAAAAGGTAAATTCATGTACTACAACCAAAGTTTTTGTTTTTAGACTGCACACACCAAACAAACAATCTAATCATCCTAAAATTAAATTTGGGCACATTATTTTATAATACAATGAATATATACAAGGTTATAATTATTTTACAGAATCTTCCATGAAAAATTCTACATTGTTTCCATGAGCATCAACACAAGTGTTCAAGGTCGACCCTCACTTCTCCAATGCACAACCTTCCAATCACTTCTCTTTTTGAAAAACTTAGGAAAAAGGGAAAGTAACAATTTTTGTATTTTCCATTTTTTTTATTTTGTTTGTTTCACCCAGAACTACAGAAATTAAAAAGGGAAAACAAAATCTATATAGTGAAGAAAGCAAACAATCATATACGAGAATATCAACCCCACTCTATTGCTCCCCGGCAATGGCGGCAGAAAAGACCTTCATATTCTCCAAGTGCAAGGAATCATCATAGAAATTTCCAAAGGTGGAAGTGATAAGTATGGAGTGTCTAACCCACAAGGACATAAAGGTAAGATCAATATTTTCTCAAGTCCTATCTGCCTCCAATACGACTCTACGTACACCGAACGTTTGCTTCCATCTAGAAAGGAGAATAAAACTACGTTGTGGGTATGAAGAGGATAGTTCTGCATGATATCGGAGAACTAATATATAAATATAGGTGTCATAATATTACAATATATTACAAATAGGGAGTGTGGAATAATGATGGGTCGGTGTGCGGAATTATCCTAGGAAATTGTTAACAAGATCGGAAATCATTATTGCAATTTTATATGAGGGAGAGGCATAAGCTAACATACTTTCTCTACTTGGATCATATGCACTTATTATTGGAACTCTAGCGAGCATCCACAACTACTAAAGATCATTAAGGTAAAACCCAACCATAGCATTAAAGAATCAAGTCCCCTTTATCCCATACGCAAAGAACCTACTTACTCGGGTCTGTGCTTCTGTCACCATAAGCGAATCATAAACATATTTCAAACCCTACAGCGGGGATCTCACATTTGTGCGTGGCACGGAAGGCACCATAGGACAGCACCGATAATAAAACATGCAACTCAAACCAATCTAGATCATCAATCAACCCAAAGGACAAAAGTGATCTACTCAAAAAATCATAGGATGGCAACACATCATCGGATCATAATATGTAGCATAAATCACCATGTTCAAGTATATGATTACAACAGGGTGCGGGAGAATGGACCGCTAAAAGGAGATGAGGATGGTGATGAAGAAGGTCATTTTGATGAAGACGGACACCGCGGCGATGGTTCCCCCGATGGCACTCCGGCACCACCGGGAGAGAGGGGGAGAGGTTCTCCCACTTGTGTTACCTCCTCCATGGCCTCCCCCTCTATGGGGAGAGGTTCTACCTCTGCTCCTTGGCCTCCATGGTGTTGATGGCCCCTCTCAAACGATCAAGATGGCCTCCGGTGATGGTGACATCCTCCGGCAGGGTGCCCGAGAGGGCCAAGATTGGTTTTTCATGGTTTTGGAGGTGTGCAGCGACAGAACTCTCGATCTAGGTTTATTTGCGAAGGTTTGTACATTTATAGGAGGTCTTGGCGTCGGAATCACGCTAGGGGAGTGCTCGAGGGGCCCATAAGCCTGGGGGGCACGCTCTAGGGGGGTGCCCCTAGGGCTTGTGGCATCCTCGGGACTCCTCTCCGGTATCTTTTTGCTCTGGTATTTTTTATATTTTCCAAAAATATTCTCTGTAAATTTTCAGCTCATTCCGAGAACTTTTATTTCTGCACGAAAACAACACCATGGTAGTTCTGCTGAAAACAGTGTCAGTCCGGGTTAGTTCTAATAAAATCATACCAAAATCATATAGAATTATTGTAAACATGGCATGAATACTTCATAAATTATAGATACGTTAGAGACGTATCAGTTAGCTTGGGAATACCACACAGAGGTGTAGTTCCTTTGGCTGGGTCACTATAGCTTTTTAGGCTCCTCCAGCCACTTCTGTAGATCTCTATACCCAGACATGTTTGACTTTCACTTGTTTGTTTGAATGCTCTGAATGTTGGGTCTTGTGACCCCTGCTTGTAACATCTTACTATGTTGGCTCTTCCAAGCCTTCTAACTAAATGTTGTAATGTTGTATGGTTATGTTGTGATGCCATAGTTGTATCTATGCATATCGGGCATGTCATGCGTACGTGTGATGTGCAATGGTATGTATGGGATTCGACACCTATTTGTGTCCCTTTAGTAGTACTCTTTACGAGGAAATGCCTCTTTGTGCTACCACCGAGCCTTGGTAGCTTCCTACTGCTCCGGACACATTGATTGACCAGCATGTATTCTTCTTAGCTGTTGTGTTTGTCCCATCGGGGAAATGTCGTGCAGTGTAAGGGTATCCCTGTAGCATGCTACAACACATCTATGTGTAGTGTTGCCATTTATGTCCCATAGTGTACTGGAGTCCTTCTAGCTTGCTATGACTCGTCTACACATGCTAGAGATCGACACCTGCATTGTTGGGTTACGTATGTCTATCCCTGTACGAATGTGCCACTTGGGTTCTATGACTAGTCATGTTGGCCTGGGTTCTCTGTGATTAGAATGCTAGCGACATGTTCACATACGTGAGTGAAAAGACGCAAATGGTCCCGGCCCAGGTAAAGTGACACACATGGAGATAACCGTGCGTGAGGCCGCAAAGTGATGTGATGTGTTACATGATGGGTTCTTATGGCTTAGGATCGGGGTCCCGATAGCGTTGGTATTAGAGCTTGACTGCCTGTAGGATTACCAAGCCAAACTGGTCGATGTTGAGTCTTGAACTGCTTTAATTATATAAGGGAATTGATTGTGGAAGGGAAGTAAGGCTCTTTTCACTCCTTTCCTCGTGTCATTCTAATTCTGAGTCACCCTCTTCTTTTCGGTGGGGATTAAGAACTAGGCTTTCTCATCTATCTATCAGGATGATGAGTTACTATGCTGGAGACCTATAGGAAAGTGGTTGTCTTCCTGGATCGATGTCTCAATAAGAATTTAATGTTATTTTGTCAGCTTCCTTGTGCAAGTTGCCTCATATTTCATGCCCGTACAACCGTTATGCTGTCCGATTTATCCAAGGTTTTAAATTATCTCATGCAATTGCAAAACTCTTTCATCTTGAGTCAATGTCTTTCAGGCCAGACAAAGCACACAATTGTTGAGTTGAGGTACTCTATTACCTCGACGTGTTTGGTGAAGGTGTTTCAGAAACCATGTTATTCAAGTGAACCACTCAACAATTTAGTTGTGTCTTCTGTTCCCAGTGTGATAATTCTAGCCATCGTCATCGAAAGAATGCTATGATGCTACTTAATCAATAGGTATTTTGTATCTGGGTTCTTGAACCCAAGAATCATTTTGCTCCCTCCCGTTGATAGTATTTTGCTTGTTCCTTTAGGATATTAGTAACCTTGTTCTAGTCTTCAAGGTCTGTGGTATGTTATTATTCCAATACCATGAACCAACCCTGGCAGAAGTTCTTTGTGGACGAAAGATCACAACATGAGTGCTCGTAATGAGTTCTCCATTCCATAGATGTGACTCTACCAATCCTACCCTTTTGCATGGGTTATCCGAAAGAAGTATGTTGAACTATGTTCAACATGTGAACCTATGCATCTACAACTCAGGAAAAATCATGTGCTCTTGAATTGCCCATCCATAATTTTATTGTGACCTTCATATATCAGTGGATAGTCAAGCATATGTCATGCATTTGTGTTACCAATGTTGACTACTCAAGTGGTCGGTCAAGCCATTCTACTCAAGAATGACTAGGAGAAACAAACTCCAGTACCTCATCCATTCCTAGGATTGGGTCAAAGCAGTTGTGTTCGGTAGATCAAAATGCCAATCTAGCTTTTGCTCTGTTCTACCTTGAGGTATTACCCTCTTCATGTCAAGATTGTCATGAGAACTGCACTCCCTCTTATTAAATCTTGATGTAGTGATACTTCTTGCCATCATCAATCATTCCCCGGTCTCTCTGTTGTTTGTAACCAGAACATCGACAAGTGAATCATGATGTGTGTAATCGATACTCCATGCAACTTTGTTGCTTGGTAGTTAATGGATAATAATCTCATTCTTAGTGTGTTGGTTATCGAATCACCATCGTAAGATTGATCGTGCTACCTAGTCCATCTTTCATGGTGCACTCTTTGATCAATGAGTTAGGATTATGTCAATCCTTCGCACTGTTGATCATATTTTCTTGCCTTGAAAAGCAATATTGTTCTCGAGCTTGATAACATATCGGTGAATGGAACATAGTGACGATGGATTTAATGTGGGAACTTTGAACACCTTATGCTCTATGTCTGTAGGGCCCGGCACCGTGCATACCTCAGCCGCAGTTGGGGCCGACCGGATCACCAAGGACAGTCCCAAGGGGTGAGGGGCTACAAGGCCAATGAGGCTCATGAGTCATGATGCTTAGGAGTACCCCTTGAATTATGAGCTCCAGCGTACCCCTTAATGTTGTGAGCTTGAGCGCACTGAGCTCTGCGTCGGCAGGGCCTGGCCCCGCGCATACCTCAATCGCTGCCGGAGCCAACCGTATCACCAAGGATGGACCCAAGGAGCAAGGGGCTACGGAGCCAGTGAGGCTCCTCAGTCGCGATGCTCAGGAGTCCCCCTTGATGTACGAGCGTCTCCCATATCTTTTCGAAGAGCGTCGGTAGTAGCCCCCATGCAGCCCCCTCATGCATGCATCCCAGGGAATGCAACGAGGTGAGGCCACAAGGAGCCTTCCTGAGGTTGGATGCAAGCGTTGGGGCGCCCTCAGTTGTTTATCCGTAGCACTGGGCGTAGGGCTTACACATTGCATGGGCATAGTCATTGGTGGGCAGTGTTGACTTCTCTGCCAGCATGGGGTTGTGGCTTCCACATTGCATGGGCATAGCCATTGGTGGATAGTGTTGACTTCTTCGCCAGCATAGAGCTGTGGCTGCCACATTGCGTGGGAGGGAACTCCTCCGCGTCCTCGTGGGGATCCAGGTGTGTACAACCCATTGAGTTCGTATGCGTCGCTGGCACGGTAAAACTGGGAGGTGTATATGGGAGCTCACGAGGGTGCTTTGGCCTCATGAGGTCCCTACCTCAAGGCGGGTTGCCCCTGGGTCTTCTTGTAGATAGCGTTGTGTGGAGTCTTGGAGTCTTCATTGCAGCCTACACCGAGCATCCTCCCTAAGGCCATGGGAGTGTCAAGCACCAGTGACCCCAGGAGATGAAGTGAACAGGACCGGCCTGCCCAAACAGAGCTTAGCCACTGGATTTTCGATGATGTAGGGACGTACCCAAGCACAGTCGTCGTGCCAGCCCTCTCATGAGGTGTCTAAAGGTGGGCTCATTTGGGAGTGAGGACATTCATGTCGGTAAAATGCCGTGCCGACAAGGGGAACGTTAGGAAGCAAGTTCCATCCATGGAAAAGCTACTGAAATATGAGTAAACACAGTGGCTTATGGGGTATTCCCTAGTTGCCTAAGGATGACGCGGCCTAGCGCATGCCCGTGAATGAAAGAAGCCAAAAAGTTACGTGAGACAAATCAACAAAAAGTCACATGGCGGCCATGCCGCTGAAGAGCCGAAGCTGCCGTTGTAGCCTGATCTTGTGCCTCCATGAGCGTGGCCCTCATGGGCCCGTCGTCTCCCTGTGCCGATGGCCCATGCTTAGCCCGGGCATCTCCTCCAACTCCTCGTCACATCTAGGTAGGCAGGGCGCGAGCATGGCCCGGCAAGACGCTGGAACGTGACTCCGGCATTCGCCAGGCCGAAAGGCATGTGGATGTAGTCGTTCGGGTAAGCCCACCAGTGGTCAATGCGCGTTGGCCAAAAGTGGCGTTGGGACGAGGTTCCGCTGATGGAGAGCACGTTGAAACAGGCGCGGAGCCGATCGACCGTGCCGATGATGGAGACTGTGATTGGTGGTGCAGGGCAACCCCTCCCTTGCCTGGTTTGCGCCTCCTAAAGTACCTTGATCGCCTTGATGACTGACTCTCGTGAGCTTTGGGCCTCGCGCTGTGCCCCTGGTTCTGACAGTCGAGCGTTAGGACGTGCCTTAAGGTTGTGCCCAAACGCCTCCCTTGTCTGACCGGCCAAGCCGAATGCCTCCCGAGCGGAAGCCCCCATGCCTAACCCAAGGGGGCGGCGAGCGCGCCTTCCTATGCGACAAAAGAGTAGCCCCGTCCCCGAACGTAGAGCGTGAGGCTCCTCCCTTGGAGGTTCTAGCTCCCTAGCGTTCCACGAGGGTCGGATGCTTCTTTGTCCTACATTCATCTTTGCGTGGCAGGGCGTCCTCCTCGTCTTCCGAGCATTCGGCCACGACTACATGGTATGCGCGGTCGAGGGAGCAGACGGCGTCATTCTCATCGGAGGCAACGACGATGACGCTGCCACTTCCTGGCATCTTGAGGACGGTGTAGCCGTGATGGGTCGTCGCCATGAACTTGGCAAGGGCCGGGTATCCGAGAATGAAATTGTATGGGAGGTGGATGTGGGCGACGTCGAAGATGATGGTATTTGTGCGGTAGTTCTTGTGCCCTCCGAAGGTGACGGGCAGGCATACTTGCCCAATGGGCATTGTGGAGCCATCCGTGACTCCTGAGGAGGGCATGGTCAACATAAGTTGGTCGTATGGTACTTGGAATGTCTCGAAGGTCTCGATGGAGAGGACTTTGAGCCTGGCTCCACTGTCGATGAGGGTCTTTGTGACGAGGACGTTGTTGATGGTTAGGGTGCACGGCATGGGGTGCTTGCCGGCCATGGCTGAGCACCTAAGCTGATCCCTCGGGTCAAAGGTGATGGCATTCTAGGACCACTTGAGGGGGCGCATGGCCTCGGGCTTGAGAACTGACGCGTTCACTTGCCGCGTGAACTGCTCGAAGACGCGGTTGGAGGCTGGGGCTTGACCGCCGCCCAGGATGCAGGCCACGGCCCTGATCTCCTGGAAGCTCCCAGCCCCGTCGTCCTACCTATCCTCTTCGTTCCTTCTCGGTGGAGGCGGTAGTGGTGGCAGGCCAGCCTCACGAGGCTGGCCGCGTCGCGACCCCTCCAGAGGGTCATCGCGCGAGCGGTCCTCCCGAGGCTGGTCGCGCCACCGGGCCTACTAAGCCTGATCGTGCCAGCATTCTTCCTATGGCTGGTCGCGCCACCCCTGGCGCTAGTCCATGCTGTCCCAGCGGCCTCCACTGCCGCCTCCGCCGCGTCCAAAGCATGATCATCGCGTCCGGGGTGTCGGACGAAGTGCTCCGCATGGACCAGACTGAGCTCCTGGTAGTCGGCGGTGTCGTGGTTGCTAGTGTTATGGAAGATGCAGGTCAGTCTCCCCCTTGCAGGGTGCTCCTCGCCTGGGACGTGCTTTAGCTCAGGCTTGGCATCGAGCACTGTCGGGGCCTTGCGCTTCACGTCCTTGGCCTTGGTCTTATTCTCCTCTGGCTCTGTTGCCAGAAGCTCATGGAGAGATAGGCGGCGTTCGTCGGCTTTGGCGCACCTATTCGCTAGGTTAAACATCTCTAGGGAAGTGCACAACTCGTCATTCATGGTGAGCTCTTCTTTCATCTTGGTGTCCGTGACGCCGTCAGTGAAAGCGGAGATGATGGCCTCATCCGACGCCTTCGGCATCTTGAGGCGCATTATGGTGAAGAGTTGTATGTTCTTGTGCAGGGTCTCCCCATCCTTTTGCTTCACACGATGTAGGTCGTTCCCGGTGAGCGTGCGGTCGCTGGTGCCTTGGAAGTTGGCGATGAAGTGTTTGCGCAGGCCCTCCCAGGAGGTGATGGATCCTTCCGGGAGGTTGAGAAACGAGGAGAGTCTGCCGCCCTTGAGCGCCATGGCGAACCAGCATGCCATGACCATGTGGTCTCCACCGGCAGCCTGAAGGCTTAGCGAGTAGAGTTGTAGGAACTCGGCAGGGTCCGCAGTGCCGTCATAGCGGGGCGGAAAATTGGGCTTGAACTTGAAGGGCCATGTAGTTGGATGGAGCTCCAGCGTGATGGCGAGGCATCCCTCTGGCTCGACGGGTGCTACTGCACGTGTGGGTTGGACCTTGTCTTGACGCTACCGAGGGAACGCCTCGAGTGGTGCCCGTTCGCGGTGCTGGTTCGGCAATGAGGGGAGCGTGCGCGTCAACATGCGGTCGTGGCACCACCTAGCAGCTCACTTCATCTCTTGCTCTTGATTGCGGCCCGCAAGGCTGGTCACGTGGACGCGCTTCACGCCTGGGCTCGGGGTCGATGTCGCGATGTGGAGGGGCGACAGCGCATCATGGGCCCCGTCGTTCGCCAAAGAGGGCTCGGGTCGGTGCGAGTAGGAGAGGGCCTAAGCATCACCCGTGGTGCTAAGGAGCTGTGCGATGCACCGAAGCCAGTCGTCATAGCGGTCACGGGCAGGGCGATAGCTGAGCAGCTTGTTCGCCATGGCGAGGGAGACTGAACCGCGTGCTGGCCTGGGTCGCATGTGGGAGGATGATCTGGTTGCTGGGATGATCGACGGGGTGGCGGTGAGGCTGTCGTGCTGCGCCGTAGGAGGCTGGGAGGAGTCCTGCTGTTCATGGGCGTCCGGTCCTGTGGCGCAGTTGGCCGTTGGCGAAGGGGACTGATGCGCGCCGACACGGCCCACGGGTGCGGGTCGGGCAATGAGGGTGGCTCGGTGCTTGGCATGGGTGTAGGATCGAAAGTAGGTCTAGAGGGGGGATGATTAGACTACTTGACCAAATAAAACTATGCTTTTTCCAATTTTAATTCTTGGCAAGTTTTAGCATTCATAGTACATCAAGTACACCCTACACATGCATTTCTAAGAGTATAGCAGCAGAAAGTAAAGGCATTGCACATGTAAGGAAAGCAAACACAATTGATGACACAATGATTTTCCCCGTGGTTTCGATAGGTGGTGCTATCGTACGTCCACGTTCATGGAGTCTTCAACCCACGAAGGGTAACAGTCGTGAGAGTCCACGGAGGATTCCATGAAGAAGCAACCTTGACTATACCATGACAGCCTACGTCCACGGAGGACTAGCCTAACTCGGGGTAGATATTCATGAAGTAGGCGATGTCGTTTCCCTTACAAACTTCTTGGTTCACTCCACAACACAAAGCAGGTGGCTCCCAAGCGACACCTAACCAATCTGGAAGGCATCACCCCCAAAAGGTAATAGGCTCGGTTATGTCGATGAACTCCTTGCTCTTGTGCTTCAAGATGATAGAGTCCTCAACACACAATCACTCTCTCACATATATGGGTTGGTAGAAGAGATGGGATTGGTAGAGAGAAACTTGGGGAGGCTAGAAATCAAGATCCATATGGTTGGAGTGGAAGTTCTTGACCTCAACACAAGGGTAGGTGGTTCTCTTCTCAGAAACTGATAGGATAGGTATGGAATGTTTCTGAGTGCTTCACTTCTCCAGTGGGTGGTGGTGAAGGGGTATATATAGGCATCCCCAAAAATTCAACCATTATACACAAAATGACCAACTCAGTGACACTGATATGTCAATCTTGGTGGTACCGAAGTGACCAAAAGGTGGCAACTTTTGAATCTCGGTGAGACCGATATAGGAATCTTGGTTGTACCGACAAGGTGACCAACGGTTAGAATTGCTAATCTCGGTGACGCCGATTCAACATTCTTGGACAGATCGAAGATGTGAACTTGCGTAACAGAAACTTGGCAGCCCAACTCGATGGCATCAAAAGCAGTGTCGGCTGCACCGAAGTAGCTAGGGTTTGGTTGGGTATATCTAGGGTTTGGAATCGGTGGCACCGGAATGGGAATATTGGTTGCACCGATTTGAGTGTTTTGGCTTAGGACATACTTTGGTGGGAGAGTTTGTGGGTGTCTTTGGTGAGTATCACTTGTGCACGTATGAGCTTTTTGTTCACCAACAAAACCTTACCCCCTTTTAATAGTATTGGCTTTCCTATGGACTCAAAGTGATTTCTCACCAATATAAAATGTTGAGCCCTCTTGCTTGAAGCTTTGCCAATCCATTTCCTTGCATCTAGAGGTATTCCACAATATCTTTTGCCAACCCATCATTGAACTTTTCGTAAAATATACTTGATGGAAACATTAGTTCAATGAATTATATCTTGTTATAAATTACCAAAACCACCAAGGGAGCAAATGTGCTTTCAATCTCCCCCTTTTTGGTAATTGATGACAACATATAGATCAAAGCTTTGACATATGATATAATCAACGAATATAATCATCGCCTTGAGAAGTATGTGATAAGTAAGAGCTCCCCCTAAATTTGTGCATTATTTCGAATTTGCATTTGAATGCAAATGCACAATCGATGAGGTACATGGGGCACTTCTTCCATGTCACATACATCTTGGTGGTGTGCGAGAATAATTAGAATGAACATCATAGCACAACACAAGCAAGCAATGTAGAAAGATCATCTCATAAAGTATTAAGATGATAGAAGCATCATACAAAAGTGTATCACAAGCAGCCAAATAGTTTTTTGAAAAGCAATAAACACCAAACGCTCCCTCACTCGAAGCCTAAAGATCTATATGCACTTTTCCCCCTTTGGCAACAAGTTACCAAAATGTTTAAAGGCATATATCTAAGCGTTCTTGGGCTGACCTCCTCCGGTTGTTGATGAAGGAGTCGAGAGAACAACGTCGGCGAAGATCTCTGTAGATGTTATGGATGCAGCTGGAGTGGATACAGGAGGAACTGGAGCTGATGGAGCAGGTGCTGAGGTCACAGTAGTAGGAGCTGATGAAGAGGGTCTCAAGTCTGGAGTTGGCACTATGGATGATTTGGCCTAAGTGGGAAACTGTGTACCTGTCTTGAGAGGTGGTCCATCCTCATCATCAGAAGATGAAGCATGAGGTATGTGCACTAAGTCAACTTCGTTCTCAAGCTCTATGAATGTCTTAGTCACTCCATCCACCTTATCATTTAGAGTATTGATCCTTGTCTCAAAGATCCTCACAAGACTGTTCTGGTTGTCTAGAATCCCCTTGATGTCCTCTTGCATGCCTTGAACTGATGCAATCAATAGATCTATTTGCTCACTTCTGGATCTAGGAACTGGAGCGCTAGTGGCTCTAACTGCCTCTGCCTTTGCCTGACTTGTAGCTGATGTGGGATTATCTGGGTCCATCACCACAACATTATCCTTGAGATCTGGCTGTAGGGGCAAGTGTGGACGATCTAGAGAAAATATGTGCTTCTCCAACTTGGAGTTGATGAGCATCTGGATGTAGGGTGCATAGCAGCAAGAGTGCTTCTAATCAGCCGCAACCCTCTTGATTGTCTCAACAATCAAATCCATGACTCTGATCCTGGTGTGTTTGTCAAGCTAGATCAACATGTTAATGGAATATCCTCGGATCATGTTGTCATCTCCTGACTTCGGCATCAAAGTATGCCTTAGAATGGTGTTCATACGGAGGCCAGCCTGAAGATAGTAGGTGGATCCTAGCTTGTGAGACTTCACATTGGTAGCAGGGATCTCCTTGTACATAGTAGCCATAGTATTGTGGCTTTCCTTGGATTCTGGGTAGACATCCAGATCACCATCCTGTGCCTCTGGGACTCCTAGAATTTCAACACATTCATCAACGATGGATTCATATCTTGCTCCTTCTGTCATCCATACAATCGTACCATCTCCATATAAATGGGTAGTGGAGTAGAATTGCATGATCATTTCATCGTTCCATGTAGTAAGCTCTCTGCCAAAAAATTCATCTAGAGCAATGGAGTGGAAATTGTCTTGGCCACTTGGAAAGTAGTCCTCATTCTCCTTAATGAATTTCCAATCAACATATCTCATGTCACTGACTGTTAGGCTCTTGTCTAGCAGCACTGTCTCATAGAAGTCTTGCTACGCCTTGGTGTAGAATCTGTAGTGTACAACAGTCTTTCTCCTCTGGGCGTATGGATCAACAACTCTCCATGCCCTCAAACCTGAGTCTTTCCTCTTCTTCATACCTTCAGCAACTAGGTGGCTCCCATCATGTACTGGAAGATGTGGTCTGAGCTTCATCAAAGTTGTGAAGTCATCATCATCCTCACTCTGGAGGTTGTCCCCTTGTTCTTTTCTAAAGTTGGAATCTGCCTTGTTGTCCTCTTAGGCTTTTCTGCAATAGCTTTCTTGGATTTGGTGCTCTTGGATGTGCTCTTGGATGTGCCTGTCTTAGGCATAGCATCAGCAAGAAGTTTCTTGGCCTTGTTCTTGGGAGGAGCCTTTGCAGCTGGCTCAATATCCTCTTTAGCAGCAGCAGCAGTCTCTTATGGAGTTTCAAACATTGTTGCAGGTCTACCAACAACATGCACAATCCTCTTTCTGTCTTTCTTCTTCTCCCTTGTCTTCTTAGGAGGTGACTCAAGACATAGAGTCACTGGAGCTCTAGCACTCTCAGGTGCTCTCATAGCTTCAGGAGGTGCATATGTCTTGGCAACCACCCTTCTAGAAGAGGTGGCCTCATTTGCTGAATTGTTGGCAGCTCTTTCTTGCTTCTTGTAAAGAACCTCCTCTAGCACGAAATCTGAATCTTCCTCATCAGAATTCAGTTTCTTCCTGGCCTTAGTGGCAGCCTTTCGCAACCCATGGGAGTTGGGGGTGCCTGGATCTGAAGATGTACTAGGCTCAAGGCTAGTGCCTGAACTTATTCAACACCCTGCTCTGGCAAATTCTGACTATCCTCAACATCTGACATACCGACCCTATGAATAGAATATAGAAGAGTGGAATAGGGTAAGTCATCACAAAATGCAGCTGATTTTTGAAAATTTGAACAAAAGGTTTCCAAAGTTTTGCATTCTGTCAAATGACCATCGGTACGGTCGAAGCAAAATTATCGGAGCTACCGAGACAGACATCCTCCTTATCCGAAACTTGGCACCCCTTTCTGTAACACCCAATGGTGCGCTCGGTTTCAACAAGAAAGTTCTCAGTAACACATATGTCCAAATCGGTGACACCGATTTGCCTGCTTCCGTTCCATTGAGATTCATCGGGCGGACGGCAAAACCCTAAAAATCCATGGTTCTCTACTCTACGGGATTCTTTTTGTGGATAGGAGGCTTTCAAACGGTGGCAACATAACATATAAACCCTAATGCGCAAGATTTGGAGGTTGGAGCGCAAGAGGGGGCCGAATCCGTACCCTAGCTTGGCGCCGAATCCGCAACGGTGGCGATGGCGGTGAAGATTCCGTCGACGGTGGCGATTCCCAGCGACGGAGGAGCGCGGGAAGACAAGGGCAACGACCAGGGGGTCCTTCTGCGACATCTTAGGGCTTGGGGCATGACGGTTTGAGGAGTAAATTTCGAACCGTCGGTCCACAGAATATATACCCTTTACTGTCGGTGACACCAGTTCTAAATTTTTGCTATCACCGAGTGCCTCAACTATTAGCTGACAGGGACACTCAGTGTAACCGAGCATATGGAATCGGTTTTACCAAGGCAATAAATCCAAATCATGCCTAGGCATTCTATGTGACGGAGATTTTTGTGTTGGTTCTATCGAGATGCTGTTGGGAGGTTTTAATGGTCAGTCCTTTTCGATAAAGAACTCCGAGGGCTCCCCACACAGAGGGATCGAAAAGCACTTGTTCAAATTTTGTGATGCGGCATGAATAGAGTATGAGGTGAGAAATCATAGATAGCTAAAAAAGTGGTCCTATGCATTCTTGTATATCCAATTGTCAAAAGATAAATCAAAAGACAAATAAAAACCAAATAGAAACAATTGGGTATCCTCGAATGAGTAAATAAATGGAGACCAACATGCTCACACAATAAGATGTCAAATGATACCAACTTGTCACGCCCAAGATGCGATCCTATCCTTATTTTGGCACGAGGGCCTCGACAGGGATAGAAGCGCATCTCGTCGTGTTGCAAGAATGGATACAATTAAAGGTACATGTACAGAAGAGATGAGTATATGGAATTGGCTTACACTCGCTACAAGCTACATCAATATCACATCAATACAACAACATCCTCAAACATCATACAAAAGAGTAGGGTCCAACTACGGACGAAAACAAACGACAAAATGACATCCATCCTTGCTATCCCAGGCTGCCGCCTGGAACCCATCCTAGATTGAAGAAGAAGAAGAAGAAGAAACTCCAAGTCAAACAAGCATCACTCTCATGTCATAGCATAGGATTACGTGTACCTTCAACTGTTGTTGTAGTAATCTGTGAGCTAGGGGACTCAACAATCTCATTTCCAAGGGTATCAAGACTATTAAAGCTTAATGGGTGAGGTATGGTTAAGTGGTGAGGCTGTAGCAAGCAACTAAGCATTTATTTGAGTGGCTAACTTACGAATATAGAAAGTAAGTATGGTGGTCTACGCATAATGGATGTGAACTAGTAATGATCAGTAACTGATGTTGAACACCTACTTACGTCAAACATAACCCCACCGTGTTCTCTCTCGGATAAGGACTCGCGAGAAGAGACAGTCACGGTTATGCACATAGTTGGTGTATTTTATTTGAGTTTACTTCAAGTTTACTATGACCGGGTGTTAAACAAAGTATCCAAGTTTGCCACATAACCGCAGGCATGGCTTTCCGAAAGATTTAACCCTGCAGGGGTGCTCCAACTAGTCCATCACAAATTATCACAAGCTGCACCGGAAAACCTCCACCTCGAGCTAGCCCAAGGTATCCTTAGAGTCGGTACACAAGACATTTGAGAAAGGTAAAACAAATCCAGCAAGGCCGCCCGACGTGTCGACAATTCTGATAGGAGCCACGTATCTCGTTCTCAGGACATGGCGGATGAGCTAAGCGTATAGTAACTAACGTCCCGAGTTTCCCCAGGTATCCCGCACGATGCTCTAGTTTGGACTAGCACCAGCAGCACTGGCCCCCCTATATTATGTAGAATAACGAACCTCGGGTAGCGCTAACTCCCTATGCGTCAAATTTATTATCAATATTATTATGTTGGGAAAATGTAGTACCAATGTTGGGCCTTGCCAGAAGAGTTTTATCCCAAAACGAATTATCAAGGGGGTCCCCATAACAACCCCAATCATGTTAGGAGCGCTCAATTATGGAACATAACACCGGTTCACAAGTAACTAGGGGCACCAAGAGTGGAACAAAACACAGAGCAAAAGGCCAAGCCTTCCACCCTTTACCAAGTGTATAAGTGCATTAAATTAAACAGAAATAATATTGTGATAACAAAAGAATGCCCATGTTGTCACATGGAAGATTTTGCACCTGCAGCTAGAAACGCTATAAGAAGGGCCGATCAAGCGGTAACATAGCCAAACAAAGGTTGCCGGGATGTGGAGGGTTAGAGGATTTCATGGAAATGTTGGGAGGCTTGACAAACAAGTGGTAGGTAGCGAGACATAGCAACAAAAAATGATACATCTAGCATGGCAATGATAGTAGTGGTATCCAGGGAAATGTGTCATCTTGTGTGAGATCCCACTTGGAAGAAGAACGAGTCCATGTAGAAGTCGAGCCAACGTAGTCGAATGAATCCTCACACTCAGAACGCTTTCGGAACTCTATCGAGAAGAAGCAATCTGGAACAAATAATCAACACAAGATACACCACAACATATGCATGACATGATGCAAACAAATATGTTGCTTGTCCGTTTTAATATGCAACGCATGGCATGGCATGGGAAGAACAACAAATAACCACTACATATTAAGTGAAGTTCAATATGCAACGAGTTGCATATTGACAAAACTCCACGCTTGAATTATTTAGTTCACTCTCATTAGGTACTCATCAATATTAAATGTTGTTTAACATGGAAAATGGTGAAGCATGAACAACTATATCATATAGGCATTTTAAATGGGACGGAAAGCAACATATAGCAACTCTAGAATGACCTCATAAGCATAATATGAATTTGGTCCAGATCTGTACTAACCATATTTTAGAGTTATTAAACGACAAAATAAATGTCACCAGGAGATTCTACGCATTTTTCTAGTCAAGTTACATATAGAAAACATTTTCAATGGAGCTACGGTTTAAAAGTTATTAAATAAATCATTTTAGCAAGGGCAATGGCGCAAATTACATGAAAACAGCAAGTTAAACATTTTAAACACATATGACAGTTGTATATTGTGAATCTACACAAAATTCTAGTCAAGTTTCATATATAAAGATTTTACATACGATGCCCGGTTGGTGAGTTATTAAATGCATGAAGTGTAGGGTATTTTCCGCAAAACGATAATTCCTGGGATAATTCTAAATTCGCAGAATCTGGAAAAAAAATCTAAACGGGCGCAAGATAGTTACCCTGTTGGGGAACGTCGCATGGGAAACAAAAATTTTCCTACGCACACGCAAACCTATCCATGGTGATGAGCATCTACGAGAGGGAGAGTGGATCTACGTACCCTTGTAGATCGCTAAGCGGGAAGCGTTAAGAAACGCGGTTGGTGTAGTCGAACATCTTCGCGATCCAAATCGCCGAGCGTCCCGCGATCCAATCATGATCCGTCCCGTGAACTCATCACGATCCGTCCCGCAATCTCATCACAATCCGTCTCACAATCTTGATCACGATCTGTCCCGCGAACTCATCACGATCCGTTCCGCGATCTCATCACGACCCGTCTCGTGATCTCGATCACGGTCCTTCCGATCTAGCGCCGAACGGACGGCACCTCCGCGTTCAGCACACGTGCAGCTTGATGGCGATCTCCACTGTCTTGATCCAGCAAGAGGAGGTGGAGAGGAGAGAGAGTTCACCGGCAGCGTGACGGCGCTCCGATGATGGTGGTGGAGCAATTCCAGCAGGGCTTCGCCTAAGCGCTGCGGAACTACGATCTAGAGGAGAAACTATGCACCGGTGGAACGGGTAGCACGTGGCCGGAAATTCTGTCCAAAAACCACCCAATCCACTAGTATATATAGGAGGAGAGGAGAGGAGAGGCAGCCAAGGCCTTTGGGTCGGCCGAAATAGGAGGTGGGAGCAATCCTACTTCACCTCCAATCCTAGTTGGAGTAGGATTGCCTCCTATTGGCTGATTTTCCACTTTTTGCTTTAGGACTTTCTCTCCTGCGCCATGGGCCTTTGTGGATGTTTTCCCAGCCCACTAAGGGCTGGTTATTATTCTCCCACATCCCATGGACCTCTTGGGGTCGAAGTACCCCTCCCGGAGGTCTCCCGGTACACTACCGGCACTCCCGGTACACTACCGATACTCCCGGTACACTACCGATGAGCCCGAAACTTTTCCGGAAACCAAACTGGGACTTCCTATATATGAATCTTTACCTCCGTACCATTCCGGAGCTCCTCGTGACGTCCGGGATCTCATCCGGGACTCCGAACAACCTTCGGTCACCACCATACATAACTCTACACTACCGAAACGTCACCGAACCTTAAGTGTGCAGACCCTGCGGGTTCGAGAACTATGTAGACATGACCGAGACACCTCTACGGTCAATAACCAATGGCGGGACCTAGACGTCCACATTGGTTCCTACATATTCTACGAAGATCTTTATCAGTCGAACCTCTATGTCAAGGATTCAGTTAATCCCGTATAACGTTCCCTTTGTTCTTCGGTATGTTACTTGCCCGAGATTCGATCGTCAGTATCTCCATACCTAATTCAACCTCGTTACTGGCAAGTCTCTTTACTCGTTCCGTAATACAAGATCCCATGACTAACACTTAGCCACATTGCTTGCAAGGCTTCTTGTGATGTTGTATTACCGAGTGGGCCCTGAGATACCTCTCCGTCACACGGAGTAACAAATCCCAGTCTCGATCCATGCCAACTCAACAGACACCATCGGAGATACCTGTAGAGCACCTTTATAGTCACCTAGTTACGTTGCGACGTTTGATACACACAAGGCACTCCTCCGATATCCGTGAGTTGCATGATCTCATGGTCATAGGAACATATACTTGACATGCAGAAAACAGTAGCAATAAACTGACACGATCATATGCTATGTTTGTAGTTTGGGTCTTATCCATCACATCATTCTCCTAATGATGTGATCCCGTTATCAAATGACATCTCATGTCCATGGCTAGGAAACCTTAACCATCCTTTGATCAACGAGCTAGTCCATTAGAGGCATACTAGGGACATGGTTTTGTCTATGTATCCACACATGCATTTAAGTCTCCGATCAATACAATTATAGCATGGATAATAAACGATTATCATGAACAAGGAAATATGATAATAACTAATTTATTATTGCCTCTAGGGCATATTTCCAACAGTCTCCCACTTGCACTAGAGTCAATAATCTAGTTCACATCACCATGTGATTCACATTGTTATGAATCTAACACCCAATGAGTTTTGGGGCTCGATCATGCTTTGCATGTGAGAGAGGTCTTATAGTCAACGGGTCTGCGATATTCAGATCCGTGTGTACTTTGCAAATCTCTATGTCAAACCGTAAACACTGCTACCACACTCCACTTGGTACTATTTCCAAATGGCTGCTCCACTATACGTATCCAGATTGCTACTACTAGTCATCCGGATAGGTGTTAAAGCTTGCATCGACGTAACTCTTTACGACGAACTCTTTATCACCTCCATAATCAAGAAACATTTCCTTAGTCCTTTGGTTACTAAGGATAATTCCGACCGCTGTCCAGTGATCCATTCCTGGACCACACTTGTACCCCTTGACAGACTCATGGCAAGGCACACACAGGTGCGGTACACAGCATGGCATACTATACAGAGCCTATGGGTAAGGCATAGGGGACGACGTTCGTCCTTTCTCATCCTTCCGCCGTGGTCGAGCTTTGAGTCTCACTCAACTTCACACCTTACAAATCAGGCGAGAACTCTTTCTCTGACTGATCCATTTTGAACTCCTTCAAAATCTTTGTCAAGGTATGTACTCATTGAAAGTCTCATCAAGTCATCTTGATCTATCTCTATAGATCTTGATGCTCAACAATTTGGTAGCTTTATCCAGGTCTTCCTTTGAAAATCACTTTCCAAACAACCATTTATGCTTTCCAGAAATCCTACATTATTTCCAATCAACAATATGTCATCCACATATACTTATCAGAAATTCTATAGTGCTCCCACTCACTTTATTGCAAATACAAGTTTCTCGTAAACTTTGTATAAACATCAAAAACTTTGATCAACTCATCAAAGCGTATATTCCAACTCCGAGATGCTTGCTTCAGTCCATGGAAGTATCACCGAAGCTTGCACACCTTTTAGCATCCTTAGGACTGACAAAACCTTCTAGTTGTATCAGATACAACCTTTCCTCAAGTAAACCGTTAAGGAAACGATGTTTTGACATCCATCTGCGATGTTTCATAATTGAAAACACAGCAACTGCTAACATAATTCCAACAGACTTTAGCACCACTACGAATGAGAAAGTCTCATCGTAGTCAACTCCTTGAACTTGTCACAAACATCTTTGCAACAAGTCGAGCTTTACAAATAGTGACATTCACCATCAGTGTCTGTCTTCATTTTAAAGATCCATTTGTACTCAACGACCTGCCGTCTAACGAGCAAGTCTACCAAAGTCCACACTTGGTTTTCATACATGGATCCTATCTCGGATTTCATGGCCTCCAACCATTTGACGGAATCCGGGCCCATCATCGCTTCTCCATAGCTCGTAGGTTCATCGTTGTCCAACAACATGATCTCCAAGACAGAGTTGTCGTACCACTTAGGAGCAGTACACATCCTTGTCGAACTACGAAGTTCGATAGTAACTTGATCCTGAAGCTTCATGATCATCATCATTAACTTCCTCTTCAACTAACGTAGGCTTCACAGAAACATCTTTCTGCGCTGCGCTACTCTCTGGTTGAACAAAGGTTTGACAACCTCATCAAGTTCTATCTTCCTCCCACTCAATTCTTTCGAGAGAAAATTTTCCTCGAGAAAGGATCCATTTTAGTAACAAACACTTTGCACTTGGATCTGAGATAGAAGGTTCACCCAACTGATCTTAGGGTATTCTATGAAGATGCATTTGTCCGCCTTGGGTTCGACCTCATTAGGTGAAAACATTTTCCACACAAGTGTCGCCGCCCCAAGTATTAAGAAATGACAGCTTAGGTTTCTATCAAACCATAATTCACACGGTGTCATCTCAACGGATTTAGATGGTGCCCTATTTAAAGTGAATGTAGTTGTCTCTAATGCATAACCCCAAAATTATAGTAGTAAAACGATAAGAGACATCATAGCACGCACCATATCCAATAGAGCATAACTATGATGTTCGGACACACCATCACACCATGGTGTTCCATGTAGCGTTAGTTGTGAAACAAATTTCACATTGTCTTAAGTTGTATGCCAAACTCGTGACTCAGATATTCACCTCCACGATCATATCGCGGTCATTTTTATCTTCTTGTCACGATGATCTTTAAACTTCACTCTGAATTTGCTTGAACCTTTCAAACGATTCAGACTTGTGTTTCATTAAGTAAATATACACTATATCTACTCAAATCATCAGTGAAGGTAAGAAAATAACGATATCCACTGCACGCTACAAGACTCACTAGATTGCATACATCAACATGTATCATTTCCAATGAATCACTTGCCCGCTCCATCAAACGGGGTCCTTTAGTCATCTTGCCCAAGAGGCATGGTTCGCATGTCTCAACCGATTCGAAATCGAATGAGTCCAAATATCCATCACCATGGAGTTTCTTCATGCGCTTTGTACCAATATGACATTTTGCGGCAGTGCCACAAGTATGTGGTACTATCATTATTTAACTTTGTATCTTTTGACATCAATGTTATGAACATGTGTATTACTACGATCAAGATTTCAACAAACCATTCTCACTGGGTGCATGACCATTGAAGGTATTATTCATGTAACCAGGATAACTATTATTCTCTGACTTAAATGAATAACCGTATTGCAACAAACATGATCTAATCATGTTCATGCTCAACACAAAACACCAAATAACATTTATTTAGGTTCGTCACTAATCCTGAAGGTAGAGAGAGCGCGTGATATTGATCACATCAACCTTGGAAACACTTCCAACACATATCGTCACCTCACCCTTAGCTAGTTCTCCGTTTATTCCGTAGCTTTTATTTCGAGTTACTAACATTTCGCAACCGAACCGGTATCCAATACCCAGGTGCTACTAAGAGTACTAGCAAGGTACACATTAATAACTCGTATATCAAATATACTTCTATCGATTTTGCCAGCCTTCTTATCTACCAAGTATCTAGGGTTGTTCCGCTTCAGCGACCGCTCACCTCATAACAGAAGCACTTAGTCTCGGGTTTGAGTTCAACTTCGGGTTGCTTCACTGGAGTAGCAACTGACTTGCTATCCACGAAGTTTCCCTCTTTGCTATTGCCCTTCTCGAAACTAGTGGTTTGATTAACCATCAACACTTGACGCTCCTTCTTGATTTCTACCTTCGCGGTGTCAAACATCGCGAACAGCTCAGGAATCATTATTTCTATCCCTGGCAATTTATAGTTCATCACCAAGTTCTAGTAGCTTACTGATAGTGACTTGGAGAACTATATCAATCACTATCTTATCTGGAAGATCAACTCCCACTTGATTCAAGCGATTGTAGTACCCAGACAATCTGAGTACATGCTCAACAGTTGAGCTATTCTCCTTCATCTTACAGGCAAAGAATCTTGTTGGAGATCTCATATCTCGCAACACGGGCACGAGCCTGAGATCACAATCTCAGCTCCTAGAACATGTCATATGTTCCGTGACGTTCAAAACGTTTTGGAGCCTCAATTCTAAGCCGTAATGCATGACGCACTAAACTAGCAAGTACTCATCGAAACGTTCCTGTCAGATGTTCACAACATCTACAGTCGACGCTAGATGGGGTGGCGCACCGAGTGGTGCATTAAGGACATAAGCCTTCTGTGCAGCAATGAGGACAATCCTCAGATCACGGACCCAGTCCGCAATTTTGCTACCAACATCTTTCAATTCTATTTCTCTAGGAACATATAAAAATACAAGGGAGCCACAACGCGAGCTAGTAATCTACAACATAATTTGCAAAGACACTTTGACTATGTTCATGATAATGAGTTCAATTAATCATATTACTTAAGAACTCCCACTCAAATTGACATCCCTCCGATCATTCGAGTGATACATGATCCAAATTCACCAACTCAAGTCCGATCATCACGTGAGTTGAGGTGGCTGCAATGGTGAACATCATCATGTTGATCATATCTACTATATGACTCATGTTCGACCTTTCGGTCTCTTGTGTTCTGAGGCCATGTCTGTACATGCTAGGCTCGTCAAGTTTAACCCGAGTGTTCTACACGTGCAAATCTGGCTTGCACCCGTTGTATGTGAACGTAGAGTCTATCACACCCGATCATCACGTGGTGTCTCAACACGACAAACTTTCGCAATGGTGCACACTCGGGGAGAACACAGTTCATCTTGAAATTCAAGTGAGGGATCACCTTATAATGCTACCGCCGTACTAAGCAAAACAAGGTGCATAAAGAGGATTAGCATCACATGCAAATCATAAGTGACATGATATGGCCATGAACTTGTGCTTTTGATCTCCATCTAGAAAGCACCGGCATGATCTCCATCGTCACCGGCACGACACCATGATCTCCATCATCTTGATCTCCATCAACGTGTCGCCATCGGGGTTGTCACGCCCTACATGCTTCTACTACTATTGCTACCATAGCGATAAAGTAAAGCATTACATAGCGCTTAATGATTGACACGCAGGTCATACAGTAATTAAAGACAACCCTATGGCTCCTGCCGGTTGCCGTATTCAACGACATGCAAGTCGTGAAATTCTATACATCACATGATCATCTCATACATCACATATATCTCATCATGTAATTGGCCATATCACATCACAACATACCCTGCAAAAACAAGTTAGACGTCCTCTAATTGTTGTTGCATGTTTTACGTGGCTGCTACGGGTATCTAGCAAGAACGATTCTCACCTACGCATAAACCACAACGGTGATACATAGATTGCTTTTCAACCTGCTCAAGCACCGCCTTTGTCGGATCCGATCCAACTAAATTGAGAGAAACTGTCACCCGCAAGCCATCTAGGCAACAAGTTGCGTCGAGGGAACCGGTCTCTCGTAAGCGTACGAGTAATGTTGGTCCGGGCCGCTTCATCTCACAATCCCGCTGAACCAAAATACGACCAAGGGAGGAAGCAATCTAAGCATCAACGCCCACAAACCTTTTGTGTTCTACTCGAGATCTCATCGAACCATCAACCTAGCTCATGATGCCACTGTTGGGGAACGTCGCATGGGAAACAAAATTTTTCCTACGCACACGCAAACCTATCCATGGTGATGAGCATCTACGAGAGGGAGAGTGGATCTACGTACCCTTGTAGATCGCTAAGCGGGAAGCATTAAGAAACGCGGTTGGTGTAGTCGAACATCTTCGCGATCCAAATCGCCGAGCGTCCCGCGATCTCATCACGATCCGTCCCGCGATCCAATCATGATCCGTCCCGTGAACTCGTCACGATCCATCCTGCAATCTCATCACAATCCGTCTCACGATCTTGATCACGATCTGTCCCGCGAACTCATCACGATCCGTTCCGCGATCTCATCACGACCCGTCTCGTGATCTCGATCACGGTCCTTCCGATCTAGCGCCGAACGGACGGCACCTCCGCGTTCAGCACACGTGCAGCTTGATGGCGATCTCCATCGTCTTGATCCAGCAAGAGGAGGTGGAGAGGAGAGAGAGTTCACCGGCAGCGTGACGGCGCTCCGGTGATGGTGGTGTAGCAATTCCGGCAGGGCTTCGCCTAAGCGCTGCGGAACTACGATCTAGAGGAGAAACTATGCACCGGTGGAACGGGTAGCACGTGGCCGGAAATTCTGTCCAAAAACCACCCTATCCACTAGTATATATAGGAGGAGAGGAGAGGAGAGGCAGCCAAGGCCTTTGGGTCGGCCGAAATAGGAGGTGGGAGCAATCCTACTTCACCTCCAATCCTAGTTGGAGTAGGATTGCCTCCTATTGGCTGATTTTCCACTTTTTGCTTTAGGACTTTCTCTCCTACGCCATGGGCCTTTGTGGCTGTTTTCCCAGCCCACTAAGGGCTGGTTATTATTCTCCCACAGCCCATGGACCTCTTGGGGTCGAAGTACCCCTCCCGGAGGTCTCCCGGTGCACTACCGGCACTCCTGGTACACTACCGATACTCCCGGTACACTACCGATGAGCCCGAAACTTTTCCGGTAACCAAACTGGGACTTCCTATATATGAATCTTTACCTCCGGACCATTCCGGAGCTCCTCGTGACGTCCGGGATCTCATCCGGGACTCCGAACAACCTTCGGTCACCACCATACATAACTCTACACTACCGAAACGTCACCGAACCTTAAGTGTGCAGACCCTGCGGGTTCGAGAACTATGTAGACATGACCGAGACACCTCTACGGTCAATAACCAATGGCGGGACCTGGACGTCCACATTGGTTCCTACATATTCTACTAAGATCTTTATCGGTCGAACCTCTATGTCAAGGATTCAGTTAATCCCGTATAACGTTCCCTTTGTTCTTCGGTATGTTACTTGCCCGAGATTCGATCGTCAGTATCTCCATACCTAATTCAACCTCGTTACTGGCAAGTCTCTTTACTTGTTCCGTAATACAAGATCCCATGACTAACACTTAGCCACATTGCTTGCAAGGCTTGTTGTGATGTTGTATTACCGAGTGGGCCCTGAGATACCTCTCCGTCACACGGAGTAACAAATCCCAGTCTCGATCCATGCCAACTCAACAGACACCATCGGAGATACCTGTAGAGCACCTTTATAGTCACCCAGTTACGTTGCGACGTTTGATACACACAAGGCACTCCTCCGATATCCGTGAGTTGCATGATCTCATGGTCATAGGAACATATACTTGACATGCAGAAAACAGTAGCAATAAACTGACACGATCATATGCTATGTTTGTAGTTTGGGTCTTATCCATCACATCATTCTCCTAATGATGTGATCCCGTTATCAAATGACATCTCATGTCCATGGCTAGGAAACCTTAACCATCCTTTGATCAACGAGCTAGTCCATTAGAGGCATACTAGGGACATGGTTTTGTCTATGTATCCACACATGCATTTAAGTCTCCGCTCAATACAATTATAGCATGGATAATAAACGATTATCATGAACAAGGAAATATGATAATAACTAATTTATTATTGCCTCTAGGGCATATTTCCAACATACCCAGCACCCAGGGCACAACATATCACTAGGGGGGTGGCGGCTCACCTTGGGCCCGGTGGGCCGGTCCGTGGGGGCTTGCTAGCTTGGGCCTTGGGCGCATAGCTGGGCCGGCTGCCCACGCGGGCGTCATGTCCCATGCACGGGCGGTTCATCCTCCTACCGATCCCGCCTGGATCAGGGAAGGGAGTCCGGCGGCGACTCAGATGCAGCTCCAACAAGGACCTGACGAAGGGGCCCGAGAGGGGCAAGACAGAGGGCGACGGATCCGGCCACCGGAGGAGCAGGTCCGGCGCCTGCTGGCACTTGCGATGAGCGGCGAGGTCGGAGACCACGGCTGGCAGCGGGGCTCGCAGCAAGCGCCTCTGGTGAGGGCGGCTCCGACGGTGGTCTCTGGCAAGGATTCGACGGGGGCAAGGCTGGCAAGGATGCTCCTGGCGGCGTGGGGTTGCCGGCTGTCGGCGGTGGCTCGCTGGTGAGGGCAGCGGGGCGGAGCAGATCGAGATCAGGAGCTCCTCTCCGGATCTGGAGTGCTCAGGTGTAGAGGCGGTGGATCGGGCCCCGAGCAATCCGGGAACGGGCTTCGTGGGCCACTACACTGGAGGTGGGAGGCTGGCTGCGCCAAGTGGCGGCTAGGGTTAGGAGAGGCGCGAATTCCGAGGCACGGTAGGCTACGTGTGTTTAAATAGCAGTTTTGGGCTAGGGTTAGGGGTTTTAGCCCGTTTTTGGATCGTTTGATCACAACAGGACGGTTCAACCCACGGATGCTACGAAATTAGGCAGGCGTCCTACCTACAATATAACATGCCCGCACACCAAGGTTCAACCCAATCCAAGAATATTTTTTGTGTGCTTTAAAAATAGTTTTTTAACGATGCCGCGGGTGTGTGCGTGTGTGGTTGGTCTCAAAACGGTGACGACGCGAAGGAAGAGAACTGGCAACTACGAATGGATGCAAGTTTTTAAAAACGAGTGACGATGTTATGCGATGCGAATGATGTAATGAAGAATGCGATGACCAAACAAATCACACGACGAGAATGGAATAAAAGGGGAATCTTCTGCAGCGTCGGTCCCAGGCTGTTACAACTCTGCTCCACTATACGAGGATCTCATCCCGAGATCTAGAATAAGAAGGGGAAGAGAAAGATCAAAAGGTAAAACTTAGTTGCTTCTCTGACAAACGAGTGAAACCAATGAAACATGAAGGTTGGAAAGAGATGAAGAACGACATGAGGAACAAGCAAGAATTCACAAGGAATTTGGTCAACACTTCAGTGGGAAAGGGAGGCAAAATTGATATGATGGAAAGAAATTGAAAGTGATACACCAAACTTCGGTTGGATTAGAATTTAAACTTCATAACATGGAAGGATCATGAAAAGATATCACAACACTCCAGTTAAATGGACAAGCAAGGAAAGAACAAGATCTTGAGAAGACAAGATGATAGATTGAAGAGAGCAACAACATAAAGCCTCCGAAGCAGAAGACTAGAAGCTATATTGATGGAAGGAAAAGAACGGAGAAGAAAATGACAACTTCTACCACCATTGAACTTGAGAAGCATAGGATGATGGAGTTGTTGAAAAACCAACAACGAAAAGAATAGCTTGTTATGGGCTAATGGAAAACATCTCAAAATTATGAGGTGACAATCTACCACTAATGGAAACAAAGATTGGTTGAGAGAAAAAGAGAAGAAAACTTCTTTCACCAAGAAGAGGAGAAAACTTGGATTATTTATGACACCAAGATAGCAACAATCCTTAGGAAATGCTTTAGGTGAAATCCAACCCAAGATAACTCCAAGAATACAAGATGGGTTTACTTATCTTATTCTTGACAATTTTCCTTCGAGGCTCCTCATAATCAAGAATTAATAATACCATCCCAAAAGATAATGGAGAAGGAATTGAACTTAGACATCCAAGATAAAGAACACTTGAGCACCTCCAACAAGAATCTTGAAGAACACTTCGAGAAGAATTACATCCTTAACAGCCCACCATGAAGAAGCATCAGGAATGACTCCGGAATGAAAGGATGATGAAAAGAATGTGGTTGGGAATAATAAGATGGAAGCCTTGCCATGATTTCAATGAAGGTTAGCGAAGAGATATTTGAGGAAACTTGGAACTCCGGAAAAGAAAGATGACCACTTGGGATAAGGAATTTGATATCATGAACAACTCTGGAAGAAGGATTGATATTACCTGGATGAAACAAGAATATGAATTACGATATGCCTATCCTTTATCCAGTTAATTGATGAAAAGCAACGAATTTAGAACACAACTTATTCTTCTTGAAAAGAATTGAAGATAAAGAGAGAGAGTTATATCACAAACTTGAAGAAGTCTTGCACGAGAACACCGATAAGAATTTGAAACTAAAGAGGATAATACAAATGAATGATATAACATGAGAACGAAGAGAGCATGATCCACCTAATGGAAAATTTCACAAGGCACCGGAATAATTGAGATACGAACAAAGGAACAACAATTGAGAAGAATTTGAAAACAAAAGCTGAAAGCTGAGAACGAGGAATCTTCTAAAATGATGGCCTTCGGGAGGATTGAGAAATGAAAACAATTATGAAATGCACCGGATAAATATGGGAGGAATTTCTCATGAACAGAAACAATTTTAGAGGAAAGCATCAAGATGAGATGGCCAACCTTCAAGGGAATGGACCAAGATTAAGAGATACTCTCCTTCGGTCTTCAATACTGAGAATGAAGACGAGAACACCACTAAGAATTACTGAGACACTCTAGAAGAATGAATAAGGAAAGGTTGAGCCAACAATGAAAATGATTTAGAAGCAATGTTTGAGAAGGCACATGACTGATGAAATACATTCTTACATCATAGTGAAAAGAACTTGAGGACATCTTCAGAAAGATTAGAAGAGCCAGGTAAGATCCTGGGATAAAACTTGTGGGTTACGGGCCCACCCACATTAAACTACGTTGAAACGATTGATTAAAAGAGAGATTGCACCGGTACAAAGGAATAAAAACTCAATGAGGTGAGAACCTCGAAATAATTTAAAAGGATTGAATGCAAACACAAATCTTCTGAGATATCTTCACAACTTCGGATAGAATATAATGAGGAATAAACAAGAGAGGCTTGGATAAGAATTTACAACATGAGCAATCATTGAACGAATGAGAAGGGATATGATGAACACCGAGAGCTTAAATTGAGTCCATCGGAGAAGAATAACCACAACAACAAAGAATATGATGATAGATCTTGAAACTGAAACTCCTGATAATCTTCACAAGAAATCACCGGATACAATACAAAAGAAAACATAACGGAAGCATCAATGAAAAGAAAGGCACTTGGAAGAGAATTTAATCATTGAAGAAAAATAGGCGAGGGTGGGGGAAAACAAAGAAAAACTTGGAGCAGATGACACAAACTCCGGAACAAAATATGAGGATTGATCTTGCAAATATTGAGGATGACAGAATTATCTTGAAGACAAGCACATCGAATAAAAAGAATTGACAAGACAACTTGATTTAGCAAAAGAATTAGCAATCCCACAAAAATATGAGAACACTACTTCGAAAAGATAAGAGATCACCACTTGACACTGAAGCACCATGAATTACCATATTCCAACAAAACAAAGGATGAGGCTTACAAAACAAGCCAGAACAAATTCATGAAAGAGATTCCGCTTGATATTTTCGTGGTAAGGTTCGCACGGGCTCGATCGTACATTGGATTGTCATATTGAAATGACGCTCGAATATGCTCCCTAGGCATAGCGAACTACAAGGCTTGATGAAGCATAATCGAGATTATCCTCTGTAAGAAATACCGTCAACAAGCGAATCCACTAAATGTTGAACCCCAACCTCACATCATGATCTGTTGGAAGATATCCTAGGTAACTACTTTAATTCCCACCTAAGAACTTCCGAAAGCTTTCTGGTTATGCAATCTGGTGTTGGGTATACAAGGAGGAAATATCTCACACAACTAACAAACCTACAACCCAACTGTATCCGTCCTTCAACACATAACTAGAGGCTTCCAGAAATCCATTTAACTCAGATCCTCAAAAGCACAGCGATACCAAACATGGAGGTACCCCGGACGCCTCCCCAGTACTGGGTGACTCCGACCTTATCTCACCACGACAAGTATTGAAGCAATTCCGAACACCCTCCGTCCTGAGATACTGAGGAAGCTGAATGATAATTATATGCCAAGAATTCCCTGGAGCTCAACTCCTCGGAAGAAATCAAGTCATACAGGAGGCACCAAGACAGAACTCCGTCACATTGGTATCATATAGTTTCCAAAATACCCACGTCATCCAAATAAAAGTTGAGCGAGAAGAGGAGTAGAATTAAAATTCCTAAGTCGTAATTCCTTACCAGAGCATAGAAGAGGAGTAAAAAGAATCCTACTCTCTTATATAACTAGACTCAAAATAGTTTTTCACTAGACTCGACTCGGACAAGTTTGATTAATCAAGGGGGCTCCTAGGTCGGTATAGGATCTGATACCAACTTGTCATACCCAAGATACGATCATATCCTTATTTTGGCATGAGGGCCTCGACAGGGATAGAAGAGCCTCTCATCGTGTTGCAAGAATGGATATCATTACAAGTACATGTACAGAAGACCTGAGTATATGGAATTGGATTACACTCGCCACAAGCTACATCAATATCACGTCAATACAACAACATACCCAAACATCATACAAAAGAGCAGGGTCCGACTATGGACGAAAACAAACGACAAAATGACATCCATCCTTGCTATCCCAAGCTGCCGCGTGGAACCCATCCTAGATTGATGAAGAAGAGGAAACTGCAAATCAAACAAGCATCACTCTCACGTCATAGCATCGCATTACCTGTACCTGCAACTGTTGTAGTAGTAATTTGTGACCCATGGGGACTCAGCAATATCATTTCCAAGGGTATCAAGACTATTAAAGCTTAATGGGTGAGGTATGGTTAAGTGGTGAGGCTGCAGCAAGTGACTAAGCATTTATTTGAGTGGCTAACTTACGAATACAGAAAGTAAGTATGGTGGTCTACACATAACGGACATGAACTAGTAATGATCACTAACTGACCCTAAACAACTACTTACGTCAAACATAACCCCACTGTGTTCTCTCTCGGATAAGGACTCGCGAGAAGAGGCAGTCACGGTTACGCACACAGTTGGTGTATTTTATTTGAGTTCACTTCAAGTTTACTATGTCCGGGTGTTAAACAAAGTATCCAAATTTTCCACATAACCGTGGGAATGGATTTCCAAAGTATTTAACCCTACAGGGGTGCGCCAACTAGTCCATCACAAATTACCACAAGCTACACCGAAAAACCTCCACCTCGAGATAGCCCAAGGTATCCTTAGAGTTGTTACACAAGACATTCGAGAAAGGTAAAACAAATCGAGCAAGGCCGCCCGAGGTGTCGATAATCCCGATAGGAGCTGCGTATCTCGTTCTGAGGTCACGGCGGATGAGCTAAGCATACAGTAATTGCCGTCCCGAGTTGCCCTAGGTAGCCCGCACGATGCTCTAGTTTGGACTAGCACCAGCAGCACTAGCCCCCCTATATTATGTAGAATAATGAACCTCGGGTAGCGCCCACTCCCTATGTGTCAAATTTATTATCAATATTATTATCTTGGGAAAATGTAGTACCAATGTTGGGCCTTGCCAGGACAGTTTTATCTCAAAACGAATTATCAAGGGTGTCCCCATAACAACCCCAAGCGTGTTAGGAGCGCTCAATTATGGAACATAACACCGGTTCACAAGTAACTAGGGGCACCAAGAGTGGAACAAAACACCGAGAAAAAGGCCAAGCCTTCCCCCCTTTACCAAGTGTATAACTGCATTAAATTAAATAGCAATAATATTGTGATAACAAAAGAATGCCCATGTTGTCACATGGAAGCAATTTCATCTATATCTATAAACACTATAAGAAGGGTTGAGCAAGCGGTAACATAGCCAAACAAAGGTTGGTGGGATGTGGAGGGTTAGAGGCTTTGATGGAAATGTTGGGAGACTTGACAAATAAGTGGTAGGTAGCGAGACATAGCGACAGAGAACGAGACATCTAGCATGGCAATGATAGTAGTGGTATCCAGGGAAATGTGTAATCTTTCCTGAGATCCCACTTGGAAGAAGAACGAGTCCATGAAGATGTCGAGCCAACGTATTCGAACAAATCCTCACACTCCGAACGCTTTCGGAACTCTATCGAGACGAAGCAATCCAGAACAAACAATCAACGCAAGATAGACCACAACATATGCATGAAATGATGTGCAAACAATATGATGCATGCCCAGTTTAATATTCAACACATGACATGGCATGGCAAGAACAACAAACAACCACTACATATTAAGTGAAGTTCAATATGCAACGAGTTCCATATTGACAAAACTCCACACTTGAATTATTTAGTCCACTCTCTTTAGGTACTCATCAATATTAAATGTTGTTTAACATGGCAAACGGTGAAGCATGAACAACTATGTCGTCTAGGCATTTTAAATGAGGCCGGAAGCAACATATAGCAACTCCGGAACGACCTCATAAGCATAATATGAATTTTATCCAAATGTATACTAACCATATTTTAGAGTTATTAAACGGCAAAATAAATGTCACCATGAGATTCTACGCATTTTGCAGTCAAGTCACATATAGAAAATATTTTCAATGGAGCTACGGTTTAAAAGTTATTAAATAAATCATTTTAGCATAGCATTGGCGCAAATTACATGAAAACCGAAACTTAAACATTTTAAACACATGTGAGAGTTATGTATTGTGAATCTACAAGAAATTCTAGTCAAGTTACATATATAAAGCTTTTACATACGATGCCCGGTTCGTGAGTTATTAAATGCATGAAGTGTAGGGTATTTTCTGCAAAACAATAATTCCTGGGATAATTCTAAATTCGCAGAATCTAGAAAAAAATCTACACGGGCTGAAACTGGATAGCGCACTGGGCGCAGGATAGTTACCCAGCGCCCAGGGCGCAACATAGCACTAGGGGGGCGGCTCACCTTGGCCTCGGTGGGACGGTCGGTGGGGGCTTGCTGGCTTGGGCCTTGGGCGCGCAGCTGGGCCGGTGGCCCATGCGGGCGTCGCGTCCCATGCATGGGCGGTTCGTCCTCCTCCGATCCCGCCTGGATCCAGGAAGGGAGGCCGACGGTGGCTTAGATGCAGCTCCGGCAAGGACTTGACGTAGGGGTCCGGGAGGGGCGAGACAGAGGGTGGCGGATCCGACCACCGGAGGAGCAGGTTCGGCGCCTGCCGGCGCTTGCGATGAGTGGCGCGGTCGGAGACCATGGCAGCCGGCGGGGCTTGCCGCAAGCGCCTCCGGTGAGGGGAGGCTCCGACGGTGGTCCAGCGAGGATCTGACAGGGGCGAGGCTAGCAAGGATGCTCCTGGCGGAGCGGGGTTAGCGGCTGTTGGCGGTGGCTCGCCAGCGAGGGCAGCGGGGCGGCCCAGCTCCGGATCGAGAGCTCCTCTCCCGATTTGTAGTGCTCGGGCGCAGCGGCAGTGGATTGGGCCCCGAGCGGGCTTGGAACGGGCTTCGCGGGCCGCGACGCTAGAGGTGGGAGGCTGGCTATGCGAAGTGGCGGCTAGGTTTAGGAGAGACGCGTATTCCAATGCAGGGTAGGCTAGGGGTGTTTAAATAGCAGTTTGGGACTAGGGTTAGGGGTTTTAGCCCATTTTTGGACCGTTCAATCGCAATCGGATGGTTCCGGTCGCGGGTAGGGGCTAGGTTAGGTTGCGGTGGCTCTGTAGCTGGGTTATGAGGGGAAGAGAGGTAGGTTTGGGGCCCGTGACATGAGGTTTAAAACACCGAAAGACGTCCGATAATCAGCCGATGACGATGCTGCTACGGGCGACTGTTCGGGTATCAAACGAACTCAAAATGCGACAAAATTTAGCAGGCGGCCTACCTACAATCTAACATGCCCTCACACCAAGTTTCAACCCAATCCGGGAATATTTTTCACGCGCTTGAAAAACGGTTTTTATAAGATGCCACGGGCGTGTGCGTGTGTGGTTGGTATCAAAACGGTCGATCACACGAAGTAAGAGAACCAGCAACTAAGAACGGGTGCAAGTTTTTATAAAACAAGTAATAATGCTATGCAGATGATGCGAATGATGCACTGTAGAATGCGACGACCAAACGAATCACACGACGAGAATGGAATAAAAGGGGAATCTTTTGGAGTATCGGTCCCAGGCTGTTACAACTCTCCTCCACTACACGAGGATCTCGTCCCGAGATCTAGAATGAGAAGGGGAAGAGAAAGAGCAAAAGGTAAAACTTAGTTGCTTCTCTGACAAACGAGTGAAACCAATGAAACATCAAGGTTGGAAAGAGATGAAGAACGACATGAGGAACAAGCAAGAATTCACAAGGAATTTGGGCAGCACTTCTGTAGGAAAGAGAGGCAAAATTGATATGATTGAAAGAAATTGAAAGTGATACACCAAACTTCGGTTGGATTAGAACTGAAACTTGATAAGGTGGAAGGATCAAGAAAAGATATCACACCACTCCGGTTAAATGGACAAGCAAGGAAAGAATAAGATCTTGAGAAAACAAGATGATAGATTGAAGAGAGCAACAACGTAAAGCCTCCGAAGCAGAAGACTAGAAGCTAGATTGATGGAAGGAAAAGAACGGAGAAGAAAATGACAACTTCTACCACCATTGAACTTGAGAACCATAGGATAAATGGAGTTGTTGAAAAACCAACAATGAAAAGAATAGCTTGTTATGGGATTATGGAAAACATCTCAAAATTATAAGGTGACAATCCACCACTAACGGAAACAAAGACTGGTTGGGAGCAAAAGGGAAGAAAACTTCTTTCACCAAGAAGAGGAGAAAACTTGGATCATTTATGACACCAAGATAGCAACAATCCTTAGGAAATGCTTTAGGTGAAATCCAACCCAAGATAACTTCGAGAATACAAGATGGATTTACTTATCTTATTCTTGACAATTTTCCTTTGAGACTCCTGATAATCAAGAATTAATAATACCACATCAAAAGATAATGGAGAAGGAATGCTCAAAGTTGATGATGATCACCAAGAGTTGGGAGCATCTTGTTGTTTCATTACTCTTCTTACCTACATGGGTTAGTCCCAACACACAAGAGACAAATACAAGGATATCTATGGACATGGAGTGCAAAGCATATGTGATGATGTCCATTGATTTGTTGATTACCTTGTCCCTTGCTTACCTTTGAGGGAATGTGTGACTCCTTGAACTATTGCATAGAGTTGATGTTGATTGCAAATAGTCCTTGCCAAAAATGAATATGAGTGAATTTCATTGGTGGAGTCACCCCACAAGAACTCTCTAGTTCTTCTTGTTGGGGACCCATGTCAAGTTGATGGGGATCCTTGGTGTTATAGTAGCACTCGTAGAAGTTGAGCTTGTATTAGCATTGGGAACCCACTTCACCAAAGCTTGGGATTTATCTTCATATGAGTCAAGGTCCTCTTGAAGCTTGTTCTTGTCCTTTAGCTTGGTGTCATGTGGTGGAAGGTCATCTTGCAACTTTGTTCCCTTGGGGAGAGTATTTTCATACTTCTCCTTTTGAGGAACAAACTTGGGATTGGGGTATTGACCTTCTTCCCATTCAACTCCATTAGCGTTGAAGTAGCCAACACCATGATTCTTCCAGTATCATCCATGCTTGCATACAATCTCATCGAATTGTTTGCACCCTTGAAGACTCTTGTAGATACCGTTCTCTATAATCCCTTTCAAGAGTTAATTTTCTTGCTCAAGTGTATCTTGGCTAAGAGAAGAGTTAGTGGGATCAAGAGAACTACTAGAAGCAATATCATTGGGTTTATCATTTTTATTGCTACTAGTTGAAGAACATTTCTTTCCTTTGTTACTAGCTTGCTTAGAATTAACTTGAGGCATGAATGTAGATAAGAGAAGTCATTTGGCTAGATAAAAGGAGGTCTTCTTTCTAAGATCGTCATTGATAGCTTTAAGGAACTCATGCTCTTGCTCTAAATTGAGCTTCTCGAAGCTTAGCTTCTCATGTGTCCTTACAAGCTCTCTATGATCTTCTAGAGTTGACTCATTAGCTAACTTAAGAGTTTTTAGTTCTTGAGTTAGTCGTTCTATTTCCAACTTATCATCATCACACGACTTATCTATACTAGAATGAGTACTAGCAAGTTAATTTGGGCTATCATTACTAGTTTTGTCAAATTGCAAGTCATCTTCAGTTAACAAGTCATCTTCATCACTATTGAAATCAAGATACTCGGGGTGTGATACCTTGGGGCCTTTAGCCATGAAGCAACATCCACTCCCTTCATTTGGTGAAACAACTAGATAATAGGAGTTGGTTGTCACTAGTGCAATCCTGGCAACACCTTCATCTAGACTATAGTCGGAGTTGGAGTGATAGCTTCTCTCGGAGTGGTTGTCGTAGTCAGAGCCGGAAACCCATTCCCCAACATGAGCTTGATGTTTCCTTCTTGAGTAGATATTGGTGTGCTTGTCCTTCTTCTGTGAGTCCCTACTTCTCCTTGAGGGTCTTTGTTCATAACAATCATCTCTACACCACCTCTCTCTTCTATGTGACTCGTCTCTTGAGCTTCGTCTTCTTGGTTACTCTTCTCTTTGTTTGTAAAGAGCTGTGCACTCATTGGAGTAGTGTCCGGGCTTCCCACAATTGTAGCAGTTTCAGTCATGAATTGACGAACGCTTCTCTTCATGACTTGAGTTTGAGCTTCGATCTTTGCTTCTATTCTTGTAGAACTTGTTGAATTTCTTGATCGTGAGGCTTATCTCTTCATTTGGGACAAGGTTGACGCTTGAGGTAGCGGGAGCATCACTTGTGTCTTTGTAAGCACTGCTAGACTTGTGGTGAAGCTCTTCCTTGTCTTTGAGTGTCATATCATGACCAACAATTCTACAAATCACCTCTATTGGTTTGAGATCTTTGTAGTTGGACATCATTTGGATCATTGTGCAAACGATGTCATATTGATCATCCAAAGCTCGACGTATCTTCTTGATGATGAATTTTTCCGTCATTTCTTCACTTCCTAAGCCGGCAATCCCATTTGTGATGAGATCTAGCCTATAGTAGATCTTAGCGACTCCTTCACCATCCTTCATCTTGAACTTGTCAAGATGACTTTGAAGAACACCTAACTTGGAGTATCTCACGGACTCAGTTCGTTTGTGCATATCAACCAAAGTATCCCAAATCTCTTTTGCGTGTTCAAGACGGCTGATTTTGTTGAATTCTTTGGGCATAGGCAGTTGAAGCGAATGTCACATGCTTGAGCATTGAGTTGGAACATCTTCAATTCCTCTGCAGTTGCTTCGCAATCGGGTTCCTTTCCTTCCGCAAATAATTCACCTTGCAAGCCAACACGAACAACAGCGCAAACAGCGGGGTTATGACGAAGCAAATGCATTTTCATTTTGTGCTTCCAACTAGCAAAATTTGTGCCATCAAAGTATGGACCTCTATGGTGATAGTTTCCCTCACTAGATGCCATACTTCTTCTAGGTTGTGAAACCAATGCAATGGAGACCAAAGCTCTGATACCACTTGTAGGATCAAAAGTAGGTCTAAAGGGGGGGTGATTAGACTAATCGACCAAATAAAAGTATGCTTTTTCCAATTTTAATATTTTGCAAGTTTTAGCATTCATAGTATATCAAGTACACCCTACACATGCATGTCTAAGAGTATAGCAGTGAAAAGTTAATACATTGCACATGTAAGAAAACAGAGGGTAAGGAAGGCAAACAAAATTGATGACAAGATGATTTTTCCCGTGGTTCCGATAGGTGGTGCTATCGTACATCCACATTCATGGAGTCTTCAACCCACGGAGGGTAACAATCGCGAGAGTCCATGGAGGGCTCTACCCACGGAGGGTTCCACGAAGAAGCAAACTTGACTATACCATGACGGCCTACGTCCACGGAGGACTAGCCTTACTTGGGGTCGATCTTCACGAAGTAGGTGATCTCCTTGCCCTTGCAAACTACTTGGTTCACTTGACAACACGAAGTAGGAGGCTCCCAAGCGACACCTAACCAATCTAGGAGGCACCACCCTCCAAAAGGTAATAGGCTCGATAATGTCGATGAACTCCTTGCTCTTGTGCTTCAAGATGATAGACTCCTCAACACACAATCACTCTCTCACATTTATGGCTTCATAGAAGAGATGGGATTGGTGTAAAGCAACTTGGGGAGGCTATAAATCAAGATCCATATGGTTGGAGTGGAAGATCTTGACCTCAACACAAGGGTAGGTGGTTCTCTTCTCAGAAAACTAATGGGATAGGTATGGAATGGTTCTAAGTGCTTCACTTCTCGAGTGGGTGGTGGTGAAGGGGTATATATAGGCATCCCCAAAAATCCAACTGTTACACACAAAATGACCAACTCGGTGTCACTGATATGTCAATCTCGATGGTACCAAAGTGACCAAAAGGTGGCAACTTTTAAATCTCGGTGAGAAAGATATAGGAATCTCGGTTGTACCGAGAAGCTGACCAACGGTCAGAATTGCTAATCTCGGTGACGCTGATTCAACTTTCTCGGACGGACTGAAACTATGAACTTGCGTAACAGAAACTTGGCAGCCCAACTCGATGGCACAGAAAGTAGTGTTGGCTGCACCGAAGTGGCTAGGGTTTGGCTGGGTCTGTCTAGGGTTAGGAATCGGTGGCACCGGAATGGGATTGTTGGTTTCACCGATTTGAGTGTTTTGGCTTAGGACAAACTTTGGTCGGAGAGTTTGTGGCTGTCTTTGGTGAGTATCACTAGTGCACGTGTGAGCTTTTTGTTCACCAACAAAACCTTAACCCCTTTTAATAGTATGGCTTTCCTATGGACTCAAAGTGATTTCTCACAAATATAAAATGTAGAGTCCTCTTGCTTGAAGCTTTGTCGATCCATTTCCTTGCATCTTGGGGTATTCTACAATCTCTTTTGCCAACCCATCATTGAACTTTTCCTGAAATATACTTGATGGAAACATTAGCTCAATGACTTATATGTTGTTATAAATTAACAAAACCACCAAGGGAGCAAATGTGATTTCAGTGGGCTTAGCGGTCGTCATTCATCGAAGCGGCGAGCTGGAAGAAGAGCTTGGCTCGATGAAGACTCTGACACACCCCCTACTATGCATGCCAAATTCAAAGGGGGACAGGAGTACATTAACGCCCTGTACAAAGGTGGTCCTCGCTTGCAAAGTAGTTGTTGGTGATGCAGTGGCGGGGCTCGGTGATGACATCCTTCCTGCGGGCCTCGTGGTCGTGGACTCGTTGCACCAGAAGGGAAACCTTTCGGCAACGCTTTGGGAACCCGCGTACGACCTAGCTACCTTTGCACCAAAGAGGAAACTGCATCGCATGGCGAGCTGGGGCCCGCCTGTCCTTCCTTGCGTCACCCTTGACTCCTGAGGCCAGGCCCTGCATAGAGATATCCGCCGCTCAGGAGGGGCCTGGGGAGGCCCCTCATTTCTGGTCTTGATGCCATTCTTCCTCGTGAGCCCACGGTCCTCACGAGGGCCTTGTCTTCAGTAGTGTCGTGCCAAGCCACGCTTGGCTGACGAAGTGGGCTATGTCCTGGGCCGTAGTCAGGCAGGACTGGGTACCCCCGTTCCCAGAACGCCAACAGATTTCGATAAACTAACTTAATGTATAAAAATGCCAGTAGAACGCCATTTAGAAAAATAGGAATTCCGGTCGTATTCATGGATTTTACCAATGAAAATAAACAAGGTCGAATGAGATACTGATTGGCGGTTTGTCATCACACATGGCCCCGCGTTCCCTTGCGGAACCACGTGCCTTTGTGTGATGTGCCGGTTTGTGAGAGACTTGTGTCCAAAGCTGGGAATTTCTTGGGCGAGTATTGGAGTCCCATTTCTATCCCCGTCACCGCCCTCCCATCCTCGTTCCCATCTACGTACCCATGCGTGGGGATAAAAAGTTTTCCATCCACGTCCCCACCGATTTCTTTATCACCGAGGAGAAACTCACACATGCATTTGAGAACATCCTTCGCATATTTTAGTAAAAATAGTATTTGAACACAATAAACAATATGCTAGGGCTAGGTTTTGGATTCCTTAGGTAATTTTGGGCCAAAGGGGTGGGATGTGTGTAAATTTGGGTAACCGAGGCCACAAATTATGTGAGGTCTACTAATTCTAGAGCCCACTTGTAAGTACTTCAATTCATGGGTAAGGCGGGTAATATTATGCAATCCTCATCCCCATCCCCATCCTGCACGCTCGGTATGTAAGGTATTTGACCCACCAACACACAGATGGGCATTCAAGCTCGCACCGTTGCCCTAAAATAGTAATTACCCATGTGGACGCAGGTAATAGTTAAACATGCGTTGCTAGATTTAACATGTGCCAAAGCTTATATAGAACAAGTCATCACTTTGATCACGACATCTTGTCCCCATGTCGGGAAATCATGCATATTTTCATGTACTTCGGCGCATTTTTCAATTTTTGACTTTAAAAACCTAGATTCCCAATGCTTTTGTGTCAAAACCATCACTGAAGATGTTTGGAACTCCTTCAAATTTATTGCACATGGCATAAACACAGAAGCAAGTAGTACGTAAATACGATTTCCAGTGGTTCTTGCTTTATCTTGCTTGTTCATGTGTTTCATATTGAACTATGGCCATTAAATTTCTGGAAATTAACTTCATGTATAAAAATGCCAAAGAATGCCGAATTTTGTAAGATTTTAGGATGGAGGTTGTATTAGTACATTGCATCGTTGAAAATAACTAGGATGAATGAGGCAGCGATCCATTTCATCATCACACAATGCCCCACGTCCCATTTTAGAACTATACGAGCCTACATGTGATGCTCCAGTTTGTGGGAGGCATGTGTCAAAGCTTATCTCGAACAAGCCATCACTTTGACCACGACATCTTAGCCCCATGGTAGGAAATCATGTTGATTTTCATCTACTTTGTAGTATTTTTTGTTTATTTTTTTATTTTAAAAACCTAGATTATTCTCAATGCTTGTGTCCTAACCGTTACTCAAGAAGTGTGGAACTCCTTCAAATTTATCGCATGTGGCATATAGACGGGGGCACTAGTACATATATAAATATGATTTTTTCTTGCTATATTTGCTTCATCTTGAACATGTCCATGTGCTTTAGTTTTGAATTATGGCCACTGGATATCTAGAAACTAGCTTCACGTATAAAAATGCTCATTAAACCCCCAAAATGTCCAAAGTTCAAGTTGTCAAATGTATTTGTGCATTGTAACTAATTCAAAAAAGGTAGGCCAAATAAGACAACAACTAGCGGTTCGTCATCAAACAAGGCTCATGTCCCCTCTCGGAACCATGACCATCCGCATGATGCTCCGTTTTGTGAGAGGCATGTCTCAAAGCTTATATCGAACAAGCCGTTACTTTGACCACGACATCTTGGCCCCATGTCAGGAAATCATGCAGATTATTATCATGTACTTTAGAGCATTTTTCATTTTTTGAATTTTCAACCTATATTCCCAATGCGTGCACGTGTGTCCAAACTGTTACCGAAGATGTTTGGAACTCCTTAAAAATTATTGGAAGCGGCATATATACAGAAGCAAGTGGTACATAAATATGTTTTTCTAGCAGTTTTTGCATCATATTGCATGTTCGTGTGTTACAAATTTGAATTATGGCCATAAAATTTGTACAAACTAACTTAATGTATAAAAAAGCCAATTGAAACCCTTAATATTTCCTAATTTTCAGATGCCGTTAGTGGATTTTGATGGTAGGGATCTTTTTCATACAAAGAAAATAAATTCGTTACCGTTGTACCTCAAAATAGTTTTACAATTCAATACAAAAAGTGAAATGCGAACACATAGTTCCATACGAGAACCATTTGCGATGAAAATTTATGGATCTATTTATGTCTTATGGGGGAAGCTTCGTCGTCTTTGTCTAGCTCGGATTCAGTTCACCCTCGATCCCCATTCCCCAGCAAACCCTCTATTCAAAGAATGATGTCGTGGGAATGCTTCGTATGGGTGCGTACGACCGCCCCCTCGGCCCCGAGCGCTCCTGCCTCTATCGTGACGGCAGTCACCTTGGCCGAGAGCGCAGCCACATCCGCCTTAAGCATGGCTGCATCGACCGAAATGGCCTCTGCGGTAGCCGACAGGGCTTCTACAGCGGCCGAAAGGGCGTGTGTAGCCGCGGAGACGGTAGCTGCAGCTGCTACGTGAAAGCACATTCTCTCCCTTGGTGGTTTTGGAAATTAATAACAACATATATATCGTTGAAGTAATATTTCCACTAAGCATATTTCAGGAAAAGTTCAATGATGGGTTGGAAAAACAATTGTGGGGAAACCCCTAGATGCAAAGAATTGGATTGACTAAAGTTTCAAGAAAGAGGAGTCTACATTTTACTTTTTGAGGAATCACTTTGAGTCCATAGGAAAAGCCAATACTATTTAAAGGGGGTAAGGTACTGTTGATGAACAAGATGCTCCACGTGCACAAGTGATAGTCACCAAAAACACCCACAAACTCTCACACATATTCTGTCTAAGCCATTCATGAAAATTGATGAAACCAATTCCATCCACTCAGTCCCACCGATTCCCATCCTTAGAAAAAACCATACCAAACCCTAGCACATCGGTGCAACCATTCCCACTTCGGTGCCACCGAGTTCAGCTTGCCAACTTTCTGTTACCTCGATTCACAAAATCGGAAGCTCTGAGTTTTTGGATCGGCGTCACCGAGATTTGGATTCTGACTGTTCGACATCTGATCGGTACCACCGAGATTCCTATATCAGTCTCATCGAGATTCAAAAGTTGCTACTTTTGGAGCAACTCGGTATCACCGAGATTCACACATCAGTGTCACCGAGTTGTCCAATTTAGGTGTAACGGTTGGATTTTTGGAGATGCCTATATATACCCCTCCACCATCACTCACTCGTAAGAGAAGCACTCAAAAAAGATACCCACCTATCCTATCAGATTTTCTGAGAGAGAGACACCTACTCATGTGTTGAGATCATGCCATTCTATTCCAACCATATGAATCTTGATCTCTAGCCTCCCCAAGTTGATTTCCACCAAAGCCAAATGTATGACAGAGTAATTGAGTGTTGAGGAGACTATCATCTTGAATCACAAGAGCAAGGAGTTCATCGACATTATTGAGCCTATTACCTTTTGGAGGGTGGTGCCTTCTAGATTGGTTAGGTGTCGCTTGGGAGCCTCCTGCTTCGTGTTGTGGAGTGAACCAAGAAGTTTGTAAGGGCAAGGAGATCGCCTACTTCGTGAAGATCTACCTAAGTTAGGCTACTCTTCCGTGGATGTAGGCCATCATGGTATAGTCAAAGTTGCTTCTTCGTGGAACCCTCTGTGGACTCTCGCAAACGTTACCCTCTGTGGGTTGAAGACTCCATAAACATGGACGTACGATAGCACCACCTATAGGAACCACGGGAAAAATATTCGTGTATCCAAATTGCGTTTGATCTTCCTACCCTTCCTTTACTACTCATGCTTGTCTTTACTTTCCGCCGCTATACTTGTAGACATGCATATGTAGGGTGTCCTTGACTTGTTATCAATGCGAAATTCTGCCAACACTTAAAATTGGGAAAATGTAGAATTTTTTTGGTCAAGTAGTCTAATCACCCCCCTCTAAACCTACTTTCGATCCTACAAGTGGTATCAGAGCTTTGGTCTCCATTGCATTGGTTTCACAACCTAGGAGAGTATAACGTCTAGTGAGGGGAATTATAACCGTAGAGGTCCGTACTTTGATGGGAAAAAATTTTGCTTGTTGGAAGCACAAAATGAAAATGCATATTATTTGTCATAACCCTGCTGTTTGGGCTGTTGTTCATGTTGGATTGCAAGGTGAATTCTTTGTAGATGGAAGGGAACCGGATCGTAAAGCGATCGCGGAAGAATTGAAGATGTTGCAATACAATGTTCAAGCATGTGACATTCGCTTCAACTACCCATGCCCCAAAGAATTCCACGAATCAGCCATCTTGAGGATGCAAATGAAATTTGGGATACTTTGGTTGATATGCATGATGGTATCGAATCCATGAGAGAATCCAAGTTGGATGTTCTTCAAAGCCATCTTGACAAGTTCAAGATGAAGGATGGGGAAGGAGTCGCAGAGATGTACTCTAGGTTAGGTCTCATGACCAATGAGATTGCCGGACTAGGAAGCGAAGAAATGACCGACAAATTCATCATCAAGAAGGTACTTTGAGCTTTGGGTGATATATATAACATTGTGTGCACATTGATCCAAATGGTTCCCAACTACAAAGATCTAAAGCCTAGGGAAGTGATTGGAAGGATTGTTTCTAATGAGATGACACTCAAAAATAAGGAAGAGCTTCACAATAAGTCTAGCGATGCTTACAAAGCCACAAGTGATGCTCCTGCGACTTCAAGCAACAACCTTGTTATCAATGAAGAGATAAGCCTCATGGTCAAGAAATTCAACAAATTCTACAAAAATAGAAGCAAAGATCAAAGCTCTAACTCAAGATATGAAGAGAAGCGTTCATCAAGTCGTGACCGAAACTGCTACAATTGTCGGAAGCCCGGACACTACTCCAATGACTGCACAGATCCTTACAAAAGGAAAGAAGAGTCACCAAGAAGACAAAGCTTAAGGGATGAGTCACCTCGAAGAGAGAGAAGGAGTACAAATGGTCATTATGAATGAACACCCTCAAGGAGAAGTAGGGACTCAGAGAAGAAGGACAAGTACACCGAGAGCTATTCAAGAAGAACACATCAAGCTCATGTTGGTGAATGTATTTCTGGCTCTGAATCCGATAACCACTCTGAGAGAACATATCACTCCAACTCCGACTATAGTCCAGATGAAGGTGTTGCTGGACTTGCACTAGTGACGACCGAGTCCTACAAGAGGACATTAAGTCATATGAAGATGAATCCCAAGCTTTGCTGAAGTGGGTTCCCAAGGCTACTTCAAGCTCAACTTCTACAAGTGGCACTTCAACACCAAGGATCCCCATCAACTTGATATGGGTCCCCAAGAAGAAGAACTAGAGAAGTTCTTGAGGGGTGACTCCTCCAATGAAATTCTCAAAGCAAATTTCCTCCCTTGGTGGTTTTGATAATTAATAACAACATATATGTCATTAAACTAATGTTTCCACCAAGCATATTTCAGGAAAAGTTCAACGATGGGTTGGAAAAAGGATTGTGGAATACCCCAAGATGCAAGGAAATAGATTGGCATAGCTTCAAGCAAGAGGACTCTACATCATACTTTGCGATAAATCACTTTGAGTCCATAGGAAAGCTAATACTATTAAAAGGGGGGTAAGGTACTATTGGTGAAGAAAATGCTCATACATGAACAAGTGATAGTCACTACACACACACTAGACCTTCCACAATAGTCTATCTAAAGCCAAATATCCAAAATCGGTGGAACCAACACTCCCCACTCGGTGCCACCGATTCTCAACCTCAGACAGAGTCAAGCCAAACCCAAGTCGATCGGTGCAACCAATTCTGATTCAGTGCCATCCGAGTTTGGGTTGCCAACATTTTGTTAGGCAAATTCACAAAATCGGTCCGACCGAGTTTGTTGAATCGGCGTCACCAAGTGTGGCAATCTGACCGTTGGTCACCTTATTGGTGCAACCGAGTTTTATTTATCGGTCTCACCGAGAATCAAAAGTTGCTACCTTTAGGCAACTCGGTACCACCGAGATTAACACATTAGTGTCACTGAGTTAGACTTATTAGGTGTAATGGTTGGATTTTTGGAGATGCCTAAATATACCCCTCCACCACCACTCACTCGCAAAAAAGCACTCAGAACAGAACCCCACTCATACTAACTGTTTTCTAAGAGAGCCACCTACTCATGTGTTGAGATCATGCCATTCCATTCCAACCATATGAATCTGGATCTCTAGCCTCCCCAAGTTACTTTCCACCCAATCAATCTCTTCCACCATAGCCAAATCTGTGAGAGAGTGATTGTGTGTTGAGGAGTCAATCATCTTGAAGCACAAGAGCAGGGAGTTCATCAACATTATCGAGCCTATTACCGTTTGGCGGGTGGTGCCTCCTAGATTGGTTAGGTGTCGCTTGGGAGCCTCCTACTTCGTGTTGTGGAGTGAACCAATAAGTTTGTAAGGGCAAGCAGATCGCCTACTTCATGAAGATCTACCCCGAGTTAGGCTATTCCTTCATGGACGTAGGGCATCATGGTATAGTCAAGGTGTCTTCTTCGTGGAACACTCCATGGGTAGATCCCTTCATGGACTCTCGTGACCGTTACCCTCCGTGGCTGAAGACTCCATAAACATGGACATACGATAGCACCACATATCAGAACCACGGGAACAACCATCATGTCTCCAAATTGTGTTTGATCTTCCTACCCTTACTTTACTACTCATGCTGGTCTTTACATTCCACTGCTATACTCGCAGACATGCATGTGTAGGGTGTGCTCGACTTGCTATGAATGCTAAAATCTGCCAACACTTAAAATTTGGTAGAAGTAGATTTTTAATTTGTCAAGTAGTCTAATCACCCCCCTCGAGACCTAATTTCGATCCTACAAGAGGTATCATAGCTTTTGTCTCCACTGCATTGGATTCACAACCTAGGAGAGTATGGCGTCTAGTGAGGGAAATTATCACCATAGAGGTCCATACTTTGATGGCACTGATTTTGCTAGATGGAAGCACAAAATGAAAATGCATCTTCGTTGTCATAACCCCGCCGTTTGGTCTGTTGCTCGTGTTGGATTGCAAGTTGAATTCTTTGCGGATGGAAGGGAACCAGATTGCGAAGCGACTGCGGATGAATTGAAAAAGTTACAATTAAATGCTCAAGCATGTGACATTCTCTTCAACTGCCTATCCCCCGAAGAGTTCAACAAAATTAGTCGTCTTGATAATGCAAAAGAGATTAGGGTTACTTTGGTTGATATGCATGAAGGTACCGAATGTGTGAGAGAGTCCAAATTGGATGTTCTTTAGAGTCATCTTGACAAGTTCAAGATGAAGGATGGCGAAGGAGTCGCTAAGATGTACTCTAGGCTAGCTCTCGTCACCAATGAGATTCCTGGCTTAGGAAGCGAAGAAATGAGCGATAAATTCATCATCAAGAAGATACTTCGAGCTTTGGATGATCGATATGACATCATATGCACATTTATCCAAATGATGCCCAACTACAAAAATCTAAAGCCAACAAAAATGATTGGAAGGATTGTTGCTCATGAGATGACACTCAAGGACAAGGAAGAGCTTCACCAAAAGTTTAGCAGTGCTTACAAAGACACAAGTGATTCTCGCAACTTCAAGCAACAAGCTTGTTACAAATGAAGACATAAGCCTCATGGTTAAGAAATTCAACAAGTTCTACAAGACTAGAGGCAAAGACCGAAGCTCTAACTCAAGATACTAATAGAAGCATTCGTCAAGTCGTGACCGAAACTGCTACAATTGTGGGAAGCTCGGAAACTACTCTAGTGAGTGCACGACTCTTTACAAAGGGAAAGAAGAGTCACCAAGAAGGCGAAGCTCAAGAGACGAATGATATGTCTCCAACGTATCTACTTTTCCAAACTCTTTTGCCCTTGTTTTGGACTCTAATTTGCATGATTTGAATGGAACTAACCCGGACTGACGCTGTTTTCTGCAGAATTGCCTTTGTGTTATATTTGTGCAGAAATAAAAGTTCTCGGATTGACCTGAAAATTTACAGAGAATATTTTTGGAATTAATAAAAAATACTGGCGAAAGAATCAACTACAGGGGGCCCACCACCTAGACACAAGCCTGGTGGGTGTGCCTTAACCCTTAGGTTGTGTCGGGCAGACTTGTGGACCCCCTGCTGCTCCTCCGACCTTGTTTCCACTTCTATATATCCCTATTCGGGGAGAAAAAATCATAGAGAAGAGTTCATCGCATTTCACGATACGGAGCCGCCGCCACCTCCTATTCTTCCTCAGGAGACCAGATCTAGAGACCGTTTTGGGCTCCGGAGAGGGGAAATCGACGCCTTTGTCATCACAAACCATCCTTCATCACCAATTCCATGATGCTCTCCACCATTCGTGAGTAATCTCATCATAAGCTTGCTGGACGATGATGGGTTGGATGAGATTTATCATGTAATCGAGTTAGTTTTTTTAGGGTTTGATCCTTAGTATCCACTATGTTCTGAGATTGATGTTGCTATGACTTTGCTATGCTTAATGTTTGTCACTAGGGCCCGAGTGCCATGATATAAGATGTGAACCTATTATGTTTTCATGAATATATGTGTGTTTTTGATCCTATCTTGCAAGTTTTAGACACCTATTACGAGTTATGATCCGCATCCCCTAGGGTGACAATAACTTGGATTCTTTCCGGTGATTTCCGTAGATTGAGGACCCTGCTGCCACGGGAGGGTAGGACAAAAGATGTGATGCAAGTTCTTTTCCTTAAGCACGTATGACTATATATAGAATACATGCCTACATTAAATTGATGAATTGGAGCTAGTTCTGTGTCACCCTATGTTATAATTGTTGCATGATGAATGCCATCTAACATAATTATCCATCACTGATCCATTGTCTACAAACTTTCCATATATTGGTCTTTTCTAAGTTACTTTTCCATTGCTGCTATTACAAACACTACAAAACTGCTACTATCACTTTGCCATGGTTACCATTACTACCATGTTACTTTGCTATTTAATACTTTGTTGTAGATATTAGGTCTTTTAGGTGTGGTTGAATTGACAACTCAGCTGCTAATACTTGAGAATATTCTTTGTCTCCCCTTGTGTCGAATCAATAAATTTGGGTTGAATACTCTACCCTCGAAAACTGTTGCGATCCCCTATACTTGTGGGTTATGAAGACCTTTTTCTGGTGCCGTTACCGGGGAGCATAGCTTTATTCTCTGAGTCACTTGGGATATATATATATCTGTTAAGCACTATGAGGAATCTTAAAGACCCTGAAACTAAGATATACCCCTCAACTATGAGGACATGTAAATAACTGCCATCTAGCTCTGCATTTGATTCACCTTCTATTATGAGTAAGTTTGCGATGCCACCACCAGCTAGTAATTCTGATATGTCGCAAGTAATTGTTGATGCTACTTCTGCTATGATGATGCTTATGATGATACTTTGCTTGATGATATTGTGCCACTGGGTGAATTTCTTGATGAACAAATTGCTAAAGCCAATGCTGAAACTGATAATATTTCTGAATCTCATGAAATTATTGAAAATGAACACTATGATACATCTGCTAGACCTAGCTCTCCTAGATATGAATTGCCTGATATACCTGAGGGATATGTCATGGAAAGAGAGGTAGCTAGGGACTTTCTTCCTTGTGAGGATATAGATGATCTTAAGAAATTGCTTCACAAGTGGAAGGAAAAATCTTTGAATGCTAGAATGCAATATGATCCTAAGTTTGCTACTTCACCTATCTTTGTTACTGATAAGGATTATGAATTCTCTATCGATACTGAGTTAATTACATTGATTGAATCTGATCCTTTCCATGGTCATGAATCTGAAACTATTGTGGCGCATCTTACCAAATTGAATGATATATACACCCTATTTACTCATGAGTAAAAAATTCGCTATTACTATATTCTTAAGTTGTTTACTTCTCTCATTAAAGGGTGATGCTAATATATGGTTTAATTCTCTTGCTCCTGGTTGTGTGCATAGTCCCCAGGATATGATTTATTACTTCTCTGGAAAATATTTTGCTGCCCATAAGAAACAAGATGCCTTGCAGGAAATATTTAACTTTGTGCAACTTGAAGAAGAGAGTCTCCCACAAGCTTGGGGGAGGCTTCTCCAATTACTTAATGCTTTGCCTGATCATCCTCTCAAGAAAAATGAAATACTTGATATCTTTTATAATGGACTAACCGATGCTTCTAGGGACTACCTAGATAGTTGTGTTGGTTGTGTTTTCACGGAACGAACTGTTGAACAAGCTGAATTACTATTGAATAATAAATTGAGCAATGATAATGATTGGACTATTCCCGAACCACCTTCAAAGCCAACTCCGAAGAAAAGAGGTATTGTATTCCTCGGTCTTGAAGATATAGAGGAGGAAAATAAATCTATGAAGGAAAAGGATATTAATGATGAAGATGTTAAGAATCTACCACCTATTGAAGAAATACATGGTCTTGATAACGCGACACGGGTAATAGAGGTAAATTCTCTCCATAGATTTGATGAAAGAGATATTCCTCATAATAAGTCTGCTAGTCAATGCTTGGATGAATTTGATAATTTTATCATGAAGCAAGAAAATTTCAATGCCTATGTTAGTAGACAATTGAAACATAATGCTTATATGCTCGATCGCTTGGGTGATTGTCTGAGTAGAACTATTAATGATCTTAAGCTTATTAGTAAACACGCATCCATGGTAACCACTCAAGTAGAACAAGTACTTAAGGCTCAAAATGATTTGCTTAAAGAGATGAGTAGTAAAGACAGTGATCATTCTGTTTAAGTTGTGACTAGAGGAGGTAGAATGACTTAGGAACCTTTGTATCCTGAGGGCCATCCTAAGAGAATTGAGCAAGATTCTCAAAGAGTTAATACTGATGAACCTATTCGTGCCAATAAGAGTAGGAAAAAGAATGATGATAGTACTTTGCATGTTGCTAATGAACCTATTATAGATACATCTGAGAATCCAAATGATATTTCTATTTCTGATGCTGAGACACACTCTGGTGATGAACATTAGCCTAGTGATAACATTAATAATGATGTTCATGTTGATGCTCAACCTAGTAATGATAATGATGTGGAGATTGAACCTGCTAATGATCTTGATAACCCACAATCTAAGAATAAAATATACGATAAAAGAGACTTCATTGCTAGGAAACATGGTAGGGAAAGAGAACTGTGGGTTCAGAAACCCATGCCCTTTCATCCCAAACCATCCAAGAAAAAGGATGATGAGGACTTTGAGCGCTTTGATGAAATGCTTAGACCTGTCTTTTTACGTATGCGTTTGACTGACATTTTCAAAATGTCTCCTTATGCTTATTATATTAAAGATATTTTCACAAATAAAAGAAAGATACCTGAAGCTGAGATTTAAACCATGCTTGCTAATTATACTTTTAAAGTTGGAATCCCTGAGGAATTAGGAGATCCCGGAGTACCTACTATACCATGCTCTATTAAAGGAAATTATGTTAAACTTCTTTATGTGATCTTGGAGCTGGTGTTAGTGTTATGCCTTTCTCTTTATACCGTAGACTTGATTTGAATAAGTTGACACCTACTGAAATATTTTTGCAAATGGCTAATAAATCAACTGCTCTCCCTATCGGTATTTGTGAGGATGTACCTGTCATAGTTGCAAATGCTACTATCTTGACGGACTTTGTTATTCTTGATATTCCCGAGGAGGACAGTATGTCGATCATCCTTTTTGAATACTACAGGGCCTGTTATTGATTGCAACAAGGGCAATGTCCCCTTTCATATTAATGGTAATGAGCATACAATACACTTTCCGAATAAACAACCTCAAGTTCATAGTATCAACTCTATTGAAATAATTCCAACGATTATTTTTAGAGATTTTGAATTCCCTCTTCCTACTGTCAAGAAGAAATATGATATACTTATTGTTGGGGAAATGCATATTCCCACCGAGGTAACTTAGTGTTATTCGAAAATTCTTCGGTTTCATGTTATTTGAAAGAAGTTTGTTAATAAGACTTGATCAACCTTATTGCTGGATTCCTTTTGATGAGAATGAGATGGATGAATTTAGAAACCACAACTTCCTGTACCTAATTTTTACTTTCTGTTACCTAGATGAAATTAAGTAAAAATGCTATTATTTTTCTGTTTTGTGAGTTTCCCGTGCAATAAAAAAGTGACCTAAAAATAAAAGTTTTTCAAATGTCCTGGAAATGGAGTATGGTTTTATGGAATATTTAAGAATTGTTGGCACTGAGTATGCATCAGGGGGCTGCTCCAGTGGGCCACAAGCCTGTAGGGTGCACCCACCCCCTTGGGCGCGCCCTAGTGGCTTGTGGGTCCCACGTGGCCCCCCTCCACTTATTCCAGCACCCATTCACTTCATCTTCCTCCAGAAAAAATCCCACCATTGTTCAAACACGTGTTCTAGCTCCTCTTGTTGCCATTTTTGATCTCCTTGCTCAAAGCTCCATTCGCAAAACTATTTTAGGGGATTGCTCATCGGTATGTGACTCCTCCAATGGTCCAATTAGTTTTTGTTCTAGTGCCTTATATATTGCAGAGTTTTTTTGTTGTGGTGACTGTGTTTTTGAGCTTGCATGTCAAATTTATATGGTCCCAAGTAGTTTTGACGCATGATATAGTCTCTAGGCACTCGAGGGAGTAGTTGCTATGAGTTTTGTTGAGTTTTGTTCACCTTCATTTTCTGTTCACTAAAAATTTCAGAAATTTTTCAGAGAAAGAAAGATGTTTAGAGAATGTACCAAGGTGGTTCCTCGAGCAAGAAAGCCCCGATACTCGCGTTACATGAGCCCGATTTTGAACCACCAAGGGAAGCTCGGGTACTGCCTTGTGAATGGCCGTCGGATCAACTCATGGACAATGCCGAATTTAAGGAAGAGTTTTATGCGTACATAAGGAATGCTGGCCTTGAGGATTTCATTTCCGATCGATGCAAGCAATCTTATCAACTCACTGATTCTTTCGTGTGGAGGTTTGAATTTTCATCTAGGCGTAATTCTCATTATATTCTATTTGATCTTTATGATAAGACCTATACCATGGACCTAGAAGATTTTAATGATGCATGCAAAATTCCACAGCGGGGTAGTCATAGCGATCCTCATAAAAATGAATATAATGATTTCCTTGCTATCATCACGGTTGGAGAAACTAGAATCATTACACAAGCCACCTTGGGGAGCATTCATTTTCTGGCTATACATTATTTTGCTCTCTTCATAGGTATATGTATTAACGGTAAACATGAGCATAGTCACGTTTGCGTGCCTGATCTGAGTATTCTTAAGAGTGCTATAATGGTATATAGGCGATATAACTTGGGGGCTATTATTGCCAGGAGGTTACATCATAATGCCGAGGATGGAGATTTCTTTGGTGGAATTTATGCCACCAGTGTAGCTAAGTATCTTGGGGTACCCATAAGAGGGAATGATATTGAGTTACCCCTTGCTTTTATTGATTATGAGGCTTTGGTGCGCTACCAGTTTCTTGAAAGAAATGAACAATCCATCCAGTACTGACTAATTTTTGACAGGCAACGTGTTGTCCATGTTAGCCTTCCTGCTCTCGCCTTCTTTAATTTTCAGGAAAAGCAGAGATATTTTATAACAAGAGAGGAGGCAACAGAGTACGAGAGAAATACCGAAACCGCTCGCCTTCACGCTGCAGTAGTTCAGGCGGTAGCTGCCGCAGCCCAGTATGACCCCAACTTTGACTTCGGATACTATCTAGGCCAGCTGTGGCCCTAGACCAACTTAGGACAAAAGTCTAAGCTTGGGGGAGTACATATTTCTAACCGACATTACATTCATATTCACACACTTATTTCAGTTGTCGATGTTCATACTTTTTCATTGTACTATCCATGGTAGTTTATTCCCTGTTTTGCTTTCTTCTTGTGTGTTTAATTAACATGGAGAAAATACAAAAAAATTGTTCTAGCTTTATTTCCTATTTGCTTAGTTGTAGGATTAAAGAGAAAATCCAAAAAGATTTCTCGTTCTTCTTTGTGCTTGTTTGGAGCTTTCCGGCGTAAATAATTTTCCTTTCTTCTCTTTGGGTCGTAAGGAGAAGACCATGATGACATGTTGAGTGGCTCTCATATGCACTATTGTCTATCTTCCAAAGAGCCCATATTGCCTTGTCTTTTCCTTTCGTTTATTGTTTGCAGATTCCAGCTTAGTCCAATGCACGTTTACTCTTATTATTATTCACATTGTTCGGTCGTGCAAGTGAAAGGCAATAATGACGATATTTGATGAAAAGATTGAGATGGAGAAAAGCTGGTATGAACTCGGCCTATGTTGCTTTTGTAAATATGATTAGCTCATCATTCCGAATTCAGTACATTATGGGTTGAACGTGTTTGCAATGAGAATTAGAGATCATAGTTATTCATGTCATGCTTAATTAGCTAAGAGTGGATAATGGCCCGTCTTGAGTGCCAACATGCGCATTAAAATGGTTGTGATGTGGTATGATAGAATGGTATCCTCCTCTGAATGATTCAAGTGGCATGACTTGACACATGTTCATGCATGTAGTTGAAACAAATCAACATAGCCTCCATGATATTTATGTTCATGGTGAATTATATCCAACTCATGCTTGCGTTCAATGTTGGTTAATCTCAAAGCATGTTGATGACTATGTCGCTCTCTAGTTGGTCGCTACCCAGTCTTTTGCTAGCCATCACTTGTACTAAGCGGGAATCTGCTTGTGCATCCATCTCAATAAACCCAAAGTTTTTCCATATGAGTCCACCATATCTACCTATATGCAGTATTTACCTGCCGTTCCAAGTAAATTTTCTTCAGCTAAACTTTAAACCTTCAAATAAATATTATGTTTTGTATGCCCAAATTGCTCATGTGGCGGCTGGGGGCTGTCAGTATCTTCCATGCTAGGTGGGTTATTCTCACGATATGTGTTGATTCACTATCATTCACAAGAAAGTGGCTAGTAATCGGGATGCCCAGTCCCATGCTCGAAATAAAAAGCAAATTATACTTAAACAAAACTCCCCGGGAGGGGGATTAAAAACTTTACCATTCTGTTTGGGAACTGCCTATAATGTATCTAGCATGGAAGATATTGAAAACCTCCTGGTCATTATGTGAGCAATGAAAGCATACCGCTCCAAAAAAAACATTACTTATCACTGTTTTAAAAGCTCGAGCTCTGGCACCTCTACAAATCAATGCTTACCTCCGTGAAGGGCCTATCTATTTACTTTATTGTTGAGTCATCATCCTCTTATAAAAAAGCACCAGTTAGAGAGTGCCTCGTCATTTGTATGCCTTGCCATTAATTGATATTGAGTATGAGCATGACTGGATCTCTCTCACCATGAATTACAATGTTTAGCCAGTCTTTGTTCTCGAGAGGTGCTCTGCATTTATGTTTTGCGGTGTCATAAAGGGCTAGCGAGATACCACTATATCATATTGTATCATGATTGTTTTGATAGAATTGTTGTCATCCAAGACTTATTATTATTGCTCTCTAGTTGATTATTCTATTGATATGAGTAAATGTGAGACCTAAATGCTATTGTGAATGTGGTTAGTTTATAATCCTTGCTAAAAATCTGAACATAAGTTAGACATATTTACACAGCAAGATCAAACAGAGTTTGTAGAAGTTTTCCTTTATCACTTTCAGTTTATCAACTGAATTGCTTGAGGACAAGCAAAGGTTTCAGATTGGGGTTGTTGATACATCCCCAACGTATCTACTTTTCCAAACTCTTTTGCCCTTGTTTTGGACTCTAATTCGCATGATTTGAATGGAACTAACCCGGGCTGACGTTGTTTTCAGTAGAATTGCCTTGGTGTTATTTTTGTGCAGAAATAAAAGTTCTCGGATTGACCTAAAAATTTACGGAGAATATTTTTGGAATTAATAAAAAATACTGGCAAAATAATCAACTGCAGGGGGCACCACCTGGCCACAAGCCTAGTGGGTGCGCCTCCCCCCTAGGGAGCGTCGGGCAGGCTTGTAGCCCCCTACTCCTCCTCTGACCTTGTTTCCACTTCTATATATTCCTATTTGGGGAGAAAAAATCAGAGACAAGAGTTCATTCCGTTTCACGATATGGAGCCGCTGCCACCTCCCGTTCTTCCTCGGGAGACCAGATCTGGAGTCCGTTTTGGGCTCCGGAGAGGGGAAATCGACGCCTTCGTCATCACCAACCATCCTTGATCACCAATTCCATGATGCTCTCCACTGTTCATGAGTAATCTCATCATAGGCTTGCTGGACGGTGATTGGTTGGATGAGATTTATCATGTAATCGAGTTAGTTTTGTTAGGGTTTGATCCCTAGTATCCACTATGTTCTAAGATTGATGTTGCTATGACTTTGCTATGCTGAATGCTTGTCACTAGGGCCCGAGTCCCGTGATGTCAGATATGAACCTCTTATGTTTTCATGAATATATGTGTGTTTTGATCCTATCTTGCAAGTTGTAGACACCTATTATGAGTTATGATCCGCATCCCCCAGGGTGACAATAACTGGGATTCTTTCCGGTGATTACCATAGTTTGAGGAGTCCATGTATTCACTAAGTGCTAATGCTTTGGTGTGGTTCTCTATTAAAAGGAGGCCTTAATATCCCTTAGTTTCTAATAGGACCCCGCTGCCACGGGAGGGTAGGACAAAAGATTTCATGCAAGTTCTTTTCCATAAGCACGTATGATTATATATGGAATACATGCCTACATTACATTGATGAATTGGAGCTAGTTGTATGTCACCCTATGTTATAACTGTTGCATGATGAATGCCATCCGACATAATTATCCATCACTAATCCATTGCCTATGATCTTTTCATATACTGATCTTTGCCAAGTTACTTTTCCGTTGCTGCTATTACAAACACTACAAAACTGCTACTATCACTTTGCCACAGTTACTGTTACTACCATATTACTTTGCTATTGAATACTTTTCTGTAGATATTAAGCCTTTCAGGTGTAGTTTAATTCACAACTCAGCTGCTAATACTCAAGAATATTCTTTGGCTCTCCTTGTGTCGAATCAATAAATTTCGGTTAAATACTCTACCCTCGAAAACTATTGCGATCCCCTATACTTGTGGGTTATCGACGAGTCGCCTCGTAGCGAGAGAAGGAGTAGGGATGATCGTTATGAATGAAGACCCTCATGGAGAAGTAGGGACTCGGAGAAGAAGGACAAGTACACCAAGAGCTACTCAAGAAGAAGACATCAAGCTCATGTTGGTGAATGGGTTTCCGGCTCCGAATCCGACAACCACTCCGAGAGAAGCTATCACTCCAACTCCAACTATAGTCAAGATGAAGGTGCTGCCGGACTTGCACTAGTGACAATTGACTCCTATGACCTATTTGATTCACCAAATGAATGGAGTGGATGTTGCCTCATGGCTAAAGGCCCCAAGGTATCACACCCCGAGTATCTTGATTTCAATAGTGATGAGGATGACTTGTTAATTGAAGATGACTTGCTATTTGACAAATCTAGTAATGTTAGTCAAGATGATCTTGCTAGTAATCACTCTAGTCTAGATAAGGGGTGTGATGAAAATTTGGAAATAGAACGACTAACTCAAGAACTAAACACCCTACAGTTAGCTCATGAGTCTAGTCTACAAGATCATAGAGAGCTTGAAAGGACACATGAGAAGCTCCACTTTGAGAAGCTCAATTTAGAGCAAGAACATGAGTTCCTTAAAGCTATCAGTGATGTTCTTCGAAAGAAGACTTCCCCTTATATATCCAAACTACTTCTCTTGTCTAGGTTCATGCCCCAAGTTAATACTAGGCAAACTAGTAACAAAGGCAATAAAGGTTCTTCAACTAGTAGAAATAAAAATGATAAATCTAATGATATAGCTTCTAGTAGTTCTATTGATCCCACTAACTCTTCTCTTAGCCAAGTTACACTTTAGAAAGAAAATGAACCTTTGAAGGGATTATAGAGAAAGGTATCTACAAAAAGTCTTGTCGGCTGCAAACAATTTGACGAGATTGTACGCAAGCATGGAGGATATCGGAAGAACCATGGAATTGGCTACTTCAACCCTAATGGTGTTGAATGGGAATGAGGTCAATACCCCAATCCCAAGTTTGTTCCTCAAAAGGAGAAGTATGAAAATACTCTTCCAAGGGAACAAAAGCTCGAGATGACCTTCTGCTACCTCTGGATCTTGCGTTGGTTTTCCCTCGAAGAGGAAAGGGTGATGCGGTGAAGTAGATTAGTATTTCCCTCAGTTGATGACAACCAAGGTATCAATCCAGTAGGAGGAACAAGCAAGTCACCAATGGATGCACCTAAACAAACAATCAAACTCTTGCACCCAACGCTATAAAGGGGTTGTCAATCCCTTCATGGTTATTTGCAAGGATTAGACGTGATATAGATAGATGTAAAATATTGTGAAAAATAAAAGGTAAATAAATTGCAGCAAGGTATTTTTGGTTTATAGATCTGAAAATATATTATGGAAAGTAGATCCGGGGGCCATAGGTTTCACTAGAGGCTTCTCTCTTGAAGGAAAGTATCACAGTGGTGAGCAATTGATAGAAAAGCAAATAATCATGAAGACATCCAAGGCAATGATTATTCATATAGGCATCACGTTCGTGTCAATTAGACCGAAAACGATTGTGCATCTACTACTATTACTGCACACATCGACCGACTGGTGCCTGCATCTAGAGTATTAAGTTGATGAAGGACAGAGTAACGCATTAGGTAAGATGACATGATGTAGAGGGATAAACTCAAGCAATATGATGAAAACTCCATATTGTTACCCTTGATGGCAACAATACAATACGTGCCTCGCTACCCCTACTATGTCACTGGGTGAAGACACCGCAAGATTGAACCCAAAACTAAGAACTTCTCCCATTGCAAGAATTACCAATCTAGTTGGCCAAACCAAACCAATAACTCGAAGAGAATGGCAAAGATATGAAATAATGCAAATAAGAATTCAGGAAAGACTCGAATAATATTCATGGATAATCTGAACATAAACCCACAATTCATCTGATCTTGACAAACACACCGCAAAAGAGTATTAAATCGGATAGATCTCCATGAAGATCATGAAGAACATGGTATTGAAGCACAAAGAGAGACAAGAATCCATCTAGCTACTAGCGATGGACCTGTAGGTTTGTGTTGGACTACTCACATATCATCGGAGTGGCAGTGGAGTTGATGTAGATGCCCTCCGTGATCGTATCCCCTGGTGGATTACCACAAAAGGCTCGAAGATTGGATCTCTTGGGAACGAAGGCTTCTAGCGGCGGAAAAGTATTTGCGTGGCTGTTTTTGGTATTGGGGGAATATTCGGGTATTTATAGGATGAACATTAGGGCTAGGATTCCTGCCAGGAGGTGGCACGACTAGGGGGGTGGTCGCGGCCCCTGGCTTGTGACCTCCTGGCAGCTTCCCTATCGTGCACTCCAAGCCTGGTGGATCTCTTTTGTTCCAGAAAAAATCATTGCGAAGATTTTATTCCGTTTCGACTTCGTTTTATATTCCATATCTGCAATACTGAAAAAAAGGAAAAATTGAAACTGGTACTAGGCTCTAGATTAATAGGTTAGTCCCAAAAATAATATAAAATAGCATATTAATGCATATAAAACATCCAAAACAGATAATATAATAGCATGACACAATCAAAAGTTATAGATACATTGGAGACGCATCAGCAACCCCAAGCTTAATTCCCGCTCATCCTTGAGTAGGTAAATGATAAAACAGAATTTTTGATGTGGAATGCTACCTAACATATTTATCCATGTAATATTCTTTATTGTGGCATGAATATTCAGATCCATAAGACTCAAAACAAAAGCTTAATGTTTACATAAAAAGAATAATATTTAAAGCATACTAGCTAAGCAAATGTATCTCTTCAAAATATGATGGCAAAAGAAAGTTATCCCTACAATATCATATAGTCTGGCTATGCTCCATCTTCCCCACACAAAGTATTTATATCATGCACAACCCCGATGACAAGTCAAACAATTGTTTCACACTCTTATTTTCTCAAACTTTTTCAACTCTCATGCAATACATGAGCGTGAGCCAGGGATATAACACTATAGGTGGAATACAATATGGTGGAGGTTGTGAAGGAAAAGGAGGAGATAGTCTCACATCAACTAGGCGTATGAATGGGCTATGGAGATGCCCATTAAAGATATCAATGTTAGTGAGTAGGGATTGCCATGCAACGGATGCACTAGAGCTATAAGTGTATGAAAGCTCAAAAAGAAACTGAGTGGGTGTGCATCCAACTTGCTTGCTCATGAAGACCTAGGGCAATTTGAGGAAGCCCATCATTGGAATATACAAGACAAGTTATATAATGAAACAATTACCACTAGTATATGAAAGTGACAAAATAGGAGAATCTCTATCATAGAGATCATGGTGTTACTTTGGAGCACAGGTGTGGAAAAAAAGATAGTAGCATTATCCCTTCTCTCTTTTCTCTCTCATTTTTTTGGTGGGCATCTAAAGCCTCTTTTTTCTATTTGGGATTCATTGGCCTCTTTTATTTTTCATAAAGTCAGGAGTCTCATCCCCACTTGTGAGGGAATCATAGCTTCTATGATCCTTTCCTCACATGGGACAATGCTCTAATAATGATGGTCATCACACTTTTATTTACTTACAACTCAAGAATTACAACTCGATAACTAGAACAAATTATGACTCTATATGAATACCTCCGGCGGTGTACCGGGGTGTGCAATGATCTAGCATAGCAAATGACATAAAAAAACTTACAAGCCATGAAAACATCATGCTATCTATCTTTCGATCATGCAAAGCAATATGAAAATGATGGTGTGTGTCATAATAAATGGAATGGTGGAAGTTGCATGGCAATATATATTGGAATGGATATGTAAATGCCATATTAGGTAGTTATGGTGGCTGTTTTTAGGAAAGATATATGGTGGCTCTTTTGAGGAAGGATAGGTTTATCACACTGGCGAAAGTTTTGTGGTACTAGAGAGGCTAGCAAAGGTGGAAGGGTAAGAGTGCGTATAATCCATGGAATCATCATTGGTCATAAAGAACTCACATACTTATTGCAAAAGTCTATTAGTCATCAAAGCAAAGTATTATATGCATTCTCCTAGGGGAAAGGTTGGTAGGAGTAAACCATCACGCGCTCCCGACCCTCACACAAAGGTCGACAATCTATAAACAAAGCATGCTCCGACTTCCTTACATAACGGTTCACCATACGTGCATGCTATGGGAATAACAAACTTTTAAACAAGTATTTTTCCAATTCACAATTACTTCCTAACATGACTCTTAATATTACCATCTTTATATATCAAAACTTTATGCAAGGAATCAAACTTCTCTTAATACTCAATGCACTTAATATGGAAGTTTTTATCATATCCCTCTTGGATGCCTATCATATTTGGACTAAATTCATAACCTAAACCAATTACCATGCTGTTTAAGGACTCTCAAATTAATATAAGTGAGGTGCATGAGTGTAGTTATTTTTGTAAAACCAAACACCACCATGCTCTAAAAAGGTATAAGTGAAGTACTAGAGCAAAATTCCCTATCTCAAAAGATAAATGAAGCACATAGAGTATTCTAATAAATTCATGATTAACCTGTGTCTCTCTCAAAAGATGTGTGCAGAAAGTATGATCGTGGCAAACTAAAAAGAAAAGGCTCATATCATACAAGACGCTCCAAGCAAAACACATATCATGTGGTGAATAAAAATATAGCCTCAAGTAAATTTACCGATGGATTGAATAAAAAAGAGGGGATACCTTGCAGGGAATCACCAAGCTTAGGCTCTTTGGCATCCTAGAATATGACTTGGGGTGCCCTAGAAATTCCCAAGCTTAGGCTTTTGCCACTCTTTATTCCATAGTCCATCCAACCTTTACCCAAAACTTGAAAATTACACAACACAAAACTTAACAGAAAACTCATGAGATCCATTAGTATAAGAAAATAAATCACCACTTTAGGTACAGTTGTGAACTCATTATTTATTTATATTGGTGTAATACATACTATATTCTAACTTCTTAGTGGTTCATTCCCCCCCTATACAACCCATAGATACATCAAAATAGGTAAACAACTCAAAGAAAACAAAATCTGTCAAAAACAGAACAGTCTGTAGCAATCTGAGAACTTCATGTACTTATGTAACTAAACAAATTATGAAAAATTAGAACAACATGTTAAATATGTATATTAATCTTGTTTAAAACTTTCAGACTCACTCGATGCTCTAATTATTTTATAAAATTCCTGGATTGGGTGCAGAAGTTGTAGTTTTTCAGTAAGATCAAATTAATAATCACCATAGACCATCCCAAATGTCTTACTTGGCTCAAACACTAGTTAAAACACCAAAACACAATTACTACAGAAGTAATAATGTTGGAAAACACTCAAAAACAGAAGCAAAAACAGAACATAAAAATAAAATTGGGTTGCCTCCCAACAAGCGCTATTGTTTAATGCCCCTAGCTAGGCAATAGATCTAGGTATTGTCATCTTTGGTTGGCATCTCCTCAATTGCACACTCATAATCCCTAGGGGGTCTGTGGTTCTTCTCAATAATAATTTTCCTAGGCAAGAAGTCAAGAGATTCAATTGTGGCAATTGGTTCCTTAACGATTTTGAAAAAATTAGTGTGAATACTTATCATCTTAAGATCTTCATCTCTTTTACTAGAAGATTCACCCTTATTTTTAGGAACATAAACAAACTTGGCAGCCTTAGGAGGAGGATGATTGGGAGTAGTTTGAACCAAGGCATAAGTAGATCCTAAGTTGGTAATAATGTCCTCTAGCTTGCCAATTCTAAAGGAATTTGGATCCAATTTTTCATTGAATACAGGTTCTTTTTCCCTTAGATTTTTTACAGTAATTCTTACTTTAGATCCATATTGAGTAATGTGATTATGCATATTTTTATCCAAGTTTTCAATAAGCTCAACTGTGGCAACCCTTTTTTCAATAATAACAAGCCTTCGCATCACATGTTCCAAATTCAAGATTGTTCCATTAACCATGATTGGGGGTGAACCTACCAAATTTATTATAGCGCTATAAGAGTCAAAGATATGACTTCCCAAGAAATTTCCTCCCATAATGGTATGTATAACATATCTATTCTATGGATAAATATCCACATAAAAATTGCGAAGGAGAACGGTAGTAAATTGCTTACAAATAGATCTATTTTGAGCATTGCAAATTCTATACCAAGCATCTCTTATGTTTTCTCCCTCCCTTTGCTTCAAATTAAGAACTTCATCCTCGGGAGTACTAGCTATAGTGGTAAGGCTAGCAATGAGTACAAGCAATCCAACACACGGGCAAACAAAAGAAAACGAAGAGGCAAACGGAAGAAGGGCGAATAAAAAGGCAAATCTTTTTGGTATTTCCTAAAAATCGCTTTAGAAGTGGGAGAGAGGAAAACGATAGGTAAATGGCAAATAATGTAAATGCAAGAGATGAGTTTGTGATGGGTACTTGGTAGGATTGATGTGTATCCTCCCCGACAACGGTGCGAGAAATCCTTCTTGCTACCTCTTGAGCTTGTGTTGGTTTTCACTTGAAGGGTAAAGGGTGATGCAACAAAGTAGATAAGTATTTCCCTTAGTTGATGAAAACCAAGGTACCAATCCAGTAGGAGGAACAAGAAAGTCACCAATGGATGCACCTACACAAACAATCAAACTCGTGCACCCAACGCTATAAAGTGGTTGTCAATCCCTTCACTGTTATTTGCAAGGATTAGATCCGATAGAGATAGATGTAATAGATTGCCAAAAGTAAAAAGCAAATAAATTGCAGCAAGGTATTTTTGGTATTTTTGGTTTATAGATCTGAAAATATATTATGGAAAGTAGAACCGAGGGCCATAGGTATCACTAGAGGCTTCTCTCTTGAAGGAAAGTATCACGGTGGGTGAACAAATTATTGTCGAGCAATTGGTACAAAAGCAAATAATCATGAAGACATCCAAGGCAAGAATTACCAATCTAGTTGGCCAAACCAAACCAATAACTCGAAGAGACTTACAAAGATATGAAATCAAGCATATAAGAATTCACAAAAGACTCGAATAATATTCATGGATAATCTGAACATAAACCCACAATTCATCGAATCTCGACAAACACACCGCAAAATAGTATTACATCGGGTAGATCTCCATGAAGGTCATGAAGAACATCGTATTGAAGTACAAAGAGAGAGAAGAAGACATCTAGCTACTACTTCTGGACCTGTAGGTTTGTGGTGGACTACTCACGTATCATTGGAGGGGTAATGGAGTTGATGTAGATACCCTCCATGATCAAATCCCCCTCCGACAGATTACTGGAAAAGGCTCCAAGATTGGATCTCTCGGGAATGGAGGATTTTGGTGGCGGAAAAGTATTTGCGTGTCTTTTTTGCTATTGGGGAATATTTGGGTATTTATAGGATGAAGATTAGGGCTAGGAGTCCTACCAGGAGGTGGCAAGCCTGCCAGGCACGTCCAGGGGGTTGGCCGCGCCCCCTGGCTTGTGACCTCTTGGTAGCTTCCCTGCCGTGCACTCCAAGCCTGATAGATCTCTTTCGTTCTAGAAAAAATCATCGTGAATATTTATTCCGTTTGGACTCCATTAATATTCCATATCTGCAATACTCAAAAACAAGGAAAAACAAAAACTGACGCTAGGCTCTGGATTAATAGGTTAGTCCAAAAAATAATATAAAATATCATATTAACGCATATTAAACATCCAAAACAGATATATAATAGCATGACACAATCAAAAATTATAGATACGTTGGAGAGGTATCACCTTCCACCATAAGACCCCAAGCTCAATGACCAAAAGAAGCTTCAAGAGTACATTGACTCATATGAAGATGAATCCCGAGCTATAGTGAAGTGGGTTCCCAAGGCTACTACAAGCTGAACTTCTACAAGTGCTACTTCAACACCAAGGATCCCCATCAACTTGATGTGGGTCCCCAAGAAGAAGAACCAGAGAAGTTCTTGAGGCATGACTCCACCAATGAAATTCACTCATATTCATTATTGGCAAGAACTAGTTGCAATCAACATCAACATCATGCAATACTTCATGATCCCCAAGAAGGAGTCACACATTCCCTCAAAGGTAAGCAAGGGACAAAGTAATAAACAAATCAATGGACATAATCATGTATGCTTTGCACTCCATGTCCATAGATATGCTTGTATTTGTCTCTTGTGTGTTGGGACAATCCCATGTAGGTGAGAAGAGTAATGAAACAACAAGGATGCTCCCAACTCATGATGATCTTCATCAACATTGAGTATCCACCACTACTCCTACATGATGTCTTCATCGACAAAAACCAAGGTTAGTTTATCCGTCCTATGGGGGGCTGTCACATCAAGTCGAAGCTTTACTCTAATTCTCGAGTCAAAGCATCTCTTAGTATGTGACAACATTAAATGCTTTATGTAAAAGCGTTAACCCCACTTGTGCTTAAACAATGAGTATGACCTATGATCAATTATTCTTACTTGGCTCCTAAATCAATATACTCAACTTCGTCATCGCCAAAGTGCTTGTTAGATGCTAGTGTGTTTGTGCATGTTTGCCATGTTTTCATTTGACATCTTATTGTGTAAGCATGTTGGTCTGCATTTCTTTTCACATTCGAGGACATCCAATTGATTCTATTTGGCTTCTGAGTTTTATTTTGCCAATTAGATTTACAAGAATGCCTAGGACCACTCTTCTAGCTATCTATGCTTTGTCACCTCATATTGTATTCATGCTGCATCACAAAATTTGTAGAAGTACTTTTCGATCTCTCTGTGTGAGGAGCACTCAGAGTTCCATATCGATAAAGGACTGACCATTCAAACCTCCCAAGTGCATCTCGATGGAAACCACTCAAAAATATCGGTCTCACTGAATGCCTAGGGTTGATCTGGTTTTTAATCTCGGAACTACCGATTCCATATTCCCAGTTACACCGAGTTTCCCTGTCAGCTGACAGTTGAGAAACTCGGTGACACCGAAAATTTAGAATCGTTGTAACCGACAGCCGCGGGTATATAAGGATGCGGACCCGATCTTTGAAATTATCCTTCGACTGTCGGCCCTCCAAAACCCTACGCTTATGATTCGAGGCCCCTGGTCATCGCCTTTGCTTCCCCGAGCATCTCCACCACTGGGAATGGCCGCCACTGACGAAATCAACATCCTCGTCGCCGCCGTAGCGGATCCATCACCGAGCTACGGTAAGGACTCGACCCTTCGTTTGCTCACCGTCCAAATCTTGCGCATTGGAGTTTGTTTTATCATCTATCCATCGTTTGCAATCTTCCCATCCAAAGGAAATCTCAATAGATTAGCAAATCAAAGAATTTTAGGTTTATTTGCCTGCAAAATCGCATCTCGGTGATACCAAGTCAGAAAAATCGGTTGCACCGATTTCCTTTTGTGCTGCTGACGACAAAACTTGGTGAGACCGAGTGGCAGTTTTCGGTCCCACCGAAACTGCTGCCAAGTTTCGGTTAACGGTTTTGTGCGTCTCGGCAACACCGAAGGATTTGACTCGGTGACACCAAAATTCAATTTTGTAGTGAAAAACATCTATGATTTTTCAATTCAAACTTTCAAAAACAAGCTGCATTTTGTGATGACTTATCTTCTTCTACTCCTCTATACTCTATTAATAGGGTCAGATATGTCACATGCGGAGGACAGTCAGAATTTACAGGAGTAGAACATTGACATGAGTTCAGGCACTAGCCCTGGGTCTAGTTCCTTTTCAGATCCAGGAAGCCCTAGTTCTCATGGGTTGCCCAAGTCTTCTACTAGGACCGGAAACAAGCTGAATTCAAATGAGGAGGAATCAGATTTTATGCCAGAAAGAGGATAGTTTATATGTCTGGAAGGCCTACCTCAATGTATGATGACCCTAAGGAGGTTGCTGGTGCTGCTACTTAGGAGGAGGAGGAAGAGAAAGTTGTAAAGGCCTGTCCCAAGAAGAAGCAGAAGAAGCTTTCCGCAGTTGCTATGCCAAAGCAAGTTCCCTCCAAGTGCACCAAGTCTGCCCCCAAGAAGGCTTCTACTGAAAAGTCCAAGAGGACATCCAGACATATTCTAGCTTCTGAGAAGAACAATGAATCTACCTTCAGAGAAGCTGATGAGGATGCTATGTCTGCATTGATGAAGCTCAGGCCACATATTCTAGTGCACAGTGTCAGCCATCCTTTAGCTGCAGATATGAAGAAGAAGAAGGATGTAGGTTTGAGATAGTGAAGAGCCATTGATCCTTACTCTAAGAGGAAGAAGACAGATGTGGACTACAGGTTCTACAAGAAGGAGCATCATGATTTCTATGAGGCAGTGCTGCTCGACAAGAGTCCAGCTATGAGTGACATGAGATACATCGACTAGAAGTACATCAAGGGGAATGAAGAGTATTTCCCCAATGTACCAGACAAATTCCACTGTGTTGGCATAGATCAGTTTGTTGGCAGAGAGTTCACTGCATGGAACAATGAGATGATCATGCAATTCTACTCCACTACTCACTTCTATCGAGATGGTAGGATTGTATGGATGATAGAAGGAGAAAGATACGAGTCAACTGTTGATGAGTGGGCTGCCATCTTAGGAGTCGTAGAGGCACATGATGGAGATACTATGTGTACTCAGAGTCCAAGGCAAGCCACAATGCCATGAAGGACATGTACAATGCCATTCTTGTTGCACACCTCTAGTCCCACAAGCTAGAATCTATCTATCACCTCCGGGCAGGTCTCCGCACCATCAACACCATTTTGAGGCATACTTTGATGCCCAAGTAAGGTGATGAGAAGATGATCCGAGGCTACTCCTTAACTTGCTGATTCATATTGACCAGCACCAGAGATTTAGAGTGATGGATCTGATAGTGGAGACTGTGAAGAGGGTTGCTCCTAATCAGAAGCGTTGATGCTGCTATGCACCCTACATTCAGATGATCATCAACTCCAAGATGGAGAAGCACATCTTTGCTTTGGATAGACCCCACTTGCCCTGACAGCTAGACTTCAAGGAGAACGTTGTGGTGATGGACCTAGACCATCCCACATCAGCTGTAGCTCAGGCACAGGCAGAGGCAGCTAGAGCCACTAGTGCCACACTCCCTTGATCCAGGATGGATCTTCTGATCTCAACAGTGCAGGGCATGCAAAAGGACATCACAGAAATACTGGAGAACTAGAACAGTCCCGTGAGGATCTTTGAGGGTAGAGTGAAGACCCTCAATGACAAGGTGTATGGGCTAACCAGGATCGTAAACGAGCTCAAGAAGGAAGTTGACTTTGTGCCTCTTCCTCATTCCACAGATGATGCTAATGTTGATTATGAGGATGTCTCTCCTTTGAGGCCAGCTACTCGCTTCACTACCCAGACCAGATATGCCATAGTGCCAGCTCTAGAGACAAGGCCTTCTTCATTAGCACCTATTACTGTCACCTCAGCTCCATCAGTTCCTCCAGTGCCACCAGTTGCTACTCCAACCCTGTCCAGGACGTCTGCGGAGGTCTTCTCCAACGCACTTCTCTCGACTCCAACATCAACCACCGGAGGAGATCATCCCCAGAAGAATGATTAGCTATATCTCTTTGAACATTTTGATAACTTGTTGCCAAAGGGGGAGAAGCTATATATAGATCTATAGGCTTCGAGTATGAGAGAGTTTGGTTTTTATTGTTGTTTTAAAAACATTTGGTCTTCTGGTTGCTTGTGTAAACTTTTGTTCGTGTTTGATCATACGCTTTAATGTGTGTTACTAATTTTTCCTATCCCTTTGATGGTTATGAGATGATCATTCACTTTTATTGATGTGTTGTGCTATAATATTAACTCTTATTACTCTCACACACCACCAAGATGTATGTGACATGGAAGAAGTGCCCTGTGTACCTAATCGATTGTGCATTTGCATTCAAACGGAAACTTAAAATAATGAACAAATTTAGGGGGAGCTCTTTCTTCTCACATACTTATCAAAGCAATGATTATATTCATTGATTATATCGTATGTCGAAACTTTGATCTATATGTTGTCATCAATTACCAAAAAGGGGGAGATTGAAAGCACATTTGCTCCCTTGGTGGTTTTGGTACTTAATAACAGCATATATGTCAATGAACTATGTTTCCACTAAGCATATTTCAGGAAAAGTTCAACGATGGGTTGGCAAAAGGATTGTGGAATACCCCAGATGCAAGGAAATAGATTGGAAAAGCTTCAAGCAAGTGGATTCTACATTTTACTTTGTGAGAAATCACTTTGAGTCCATAGGAAAGCCAATACTATTAAAATGGGGTAAGCTACCATTGGTGAACAAAATGCTCATACATGCACAAGTGATAGTCAACACACACAAGCTCTTCCACAAAAGTCTTTCCAAAGCCAAATATCCAAAATCGGTGGAACCAACACTCCCCACTTGGTGCCACCGATTCTCAGCCTCAGACAAACTCAAACCAAACCCTAGCCCATCGGTGCAACCGATTATGATTCGGTGCCACTGGATTGCCAACATTCTGTTATGCAAATTCAGAATATCAGTCCGACCGAGTTTGTTGAATCGGCGTCACCAAGTCTGGCAATCTGACCGTTGGTCACCTTATTGGTGCAACCGAGTTTTATGTATAGGTCTCACCGAGATTCAAAAGTTGCTACCTTTTAGGAAACTCGGTACCACCGAGATTAACACATCGGTGTCACCGAGTTGGACTTATTAGGTGTAATGGTTGGAATTTTGGAGATGCCTATATATACCCCTCCACCACCTGTCACTCACAAAAAAAGCACACAGAACAGACCGACACTCATAACAATTGATTTTCCGAGAGAGAGCCACCTACTCATGTGTTGAGATCATGCCATTCCATTCCGACAATATGAATCTTGATGTCTAGCCTCCCCAAGTTGCTTTCCACCCAATCAATCTCTTCCACCATAGCCAAATCTGTGAGAGAGTGGTTGTGTGTTGAGGAGTCTATCATCTTGAAGCACAATAGCAAGGAGTTCATCGACATTATCGAGACTATTACCTTTTGGAGGGTGGGGCCTCCAAGATTGGTTAGGTGTCTCTTGGGAGCCTCCTACTTCCCGTTGTGGAGTGAACCGGGAAGTTTGTAAGGGCAAGGAGATCGCCTACTTCGTGAAGATCTATCCCGAGTTAGGCTAGTCCTCCATGGACGTAGGCCATCATGGTATAGTCAAGGTTACTTCTTTGTGGAACCCTCTATGGGTAGAGCCCTTCACGGACTCTCATGACCATTACCCTCCATGGGTTGAAGACTCCATAAATGTGGACGTACGATAGCACCACCTATCGGAACCACAGGAAAAATCATCGTGTCTCCAAATTGCGTTTGATCTTCCTACCCTTCCTTTACTACTCATGCCTATTGTCACACCCTATGTTTGTAGCACATTGTTATGTTTGGGTTTATAAAATTTGGAGCCAACTAAAACTTTTTCAAGGTGCTTGTGCTTGTTTGCTATGTTGTTTGCTTGTTTGTAGCACTACTAGGTTCCATTCCACTTCGTATTCATCTTCCATGTCCCAAACCCCTTGCCCAATGATCATGCCATGTGAATAGTGCCCAAAACTATTTTTATCAAATTTTGTGTTAACTAAAAATGATTTACTCAAATTAGGTTTTCAAAACCCCCTGAAATGAGGTTTGCACCGCACGTCCTCAAATTAGGTGCACCCTTCTTTCCCAAAGGCATTATTTCAAGCCTACCATATATATGACTTCCCAAAACCTCCAAATATTATTTTAAAGATTATTTTCATATTTTATTTAAAGGCTTTTTCTTAAGGCCAGAAATGGTTTTTCTTAGGGAAAAATTATCTAAATGCTTTAAAAATATTTTAGAAAATTTAGAGAAACTCAGTGGACATATATCTTCCATACATATGAGTTTCAACACAAGGGCATGATCAGATCATAGGCAAAAACCCTCAGAACCATTTCTGTTCAGATCAAGCTTTTGGAATATTTCTATTAGAAATGTTCTCAATAAACTCCAAGAAAATTCCAGCAAGTCAACACTATCTTGGGTGTTGATCTTGCAAAGTTTCATCTCAATCTAAGTTGGTTTGGCTCATCAAACCATCCCAAAACCATTCCTGTCGAGAAACAAATTTGAGCAACTTTACATTGTAAAGTGTCTCCCCTTGGCCTCAAACTTTGTGGGCATGCTCAAATGGCCAAATAGTGATGATACACTAAGTGGTGCATCAAGGGTAAAAGCCAAGCATCAATGGATCTATAGAAACCTGATTCTGCTAATTTCTAGGGTTTATCTAATTTCCATTGTCAACTTTTCCCACTTGAGCTCAAACTTGGTGAATCCTCTCATTTCTACCTAGACTTTGACCCTCGTAAGTATCTCAGTAAGATGGTAACATCTTCTTGCCCAGAACACCACCAAACACCTTCTGGTGATTTGGTAAAACCCCCATTTTCACCCTCTTCTCTTTTACCCTTGCCCCCAACTTCTCACCACAGACTCCTATAGTTACCTTTCACCTCCAGTAGAGGCCTCATGGCCTGTGGAAAGCACCCCATGCTCGTCGGTACACAACGCCCACGATGGACCGACAGAGGCCTATAAATAGCCACCCCGCTCCTCCTGACCCTCTCTCCTCGCTCTCCCTCCTCCTTCGCATCCTCCCCGTGCCCAGCGCACTCTTCCCCGTGGTCGAGAGACCTCTCGCGACCCAAACCCTCGCTGCTGCCATCGGGATCCCCCTCGATGGCGTTCCCCTCAACCCCCGGCAGCCCCGCAACCACCCACCAACGTGCGACGCCTCCAGGAGCACGCCGGTGCCCTTCATCCCCACCGACGTGGCTTAGAGCCCTCCGGTGAGCCCCTCCTCTGCCCCTCTCACGAGGAGAGGGATGACAGGTGGGGGCCACCATTCATCCCCTCACCCCTCTCCTCTCTTGCTGGCAGGCCAGGCCCGCGGGCAAGTTTAAAACTAGACCTGCCTCGCGCGGCTCCTCGCCTGGGCCAACTTCCCTCTTTGGCCGGTTTCGGCCGGGCACTTTTAGCCCGAGGGGCATAGTAGCCCTTTTCTTCTTTCTTTTTTATGTAGATTTCCAATAATACCATAGATTTGAATATTTATCCAATGCCAATAATTCTTCCACCTAAATTCCTAGAATAATCTATAGAATTTATTAGTGCCAATTATAATAATGTTTGAAACTATTTTTAGTACTGTTTTATTCTAAAACCTATATCTAGGCACCTTTTGCCTCTGTTATTTAATTGCTAAAATGTTTTTCACAACAAAACCCTAGGAGAATATTTTTAGTATGACATTTAGTATTTATCTGAGTAGGTTAACATTTTTGGTAGTAGATTGAGTGCTCTGTTTTGTGTGATTTCTTATTTTTATCGCTTTATTTGAAGACGATAGATTGCACGGTTGATGAAGAAGTTGGACCCGAAAACTTTGAAGACCCCGGAGACTTTGTTGAGCCAGGCAAGCAGCCCTTCGACCATGATGAGAAACCATTTTATTGCATGCCATATAGCACTTTACTTTCATCATAATTGATCGTGCGATGTGGTGTTCCCCTTTCGGTGGGATGCCTCCGGTACTTCTCCATTGACACTTGCATCTTGCATGACCCTACCCCTTATGAGGATTATGCAGGTGGGAGTAGTTAGGATGCTAGTAGATGCTACCCAAGTGGGGATGGGACTTACGCATGGTGATGGAAAGAAAAGAAATGATTTCAAAGACTTGTATATGTGCATGTTTGCCATGATTTCATTTGACATCTTATTGTGTGAGCATGTTGGTCTGCATTTCTTTATCCATTCAAGGACATGTTGTGTGAGCATGTTATATGGACCTTGACTTTGTTTTTACCAATTGGATGGATAAGAATGCCTAGGACCCTTCTCTAGCAATCTATGCTTTCTTGTCTCATATTCTATTCATGCTGCATCACAAAATTTGAACAAGTACTTTACTATCTCTCTGTGTGAGGAGCACTCAGAGTTTCATATCGACAAACGACTTAACATTAAAACCTCCCAAGTGCATCTCGGTGGAACCAATCCAAAAATCTGGGTCTCACTGAATGCCTAGAGTTGATCTGGTTTTCACCTTGGTATCACCGATTCCATTTTATCGGTTACACCGAGTTCCCCTGTCAGCTAACAGTAGAGAAACTCGGTGACACTGAAAAATTAGAACCGGTGTCACCGATAGCATGGGGTATATAACCTGGCGGATCCGACTTTTGAAATTCAACAAAAGTTGTTTCCTCCAAACCCTAAGCTGCCTGTCCGGGCCCCTGGCCATCCCTTCATCTCCCCGTGTGCCTTCGCCATTGGGAACCGCCGCCATCACCGGAATTTGTCGGCGTTCTAGGAATGGGGATACCTAGACCTGCCTACCTGCGGACCATGGCATGGCCCACTTCTTTGACCAAGCACAACCAGGCATGGCCCCACTCAAGATAAGGCCTTCGTGAGGGTCCTAGGATCGTGAGGAGGAACATCGTGAGGACCCACAAAGGATGGGACTCCTCAGGAACCCTTAGGATCGGCGGAGATCTCTATGCAAGGCCAAGCCTCGGGAGTCAAGGGTGACACAGTGAAGGACAAGCAGGCGCCAGCGCGATAGACGATGCAGTTTCCACTTTGGTGCAAAGGGAGCAGGGACGTCCGCAGGTTCCCAAAGCACCCCAAAGGCTTCCATTTCGATGTAACAAGACCGCAACCACCCGCCTCGCAGGGCAGATGTCATCATGAGTACGGCCCTACAAGTCGACAACTATTTTCCAGGCGAAGACTACCTTTGGGCAGGGCAAGCACGTACTCCTGTCCCCCTTCAAATTTCACCGTTGTGGGATCCCTTCCCGTCATTGCGATAATGGAGGAGGACCCGAGCGACCGCTATATATAGAGGGTAGGATACACCATAGAGGAGCCCCCCGAATCCATTCCACTACTCACCCATCACCGAGCCACAGAGGGCCTCTAACACCTCGAAGGGAGCCCTCATGAGGCTCTAAAACATTGTACTTGTTCATCCACACCACCTCCTTGAGAGGAAATCCACCAAAGCAGGAGTAGGGTATTACGCTTCGCAGCGGCCAAAACCAGGGTAAACTGCCGTGTTCATCGAGTAGCGAGCTAGGTTGGGCAAGGTTGCAGGGGATCTTCACACATGCCCCTGTGTTCGAATCTTAAGGGTCTTGCAGAGCCCGAAATCCAACATTTGGCGCGCCAGGTAGGGAGCGTGTCGGAGTCTTCCTCAAGCCAAGATATTCTCCCACCTCGTTATTCTGATGGCTGACACTTGCCAAGCTCGCGTTGAGCGTCGAGCCACCCGTGTAGCTCATACGGTGCCTGTGGGCCATGCTGGTGCATGCAGGTCGCCCTCGCTTGTGGCAAACACCGCCATGGGCCACGACGCCCATGAGCAATAGGACTCCTCTCAGCCGGTCACCGCGTGGCGCGACAGCCACACCGCCACTCTATCAATCTTCCCAGCTTCCGGGTCGTCCTCCCATATTCTGCCCGGGCCGGTGCATAGCCAGGGAGCGCTTGCCATGGCTAATGAGCTGCTTTGTAACCGCCCCGCCCCCGACCGCTATGAAGACTGGCTTCAGTGCATCACGTAGCTCGTCAGGGATGCCGGCAATGCTTCGGCACTCTCCTAATCGCTTCGATGCCAACCATCCTTGGATAACGACGTGGTGCACGACACACAACCTCCATCTCCACAACGTAACGTTGACCCCAAGCCTAGGTGGGAAGTTCGCCCCCGTGACCGGCCTCGCAAACAGCGGGCAAGGCTGGGAGATGAGGTAAGATACCAGGTGGTTCCCTGGCCGCATGTCAACGCACGCGCATTCCCCGCACTACCAACGCAACGTTGCGACCGGGTACCACTATAGGAGGCCCCACATGAGCGTCAAGACCAGGACCCCCCCGTGTAAGCACCACCCATCGAGTCGGTGGGGTCCCTCGCCATCGCCCTAGAGCTCTACCCAACTGTGTGGCCATGCAAGTTCAAGCCTGACCGACCCTCACGCTATGATGGCACCCCAGATCCAGCCAAGTTCCTACAGCTCTACTCCCTGAGCATCCAGGTGCCAACAACGACGACAATGGCGATTGCCAGGAACTCAGGCTAATCCGAGCCGAGCACTTCAGCAGGCATCCCGTACGAGCTGACCGAGGCTTCGGCCGCGACGGTGGCCACGGTGGAGGCTGCTGGGACAACCGGGAACCTCGTCATGGGTGGGGCAATCAGCCCTAGGAGGACCACTAGCGCGATCAGGCTCGAGACGACCGCTGGCATGACCAACTCATGAGGACCGCTGGCACGATGACCCTCCGGAGGGGTCACGACGCGGCCAGCCTCGCGAGGTTCGCCCTCGTGAGGTCGTCCTACCACCACTACCACCTCCACCCAGAAGGAAGGAAGAGGACAGGCAGGACGAGGGGGCTGGGGGCTTCTGGGAGATTTGAGTCGTGGCATGTATCCTGGGCGGTTCCCAGGCCCCCACTTCAAAATGTGCCTTCAAGCAATTCGCACGGGAGGTGAATGCAGCTCTCCCAAAGCTTGAATCAATGTGCCCACTCAATTAGTCCTAGACCGCTATCACCTTCGACAAAAGGGACCAGCTCAGGTGCTCCGCCATGGCCGGCAAGCTCCCCATGTTGTGCACTCCAACTATCAGCAACGTCCTCGTCACCAAGACCGTCATCGACAGCGGAGCGGGGATCAATGTCCTCTCCATTGAGACCTTCGAGAAACACAAGGTGTCGTACGAACGGCAGTTGAGGTATGCGCAGGTCGGGCCTTGCCGACGCAGAGCTCGAAGGGCTCAAAAAACTGCTCAAAACCCTTAAGGAGGACGCTGGGGCTTGTACGTCAAGGGGGACTCCTGAGCATCGCGACTCAAGAGCCTAACTGGACCCGTAGCCCCTCACCCATTGGACTGTCCTTGTTGATCCGGTCAGCCCAATGACGGTTGAGGTATGCACGGGCCGGTTCTTGCTGATGCAGAGCGCTAAAGGTGTTCAAAAGTTTCAAGTTAATCACATCTCCATAGTGTCCCCTTCATGAAGGTTGATCGCACGTCATGGGGGAGTCCTGAGCATCGCGACTCAGGAGCCTAACTGGACTTGTAGCACCTCACCCCTTGGACCGTCCTTGGTGATCCGGTCGGCCCAACGTCGGCTGAGGTATGCGCGGGACAGCCCTGCCGACGCAGAGCATCATAGCAAGCAAGAAGGAAAGAGCAACCACACGGTCAAACTGTTATTACAAGAATTAGATGTCTTCGTGAACGCAAGCAAGTTTAACGCCTTCGTGAGGCACGATATGCATTGCAGGAAAGGAGCAAGGAGAGGAGTCAAGAGGAGCGGCCGTCACCAGTCGTCCCGTCCTCAGGGGCCTCATCTTTGACATTAATTGCACCGTCTTCCTCGCTGCCAACCCTAGCAGCATCCGGAGGCGGTTAAACAATGACGGGGGTGAACCTCTTCACCAGCGTCTCCATGGCACCCTTCACCACCACCGTGGCACTGCTGCGGACCGGAGGGGTGACCAGGCGGATCATGGAGTCAAAGTGAAAACCTGCCTTGCGAAGATGAAGATGGCTGAAGACGCGTGTTGCGGCCTCAGGAAAGAGGTCGCGACACTCATTCTCCAGAATCCTCTCCACCTTGACAATGGCGCCCTTCAGTGCCTCGACAAGCTTCGAGGCAAGCACCGTGAAGCCGCTCTCTAGAGATAACAGGGGCTTCGTGAACCCATCCCGACAAAGGGCATGGAGCACTCAACGAAGCTTGAGCTCGATGGTAGGGAAGGCTCTCAGCTCCATGGTCTTTTTCTCCTCACACGCAGCAATAATCTCCTCCCTGGTGTCAAGAAGGGCCTTCTTCGAAGCAATTTCCTGCCTCTCTGCATCCATGCGCTCCCGCTCCGCATCCTGGTGGATCGCCACCTTGGATAGATTAGAGTCCCAAATGACAAGCTTGGCCTCGCTGGCCTTGAAGTCTTCCTCCCGCTGATGAAGCTCCCCCACACGCTTGGCCTACTGCTCATGGAAGGACTTCAGACGGGCTTCCGCCTCTTTGCAACACTTGGCATCAGATGCCGGCTCAATCAGCGCCTCTGCACGTGCTGCCCAAGCGGCCGTGGCTTCCTTCTCGCTCTTCCCCACGGCAGCCTCGGCCTGACCCCAAGTCACCATGACAGAGGCGTCGGCCGGGAGGCATCCTGACAGGAGCTCTAGGCGCCCACTCGCGAGGCGATCGTCGGTACCCCCGAGAGCGCCAGGAACCTGACCCAGAGCAGCGAAGGCCCCATCCAGGACATTGTGGACGCGTGCCGAAATCATTAAGGGCCCCTCTGGAGGAGTCCCCTGTGTGATCGCAAGGGGCATCCCCGGGGAGGCAGCAACACGGGGATCAGGAGGCTTTGTAGGCCACTCGACGACCAAGGACATGGTCGAATCGGCGAGTGGATGGCCCTCAGGGGCTGGCCCTCCAAACATTGGTGTCACCCCGCCCTCAAGGGCAGGAGCGACCACACCTATGGGTATTGAGGGCCCAGGGGCCTTCGTGACAACGACAAGGGAGGCTGCCTCGCCAGCCCCCTCGCCTTCAGCAACACGCGACGGTGTGTCAGCGGGGACAAGCGGCGGGTCGGAAGTCGCCTTTGGCTTAACGCCCGCCTTCCTCCTCCTCATATTCGGCATAGCAGCATCCTTGGTCACAAAGCAAAGGAAGGGCATCAACGCACAAGCCATAGGCATGTGGGCCAAACCAAGCTGGATCACATACTCCTTAACGTTGACCCACTTCCTCTTCTTCTCTGATCCGCCAATGATGGAGGCGCCCAAGCCCCCCTTGACGGGGGCACAACCACGCGGGGGAGCAGGGGCGCTGCCCGCGAGGGCAGCCACTAAAGGGATTACCATGGCCCCGGTCTCGCCCGCCTTGCTTGCGAGTTGCGGTCCGGCCGAGGGCGAGGCCGGCACTTCGACTGCCTTGCCAGCAGAGGCAGGGCGCACCGGAGAAGAATCCACTCCGTGCTGCCGGGTACTCAACATGCAAACAGACCGCGTGGCACGAGGGGCCGTCCCAAGCCCTCTAGGGGCCTTGGCGACGCGCTAAGAGCCCGCAATAGAAGCTTCACCAACATCGTCGTCATCATCAATATCGCATAGAAGGGTGCCCTACGATGGGGGAGATGCCCCTGAAAGGCCGTCGTCGGCGGTCTTCTCCGAGTGTTCCCCGCACAAGGTGTCGCTGGAGGACACCATCACCTGGGAACTGAGGCCCTCTGTAGGGAAATGCCCCAATTCATTGAAGACAGGCATCGCGGCAACCAGATCGGCCCCGTCGCCACGGTAATATAGCGGGGCATGGGCCTCATGGATGCCGTCAGGGTCTTTGTTGAGCAGGGTCGCCACAGCCCTGCTCAATCCCTCGGGGGTTATGCATGCGGACCAAAGCCTAAGATTGTCGTTGTTGCCCTAATAGTCCCACAAGGGCCTAGAATGGGCCTGGAGGGGCGCCAGGCCGTGCGACAGGAACTCCTTCACTATCATCCCCCAGTCAGCTTCCTGGCGTGGGAGAAGCGCTCCAGGACGGGCCCGGCCCGGGGTCAGAAAGCTTCGTGGAGCTCCACGCAGAGGTCTTCTCCGACAGCCCTTCTGGCAGATCCAACCGAGGGTTGGTGCTCTTGAGATCCGTGAGGACCCAGCGGTGCCTGAAGTTCTCCACCTTCTTCCCGGCCTTCAAGAGCACATTGCCTCTCTGGCCGCAATAAAGGAGACACACGCTGACCGATGAGCCCCGTGGTGCAAATGCAAGCTGAAAAATGGTGGAAGAGGGCCACCGAAGGCCTCTCAGTAGAAAGCGAAGGCGGACAGGAGCAAGATGGAGTTGGGATGAAGATGAAGGGCCTGGATCCCGTAGTGGTCGAGGATGGCGGTGAAGAACTCGGAGAAGGGCCGGACGAGCCCGGCAAAGTGGCTATGAAAGAAGAAGGGGTAGACCGCTTTGGACGAGGGTCACTTCGTCGAGGAGCCGCCCCATATCAAGGTCCGCCCTTGCTTGTTGGACCCATTCGCCGTCCATGGGAGCACTGGAAGGAGGTCCTCATCCTTGGCGATGGTACACCCCAAGAGCGTTGGCGAGATGAGGGCAGAGGCAGAGCCCTGCGCCTCTCGCTTCTGCTTGTCGGCGGGCGCCATCGAGAAGCTCGCGGGACCAAGGCAGCAAGGAGAAAGGAGAAGTGGCACCGGTTCTAGGTAGATGCCTACTAAAGCTGGAGACCTAGAAAGCAAGAGCAGGTGTGCAAGAAAGGGAAGCAACAATAGCCTAGTGCTAGAAGTCAGGCTCTTGTCGATTCGAGCAGAGGCCAAAGGGGCGAAGGACGCTCGACATCAACTACGTGATGCGCGCTAAGCCTGGCCCACAGGCGTTTGGGGCCCGTGTGCTTTGGGCCATCCTTGTAGCTTCGCCCAGAGGCTAGCTCAAGCGCCCCTTGGGCCCGGGAGGTACTGTCAGTGCTCTGAGAATGGGGGTACCCAGACCTACCTGCCTGGGACCCAGGGCATGGCCCACTTCATCGACCAAGCACAACCGGGCGTTGCCCCACTCAAGACAAGGCCCTCACGAGGGCCCTAGGCTTGCGAGGAGGAACATCATCAGGACACACAAAGGATAGGCCTCCTTAGGCCCCCTCCGGAGCAGCGGAGATCTCTATGCAAGGCCCAGCCTCAGGAGTCAAGGGTGACGCAGTGAAGGACAGGCGGGCGCCAGTTCGCCAGATGGCGTAGTTTCCCCTCTGGTGCAAAGGGGGCAGGGACGTATGCGGATTCCCAAAGCACCCCCAAAGGTTTCTAGATCAGTGTAAGAAGACCGCAACCACATGCCCTAGAGGGCAGATGTCATTGTTGAGCCCGTCCCTACGTCGTTGATAGCTACTTTGCAGGCAAAGATCGCCTTTGGGCAGGGCGAGCATGTACTCCTGTCCCCCTTCAAATTTGGCCATTGTGGGATCCCTTCCCGTCATTCAGATAAGGGTAGTGGACACTAGCCACCGCTATATATAGAGGGTAGACTGCACCGTAGAGGAGACCTCCCCGAATCCATTCCACTACTCACCCATCACTGGGCCACAGAGGGCCTCAAACACCTCGAAGGGAGCCCTCTTGAGGCTCTAAAACACTATACTAGTTAATCCACACCACCTCCTTGAGAGGCAATCAACCAAAGCAGGAGTAGGGTATTACGCTTCGCAGCAGCCCGAACTTGGGTAAACTGTCGTCTTCATCTTCTTCCTTGTCATCGTGCGAGTTCGTCACTGTGTCCATCGAGTTGTGAGCTAGGTTGGGCGAGGCTGCAGGGATCTTCGCACACGCCCCTGTGTTCGAATCTTAAGGGTCTTGCAGAGACCAAAATCCGACAGAATCTTCACCACCATCGACGCCTTAGCGGATCCTTCACCGAGTTAGGGTATGGATCCGACCCTCTTTGCGCTCCTTGTCCAATTCATGCGCATTAGAGTAAACTTTATTGATAATCCACTGAGTGTTGTCCTCTCAATCCTCTAGAAATTTAATTATATTAGCAAACGGACGATTCTTTAGGGTTTGCCTTTCGCAACTTGAATCTCGGTGACACCAAAGCAAAAGAATTGGCATCACCGATTCCCTTTTTAGGTCAACTGAGAACAACCTCGGTGAAACCGAATGCCCATTTTCGGTCTCACCGAAAGTGGTGCCAGGTTTTTGTTTAGTAGGTTGTTTGTCTCAGTGGGGTTCAAAAGTTTGCATCGGTAGTACAAAAATTCAGTTGGCTAATCTTGAGAATTTTTTGTTCAATCTATGAAAAATATCTGCATTTTGTGATGACTCAACCCTTCTACTCCTCTATATTCCATTCATAGAATTAAAGATGTCTGCTTGAGAGGATAGTCAGAACAACCTCAAGGAGCTTAGTGTTGACACAAATTGGGGCTCTAATCCAGACAAGAGCTCATCTTTTTTGATGATGTTCTCAGCTCCACTAGTTCCTCCAGTTTCTACACCAACTCTGTCCATAACATTAGCAGAAGTCTTCGCCGATGTCGTTCTCTCGACTCCACCTTCATCTACCCAAGGAGATCAGCCCAGAAGAGTGTTTAGATCTATACCTTTGAACTTTTTGGTAACTTGTTGCCAAAGAAGGAGAAACTATATAGAACATTACGGCTTCGGGAGAGAGAGAGCGTTGTTTTTTATCGCTTTTTCAACAAAAACTTTTCATATCTTTTGTTTTGCATGTGTTAAACTTTGTCAATGTTTGATCATACACTTGATGTGTGTTGCTACTATTTACTATATTTGTGATGCTTATGAGATGATCATTCACTTGGCTTGACTGTGTTGTGCTATGATATTCATTCTTATTATTCTCACACACCACCAAGATGTATGTGACATGGAAGAAGTGCCCCCTTTACCTAATTGATTGTCCATTTGCATTCAAATGCAAATTCAAAATAATGCACAAATTGAGGGGAAGATCTTGCTTATCACATACTTATTATAGCGATGATTATATTCATTCATTTTATCATAGGTCGAAGCTTTGATCTATATGTTGTCACCAATTACCAAAAGGGGGAGATTGAAAGCACATTTGCTCCCTTGGTGGTTTTGGTAATTAATAAAAACATATATATCACTGGACTAATATTTCCACTAAGCATATTTCAGGAAAAGTTCAATGATGGGTTGGCAAAAGGATTGTGGAGAAACCCCTAGATGCAAAGAATTGGATTGGCTAAAGATTCAAGCAAGAGGACTCTACATTTTACTTTGTGAGAAATCACTTTGAGTCCATAGGAAAAGCTAATACTATTGAAAGGGGGTAAGGTACTGTTGGTGAACAAGATGCTCCACGTGCACAAGTGATAGTCACCAAAAACAGCCACAAACTCTCCCACATATTCTGTATAAGCCATTCATGTAAATCGGTGAAACAAACTCCATCCACTCGGTCTCACCGATTCCCAGCCTCAGACAGAACCATGCGAAACCCTAGCACATCGGTGCAACCTATCCCACCTTGGTGCCACTGTGTTTAGCTTGCCAACTCTCTATTACCTTGATTCATAAAATCGGAACCTCCAAGTTTGTGGATTGGCATCACCGAGAATTGGATTCTGACCGTTGGACCTCTGATCGGTATCGCCAAAATTCCTATATCGGTCTGTACAAGATTCAAAAGTTGTTACCTTCGGAGAAACTAGGTACCACCGAGACTCACACATCGGTGTCACTGAGTTGGTCACTTTTGGTGTAACCACTAGATTTTTGGATATGCCTATATATACTCATCCACCACCACTCACCCGTAAGAGAAGCACTCAGAATAGATCCCCAGCTATCCTATCAGATTTTCTGAGAGAGAGCCACCCACTGATGTGTTGAAATCATGCCATTCCATTCCAACCATATGAATCTTGATCTCTAGCCTCCCCAAGTTTCTTTCCACCCAATCAATCTCTTCCATCAAAGCCAAATTTTTGAGAGAGTTCTTGAGTGTTGAGGAGTCTATCATCTTGTAGCACAAGAGCAAGGAGTTCCTCGACATTATCGAGCCTATTAACTTTTGGAGGGTGGTGCCTCCTAGATTGGTTAGGTGTCGCTTGGGATCCTTCTACTTCGTGTTGTGGAGTGAACCAAGAAATTTGTAAGGGCAAAGAGATCGCCTACTTCGTGAAGATCTACCCAAGTTAGGCTAGTCTTTCGTGGACGTAGGCCATGATGGTATAGTCAAGGTTGTTTCTTCGTGGAACCCTCCATGGGTAGATACCTCCGTGGACTCTCAAGACCGTTACCCTCCATGGGTTGACTTATGACAGCACAACCTATCGGAACCACAGGAAAAATCTTCGTGTCTCCAAATTGCATTTGATCTTCCTACCCTTCCTTTACTACTCATGTTTGTCTTTACTTTCCGCTACTATACTCGTAGACATGCATGTATAGGGTGTGCTTGACTTGCGATCAATGCTAAAATCTTCCAACACTTAAAATTGGAAAAGTATAGAATTTTTATTTGGTCAATTAGTCTAATCACCCCCTCTAGACCTACTTTCGATCCTACACTACGACGGCTGCAAACGCCAAGAGCACTCGAGCAGCGTGTCGTGCCACGGAGGCTGCCCTGGCCCGGGTCTGATACTCTAAGCTTTGTAACAATCTAGCATGCACCACACATCCGAAGAGGCGGGTACTTCGGATGCCGATGATGAGGACAACATCGAGGATGAGCTTGTCGCCGGGTCAAACTAATCCTAGGGGCGCGGAGTCCAGCACCGGTGGAATGTCTCCCGGACAAGTCATCGACATCTCATCAAATAGTGGAGAGGCATAGGGCGGCTGCTTGTCAGCGTCTTTGTTAAAATTATGCGTATTACTAATAGCCTTTGTTCAGAGAAACAGTTTTTCATAAGAGCTATGTCTAGTTCAATCAGCTTGATTATTTAGTGAACTTGCTCGGCTTAGTAACTGAGAGCTATGTGTGTCCGCTAATTTGTATACCCAAGTTAGCAGTTGACGTTACATTGTGCAATGATGTGGATGTGCACTATAACCAGGTAATATGTGGGGTGGCACAAAATTTTGTATGTTATTTATCATCGCACATGATAAAAGCTGAAACACCATGTCTGATGAATCGTTGCCCGCCAAGATTCCCTGCAATGAGCGAAAAATTTCACCGACCGCAGAAATATCTTCCTTCCACCCGCCAAAGGGCCACATTTCCCAGCACCCCCTAAACCCCCTCCCCCCGCGTGCTGCCGCCCACATCTTTCCCTCTAGAATCCGGCCGCCACGGACATGCCATGGTCTCCTAAGTGACCCCTCAAGCGGTATCTCCAACAACGACGAATCTCTCACAAGCTAGGTATTTGTCTCTCTTCTCTCTGGCTCAACTAGCTTTAGGATTTTGTTTTGGAATTGGGGATTTTAAAGCGGCATGTCCATTTGCGCCATCTCATTCTCTTCTAGCTCGATAGGACAATCACTTCCAAGGAATCGAGAGGGGTAGATGAAGACCTGCCTGTTCATGGTCAACATCAATTTCAATCCGTGAAGTTACGGGCATTTGAATAAGGGTACGGTGGGAGGAAGTTTCTACGACGTGCAACGAAGGTAAGCTTAACTCTCGTTGTTAGAAATCATTTGTTATATTAGGTTCCATTCAGACTTCCTGTGTGCTAATTGATTCTGGATGTGATTAATACATTGTCATAGTTTTAACCTGAAGGCATATTGATAGAAAGAAAACCATCTGCGACAAGAGTTATCATTGCATGAAAATTTAATGCAAGGTATTACACATGAAGCACATCATTTCATTCAGCACGAGCAAGGTCTAATTACGCATAGAAACATGGCTAGCATCAACACAACATGGCAATCTGAAATAAACAGATTCTCAGACTTAGTAAAAAAACATTGTGTAAGACAGTAGTTTTTAACAAATTGGAATGTTTGACAGCATAATATACATAGATGTCGCTATTAATTTGTTTTCATTCAAACACTGGTTATGTGTGTCCTGTACTACAAAGACTGTTGCATTTATATTTAGCTTCTAGGTAAAATTGGCAATTTGTTATTACACATGACAGAAACAGAGGAGGGACGAGTACCAGAGCATCCTACTATGAACATTCTTCGAGAAGAATCATCGCATGGCTGATGAAGACCCGTGTAATCCTAGTTCTGACAAAAAGTCTGATGCAGAATTTGAAAAGCTCCTTTCTAGTCAGAAAGTAGACCCATTTGAAGCACGCAAGTATAAGCATGGCCATCCATTTCTTGTTGGTGAATACTTTGATGAGTGTAGTTCCACTTGCCGCATGTTACATAAATATTGCATGGACATAATGTCAAAAGGATAAGATCATAACATTATGCAATTGCAGTACATCTGTTATCATTTCTCTCACAATGCCGGTGCCATCAGTGTGGAATTCGAGGACTTCCATCTCTTCTTCAACTTTGATGAGCTTGATGCCACTCTTGTCAAATTCTTGATGTTGTAAGTACTTCACAAACTCTAATCAACTTCTCCATAAAAGTTTGTAAATGACACAAAGGTAATTGTATTGTATTCCTCTCTAGGGATTAATGACACAGAGAGCATCAAGGGTGCCTGCGTATTTCATAGATCTTGATTTAGCAGATGGTGTTTTGTTACGAGATAATGCCTCACGCAAGGCTTCCATTGATTATGTCGCCAATATATAGTTCGACTTACAAAGAGGAGAATTTTTCATGTGGCCATATCATGAACAGTAAGTTTAACATACAACCACACATACATTTATCATCTTTCAGTTTTAGACATAGTTCGTACGTTCATGGTTTTCTTAAGCTGTAGAGGTCACTAGATCTTGGTGGTCATTGTTCCAAAGTGCACCACATTTTACTACATGGATTCTCTTAGAGTGTCAAATGTGCCTTAGGATCTAAGTCATCTTCAGGATTTCATGGATAGGTATTGAATTCTTTGATTTTAATGTGTTGTGTTCATATCTGGTTCCAGAATTGAGTGTGTGAAAATTCATCTTCATTCACAGCGTATTGTGTAAGAACATAACTTTAGGAGGGAGACAATTTGATGCCCAACTACCTTTGCACCACTTGATTGTTTTTCCAGTAAGAAAACGAAATCCGTTATTTTCAAAAAATGTTGGTCGTAGTTCAAGTTTCTAAGTAAACCTCTTTCTATTTCTCTCCAAAGAAAACAAACAACTTACACTGGTTAGATTGTTCGTAACAGGGCAAATACATGACTAATACTGTACAAAAAAAATTAGTGTCCACAGCAACAACTAGGTACCAACCTATCTGGATACTACATTTTTGCACACATGATGAACCTATGCAGATGTGTTGAATGTGGTGTTGATGCTGACAGGATAAAACCAGTAAGTCCGCTTCTTAAGTACTATCTTCTACTCCACACGTATGTCACATTCTGATCTAAAAGTCCTTCAGTTGATCTTCGGACCGATGACCTCTTCACAGCTCGCCGTAGATGAATTGTTGTATGTTAGGTAATTTATCATCGCCTTCTTTGTGAAACACTATATCAAGCCCGATGATGGTGTCGAAGATTTCCGGATTATTATCCACTAATAATAAATACGCATTCATCTAGTGTTATCAGCTAAACATATATACATTGATGCATTATTTTTCGTGATCATGTCTTTGTATTTCATACACTATGATTATGTACTGCATATGTTGGTTTAACAGCTGTGGAATTTAGCTAGCATTTTCTCAATTGCATATTGTCGTGAATTATGATGAATCCTCTGCTTGTGGACACTATTCATTCAATTGCATATTATTGTGAATTATGATTAATGATCTTCATGTGGACACTATTTGTTGATTGCATATTGTGGCAAATTTTCTATTTGTAGGGTGAATTAAATGCGATATTTTACAACAACCTAGCAATTTTAGAGGACACTGTTCAAGCAACTAAGCGTGTGCGGTCCAGAACAGAAAGCACATGCAACTCATAGTGCAACGCCTATGATCTACGGGAAAAACACACGAGATATAATATAAAACATTGGTGATACATAAGAAATTGCAAACGGGTTGCAGCACTTATACGTGTGCGTAGGTGCTACTCAACCGTTTGTGATAGCACCGTATCTCACACGTGAGGCAATAGGAAACCGTGCCCAATGCAAAGACGATCCCACGTGTACTATTTTCACGAAACATGTCCGATGATGTCATGCATGGCCCGTGTGTGACGATGAATACATCACACATAGTTTCTACAATGGCCCGTGCGGATTTTGTAATGTTTCGCAAATGTTCAAAGGTCAAAGTCCGTTGGTTTTCCATGAGCAATTAGATGTGTTTGTCTCATCTTGGACGTGTGTGATTGATCCCAAATCCCACACATACGCCCAAAAGATTATGTGTGATATATGTTCCTGTACCGCACACGATTATGTTTTCGAATCGTGTTCGGTTACCGTAGGTGGATCACATGCAAATGAATTGTTGGTCTAGACGGGGGTGATTAGACTACTTGACCAAATAAAAGTTTTGCCTTTATCCCAATTTTAATTGTTGGCAAGTTTTAGCATTTATAGCATATCAAGTAACACCCTACACATGCATGTCTAAGAGTGTGGTAGCGGAAAATAAAGACACTTGACATGTAAGTAAAGGGAGGGTTAGGAATTCAAACACAAGTGGTGACACGATCATTTTTCCTGTGGTTCCGATAGATGGTGCTATAATACATCCATGTTCATGGAGTCTTGAACCCACAGAGGGTAACGGTCGCGAGAGTCGATCGAGGGCTCTACCCACGGAGGGTTCCACGAAGAAGCAACCTTGACTATTCCATGCGGCTTCCGTCCATGAGGGACTAGCCTCACTATGGGTAGATCTTCACAAAGTAGGCGATCTACTTGCCCTTACAAACTTCTTGGTTCACTCCACAACACGAAGTAGGAGGCTCCTAAGAGACACCTAACCAGTCTAGGAGGCACCACCCTCCAAAAGGTAATAGGTTCGGTAGTGACGATGAACTCCTTGCTCTTGTGCTTCAAGATGATAGACTCCTCAACACATAATCTCTCTCACTGATTTGGCTTGGTAGAAGAGATGGGATTGGTGGAAATCAACTTGGGGAGACTAGAAATCAAGATCCATATAGTTGGAGTGGATGATCTTGACCTCAACACAAGGGTAGGTGGTTCTCTTTGAGAAAACTGAGTAGGATAGATATGGAATAGTTCTGAGTGCTTCTCTTTCGAGTGGGTGGTGGTTAAGGCGTATATATAGGCATCCCCAAAAATCCAACCGTCACACACAATAAGTCATACTCGGTGACACCAATGTGTAAATCTTGGTGGTACCGAAGTGACAAACAGTGGCAACGTTTGAATCTCGGAGGGACCGACATACAAATCTCGATTGCACCGACAACGTGACCAACGATCAGATTTACCAGTCTCGGTGACGCCAATTCACCATTCTCGGTCAGACCGAAAATGTGAATTTGCGTAATAGAAAGTTGGCAACCCAACTTGATGGCACTGAGTGCAGTATCGGCTATACCGAAGAGCTAGGGTTTGGCTGAGTCTGTCTAGGGTTTGGAACTCGGTGAGATGGGCATAGGAAAGTTGGTTGCACCGATTTGGCATATTTGACTTAGGACAGGCTTTGGTGGGAGAGTATGTGGATGTTTTGGTAACTGTTACTTGTGCACGTTTGAGCATATTGTTCACCATCAAAACTTTACCCCCTTTTAATAGTATTGGCTTTCCTATACACTCAAAGTGATTTCTCACAAATGTAAAATGTAGAGTCCTCTTGCTTGAAGCTTGGCCAACCTATTTCCTTGCATCTTGTGTTAATTCCACAATCCTTTTGCCATTCCCATCATTGAACTTTTCTAGAAAAATACTTGGTGAAGATATTAGTTCAATGACTTATATGTTGTTATTAATTACCAAAATCACCAAGGGATCAAATGTGCTTTCAATCTCCCCCTTTTTGGTAATTGATGACAACATATAGATCAAAGCTTCAACAAAGATATAATCGTAGAATATAATCATCGCTTAGAGAAGTATGTGATAAGTAAGAGCCCCCCCTAAATTTGTGCATTATTTTTAAATTTTCGTTTGAATGCAAATGCACAATCGATTAGGTACATGGGTTACTTCTTACATGTCACGTACCACTTAGTGGTGTGCGAGAGTAATTGGAATGAATATCATAACACAACATAATAAACCAAAGATGAATGATCATTACATAATCTTTTAAGATGATAGGAAATAGTAGCATCACACATTAAAGCGTATGATCAAACATCATCGAGCGTGTATCACAAGCAAGACAAAAGAGTATCATGACAACCAAAAGCATTTTTTTTTGAAAAAGTAGCAAACACCAAACTCTCTCTCTCTTGAAGCCTAATGGTCTTTATAAACTTCTCCCCCTTCGGCAACAATTTACCAAAAAGTTCAAAGCTATCTATCTAAGCGTCCATGGGCTGATATCCTCCGGTTGTCAGTGAAGGAGTCGAGAGCACGGCATCAGCGAAGATCTCTACAGATGTCGTGGATGGAGCTGGAGTAGACACTGGTGGAACAAGAGCTGATGGAGCAGGAGCTCTGCTGACTGTAGTAGGAGGTGATGAAGAAGGCCTCGATTCTGGAGCAGGCATTGTGGCTGATCTCATCTGAGTGAAGAATTGGGTGCCTGGCCCGAGAGGTGATTCTTCATCATCGTCATCATCATAATCAGAAGAAGAGGTAGAAGAGACCCGAGGAATGTGCACGGAGTCAACTTCCTTCTGGAGCTCTATCACTCTCTTGGACAACTTGTCCACCTTGTCACCAAGCACCTTGATCCTCGTCTCGAAGATACTCACAAGGCTGTTCTGGTTCTCTAGAATCCCTTTGATATCCTCCTGCATGCCTTGGACGGCTGTGATCAAAAGATCCATTTGCTCGTTCCTGGATCCAGGGACTTGAGCACTAGCGGCTCGAGCAGCTTCTGCCTCTGCTTGTGCTGTAGCAGATGTGGGATGATCTGGGTTCATCACCACAATGTTATACTCGAACTCTGGCTGTAGGGGTAGATGTGGGTGATGAAGAGTGAAAATGTGCTTTTCCAGCTGAGAGTTGATGAGCAACTGGATGTAGAGTGCATAACAACATGAGCACTTCTGGTCAGCAGCAACCCTCTTGATTGTCTCAACAATCAGATCCATTACTCTAATCCCGGTGTTCCTGTCAAGGTGGATCAGCATATTAATGGAGTAGCCTCGGATCATCTTGTCATATCCTGACTTGGGCACCAAGGTATGCGTGAGAATGGTGTTTATAGTCCGGAGGCCTACTTGCAGATAATAGATGGATCCTAGCTTGTGTGATTGCACCTTGTCTACGGGGATAGGAGTATACATGTCTTTTGTGGCATTGTGACTTGCCTTGGCTTCAGAGTATACATCCAAATCTCCTTCCTAAGCTTCTGGAACTTCAAGTAGAGCAGCTCATTCCTCAACAATGGATTCATATCTAGCACCTTCGGTCATCCATACAATTCTACCATCTCTGTAGAAATGAGTAGTGGAGTAGAATTGCATGATCATCTCATGATTCCATGCAGTAAGCTCTCTGCCAATGAACTTGTGCAAACCAATGAAATGGAAGTTGTCTTGGACACTTGGGAAGTAGTCCACATTATCTTTGATGAACTTCCAATCGACATACCTCATGTCGCTAACAGCTGGGCTCTTGTCAAGAAGAACGGTCTCATAGAAATCATGTGGCTCTCTGGTGTAGAACCTATAGTCAGCAACAGTCTTTCCTTTTCTTCATGTCCTCAGCAACCATGTGGCTGGCATCATGCACTAGAAGATGTGGTCTAAGCTTCATCAAGGTAGTCAAGTCCTCATCATTTTCCACTCTGGAGACAGCCCCTTTGTTCTTCTCTGAAGTAGGAATGTCCCCGGTAGTCCTCTTGGACTTCTGTTCAGCAACCTTCTTAGATGTAGGCTTGGTGCTCTTGGAGGTGCCAGTTTTTGGCATAGCATCAGCCATGAGCTTCTTGGCTTTCTTCTTTGGAGGGACTATTTCAGCATGCTCTTCCTACTCCTCCTCAGTAGCAGCAGCACCAACAGCCTCCTTTGGATCCTCAAACATAGAGGTAGGCCTTCCCATAACACAGACAATTCTCTTCCTGGACTTTTTCTCCCCTGCCTTCCTATGCATAGCTTGCTTGGGGACCTCGACTGATATAGTTGCTCTAGCAGTCTAATGTGCCTTCCAGGTTTCAGCAGGTGCATAGACTTTGCTGACAACTCTTCAAGAAGAAGTAGCTTCAGTTGCTGACTTCTTGGCACCTTTTTCTTGCTTCTTAGCAAGAGTCTCCTCAGGAATGAAATCTGAATCTTCTTCATCAGAGTTGAGCTTCTTCCTGCTTCTGGTGGCAGCCTTGGGCAACCCATGAGAGCTTGGGGTGGCTCGATCTGAGACAGAACTGGCTTCTAGGCTTGTTCCAGAACCCATATCAACTCCCTATTCTAGCAAATTCTGACTATCCTCTGAGCCTGACATATTGAACCTGTGAATAGAGTATAGGAGAGCAGAAGAAGATGATTCATCACAAAATGAGGCTGGTTTTTGAAATTTGAGCAATGAATTTTCAAAAAAATTGCATTCTGTCAAATAGATATCGATGCAGCCGAAACAAAAAATTTGGTGGGGCCGAGACTGACTGACTCTCTTAACCGAAACTTGGCAGCCTTTTCGTTTAGACCAAAAGGAGCAACTTGGTTCCACCGAGTCAGTTTGCAACCTCATAGAAAAGCATATCGGTGAGACCGACATTTTTTTTCCGGTTCCATCGAGATTTATCGGGTGAACAGCAAAACCCTAGAAAATTCATCTATCGCGATCTTTTGGGGATTTGAGAGGATGGAAACATGTGTAAAGGGTGTATCAATGATTAACAAGGATCTAATGCACAAGAATCGGACGGAGAGCGCAATAGAGATCGAATACGTACCCTAGCTTGGCGCAGATCCTCTACGGCGGTGACGAGGGAGAGGATTTCGTCGGCAATGGCGATTCCCAGTGGCGGAGGAGCGCAGGGAGACAAGGGCGATGACTAGGGGTCTTTGGAGTGGCAAATTAGGGTTTTCGAGCGTGACATTAGAAGATGGAATTTTAAAGCGTCGGGGTCCAGCTTTATATACCCTCCATTGTCAGAGACACCGATTCTAAGTTTTTGGTGTCACTGAGTACCTCAACTGTCAGCTAACAGGGACACTCGGTGTATCAGAGAAAATGGAATCGGTGGTACCAAGATTGAAAAACCAGATCAACCCTAGGCATTCAGTGAGACCGAGATTTTGTGGTTGGTTCCACCAAGATGCACTTGGGAGGTTTCAATGGTCAGTCCTTGTCGATACAGAACTCCGAGTGCTCCACACACAGAGGGATCGAAAAGCACTTGTTCAAATTTTGTGATGCAGCATGAATAGAGTATGAGGTGAGAAAGCATAGATAGCTAAAGAAATGGTCCTAGGCATTGTTGTATATCCAATTGGCAAAAGATAAATCAAAGGCCAAATAGCAACAATTGGATATCCTCCAATGAGAAAATAAATGCAGACCAACATGCTCACACAATAAAATGTCAAATGAAATCATGGCAAACATGCACATATACTCTAGCATATAACAAGCACATGGACAATGTCGAAGTCATATATATATATATGAGTATTTATCGATATAAGAGGCATAAACTAACCTTGGGTTTTGTCGATGAAGACTTCATGTTGGTGAGGTTGTGGTGGATGCTCAAGGTTGATGAAGATCACCAAAAGTTGGGAGCATCCTCGTTGTTTCCTTACTCTTCTCACCTACATGGGTTAGTCCCAACACACAAGAGACAAATACAAGGATATCTATGGACATGGAGTGCAAAGCGTACGTAATGATGTCCATTGATTTGTTGATTACCTTGTCCCTTGCTTACCTTCGAGGGAATGTGTGACTCCTTGATCTATTGCATAAGGTTGATGTTTATTGCAAATATATCTTGCCAATAATGAATGTGAGTGAATTTCATTGGCGGAGTCACCCCTCAAGAACTTTCTAGTTCTTATTCTTGGGAATCCACATCAAGTTGATGGGAATCCTTGGTGTTGAAGTAGCACTTGTAGAAGTTGAGCTTGTAGTAGCCTTTGGAACCCACTTCACCAAATCTTGAGATTTATCTTCATAAGAGTCAGAGTCCTCGTGGAGCTTGTTCTTGCCCTTGAGCTTGGTGTCTTGTGGTGGAAGGTCATCCTGAGTGTTTGTCCCCTTGGGAAGAGTATTTTCGTACTTCTCCTTCTGAGGAACAAACATGGTATTGGGATATTGACCTTCTTCCCATTCAACTCCATTAGCGTTGAAGTAGCCAACACCGCGATTCTTCTGGTATCCTCCGTGCTTGCGTACAATCTCATCAAATTGTTTGTACACTGCAAGACTCTTGTAAATAACTTTCTCTATAATTCCTTTCCATAAAGCATTTTCTTGCTCAAGTGTCACTTGGCTAAGAGAATCATCATTAGTGGAATCAATAGAACTACTAGGAACAACATCATTGGGTTTAGCATTTTTGTTGTTGCTACTAGATGAAGAATCTTTCTTTCCTTGGTTACTAGTTTGCTTAGATTTGACTTGTGGCACGAATGTAGACAACATCAGTCGTTTGGCAATATAATATGAAGTCTTCTTTTGGAGATCGTCATTGATAGCTTTAATAAATTCATTTTCTTGCTCCAAATTGACATTCTCATGAGTTCTTACAAGCTCTCTATGATCTTCAAGAGTAGATTCATGAGGACCTAACTTAAGGGTGGTGAGTTATTTAGTTAGTTCTTCTATTTTCATCTTATCATCGTCAATTGAATTATCTTGATTAGTATGAGAAATATCAAGTTCATTATGATTAACATCACTAGTTTTATCACATAGCAAGTCATCATCATAAAGCAAATCATCTTCATCACTATCGAAATCAAGATATTCAGGGTGTGATACCTTGGGGCCTTTAGCCATGAAGCAACTTCCACCTCCTTCATTTGGTGAATCAAATAGATAATAGGAGTTGGTTGTCACTAGTGCAATTCTGGAACACCATCATCTTGACTATAGTCGGAGTTGGAGTGATAGCTTGATGCTTCCTTCTTGAGTAGCTCTTGGTGTGCTTGTCCTTCTTCTCCGAGTCCCTGCTTCTCCTTGAGGGTCTTCGTTCATAACGATCATCTCTACTCCTTCTCTCTCTTTGAGGTGATTCATCTCTTGAGCTTCGTGTTCTTGGTGACTCTTCTCTTCGTTTGTAGGGAGCCAAACACTCATTGGAGTAGTGTCCGGGCTTCCCACAATTGTTGCAGTTTCGATCAAGACTTGACGAACGCTTCTCTTCATATCTTGAGTTGGAGCTACGATCTTTGCTTCTATTCTTGTAGAACTTGTTGAATTTCTTGACCATGAGGCTTATCTCTTCATTTGTGACAAGGTTGTCACTTGAGGTAGCGGGAGCACCACTTGTGGCTTTGTAAGCACCGATAGACTTGTTATGAAGGTCTTCCTTGTCTTTAAGTGTCATCTCATGAGCAACAATTCTACCAATCACTTCTGTTGGTTTGAGATCTTTGTAGTTGGGAATCATTTGGATCAATGTGCACACGGTGTCATATATCTCATCCATAGCTCGAAGTATCTTCTTGATGATGAACTTGTCAGTCATTTCTTTGCTTCCTAAGTCGGCAATCTCATTGGTGATGAGAGCTAGCCTAGTGTACATTATAGTAACTCCTTCACCATCCTTCATCTTGAATTTGTCAAGTTTACCTTGAAGAACATATAACTTCGATTCTCTCACGGACTCAGTTCCTTCGTGTGTATCAACCAAATTATCCCATATCTATTTTGCATGTTCAAGATGGCTGATTTTGTTGAATTCTTCAGGACATAGGCAGTTGAAGAGTATGTCACATGCTTGAGCATTGAGTTGCAACATCTTCAATTCATCCGCCGAATCTTCACGATCCGGTTCCTTTCCATCCACAAAGAATTCACCATGCAAGGCAACAGGAACAACAACCCAAATGATAGGACTGTGACCAAGCACATGCATTTTCATTTTATGCTTCCAACTAGCAAAATTAGTGCCATCAAAGTACGGACCTCTGTGGTGATAATTTCCCTCACTAGATGCCATACTTTTCCTAGGTTGTCAAACCAATGCAATGGAGACCAAAGTTCTGATACCACTTGTAGGATCGAAACTAGGTCTAGAGGGGGGTGATTAGACTACTTGAGCAAATAAAAGTTTTGCCTTTATCCAAATTTTAATTCTTGGCAAGTTTTAGCATTCATACCATATCAGGTAACGCCCTACACATGTATGTCTGAGAGTGTGGCGGTGGAAAATAAAGACATAGCACATGTAAGTAAAGAGAGGGTGACGAATGCAAACACAAGTGATGACAGGATGATTTTTCCCGTGGTTCTGATAGGTGGTGCTATCGTACGTCCACGTTCATGGAGTCTTCAACCCACAGAGGGTAACGGTCGCGAGAGTCCATGGAGGGCTCTACTGTCGTGCCCAAGATGTGATCCTATCCTCATTTTGGCACAAGGGCCTCGACAGGGATAGAAGCGCATCTCGTCGTGTTACAAGAATGGATGTCATTACAAGTACATGTACAGAAGAGGTGAGTATATGGAATTGGCTTACACTCACCACAAGCTACATCAATGTCACATCAATACAACAACATACTCAAACATCATACATAAGAGTAGGGTCCAACTACGGACAAAAACAAATGACAAAATGACATCCATCCTTGCTATCCCAGGCTATCGCCTGGAACCCATCCTAGATTGATGAAGAAGAAGAAGAACAAGAAGAAGAACTCCAAATCAAAACAAGCATAACACTCTCGTCAAATCATCGCATTACCTATACCTGCAACTGTTGTTGTAGTAATCTGTGAGCCACAGGGCCTCAGCAATCTCATTTCTAAGGGTATCAAGACTATTAAAGCTTAATGGGTGAGGTAAGGTTAAGTGGTGAGGCTCCAGTAAGCGGCTAAGCATTTCTTTGAGTGGCTAACTTACCAATACAGAAAGTAAAGTATGGTGGTCTACGCATAACGGACGTGAACTAGGAATGATCACTAACTGATCCTGAACACCTACTTACGTCAAACATAACCCCACCGTGTTCTCTCTCGGATAAGAACTCACGAGAAGAGACGGTCACGGTAACGCACTCAGTTGGTGTATTTTATTAGAGTTTACTTGAAGTTTACCATGACCGGGTGTTAAACAAAGTATCCAAGTTTGCCACATAACCGCGAGCAGAGCTTTCCGAAAGATTTAACCCTGCAGGGGTGCTCCAACTCATCCATCATAAATTAACCACACGCAACAGGAATAACCTCGAACACGGATCTCGTGATCATCCTAGGCAATTCCATAGGAAATCCGACACCTCGAGATAGCCCGAAGTAGATCAGAGTTCCTCACCCAAGACGTTCCAGAAAGGTAAAACAAATCCAACAAGGTCGCCCAACATGTCGACGAACCCGATAAGAGTTGTGTATCTCATTCTCAGGAGACAACCAGATTGGCTAAGTTTCCGGCTGGCATACCCATTGGTGGTCCCGGCTACTACCGTTTTGGACAAACACTCATGAGGAGCACCGACCCGGGTTGTTGATTAATCCACGGGGTGATCATGCCCTATGCAAATTTTAGTTGTTATTAAGAAAATAGTACCAATGTTGGGCCTTGCCAAACAAGTTTTATCCTAAAACGAATATCAAGGGGGTCCCCATAACAACCCCGAGCATGTTAGGAGTGCTCAATTATGGAACATAACCCTGGTTCACAAGTAACTAGGGTGGCAAGAGTGGAACAAAACATCGAGCAAAAGGCCAACCCTTCCACCCTTTACCACGTGTATAAGTGCATTGAATTGAATAGCAATAGTATTGTGATAACAAAGAATGTCCATGTTGTCACATGGAAGCAATTGCACCTGCATCTACAAACGTTATATGAAGGGCTTAGCAAGCAATAACATAGCCAAACAAAGGTTTGCTGGGAAGGTGGAGGGTTAGAAGCTTTTCATGGCAATGTTGGGAGGCTTGACAAACAAGTGGTAGGTAGCGAGACATAACGATAAAAGCGTGACAACTAGCATGGCAATGATAGTAGTGGTATCTAGGGAAATGTGTCACCTTGCCTGAGATCCCGCTCGGAAGAAGATCGAGTCCATGAAGAAGACGAGCCAACGTAGTCGAACGAATCCTCATACTCTGAACGCTTTCGGAACTCTATCAAGAAGGAACAATTCGAAACAACAATCAACACACGGGAAACACCACAACATATGAATGACATGATGCACAAACAAATATGATGCATGTCCGGCTTAAATATGCAAGGCATGACAAATCACATCAAACAACTACTACACATTAAAGTGAAGCTCATTATGCAATGCGTTGGATAATGATGAAACTCCACATTCGAATTATTTAGTTCACTCTCGTTTAGGTACTCATCAATATTAAATGTTATTTAACATGGCAAATGGTGAAGCACAAATAACTACAACATCTAGGCATTTTAAATGAGGCCGGAAGCAATATATATCATTTCCGAATCAACCCCATATGCATATTATGAATTTGGACCAGATCTTTACTAACCATATTTTAGAGTTGTTAAGCAGCAAAATAAATGTCAACATGAGATTCTACACATTTTTCTAGGCAAGTTACATATGTGGAACATTTTCAACGGAGCTATGGTTAATTAGTTATGAAATGAGTCATTTTAACATGGCACATGTGCAAATTAATGTAACCAGCAAGTTTAAATATCTTTATCACATGTGAAATTTTGATATTGTGAATCTACACAAAATTCTAAGCACTTTTCATGTATAAAGTTTTTTAGTCCGATGCATGGTTAAAAAGTTATTAACAATTTAAAAACATGGGTTTTTTTCTGAAATTTTGAAATTCACAGGCTAATTGACAAAATCGTTAACATGGAAAAAAAGGAAACGGGCCGAATCTGTGAGCACAAGGAACTAAATTACGCCCAGGGCGAGGGATAGGGCATCAGAGCTCACCATTGTGGCCATGGGCCGGCGGAGCAAATCAGGCCGGAGGCGGCTTGGGCCGGCTGGGCCCGCACCTAGCGCGGCCTTCCCACGGGGCGAGCGAGCGGGAGGCTGGGGCTTCGTCCTCCCGCACTAGAAGGAAACGGAGCTACCATGGTGGTCAATGGCGAGAAGGCTCCGACGAGAAGGCACGGAGGGCGTCGGGGCGGACGGAAACGGGCCGAGGCGGCTGGATCCGGGCGGCTCCGGCCCGGATCTGAGGCGGCGACGTCGGGGCTCCGGCTGCGGGGGCGGGATCCAGGACCTCCATGGCAGGGCTGCACCTACGGGAGAGAGAGAGAGGTGAGGCACAGGGGAAGGAGAAGGGAAAGGAGGAGAGGGCAGGGAGGAGGAGAGGGGCGGCGAGGTCCGGGCGGGCGCTCCGATGACTCCATCGAGGCTGGTGCGGGCGAGGCCGGTGGGGCTGCGACCGGCTCCGGCTAGGATAGGTCGCGAGGGGGTGGTGCGAGGGGCTGCGGGACTGCGGGAGCGAGGCTGTTCTGTGGTCACCGGACAATGTTCAGGGGAGAGGGAGGTGGAGCTAGCAGGTAGGGTTTTCTAGGGGTGTGGCTGCAATTTTTACATGGGGGACCCTAGAGAGTGATGGGCTCTCTCTCCATGGGGGTTTAAATAGAGAATGGCACTAGGGTTGGGGGTTGGACCTTGTCCGTCCGATCACGATCCGATGACCACGAATGGAGGAAGGGGCTCGGTTGGGCTAGTGGGCTGTGTAGAGGGCCTTGGGCTGAGATGAGAGGGAATGAATTGTGGCACGAGACAAAGTTTTAAACACCGAAAAATGACACACTAATAACCGATGACCGCACTGCTATGGTTGACCGATGGGGTATCAAACAAACTCAGAATGAGACAAAATTTGGCAGGTGGCCTACCTATACTATAATAAGACCGCACGCCAGGTTTCAACCCAATCCAGGAATATTTTATACCCACCTTAAAAAAGAACATTTTAATGATGTCGCGGGTGCGTGCGTGTGTGGTTAGTCTCGAAATGTGCAACGGCAAGAACAGAGAGAACCCGCGACTACGAACGGATGCAAGTTTGAAAACTCATATTGACAAGATGTCGATGCTATGCAGATGATGCGAATAATGCGATGATGAACGCGAAAACCAGACGAAACACATGACGAGAATGGAAAAAGGGAATCTTCTAGAGCGTCCGTCCCGGGCTGTTACATTTACCCATGGAGGGTTCCATGAAGAAGCAACCTTGACTATTCCATGCGGCTTCTGTCCACGAAGGACTAGCCTCACTATGGGTAGATCTTCACGAAGTAGGCGATCTCCTTGTCCTTACAAACTTCTTGGTTCACTCCACAACATGAAGTAGGAGGCTCCCAAGCGACACCTAACCAATCTAGGAGGCAGCACCCTCCAAAAGGTAATAGGCTTGGTAGTGACGAGGAACTCCTTCCTCTTGTGCTTCAAGATGATAGACTCCTCAGCACACAATCTCTCTCTCACAGATTTGGCTTAGTAGAAGAGATGGGATTGGTGGAAAGCAACTTGGGGAGGCTAGAAATCAAGATCCATATGGTTGGAGTGGAAGATCTAGACCTCAACACAAGGGTAGGTGGTTCTCTCTCAGAAAACTGACTAGGATAGGTGCGGAATAGTTCTGAGTGCTTCTCTTTCGAGTAGGTCGTGGTGAAAGCGTATATATAGGCACCCCCGAAAATCCAACCATTACACACAATAAGTCAGACTCGGTTGAATCTCGGAGGGACTGATATACAATTCTCGGTTGCGCCAACAAGGTGACCAACGGTCAGATTTACCAGTCTCGGTGACGCCAATTCACCATTCTCGGTGGGACCGAAAATGTGAATTTGTGTAAATAAATTTGGCAACCCAACTTGGTGCCACCGAGTGTAGTGTCAGTTGCACTGAAGAGGTAGGGTTTGGCTGAGTCTTTCTAGGGTTTGGAACTCGGTGGGATCGGGATAGGAAAGTTGGTTGCACCGACTTGGCATATTTGACTTAGGAAAGACTTTGGTGGGAGAGTATGTGGATGTTTTGGTGACTGTCACTTGTGCACGTTTGAGCATATTGTTCACCATCAAAACTTTACCCCCTTTTAATAGTATTGGCTTTTCTATAGACTCAAAGTGATTTCTCACAAATGTAAAATGTAGATTCCTCTTGCTTGAAGCTTGGCCAACCTATTTCCTTGCATCTTGGGGTAATTCCAGAATCCTTTTTCCATTCCCATCATTGAACTTTTCCTGAAATATACTTGGTGAAGATATTAGTTCAATGACTTATATGTTGTTATTAATTACCAAAACCACCAAGGGGGAAAATGTGCTTTCAGACGCGCAGTGCCGTGCAACGGAAGTAGAGTTGGGGCAGCGCGTTCACGTGGTCCGTCTCCTCCTCGTCCGATCTCCCTCAATTAGCCGGTCGCCGGATCCCATGTACAGGTTCGCCGGAGCAACACAGGTGCACCGCCTCTAATGGTATCCGCGCGTGCAAGAGGAACACCGTGTGGCAAACTGCTAGGTCCGATCACATAGTCAGCGGCTGGAGTGGCTAGTTGCAACAAATGCAAAGACCTAATGATGACACCGAAGCAATCAACTAGATGGGTGCGCCACACCTCCACTATATATAGGAATCCATCACACGCTTAACTCTTGGGCCTCACACGTATCCTGCCCACGTGTTCCTTCCCTTAAGCGCACGACCCTTTAGGTTCTCGTTCACTTGGTCGCGGGTGAGATCACATCTGAATCGACCAGTCAGTAGCCGCCTCTAGCAAGGCGTGCCGACTCCAAGTGTCCGATGAAGTTGGTTAGCCGAACCTATACTTCACACTTTTGTTCCCTTTCCCTACGATATATGTTGTCGTGCACAAGGCGACATGGTCATCCTTGTAGCAGTAGGACCTCTTTCACATTCTGGTGAATCCGACCAACATTCTGATTATCTCATAATCCTCATTGCATGGCCATGCTTATCTAGGTCGGATCACCCGAGGGACCCAGGGTATATCTCTCCTTGTAGGAGGGGCAAATCCTATCTTGCTCGACCATGTCTCGTAGCATGGGTCTGGACAAGCCCAAAAACTACCTTTGTAACTACCTAGTCACTGAGTAGCGTTTAATTGTCCCAAACCAAGTCTTTCACCATGCGCCAGCTCAGGCCTTAGGACATAGAACGTATGTTGTACTAGAGACTCATAGATGACCTATCGCTGCGTCTCATAGTTGGTTCTTTTCAACTCAGACATTATCTCGACTCGTATATGACTATGTCGAATCTGACAAGATATCTCCGAGTCCATATTATCCAGCTAGCATCCAATGCTACATGGTCAGTGAGACTGAGTCTTATGCTAGTCTAACTGGCTGCGCATCCACACAACCCTTTCGACTAGGGACCATTTAGGACAATCATCATACAATGCATAGTCTCATAAACAAGTCACTTATTTGTTATTACACATCATTGATAATGTACAAGGGCCATCTTTATTCATAAACACATAGGAAATATCATCATACATGATTGCCTCTAGGGCATATCTCCAACAGATTGTTTGCGTTCGTTGGTCACCATCGCCGATGGGTTTCCCGTGTTGTGTGGGATGGACCCCCACACCTGCAAGGTGATGGTTTAGAGCAATGTCGCGGAAAGGGGTTAAAAACCATTTGTATAGCATGTTGCTGCAGAAGTGAAGTCTCCATAAACGTGGATGTACAAAAGCACTACCTATCAGAACCACGAGAAAAATCTTCGTGTATCCAATTGTGTTTGATCATACTACCTCTACTCCTTCTTACATATGGTTCTCTTTACTGCCATACTCGTTGACTAGCATGTGTATGATGCATTAGACTTGTTAGAATTGCCAAAATCTGCCAACCAATTAACTTGGGAAAAGGTTCAATTTTAATTTTTGTCAAGTAGTCTATTCACTACCCCCCTCTATACATCCCTTATAGTGATGCCACAAATATGTTCAAAAAAGGAAGGTAACTCTTCTAGTCAGAAAATTATAGTTTTGTCATCGCAAGACGAGAAATGGTATATTTTCGATTCGCTTTTTTTATTTTATGAAATGTGACCATCAGCATGGAAGTAAATTGAGACATTCCAATGGAATGGAACGGACCACAACTAATCCCATTTAGAGTAACGTATTGGGATTATCTTGCCCGACTAAAGGAAAAAAATCTGCAGTACCCTACATAATACACTTCTTAAACTCACAAACGGACATATGGAGATCTCGCCCACCTGTCCCTCTTGCTTATCTTAGAAGATACAAAGCATATGTTTATTCTATGTAATAAAGCGAAGGAGTTTTTGAGAAGGTTGGGATGGAAAGCATGTGAGGTTGACCGAGTTGGAGAGACAGTGATGGAATACTTACTTCTTCTACTATATCAAGAACTGTGGAATATGGGTCATCAGAATGTGCAGGAAATGATTGGTATTTCAGCTTGGTATATATAATGGGAAAGAAAAACATTGATGCACAAGGACAGAACTAAGAATGTGTATTAGATCTTTATAGGGACATTAGCTATTACGGCAAACTTTTTTACTGCTTCTTCTCCAAAGGCCTGTGTGAAAAGGTCTTGCCCTCCAGTGAGTTTTCTGAAACTTAATGTTGATGCTTCTTTTGACCATGACCGGCTCAGGGACACGATGGGAACAATCCATAAATATGACAAATACATGCAAACTATTGATGGGAATGGGAAGGTAGACTATTGTGCGAATGTTTTGACTGCTCAAGCCCTCGCCCTCAAATTCGGATTATCGTTGGTGCAAATGTCAGGTTGCAATCGCCTTATTATTAATGGACAATCTAGAAGTGATTGAGACAATAAAGGATGGAGGTCTGTAAGTTCATCTAGTGCCACCATTATTGATTTTGGAGTATTGAAGACAAATGTGGTTGAGGGACTAATGTGTTTGTGAGAGTGCACAGGATAACATAGATAGAGGTCCCTCGAGATTCAGTTTAACCAGCAAAGATGACCCCTCAAAATGTCATAAGACATTGATGATGGACGAAGCCATTGGTCGCTCGCGAAGATAATCGCTTGAAGATAATGAAATGCAAAGACGAAGTCTTTTGGTTGTTTTGTTTCTTCTTTCCCGAGTCATAGGAACCACCGTACTATTAAGTGGGGTTGATGTGATCAAAGTCAGGCGCGGATGTGATGCTCAACACATACCTATGTCTTCAAGTGAAGACAATGAGAGGAAATATCTTCTAGAGTTGGTTGAGTCCGCATTACTTATAGCCCAAGTAATGTTGCCTTGTGTGTTTGAAATCCGACCGTTGGGACATGTGTCGGTTGGCCATTGACCTAGGGTCATTTTGGTCACATCAGGTCAGGTAGCCTGTTAGCTATAAATAGCCCACCCCCTCCACCATAAGTAGGTGGCTGCTTAGAGAAAGATACGGATGTTGTCATTTTGGATCAACCCACCTCGAAGCCTTTCATAGAAAAGCATGCTATGAGGATAAACCCAAAAACCTAGAGCTAGAGTGTTTGAACATCACTAAAGTCATTCTGTTCTGAGTGAACAGAAGACTTATTACATTTGAAGACTATGATTTTCGAGACGGTTAGGCGTCTGGGTCTAGAGCATCCAAGAGTCATTGTGGATTGCCGGGTGACCAAGTTTGTATGGTTTTTGGAAGTATCCCCCCGAAGACTTACCTAAGTGATTGGGCGTTGTCTAAGTGACTTAGTCTCAAGGGGAACAAGGTGAAGATGAGGTCTTCTGAGTTTAATCTTAGCCTCCCTAACCAGACATATAGTTGTCACAACAATTGTAACTGGTCCAACAAATCTTGTGTCTTCGTCGCGTAACTGGTTCTATCTTTCACTCTCCTACGTTTTGTACTACACTGTGAAGCCATTGTTTTCTCATCCTTGCTCGAAGATATTCACTGAAGACATTCCTTAACCTTCCCTTTATCTTCATACAACCTAAGTTTATCTTCGATACATCTTCTTGTGCATGATGATTATGCTATATCTACCTAAATGTTTTCACTGCATTTCATGCATTGCCTAAATCTTGTGTCGCTTCTGCTTACTTCGAATACATTTACAGTTTCGAAACTTTTCATAAAAATCGCCTATTCACCCCCTCTAGTCGATAACTAGCACTTTCAAGTGGTATGAGAACATGGTACTCCCTTGTTCTGTGTTTAGGTTTAACCACCTAGAGTTTTAGTTATGTTGACTCAGGGATAATCAAGTTCTCTATTGCGTGCCCGTCTTCGATGGCACAGACGACCCATACTGGAAGAATTAGATTCACATGCATCTCGAAGCCATTGACAATGACCTATGGTATGTCATGAGGGCTATCATTCCCAAGGATGGCCAAGGTGTCACTATTGCTGATGTGAAGAGATTTGCTCAAATGCACTCAACTGCGAAGAACATTATTTGTGGTCATCTGACCAAAGGACAATATGGTAGTGTGAGTGCACTGGACATTGCATAGAAAATCCGTGAATGGCTCTCAAAGGTCAACTAAGATGTCTCATCTCAACGAGACTTGTGTGTTGATGTTATTCACAATCTGTTCAACCGCTTCGAGATGCTTGACAATGAAAATGTCCAGCTCACGTTTGATTGGCTCACTAACATCTCAAATGAGTTGAATGTCCTCGGCACCACTGATATCAACAAACATGATGTTTTGAAGAAGCTGTTGAGATCTCTCGACAGTTCCTTTGACACTCTCACTTGCTCCAAGAATGATCGGACTTCAAGGAATTGGATCCTGCTAATATCCTTGAGAGGCTGAACACCCATGAGTTCCAACACGCTGAGAAGAGGGAAATCTATGGTTCTAGTTATGGTCTCTCTCATACCCTGAAGGCAAAAGTTTTATCTTCTTCTGGAGAAGAACAATATGAAGGCAATTTCGATGGTGCTGAAGACATTGTCAAAGAACTAGCTCTGCTTCTGAGGAAGTTTCAAAAATTTGCCAACTGCAAACGCTTTCCTAAATCTTCAAGGTGTGACTCCAAGAAATTTTGATAAATATCATCACGGGAAGAAGAAGCAGATATGTCACAAGTCCAGGAAAACAGGCCACTGGTGTGACTTGAGACTGCATTGGTATTTCGCCAAAGAGGAAGGGACGATTCAACACAATGATGGTAAGTATTTTCCTTAGTTAAGAAACAAAGGTATCAATCCGTAGAGGAAGATCAAGTAATTATTTAAACGACAGTTGCACACAAAGAACAAATATTTGCAACCCGAGGCGAAAGAGCGGTTATCAAGCTCTCCATGATAAAAACATAGATTATATTGTAGTAGGTTGGGCAAATATATCTCAGAAGAACAAAAAATTAAAAGAAGTAGATAAAAAGTGCAGCAAGGTATTGTTGGGTTTTTGGATTAATAGATCTAAAAACAAACACGACAAAAAGATAGATCAGAAAGCAATATGTTGGAAAAGTAGACCCAGGGGCTGTAGGTTTCGCTAGTGGCTTCTCTCATGAGTAAAGCAGATGGTGGGCGAACGCATTAGTGTTGGGCAATTTATAGAAGATCAAATAATCATGATGATATCCAAGGCAATGATGATATCCAAGATAAGTAGACCGAAACGATTTTCCATCAACTACTATTACTCCAGACATCATCTGCTATCCAACATGCATCTAGTGTATTAAGTTAACGGAGAAACGGAGTAATACAATTAAAACGGTGACATGATGTAGACAAGATCTATTCATATAGGAATAGACCCAATCTTGTTATCCGTAATGGTAACGATACATGCGCGCCTTGCCACCTCTTCTGCCACTAGGAAAGGAAACCGCAAGATTGAACCCATCATAAAGCAACTCTTCCCATGGCAAGGATAATCGATCTACTTGTCCTAATTAAACCAAATATTCAAAGAAGAAATACGAGCCTATAAGTAATCATGCATATAAGAGATCAAAGAAGACTCAACTAATATTCATGGATGGAAACTGATAATGAACTCAAAATTCATTGGATCCCAGCAAACACACCGCAAAAAGTCATTACATCAAATAGATCTCCAAGAGACCATTGTATTGAGAATCAAAAGAGAGAGAGGAAGCCATCTGGTATTGCCTACAGACTACTCACGCATCATCGGAGAGGCACCCATGAAGACGATGCACCCATCCACGATGGTGTTAGATTGGATCTCGTGGTTCTTGAACTTGCGGTGGCTGGAACTATGTTTCGTTGACTTCCCTAGGGTTTTCTGAATATTTGGGTATTTATAGAGTTGATAGTCGGTGGAGGGGGTCCCGATTGCGGCCACAACCCATCTGGACATGCCTAGTACCTCTGGCGTGCCCTGGTGGGTTGTGGGCAGCTTGGGCTCCCTCTTCGTACAAGTATTGTCCAAGTATCACAAGTCTTCTTCCAAGTATTCATCACACAAGAATAGTTCATCTGGCAAAGCACATGCTTTCGTTGGCAAGGAAATGGACTCTGAATCTGAATTTGAGTTAGATGTTGTGGATGAATCTAAGGAGTTTGAATTTGTAGTTGCTAGTTTTGCTATGGTTTCTGCATTCATCGCTTCATCTGCCTTCGACTTCGAAGATAATGGCCTTCTCTACTACACTAAAGCTAGTGATGACGCCATGCTCTAGCCTATCGCTTCATGGCGAAAGACTCCAAGGTATCCTCAAATTCGTCACGATATGACTCTTTTAGTGATGTTGAATCTGATTATAAATTGAAACATAGCTATTCTACAATTGTCAAAATTGCCACTAAACAACAAAATGCTATGTAAAAATGCACAAATCTTTAGAGAAAAGCGATGAGTTATTGCATGACGGGATGAACCTAAATGAGACTATGGCTGAAGATATGCAAAGTCTTCGTTCAAGGTATGATGTTCTCCAAAATTGTCATGAAGCTCTCCCAACTTAACATGAGAAACTTTATCTTGAATATCTTAAAAGAAAGCTTGATCTGGAGAAATTGAGAGAAGCTCACGATGATATGTGGAAGGAAAATGCATAATCACTGGCATCACACATAATATCGAAAGTCAAGTTCCAATCAGGTGGTTGAACAATAGGTGCAGTGGTTAAGGCTTTCTTAAGTGTTTCAAAGGCTTCTACACTGTCATCATCAAAAACAAAGGGGATATACTTTTGTAAAATATTAGAAAGAGGCCTAGAAAATTTGAAGAAGTCTTTAGTAAACCTCCTATAGAAACAAGCATGAACAAGGAAACTCTGAATACCTTTGATATCTTTAGGACATGGCATTTTCTCAATTGCATCAACTTTAGCTTGATCCACCTCAATACCTCATTCAAAAAATTTATGCTTCAAGACAACACCTTCATTTACCATAAAGTGGCACTTCTTCCAATGCAAGACGAGATTAGTTTGTTCACATCTCTGCAAAACTCGATCAAGGTTGCTTAAGTAATCATCAAAATAAGTTCCATAAATGGAAAAGTCATCCATGAAAACCTCCACAATTTTTTCACAAAAATCCAAAAATATAGCAGTCATACATTTTTGAAAGGTAGCAGGTGCATTGCATAAACCAAAAGGCATACATCTATAAATATTGTTCCGAAAGGACAAGGAAAACTGGTTTTCTCTTGATCAGATTGCGACACATGTATTTGAGAGAAACTAGAATATCCATCCAATAAACAAACATGTGTGTGCTTAGATAATCTTTCTAGCATTTGATTAATGAAAGGCAGAGGGTAATGATCTTTTCTAATAGTTTATTTACTTTCCCAAAATCAATTACCATTCTATAACTAGTAACAATTCTTTGTGGGACAAGTTCATTTTTATCATTAGGAATAAGAGTAATACCTCCTTTCTTAGGGACACAATGAATGGAACTTACCCATCTACTATTACCTATGGGATAAATTATACCTGCTTCCATAAGCCTTCATATTTCAGTTCTTACCACTTCTTTCATCTTAGGTTTCAATCATCGTTGGTGATCAAAAATGAGTATAGGATCAGGTTACATATTAATCTTGTGCTGACATAGCATGGGACTAATGCCCTTAAGATCATCAAGGGAATATTCAATAGCAGCCTCATGCTTCCTCCGAATTTTCAATAATCTTTCTTCTTCATGTTCTGAAAGGTTAGCACGAATAATAACATGATATATCTTTTTGTCATCAAGATAATAATACTTCAAAGGGCCAGGCAATTGTTTGAATTCAAACACAGGATTACCTTTAGGTGGAGGAGGACCTCCTAGATTTTCAATAGGAAAATTGTGTTTTAGTAGAGGTTGTTGTTCAAAGAAATTATTATCTATTTCATTTCTTTCACGCGAGTGCATATAATTTTCATGGTCTAGCAAATATTGTTGTAGTGGGTCAGTAGGAGGAATGGAGAAATACAAATTATTTCATCCTTACTAGAAATTCTTTATCACGAGGTTTTATACTTAACTTGGAAAAATAAACTCATGAGACACATCACCAAACTCAACACTAATGGTTTCCTTTTAACAATCAATCATAGCATTAACAGTGTTCAAGAAAGGTCTACCAAAGATAATGGGACAAAAGTCATCTTGTGGGTAACCAAGAGCTAGAAAATCAATAGGATATTTAATTTTCCTACACAAGGCTTCAAGATCCCTAACAATCCCTAGTGGTGTGATGGTATCTCTATTAGCAAGTTTAATAGTAACATCAATATCTTCTATTTCAGCACGTGATATGTCATTCATAATTTCTTGGTATAAGGTAAAAGGAATAGCACTCATGCTAATAGCCAAATCACATAAGCCATGGTGACAATTATCTCCTATTTTAAGTGAGACAACAGGCATGCCAACTACGGGTCTATGTTTATCTTTTTCATCAAGTTTCACAATTCTAGTCGCTTCATCACAGAAGTAAATAACATGCCCATCAATATTTTCTACCAATACATATTTAACCATAGAAATACTAGGTTCTACTTTAATTTGTTCGGAGGGCTTAGGTGCTTTAATATTACTTTTGTGAGCCATAGTTGATACCTTAGTATGTTCCTTTATCCTAACAGGGAAAGGTGGTTTCTCAATATAAGTTGTAGGCACAAGTGGATCAACATTGTAAATGATAGTCTCTTCTTTAGCTATGGCTTATTGTTTGATTTCTTCTTTAATAGGGGGATGATATTTAAACCACTTCTCCTTAGGGAGATCAACATGAGTAGCAAATGATTCAAAAAAGAGGCTACTATTTCAGAGTCAAGTCGATGTTTAGTGCTAAACTTGTGAAAAGCATCGGTATTCATAAAAGATTTAACACAATAGAACTCAAGCTTAATACCTGACTCATTACCTTCGTCGAGTTCCCAATCTTCAAAGTTGCATTAAATTATTTCTAATAGATCCCACTTGAATTCATTAGTCTTCTTCATAAAAGAACCAGTACAAGAAGTGTCGAGCATGGATCGATCATTATGAGAAAGTCGACCATAAAAAATTTGAATAATAATTTCTCTCGAGAGATCATGATTGGGGCATGCATATAACGTTGACTTAAGCCTCCCCCAAGCTAGAGCGATGTGTCGGGGCTGGATGTACTCGATCACCAATGGGACCGCATGCCCCTTTATGGTTCGGCATGGGCGATATCACTTACACGAAGATAGGAGATAGCAAGACAGTGTGATGATCGCGAGACTGGTGTTTTACCCAGGTTCAGTCTGCTGTGAAGTGTAAAACCCTACTCCTACTTTTGGTGGATTGATTAGAAGAACAGAAGAGGCACCTAGCGCTCTAGCCCGGCAAGGGTTGCCTTTGGGAGAGAGTTGCTACGTGAGTACAAGTGTCCGAGGGTCTGAATCCTTAGCTAGGTTGCCTTGGGCCTCCTTTTATAGCACAAGGGGTAACTACAGTGGCAAAACAGACATTGTCTGATGATTAGATCACTAGTAGAGCTTATCATACCTAACTCTGGGATTAAGGACAAAATACCATCATTGCTAGTCTAGGCGGAGTGCGGGGAAACATTCCCCGCAAGCTCCTACCACCCCTCTAGCTAATTGTTGCACCACGGCTTGACATCCCTACGGGCGGGTGTCAAGGGGGCGTAATCGTCTTCTAGCGCGTCACCACGTGCATAGCGAGAGCCACTTAGCCGCTTGGGAGCTCGTCATCGCATCATTAAGTGACTGGAGTAGCTTTGCGGTGGAGCGGTGACCGATCGGCCCACGCTTGTTGGGGACTCGCTTGCCAGGTCTTCTGAGCATACGGGCGGCTCAGCCCCTGGCAAGCTCCGGGGACGTGCTTGACACGCTTCGAGCTTGTCTTGGGTTGAAGCACCGAGCCTGCCGGTATTGCTTGGTCTTGAGTTGGGTTGCTTGTCTTGGGTGTAGATTTCCCCGACAGGCTCTGGCTATAGTTTCAGACGCTTCATTGTTCGTGCACAAGTCAGGGGTAGGCAAATACCCCTGTTTGTATACCCCGACAAAAGCCCCAGTCCTGAGGCATATGTGTTTCTTGGCACGTTGGGTTAGGCCCCACACAGTGCATGAACACGTTTTGAGGAAACGTTGTCTTCGCGCCCCACGTCTACTCCGTGTCATTACCGCAGGTCGTGGGGTCGTGGACAAGACAAGTTGGCGAGTAAAACACTGCCAGTAAAAGGAAGGGCAATTCCTGAGAAGATAGCAAAGAGCCAGCCCCGAGCGGGTCCCTTAAAAAGACTCGAACGCTCAGGAGCGCTGCTGATTCGCATCCGTTTCTCCGTCCTTCATCTTGTTCCTCAAGCCAAAAACCGCTCCCACTGTCACCTCCACTTCTCTGAATGCTTCCAGGATATCCATTGTCCTTACAAGCTCATGATATGGGGCGGAAGTTGTCTGCCGTTAAGGGAAAGCAGGCGGCCGCACCCGCGGATATGGTGGTCGAAGAAAGGAGGAAGAGAGTCGAAGAGTTGGAGAAGAGGCGACAGAGAGACGTGGTTATCTCCCCGTCGAACTTGGAGAACAATACCTTGATCTACAAGTATGCCTATATGTGGGGTAAAGAAAAAAAAGGGCACAAGGCCTCTGCTGTTCTATTAGACAATCCGAAGGAGAAGGTATCATCAGATTCGTACCGCTTCTTCTGCGTGTACTTTTATTGAGGCCTCTCTCCTCCTTTCTCGGAGTTTTTCCATGCTATGATGGCATCCTATAAGTATCATCTCCTGGATTTTACGCCCAATGTGATGGCATGCATGGCACTTTTTGCTCATTTGTGCGAGAACTTCGTAAGAGTTTTCCCCAATGTGGATTTGTTCAGGCACTTCTTCCTCCCCGGGTAGAAGATAAATCCGATCGCTCGGGGAATGTAAGCTGGATTCCCCAAGGCAAGAAGGAGGACTGGGTTTATCTCCCTGGGAATCACCACGGAAAGTGGGAAGAATGGAGGGGTGAATGATGTTGGATCAAGGACGAAAAAGCCCCCCGTCTTTGTGCGCTGCGGACTGAATGTGTCACACGCAATGGTGATTGGAGCAAAATAGGCCCTTCCAACAATAAGCTACGCCATTCGGTGAGCAGAATAATTTGCCTCAAAGATGTTGGGATAACCATTGAAAGCGTGGGCGCTGATTTCCTCGTGCGCCTCATCGCACCGCTGCATAAGAGGGGCAGATTTTCTTGGGAGTACAATGGCCCCGCCGACTGGATGCGACTGTACCTAGGCCCGCCAACAACCTAATGATCTATGGTCATGGTTAGCTGTGTGATCAGTTGTTCGGCCACATGGGCCATTCCATTTGCTGGTGAGGTTCGTCCCCTTGCATCTCAATTCTGCCAGGAGTCAAATTCTGCAGTGGATACCGGATTGCGATGCCTCCGGAGTCTGGTCTGATTGGGCACTGCCGGACATGGAGAGGGAGATGGAACGGGTCTCCACATTGGAAGAAAGGGCTTCTAGGGAGGAAGGCCAGATGTTTGCGCCAACCAAGGAAGCAAAGAGGAATTCATTCCACACCAGACCGCAAAGGACAAAGAGGCCAGACCTGCCAAGGGAGCGCCCTCTGGGGAAGAGGGAGAAGGGGAATCAGAGGTTGACAACTCTTTTGAGGAGGAGGAGAGCGAGAAACTTGCTCTGGAGGAGGCTGGTGGGCTGGAGCTTGCCGGAGCTAGGCTTCCCAAAAGCGCGGCAACAAAAACCGAGGAGGGAGCCAAAGTGGGGGAGGCGAATGAGCCAGATGCGGAGGAGGAGGGGCATGAAGCGGGTCCTCAAGCTCCTGAGCTAGGGCGCTGCCTCTGCCAGTGTGCTAGCCGCGAACCGAAGGTTGCCGCTCGTTCGAATAGTTACCCGAAGGTGAAAAAGACAACTGCTAAGTGGAGCGAGCCCAAGACGACATGCCGCCAATCCCTTTGCCTTTCCAAGGCTAAGGAGTCTCCCTGTCTTTCAATGAGATGGTGGCTATCTTTTTTGGTGGAGTAGACTTTAACGATCCGAATACGAACATGCCAGGACGTCGCGCCTTAGAAATCAGTAAACCAACTCCGAGAGGTTATTGACCACATCGGAGCATGATCAACCTAACCATGAGGGTCTATTCCTGCAAGCAAAGGATGAACAAGCAAGAAACTAAAATTTCAATCTGGATATTGCGAATATAGGAGGAAAACTTTACTGATGAAAGTGGGGTTACGTGACATCTTGGTCTGGTCATGGAACACAAAAGAAGGACGTGAAGTTGCAGTTATGGTCAACTTCTAATTAAAAAAACAAGTCTAAACGACGCCCTAAGAGCTGTATATATAGGGGAATAGAGGGGGATTTCATGGCCCCTTGGAGGAGGGGTCGAAAACCAACCCGAACGTAGTTTCCCCACACATACAGACTCCAAAAATAGCCTATAATATGGTATTTAGAAATTACATGGGACTGACCGAAAAATAAGGAGGCGCAACACCTATAATAGCCTATGGACAAAATTTATAAAGTGGCAGCTTAAATATTTCGTCCAAGCCTTCATGATCTCATTATGGTGTCTTCAAAGTGCGAAAATCACCACTGGGAAGTCCATTATACCTTCCCATGCACGCAACTTCTTCTCCATGCTTGATCACGCTCCAATGATCATCCTTCTTATCCATGCTAGGTCCTTCATTCATAAGTAAAACAAAAGTATCTAATTTAGGCAGCATCATATGTTCACAAACATTAGAAGGATTTCCAACAAACAAAACTACCTGGTAATTCAACTGGCGTGTGCACGCTCTAGTAATTGGTCCATTATGTTTAGCAGCAGGGGTGTGGGTGTAACAATGGTATTGATGTCCTCATCACATAGCCTCCTCCTTCGCCTAATTTCCTCTTGGGGTCAGATCCAAGCGGGACCAATGTAGCGACCCGACTCAAAACGAGTCAAGCCTCTGTGTGTTCTGTGCCATCCCTGGATCAGTATGCTGGCACACACAGTACATCAATGTATATATCAAAGTGCAATCACATGTAATTAACGTAAAACTGATATATACATTAAAATCTCAGCGGAAACAGTTAACGGGAGTGGAGTCCCAATAACACCAATGGCAGGTTGAGTGTAGACCGTAACCCTGAATCGTACTCTTACCCGTCGTAGAGCTTATCTGCAACATAATACGTTGCAGCCGTGTAGGTCAGCATTCTGAATATGTCGGCAAGTCACAAAAGAGGGGGTGTAAAGTAATCATCTATTCTACATGCATATATGGCAAGTGGGGTAGTAGGTTTTGCATAAAGCCAAATTTTTCCTAAAACAAGAGAGGGCAAAAAAAGCATAATTACTACAATGTTGGTTGATTAATGAGATGGTTCCACCAACCAATTCTCATACCCAGGTTGTCATTAATAAACCAACATCAATACAATTAATTGTGTTGAGAGTTCCAGATAGTTTCAGTTCCTTTGGCTCAAGTTGTCCATGACCGTGGACACGGCTAATCGATTAGGTTTTAGTACTCTGCAGAGTTTTGCACACGTTCCCCACAGGATTTGATCGCCTCCGTTGGACTTCTCGCACTTCATGGTGTTTGAGAAACGGATGACCAAAACATGGTCTTCAAAAGGGTTTCCCCGAGACTCTGTCGGTGCCCATCCTTTCCTACCGTTCTTGTCAATCTCATAGCACCGCCTGTCCAGGGTCACCACGATATCCAACGAAGCCAGAGCCCATAATGACTTGTGGTTGTGCAGGTAAGCCTTGGGTCTTGAAGCATCCATCCATCTCTTTGTGCCTGGGTGGACCTTTTCGCGTGAATACTGGCACTTCCCCAGCAACACCTAGTCTAACCACTGGTTTCTCCAGGGCGCCGTTCAACCATCATCCACCCAGAGGTATGTTGAAAACTCGGAGTCTTGAAGTCTTGATCATAATTCTGGTCTTGATAATTATTACCTCACCACTCTCATGAATCACACAACCAACCCCGTCTACTAATAGCATAGCAAAATTAAATCAACGTTTCCTGGGGCCAATGTGTCAAAGGGTTGAGGGGTGCCTACCACATGATACTACATCAAGTAACCAAGTTTCCATTTTACCTACTTTGCATGCAATTGGGGAGATGGTAGAACTAATGCAATAAAAACATAAGTATACATGGTCAAAGTGACTTGCCTGTACTGTTGACGAAGGAAAACATATCGCTCTCACAGATAACTGATAGACTATTCGTCACTCTCCGTTGAAAATCTATACAATCAAACATTGCATTCATATAAGCAATCATACTAGCAATCAATTCTAACAATCAAAAAGTAACACAAAACCAAAAGCAACAAGGTTGTGATGCAGGAAATACTTAAGACAAAACTCAAAATAACAAAACTACATCAACACAACTAAGGTGGTTTTCTCTACAAAAATCATATTTTCAAAGGTAACCAAACAAGAACAAAGTAAAATATAACAAAAGTATTTTTGTAAATATTTTTTTCTACCAAGAAGAATTATTTTTGAAAAACAACTAAGAATTATGAAAAACAACACTCTAAACAACATAGGTTTTAGCCTAATAAACTTAACAACAAGAAAACAAATAACACAATTAAAATATTAAAATAACAGAAAACAAAATATTTTCAAATAAGAAATCAACTAGCATTACTAGAGCAATACAACAAGGAAAAACAAAACAAAGTAATGGGCTCTAAAAATTTTGGTGGCTAAACTACTATTATTATAAAACAAGACAAAACTATTTTTTTGTAGCAAAACAATCCTCAACAGAAAAGAATACTAACATTTTTATTTAGAAAAAAACAGAATTAAAACCTCTAAAACATTTGTGAAAAGAATTACTACTAAAACTAAATTGTTTTATAAAACATTTCCTAATGAAGAAGAATATAGTTTCCTATATCATTAGGATATAAAACAAACCAAAACTATTTTTATTAACAGAAAATAAGTCATCTAATATTGGACAACAGAACTAAAGAAAACTAAAACAAAAGTTAAACTAGTTCAGATTTCAAAATAAACTAAAGAAAACATTAAACTAACCAAATCCTATTAGGTACTCAATAGATTCTATTTTAGTTAAAAACCCTAATCTAAATTATCCTAAAAATTCTCAAAGAGTGCTGAATGATAAACCTAACTAATACAAAAGTGTGGAAAAAAGAATCACTCAAAAATAAATTTTTAAACTCAAGTTATTCAGAAAACAAAATTTGAATCAAATCTGTTTGAATTTAATTTGAAACTTTTCAAGTATGGTCAAACTTGATATCTACAGAAACTAGAACAAATTGTTGACACAATGAAAAAATAATCAATCAAAAACACGAAATATCCTAAAAGATATAACAAAAATAAAACCAGAACCTATTCTGTTTTCTAAAACAAAAACAGAAAAAGAAAAACTGACTAGCTAACGGGTAGGGGCTACGTGTCAAGGCAGGATTGGCCGAAGCCGTGTGCGCGCGGGTGTTTGCGAGTAGGCGACTGAATCCTAACACATACCTTTCATTTATTAAATGGATCTAATCTCGATCGTTAGTTACGGATCCGACGGCTACGGGAGGAGATGGGGCTTACAGAGGAGGGAGGTCGGAGCTCCGGCGACGGCGACGGTGGCCGGTGGTCGGAGATCTTTGGAGACAGCGCTGCAGTGGTCAGGGTCGGCATACGCGGGCTTAAAACGGCAGCGGTGACTCTTCGGCATGCGTAGGTGGCGTCGAAGGGGAGTGGGGGTGGGTGGAGCGACGGCCAGATGCTCTGGGAGTTTCGGTGGGGTGCCGAACTACGGCAAGGTGTGGGGCGGCGTTCCGGCGAGGAAAAGAGGGGGTTTAGGGGTGGATGAATAGCAGAGAGGGCCGGGTCTTATATAGGCCAGGTGCGGGGTCGGGGGAGGGAAGGAGGAGCGAGATCCGGGCGATGAGCTCGCCGGAGATGTCAAGGGCGCGATGGAGGGAATGAGCGCGCGGTGAGTGGGAGCGGTCAGTGGGGCCGGTGCGTCAGCAAGAGAGAGGGAGAGATCAGCGCGTCGGGCGGCCGATGCGGAGAGTTTTAGGGGGAAGGATCAGGGGCTATGGGCCGGCTCGTTTAATACACGCGTTAACTCTTTTCTTTTATTAAAGACCAGAGCATTAAAAATAGCATTAAGGCATTCAAATCCTGTCCGAAAAAATAAGGTTTTATGTATCAAATTGACCAGGGAAGCAAATTCCATTTAATGGACATTTTTCCACAGCCAAATAAAATACTTTAAAAAAATTTATTTTCAGAAAATGCCTAAATGTCTTTATTTATTTTTACAAATATTTTTCAAATAACCCCTTGGGTTTTATGGTTCAAGAACTTCACAAAAATACCCCTGGTTTGGAGTGTCATATTACTCCTCTCAAAATTTTTGTCAAGGGGTTTGAATGCTTACAAATTCAAATAGGGAATTCAAATATGGAAGGTGAAAGTCCATATGAGAAATTTTCAAATGGTTTTCAAATTCCCTTTCCAAATCTTTTCATGTTGAAGAAGTCATGTCATCTTCTCTCACTGATTTGAAAAGTAAGAATTTGAATTCAAAGGAAAATGGGAAAGTCATTTTATTCCCTCTCATTCAAAAGTTTTCAAAAGTTTCAAATTTCACTCAATTCCAAACACTCAAGCAAACAAGCATTCATTCTAATATTAATTATAACATTCCAAAATTTGGGATGTTACAAACCTACCACACTTAAAATGAATCTCGTCCTCGAGATTCGAAAGGATTAGAAAGAAAAGGCTAGGGTTTGGGGTCTTCTAACAAATCCACTGACCAAGAAGGTGTGGGGTCTACCACACTTAAAATGAGAGTTACGGGTTCTTCAAAATCATGGCAGTCCTCTGGGTGCATCTGTCTGTTCACATTCTTCACGATGGCTCCTTTGATGGTGCTCGTCCGTATTAAATCAAAATCTCGTGTTCTCATAACGAGAATGTATTTCCTCCGATACTGGGTCTTCTTAACTGATAAGTCTCGCGTTCATTCTAACTTATCGAAGATCTCGTGGTGGTCTACCATTTGTGGTTATCCTGCAATGAAATGGGTCTTGGCTTCATTCCTCAAAGTAAAATTCCTACGTTTGACAACAAATGCCATGTACAAGGGTTTTACATCATACCATTCTAAGGCTTAAACAAAAGCTTCAAAGAACGTCGTCTCTTTACTATGGGTAAGTCACTCAGATTTACCAATCCGAATAGCAAGATAATGATAAGAGTAAGTCGTCATGGTGGCCAAACCATGTCGCACTGAAATCATTACCTTGTATAAGGTTTAGTGAATCTCGTATTCTAACACTTGGGCTTCCTCACAAGCATTGTAGAAAGTTCTCTTATCAACGAACGAGGTTCGGATAAATCCATTGATTCTGCAAGCTAAGCAAAAACATCTATCGTTTCTTCACAACTCTCAGGTTTTCGTATACTCCTAAGAAAAATGGTTGCTGATGAGGCGTAGCTTCTTCCAAGTTTCTTTCTTCACAAAGGTGGGGCTTGATCCTTATCAATCCTGAGGTCAGTGACTTGTGGGTTCACTTGAATACTTGAATAGTCTTTATCTCACTCTTGGGGTTACTATCGTTCCATATTCCAACATTACCTTCAGTTCACTACATCATACCCTTGAGGTAACAATTCACAGACTTGTTCTTGTCTAGATTCCACTCCGCGGAATTCATTTTCCTTTCCATTGGTCTGTTTAACCTTGGGTATGGTTTCATCACAATCATTTCTTTTCTCAATATTCCAACTTCAAAATCACTTTGTCACAAAGGTTATCATCCAGATAGTTTGAGGTGGTTCCACATTCTCTTCACCTGTATTCCAGTTGTCCAAACTCCTTAATATGAATGGTATTTTCTTCATTCTTTTGTCCATGTGGTTGCTACCACACTTAAAATGAAACGCACGCATGCCTGCATAGACCATATTTTCTCATATCCTCGAAAATTGATTAGAGATCTTTGTTCTTAGAGTACCAACTCATATAATTCAACACAGGAGAATCATAACATCATAAATTCCATTGATCTCATGAATTTGTTACAAACTCTGAGACTTCCATTACATAACTTCAAAATGATAAGAGTGCTACCTATTACATTTATTACTTCCAAAAATTCAAAACTCAAACTACTCATGTTTAGCCTTCTTCTCCGGGCAGGTATAGGAGTAATGTCCTGTCTTCTTGCACCGGAAACACATGATCTGACTCAGATCCTTCTTTGCAGAAATTGGGTTGTTCTGAGAACGTCTTCGGTTTCTCTTCTTGGGTTCCTTTGTTCCGATCAAACTTTCAATTCCCTGTGGATCAAACTCCACTTCTTCTGTCGGGAAGTTCCCCAGATACTCTTTTCTTTCCTTCGTACAGTCTTGTGAGAAATGTCCTTCTTCTCCACATGAATAGCATGCATTGGAGTAAAATCTGGTTAGGCCTTCTCCATTAGGGTCTTCAACATCTTCCTTCATCACCAGTTCTCCTAAATTTTCTCTGAAGGCTTCCTTCATGGCTTCCTTCTGCTGCTTGATGACTTCTTGTACCTTGGGGTACATTTGGCATTGATCCAGGTAATGCGTAGTTCCTTCGCACAAGAAACATGTCAGCTGCCCAGTTGGGCATTCCTCAGCTCGGTGATTTTCTTCACAATGAGGGCATCCTTCCTTGTGTTCTTCCTGGGCGTGTCCTATCTCTCCACATATCCTGCATGCACAAATCTTCTTCACATCTTTGCCACGGGGCTTCTGGCTGTTGGTAACAACATGAGATCCTTGCAGAGTTATCTTGAATTCTTCCCAAGTGTTTGATGCTTGCCTATCATGGATATCTTCATGCATCTTCCACCAATTTGCAGCACCTTCTGCAAAGTACCGAAAAGCATACTAGACCATCTCCTTTCTTGCAACATGGTTACTCCTTAGATGATCCTCCATGTTCTGAATCCATTCTTCTGTCTCTAATCGAGTCATCAATCCAGAATACACGAGTCCAGCTTCACTCATCATCTATTGGGTTCAAGGTTTTGGGATGAGATGGGTAAGAGAGAGAAAGGAGGGGACACACACAATACAAACAATGTTTTTTTTTGAAAATAGATTTTAGTTGTGGCTGTCGAAAATTACACACAAATGATAGCTCACAAATCATCATATCTAACGTAAGTATACAATAGGGGTTTGGTCTTTTAGGGCATAATATCTTGGAAATTCTTCATGGTCTTCAATTTCTTCGGGTCTTCACAGTCTTCAACTCGTGTAGCTTCAACTCTTCTAATGCATGGTGAAATCTTCTTTACTTTGAAGTGACCATCAGTTGTTTCGATATCTTGTCCTTCTCGAAGTGGTCTCAGTTGATCCTTAGTGTGGTCAAGGGGAAAGGGTATTTTCTAACTTTTTGAGGTAAGAGAGATCATTTGAAAAAGCTCAAATAAGATGAGAAGTAAAGGGTCTTTTGAAAACAAAGTTTTTGAGAAATCATTTCCTAAGGGCTTTGCAGTTTCTAGGGTCACGTCCTACAGTCAACATGTGCTCTGATACCATTTCTGTAGTGACCCGACTCAAAATGAGTCAAGCCTCTGTGTGTCCTGTGCCATCCCTGGATCAGTATGCTGGCACACACAATACATCAATGTATATATCAAAGTGCAATCACATGTAAGTAACGTAAAACTGATATATACCTTAAAATCTCAGCGGAAACAGTCAACGGGAGTGGAGTCCCAATAACACCAATGGCAGGTTGAGTGTAGACCGTAACCCTGAATCGTACTCTTACCCATCATAGAGCTTATCTACAACATAATACGTTGCAGCCGTGTAGGTCAGCATTTTGAATATGCTGGCAAGTCACAAAAGAGGGGGTGTAAAGTAATCATCTATTCTACATGCATATATGGCAAGTGGGGTAGTAGGTTTTGCATAAAGCCAAATTGTTCCTAAAACAAGAGAGGGCAAAAAAAGCATAATTACTACAATGTTGGTTGATTAATGAGATGGTTCCACCAACCAATTCTCATACCCAAGTTGTCATTAATAAACCCACATCAATACAATTTATTGTGTTGAGAGTTCCAGATAGTTTCAGTTCCTTTGGCTCAAGTTGTCCATGACCGTGGACACGGCTAATCGATTAGGTTTTAGTACTCTGTAGAGTTTTGCACACATTCCCCACAAGATTTGATCGCCTCCGTTGGACTTCTCGCACTTCATGGTGTTTGAGAAACGGATGACCAAAACATGGTCTTCAAAAGGGTTTCCCCGAGACTCTGTCGGTGCCCATCCTTTCCTACTCTTCTTCTACATCTCGTAGCACCGCCTGTCCAGGGTCACCACGATATCCAACCAAGCTAGAGCCCATAATGACTTGTGGTTGTGCAGGTAAGCCTTGGGTCTTGAAGCATCCATCCATCTCTTTGTGCCTGGGTGGACCTTTCCGCGTGAATACTGGCACTTCCCCAGCAACACCTAGGCTAACCACTGGTTTCTCCAGGGTGCCGTTCAACCATCATCCACCCAGAGGTATGTTGAAAACTTGGAGTCTTGAAGTCTTGATCATAATACAGGTCTTGAAAATTATTACCTCACCACTCTCATGAATCACACAACCAACCCCGTCTACTAATAGCATAGCAAAATTAAATCAACGTTTCCCGGGGCCAATGTGTCAAAGGGTTGAGGGGTTCCTACCACATGATACTACATCAAGTAACCAAGTTTCCAATTTACCTACTTTGCATGCAATTGGGGAGATGGTAGAACTAATGCAATAAAAACATAGGTATACATGGTCAAAGTGACTTGCCTGTACTGTTGATGAAGAAAAAAATATCGCTCTCACAGATAACTGATAGACTATTCGTCACTCTCCGATGAAAATCTATACAATCAAACATTGCATTCATATAAGAAATCATACTAGCAATCAATTCTAATATTCAAAAAGTAACACAAAACCAAAAGCATCAAGGTTGTGATGAAGGAAATACTTAAGACAAAACTCAAAATAACAAAACTACATCAACACAACGAAGGTGGTTTTCTCTACAAAAAACTAATTTTCAAAGGTAACCAAACAAGAACAAAGTAAAATATAACAAAAGTATTTTTGTAAATATTTTTTTCTACCAAGAAGAATTATTTTTGAAAAACAACTAAGAATTATGAAAAACAACACTCTAAACAACATAGGTTTTAGACTAATAAACTTAACAACAAGAAAACAAATAAAACAATTAAAATATTAAAATAACAGAAAACAAAATATTTTCAAATAAGAAATCAACTAGCATTACTAGAGCAATACAACAAGGAAAAACAAAACAAAGTAATGGGCTCTAAAAATTTTTGTGGCTAAACTACTATTATCATAAAACAAGACAAAACTATTTTTTTGTAGCAACACAATCCTTAACAGAAAAGAATGCTAACATTTTTATTTAGAAAAAAAACAGAATTAAAACCTCTAAAACATTTTTGAAAAGAATTACTACTAAAACTAAATTGTTTTATAAAACATTTCCTAATGAAGAAGAATATAGTTTCCTATATCATTAGGATATAAAACAAAGCAAAACTATTTTTATTAACAGAAAATAAGTCACCTAATATTGGACAACGGAACTAAACAAAACTAAAAAAAAGTTAAACTAGTTCAGATTTCAAAATAAACTAAAGAAAAAATTAAACTAACCAAATCCTATTAGGTACTAAACAGATTCTGTTTTAGTTAAAAACCCTAATCTAAATTACCCTAAAAATTCTCAAACAGTGCTGAATTATAAACCTAACTAATACAAAATAGTGGCAAAAAGAATCACTCAAAAATAAATTTTTAAACTCAAGTTATTCAGAAAACAAGATTTGAATCAAATCTGTTGGAATTTAATTTTAAACTTTTCAAATATGGTGAAACTTAATATCTACAGAAACTAGAACAAATTTTCGACACAATGGAAAAAGAATCAATCAAAAACTCCAAATATCCTAAAAGATATAACAAAAATAAAACCAGAACCTATTCTATTTTCTAAAACAAAAACAGAAAAAGAAAAACTGACTAGCTAACGGGTAGGGGCTACGTGTCAAGCCAGGATTGGCCGAAGCCGTGTGCGCGCGGGTGTTTGCGAGTGGGCGACCGAATCCTAATGCATACCTTTCGTTTATTAAATGGATCTAATCTCGATCGTTAGTTACGGATTCAACGGCTACGGGAGGAGATGGGGCTTACAGAGGAGGGAGGTCGGAACTCCAGCAACGTCGACGGTGGCCGGTGGTCGAAGATCTTCGGAGACGACGCTGCAATGGTCGGGGATGGCGTCTTTGGGATTCAAATGGAAGCGGCGACTCTTCGGCATGCGTAGGTGGCGTCGAAGGGGAGTGGGGGTGGGTGGAGCGACGGCCAGATGCTCTGGGAGTTTCGGTGGGGTGCCAAACTACGGCGAGGTGTGGGGGCGGCGTTCCAGCGAGGAAAAGAGGGGGTTTCGTGGTGGATGAAGAGAGGAGAGGGCCAGGTCTTATATAGGCCAGGTGCGGGGTCGGGGGAGGGAAGGAGAGCGAGATCTGGGCGATGAGCTCGCCGGAGATGTTAGGGGCGCGATGGAGGGGATTAGCGCGCAGTGAGTGAGAGCGGTCAGTGGGGCCGGTGCGTCAGCGAGAGAGAGGGAGAGATCAGCGCATCGGGCGGGCGATGCGGAGAGGTTTCGGGGGAGGGATCAGGGGCTGTGGGCCGGCTCGTTTAATACACGCGTTAACTCTTTTCTTTTATTAAATACCAGAGCATTAAAAACAGCATTAAGGCATTCAAATCCTATCCAAAAAAAATAAGGTCTTATATATCAAAATTATCATGGAAATAAATGCCTAAATATCTTTATTTATTTTTGCAAATATTTTTCAAATAACCCCTTGGGTTTTATGGTTCAAGAACTTCACAAAAATAGCCTTGGTTTGGAGTGTCATATTACTCCTCTCAAAATTTTTGTCAAGGGGTTTGAATGCTTACAAATTCAAATAGGGAATTCAAATATGGAAGGTGAAACTCCATATGAGAAATTTTCAAATGGTTTTCAAATTCCCTTTCCAAATCTTTTCATGTTGAAGAAGTCATGTCATCTTCTCTCACTGATTTGAAAAGTAAGAATTTGAATTCAAAGGAAAATGGGAAAGTCATTTTCTTCCCTCTCATTGAAAAGTTTTCAAAAAGTTTCAAATTTCACTCAATTTCAAACACTCAAGCAAACAAGCATTCATTCTAATATTAATTATAACATTCCAAAATTTGGGATGTTACAACCAGCCATTGTTCCCTCCCCGTCCATCTCCTACTCCTCCTCCTCATAGTTAACTTCATTTTCTCTACTTTTGAAGTGCGGTGAAGCCCCCTTGCAGTTTGCGGCATGTAGGCATGAAGTACGACACGTGTTTACATGCATGCCGGTGAGGTAGCGCGTGTACTGGTCGCATGCCACAACATTGCCACCCCAACCCGGTTGTAAATTGCTTCTAGTGTGAGTGCACTCCCGTTCGTATGTAGGGGTGGTGCGCTTAGGAGTGATGTGAGGATGCAGTTCCTGTTGTCGTTTCACATGTGTTTTTCTTAAAAAACGGCTATCTTGGGTAGTTCAGTTTGTATTGGACTTTTGGTGTGGTTCGCTTGTCTTGGACGTGACCATGCTCTATATACTCATGCACAATTAAAAAAGCAAACAAAATACTTGAAGAGGAAGAAATCCATGATGAAGTTATCTTATTGCCTATTTGTGGTTCATTCTTCCGAAACATACAGTTCGCTCGACCTATCCCCGGTGTGTTGAGGTTGTGTGTTCACCCTTATAGTACACAAACACGACAACAAAAATTATGTAAGTAAAATAAAAAGTGAACTTCACTACGTTGTCTCGTGGTTCATTTACGACCAACATGAAGTGAAAAACAATTGTTATAATGACAAAAAATAGTAATGCGGTTGACTTCTCGATGTTGTGCGGTTCACTTATGCCCGATGTGAAGTGCACCCCACTTTTACGTGTGGGAAAATTTACGTTCGATAAAAGAACACGTGAAGTTTGCTTGTCTGTAGGTTGCGGTGCAGTTTTCCGTTTAAAGCAGTGCTTTCTTCTGTCTGATGTTGTTCCAATATTGATTTTGGGATCGAGGAAAACATAGTGTTCGCATTTTAGTAATTTTATAACTGTTCTTAAACCGTAAGGAATTAAATAGAGTGTTCTACATTAAAAAGTTACAGTTCATTGATATGTTTCCAACGTCGTATCATTTGCATCGTGCCTATGAGAGGTTTACAAAAATTCACGAAAATACCTTGCCGCCAATCGTGAGCCGTTGCATCGTTTTAAAAATTCATTCGAAACTGTGAGGAATTTCAACAAATGCCCAACATATAAAAGTTGCGTATATTCCACAACTTTCAAATGTCGTATGACACGTCTCGTTTTGACAAACGGTTAAAAACCGTACCAAAAAAAATCAAAAAATATGAAAACTGAATTCCACGCTTCGTTAAATTTGAAACTGCTCTGAAACCATAAAGAATTAGAGAGTGTAATCTACATGAAAAAATTGCGCCTCAATGGTATCTTCCCAACTCCATATAATTTCATTTCTTCCAATGAGCGGTTTAGAAAAAACACGAAAATATGCTCGTTGCCCCTCGTCGGACGTCCATAGTTTTCGAAACTACTATTAAACCGTGAGGAATCCCGAAAATTATTTAACATGGCGAAGGTACGCATTTTAGGTAGCTATCCAATGATATATTATAAGCCTTGTTCAGACAACTAGTTTAGAAACTGGAGCGAAAATAGTGCCAAAAATGTGAGCCTTTTTGTATGCTCACATTACAATGTACTTTGGCTAGCATTGCAGTTCTTTTAGCTTTCGAAGGAGGTGCAGAAGTTTTATCGGAATAAATATTCTGCACCCAATGTCAGAATATACCCATGATGAAGAATATAAAGTAATTCTTCACCCGAGTCCCAGGGTATAATTATTCTTCACCCGCATTTTTCGTAGCTATCCAACGGTATATATATAAAGTGTATTAGAGACCCAGGATGAAGAATAAGCAATTGTTCAGCTTAGTCGACCCACGCGTAACCCACCTCCCTCTCACGACCTGAACATTTGATTCCACCCATTTTTGTTCTTCTCTAGAAAACCATATACGCAAATAGTAAATTGTTAGTTGTTTTTCTGGTTCTTTGGGTACACAATATGAAAAGAAAATAAAAGTGCTAGAAATGGGACTTGAACCTAGGTCTATTCATTAGACTTTGATCCCAATAACCAACTAAGTCACCTTTAGTTGTTGTCTATTGTATATAAATAAGGTATTTTGAACCTTTCTTTTTCTATCATATCAGCAATAATATTTTTTTTGCTTGTTAACTTTGGCATGACCATCGTGATAACTATACTATGATAAACCTAACAACCATAGCATGAAAAGGTTAATGACAATACCATGAGAAGCATGATAACTATAGCATGGGGCAGTGGTAACTTCACACTAGGAATGTTTTGACGAAAAAATATTCCTGGATGAAAGTTACCATGGCGTTTAAACTTAGTTACCATGTCTCTGCTAAGTAAGTTATCAATGCTGATGTGTGTAGATTACCATGCTACTACACATGAGTTACTAGGGAAGGGTGGTCAACAACTTTTTTCCCTGGTCAAAAAATTACCCCACTTCGTCTAAGTAAACTATCAACTCTATTATGCGTGTACTGTGTGTATATCACCTTGTTATTAACATGAAAGTTATTAGGGGGTATGTTTTCAAACAACCCACCCAAGATCAAACCTACCATGTTGTTTGTGGGTGAGTTATCAGTTTGATTGTCTACATGTTACCATGTTTTTTATATATAATGTATCATGTAACTTTCAACAACCACCCCTCCCCCCCTCCGCAAGTCAAAAATAGTTACCATGCCTCGGCTAAGTAAGTTATCAATGTTGATGTGTGGACGTTCAATGCTAGTAGACATGAGTTACTATGGAAGGGCGGTTCAACAACATTTGCCCCTGGTCAAAAAATTACCACACTTCGGCTAAGTAAACTATGAGCTCTATTGTGCGTATATTACCATGTTAATTATTCATATAAGTTACCAGTGTATGTTTCTCAACAACATTTTTCTTGGGTCAACAATTATCGTGATGTTTGTGTGTGAGTTATCAGCCACGATGTGCGCGTATTACCATGTATTTACATGGAAGTTCCCAGGGTATATAATCAACAACTCATCCACCAAGGGGTATGTTTTAATAACACACTAGTAGCTCTTGTGGTAATAAAAGTAGTCTAACACATATCTAAGCACTAGTGAGGTATTAACCCAGATGGTTAGCAAGAGTAGAACTAAACCACTAGCTACAAGGTTCAATTCCTGCTATCATCTTTTTCGAGAAAAATCAACAGCAAAGAAAACAAAAAAACCAAGGGGATCGACTGGACATTAGCTTTCTCGTTAATTTCAACCCCACAGTCGAGCTAAAAAAATGCGACGTTGTAAGTTTTTCTCGTTCCTTGCGGTACCAAAACCGTTTTTTGTTCGTGGGATTAGGCTGCCCACTCCCCCTTTCCTATTCCAAATCTTGTATGGCTGACTTGCCGCGGTCTCCGACGACGACTGACTTGCCGCCGGGGGGCTGGTCATCGGTGGCGGAATGAGTGGCACGTGGGTAGGCTGGTGGCGTTGGGGTGGCAACTGACCACAATGAGGCATGACAGCAAGGTTCTCGTTGGCCATGTCCACGGCCACGACATCGAGGTCAGCTAAGAGTGATATCGGTGTTGGTAAAAATGGCGGATGGTGGTTGGCTTGCCGTGGCAGTGGTGGTTGTGATCTCGTCCACCCACAGCTGCTCACCCCAGTGCAGCACTTGTGGGCTCAATACAGATCCCTTCAATAGATTGAATGTGGATATAGTTGATGCCCTAAGACTGTATTTCATTTGTCCAGATCCCTAATTTGAAATGCTGCTCTATTTAAACTCTAGAAGACCCACTGTAAGTCCTGACAAGGTATACCATGCATAAATAATGGACGCTGATATCTACCACACGTGTGGCATGAACGAGGTATCTACCACACGCCATGTGTGGCAACTACACAGGTCCGCCCGCACACGCACGTCTGGTGGTCTCACCTCGCAGCTCACACGTCTAGTGTCCGGGCAGATCACCTACATGACCTAGCACACCACCGCTCTGCCCCCACGTCCGGGCTTCTCACCCTGCGTCCCGCACATTCCAAAATCCCCTCATCTATCGATGTCTTCCCCCCATGGCCCACACAGCCAAAAATCCCGCCAAGCTGTCTCCCACCTCCTGATCTAAAAATTGACCAATGCCTCCTTCATCTTGGTTGCCATGGAAACCATCCTAGAACAAATCTAGCAAGTATTAGACCTAGAACACGACAAAGAAATTCACAAAGGTAAGCATCCCATATGGATGTGGCCAATCTACTATCTCATCCCCTGAAATTGACCTCAAAATTGCCATCATACGTCCGCATTATTCATGGCAACCTGTGGAGGAACCCTAGAATAGTAATACACTGTTGCCACATAGATCTAAAATATACAAGGATCCGGCAGCAACATGAATGAGTGTGCCATACATAGCCATATAATTTGGAATTTTTGGGGTTGCCATAATAGTGAACTGCTAGCAAAGTTGGACTAAATAGACAACTGATCAGATGGTGAGTGGGAAAAAATAGTTGGATAGGGAGGAGCAAGGCATAGCAGAGTAATTCCTTAGGGGGTGGAATAAAAAATAGTTGCCGCGCAACTTTGCTGCTAGTTGTCGCCTTACTATAGAGTTAGTTGCCGCCAATTTGCATGATAGTTGCCATCCATATTCAACAAGAACTATTCAGGTCCATGCAGTGACAAAAAAAGGAACGCACGTGTACAAGTGGTCTACTTTCCATGAAATGCTAGGGGTATATACCAACGATGCAACAAAAATGACATTTTTCTTAAAGCTGAAATGACAAATAATCAATGTGCAAAAAGGTAATGCATACTAATTCGTGACATGAATGATAGTCATCCAGGTGTTCAAAAGCAGAGGGGGACCAAAAATGGATGCTGGAGATGAGACTAATCCTTGGTTAGGACAGCCACAAGCGCCCCTTGGGATGCACTAGAGTACAATGACCTCATTTTAGCAGGACCGTTGCTACCACTACTACAACAATACGTACACATAGGCAAGGATGTGTGAAAAGGAATAAAGAGTAAGATGTGGATTGTTTGTAGAAATGAAAGAATGGCAATCCATCTTATGTTTTATATTGACATGTTCACGGGTTATTATGATACAACCACAACACCAGGAGTCCCATGGCAAACTGCACAACATGAAGCTATCGACAATGCAGATGTAGGGCAACAACTTCAATTGACGCAAATGTCAAATCAATTATTAGTGAACCCATGGCACTGCTTGACACAGTTGCCATGTAATAATATGTACATGTGGCATTGTAGTTGAACTGTATTTGCCATGTATGCTTAAATGTATTAGTCATCTCAAGTCAATTGCAGCTCCCATGGTTGGCCAACTGCCGTTTGGCAAGCTACGCAAGTGTAGTTGCCAAGACTTATGAATTTGCACTTGCCTTTCAAGATGTACCATATATGCCCTGTGTGATGAGCAACAATTGCCATGTTTTAAAAGGGGCACCTACATGTATTGGCAGTTGTAATTGCCATATTTGACATAATTCCCATGTTTAAAAAATGGGAGCAATGTAATGTATTACGTTTGCATGAACACAGGTATCCAATGGCAAGTTGCACCACGTGCAGATATAGGAAATACAGATAGAGGACGCCAACTTGAAGAAGTGCATGTGGCAACTCAAGGGATTGTGAACACCCAAAAACAAAATGCAAACAAATTGATGTGGCAACAAAACAAAAAAACTGGATTTATGAAGTGACAAACTTACGAAATTTTGAAATGCGGGACCATTGTGCAACACGTGACAACAACTGGCAACAAGAGACCTTCCTTCAACATCCAGCACAGGTGAGACTAGACAATAAATTATGACACACATAATGTGTCGGGTGGAAAACTCTTGAGACATGTCAGTTATCATGGGTGTCACAAAAAATGGAAAACAATGAATGACAACTATCTGGGTGTCTTATGAATGAATGACATGTAATGTATTAAATTTCAATTGCCATATGTGAACATCTGCATTTGACATGTATGGACATTTGCATTTGCCTTGTATGGACAGATGGAGTTGCCATGTATGGGCAAATGCATTTTCTAAGTAATTTGCGACTCTAACTGCCATTTGTGCTAGTATGCATCTATCATGTCTTGCTCAACTGCACATGTCCATGGATGCTTAATCTGCTCTTGACATGGGTGATGAACTGCAGTTGGCATCCTTATACAAATGCCATTACCATCTTATGTCAATTGCACGTGCCATGTCATGACAATTGGACACTACTGCAGAAAAGCCTACCTATGGCGAGGCGAAAAAGGCTATGCTGGTGTGGTGGGTCTAATATGGCGCCATTCTTAAAAAATAGTGGTGGCGTCGGGTACCACATTAGCGGTATTCTACCGGTGATGGCGTGTCACGTAGGCGACGCCAGCACTATAATCGCTCACCTTGCAGCGTGCAATGTACGTTGCATGCCAAGAACGTTTTGCGCAGCAAAATAAAAATAAAATCACATCACGTAACATTTAGCATTTTGCATTGCACACGGGGAATTGGCCTAATAGAACAATGCATCTAGTTAATAATAAGTGTCAATGTCACAAGCGACACTATCTAGCTAGAGTTAATAATAAGTACCCATTATACAGTCCTCATAAACACGAGCAAACTAGATAGCATAGTTAAAGGATGTCGAAACGATCATCATCCTAAAGTCATGGCATCGGGTGTTCCTGATAGTGACTAAGACCGTCTGTCCAACCCAGAGATTCTTGCCAGCGAGGAAGTTGCTCCACCCAACCGCACTGAAGATAGTGCACCCGTCCGTGTCCACTGCGTAGGCACAGGTGGTGACGGTGCCCCTTGTGCCAAGGCGTAGTCCAGCAATGCCTTCTTCATCTAGCTTGATCCCACAACTCACACATAGCCTCTTAGGTAATTTCTGGAAAAAAAAACATGTTGATCATATCATCACACATTAATTAATACACTATAATCAATATATCACATTACTAAGCATATTGCATTATTATACACTAGCATATCATCCCATTAATATACTAAGCATATCATCGCGCATTACTATATATATACTATATGCATAGATCATATTACAATATATACTATATATATACTAAGCATATCACATTACTATATATACACTAAGCATATCATCACATTAAGATACTAAGCATATCATCGCGCATTACTGTATATACTATAAGCATAGATCACATTACTATATATACTATATATATACTAAGCATATCACATTACTATATATACACTAAGCATATCATAACATTAATTAATATAATAAGCATATCATCGCATTACTATATATACTAGCTACACAACAATAAGAAACATACCATGATATGGCGGTTAACCATCGTCCGTGTCAGGCAGGTCACGATGGCACCACGACGTAGGCAACACATGGCGGAAGCACTCGCCAGAGCGTGTCTGTTTCATCCTTGCTCAACCTGGTCATTCTTTGGGCATAGAGTGCTTCATCAAGTGGGTCATCATCTTGTTCATCATAGTTGAGATAGATAACAACTAGCCTTGGAGTTTCTCTTCTGAACGAGAAGCTGATAAATTCACCCCCAATGAGATGCATGTGGGCGATGAAACGACCCCATTCGTCTCCTCCAATCTGGGTTATATTCCTTCCCTTATTGACCTCCATAGTGTAGGGGCCCCAGGAGAGTCGTAGATGACAGTGTCTCTAGTAATGAGCTCATTGAAATCCAATCTCATATTGAAAGGGACAATCTATGTAAGAAAAAAATAAAGCACACACACAATGCATTAGTGGAAATATCAACAAAATGAAAAGAGCAAACTATTAGAAGGGTCATATAATTTGTTACCACTGTAGGAACAAAACACGGCTGGACGTAAATGCCAAACAAGGTGGAAGTTGCAAGGCTTGTTGCGCACCTTGACCTGCACACTCGGCATGGCGATGGTTGCACCATACTACACAAAAACATATTGAAAACTAAGTATATAATCGAATTCTAAACATATTGGAATGTAACATGTGTATAATATTCTACACTAGTAACATGTATATGTACACAAGTTATACACAAAATCCACGGAGGGAAACACAAATAAACAAAATATACTCAAAGTCTACGCAAATAAAAAATAAACATTTCTGAAGCTTTCTCTTCACAAAGTAATCCATGTACTTAAATTTCTACACATATCAATCCTAAAATTTCTACACATAGCAAACCTAAATTACATAGAATCGAGGAAGGATATGCAAAGGACAGAGGAAGGAGATGTAGAGGAGTGAACCTTGCTTGTATGGAGAGCAGAGGACGGGTAGCAACGAGGAGGCGACGGGGCAGAGACGGGAGGTGACGGGTGGCGGTTGGTTGAGAGGGAGTTGAAATGAGAGGGCGGCGGTCACTAGGTCTTTTCCTATGGGCCGGTAGTTGACTCAGGTGGGCTACTGCTGGCGCGGGCCTAAGCGGCAACGCCATAACTAATAACAAGAATAATAAAAAAAGACTACTTAAGTTTAAGAAAATGGTAAAGTACAATTATGTCTGACGTAAACACATATGACATGCTAGCACTATTTATTTATCTGCGGTGTCCATACAAATGCTACGCCACCCCTATTTCCGAATGGTAAGACTCGGGCGGGACAACAAATTTATAGCGTGACAAAAAGAGCCACGCCAGCACTAACCATTTACACCTGGCGTACCAATTTAGCACACGCCATCACTATTTGAAAATATTACTGCTTGCTTTGGAGAGTAACAGCGCGCCACAAACAAGAGTTGTGGCTAGCCATTTGTGCACTAGTGGCAACTGCCATGATTGGCCAACTGCACATGCTACATGTTGGCATGCATAGTATGCTAAAGTATTCATGTTTTAAAAAATGCACATTTAAATAGAATATATATATGGTTATATAATTTTACCACATGAAAACAACTAGAAGTTGCAATGTATCAATTCAATGTATCATCAAAATTTATGGACACCTGCATTGCCATAGGGGATCAAATGCAGTTGTCGTGGTTTATCGAAAATGCAATTGCCATAGGGGATCTTAAAACATTGCCATTCAAGAATACTGATTTATGAACTTACTTGATGAAAAAATTGCAGGAGCTATGACAATGTTCAACGGTGTCCCGTGGACATTTGCTACATGCAACTCCGAGCACACAATCAAGGCGTTCCACGAGCCGGTCAACAAGCCTGTCATGAACAATGTAGAGACAGTGTCAGAACTTGCCATTGTTCCAACAACAACGACAAGCACACCTGGACACACAAGTATGAGCAACGTCCAAACAGATGGAACAACCACCAATACTAAAGTGAGTGACGATACTTATGACAAAATGCAAAGGGGAGAAGAAGAGGGACAGTCTAAATTCATGATAACTCAACCACCTTATGTTGGACAGAGATTTGATTAATTTCAAGATGCCAGGAAGTACTATCAGAGCTATGCCTTGTTAAATGGATTTGCTATAACCACATAATACCATAGGAAGATAAAACGAAATGGGATGTACAACCGAGGCGATTTAGGTGCTACAAGGCATGAAAAAACAACAAAGCTAAAGGTGATGTGCTAGTCGTGCCAGAGCAGAGAAGATGCATCACTGTCAAGACAGAATGCCCTACAAAAATGAGGCTAAACGTAGATGGAGACTGGTGGGTGGTCATCGAGTTTATCGCCGAACACAACCATGATATGATAAAGAAGTTTGACCTGGTAAATTTTGTGAGTACCCATCGGGGATTCAACCTCCAGGAGAAGAAATTCATAAAATTGCTGCATGATTGTAACCACTGTTGCAAAAATCTCCCGATTCAACGATTTATCGTCCGATTTATCACTACTCATGGGGTGACCGATAAGATTATGCCTTATCTTTACCGTTTATCTTTTGGGACGATTTATCACTCTAACAAGCGATTTATGGGGAATCTACCTATTAATTGGGCCTATTCATAGCCCTATGTTTGCAAAAACATCTACTTTTATTTCTGTTTTTGTCGACCTTGTAATGCAATATGTACTATTACCCTATTTTTTATCATTATACAAGTATTCAAGAGCTAGGAATCAAGGTAACACTTCTATCCAATACTTTTTGGTGTTGAATATAGCATATTTCGGTGTTGGGAACCTGGGATTTGCAAAAAATGGCCAATTAACAGTCGACCAATAAAATCGATTAACCGACCGATTTCCGATTAATCTCTTATCCCAAGATAACCGAGACGCTAACGATAAGCGATATCCTCAACATTGACTGTAACATAAGCATTACCAGAATGGTCCAGATACTGTCCCTGATCCACAGCAAAGATGGGAAACTGATTGGCATGCCCTACCTACCAGCAGACTTCAGAAACCTGAAGGCAAAGTACCGCACCAAGAGCAAATTGGCTATGGTGGAAGACATCATTGCATACTTCGAAGAGAGAGCGAAAGAAGATCCTGATTTCTTCTATAGAATAAGACTCAACAACGAGGACCGTGTGAGGAGCATATACTAGGTGGACGGTGCAGCGAGGAAAGCATACAAGCATTTTCGTGACTGTATTTTGTTCGATGCGACATACCTCACGATTATGTACAAGATGTCATGTGCTCCATTCATAGGAATAAATAACAACAACCAGTCCTTTCAGTCTGATTGCGTCCTTGTACAGAACCAAGATACCGATGGCTACACTTGGTTGTTTAAGACTTTCTTGGAGTGCCTGGGTGGACTTGATCCAATGAACATAATAACATACCGATACTTTAGCATGCGTGGAGCCATAACTGACATCTTCCCCATAGCAATTCATAGGCACTGCAGGTGGCATATAATTAAAAAGGTGGAAGAGATACTTAGACCATTCTTTGCTGACGATCCAGAATTGCACAAAGCATCCGAGTTGTCCGTCGACCACAACTTGACAGTGGAAGAGTTTGAAAGGTGCTTGATTGCTATAATTGAAAAATACAATGTTCAGGGCAACGAGACACATCAAATACTATGGGATAAGCGCATGTATCGGGTGCTAGCCTACTTTATGCACTGCTTCTACCCATTCCTGCAAACTACGCAATGCAGTGAGGGTTTCAATGCTGTTTTGAAGCGTTATCTGAGCCCCAACAACTCATTGTTGCAGTTTGCTAAGCAGTATTAAGCCTCACAACAGAAAATATTGGGATCAGAGCTGTAACAAGAAGCAAACACAGCCCGTAAGGAGCCTAATTTTCTCAATACTCACAAATGGAGAGGCAGATGAGAAAAATATATACGAACTAGATCTTTTAAGTAAGTTTGTGCTCACACGATCCTTAGTTGGTAAGTATGGCACAATGCAAAAACAACCATACTTAAATAAAAAATTAAAAATGTGAAACAAATAACGAAGAAACATGCTACAACCATTTAGTTGCAAAAAAGGTAAACAAAAAACAAATATATTTGCCATTGACAGTGGAAAGAAGTTGCCATGTACAATTAACAATAATTGCAATATAAAAACGGACTACAAGTTACTAGTTGAAAAATAAATAAGTTGTCGCCATGTGTAATGTAGTGTACATGCCATGTGGATGGTAGTTTAATTGTCATGTGTATGCTGGTTTGCATAAAAATGTAGGTTTCCATGTGAAAATGCCTACAATTTCCATGTAGAATTCAATGTATTTTCCATATAACATGAACTATGTTTGCCATGTGAAGAAGTTCTTGTAGTTGCCATGTTAAAAGATCCGTAGTTGCCATGTGCATAACACTTTATTTTGCCATGTGCATAACACTTTGTTTTGCCATGTTGAATGCCCAAAAATTCGTTGGCATTTTGGGAACAGGGGTACCCAGACCTACCCTCCTCTGGCCTAGGGCATGGCCCACTTCATCAACCAAATGTGAACGGGCTTGGCCCCACTCAAGACAAGGCCCTCACGAGGGCCCTGGGCTTGCTAGAAGGAACAACGTCAGGACCCGCAAAGGATGGGCCTCCTCAGGCCCCCTCCGGAGCAGCGGGGATCTCTATGCAAGGCCCGACCTCGAGAGTCAAGGGTGACGCAAGGAAGGACAACCGGGCACCAGCGCGCTAGGCGGCACAGTTTCCCCTTTGGTGCAAAGGGAGCAGAGTCGTATGTGGGTTCCCGAAGCACCCCCAAAGGTTTCCATTCATGTGTAACAAGACCACAAACACCCGCCCCGTAGGGCGGATGTCATCGCTGAGCCCATCCCTACGCCGTCAATAGCTACTTTGCAGGCGAAGACCGCCTTTAGGTAGGGTGAGCACGTACTCCTGCCCCCCTTCATATTTGGCTGAAGGTCTTCCTCTTGCTAATGAAGCTGCCCCGCAAGCTTGGCCTGCTCCTCATGGAAGGCCTTCAGGCAGGCTTCCGCCTCTTCACAACGCTTGGCAACAGATGCCGCCTTAGCCAACGCCACTGCATGCCCTACCCGGGGGCCACGGCTTCCTTATCTCTCTCTGTCGCGGCAGCCTTAGCCTAACCCCAAGTCGCCACAACGTAGGCGACAGCCTAGAGCCATCCTGAGAGGAGATCTGGGCGCCCACACACGAGGCGGTCGTCGACACCCGTGAGGGCGTCACGGACCTGACCCAGAGCAATGAAGGCCCTGTCTAGAATATCGTGGCCGCACGCCGAAGTCATCAAGGGCCCCTCCGGAGGAGTCCCCTGTACGATCGCAGGGGAAACCTAGGTGAGGCAGTGACGTGAGGAGCAGGTGGCTCCGGAGGCCTCTCGGCGACCACAGACATGGACGAATCGGCGAGCGGCTGGCCTTTAGGGGCTGGCCCTCCAGGCATCGGCATCACTGCGCCCTCGAAGGCTGGAGCGACCATGCCTGTGGGCATTGGGGGCTCAGGGGGCTTCACAGCGACGACCAGGGAGGTTGCGTCGTGAGCCCCCTCGCCTTCAGCAACAGGTAACGGCGTGTCGGCGGTGGCAGGCAGCGCGTCGGAAATCGGTTTTGGCTTAACGCCTGCCTTCTTCCTCCTCATCTTCAGCATAGAAGCACCCCTAGTCACAAAGCAAAGGAAGGTCATCAATGTACAATCCATAGGTATGAGATCCAAACCAAGTTGGACCACTTACTCCTCAACGTCGACCCACTTCCTCTTCCTCTCCGAGAACGACAAACGCACCCAAGCATTCCTTGGCAGGGGCACCACCACGCGGGAGAGCAAGAGCGCTGCCCGCGAGGGTGGTCGCCGAAGGGATCACCATGGCCCCATTCTCGCCCGCCTCGCCAGCGAGTTGTGGCCGTGGCGAGGGCGAGGCCAGCACTTCAACTGACTTTCCTGTGGAGGTAGGGCGCATTGGAGAAGACTCCACTCCGCGCTTCTGACAAGTCGACACACAGGCGGACCGCATGGCACGAGGGGCCGGCCTGAGCCCTTCGAGGGCCTTGGCAATGCGAGAAGATCCTGCAGGGGAAGCTTAGCGAACATCGTCGTCGTCCTCAAGGTCGTGTAAAAGTGTGCCTGGCGACGGGGGAGACGCCCGTGCCAAATTGTCATCGGCAATCTTCTCCGAGTCTTCCCCGCACAAGGTGTAGCCGGGGGAAACCATCACTGGGGAATTGAGGCCCTCTTTAGAGAAAAGGCCCAATTCGTTGAAGACAAGCATCGCGGTAACCAGACCGGCCCTATCGTCACGGTATTACAGCGGCGCGTGGGCCTTAGGGAGGTCATCAGGGTCGCTGTTGAGCAAGGTCGCCACAGCCCTGCTCAATTCCTTGAGGGTTATGCACGCGGACCGCAGCCTAAGATTGTCGCCATTGCCTTGATAGTCCCACAAGGGCCTTGAATGAGCCTGGAGGGGATCCAGGCGCTGCACGAGGAACTCCTTCACTATCATCCCCCGGTCAGCTTCACGACACTGATGTCGCGAGAGAAGCGCTCTAGTACGGGCCCGGGCCAATGGTCAGAAAGCTTCGCGGAGCTCCATAGAGAGGTCCTCTCCGACAGCGCTTCCAACAGATCCAACTGAGGGTTGGTGCTCTTGAGATCCATGAGGACCCAGCGGTGCCTAAAGTTCTCCACCTTCTTCCTGTCCTTCAAGAGCATGTTGCCACTCTGGACCGTGACAAAGGAGACACATGCCGACCGTTGAGCTCCATCATGCAAACGCAAGAAGAAGAAATGGTAGAAGACAGCCACCGAAGGCCACACGCCCACGAAGGCCTCAGAGTAGAAAGCAAAGACGAACAGGAGCAAGATGGAGTTGGGTTGAAGGTGAAGGGCCTAGATCCCATAGTGGTCAAGGATGGAAGTGAAGAACGCGGAGAAGGGCGGGATCAGCCCTGCAAAGACTCTGTGCAGGAAGAAAGGGTAGACTGCTTCGGATGGGGGCCGCTTTGCTGAGGAGCCACCGCATATCAAGGTCCACCCCTGCTCGTTGAACACATCTGATGTCCATGGGAGCATTGGTAGGAGGTCCTCGTTCTTGGCGATGGTAGACCCCAAGAGCGCCGGTGAGATGGGGGCAAAGGCAGAACCCTGCGCCTCTAGCTTTTGCTTGTCGGCGAGCGCCATCGAGAAGCTCATGGGGCCAAGGCAGCAAGGAGAAGGGCGGAGCAGCGTCGGATCTGTGGAGATGCCTACTAGAGCTGGAGACCTAGAAAGCAAGAGCAGGTGCGCAAGAAAGGGAAGCACTAATAGCCCAATGCTAGAAGTCAGGCTCTTGTCGATTCACATGGAGGTCGAAGGGGCGAAGGACGCCCGGCATCAACCGCGTGATGGGCGCTATGCCTGGCCCACATGTGTTTGGGGCCCGTGGCGCTTCAGGCCATCCTCCAAGGTTCGGTCGTAAGCCAACTCGAGCGCGCCTTGATCCCGGGGACTATTATTGGTGTTTTGGGAACGAGGGTACCCAGACCTGCCTACCTGCAGCCTAGGTCATGGCCCACTTCATCAACCAAATGCGGCCGGGCATGGCCCCACTCAAGACAAGGCCCTCGTGAGGGCTCTAGGCTCATGAGGAGGAACAACGTCAGCATCCGCAAAGGATGGGCCTCCTCAGGCCCCCTCCGAAGCGGCAGAGATCTCTATGCAAGGCCCGGCCTCGGGAGTTAAGGGTGACGCAAGGAAGGACAAGCAGGTGCCAACGTGCCCGGCGGCATAGTTTCCACTTTGGTGCAAAGGGAGTAGAGACATACGCGAGTTCCCAAAGCAAACCAAAGGTTTCCATTCCGGTGTAACAAGACCACAACCACCCGCCCTGCAGGGCGGATGTCATCACTAAGCCCATCCCTATGCCGTCGACAACTACTTTGCAGGCGAATACCGCCTTTGGGCAGGGCGAGCACGTACTCCTGTCCCCCTTCAAATTTGGCCATTGTGGGATTCCTTCCTGCCACTGTGATAAGGGAAGAGGTCCCAGGCCGCCCCCATATATAGAGGGTAGGTTGCACCGGAGAGGGGGATCCGAATCCATTCCACCACTCACCCAGCGTCGAGCCACAAAGGGCCTCGGACACCTCGAAGGGAGCCCTCATGAGGCTCTAAACCACTATACTAGTTCATCCACATCACCTCCTTGAGAGGAAATCCACCAAAGCAAGAGTAGGGTATTACGCTTCGCAGCGGCCCAAACATGGGTAAACTGTCGTGTTCATCCTTTTCGTCGTCATCATGCGAGTTTGTTGTTGTGTTCATCGAGTAGAGAGCTAGGTTGGGCGAGGCTGCAGGGGATCTTCACACACGCCCCTGTGTTCGAACCTTAAGGGTTTTGCGGACCCTAAAATCCGACACAATTGCCATCTTTGACCTACTATTATATGCCATGTACACCTACTAGATTCACATGTGCATAGGATGTTATGGACCAGAAATATTTGCCGTGTCCCGTCGGAGTTTGACTACAATGTGAAAAAATGCATAAGATGCTGCAGTTGTCATGTGAAAACAATCAAAAATATGTTGTGAGTAGTATACTTTGTTTGCCATGTTGAATTTAGTATGGTTTTTTTGTCCAACTACAAAACAATAAAATACTGATAAACAAATTAAGTGAGGAATTAACGAGCGCAAGACATGCAGGTTCCAATAAGAAATAGAGTGGTCCACATCATATGCAACTTATCAGGTTGACGAGTAGACATTCAAGGTGTGTAGTCTCTGGGACATGTCCGATTCAGAAATAGAAGATCAGGACAAGGGTAGAAACTACTTTGTGATGACCATCATGGCACAAGGTGAGTACTACTGCGAATGTTCCATGTTCGAACGGGGTGGGATTTTGTGCTGCCACATACTCAAAGTTATGGTAATGCACACGGTGAAGTATTTGTCGCGCCATTTCATACGATCCCAATGGACTTGGGACGCTGACGAGGCGTTGGGGCCACAAACGTCAAATGTAGTATTGACGGAAAGCAACAATGGAATCTGTCAGGCGCGTGGTACTAACTACGGACTACACTGAATTAATAGATGATGCATGCAGGAGCGATGAGATGGCAAGAATTGCAGACAAACACATGAAGGCCCTCAAGAGAGAACTTGATGAGATCAAGAAAAGGAAGGCTGAGGAGGCCTTACACAGATTCCCACGAAGTTCGAAGGCACCTTCTTCCATGTGTCCATCATCTGAAAACTCAGAATTAGGGTCAGGAGCATCAAACACGCAGACACATATCAGGAACCTGCCAGGCACCATCACAAAACGTCATCCAAAAGAACTGAGATACAAGTCAGGGTTAGAAATTCAAGCAAAGCACAAAAAACCAAGAATGCTAGGTGGCAACACATAGGGAGATGTAAGGGGGTTGTACTTGCGGTTAGAGAAAATTTTGCCACACAAAAACTATTATGGGTTAGAAGAATGTCACCAATACTTGTTTATTCTGTCATAGAATTGCCATGAATCTTCCATATAATTTTGCAACCGAAGTTTGCCATCTAGCTGCGGTTAAAATTGCCATGGGGAAGCTACATAGTTTGCGTTTCCAAGAAATTGTTGGAACAAAAAAAGTAGTTGCCATACATGTCATGATGCATCTGCCATTAATAAAAAATAGATGTTTAAAATAACTATTTTAAATGGAACCAGCGTATTTATGTATGTAAGAAATATTGAATCAAAAAACTATTGTGTGTGAATAACTACCATGTATTCTAAAAGCACAATTTTGCAGATGCCACAAGGTGCATCAATTTTAGCAAAAAAAAGTGCACAACTATGTTTGATGGAAAAACACGAGTATTTGTAGCTGCTATAAGTGTTCACCTATAATTGTAGTGCGTCAAGCTTTGTGCACGCCAAGTTATGTGAACTACAATTGTCACGGGATAACAAAAAAGCAAAGAGAACTACAAATGATTTGGTAGAAAAACAATTGACACAACAACTAGATGATGGTATGATGTCTGCAACTTGGGCAAACACAAAAGAATAAAGTTAAACAAAAAGACATCATTCCTTCTAAACGAGGCACTGGTGCACACAAACGAGTCTTCCGAAAATTAGTACGAACAATCACAAACACAAGATAAGACACACAAAAGGTGCTAGTTGTTATACCTAACTGATTCAGTTGCACACTTATATTTGCAAAGATAATATAGGGCATGAAGCCACCACTAAAAAGTATTGTTACAACAAAAAGACAGAACACAGCACACGCAAATTAGTTTTCGAAAGCAGGGGACAATACCTTACATTCATCCAACACAGAATGTAAGGTAGGTGTGGTGATGAACCACAGCGTGATCACTTGTACTTCTTGCCGGCGGTTTTGACAGCTTCTTTGATGAAATCTCATGTTGAAGGCCGCTTGTTGAAATCTCCGTTCGTCACCCAATTCCACTTCAATATTTTATGAAGCTCAACAATACTTTCCTTTGTGATGGCAGGAACCTTTCTTCCTTACCACCTTGCAAGGTATTCCAACATGTGGTATCCACAGTCATACCTGCAGCAAAATATAAAAAGGGCATGCAAACACGTGGCAACAAAAGAAAAAGGAAGTTGCTCAATAAAATTGGGGATCAAATTAGTGAAAAGACACAAATGGGCGTTGCGTGGAAAATGCATTACCCATCGCCTTGCCTTTCAATCGGTACATACTCGATTGGATAGTGGCTAATCTTGACCTTTGAGCTTCCATAATGATGGTGCCAGGCTTCCTTGAGGTTGCTGAAAAAGAATTCATCATGGGAAGTGAGGCTGGTATCAGTTCCTGAACGAAGTGAATCAAGCACCTCAAACTAGGTTTTGTGGCAAATGGTGTAGTGGTGACCGCACTTATCTACTTGGTTTTCTGGCGCAAGGTTCTGGAACATGGGGGACAAGATCTGCAAAAGAGGCAAAAAGGGGAGTGTTAACAAGTAAAGGTTATCGTTAAACTTGCCATATAATATGGCATGAACTTGCCATGAAAGTATATGAATAAATGATTGCATTACCAATCATCTTTAGAAAATATATGGGGAAAAGGGAGTTGGTGCCATCTTTTGTGGTAAAATGGCTTGTACTTGCCATGTGCAAGTTAGTGTAGTTGCCATGTGCAAGCTAATGTATTTGCGATGTGCAAGTTAATGTGGTTGCCATGTTCAAGTTAATGTAGTTGCCATCTATGTCAAACTAAAGTTGCCATCAAATTCTGAGAACGGATGTCACATAGAAAAATTTGAACAAAAGAAGAGTAGATAAAATGTAAATACAGTCATTCACAAACATGCACAAAACTAAAAAAACAAAAACAACGAGTTGGAACACTCACAAATTGTTTCAACGTGAGCTTCGAATTACCATATGCGGTGAAATATTTCATGATAATGGCATGGTGGAAGTCACCGTTCCATATTTTGCTAGTCATGCTTAAGGACATGATGGTCTTGTAAACACAAATGTCCATCTGCTTGTTGATGTGGTCGATCCCACATGTAACTACATTGTGCGACAATTTTATAGTGGGCCTCACAAACTCGGCTAGATCACCTAGGTCAACATACGTAAAATCACATTGAATGATTTTAGTTTTGTCCAAACATGAGCTGTGTGAAAATGATGTTACATGAAGAAAATATATCTTTGAAATAGGAACTATTAAAAATAAATAGACATAAACTAGCATGGGGGGAGGGTGGTCATTACTATTTCAACTGCTTCATGTACTTGTGTTAGACCTCGCATTACCGAAACACCTGACAATATCATAAAAAAGAGTGTGCTCCTTGGTAGCCCTCAGCTCGAGCTAGAAATTATCAGCTGTAGGTGCATGAACGACTCTTGCCTTCTTCATAGAATGAGGAGTTGCATGTATGATAACGTCATCACACACTAATTCAACAAGCTCAACACTGCTCGGTTGGCCCTGATTGCGCAAAGACCTCTTGTTAATGGCATCCTACTCAATCCTATATTAAGCTTCTTCAATAGATGGCCAAATCTCCTTGGGGGTTCTTGTAAAAAAGGTACACATCAAAATAAATAATTAAATGCATAAAGTTGCCATGCGAAAAGCAGTTATCATATGTCGTTAACGTATTAGGTTATTTTCAAAAGGGAAATGAAAACAAAGTTTGACAATAATATTGATCATACATGGCTTCTACGGGAAAAAGGTGCATAAATTATGAGTTTGACATCTTAATATCAGTAAAAAGATGACGTAGGGAATGGACGACAGTTGCCATGTGAATGTAAGAATGACATCACATCTATAAGTTGCAATATCAGTAGAAAAATGTCGTGTTAGTGCAACTACACTTGCAATGTACACAATATGAAAGCAAAAAAATGGGTCATCAAAATTGTATTTGCCATGTAAAAATTATAGTTTCTAACATGCAAGAAAATAAGAAAAACAAAAAATGGAGTTGTCATGCAAATTCAGTTACAAAATGCCATGTACAACACATAAGATTAGCCATCACAATTTGAAACATAATTTGCCATGTGAGGTCATGAATCCATGTAGAATGAAATAAAGAGGCCATGTGATAGTAAGTACAATGACCATGTGAGACCGACAGTAAGAACGAAAAGAAAATAGCAACAAAAACTGGAGTTGCCATGTAAAGTCAACTACAAATCCCATGTACAACACATAAGATTTGCCATCCCATGTCAAAGATATTTTGCCATGAAGATCAAAAAATAAAATAAAAAGTAAAACAGAGAGGATACCTTGCCCTATAGGCTCTGCAAATGTCATAGCCTTCCGGCCATCAATAATAGGCCACGTCATCATTGGGACCATGCCTCCTGGGAAAGCAAATCAACAAGCATTAGATCAATTGCTAGTTCAGGCTAACAACGGTCAATACCAAGGCTGCATCTTGGTGGGGTTAAATCGATGGGGTGTCTCTCCTGCTGCCTAGTAGGGTTCCAGATAAACTGGTTAACAGAATCAAGAGGTGACAACTGAACAAACTTTTCACTCAAGCCTGTTGCACGAGCATCAGGTTTGTTGGTAGGACGTGGCGTGCTATCGGGGATATTAATCACATCCTTCTTGGCAATCTTCTTGTTAGGACTATATTGTACACCAAGGTTGATAGGAAGCTTGGTGGTGTTCAGATTCAAACTAGGGCCCTTCTCGTTCGTAAAGGACAATGTCGACTCTATATGTGCAGCTCCATCAATAGGGTCCTACTTACCACTTGCATCTCCCAAAATCTAGACTTCCGTCGTCTTCGCTGACTTGCTTTGCACGGAAGGTGGGAATAGAGTGGAGGCAGACACAACCCGTGTCGGCTCTGCTTTTAACGACCTCTGCTACAGTAGATGCCCTTGTAGGATTCTTGTGGCGGCTACGCCTAGGAGGCAAGCCAACTCACAAAACGTTTGCTCGAGCAGCCTAGTCAATGGGAGCTGATGTAGCAGCTGGGCGGCGAGAGCCGTTCATGGATGTCCAATGATCAGGAATTGCAGCCGCAACACCTTCCTTTGTGGGCATTGTGCTATAATTAGCCCCATGTGTGGAGTGCATACCAGATGAGAAGGAATCTTCCTTGCTTAAGATGGGCTTTGGATCACTCACTTCACCACTTGTCGCGGGGCTAGACAGGGTCGTGACAGCATCCCTCATTGACAACATCATAGGCACAACCTCAGCAGTCCTCGCAGACACCGAATCATCATTGCCAGATAGCTGTGCATCAGAAATACCAATTGCTCCACTTGTAGTATATACCTCTACAGCTGGCACAAATGGAGGCTTAGGTGCATCAGTAATAGCAACAACATTTGGTGTAGTGGCAGCATGTTCGTTAACTGGCGACGCATGGATGTCCGCATTGCCAAACATCGCCAACTTTGAGTGAATGCGTTCTAAAGGTCTTTGTTAGTATTTTGGTCAGGCGTGAGGCAATCTTCTCTACCCTACAAAGACTGTGGAATGAATAGATATTAGTGAAAAGTAACACGTATGAAAGAAAATGTGGTGAAAAGAAACAAGTATTTGCCATGCATTTGAACAAAGAAATCCATAATTGATGTGTTAGAGATTGCCATGTATGACAAGCATGAATTTCCATGTGTGTTGTATGCTAGTTGCCATCCGAGTAAGCTAGTATTTGCCATGTGTGATAGCTAGTAATTGCCATGTGGAAAAAAATTAGAGTTGCCATATGAAGTGAAGTAATGTTTTCTCTGAATCTGGAACGGATCAAACATAACGTATGAGGTTCCATCCTGAACATGATACATATGCCATGTAATGTTTCAACAAAAATGAATGCAACAACATGCGCTTGTTTGAAAACAATTACATTAGGACAACAAAACTCAAAATTACTAAAAAGAAATAGCACACCTGTTGCTTGTTTCCTCAAGTCTTCAAGCATAACGGGGTCACCAATATTGGACGATGACACACGAGGAGACGATCGAGTGGACGAGATGCCTGTGGTAGTGGGTGTCCCTTTGTTCAACCAGGCAAAAGCACGAGAGGGGTTGGTGCCTATTTCTGTTTAGTTGCTCGGCCACCGACTGTTGCCTCCCTACCAATAGGAAGCAAAAATAGAAAACCCAAGTAAGAGAAAAAATAAATCATGGCGTACAACTCATGATTAAAAAAAGATGGGTGTGATATGCCACAATGAAGAAACATCAAACCTCCTCCTATCAGCAATAGGATCAATCCTATGCTTCTTGGCGTCATGACCATGAGCATCAACCTCTGTAGTCCTTCCCCTCTTCGAGGGAGAAACACCCATGTAACTCACAATGGTTGAGACATTGCCCCCATCGATGGAGGAACAAGATCTGGAGCCCTGTCGTTGCATTCACCAACAAGAACTTCATGATATTTCATGTTATCAATGCCATGGTGCACATTCTCCGTATCATCATGGGCGTCCTTTGCAATCCCAACATCCATTCCATACAAATCGTCCCCATAAGTATCCTCTTGTGTATCAGGGAGCTCCTGAGAGTTGTTGTAATCATACACGCCATGACAACCAGTTGGGCGATGTGTGCGTTCTCCAATGAAAGAGATGAAGTACCTCGCAACTCCATCACCATCAGAACCAGCTAATACTGTTCAGCCCTCAAACAACTTCCCAAGCAAGCTGGTCATGCTAGAAGCAAACTGCCCAACTAGGTGCTCCACGGGAGCCCTGGCCTAAATGACAACAAAAACAACAAACAACTTCAGACACAAAAAAGATTACAAAAAATGTGGATAAGAAATTGTGAGATATGCAAAGAACTCCATTGCAAGAGAAAAATGGCCGAGAAAGAACAACACCAAGTGTAAATATTGCAAGGGTGCACGATGGAGCTAACTGCACATCCATCCACTTGCCGAAATTTTGTGGCGCACCCAACACACTGTAGTCAATAGCGTGCTTGACCATCAACTGGAAAAATGAGAAAAGAAAGTAGGCGTCCAGAAATAACAATGCCAAAGAAACATGGGATGACAAAAAGAACAAAAATTGCCATGTGAAATGCATAAAATTGTGCAAATTTTCCTTAATAACGATGTGGAATACACGTGTGCATGATGAACAAAATGCTGACAAGTTTGGAAAAAATCACATTTGCCATGTGATATACAGTTTATTTGCCAACTTGAGAGGAACAAAGTGGACGCGTGCAAAAAACACATAGGTAGTTGATGCTAAAATATTGGTATATGACTGTCGTGCAAAGTATGCTACAATTGCCATGTGGGGGACAAAAACATAATTGCCATGTAGTTCAGTGTATGCCCCCTTTTGGAAAAAAATACTGCAAATGGTAAAATAATTTCGCTTTTTTTTATTTTTAGTATATATTCTTTATTTAGCAATGCACTACGAAATTACCATGCAAGAGGTAAGATCTCGCTAACCTGCAGTTTGCCATATTTGGTTTCGTTATCCTGTCTGCCGCAAGCACAGCCTTGACAATGTCGTAAGTCCGTGTGAAGACAACAAACTTGTGTGGAGGAGGTCAACCTCCTATTGCATAGAGATCGACGGTTGATAAATCAAGGCGATCCACGTACATGAGATGATAAACAAAAAGTTGCAAAATTAGGTAAGTCAAAACATGTTAGAATTCAAGTAGTGGCATTTAACATGGTGATATGTTTGCCATGTATCAACTTCTAAAAAATGCACGTACGTTGGCAAGGGAAAATGACAAAACAAAGGAGCACACTCGGGAAAATAAAGTATTTGTCAAAAAAAATTATTCTGAATGTAACTACCCTGTAGCCTGAACTATAGATACCATGCATCAACAGATATAGACGCCATCCCCAAAATGAACCACAGTTGTTATGGTGTGACAAATGGATTTGCCATGCAGAATGGACTAGACATGCAATGAAGAGTCAACCAAAAGTTGCCATGTGTTGAGAGTCGAAGTTATCTTGTGTGAATGACTGGGGATGCCGCAGATAAACAAGTATAGTTGCCATGCATGATCAAGTACGGCTGTCGCGATCAAAACAAGAATATAGTTAGGTGTAGGCGTGTGGGTACCCTGACTCGTAAGTCGAGATCACTGAATGCATGTGTATACTGATCCTAGAGATCAATGCTCACTGAACACACAAAAGCTGAATAAAAAGAGTCTTACATCCATTCTTAATGTCTTACACAAATAGTGACCATGAAGGTCTTAGTCTTACATAGATAGGGCCACACGGGCCAAACACTTAAACTAGAACAAACAGCGGAAATCTTGGTCGAAAGCGTGAACCCATGCCATCTTCCTTAACCTACAGGAATTTTGACTGGGAAGCGTCCTAGTTCGCATGTTTGTCTCCAACGAACGCTTTAACATACTCCTGTTCTTCCATGCCTAGCCAATTAAATAACCAATGGCAAGACAATGATTACTTTGAATGTACTCGCAAGAAACCCAAGTTGTGGATCAAGGTAACAATGATGCATGGTATAGAACTAATAGGTAAGTTTGCCGAAAGCAAATTTTGTATGCAAATGGCATGATCAAGTAACTAGTAACATGCAGCATCACTAAGCAAGTATAAAAATGATCAAAATACCTATATCCTCATAAGTATCGGTTGAACATCTCATGGTCACTCATCATGCTGTGTCATCAGACTTAGTCACATCCTCACCCCAAGTCATCGGACTTAGCTCATGTGACCTCTTGTCACCATCACATCCATACCCATGCCAAGTTTCATGAAAACATCCGGACATAGTTTAAGCAGCACCACCCAAATGTCCTTGATCGTGGACACGGCTATTCGAATAGTTTTACACTCTGCAGAGGTTGCACACTTTACCCACAAGATTCGGGGAACTTCTGTGTCATCCACGACTCGTTGTATATAACATGCCCGAGGTAAGCACCTGAACAATGCCTTTCCCATGGTGATACTATACAAATAGTCCACTCGTTGGTGCCATCCCTCATGATCTACATCACTCGTATCATCCATGAGGGCACGCAACGGTGTGCCCGGTGCCTGTAAAGACAGCGCATCACCTTCCTCTCTGGGACGACCCCATCTCAAGAGTGACCACTTCACTCTTGCCACTTGTATTGCGGGCTCCTTGCTAGTACCATCCATAGTAATCAACAAGCCCCATCCCATAAGGGGTATCGTGGTCGTGCATGTAAGGTTGGGACAGTCGACAAATCTTAATCCTAAACCGTTTTCAAAAACACACATACTCACTCGATCCGTTACACCACTTCTTTTTCAAGTGGTCACCCATTTCATCATCTCCCTCGGGCATTAGTGGCACCCGAATGGGTTTTCGAAAAGTATTTCAAATCATATCCTTCATTTCCATCACTATGCATAAGTCCCGTCCCATTTTCGTAGCATCTATTAGCAACCTTACTACTCCCACCCGCATAACCCTCATAAGGTGGTAGGGTCATGCATGATGCAAGTGTCAACAGAAAGGTAACACAGGCATCCCACCGAAAAGGGATCACCACATCACTTGATCAAATATGATGAAAGTAAAGTGCTATATGACATGCAATAAAAATGGTTTCTCCTGATGGTCAAGGGGCTGCTTGCGTGGCTCAACAAAGTCTCTGGGGTCTTCGAAGTCTTCGGGTCCAACTTCTTCGTCAACAGCGCAATCTATCGTCGCGATAAAATAACGATAAAAATAAGTAAACACACAAAATAGAGCACTCAAACTAGTACCAAAAATGTTAACCTACTCTGATAAATACTAAAATTCATCCTAAAAATATTCTCTTAGGGTCTTGTTGTGAAAAAGATTTTTGGAAATAAAATAATAGAGGCAAAAAGGTGCCTTTATATAGGTTTTAAAATAAATCAATACTAAAAACATATTCAAACATTTTTACAAATGGCACTATTAATTTCTATGGATTATTTCAAGAATTTAGGTGCAAAAATATTTGGAATTAGATTTCATTTGGGCCCTTTCGGATTTTTGCAAAGTACCACCGAAAAGAAAAAGAAAAAGAACAGAAAAGGCCACTGGGACCTGGGCAAGAAGCTGCTAGAGGCTGGGCCGGCCTAGCTGGGAGCCAGCCGGCCTCGTGCGTGGTCAGCTTCAAACCTGACGTGCGGGATCCGGTCATCACCGACACGAGGGAAAGAGAGAGAGCGCGGGAGGGAGGAAGAGAGGCCGAGAGGTGGGCCCCACCTATCGGGTCCTTCTCCCACCTCGGGACAGGGAGGGGGATAGCTCACCGGCGGCGAGGGGAGGTGCAGCGGGAGGATCTGGAGGCAGGAATGGGTTCGGCGTCGACCCGCTGGTCCTCTAGAGGTGGACGGGTGGCCATAGTCGTCGGCGGGGAGATGGCAATGGCGGAGGAGATTCGGGAGGGGGTCGTCGGCGTTGCTCCAAGCAGCAAACCGGTTGGGGAGGAAGGGGAAAGGATGCAGGAGCTCACTGGGGGCTCAAAGGAGGAGAAAGGGAGGCCGGAGCGGGCTGGTTGCCCGAGATCGACGAAGCCCCGACGCGGCGGTGCCTCGGTCGATCCTGAGCACAGGGGCTCCGAGCGGTCTCTAGGGTCGCTTAGGCGGGGAATTGGGAGTGGAAGGAGGCCAAGGAAAGAGAGAGAGGGTGCTCAGGTCCCCTTTAACTAGGCGAGGCGGAGGCAGGAGGAGCGGCGAGCGCGGGAGAGCTCACGCGCTCTCCTTCGGGCCACGACAGGGAAAGGAGGGGGCGACAGCAGGGCTAGGGGCCCAGAGAAGATGCCCTGGAGAGCGCGAACAGACAAAGGGGGGCCAAGGGCATCGCGTGTGCGAGCGCGGCCACTGGCCGGTTCGGGCAGTGTCGTGCGCACGCGAGGGAGGAGAGGAGAGAGAGGGGAGAGAGGGGGCATTGCGCAGGCGTGTTGGGAACGTCGAGGCGCATCGACTGGCGCGAGGGGCAGGCCCGAGGTGGTCGGGTATGGGCAGGAGAGGGAGTTTAACCCTGTGGAGCATGGCTGCATGCTCCAGAGCGCGACTTTGGGTAGCATGATGACGTTTTGGTGCGCTTTGAAGCGTCCACTGATGTCCAGTGGCTACGGGAGGGAGTAAACAATGGAAAAAGGGGCATGGAATGCCCTAGGTGGCCAGGAGTGAGTGAGAGAAGAGAGAAAGGAGAGAAAGATGTTGTCCAGGGGGTGCAAGTGCGGTTTTTTCCCTCAATCATGGAGCTAGCCGTAGGTGTTTCTCCTGGAGGTGCTGGAGATCAAGGTGGAGTTGTGGTAAAAATTTGAGACCAAGGGGAAAAGTAGAAGGGGTGGAAATAGTTGCCTTTAGCAATGACCAGAAGGTGTTTGTGTTGTGTTTGGGATAGAAGATGAAGTTTGCTTGCCATGATATTTAACAAGGGCACATGATGATTAGAGTTAGGCTTGATAACCAAGTTTGATCTTGATTGAAGAAAGTTTACAATGTAACTTTGTGAAACCCTAGAAGTCAACAGAATCTGGTTTCTATAGATCCATTGATGCTAGGCCTTTACACTTGATTCACCACTTAGTGTACCATCACCATTTGTCCATTAGAGCATGCCCACAAAGTTTGAGGCCAAGGGGATAAAGTTGCTCAAATTTGATTCTAGACATGAATGGTTTTGGGATGATTTGATGAACCATACCAGCTTGGATTGGGATAAAACTTTGCAAGATCATCACCCATGATAGTCTTGACTTTCTAGAATTTTCCTGGAATATATTGAGAATATTTCTTATAGAAATATTTGAAAAGTTGTATCTGAACAGAAAGGGTTTTGAGGGGTTTTGCCCATGATCTGATCATGCCCTTGTGTTGAAACTCATATATATGGAGAATATATGTCCGTTGAGAAGCCTTTAAATAAAATATAAAAATAATCTTTGAAAATAATATTTGGTGGTTTTGAAAAGTCATATATATAGTAGGTTTGAAATAAAGCCTTTGGGAAAGAAGGGTCCACCTGATTTGAAGACTTGCAGTGCAAATCTCATTTCAAGGGGTTTTGGAGACTTAATTCAAATAAATCATTTTTGGTTAAAACAGAATTTGGTGAAAATAGTTTTGGGCACTATTCACATGGTATTATCATTGGGCAAGGGGTTGGATCAAGGAAGATGATATGAAGTGGAATAGAACCTAGTAGTGCCCTAAAATTCAATCAAGCAAGCAAGCAAACAACATAGCAAGCAGGCACAAACACATTGAAAAAAAATTAGTTGGCTCCAAATTTTATAACCCAATCATAACAATGTGCTACAAACAAAGGGTGTGACAGACCTTCCCCCCTTACAAGAATCTCTTCCCCGAGATTCCTAGGCTAAGTGCTAAAAAGATAAGGGAACTCCGATCTAAGATAATCTTCACGCTCCCAGGTTGCTTCTGCTTCAATGTCGTTGCTCCACTGGACCTTGAGGTACTTGATAGTGCGGCTTCAGGTGCAGCGCTCGACTTCATCCAAGATGCGAACTAGCCTCTCATGATAAGTGAGATCTGGCTGAAGACCGATGGCTTGATGGTCGATGTCCTTGTAGAGGTCGGGGCGGTTGGGAACTTGTAGACACTTCCGGAGCTGTGACACATGAAAGATGTTGTGCACATCTGACAGCTCGGAAGGTAACTCTAGCCGATATGCAACTTCTCCTCGTCCTGCAGTGATCTTGAAGGGGCCGATGAATCTTCATGCGAGCTTTACTTTGACGTGGAAACGCTTGGTTCCTTTGAGGGGCGTGACATGGAGGTAGACATAATCTCCGACGTCGAGGTTCAGTTATCGGTGGTGAGAGTCAACGTGGCTCTTCTATCTTGACTTGGCAGTCTCGAGGCACTCTCGGACGAGTTGAACTTGCTCTTCGGCTTCACGGAGGGTATCCGGTCCAAATATTAATCCTTCTCTGGTCTATGACCAGTTTAGTGCCGTCCATACAACACCTCAAACGGTGCCATCTGAAGACTTGACTGATAGTTGTTGTTGTATGAGAACTCAGCAAAGGGTAGGAAATATTCTCACTTGGCTCCATATGCTAAAACACAAGCACGGAGCATATCTTCGAGTATCTGATTTACTCATTCCGTTTGCCCACCGGTCTGGGGGTGAAAAGCAGTGCTGAAGGAGAGCTTGGTTCCCATAGCTTCTTGAAACTTCTTCCAGAATCTTGAGGTGAACTGGGTTCCTCAATCTGACACGATCTCCTTTGGAACTCCGTGAAGACTCACAATGCGGTTGATGTAGAGATTCGCGAGGTGGCTTCCATCATAGGTGGTCCTGACGGGGATGAAGTAGGCTACCTTTGTCAGGTGATCAACAATGACCCAAATGAAGTCATGTCACTTGCTTGACCTCGGTAAACCGGTGATGAAAGCCATCCTGACTTTATCACACTTCCCTTCGAGTACCTTGAGAGGTTGCAATAGCCTAGCGGGTCGCTGATGCTCAGCTTTGAACCTCTAGCATATGTCACACTTAGCCACGAAGATGCCTATCTCCCGTTTCATGCCATGCCACCAGAATCTTGCCTTGAGGTCTTGATACATCTTGGTTCCTCCAGGATGGATGGAGTAGGGAGTGTTGTGAACTTCTTGCAAGATCAGGTTCTTGAGCTCTTCTTCATTGGGCACGCAGATGCGATTCTCGAACCATACAACTCCTTGTTCATCCTCTGAGAATCCTAGGGCCTTTCCTGCCTAGATCTTCCTCTTGATTCCTTCAATGCTCTTGTGTCCCTTCTGGGCCTCTTTGAAACCATCCATCAAGGTAGGCCTTGCTTCGAGGTTGGTGAGGAATCCTGGTGCAACCAGTTCCAAGCCGAAGCTTTCAAGTTCTTCATACAAGGCGGGTAGCCTTTCCTTAAATCATAGCATTCAAGTAACAAGCCTTTCTGCTTAAGGCGTGTGCTATCACGTTGGCCTTTCCGGGGTGGTACTGAACACTGAGGTCGTAATCCTTGATCAATTCCAACCATCTCCGTTGCCTCATGTTCAACTCCCTTTTAGTGAAGATATACTTCAAACTCTTGTGGTCTGTGAATATCTCACATCTCTTCCCTAGAATGTAATGCTGCCATGTCTTCAAGGCATGAACCACGGCTGCCAACTCGAGATCATGAGCTGTGTAGTGCTCTTCATGAGGACGTAGCTGTCTGGATAGATATGCTACGACTCTGCCTTCTTGCATCAAAACATCTCCAAGTCCGGTTCTCGATGTATCACAATAAATCATAAACTCCTTTGAATATCAGGGGTGGCCAAAACTGGGGTTGTGGTCAATCCCTTCTTGAGCTCCTGGAAGCTTTCCTCGCACTTAGCTGTCCATTCAAACTTCTTGTCCTTCTTCAAAAGCTGGGTCATGGGTCAGGCAATGCTTGAGAACCCTTCCACGAACTTGCGGTAATAACCCGCGGATCCGAGGAAGCTCCTAACTTCCTTCATTGTGGTTGGGGTTTGCCATTCAGTCACGGCTTCAATCTTGGCAGGATCCACTGTTAATCCTACTGCAGTCAACACATGAACCAAGAATCCAACTTCATGCAGCCAAAATTCACACTTACTGAACTTGGCATAAAGCTGGTGCTTTCGAAGTTTCTCTAGGACCAATCTCAAGTGTTCCTCATGTTCTTCTTCAGACTTGGAGAAGACGAGTATGTCATCAATGAAGACTACAAAGAACTTGTCCAAGTACTCCATGAAGACTTTATTCATGAGCTACATGAAGTAGGCAGGGGCATTGGTTAACCCAAATGACATGATCGTGTATTCGTACAGGCCATACCGGGTTACAAATGTCGTCTTCGGAATGTCTTGGGGTCTGATCTTCAGCTGATAGTACCCAGATCCGAGGTCGATCTTGGAGAACACCTTGGCTCCGTTCAACTGATCAAACAGGTCTTCAATCTTGGGGAGTGGGTACTTGTTCTTTATCGTGACCTCATTGAGAGAACGGTAATCGACACAAAGTCTGATAGTTCCGTCCCTCTTTGACACGAATAGAACAGGCAATCCCAAAGGAGAGGCACTAGGGCGAATAAATCCTTTTCTGAGTTGCTCTGTTAGTTGCTTCTTTAACTCAGCCAACTCCTCGGATCCCATCCTGTAGGCCTTCTTATAGATGGGCCTTGATCCAGGCATAAGTTTGATGATGAACTCGATGTCGCGGTCAGGAGGCATTCCGGGGAACTCATCAGGAAACACATCCGGGTATTCACATACCACTGGCACTTGATCCAACTCAACTCCCGATAGGCAGTTAACCTGAGGGGCTTAGTGGAGGCAGGGTTGGGGACATACTTGACTTCCACTCCTTGGCTATTGGTCATGGTGACAATCCTCTTGGCACAGTCTAACAAGCCTTGGTGCTTAGGCAACCAATTCATGCCAAGAATGACATCCAAGCTAGGTGAATCCAGAACTATAAGGTCTGCTAGGAAGTCTACCCCATTGATGTAAATCTTCACTCCCTTACACCCTATCCCAGACTTCATAACTGAACCGGGGGTTTGTATCAACATACGACTACCCTGGGGTGTAGGTTTCATGCCACTCTCTAGTGCAAACTTTTGGGTGACAAAAGAATGCGAAGCTCCACAATCAAACAATACTGTTGCTAGGGTTGAGTTGACGAGGAACGTACCCAGTATGACGTCGGGGTCTTCCTGGACTTCCTCTACGGTGACGTGATTCACGCGACCCTTGCCATTGTTGGGCTGGATGCAAGGAGCTGGGTTCCTTGGCAGTGCTCCACGGGCTTGACCTTGAGCTGGCGCATTGGGGCACAGTGCATCTGGCTTCCTATTGGGGCAAAGCTTGGAGATGTGTCTAGACTGACCACATCCAAAGCAAGTGAATTGCCTAGGGTTGTTGTTGAAGTTTCTGCCAACGTTGTTGTTATTGGGATTGTTGTTGAAAGCTGGCCTGGGATTGGCATACTGCTAAGGCTGGTAGCTCGGACAAGGTGCAGGAGGTCTGGCCTGCTACGGCTGATACGTCAGCTTGGCTGGGAGGCTTCTGGTTCCTCGAGATTCCCTTGCTGATCATCTTGCGCTTGCGAGTGTCGTCAATGGCATGACGCTTGTCTTCCAGCATGAGGTCCTTGTTCACTAAGTTGAAGAAGGTACGGCATTCGCATATGATGAGCTGATATTGTAGGACCTGCTGAAGTCCTTCCATGAAGTGTTCCTTCTTGGCAGCCTCCATGCTGACATCTTCAGGCACATACCTTGATAGCAGGTTAAACTTCTGTGATACTCCTTGATGGAGCCACTTCCTTGCTTCAGCGCTCGGAATTCTCTCTTCTTGATAGCCATGAACCCAGAAGGAATATGGGCAATGCAGAATCCTTCCTTGAAGTCATTCCACGTGATCACACGTTCTCCTTGCATGACCTTGAATCCATCCCACCAAGCTCGGGCGGTACCTCCGAGGCAGTGAGAGGCATAAAGCACCTTCTCATAGTCCTCATTGTAGTTGACAAGTGCAAGGAGGCCCTCAATGGTGAGGATCCAGTCATCGGCATCCAATGGTTCAACAGTCTCGGTGAAGGTTGGGGGCGAGTTCCTCATGAAATCAGACAGCATGGAGCGGCCATTGTCGTTCCAGCCTTGCTACTGGTTGTTCACGAGAGCCTGAGCCATCTGCTGGATAGCAGCATTGTTGGGTTGTCGCTCCTCCCGGAGACCTTGGAGAAACTGAGCTATGGCCATGTTCTCCGGCGGAGGTGGTGGTGGGGGAATGTCGCCTTGTGGATGCTCCTGGTGTCCTCCAGCGTGAGCAGCCCCACCAACTCCCTGTTGCTGGCTCGAGTTGCCGGCTTCGGGGTTGGTGAAGGAGCTGTTGCAGGTAGCGGTCACCAACCTGTTTGGAGTAGCCAACTCAAACAACTAGGTTGACTAGAGGATAAGCAATAACGGCAAAGCGCGCCTTAGGGGGTCGGTCAAGTGCAAGTGTATTGAAACAAAGGTCAAAAGACCAACAACATATATTAAGATAGACGATGGAGTCGCTTACATGTTGCCTAAGGCAAAAGCGTGACTTGCATCGGAACACAAACAACAAAACAAACAACAAGCACACATGGTTTCATATGAACCAATACACGGGCTTGACTTCGCATGAGGGATACATGACTGATCCTACCCTAGGGGTTCTCAGACTCAAGTGGTGGAGTGCTCGGTCTCGTAATTGCGCTCCTCTGGGTCTTCCTCCGGTTCATCATCTGAACGAGCATCGTTCCCGGTCGAAGGGGCCAGGGAATGAAGAGGCCCATCCCGATGACGCTTTGCACGTAGGTCGGTGAAGAGCTCACGGTACACCTTCGCACTCATGCGACGACTACGCGTAGGTGCATCATTTGCTGGTGGTACTCCTCCTCGATAAGCGATAGCTGGTCGTCCCTTAGGGGCTCCATCCTTCTTGATCTTGTCTGGCTTCGTCTTGGCTTGTCGAAATAGCTCTCAGGTGTGGTGAAGTTCCTCGCGGAACTTCACGGACTCCTTCATCAAGTTGTGAACCAGACTATCGGCAGAGAGGCTGAAGTAGGTCTGGAACCTGAGTGGTGCTCCATCTTCCTTGGTCAGAATCAGCGTCCAACTCTCGCCAATGTCATCCTTCCTGAAGGGAAGGCAGCAAGTAGCGGGCTCGTCAGCCATCTCTGGAATGATGTCTCGAAGGTGTAGGAGTGCCTTGCATGCAGCTGTCTCGATGGCAAACATCATGGTCTGCATCCATGGTCCTTCAAAGAACCAACTAGTCAGGGAGTCGTTTGCCTTCACGACCACATCTACGTGGTACTCCTTCATGACGGCATCGACCCAGTGCTCGTGGTAGAGGAAAATGGGTGGTTGGCGAAACTTGCACTTTTCCAGGTTATCCCCAAGGAGTAAGGGAAAGCCGGATGTCAGGAAGGCTTCGGGTACGACGGCCAGCTACAAAGGTTTGAAAGGAGGAGAGTCAGCAAAGTGTTGTGTGAAGCATCGGAGAGGTAAATAGTGCAGAATTCCTAAGCTCCAATGCTAGGTGTAGTTTTGAAAACGACTTTCATCCTAACTAACGTCCATGCTAACTAAGGGCTTCCTACAGTCAGGATGGCTCTGATACAAGCTCTATGGGTACCCCGACTAATAAGTCGAGATCACCGAATGCACGTGTACAGTGATCTCAAAGATCAATGCTCACTAAACACACAGAAGCTGAATAACAAGAGTCTTACATCCATTCTTAACGTCTTACACAAATAGTGACCACGAAGGTCTTAGTCTTACATAGATAGGGCCACACGGGCCAAACACTTAAACTAGAACAAACAGTGGAAATCTTGGTCGAAAGCGTGAACCCAGGCCATCTGCCTTAACCTACAGGAATTCTGACTGGGAAGCTTCCTAGTTCGCATGTTCGTCTCTAGCGAACTTCTCAACATACTCCTGTTCTTCCATGCCTGGCCAATTAAATAACAAGTGGCAAGCCAATGAGTACTTTGAATGTACTCACAAGCAACCCAAGTTGTGGAGCAAGGTAAAAATGATGCATGGTATAGCACTAATAGGTAAATTTGCAGAAAGCTAATTTTGTATGCAAATGACATGATCAAGTAACTAGTAACACGCAGCATCACTAAGCGAGTATCCAAATGATCAAGATACCGATATCCTCATAAGTATCGGTGGAACATATCATGTTCACTCATCATGTTGTGTCATCAGACTTAGTCACATCCTCACCTCAAGTCATCGGACTTAGCTCATGTGACCTCTTGTCACCATCACATCCATACCCACGCCAAGTTTCACGAAAACATCCGGACGTAGTTTAAGCAGCACCACCCAACTGTCCTTTACCGGGGACACAACTATTCGAATAGTTTTACACTATGTAGAGGTTGCACACTTTACCCACAAGACTCGGGGAACTTCCATGGCATCCACGACTCGCGGTACATAACATGCCCGAGGTAAGCACCCGAACAATGCCTTTCCCATGGTGATACTATACAAAGAGTCAACTCGTTGGTGCAATCCCTCATGATGTACATCACTCGTATCATCCATGAGGGCACCGACGGTGTGCCTGGTGCCTGTAAAGACAGTGCATGACCTTCCTCTCTGGGACGACCCCATCTCAAGAGTGACCACTTCACTCTTGCCACTAGTATTGTGGGCTCCTTGCTAGTACCATCCATAGTAATCAACAAGCCCCGTCCCATAAGGGGTATCGTGGTCGTGCATGTAAGGATGGGACGGTCGACATATCTTAAATCTAATCCGTTTTCGAAAACACACATACTCACTTGATCCGGTACACCACTTATTTCTCAAGTGGTCACCCATTTCATCATCTCCTCCCTCGGGCATTAGTGGCACCCGACGGAGTTTTCGAAAAGTATTTGAAATCATATTCTTCCTTGCCATCACTATGCATAAGTCCCATCCCATTTGCATAGTATTTATTAGCAACCTAACTACTCCCACCCACATAACCCTCATAAGATGGTAGGGTCATGCATGATGCAAGTGTCAACAGAAAGGTAACGGAGGCATCCCACCGAAAGGGGCTTACCACATCACATGATCAAATATGATGAAAGTAAAGTGCTATATGACATGCAATAAAAATGGTTTCTCATCATGGTCAAGGGGCTGCTTGCCTGGCTCAACAAAGTCTCTGGGGTCTTCGAAGTCTTCGGGTCCAACTTCTTCGTCAACGGTGCAATCTATCTTCGCGATAAAATAACGATAAAAATAAGTAAACACACAAAACAGAGCAATCAAACTAGTAACAAAAATGTTAACCTACTCTGATAAATACTAAAAGTCATCCTAAAAATGTTCTCTTAGGGTCTTGTTGTGAAAAAGAATTTTGGAAATAAAATAACAAAGGCAAAATGGTGCCTTTATATAGGTTTTAAAATAAATCAGTACTAAAAACATATTCAAACATTTTTACAAATGGCACTATTAAATTATATGGATTATTTCAAGAATTTAGGTGCAAAAATATTTGGAATTAGATTTAATTTGGTCCCTGTGGGATTTTTGCAAAGTCCCACATAAAAGAAAAAGAAAAAGAACAGAAAAAGGCCACTGGGAATTGGGCCAGAGGCGGGGCCGGCCCAGCTGGCCAGCCAGCCGGCCTCGCGCGCGGTAAGGTTCAAACCTGACGTGCGGGGCCCGGTCGCCAGCGACACGAGGGGAAGAGAGAGAGCACGGGAGGGAGGAAAGAGAGGTTGACAAATGGGCCCCACCTGTCGGGTCCTTCTCCCACCTCGGGACAGGGAGGGGGAGAGCTCATCGGTGGTGAGGGGAGGCGTGGCGAGGGGATTTGGAGGCAGGAATGGATTCGGTGTCGACCTGCTAGTCCTCTTGAGGTGGCCGGAGGTGGCCGGAGTCGCCAGCAGGGAGATGGCCGCGGTGGAGGAGATTCGGGAGGGGGTCGTCGGCGTTGCTCCAAGAAACAAACCGGTCGGGGAGGAAGGGGAAAGGATGCAGGAGCTCACTAGGGGCTCGAAGGAGGAGAAATGGAGGCCGAAGCGGGCCGGTAGCCCAAGATCGATGAATCCCTAACGTGGTGGTGCCTCGGTCGATCCCGAGCATAGGGGCTCCGGGCGGTCTCTAGGTTGGCTTAGGGGGGGAATTGGGAGTGAAAGGAGGCCAGGGAAAGAGAGAGGGGGTGCTCGGGTCCCCTTTAAATAGGCGAGGCAGAGGCAGGAGGAGCGGCGAGTGCGGGAGAGCTCGGGCACCCGCCGTCGGGCCACGACAGGGAAAGGAGGTGGCGACGGCAGGGCTGGGGGCCCACCGAAGATGCCCTGGAGAGCACGGACAGGTAGAGGAGGGTTGAGGGCGTCGCGCGTGCGATCACGGCCACTGGCCGTTTTGGGCGGTGTCGTGCATGCATGAGGGAGGAGAGGAGAGGAGGGGACAGAGGGGGGCGTTGCCCTGGCATGTTGCGAACGTCGAGGCGCATCGACTGGCGCGACGGGCAGGCCCGATGTGGTTGGGTATGGGCAAGAGAGGGAGGTCAACCCTCTGGAGTGTGACTCCATGCTCCAGAGCACGACTTTGGCTGGCGTGATGAGGTTTCGGTGTGCTCTGACGCGTCCACTGATGTCCAGTGGCTGCGGGAGGGAGTAAACAATGGAAAAAAGGGGCATGAGATGCCCTGGGTGGCCAGGAGTGAGAGAGGAAGAGAGAAAGGAGAGAAAGATGCTGTCCAGGGGGTGCAAGTGGGTTTTTTGCCCCCCTCAATCATGGAGCTAGACGTTGGTGTTTCTCCTGGAGGTGCTGGGGGTCTAGGTGGAGATGTGGTAAAAATTTGAGACCAAGGGGAAAAGTAGAAGGGGTGGAAATAGTAGCCTTTATAAATGACCAGAAGGTGTTTGTGTTGTGTTTGTGATAGAAGATGGAGTTTGCTTGCCATGATATTTAACAGGGGCACATGGTGATTAGAGTTGGGCTTGATAACCAAGTTTGAGCTTGATTGAAGAAGTTTACAATGTAACTTTGTGAAACCCTAGAAATCAACAGAATTTGGTTTCTGTAGATCCATTGATGCTAGGCCTTTACCCTGGATGCACCACTTAGTGTATCATCACCATTTGTCCATTAGAGCATGCCCACAAAGTTTGAGGCCAAGGGGAGACACTTCACAATGTAAATTTGCTCAAATTTGATTCTAGACATGATTGGTTTTGGGATGATTTGATGAACCAAACAAACTTAGATTGGGACGAAACTTTGCAAGATCATCACCCATGATAGTGTTGACTTGCTAGAAGTTTCCTGGAATTTATTGAGAATATTTCTTATAGAAATATTTCAAAAGTTTGATCTGAACAGAAAGGGTTTTGAGGGTTTTGCCCATGATATGATCATGCCCTTGGGTTGAAACTCATATATATGGAAAATACATGTCCATTGAGTTTCTCTAAATTTTCTCAAATATTTTTAAAGCATTTAAATAATTTTTTCCTTAGGAAAAACCTTTTCTGGCCTTAAGAAAAAGCCTTTAAATAAAATATAAAAATAATCTTTGAAAATAATATTTGGTGGTTTGGAGAAGTCATGTATATAGTAGGTTTGAAATAAAGCCTTTGGGAAAGAAGGGTCCACCTGATTTGAGGACTTGCAGTGCAAATCTTATTTCAGGGGGTTTTGGAGACTTAATTCAAATAAATCATTTTTGGTTAAAACAAAATTTGGCGAAAGTAGTTTTGGGCACTATTCACATGGCATTATCATTGTGCAAGGGGTTGGATCAAGTAAGATGATATGAAGTGGAATAGAACCTAGTAGTTCCATAAAATTCAATCAAGCAAGCAAGCAAACAACATAGCAAGCAAGCACAAACACATTGTAAAAGTTTTAGTTGGCTACACATTTTATAACCCAATCATAACAATGTGCTACAAACACAGGGTGTGACAAGGTTGCAGCCTTCTGGTACATCTTTTTTGAAAGGACATCATGCAGGAAGTCCGTGATGAATTTTGAAAACAATTTTGCCGGCGTTGTGGGACCGGGGGTACCCAACCTTGCTTGCCTACGGCCCAACCCGTCGCACACCACGACGGCCCGGTACTGCCCGCAACAAGTCCCTCAAGTGAAGGCCCTCGCGAGATCCCCTGCCTCGCGAGGAGAATGACACCAAGACCTCCGGAGAAGTGGCATCCCCCAGGACACCTCCCGAGGAGCGGAGATTCCTATGCAAGCACCCGTCCTCGTGAGGCCGGAATGACGTGGGCTATGACGGCTGAGCCAGGCGAGCGCCAGTGGGCACAGGGGGAGGATAGTTTCCTCTTTCGTGCTAAAGAGGCAAGGACGTACGCGGGTTCCCAAGGAATCCCGCAAAGGTTTCCTACCCAGTGCAACGAGACCAAGACCATGAGTTCGGCAGGACACACGTCGCCACCGAGTCCACCGCTGCATCATGACCAGAAGCTTTGCACATAAAGACCAACTTTAGTTAGGATAAGATGTACCTCCTATCCCCCTTTGAAATTGGCCGTTGTGGGATCCCTTCGTGCTTGTGCGATAAGGGAAGAGGACCTTGTCCACTTTAAATAGGGACGAGCTCACATCATAGAGGTAGGTAGAACACGCCAGTTCATCACCGCCGAGAGCCCTCGCGAGGCCACCCAACCACTATACTAGTTCGTCCATAACCTCCTTGAGAGACCAATCCAACATGAAGCAGGAGTAGGTTTTTACACCGCAAGGTGGCCCGAACCTGGGTAAATCCTTGTGTCCACCTTCTTATATGCACTCGCTAGGCTAGGCCGTAGGGTGGTGACTTTGAGACCTTGAGCTGTTTGAGATCTACGCACATGCCCTAGTGTTCAAACCTTGTTGGGTTTTGCGGAGCCCCGATTTCGACATTTGGCACACCAGGTAGGGGCGTGTCATGATCTTCCTTCGGTTCCACTTTGTCTCTACTCCGCCACTCCCATGGCCGATGTCCGCTGAGTCCGTGCCAAGCATCGGGCAGCCCGCGTTGGCTAGACGGCGCCCGTATGGCGCGGCGCCTCGTGCCGCTCCATCTCTTCCGTGGCCAACGTTGCTACTGGACGGGCTGCTTGCAAGTAGCAGGACTTACCTCTGCCACCCTCTGAGCGGTGTGACGGCTACACTGCCATTATGTACCCCATTCCTACCGTGCCGTCATCCTCCCACTCCCGCCGCGGACCGACAAACGCACCTACTGCATTGCTCATGACGCTTGAGCTACTGCATTACCCCCCCCCCCCCGACAATGATCACTCCGAAAACTGGCCTAGCCGTGTCGCCAAGCCTGCCGACGCCGCTAGTGAAGCCCCAGTGCCTACTCGCTCGCCCGCCCCCCGTACTTCTAGGCGGGCGATGTGGCTCACGGCGCGCCACCTCCTCCTTCCATGCAAACGGTCGACCGCAGGCCTAGGTGCGAGGAGGGATTCCACAAACTTCCATGTGGGGAGCTCGCGTGCACACGGGAAATAGATGAGCCGTCAGATGATGTCGCGGCTGCAAGATGGAGCCCACATGCTTCCCCCGAAGTTCAACCTGGTGAACAAGTGCACCAAGTCCGAAGCAGGCCGCATCTTCCTCCGTAGGCTCTCAGACGAATATCATGAGTACAAGAAGGCCAAGGCCAAGGAGGCGAAACGCAAGGGTCCCACCATGCTGGTTACCACACCCGAGGGAAAGCACGGTCGTGGTCCGTAGGAGCCCCGAGGGGCAGCCGCCTGTTCTGCGTCTTCCACTACACCAACACTCACAACACCAGAAACTGCCTGGAGCTCAAGGAGCTCCGTGACGAGCACTTCGGCCACCGTGACTTCAAGCATTTCTTGCCCAAGAGCCATATGGGGGATGTAACCTCCACCGCTGGCGTCTCCGGCCGGGTGTCCACTGCTGTGGCGCCTCTCCCTCTTGCCTAGGAAGGCGCACCCAATGCCTCCCTTAGGATAGCCTCGGGGGCTTCCACCTAGAGAGCTTCCGATCTAACTGCCACGATGGGGGAGGCTCTCAGGCATCACCTGGAGGCGTGCTTCCATGCGCGACCCCGCGAGCCAGGATCAAGGCGTGAGGTGCCAGGAGCACGAGAGTCCGGCGTCCCCAAGGGTGGCCAGCAACAGAACACACAGGGCACGTGTACCTCGCGAGGCGTCGGGGCAACGCGGTCCTCAAGGCATAAGGGAGCCGACCGAACCCCCCACGCGTGTATGTACCCCCACGGCATGCGTCGCCAAGCGGACAGAAGCTCCTTCGGTGGCACGATCGTTAGGTGACGTTTTGGGTTGTTCCTGTCGAACAATTCTATGTATTTTGTATCGCCCTGAGCAGGTGTCTTTTGAATACATAATAGATTCGGCTAGCCCCCACTCAAGATGGTATTTTTTGTAAGCCTCAGGCTCTGGCGCATTGCCGCTACAGAGGGCTAGAGTGCCCCCACGACCACCCCTCCATGGTTCTGCACAGGGGCTAGGAATGACGTCTGCGTAGGACTTGTCCTTGCATTGAATCATTGACAAATCTAAGCACCCGAGCTCAGACCCACGGGCTGGCCACCCGTTCTGGTCATCTACCTTAGTGCCATACCCCCTGAGTGAACCGTCGTGGGTAGAGGAACGGAAGGTGGCTTGGCTGACTTTGACACAGAGTAGGCGACTTGTCGCCTCTTACAATGACCCTCCTGAAGACGTGCCCTTACGGACACGCAAGGCATGCCACGGTGCTCATGTTTGGGCCGTAAGGGCACGCAACCGGTGAGCACGCAACTGGTGAACAACGGCTCTCCTGTAGATGTGCCCTTATGGATGCGCAATGCGCGCCACGGCACCCATGTTGGGCTGTAGGGGCATGCAGCTGCATTCCTGTAGCCACACGGTGTACTGATACGTCTCCAACGTATCTATAATTTTTGAAGTATTCATTCCATGTTTACAATAATTCTATTTGATTTTGGTGTGATTTTATTAGAACTAACCTGAACTAACGTTTTTTTCAGCAGAACTACCATGGTATCGTTTTTTGTGTAGAAATAAAAGTTCTTAGAATGGGCTGAAAATTTAGTATGATTTTTCCTGGAACAAAAGAGACTCTCGAAGCATTGGATTTGTGCCAGAAGAGCCACGCGGAGGTCACAAGCCTGCCAGGCATGGCCATCGTGGCTACAGAGGCTTGTGGCGGCGGACTTCTCGATCTAGGTTTCTTTTCGGAGGTTTCTATATTTATAGGAATTGTTTGGCGTCAATCTCACTTCAAGGGGGGCCACGATGCGGTGACAAGCCTACCAGGCGTGGCCACCCCCCTGGTTGTGCCTAGCAGGCTTGTCACCGCCTTGTGGCCCCCCTTGACATGAGATCGACACCAAAAATTCCTATAAATATAGAAACCTCCGAAAAGAAACCTAGATCGAGAGGTCCGCCACCACAAGCCTCTATAGCCACGAAAAACAATCGGGAGCCTGTTCTGGCACCCTGCCGGAGGGGGAAATCATCACCGAAGGCCGTCTTCATCAACCCTGCGGTCTCCATAATGAGGAGGGAGTAGTTCACCCTCGGGGCTGAGGGTATGTACCAGTAGTTATGTGTTTGATCTATCTCTCTCGTGTTCTTGAGATGGCACGATCTTGATGTACCGCGAGCTTTATTGATATAGATGAATCATATGGAATTTTCCCCTCTCTATCTTCTTCTGATGAATTGAGTTTTCCCTTTGAAATTTTCTTATCAGATTGAGTCTTTAAGGATTTGAGAACACTTGGTGTGTGTCTTGCGATGGGATATCCGTGGTGAAAATGGGATGTTCTATTGATCCACTTGATGTATGTTTTGGTGATCAACTTGCAGGTTCCGTGACCTTGGGAATCTATGCATAGGGGTTGGCACACGTTTTTTTCTTGACTTTCCAGTAGAAACTTTGGGGCACTCTTTGATGGTCTTTGTGTTGGATTGGATATGATGAATCTGAAATTATGTGATGCATATCGTATAATCGTATGAGGTGTGCTATTCTTGGAATGCTATTTTTATTTTGCTTGATGTTTAAATAAAATACTCAGATCTGAAAATCTTTATTGAGACAGAGAGAGAGAGAAAGTCCTCACATAGCTACTTAATTGTTTGACTACTCATTGATCTTCACTTATATGTTTTGAAGTAGTTTTGTTATTTACTCTCATGCCTCACTTATATCCTATGAATAAATGGTTGAATGAATTGAATATCATAAATTTGAAATTATATATGTTTTATATGCTTATCCCATGGGGAGTAATGTCTTCACATATAAGAAGTATAGGTGGTAAAATTTATTGAAAGTTAGCAAACTCCGCATTGGTCACTTGAACCATTCATGAAAGAATATTGAAGGAAGAGAGATTTCACATCTAAATGTACTATCTTGGACATCTTCTATGATTGCAAATACCCATTAATTATTTTCAAACTTGAGAAAAATTAGTTGAAGTTGGACAAGGAAGACAAAGTAATGAGTTATGGTTGTGTATATTTGCAGAGAAGTTATATTGTTATGGATCCTCCAACATGTGGTGCTTGCTTCCACCTCATATTAGCCAAAACTTCCGTCATACCTACTTGTGCATCCAAACACCATCAAACCCAAAGTTGTTCCATATGAGTCCGCCATACCTACCTATATGCGGTATTTACGTGCCATTCCAAGTAAATTTGCATGTGCCAAACTCTAAACCTTCAAATAATATTCTGTTTTGTATGCCCGAATCGCTCATATAGTAACTAGAGGCTGTCAATATCTTCCATCCTAGGTGGGTTATTCTCACGATATGTGTTGATTCACTATCATTCATGAGAAAGTGGCTGGGAATAGGAATTCCCAGTCCAGAAAACAAAGAAAAATGCAAATAATTAAATAAAACTCCCCCAGGAATGTTGTTGGTATGAGCGGTACCCGTGGATTTGGCTCGCCGTGGAGTGTGATGGATTGTTTGTGGGGGAGTAAAACTTTACCATTCTGTTTGGGAACCGCCTATAATGTATCTAGCATGGAAGATACCGAGATCTCTCGGTAGTTATGGTGACAATGAAAGCATACCACCCAAAATTATTATTCATCTCTGTTTTTAAAGCTTGAGCTCTTGCACCTGTGCAAATCAATGCTTCCCTCTATGAAGGGCCTGTCTTTTACTTTCTAGTACTTACCTTTATGCGAGAGTCATGGTGATCTTCAACACTTCCTATATTTCGCCTTTTTCTCTTGTCAAGCGTCATGTGTTGGGGAAAGATCCAAGCATATATGGCCATTCAAATATATTTGATCATGAATTATTATTGTTGACAATTATCTATATGATAAATAAGTTGGGAGGCAAAACTTTAAGTCCCTAATTTTCTCTGTGTTCCATGGATGCTATTTGTTCTGAAAATATGCTTTGAGAGTTAGCAATCATGGAAGACTATATGATAGTTGAGTATGTGGAATTAGCTAAATCAAAGCTCTTACATAGACCCTTCCTAAAAATAAGATAAATTGCAATTGTTTGGTGAGTGAAAGCATAGTTTGTTAGTCTGTACTTTAACACGTGAATAGCTTGTTATTTCACCATGAGAAGTTTTATGAGATGAGGTACTGTTTATGATTTATAATGATTCTAGAAAAAGTGTTTGGAACAATCATTGATCAAATTTATGCACTATGTTAGCATTCACACTTCATAAATTATTTCTTTTATCATTTACCTACTCGAGGAAGAGCAGGAATTGAGCTTCAGGGTTATGATACGTCTCCAACGTATCTATAATTTATGAAGTATTCATGCCATGTTTACAATAATTCTATATGATTTTGGTATGATTTTATTAGAACTAACTCGGACTGATGTTGTTTTCAGTACAACTACCATGGTGTCATTTTTTGTGCAGAAATAAAAGTTCTCGGAATGGGCTAAAAATTTAGTATGATTTTTTCTGGACCAAAAGAGACCCTCAAAGCACTAGAGTTGGGCAAGAAGAGCCACGAGGAGGTCACAAGACTGCGAGGCGCGACCACCCCCCTAGCCATGCCTAGGAGGCTTGTCACCGCCTCGTGACCCCCCCTTGACATGAGATCGACGCCAAAAATTCCTATAAATATAGAAACCTTAAAAAGAAATCTTAAAAAGAAACCTAGATTGGGTGTTCCACCTCCGCAAGCCTCTGTAGCCACGAAAAATTAATGGGGGCCCGTTCCGGCACCCTGCCGGAGGGGGAAATCATCACCGGAGGCCATTTTCATCATCACGGGGTCTCCATGACAAGGAGGGAGTACTTCACCCTCAGGGCTAAGGGTATGTACCAGTAGCTATGTGTTTGATCTCTCTCTCGTGTTCTCGAGATAGCACGATCTTGATGTACCGCGAGCTTTATTGATATAGATGAATCATATGGAGTTTTCCCCTCTCTATCTTCTTGTGATGAATTAAGTTTTCCCTTTGAAGTTTTCTTATCGGATTGAGTCTTTAAGGATCTGAGAACACTTGATGTATGTCTTCCGATGGGATATCCGTGGTGACAATGGGATGTTCTATTGATCCACTTGATGTTTTTGGTGATTAAGTTGCGGGTTTCGTGACCTTGGGAATCTATGCATACGGGTTGGAACACGTTTTTGTCTTGACTTTCCAATAGAAACTTTGGGGCTCTCTTTGAAATTCTTTGTGTTGGATTGAATATGATGAATCTGAAATTATGTGATGCATATTGCATAATCAAGCCCATGGGTACTTGTGGTGACAGTGGAGTATCTAGGTGACATTATGGTTTTGTTTGATGTGTATCTTAAGGTGTTATTTTAGTATGAACTCTAGGGATGTCCGTGACACTTATAGGGATAGCTCATAAGATTGATCAGAAAAGATAACTTTGAGGTGGGTTCATATCCTACAATAATTTCTTCGTTAGTTCTCCGCTATTTGTCACTTTGGAGTGAACTCTTTGTCGCGCGAGAGTTATTGACATATGATTCAACTATGTCAATAATGTTGAGAGAAATTGTACTAGTGAAAGTATGGACCCTAGGCCTTGTTTCCAAGCATTTATACAACATTTTGCTCGTTGTTTACTATTTGTTACCTTGCTGTTTTATATTTTCAGATTACAAAAACCTTTATCTACCATCAATATTGCACTTGTATCACCATCTCTTCGCCGAACTAGTGCACCTATATAATTTACCATTGTTTTGGGTGTGTTGGGGACACAAGAGACTCTTTGTTATTTGGTTGCAGGGTTGTTTGAGAGAGACCATCTTCATCCTACACCTCTAAGGGATTTATAAACCTTAGGTCATACACTTGAGGGGAAATTTCAAATATCCTACAAAAATCTACGTTTGGAGGCCCAACACGAGTCTACAAGAAGAAGGTTTCATAGTAGACATCATGTATGATGGTGCTCGTACACAGGCCGCAAGGGTGCAGTGCCAATTTGCGCGCTCCTGCACATAAATGTGTAGGAGCATTTGAAGACTAGTTTAGGAACTCCTGAGCCTTGTGCCTAAGGTATGGACAACGACTCTCCTGAATATGTGCCCTTATGGACGCGCGGGGCGGGCCACAGTGCTCATGTCTGGACCGTAGAGGCATGCAACAGCATCCCGTGGCCACGCGATGTACAACGGCGCTTGTACATGGGCCATAGGGGCACTGCGCCAACTTGCGCGCTCCTGCACCAAAATGTGCAGGGGAATCTGAAGACCGGTTAAGAACTCCCGAGCCCTGTGCCTGAGGTATCCACCAAATTATCACCATCGTGCCAGTATCACATAATAATGAGTTAGGGGTTGTACATGCTCTGGCCCCCAAAGTGGAAGTCGACGACGAGCCGCGTCGTGGCTGCAGAGGGCAGGGCTCGCACCCACGCCAAGTGGAGGACCCTATGCTCCATGCTAGGGAGAAGACAAAACGCATACGGTGTCGCTCCACCGGTTTGGGTATGGTGTCAGTGCCTGGGTCCATGTAACAGCCTGGGACCGACGATCCAGAAGATTCCCCTTTTGTTTTCATTCTCATCGCATGATTCGTTTGGTTGTTGCATTCATCATCGCATCATTCGCATCATCTGCATAGCATCGTCACTCGTTTTTGAAAACTTGCATATTTTGATAGTTACTGGTTCTCTCCATTCGTGTCGTCGACCGTTTCAAGACCAACCACACATGCACGCGCCCGCGACATCGTTAAAAACCCGTTTTTAAAGCGTGCGAAAAAATATTCTTGGATTGGGTCGAAACTTGGCGTGCGGTCTTCTTATATTGTAGGTAGACCGCCTGTCGAATTTCGTCGCATTCCGAGTTCGTTTGATACCCCATCGGTCAACCATAGCAGGACGGTCATCAGTTTCGTCAGACGTTTTTCGGTGTGTTAAAATGTCGTGTCATGGGACGCATACCTCCCTCTCATCTCCTCATAGCCCATCTACACAACCCACCTAGCCCACCTAACCCAACCCCACGATCGGAGTCATCCGATTGCGATCGCACGGCTCGAATCGGTGCAAAATCCCCTAACCTAGCCTCCTATCCTATTTAAACCCTCCTAGCCTGCCATAAACGGAAACCCTAGCTCCCCACCTTAGTAATCCGCACCAGCCACCGCCAGCCTCCACCTCCCACCGCGCCAGGGCCCGCCGAGCCCATCTGGAGGCCCGCCTGGGCCCGAAGCGCCGCTGTCGCTCGCCCGCGATGACAGGTCCCCGTGCCCCGCTCCTCCTGTCTGACATGGCACCTCCGAACCCGCGGGCTGCCTCCACCTCCTGCCGCTGGCGAGCAGTGCCACCGCCAGCCAGGTCGACGTCGTGTCGTTCTCCCCTGCCTTTCTTCTTCCTTCTCCCTCCCCTTCTCTGATCTTGTTCTCTCTCTCTTTCCTCTGAACGCAGGACCAACTAGAGCCTCGCCGTGGTCGCCGGATGGAGCTCCTCTGCCATGGATGCGCCCTCGCCCAGATCCGGCCACCCCGAGTCCATTCCCGCCGAATCCCACCTCCCCGTGGTCGTCCACCATCGAGGGCCTCGCCGTTATCTGCCGCTATGGCCTCCCGTTCTTCAGAAGCGGCCGACCTCAGGAGCGCCTCCCGTGCGTTGACCGCCCGCAATGCGTGCCAGATCCATGCAGCACTCGGCATTGCGCGTGGGCCGCTCGCCTCCGTCTATGGCCTCTAGGCCCAGCGCCAGTCGAGCCGCCCCATCGGCCCAAGCCGGCCTAGATCTCGCCAAGTCCGACCCATGGCCATTTAGGTGAGGCCAGACCCCCCTGCTATCTCCCGCCCACGGGTGTTGTATTGTTTTCACCGCCATGTGTACTGTTGGGTTAGTTAGTTTCGTCCCACATACATTTTTTGTGTGTGCTACGGACTTAACAATTAACGAGAGAATTTCAGAATTGCAGAAAAACCTCTGAACTCATGCATGTAATAACTTTTTATCCGTGCATCATATGAGAAAACTTTATATATAAAACTTGACTACAATTTCGTGTAGATTCACAATTCCAACTCTCATATAGGTTGAAAATGTTTAACTTGAGTTTTTATGTAATTTGCGTAGATGCCTTGCTAAAATGATTTATTTCATAACTACTAAACCGTAGCTCCGTTGAAAATGTTCCACATATGTAGCTTGGCCAGAAAAATGCATAGAATCATATGGGGACATTTAATTTGCTATTTAACAACTATAAAATATGGTTAGTACAGATCTGGACCAATTCATAATATGCATATGGGGTTGTTATGGAAATGATATATAATGCTTCCGGGCTCATTTAAAATTCCTAGATGTTGTAGTTGTTTGTGCTTCACTGTCGGGACCCCGATTCTAAGTCATATGATTCCATACTGTAACAAGCCACATCACTTTGCGGCCTCACGCACGGTACTCCACGGCTGCCACCTTACCTTGGCCGGGACCGTTTGCGTCTTTTGGCTCACGTATGTGAACATGTCGCTGGCAATCACAAAACAAAGAACCCGGACTGACATGACTAGTCATAGAACCCAAGTGGCACATCCGTACGGAAACAGGCATACATAACCCAGCAATGCAGGTGTCGGTCTCAAGCGTGTGTAGACGAGTCATATCAAGCTATAAGGACTCCATTACGTCGCGAGACACGGATGTCATCACTGCACGTAGACGAGTCGTAGCAGGCTACGGGGACTCCATTACACTACGAGACATTTCCCCGAAGGAACAGACACAGCAGCAAAGAAGGATACATGCCGGTCAATCAATGTGTCCGGAGCAGTAGCAAGCTACCATGGCTCGGTGGAAGCACAAAGAGGCAGTTTCCCGTAAAGAGTACTACTAAAGGCATACGACTAGGTGTCGGATCCCATACATACAGTTGCACGTCACATGTACGCACGACATGCCCGATATGCATAGATACAACTATGGCATCACAACATAACCATACAACAACATGACTTTTATTTAAGAGACTCAGACGAGCCTTGCATAATATGTTCTTACAAATAGGGGTCAGATGACCCGGCACTCAAGTCATACAAACATAGTCATACAAGCCAGCGGAAACTTAAGCTGTCTGAGTACAGACGGCAAAATATAAAAAAGAGGCACACGGCCTGACTATCTACAGCCCACCACACGGGCAAGATCGTAGCTGGGACACCAGCTATTCGGCATCGTCAACGTCTAGATAGAACCCATCTGATGGGTCCTTGTTCTCTTCTGCAACATTAATTAAGCAAAGATGAGTACAATTGTACTCAGCTAGTCTTTAAAACAGACCTAGTCTATTTATGCTCATGTATCAACAAGGGGGTGGTGGAGTTTATGTAGAATGCCAGCTTTGACTCATGGCTAACCCACACTACTTAGTTTAAATTCTTTGTTACAATTTCAATTATCGCACACGAGTCCACTAACTCCATCTCAATACACCACCATGGACTCACCTTCCCCTTCCGGAAGAGTGCCATCCACGGTACTCACACTTGTCTTGAGATTTTTAGAAGTCTCCATTTGATTATCTATGAACAACATAAGTTCTCTAAGTAGTCCATATCCGAGGACGCGGCTATTCGAATAGTTTCATAACCCTGCAGGGGTGTACTTCTTCACACACGCTCTCGCCACTTATCGCTGTGTGCTTATAAAACCATGCACCTCGGAAACCTTCAAGCGGATGCCCAGCGAGGGAGTCGGCCACGACCGTCAATCACATAAGACCTCTAGTCCAGGCTACCGCCTATTTGAGACTGACCCGCACGGAAGTCCGGCCGAAGTTTCCGCTACGGTCCCAAACGATGTGCGCAGGGTTCCCAAGCCCACCATTCGGGACACCCATGGTACAATGATCAATGGGGTTGCTTGCCTTGCTGGGTTGTGGAAGAGTTCTCTCCTTCGTCAGGGTATGGAGTAGTATCCTCTGGATTAGGGCCTACCGCAACGCAGATGAAACATTCAATACAAGCAGATGCAACAATATGATGCATGATCATGGCATGATAGTATGCATGGATGAGCTAATGTAACTAGTGATCATGTCAATTTGAAATGCACTTGAATATAGGTTCAAAGTTGTTCTCATTTCAAATTCTATATATTGACCTAATGCTAAAATGTCCATGTTCACCTATTTAGGTTGCTCTAACATGCATGAGAATAGCACCATTGAATTCATTGGAATTTTCTGATAAATTTTCATATATAAATTATTTTCATCTGAGTTACAGATTAATTTATATGATTTTTGAAAGTTTTAAATAATTTCTGGAATTATTTTTAAATAGAAAATTGACTTATTGCATCAGCATGATGACATCAGCTGGTCAACTGACCCGGCCCAGAGTCAAACCTGACATGTGGGGTCCACATGTCATTGACTCATTTACTTAACTATTAGAATTAACACTATTCCTAACTAATTATCAGGCCTGGGCCCACATGTCATTGTCTAACTAACTTAATTAATTAAAATAATTAACTTTTTACTAATCAGAGGTTAACCAGAGGATGGCCCCACCTGCCAGGGGTCAACCCCCGTGGTCAACCGACCAGGGTCACCGGCGTTGAACCGTCGGCGACTCCAGAAACGGCGGAGGAGCTCGGAAACCCACCTCCGACGTCCAAATCCATGGCGGATGGTCTCAAACGGGAGCCTATGCACGCGCACGTCCATCTGGGCACGTCCCCGAGGCTAGGATGGCCTGGAACGTCGCCGGCGACGACCTTGGCGGACGGCGGCGCTCGGGCTCCGATGGAACTACGGCTACAGACCCCATCGGCACGCGTTCATAGCACCTACGGCTCCTACAGGACTCTACGAACTCGATGACATCCTCAGAATGACCTACTGGTCACCGGAGTTGTCATCGGCGACGAGAACGGCGGCGACCGGAACTTGGGCTCGAGCCAGAGCTTAGCTACGGGCCTCGAAATCGAACGGAGGGAGAGGGGAAATGCTCGGGGGCTCACTACGGGTGCTGAGGCGACGAACTTGAGCTCGGGGATGGCTTGATGGCGAAGAATCGACGACGGCGACCTTCTGACCCGAGGAGGAAGAAGAGGTCAGGGTTCCCACGATGGAGCTCTAGGCGGCGATTACTTCGGCGAGGAGGACCAGGGGGTCGAGGCGGAGCTCCTGCCTTCTCTATAGCAAGGGGGATGGACGGAGGCAAGCAAACGGCGGCGAGCTATGGGGCGGCCATGGCGGAGCAGAGAGGAGAAGAGGAGAGAGCGGGGGAACGGCGGGAGAGAGCGGCGGGGAGGCGCGTCGAAGCACATCCCCAACGTCGCGTTGGCGAGGGAGGGGCCAGGCAGGCAGGTGGCGTGGTGCCACCGGCGTGAGCACGCGGCGACCACACGCCGTGCCGACTGGACGCCAGGAGGACGAAGACCCCTCCTGGGCCAGATGGGCCACCAGGTAGCTCCCTCTCTCTTTTTTTCTTTTTCCTTTATTTCTGTTTTCTGATTTCTTTTGACATTTGTTTATTTCTTGCAGGTCCAAAATACCCCTTCAAATAATTCAATTTTTTAATAAATTCAAGTTTGAATATTTCAAACTTGTATCAAAAGTTTCAGATTATTTTGAAAGTAGTGATAATGATAATATTTTTATTTTTCATTTTCAGAGACTTAAATCATTAATTTAAAATATTTCAAATGTTCAAATAATTGAAATGGTCCCTAGTATATCCATGCCCTTAATTATCAGACATAGGGAACATTTTTTATGGGCATTTTGGATTTGTTGAAATTTCATTTACCTGGAATTTCTTTAATTCATGAAATGCTTAGGGTTTCTTTCTTTCTCCCCATTTCATATTGATGCAATGATGATGATGATGATGCAAACACATTGCTAGCCTAGACACTTGCTAGGGTTGTGACAACTCACCCCCGCTCAAAATAATCTCGTCTTGAGATTTTGAAGTCGTCGGGAAGAGCGCGGGGTACTCTAGTCGAAGACGATCTTCTCTTTCCCATGTCGCCTCCTTTTTAGAATAATGCGACCACTGAACCTTAAGAAACTTGATGTCCCGACGCCGAGTGGTACGCTCAGCTTGGTCGAGAATACGAACAGGGTATTCTCGATATGTAAGGTTATCTTGGAGATCGAGCGCTTCGTGGTCCACTTCTCGGACAGGGTCCGAAAAGCAACGCCTAAGTTGTGAAACGTGGAAGACATTATGAACTTTGGAAATATGCGGTGGAAGTTCCAATTGGTTGGCAACCTCTCCTCGTTTAGCAAGAATGCGAAAAGGTCCAATGTAACGAGGAGCTAACTTGCCTTTGATACCGAATCGATGGGTACCCTTCAGAGGTGTAACCCGAAGGTAAGCCTTCTCGTCAACTTCATAGGTCACAGACTTATGATGACGGTCATATTGACTCTTTTGACGGGATTGGGCTGTTTTCAACTTTTCATGAATAATGCGAACTTTCTCTTCTGCATCCTGGATCATGTCCGGACCAAAGAGTTGCCTCTCTCCGGTTTCCGACCAGTTAAGAGGTGTTAGGCATTTTCGTCCATAGAGAACTTCAAAAGGGGCTTTGCCCAAGCTTGATTGATAAATGTTGTTATATGTGAATTCAGCAAACGGAAGGCAGTTCTCCCAATTCATATCGAAGGAGATAACACAAGCTCGGAGCATGTCTTCAAGAATTTGATTGACTCGCTCAACTTGACCACTTGATTGAGGGTGGAAAGCAGTGCTAAAGGATAGACGAGTCCCCATGGTGGTTTGAAAACTTTCCCAAAATCGAGAAGTAAAGATACTTCCTCGGTCTGAGTTAATCTCCAAAGGAACACCATGAAGAGAAACTATTCGAGAAACATATAACCCCGCTAGCTGACTAGCAGTAATGCTTTCACGAACAGGAAGAAAATGAGCCACTTTGGAAAGACAATCAATGACTACAAATATAGCATTGTTCCCTCTCTTGGTCCTGGGAAAACCAGTGATGAAATCCATACCGTCCTTATCCCATTTCCATTCAGGAATAGCTAAGGGTTGAAGGGTGCCAGCAGGCCTTTGATGTTCTGCTTTCACGCGACGACAAACGTCATAGTTAGCAACATACTGAGCAATTTCTCTCTTCATCCTAGTCCACCAGAACCTCTAGCGTAGGTCCTGATACATTTTGGTACTACCCACATGAATTGTGAGAGGAGAGTCATGAGCCTCCTTAAGGATCAATTGTCGCAGATGTTGTTTCTTTGGGATCACCAAGCGATTCTCAAAGAAGACAACTCCCCGATCATCTTCCAAGAAGCATCTAACATTACCCTTCTTAATGTTTTTCTTGATCCGAGATATCCCGACATCATGCTTCTGGGCTTCTAGGATTTGATCCAAAAGAGTAGGTTTCGCCACCAAGTTGGATAGGAATCCTTGAGGAACGATGTGAAGGTTTAACTTCCGGAATTCCTCATAGAGAAGCGGTTGACCCTGTTGTAACATCAGATTCTTACAATAAGACTTACGACTTAGTGCATCAGCCATGACATTGGCTTTCCCCGGGGTGTAAGTTATCCCTAAGTCGTAATCTATAATCAACTCTACCCACCATCTTTGCCTGAGATTCAAATCCGGCTGGGTGAAGATATATTTCAGACTTTGGTGATCGGTGTATATCTCGCAACGATTACCCAGGAGGTAATGTCGCCATGTCTTTAGTGCATGGACTACAGCTGAAAGTTCAAGATCATGTGTTGGATAATTATCCTCATGTGAACACAACTATCGAGATGTGTATGCAATCACATGACAATCTTGCATAATAATGCAACCTAATCCTTGTCGCGAGGCGTCGCAGTAGATAATAAAGTCCTTAGAAAAATCTGGTGGCACCAGAACGGGAGCAGAGGTCAGTCATCTTTTCAACTCCTGAAAACTATGCTCACATTCTGGGGTCCACTTGAACTTTTTATCTTTCTTCAGGAGTTCAGTCAGAGGTTTCGCAACCTTGGAGAAATTTTCAACAAAGCGGCGACAATAGCTTGCTAAGCCAAGGAAACTCCGAACTTGCTTAACCGATTCAGGTTGAGTCCAATCTAGGACGGCCTGAACTCTCTCGGGGTTGACAGCAATACCTTTGCCAGAGATCACGTGGCCCAGATAGGTCACTTCCGACAACCAGAATTCACACTTGGAGAATTTGGCATATAGGCGATGCTCTCGAAGTTTCATCAATACCAGCCTTAGATGCTCGGCATGTTCTTGTTCGTTCTTCGAGTAGATGAGTATATCGTCGAGGTAAACCACGACGAATTTATCCAAATACTCCATGAAGATCGAATTCATCAGACGAGAGAAAGTGGCTGGGGCATTGGTTAAACCGAAGGACATGACAGTGTACTCGTATTGGCCATAACGAGTGACAAAAGCCATTTTTGGAATGTCCCCATTTCTAATTCTGATTTGATGGTATCCCAACCTCAAATCCATTTTGGAAAAGACAGAGGATCCAGCGAGTTGATCATACAAATCGTTGATCCTGGGGAGCGGATACTTGTTCTTGATAGTGACCAAATTCACTGGTCGGTAATCCACAACCATCCGATCCGATCCATCCTTCTTCTTAACGAAGAGGACGGGGCAAGCCCAAGGAGAAGAGCTAGCACGAATGAAACCTTTCTTCAAAGCCTCATCGAGTTGGGTTTTTAGCTCGGCTAGTTCTAAGGGTTCCATCTTATAAGGTCTTCTGGCTATTGGGATTGTCCTTGGGATAAGTTCTATCACGAACTCAACATCTCTCACAGGTGGAATACCTGGCAGTTCTTCTGGAAAGACATCCGGAAAATCACGGACTACCGGAATATCTTCTAGCTCGAGGAGAAGGCTAGCATTTAGGGAATAGAGTTGGCGCTTGGTTGTTCAAGTAGAGACATTAACTATCTCACCCAAGGGATGTGTAAGTTGAACATTCCTAGAATGAGTATCAATCTTGGCATAGTGGACTTTCATCCAATCCATACCTAGAATGATATTGATGTCCGAAGACTTAAGAGCTATCAAAGATGCTAGGAATACTAGTCTATCCACCAGAATTTCATTGTCATGGCTCACTCTAGAAGTTTGCCATTTTGAACCAGGAGTTTGAACTACTAAAGGAGTGGGCATGTCACAGAAAGACATGTTATGCAGCTGTGCATAACCTTCTGAGATGAATGAATGAGATGCCCCAATATCAAATAGAACAGATGTTGGATGGATATTAACAAGAAGCGTACCTAGAATGACATCAGGATCTTCAAGGGCTTCTTCGGCAGACACATAATTCACTCGCCCACGGGCAGGGGTTGGCTTCACATAGAAAGCTTTCCCTGGTTTTCCGCGTCTAGCGGGCTTAGCATTGTTTTGGAGACACTCACGAGAATAGTGTCCCGGTTCTCCACATTTGTAGCATACCACTGTAGCACGAGGGGCGACATTTATAGACGGTCCTCCAAATGGTCTGGGTAGAGGGTTGAACTGAACTGGACGAGGTGCCTGGAAGAATAGCCTCGCGGTGTATCTTGGCGGCAAAGCTGCATTGGGCACCCACACTCGGCGTTTGTTAGGGCCTGAACCCGATGTAGGGTTGAAGTCACGGTTATGCTTCCTTGTAGCCTCGTAGTCAGTTTGTCCTGACTCGGCATTGATGGCCTTATTGACGAGAGCCTGGAAGGTGGTGCACTCGTGCAAGCGAAGATCTCGGCGAAGCTCAGCATTAAGTCCCTTGCGGAACCTAGCCTGCTTCTTAGCATCAGTTGAGACTTCCTCTGGAGCATAACGAGCAAGATTACCAAACTCGCGACTGTATGCATCCACTGACAATCTGCCCTGGGTGAAGGCACATAATTCCTCTCTTTTGCGATCCATCAGCCCTTCCGGGATGTGATGGATACGGAATGCGGCGCTCAACTCTGCCCAGGTTGGTGCAGGTCCCTCGGGACGCATAACCTCATAGCTTTCCCACCACAGGTTGGCAGGTCCCTCCAGAAAGTAGGTGGCAAAAGACACCCTGTTGGCCTCGGGCACATTAGCAGCCCGTATCTTGCGGAACATACTTGTCAGCCAATCATCCGCATCGAGAGGGTCGATCGAATGATGGTACTTGGGCGGACACAGCTTGATAAAGTCACCAAGTGATACTCCATCGTGGTGATCATTGCGGGGAGCACGAGCTATGTTTTGCTCAATTCTTTCCAACAGCCTATTGGTCTCCCTCTTATTCCTTTCAGCCTCTAGCATCACCTCTACCAGGGATGGTGCATGTGGCAGCTCCTCTTGCCTTGGATGGCTACTTTCACCCTGCTCAGGAGCAGGCACGGGGTTGTTCCTAGTTGCCACCATCCTGGGGAAAACAATCCACAGCTTAGACATAGAGAACATCAACTCTAAGACATGAATTAAGAAATGTACTGGTCAACATGGCATGTAGGATAAAGACCAATCAACATGGTAAAGCAACTACCATATGAACATTAGGTTTCATACACACCATATCTTATTTCAGTACAAGCCCAAGCTGAAAACAACTACGAAGAGATGACACAACTCATCGGAGGCATTACAAGCTTCCTATACATTATCTATCTACACCTCCGGCACTCAACTCTCGACCTTAATCATATCCCACAAGACACGTAGGACTGTGGCGATACAACTACTACCATACTAGGTCTAACATCCACGCACTCAAACATCACCGTAGAATGCCTCGTACAGGTTACCCCCATGACCTAGGAGCTGAACCTGAGGATCTAGAAACACTCTAGCCTGGGATCCCTGGAAACCATAAGGACACGGGTGTGGCCTTGGTCCCCTTGTCGGCGACAACAGTGGTCCTCAAAGAGGGGTGATGCCTCCAACATCAGGCCAGTCTACGTGTGCTGGCAAATGAGCCCGCGATGGGGTCAGCCTCTCCAATTCTCCATAGCCTGTCTGCACGACAGGTGCCAACTGCGTCAAGGCTGTCCAAAGGCGTGCACGGGTAGCATAGAGCTCCATGCGAAGGGCACGTGCATCACGATCCCTATTCTCCAACATTTGAGCAGTCACCTGCAGCCTAGGGTCCTCATGAGAATGATCAAAGTAGGCTGCACTGAGATATCCATCCTCTCCTCCCATGGAAGCAGGAACATAGCAGAACTCCGTGTTCTGTAGCAGACCATGGTGAAACCTCATGATAGTCAGCATGGTGTAGGCGGCTTCCTGAACTGCCATATCTATGGTAACTCCCAATCCATGAGTCCAGTGAAGCGGCTCTGCAGCTCTAGGATATGGAGGATATATCCTAACGGTACACAAATACTGACTCTGGTTGAAATCTCGATACTGCTCCTCCACTGTGTACTCTGGGTACCAGCGATATCCAGCCTCCATCATCACTCTAACCAACATGGCCGTGTGACCCGGCACATCGATGCACCTGGTCAGACGGACCACCTGACGGGAAGGACGAGAGGGCATCTGAAACAAAGAATGATGCAAAGACATTAGAGATCCTAGCAGAAATTGGACAGCATAACGACTGTAATTGCTCAAGAAATTTTTTGAGACAATTGAAAAGAGATTGCAGAGGCATGACCACTCGACTATCTAGACTCAAATCTCTTCTCCATCTGTTTGTCACACCAACAACACTTGAGTAACTGCACTCACGTACAAGCAAGCTAGCTATTAGTCCATGGCTAATAACTCGTCATCCTAAGCAGTAGATGAGAATCCTAGTTCCTATCCCCGTAGAAAAGATGAGAATGACCCAACATAGAATAACTTGGGAAGAGGAGTAAAAAGAGCCTTACGTTCCCTTCCACAATCAATTTCCCTACTTATCTATGGTGTTTCTAGACTCAACTTCGACCGGTTTGGCTTGGTAGTCCTACAGTCAGTCATGCTCTGATACCAACGCTGTCAGGACCCCGATTCTAAGTCATAGGATTCCATACTGTAACAAGCCACATCACTTTGTGGCCTCACGCATGATACTACACGGCTGCCACCTTACCTTGGTCGGGACCGTTTGCGTCTTTTGGCTCACGTATGTGAACATGTCACTGGCAATCACAAAACAAAGAACCCGGGCCGACATGACTATTCATAGAACCCAAGTGGCACATCCGTACGGAAACAGGCATACATAACCCAGCAATGCAGGTGTCGGTCTCAAGCGTGTGTAGACGAGTCATAGCAAGCTACAAGGACTCCATTACGTCGCGAGACACGGATGTCATCACTGCACGTAGACAAGTCATAGCAGGCTAGGGGACTCCATTACACTGCGAGACATTTCCCCGAAGGAACAGACACAGCAGCAAAGAAGGATACATGTCGGTCAATCAATGTGTCTGGAGCAGTAGCAAGCTACCATGGCTCGGTGGAAGCACAAAGAGGCAGTTTCCCGTAAAGAGTACTATTAAAGGAACACGACTAGGTGTCAGATCCCATACATACCGTTGCACGTCACACGTATGCACGACATGCCCCGATATGCATAGATACAACTATGGCATCACAACATAACCATACAACAACATGACTTTTATTTAAGAGACTCAGACGAGCCTTGCATAATATGTTCTTACAGATAGGGGTCACATGACCCGACACTCAAGTCATACAAACATAGTCATACAAGCCAGCGGAAACTTAAGCTGTCTGAGTACAGACGGCAAAATATAAAAAAGAGGCACACGGCCTGACTATCTACAGCCCACCACACGGGCAAGATCGTAGCTGGGACACCAGCTATTCGGCATCGTCAACGTCCAGATAGAACCCATCTGATGGGTCCTGGCTCTCTTCTGCAACATTAATTAAGCAAAGATGAGTACAATCGTACTCAGCAAGTCTTTAAAACAGACCTAGTCTATTTATGCTCATGTATCAACAAGGGGGTGGTGGAGTTTATATAGAATGCCAGCGTTGACTCATGGCTAACCCACACTACTCAGTTTTAAATTCTTTGTTACAATTTCAATTATCGCACACGAGTCCACTAACTCCATCTCAATACACCACCATGGACTCACCTTCCCCTTCCGGAAGAGTGCCATCCACGGTACTCACACTTGTCTTGAGATTTTTAGAAGTCTCCATTTGATTATTATGAACAACATAAGTTCTCCAAGTAGTCCATATCCGAGGACGCGGCTATTCAAATAGTTTCATAACCCTGCAGGGGTGCACTTCTTCACACACGCTCTCGCCACTTATCGCTGTGTGCTTATAAAACCATGCACCTCGGAAACCTTCAAGAGGATGCCCAGCGAGGGAGTCGGCCACGACCGTCAATCACATAAGACCTCTAGTCCAGGCTACCGCCTATTTGAGACTGACCCGCACGGAAGTCCGGCCGAAGTTTCCGCTACGGTCCCAAACGATGTGCGCAGGGTTCCCAAGCCTACCATTCGGGAGACCCATGGTACACCGTGCCACTGCCTACCGCGTCGTAACCCACCCCGAGGGTCAGCGCTACGCACGGCCTCCAGCGTGCTATAAACACCAGAAACTACTTGCAATACCTGTACCAAAGACTAAGTGACTGATAAGTCGAGAGGGGTCGAGTTACCGGAACCCAATGCGTGGTAGTAACTAGTCTTGGATCACAAACACGGAACCCAGTTCCTAAGAACGGTCCCAATGAGACAACCCACTATGTACTCCTACATAGCCTCTCATCGCTACCTTTAGCAAATCGTATTCATTATATGCTCATCACATCGGACAACACCGTTTCACTCAGTTCATCACCCAGATGAAACAGACCTGACATACTCTAAGCTTAGCAAACATAGCAGGAAAGGTGAGCTAAGCACATCATGGCACAAGCATCTACTAGGTATGCTAGGTTGCAAGGTTTAGCTATTTACTGTGACAAGATCAGGTCATGCATAAGAATGGGATCATCTACCGTGTATGACTGACATGTGATCGTTTGTCCTAATGCAATAAATGAGAGCAGGAGCGAGGGAATGGGATGTTATCGGAATGATCAATGGGGTTTCTTGCCTTGCTGGGTTGCGGAAGAGTTCTCTCCTTCATCAGGGTACGGAGTAGTATCCTCCGGATTAGGGCCTACCGCAACGCAGATGAAACATTCAATACAAGCAGATGCAACAATATGATGCATGATCATGGCATGATAGTATGCATGGATGAGCTAATGTAACTAGTGATCATGTCAATTTGAAATGCACTTGAATATAGGTTCAAAGTTGTTCTCATTTCAAATTCTATATATTGACCTAATGCTAAAATGTCCATGTTCACCTATTTAGGTTGCTCTAACATGCATGAGAATAGCACCATTGAATTCATTGGATTTTTCTGATAAATTTTCATATATAAATTATTTTCATCTGAGTTACAGATTAATTTATATGATTTTTCAAAGTTTTAAACAATTTCTGGAATTATTTTTAAATAGGAAATTGACTTATTGCATCAGCATGATGACATCAGCTGGTCAGCTGACCCGGCCCAGAGTCAAACCTGACATGTGGGGTCCACATGTCATTGACTCATTTACTTAACTATTAGAATTAAGACTATTCCTAACTAATTATCAGGCCTGGGCCCACATGTCATTGTCTAACTAACTTAATTAATTAAAATAATTAACTTTTTACTAATCAGAGGTTAACCAGAGGATGGCCCCACCTGCCAGGGGTCAACCCCCGTGGTCAACCGACCAGGGTCACCGGCGTTGAACCGCCGGCGACTCCAGAAACGGCGGAGGAGCTCGGAAACCCACCTCCGACGTCCAAATCCATGGCGGATGGTCTCAAACGGGAGCCTATGCACGCGCACGTCCATCTGGGCACGTCCCCGAGGCTAGGATAGCCTGGAACGTCGTCGGCGACGACCTTGGCGGACGGCGGCGCTCGGGCTCCGATGGAACTATGGCTACAGACCTCATCGGCACGCGTTCATAGCACCTACGGCTCCTACAGGACTCTACGTAGTCGATGACATCCTCAGAATGACCTACTGGTCACCGGAGTTGTCATCGGTGACGAGAACGGCAGAGACCAGAACTCGGGCTTGAGCCAGATCTTAGCTACGAGCCTCGAAATCGAACGAAAGGAGAGGGGAAATGCTCGGGGGCTCACTGCGGGTGCTGAGGCGACGAACTTGAGCTCGGGGACGGCTTGATGGCGAAGAATCGACGGCGGCGACCTTCTGACCCGAGGAGGAAGAAGAGGTCAGGGTTCCCTCGATGGATCTCTAGGCGGCGATTCCTTCGGCGAGGAGGACCAGGGGGTCGAGGCGGAGCTCCTGCCTTCTCTACAGCAAGGGGGATGGACAGAGGCGAGCAAACGGCGGCGAGCTATGGGGCGGCCATGGCGGATCAGAGAGGAGGAGAGGAGAGAGCGGGGGAACGGAGGGAGAGAGCGGCGGGGAGGCACGTCGAAGCACATCCCAGACGTCGCGCTGGCGAGGGAGGGGCCAGGCAGGCAGGTGGCGTGGCGCCACCGGCGTGAGCACGCGGTGACCAGACGCCGTGCCGACTGGACGCCAGGAGGACGAAGACCCCTCCTGGGCCAGATGGGCCACCAGGTAGCTCCCTCTCTATTTTTTTATTTTTCCTTTATTTTTGTTTTTTATATTTCTTCTGACATTTGTTTATTTCTTGCAGGTCCAAAATACCCCTTCAAATAATTCTAAAACTTTTATAAATTCAAGTTTGAATATTTCAAACTTGTATCAAAAGTTTCAGATTATTTTGAAAGCAGTGATACTGATAATATTTTTATTTGTCATTTTCAGAGACTTAAATCATTAATTTAAAATATTTCAAATGTTCAAATAATTGAAATGGTCCCTGGTATATCCATGCCCTTAATTATCAGACATAGGGGACATTTTTATGGGCATTTTGGATTTGTTGAAATTTCATTTACCTGGAATTTCTTTAATTCATGAAATGCTTAGGGTTTCTTTCTTTCTCCCCATTTCATATTGATGCAATGATGATGATGATGATGCAAACACATTGCTAGCCTGGACACTTGCTAGGGTTGTGACATTCACCGTTTTCCATGTTCAACAACATTAACTACTTTCTCATAATATGGAGAGTTATTATTTTGTTGTATGTATGTTGTCCCTCTCCATTTAAATTGCTTAATTCCATCTTCACCTTATGCCATGACCACCCATGTTAAACAACATTTAATATTGATGAGTACATAAACGGGAGTGAACTATATAATTCGAACGTGGAATTTCATCAATAGGCAACTCGTTGTATATTGAGCTTCACTTTAATGTGTAGTAGTTGTTTATTGTTCTTACCATGCCATGCCATGCCTTGCATATTAAACCGGACATGCATCATATTTGTTTGCGCATCATGTCATGCATGTGTTGTGGTGTATCTTGTGTAGATTGTTTGTTTCGGATTGTTCCTTTTCGATAGAGTTCCGAAAACGTTCAGAGCATGAGGATTCGTTTGACTACGTTGGTTCATCTTCTTCATTGGCTCATTCTTCTTTCGAGTAGGATCTCAGGCAAGATGACAAATTTCCCTGGATACCAGTACTATCATTGCTCTACTAGTTGTCCCGCTTTTATCGTTAAGTCTCGCTACCCACCACTTGTTTGACAAGCCTCCCAACATTGCCATGAAAGCCTCTAACCCTACACATCCCAGCAAACCTTTGTTTGGTTATGTTACTGCTTGCTCAGCCTTCTTATAGCGTTTCTAGCTACAGGTGCAATTGCTTCCATGTGACAACATGAACATTCTTTTGTTATCACAATATTATTGCTATTTGATTTAATGCATTTGTACACTTGGTAAATGGTGGAAGGCTTGGCCTTTTGCTTGGTGTTTTGTTCCACTCTTGCCGCCCCTAGTTACTTGCGAACAAGTTTTATGTTCCATAATTGAGCGCTCCTAACATGCTCGGGGTTGTTATGGGGACCCCCTTGATCTTCGTTTTAGGATAAAGCTTGTCTGGCAAGGCCCAACATTGGTACTATTTGCTCAATAACAACTAAAATTTTGCATAGGGCATGATCACCCCGTGGATAATTAATGAACAACTTGGGCCAGTGCTCCTCATGAGTGTTGGTCCAAAATGGGTTGCCTGCAGGACCGCCTCGTGGAGACTCGAGGATTGGTTTTCCCTGTAGCTAGTCCCATCCGGTCGTGTCTTGAGAACGAGATACGCGGCTCTTATCAGGTTCGTTGACACGTTAGGCGGCCTTGCTGGATTTGTTTTACCTTTCTCGAATGTCTTGCGTGAGGAACTCTGATCTTCTTCGAGCTATCTCGAAGTGTTGGAATTCCTTTGGAATTGCCTAGGATGATCACGAGATCCGTGATCGAGGTTATTTCCAAAGCGTGTAGTTAATTTGTGATGGATGAGTTGGAGCACCCCTGCAGGGTTAAATCTTTTCGAGAAGCCGTGCCCGTGGTTATGTGGCAAACTTGGATACTTTGTTTAACACCCAGTCATAGCAAACTCGAAGTAAACTCTAATAAAATACACCAACTGTGTGCGTAACCGTGACTGTCTCTTCTCATGAGTCCTTATCCGAGAGAGAACACGGTGGGGTTATGATTGACGTAAGTAGGTGTTCAGGATCAATTAGTGATCATTACTAGTTCACGTCCATTATGCATAGACCACCATACTTTACTTTCTCTATTCGTAAGTTAGCCACTCAAATAAATGTTTAGTCGCTTGCTGCAGCCTCACCACTTAACCATACCTCACCCATTAAGCTTTAATAGTCTTGATACCCTTGGAAATGAGATTGCTGAGTCCCTGTTGCTCGCCCGCGATGACAGGTCCCCGTGCCCTGATCCTCCCCTCTTCCATGGGGCCTCCGAACCCACGGGCTGCCTCCACCTCCTGCCGTTGGCGAGGAGCGCCACCACCGGCCAGGTCAACAGCGTGTCGTTCTCCCTTGCGTTTCTTCTTCCTTCTCCCTCCCCTTCTCTGATCTTGTTCTCTCTCTCTTTCCTCTGAACCCAGGACGAACTAGATTGTCGCCGTGTTCACTGGATGGAGCTCCTCTGCCATGGATGCGCCCTCGCCCAGATCCGGCCACCCCGAGTCCATTCCAGCCGGATCTCGCCTCCCCGTGGTTGTCCACCATCAAGGGCCTCGCCGTTCATGGCCTCCCGTTCTTCAGAAGTGGAGAACCTCAGGAGCGCCTCCCGTGAGTTGACCACACGCAATGCGTGACAGATCCACGCAGTGCTCAGCATTGAGCGTGGGCCGCTCGCCTCCGCCTATGGCCTCTAGGCCCAGCGCCAGTCTAGCTGCCCCGTCGGCCCAAATCTCGCCAAGTCCGGCCCATGGCCATTTAGGTGAGGCTAGACCCCCCTGCTATCTCCCGCCCGCGGGCGTTGTATTGTTTTCACCGCCATGTGTACTGTTGGGTTAGTTAGTTTTGGCCCACATACATATTTTTTGTGTGCTACGGATTTAACAATTAACCAGAGAATTTCAGAATTGCAGAAAAACCCCTAAACTCGTGCATGTAATAACTTTTCATCCATGCATCATATGTGAAAACTTTATATATGAAACTTGACTAGAATTTCGTGTAGACTCACAGTTTCCAGCTCTCACATATGTTTAAAATGTTTAACTTGATGTTTTCATGTAATTTGCGTAGATGCCTTGCTAAAATTATTTATTTCATAACTACTAAACCGTAGCACCGTTGATAATGTTCCACAGATGTAACTTGGCTAGAAAAATGCATAGAATCACATGTGGACATTTATTTTGCTGTTTAACAACTCTTAAATATGGTTAGTACAGATCTGGACCAATTCATAATATGCATATGGGGTTGTTTTGGAAATGATATATATTGCTTCCGACCTTATTTAAAATACCTAGATGTTGTAGTTGTTTCTGCTTCACCGTTTGCCATGTTCAACAACATTAACCACTTTCGCATAATATGGAGAGCTATTATTTTGTTGTATGTATGTTGTCCCTCTCCATTTAAATTTCTTAATTCCATCTTCGCCTTATGCCATGACCACCCATGTTAAACAACATTTAATATTGATGAGTACCTAAACGGGAGTGAACTAAATAATTCAAACATGGAGTTTCGTCAATAGGCAACTCGTTGCATATTGAGCTTCACTTTAATGTGTAGTAGTTGTTTGTTGTTCTTGCCATGCCATGCCATGCCTTGCATATTAAATTAGACGTGCATCATATTTGTTTGCGTATCATGTCATACATGTGTTGTGGTGTATCTTGTATTGATTGTTTGTTTCAGGTTGTTCCTTTTCGACAGAGTTCCGAAAGCACTCGGAGTGTGAGGATTCGTTTGACTATGTTGGCTCGTCTTCTTCATGGACTCATTCTTCTTCCGAGCGGGATCTCAGGCCAGATGACACATTTCCCTGGATACCAGTACTATCATTGCTATGCTAGTTGTCCCGATTTTATCGTTATGTCTCGCTACCCACCACTTGTTTGACAAGCCTCCAAACATTGCCATGAAGGCCTCTAACCCCTCCACATCCCAGCAAACCTGAGCAAGTGGTATTTTGTTCGGTCTTTTGTTCCACTCTTGCCGCCCCTAGTTATAGCGTTTCTAGCTACAGGTGCAATTGCTTCCATGTGACAACATGGACATTCTTTTGTTATCACAATATTATTGCTATTTAATTTAATGCACTTATACACTAGGTAAAGGATAGAAGGCTTGGCCTTTTGCTCGGTGTTTTGTTCCACTCTTGCCGCCCCTAGTTACTTGTGAACCGGTGTTATGTTCCATAATTGAGTGCTCCTAACATGCTCGGGGTTGTTATGGGGACACCCTTGATCTTCGTTTTAGGATAAAGCTTGTGTGGAAAGGCCCAACATTGGTACTATTTGCTTAATAACAACTAAAATTTTGCATAGGGCATGATCACCCCATGGATAATTAATAAACAACCCGGGCCAGTGCTCCTCATGAGTGTTGGTCCAAAACGGGCTGCCTGCGGGGCAGCCTCGAGGAAACTCAGGGATTGTTTTTCCCTATAGCTAGTCCCATCCGGTCGTGTCTTGAGAACGAGATACGCAGCTCTTATCGGGTTCGTTGACACGTTAGGCGGCCTTGCTAGATTTGTCTTACCTTTCTCGAATGTCTTGCGTGAGGAACTCTGATCTTCTTCGAGCTATCTCGAAGTGTCGGAATTCCTTTGGAATTGCCTAGGATGAGCACGAGATCCGTGGTCGAGGTTATTTCCGCGGCATGTGCTTATTTTGTGATGGATGAGTTGGAGCACCCCTGCAGGGTTAAATCTTTTCGAGAAGCCGTGCCCGCGGTTATGTGGCAAACTTGGATACTTTGTTTAACACCCGATCATAGCAAACTCGAAGTAAACTCTAATAAAATACACCAATTGTGTGCATAACCGTGACTGTCTCTTCTCGTGAGTCCTTATCCGAGAGAGAACACGGTGGGGTTATGATTGACGTAAGTAGGTGTTCAGGATCAATTAGTGATCATTACTAGTTCACGTCCGTTATGCATAGACCACCATACTTTACTTTCTGCACTCATAAGTTAGCCACTCAAAAAAATGTTTAGTCGCTTGCTGCAGCCTCACCACTTAACCATACCTCACCCATTAAGCTTTAATAGTCTTGATACCCTTGGAAATGAGATTGTTGAGTCCCTATGGCTCATAGATTACTACAACAACAAATGCAGCTATAGGTAATGCGATGATTTGATGTGAGCGTGATGCTTGTTTGATTTAGAGTCCTTCTTCTTCTTGAATCTAGGATGGGTTCTAGGCGGCAGTCTGGGATAGCAAGGATGGATGTCATTTTGTTGTTTCTTTTCGTCCGTAGTCGGACCCTGCTCTTCTGTATGATTTTGCATATGTTGTTGAATTGATTTGACTCTGATGTAGCTTGTGGCGAGTGTAAGCCAATTTCATATATTCATCTCTTCTGTACATGTACTTGTAATGATATCCATTCTTGCAACATGACGAGATGCGCTTCTATCCCTGTCGAGGCCCTCGTGCCAAAATAAGGATAGGATCGCATCTTGGGCATGGCAGTCACCCTGGCGACACTGGAAGTTCAAAGACCGAGTTCCGATTCATGGGCATTTTGCTCACGTATAACCCCACCAGGTTCTTGAGTCCCACCATTCTCGCGTAAATTCCAAATGCAAGCGGGGACGCCTAAATACAGGAGGGCATGCACATAACGTTTAGAACAGGGTGATCTCCTTGTAGGACCTTCCGTTGGAGGCTTCGCGAGCGACGCTCCCCCCTCGCGAGCGATGGGGACCCCAAATCATAAGTCGTGATCACCGAATGTATGTGTATAGTGATCCTACAGATCAATGCTCACTGAACACTCAGAAGCTGAATAACAAGAGTCTTACATCCACATTTTGCGTCTTACACAAATAAGGACTATGAAGGTCTAGTCTTACATAGATAGGGCCATGAGGGCCAAACACTTAAATAGAACAAGCAGCGGAAATCTTGATCGAAACCGTAAACCCATGCCATCTGCCTTAAACCAACAAGCATTCTGACTAGGAAGCATCCTAGTTCGCATGTTCGTCACCAACGAACTCTTCAATGTACTCTTGTTCTTCCATGCCTAGCCAATTAGATAACCAGTGGCAAGCCAATGAGTACTTTGAATGTACTCGCAAGCAACCCATGATGCATGATATAGCACTAAGTAGGTAATTTTGCGGAAAACTAATTTTAAATGCAATGACATGATCAAGTAACTAGTAAGCATGCATCAACAATAGGCAGATATCCATGTGAACAAGTTACAGATATGATCATAAGTAGGGGTTGAACACATCATGTTCATTTATCATGCAAAGTCACCAGACTTAGGACAATGGTCATGCTAAGTCATTGGACTTAGTTCAAGTACCATCTTTGTCTCCAACACATTCTCACCCACACCAAGTTTTATGAAAACATCCGAACATAGTCTAAGAAGCAACTAGACCGCGGATGCGACTATGCGAATAGTTTTACACTCTGCAGATGTTGCACACTTTACCACAAGACTTAGGGAACTTCCGTGTCATCCACGACTCGCGGTATATAACATACCCGAGGTAAGCACCCGAACAATGCCTTTCCCATGGTGATACTAGACAAAGATTCCACTCATTGGTCCATCCCTCATGATGTACATCATTCGTATCATCCATGAGGGCACGCAACGGTGTGCCCGCTGCTTGTAAAGACAGCACATGGCCTTCCACTTCTGGGACGACCCCGTCTCAAGAGTGACCACTTCCCTCTTGCCACTAGTAATGCGGGCTCCTTGCTAGCACCAACCGTAGTAATCAACAAAGCCCCATCCCATAAGAGGTATCGTGGTTGCACATGTAAGGTTGGGACGATCGACAAATCTTAAATATAATTCATTATCAAAAACACACCCTCAACTTGTTCCGGCACACCACTTCTTTATCAAGTGGTCACCCAACTCATCATCATCTCCCTCGGGCATTAGTGGCACCCGACGGGGTTTTCAAGAAGTATTTGAAATCATTTCTTCCTTTCCATCACTATGCATAAATCCCAAACCCACTTGCATAGCATCTACTAGCATCCTAGCTACACCCACCCGCATAACCCTCATAACGTGGTAGGGTCATGCACGATGCAAGTGTCAACAGAAAAAGTGTTAGAGGCATCCTACCGAAGGGGGAACACCACATCATGATCAAACATCGAAACAACAAGTGGTATATTTCATGCATGAAAAAGTTTCTTAACATGGTCAAAGGGTTGCTTGCCTGGGTCAACAAAGTCTCCGGTGTCTTCGGGTCCAACTTCCTCGTCAACCGTGCAATCTATCGTCGCGAATAAAAGTGATAAAAATAAGCATCACCCAAAAAAGAGCACACAAGCCATCCTTAAAAATGATACCCTACTCTGATAAATACTAGAAACTATATTAAAATCATTTCTTTAATATTTTGTTATGAAAAACATTTTTGAAACTATTCAGCACAGGCCAAAGATGGCTAAATATAGGTTTTAAAATAAACAATGGATAAAAGGTTTTCAATTTTTTTACAGAAATGGCACTATTAAATTCTAGGGAATATACTAGGAATTTAGGTGGAAAAATTATTGTCATATGATTTATATTGAGCTCTGTGGTATTTTTGCAAAATCCCACAGAAAAAGAAAAAGAAAAAGGCCATGGGGTACCCAGGCCAGAGGCGGCCACTGGCTGGGCCGTCCCAGCTGGCCAGCCAGCCGGCCTCATGCGCCAACAGGTTCATACCTGATGCACGGGGCGCGGCCATCAGCGACCACGGGTGGGGGGGCAAAGCGCGGGAGAGGGAGAGAGAGGCCGACAAGTGAGTCCCACCTATCAGATACTTCTCCCACCTCGGGACAGAGAGGGGAGAGGCTCACCGGTGGCGAAGGGAGGCACAGCAGCGGCAGGAGAGCGTGGCGATGGACTCTGGGTCGATTCTTTGGTCCCCTGGAGGTGGAAGGGCGGTCGGAGGTTGCCGGGGTCACCGGCGGAAGCTCCTACAATGGAGAAGGCTTCGGGAGGAGGTCCCCAGGGCTGCTTCGAGCTGCAAGGAAGACGGGGAAGAGGGGGATTCGCGTTAGAATGATGAGGGAGGACCAACCGAATAGAGAGGATGGTCGGAGGGGCTCTGTACCCGGAGATCGATGGTGAGATGGGCGTGGCGGTCCTCGGGTCGATCCCGAGCACAGGGCCGACGGGGGCTCTCTAGGGGCACAAGGAGGTTAATGGGGAGTCATAACCATAGTAGTTTCAAATAAAACCTGTGGGGTAGAAGGATCGACCCAATTTGAGGACTTGTAGTGCAAACCTCATTTCAAGGTTTTTTGAAAACCTAGTTTGGATAAATCCTTTTTGCTCAAAATAAAATTTGCCAAAAATTTCTTTGGGCACTATTCACATGGCATAATCATTGGGCAAGAAGTTTGGGTCAAGGAAGATGAATATGGAAAGGAATAGAATCTAAGAGTGCCATAAGCAACAATCAACAAGCAAACAAGCATCAATTCAATCAAGCACAAGCATTGAAATTTTTTAGTTGGCACCAAGTACGGACCCCCCAAGTGCCGCGCCTCAGGAGCCCTCGTGACATCAACACTAGAGCATGAAAGATGCAACCCCTCTTGCTTCACTTACATGACCAACACGGACGCTATGGAAAAAGAAAAACGACACGAAAGGAGGGCAATTGGGATCTCGTGGCGCCTCTGCGAGAGCCCAACGCTATCATGTCCTAGGCTTCATGGACAAGACCATCGCGAGGGCACCGACCTCGTGCGGATTGAGCAGGCAGCCATCACCAGAGGTTGCGTGGTGCTCCCGGAGGCCCCCTAAGGAGAGTCTAGGGCGAGGTGCCGGCCCTACGAGGTGAGTACATGTACAAGGCGACACATGGGGGCTACCACCCCATGGCCTCCATCCTGCACCAGGCGCAGGGACCTCAGGAGCCATTCGCCGTGGACCCTCGACGGCCAGGGGGAAGGATGCGAGAAAAGGAAACGGAAAACCACGTGAAGGAAATAAAAATGTTCAATGCACGACGGTCAACTACTACACAAAAGCAATGGTATCATACAACATTTAACACCCCATAGGGGCCAAATGGTTCATGATACAGCAAGAGTAAAAGGAAAGAAGCTCAGCAGAGGAGGCGTTGTCTCCGTCGTGGCTCCTGGAGGACTTGTCGCCATAGCTGCCACACCCCTAGGACGATGTCTCCGGGGCAAACCTCTTGATAATGGACTCCACATGCTCGTTCACCTTGTCCCTGAGGGGCCTCCGGAGCTCCGAAGGCACCGGCTCCATCGCGTGGGAGAGGTCAAACGTGGGGGGTGGCGGCGCAAGTTGGAGAAGACGTGCATTGGTGCATTGTCCAGGAGGTCACGCACGCTGTACTCGACATCCTCATCCACCTAGGAGACGCCAAACTTAAGAGCCTCCACCACCTTCTCGAAGAAGGTGAGGTAGCCCCCGTCTCCGTGCGCACACGAAAATGCGAGGGCTTCCCTGATGAATCAATGGACCATGATGTCTACACGGTGGGCGATGTCCAGGTACTGCTTGGCGCGCTGCACCTCCATCAGCTTCGCATGCGTTAGGTCATCCTTGGCCGCTTGTACGACGTTGGAGGCCTCCTCCACTTTGGTCTGGAGTGATGCCAGCTCCTCCTTGGCGCCCTCCTCACCCCGCAGCATGGCTTGAAGAGCAACCTCGGCATTTAGCAGCTGGGTCCTGAGGTCATCCACCTCGCCCTGGAATGCGTTGAGCATGCGCCTCTTGGTCATGGGTACCCTGAGAAAGGTCGGCGATCAGGCTTGACAAGACAGCCCAGATGAACAGTAAAAGCAGAGCGTCGGCATAGTTAGTCATCGGTCCAGTGCCGGTGTGCTTGGAACGGCTTTGAAGGTTGGCCCCCGCCGCTCCCTGAGGCGATGGCGGCGGTAAGGACCCCGGTCGCACTCCAGCACCGACAACACTTCCCCTGGATGCCATTGGGGTAAGGGAGGGGGAGAAGGCGGTTTTCCAACGAAGAAGGATGGGCAGTAATGGAAAGAGGCAAAACAGAAGGCAAGCAAGGATGGAACTACACCTCGGGTGAGGCTGGCTTATAGGTGCAAACGCAATCCCTGAGGCATCATGGAGAGTAGATGCTATGGGAGCTCCTCGGGCACCACGTCTCGTACTCGGCTCGTGGGCGGCTCTGCCACACATCACCTCAGTTCCCTTGATGTGTCACTTTGGTGTGGGCCCAAGGTGACAGGAGAGCAAGGAGGCGATGTCCATAGAGGAAGAGCAATGATGACCAACGTGGCGCACAGGCTATGAATTGACTTGACTCAGGGCGGTTCCCGAGGCCCCGTGGAGGAGGCGTACAGCAACCTACCATGCGCCTCGCGCCGGGCCCATGGTGATTTGGGGCCCGTGGCACTTCACCCTTAGCTCTTTGCCTTTGTTTCGAAGCCAAGGCCAGCACTCCTTGGACCTAGGGGCTGTTGTTGGTGTTCTGGGACCGGGGGTACCCAGACTTGCCTGTCTGCGGCCCAACGTGTGGCACACCACGATGGCCCGGTATGTCCCTGCAACAAGCCCCTCAAGTGAAGGCCCTCGCGAGAGCCCTTGCCTCACGAGGAGAATGAGACCAAGACCTCCAGCGAAGTGGCATCCCCCCAGGCTGCCTCCCGAGGAGCGGAGATTCCTATGCAAGCACCCGACCTCGTGAGGTCGGGATGACGTGGGCTCTCACGGCTAAGCCAAGCGAGCGCCAGCGGGCATAGGGGAGGACATTTTCCTCTTTTGTGCTAAAGATGCAAGGACGTACACAGGTTCCCGAGGAATCCCGCAAAGATTTCCTTCCCAGTGCAATGATACGAAGACCATGAGTTCGGCAAGACGCACATCATCCCCGAGCCCACCGCTGCATCATGACCAAAAGCTTTGCATGCGAAGACAACCTTTAGTCAGGATAAGATGTACCTCCTGTCCCCCTTCAAAATTGGCCGTTGTGGGATCCCCTTCCCGCCTGTGCGATAAGGGAAGAGGATCGTTGCCACTATAAATAGGGACGAACTCCCACCATAGAGGTAGGCAGAACACACCAGTTCGTCACTGTCGAGAACCCTCGTGAGTCCACCAAACTATTGTACTAGTTCGTCCATAACCTCCTTGATAGGCCAATCCACCACAAAGTAGGAGTAGGGTTTTACATCGCAAGGTGGCCTGAACCTAGGTAAATCCTCGTGTCCACCTTCTTATATGCACTCACGAGGCTAGGTCGTAGGGTGGTGAGTTTGAGACCTTGATCTGGTTGAGATCTACGCACATGCCTAGTGTTCAAACCTTGCTGGGTTATGCGGAGTCCTCATTCCGACAAATTCATGTTCTTGACATCTTCTAGTTTCGCCTCCAAAAAAGCAAAGATTTGTAAAACATAAATATAGATACAAAAAACATCATTAGCCATTATAGAACAACAATACAAGAAGAAGAGTCACCGGGATAGGGAAGCATTTGTTGCTTGGACATAGCGAGATGGTAGGCGCAAAGACAGACAAGGCCAAATACATTAGCAGCAGCATCTTGAATACGTCACCATGGGTTTTCATCTTATCCAACGAAGTTGCAAGATATGACTTATTAGGCAAGGTTTCCTCGCCTAGAAACATCCGGGGGAACAATTCTTGCTCAATATTATTGTTCATCTCATAAGGAAGAATCAATTCCCCACGACGGACACCTAATGTGCAGAAAACATACTCCTCATCCAAAGGAAGTCTTCCACGTGTCGTAATGACAAATTCCCTGGACTCGCGGTCAAGATCTCCCCAAGCCAATCATAGACGGGGTTCACCAGATTTGAGCACACAACATTCATCAAAAATGCATCCCCATTTCGCCGACAGCTTTGTTCTAGTCATTGATACATCCATTTTGCATCCTAATTTCCTATTTTTAATTATATTATGCATAATAATGTTTATGGAGTAATTCTAATGCCTTTTATCTCATAACATGCAAGGTTTGGACAAAGAGGGAGAATGCTGGCAGTAGGAATTTTGGACCTGAAAAAGCATATCAGAGATACCTATTCTGCACATCTTCAAATGGGATGAAACTTCCTAGAGAATTATTTTGGAATATATAAAAAATACTGGAGCAAATAACTACTGGAGGGAGGCCACATGGTAAGGACAAGATACCATGTCGTGCCAGCCCCCCAAGGCATGCCCTGGTGTGTTGTGCTCAGCCCGGTCCACCTTCGGTGCCCATATCCTGGTATTTAAGGTGTTTTGACCTATAAAAAATCAGGTGGGGACTTTCGGGACGGAACACCACCGTCTCAAGGTGGAACTTTGGGAGGAGCACTTTTGCTCTCCTACGGAGCGATTCCGCCGGGGGAACTTCCCTCCAGGAGGGGAAATCAAAGCCATCGTCATCACCAACAACCCTCTCATCTTTGGGAGTCCAATCTTCATCAAGCTCTTGAATATCACCATCTCCGCTCAAACCCTAGTTCACCTCCTGTGTTCAATCTTTGTACCGAAACCTCAGATTGGTACCTGTGGGTGACTAGTAGTGTCGATTACATTAAGTAGTTGATTACTATATGGTTTATTTGGTGGAAGATTATATGTTCAGATCCATCATGCTATTTAATACCCCTCTGATCTTGAGCATGAATATTATTTGTGAGTTGTTACCTTTGTTCTTGAGGTCATGGGAGAAGTCATGTTACAAGTAATCATGTGAATTTGATATGTGCTTGATATTTTGTTGATATGTATGTTGTGATTCCCTTAGTGGTGTCATGTGACCGTATTCTACATGACACTTCACCATATTTGGGCCAGAGGAAATGCATTGTGGAATAGTTATTAGATGATGGGTTGCTAGAGTGACAAAAGCTTAAATCCTAGTTTATGCGCTACCTCGTAAGGGGCTGATTTGGATCCACATGTTTAATGCTATGGTTAGATTTTATCTTAATACTTTTCTCATAGTTGTGGATGCTTGTGAGGGGGTTAATCATAAGTGGGAGGTTGGTCAAGTAAGAACAACACCCAAACACTGGTCCACCAACATATCAAATTAACAAGGTAGCGAACATGAATCAAATCACCATGATGAAAGTGACTACATGAAATTCCTATGTACCCTAAAGAAAAGTTTGCTTATTATAAGAGACCGTTTTGGCCTTTCCTTTTCCACAAAAGGATTGGGCTACCTTGCTGCACTTTATTTACTGTTATCGTCAGTTGCTCGTTACCAATTATCTTGCTATCAAACTACATGTTACCTACAATTTCAGTGCTTGCAAAAATTACATTGCTGAAAACCACTTGCCATTTACTTCTGCTCCTCGGTGGGTTCGACACTCTTCCTTATCTAAAGGACTACGATTGACCCCCTATACTTGTGGGTCGTCAGTCATCACTGAAACCCTTGGTCATTAAAGTAAGACGTTCTTGAGAAGCCCTATTGCATGGCACATGTTTCTTCTTATGCAAAAAAAGAACCCCGATGATTCTTGTCACGTTCAAAAAATTAATAAAATATCTAAAACAAAATAAAACATGGGCGGTAAGCGAGGGAACAACCTCAACATCGACATTCCCGGGACCAGCCGCATGTTGTCATGGGAGTGGATCCACGAGATCGTCGTCATCGTCTTGCTGGTGGATGCTAACCATGATACTACCGTGAAAGAACAAGCACACATGAGTATGTACATGGAGGAAAGTGCATGAAAGAAGACATGGAGAAAGCGAGGATTCACACAAAAGAAGTTTCCATGTTTAACAGATATGCAAACGACAAATGCCATGAACAGACAAAGACTAATGGCAAACAACACAATTGATGTTCGCACAAAAAGAAAACAAATGCCGTGGGTTGGAAATGTTTGTAAACTATTTAAAACATGAACTTGCAATATAGACAAAAGATGGGGACTTACCCATTTGCAAACTAAAGAATTAATACAAAATCTGGTATGTTGTTATACATACATAGTTGCCATAATAACAAAAGAAAAACAAATGTGACCAGAATGCATATTCAATGTGGGCCTGATACGTCACCAATGTATCTATAATTTTTGCTTGTTGCATGCTATTATATTATCATTCTTGGGTGTTTTACAATAATTTTATAGGAATTTTATATCACTTTTTGGGGCTAATCTATCGACATAATGCCAAAGTGCGAGTTGCTATTTTGCTTGTTTTCTACTTCACAGAAAATCAGTACCAAATGAATCACAAACACCGTGAAACTTTTTGGAGATTTGTTTTGGGCCAGAAGACATCCAGTGGGCCAAAGAAGTGCCGGCGAGGAAGGCCGAGGAGGGCACGAGACACCAGGATGCGCTAGAGGCCCTTGGCGTGGCCTGGTGGGACGTGCCCACCTTGGGACTCCCCTCCACTGAATATTTGCCCTATAAATTCCCAAATACTCAGAAAACCATAGGGGAGTCAACGAAACACAATTCCAACTGCCGCAAGTTCTAGAACCTCGAGATCTAATCTAACACCATCACAAAGGGGTTCATCTTCCTCATAGGTGCCTCTCCGAAGATGCGTGAGTAGTTCACCAAAGACCTATGGGTCCGTAGGCAGTAGCTTGATGGCTTTCTCTCTCTCTCACTGTAATTCTCAATACAATGGTCTAATGGAGATCTATTTGATGTAATGACTTTTGTGGTGTATTTGTTGGGATCCGATGAATTTTGAGTTCATGATCAGTTTCTATCCATGAATATTTTTTGAGTCTTCTTTGATCTCTTATATGTATGATTACTTATAGCCTCGTATTTCTTATTTGAATCTTAGGTTTAGTTAGGCCAACTAGATTGATTTTTCTTGCCATGGGAAGAGGTGCTTTGTGATGGGTACGATCTTGCGATGTTCTTTCCCAGTGACAGAAGGGGCAGCAAGACACACATGTATCGTTTCCATTCAGGATAACAAGATGCGATCTATTCATACATGAATAGATCCTGCCTACATCATGTCACCGTTCTTATTGCATCACTCTGTTTCTCCATGAACTTAACACACTAGATGCATGTTGGATAGCGGTTGATTTGTGGAGTAATAGAAGTAGATGAAGAATCATTTAAGTCTACATGTCTTGGACGTGATGCCTATATAATGATCATTGCTTGTATATCCTCATGATTATTTGATCGTCTATCAATTGCCCAACAGTATTTTTTTTCACCCACCATGCGCTATACTCATGAGAGAAGCCACTAGTGAAACCTATAGCCCCCGAGTCTAAATTTCCAATATATTGGTTTCTGATCTACTCTTTTTCCTTTTTGTTTTCAGATCTATTAGTCGAAAAAACAAAAAATATCTTGCTGCACTTTTTTTCTACTTATTTTATTTTGTGTTCTTGCGAGCTCTATTTGCCAAAACTATCATCACCTAATGTACCTTTTTACCGTAGAGAGATTGACAACATCTCTTTCGCGTCACGTTGCAAGTATTTGTCATATGTGTGCACATGTTGCTTAGGTGGGTGCGTGATCTTCCTCTATGGATTGATATCTTTGTTTCATAACTGAGGGAAATACTTACCTTCGTTGGGCTGCATCATCCCTTCCTCTTTGGGGAAATACCAGCGCAATCTCAAGCCACGTAAGGGCATGCTAAGTATGAAAACTAAAAAAGTTGCCATGTAAGCAAGTCATAAAATATGTTGGTTTAAAAGAGGGAGTTGCCAAATGCAAACTCAAAATAGAGTAGGGAATTGTCATGTAACACTTGAAAATGCATGGCAAAAACACATGTTATGTTAAAGTGAGAGTAGCCCTGTGCTCCTAAGCACATTAGGCACTTGCCAGGTAGAAGCGATATGATGATGGGGATACCAAAATAAGGGACTGGTGTAAATAGATAGTTGTTGTCTGCGCACGAGCACATTAGGCAGTTTGACACCCATAATCACTTTACAAAACATGGTAACTGATATGTTGGGTTCAGTAGGCAGTTGCCATATAACAAGTAAACATAATGGAAAACTATAGATGAACTAGCATATTCTGGTAGCCATGTTTACAAAGAACAACATGACAAGTGATGTCTTATTGTAAAACAGTTTGTTGCCTTATGCTTGAAAATGCAGAGCAAGTAAAAATAGACCCCTCAGTCAGTGCAAAAGACACGAGAAACTATTAGTGTGTGTTCAACTAAGAAGTTGTCGTGTACTAAAATACTCGACTAAAGTTGTCATGTTTGCACCAAACAGCATGGCATAAATAAGTAAATTTCAAAATGAACTTCAAAGAATGATCAACACAGTACGTAGTTGACACCAGCAACCAATGTCAAAAACATGGCCACTGATATTTTTGGTTTAATAGGAAATTGCCATCCAACAAGTAAACATAATGACAAACTGTAGAAGAAACAACAGATGCAGGTTGCCATCATTGTATTGCATAACATAGCAAATGAAGTCTTTGTGTAAAATAGGTTGTTCTCGTCTGCTTAAATGCAGAGCATGTGAAACTAACCACATAATCAATGCAGAAAACAATGGTAACTGACATTGCGAGAACAACTAAGTAGTTGCCATGTACTAAACAAACATATGGACCATTTGTAGCTAGAACCACAAGATTAAACTTTCCATGTTTGCACAAAGCATCATGGCAAATGAGTCACTTCTAACAAATAATCAAATGCCATTACCTTACGAAGACGAACTACAGAAATAACAACAATCGAAAATTTAGATCTAGGGTTCATATCCTGCTCTTAGGCCCGGATTTTGATCACAACAAACCAACTAAGACTGAGAAATCATTTCCTACAACACCATCAAACTAAGAAACACAGTAGAATAGCTGAAATCTACAACTCACAGTGGCTAATCTATCAAAAACATAGGATGCACCGCTGTTGGTGCACTAGGGTTTTGGGCTCTCTAGTGCCCCTTACTATTGCACGAGCAGTAGTAGCCACCTTGGTCCCGGGGCCCAACACCCCCGACAAGGCCTTGCCGGAAGGGCTGTCAAACTTCCCAAGGAGGACAAGGCCCCAGCAAGGTGAATCCTTGGAAGACTAAGCCCTGGCAAGGCCCCACTAGTGCATAGGCCAGGTGTCAATCCACTTGGACGCGTGTCGCGGCGTCGGCGCTGGAGAGGGCAAAGCTGTGCCGATGGGAAGGGCTCCTGTCCCATCCCGCAGACGGACAAAGATGCCTGATGGTGCATTAAATGCGCTTGTCCTACTCCATCAATGTTAGGTGTGATAGCACTGTAGCTCTTTACACCCCGTGTACGCACTATATGCCACTATTGGGATCACCTTCAGAGTATAGAAGGAGGCCCAAGGCATTATGAGAAAGGACTTTTTTGGGCTTTTGGACTTTGGATCTTTTGGATCTTTGGACAAACTCCCTAGATCACACGCGTGGTAGCTGCCCACAACACTCCTCTAGCTAGAACCCTAAGAACACTCTCATTATGACCATGCAGGAATAGGGTTTGATGCATCCTTGCAGCCAGAACCTGGGTAAGATCCCCGCGTGCTGTTCTCCAAACCTGCTCTTTGTGTGATCCTTCTCCCCCGCCGAACAAAAAGGGGTCCCTCCGATCCCATAGGTTCTCGTACCCCATGACATCTTTGGCACGCCAGGTAGGGGTACGAAGGTTGTGTGAACCTGTTTTGGTGGTCAGCATGCTAGTTCTTTCACATTCATCGTTGCCATGGCCCCCAAGAAGAAGGGCATGATGGAAGTCTTCGCATCTGCGTCTGCTGTCCCTCTATCCGCAGGGACAGGTAACAGTGTGGACGCGGGTGGAGGAGGAGGTAGGGGTTCAAAACTCCCCTAACCCTCTGATTGCCAAGGCCAAGCAAGCAACGACACCCGCCTCAGAGACGTCCATGGCGTATGCGGGAACCCCCGCGTAGCTGGGTCCCAGGACAGAGCTGTGCTGTCTGCGGGTGGTATGGTGAACTCCTAGGGCAGGGGGGTACCTTCCAGAGCGCCAATGCCAGCGCCTATGCCGCTTCCATCTCAAGATGCGTGCTAGGAGCCGTGCCACGGCGCCCGTAGTTCTCACCGTCCCCACGGAAAAGCTCATGTGCATCACTCCCAAGGTGCATAGGACCAGCATGCTCGCCAGCATGCTCGCGCGAGTGGAATACCAACGTGGGACCGTGCGGTGCTCCTTCCAACGCAATTGGGAGTGAGACCACCTCGCATTCCTCACGCCATTCGCTGCCAGCCACGTCGAAAGAAGCGATGGCACGGGCACAACTACTCTTGGACTTCCCTCCTGCTACGGAGAAGCTTGATGAATGGAGAGCCGCCATTTTCAGAGCCTCCTCATCCTCGCAGATAGGTTTTGGTCCACTAAGCCGGCTCATGCCAGTCGTGAGAAAGCCGGAGGCGGCATGCCCATGGTGCACTCTCCTCCGCGACAACAACAAGGGTAACTGTCCTAACAGACCGAGCCGGCGACGGTTACTCGATGGCATCGTCAAATCCACTGACGCGCCACAACCAACGTCAAGTTCTTTAGGAGCAAAGCAAGGAATACACTCGAACTGCAATCGAGCGGCAGCGGGAAACGTGCCATCAGTCTAATAGGCGCATTGGGCCCACTATTGACAAGTCCGTGCCAGGGTATCCTATCAGCCTACCTTACGAGGTGGGTTGTCCAGCATTTACCCATGAGTTGCGGCAGGTTGAGTGGCCCAATTCCCGCATGTTCAAGCTAGAGGTCCCGGAGAAGTATGACGGCAAGACTCACCCATTGTGGTGTAGGCTGTTGGGGCTCATGACAACAAGATATTAGCCAACTACTTCCCATTGGTGCTTAAGCCCAATGTCCGGTCGTGGTTGATGCACCCGCCGGAGGGATCCATCTCCTCCTGGGCAGACCTATGCCACGAGTTTGTGGGCGCCTTCACTAGGGGTCACCAAGCTCCTGGTCAGGCAAGTGACCTACACATCATCCCTTAGAAGGAGGGCGAGACTTACACAAGTACATCCAAAGGTTCAACCGCGTGCACCACGACATACCAAACATTCATCATGTAGCTGTTATCAGCGTGTTCCATCAGAACGTGCGCAACCGTATGATGCGGGAAGAGCTGGCGATGAACAAAGTCAAGGACGTTGTTGAGCTTGATGCTCTGGCAGACAAATGTGCCCAGGCTGAAGAAGGGAGAAGACTCGTCGGCGAAGACGCTAGCGCAGAGGTCGACTCTGAAGATGAAGACGCCGCCGCCCAAGCGAGGAAGGGCCAACGGTGCAACAAGAAGTGCAAGGGCAAGGCCATGCTTGTGGTCGAGGAATCCGGCAACCCCAGTACCGCAAAAAAGGCAAGATTGATGACCCCGGCAAGGATGTTGCTGGGTGTGTCTCCTGCCAGGCGATGTCGATTGTCGACAAGACGGAGGGCTCTGACAAGCAATATTGCAAGATCCATCGCACCAAGGGCCACGACCTCCAAGACTGCTGGCAAGTTGAGGAGCTTGCAGAGAAGCAAAAAGCTGAGTACGAGAGGCAGGACAAGGAGAAAGGCCAGGATGGTGCTGAGGGGTCCGGCAAGAAGCGTGTTGGCCGAGGTGGTCGCTGCAGCAAGCCCGCGCAACAAAAAGACCGGCCTGCTCATGGCAGCGACAAGCAAGAGGATGACGACGATGATGCCGCAGAAGACGATGAGTTCGGCGAGCATGAGTTTCAGAAGGCTACAGAGATGATGTGCATCGAAGGAGGTGCCTCGTCGCATTCCTCTCACCGCAAACTTAAACAGTGGGCGCGCGAGGTAAACGCGGCGGAGCCCTCTATCGGTGCGTAGAAACCTCTAAAGTGGTCCAACACTCCTATCATCTTTGATGCCGAGGGTCACCCTAATCGCATAACTGCGGTCGGCTCCTTGCCGTTGTTGGTTTCACCAACAATTCGCAACCTCAAGGTGACGAAGATGCTAGTCGATAGTGGGGCCAGCCTGAACCTGATCTCACCTGATGTCATCTGGAGGCTGCAAATTCCTGATGAAGATCTCGAGCCGACATACGCTTTCAAGGGGTTAATTCGGGGAGAACCCAGCCGAAGGGCAAGATCACGCTGCTGGTCATATTTGGGAGTGATATCAATTTCAGAATAGAGAAGATCGTCTTTGATGTCGACAAGGTCTTGTTGCCGTATAATGGCATCCTTGGTCGCCCGACGCTGGCCAGGTTCATGGTGGCCACCCACTTTGCCTATAATGTGATGAAGATGCCTGGGCCAATGAGCATCATCATGATCAACTCCAACAAGAAAAGTGCACTTATCTGCGCTAACCAACTCTACCAGAGGGCAGTTGTAGCACCTGCCGCCAAGGCACTTGCTCCTACCAAAGAAGCTCTCGGGGGGAAGAAGACCGACAACACCTCTAGCGCACATTCCGGCAAGCGCACCTCCTCGGGGTGCTATGCTCCTGTTGACGATGTGCCAAAGAGCTCCACTAGCTAGAGCAAGAAATCCAAGGCAGCTCCGCCAAAGACCAGGAAGGTGCCCGCCAAGGAGGATGGCATAGGGGGACTTTCACCATAAGTTCCACCCTCGACGATAAATAGCAAAGCGCACTCGTTGCCTTCCTGTGGGTGAATGTCGATGTGTTTGCATGGCAAAAATGTGATATCCCCTGTATTCCTAGGAAGGTGATTGAGCACCACCTTGCTGTCTACCCACATGCACGGCCCGTCAAGCAAAAGTTCTGGAAGCAAGCTTTGGAGCGGCAACAGTTTATTGCCGAAGAGATCAAGAAGTTGGAAGCGGCTGGCTTGATCAGAGGGGTACTCCATCCAACATGGTTGGCCAATCCAGTTGTAGTGCTCAAGGCGAATGGGAAATGGAGGCTGTGCATTGACTTCACAGACATCAAAAAAGCCTGCCCCAAAGCTCCTTTTTCCTTGCCGCACATCGACCAGATTGTGGACTTCACTGCCATCTACGACTTGTTGTCTTTCCTTGACGCCTATTCAGGCTATCATCAGACTGTTATGGCCAAGGAAGACGAGGAGAAGACCACATTTATGACCCCATGTGATACGTCTTGCTTTTTGTGTATGCCTTTTGGGTTGAAAAGTGCTAGTTCTGCATTTGCAAGAGCGGTCCAAATTGGTTTTGAGCCCCAGCTACATAGAAATGTGGAAGCTTATATGGACGACATAGTGGTCAAAACCAAGGATAAAGCTACGCTCATATCAGACCTAGAAGAAACATTTGCAAACCTGCGCAAGATCAACATGATGCTGAATCCTGAGAAGTGTGTGTTTGGCATCCCATCCGGCAAGCTTCTCGGTTTCTTTATATATCTGCATGGAATTGAAACAAATCCCAACAAGATCAAGGCGATTGAGCAAATCGAAGAACCAAGATGTGTCGAATATGTGCGTCATCTTGCCGATTGCCGAGCATGCCTTGTCTTTCTTCCAAATCTTACAGAAGGTAGATCCAATGAAATGGACTCCGGAAGTGGAGGCAACGCTACATGATTTGAAGAAGTACCTCTCCTCTCTGTCAGTCCTAGTCGCGCCAAAACCACAAGAGCCGTTGCTGCTATATCTAGCGGCACGAATCAAGTGGTGAGTGCTGTGCTAGTGGCTAAAAGGGAGGTGGATGAAGAAGCAACAACAATGGCGGGACCGCCAATCAGCGAGCTAGGACATTCCCCGGCAGGGTCTGGTGCCGACAAAGAAGGATATGCATAGTTGAATGAGACAACCCAGAAGAAGAAGGTGGTGCAGCGGCTAGTCTATTTTGTCAGCTCCTTGCTGTAGGGGCCTAGGTCAAGATATTCTGGCATGCAAAAGTTTCTCTTCGGCCTTCTTATGGACTCGAGGAAGTTGTGTATTTATCACCCCATGAGATCACTGTTGTCACTCGCTTCCCACTACAGCGGATCTTGCGGAACCCTAAAGCTACCGGCAGGATCGTAGAGTGGGCTTTGGAACTGTCACGCCAGATGAAGAAGTTCGAGAGTCAACCCTCCCCGACAAAGAAACCGATCAAGAATGGATCATGTATTTCAATGGGGCTTTCTCGCTGCAAGGCGCCGGTGTCGGAGTGCTGCTTGTCGCACCCACCAGAGAGCACCTCAGATATGTGGTCTAGATGCATTTCTCCGGAAGAGATCAACGAACAACAGTGGTGAGTATGAAGGACTGCTTGTCGGTCTTAGGATCGTGGCAGACCTTAGGATCAAGAAACTCATTGCCAGAGGTGATTCTCAACTTTCCTTTAGGCAAGTGAACAAAGATTACCAGAGCCCATTGATGGAGGCTTATGTGGATGAAGTGAGGAAGTTGGAAGAATGCTTTGACCGCCTACAAATGGAGCACGTTCCACATGCAGAGAACAGCGTTGCCGATAGCCTGTCAAAGTGTGCTGCCCTTAAGTTCCCTGTGGAACCAGCAACTTTCGTGCTCCGACTGACTCAACCCTCTGTAACACCATCAACTGTGAAAGAGAAGAGCAGGAAGTTGAGTTCCGGCAAGTATTTCCCGGCAGAGCTCCTAGAATCTGGCAAAGAGGAGGTTGCCAGGGAGAACGACAAGCTTATCGGCGAGCGTTGTGCTCCGGCAGAGCCCCCGGCTCTCGCCATAGAAGCACGCATTCCCGCCAGTCTTGCCGGAGAGCAGCAGACTCCAGCGGTGCCTCAGGCCCTTGCCGTTGAGGCAAATGCTTCCTCGGCAGAGGATATGCCTTTGGTCCTTGTTGTCGAGCCCCAGGCTCTAGCATGGGCACAACAAATCGTCCATTTCCTTCAAACAGGAGAGCTTCTCGAGGAACAAGAAGAAATAGAGAGGGTAGCCCGACGGTCTAATATGTATCAGTTCGTGGACAACGTGCTGTACAAAAAGAGGCCAAACAGTGTGAAACCCAAATGCATTTCCCGGGAAGATGGACAGGAGTTATTGGCAGAGATACATGGAGGCATATGTCGCTCTCACATCGGATGAAGAGCCATTGCCGGAAAGGCATTCTGGCAAGTCTTCTTTTGGCCCACTGCTCTCCAGGATGCGATTGCATTAGTAACCATGTGTGAAGCATGCCAGTTTCATTGAAAGAAATTACATCAAAGAGCTCAAGCCCTTCAAACAATCCCTCTCTCCTGGCCATTTTCGGTCTGGGGGCTCGACATCTTGGGCCCCTTTCCCCGCGCTGCCGAGGGCTTTGAGTACTTGTATGTTGCAATCGAGAAGTTCACAAAGTGGCCAGAAGTGCAAGAAGTGAGAAAGGTGACAACACAATCAGCCGTCAAGTTCTTCAAAGGACTAGTCTGTCACTTTGGTGTTCCCAACATAATCATCACTGACAACGGCACCTTCATGAGCTGCACCTTCATGCATTATGTCCAAGACCTTGGCAGCAGAATCTGGTTTGCTTCCGTTTCCCACCCAAGGAGCAATGGCCAAGCGGAAAAAGCTAACGCTGAAGTGCTACGAGCCCTCAAGACGAGAAATTTCGATAGACTGCACAAGTGCAGAAGGCACTAGATTGATCAATCAGAAGGACACCAAATCGAGCTACCGTCTAGACACCCTTCTCCCTCGTCTATGGGGCAGAGGCAGTTCTCCCCATGGAACTCATATACGGGTCGCCTCGAGTGCTCTCTTATGATGAGCTCGAGCAAGAGCAGATGCATCAAGATGAGGTGATGCTCCTTGAGGAAGACCATCTTCAGGCTGCTGTGAGAGCTACACGCTACCAGTAATCTTTGCGACGCTATCATAGCCACAAAGTTAATGTCAGAGTCTTGAGGAAGGCGACCTTGTTCTTCGGCGAGTTTAGTCCGCCAAGAATTCCAACAAGTTGACACCAAAGTGGGAAGGCACTTATCGAGTAGTATGAGTCACCAGGCCCGGTGCAGTCTTCCTGGAGACCGAAGATGGCATCCCAATGAGCAACTCCTTGAATATCGAGCATCTTCGCAAGTTCTACCAATGAGGCGCAGTTGCCGGGCTCCTCGGCAACCACCTTTTGTACAAGTCTTGCCGCTGAAGCATGTAATCCTTGGTACAAAGCCAGGCTTAGACCCTGAGCGTAGTTGAATAAAGATAAGTGTACTACAAATCTTGATTGATTATCATGATTTACTTATGTACATGTTTTTCTGAGATGCCGCATTACACTTGCTCCCAGCAAGATCTAACGGACCGCCAAGGTTCCACACCAATCTTTTCTCTTCTTTATTTTTCTCAAAGGACAGAAGGTTACCTCGCATGCAGCTTTGCCTGGGCGGGGGGGGGGGTGGTATGGATACCTACGAGCGACGTCCCAAAAAAATACATCTTTCTAGAAGGAGTACGGCCACAAAAAGATAAGTTGCAAAACCCCAAGTGAACCCTTGTTGTGAAATTATTTTCCTCACACGATTTCGACCTCACACGATTAGTATGTAAAAACCTGCATGCTAAGGAACCTTGCCGCGATTGGCTGCGCCCTAATTATGTTCCAAGACTACTCAATGGTTTAAGTGGTCGCGCCTGTGCTCCTTGCTTCGTTTCGAGTCCGCTCAATGATTCAAGTGACAGCGCTCGCGCCCTTATCCCGTTTCGAGCATGGCAAACACCTTGAGTGGCGGTGCTAGAAACGCCAAGGCGTCTTGTCGGTAGTGGCACCACAAGCAAGCTGCTAACGACCTGGTCCTCAAAGCGATCACGGTAAGGATACACATGCCAGCAAGATCCTTCCGAGAAGGCATGGGGAAAGTTCCATGTGAAGAAACAGTCCGACAAGGAAGATAATACACATCCATTCAAAATAAGGTGAAATTTACATAAGATATTGCTTCCTCCTAAGTACATCTTTATTAGACTTTCTCCCCTAGGGGGGTTACAAGTAGAAAAAGATGGAAAGGGGAGGCGGGCTTCGAGAAGAAAAAGATGGCGAGAGGCCACCGACAGAAGCCCGGCCCTACCCTTCTGGACCAGCACTGCACGGAGGAGTAGGGATACCAGATGGGCAGGCAAGAACCTAGCCCCTCCTGGACCAGCATTGCACGGAGGAGAGGGCCAGCATAGGCAAAAAGGGGGATGGACCCCAGAAGTCAAAGTCCACGAGCCTGCCGAAAGATCCAGCTAGAAGATGAGGCGGCGCCCGGGACCAAGGCCCCCTACAAGGCCATCTTGCCGGGATGGGGGGGCGTGAGGCTGGCAGTGATGGTGCGGCCGGTGGTCAGTCCGAGCTCGAATCTTCAGGCTCTGACTTTGCCGCTCGAAGACCAGGCTCATCATCGTTGTCTTTGCCATTGTGCTCCTCATCACTCTCGCCCGAAGATAGGCTTTCGACACTACTTAAGCTCTCTTCGCAGTAGCTGAGACGGACGCCTGAGCGCCCATAAATCTTGACACAGAGCATATTGGCCTCCGTCATTTTAAAATGAAGGTCACACCGTTCCTGGAGGTCATGGGCGCGGCCGAAGGTATTCCATCCGTGACTGAGGAACATGATGCGATTCATTGGGTACTCGATGTTCACCCGCGTCACGTCATTGCAACATCCATGCGCCCGTAGCCACAAGACGGGCGGCTCGTCGTCCTCCATTGACCTGGCGAAGAGGCGAGGGAGGCACAAATGACTCCGGAGGGGACCAGCCATCTCAAGGACGAAATCCAGTGCCGTCCCCTCGGCATGGGTCTCCCCAAGGGTGAGGCCTGGCATCGGAGGACGAGGCGAAGCAGCACTCCGCCTCCCCCAGCCACGGCCCCCACGATGGCCACGGCCCCTCGCGCCTATTTCACCTCATGCACTCGAGCCGCCCTCCGGCTCTGCGGCTGAAGCGATAGCATGATCTCGACGGGAGCTCCTTCTTGAAGGTGAGGACGGTGGCTGCCCTTGCCCCCCAGTCATGGCTGAGGGCGAGCGCCTCCCGAAGGATGGAAAGATGTGGAAGAACAAGTTATGGAGGAAGGAGGAGAGATGGATGAGCATCGCCCTTGCTGCCCCCAAATTTATGTTGGGAGGCGTGGGCGCTGGCTCTCCCTCACTCCAAGGGTCGCTGCCCGCCTCCTCGAATAGCGGCGCCCTCGTTCATGGGGCGAACATCAACCACCCCGTTGCTCCAATCCATGGCGCCGCAGTTACTGCTTTTCCCAGGGACTGTAAGTCACGAGCGCCCATTGCTGGCTCCTCGTTATGCATGCGGCGCATGTGGCAAAAACGACCGGAAGCAGTAATTGAAAATTTGACGTCCGCGCCACACACATATCCCACGTCCCGCATTCAATGGACATCATGGGAAGCGCAACAAACGCAATGATCATGACTACAAGGCTCTACCACGCACGCCCGTGCATTGTTTGGGCGTAGCCCAACAATGCCTTGCGATGTGTGTGGCCCAGGCCTGGGGGCTCCTATTGGTGCACTAGAGTTTTGGGCTCTCTAGTGCCCCTTACTCATGCACGGGTAGTAGTAGCCACTCTGGCACCGAGGCCCAATAGGGACTTACTAGGTACAAACGCAGATTAATCAAGACCCCCATCAAGGCCTTGCCAGAAGGGCTATTGAACGTCCCAAGCAGGACAAGGCCCCGGCAAGGCGAAGCCCCGGCAAGACTAAGCCCCGGCAAGGCCCCACCAGCACATAGGCCACGTGTCAATCCGCCTGGACGCGTGTCGCGGCGTAAGTGCTGGAGAGGGATATGCGGTGCCAATGGGATGGGCACCTGTCCCATCCGTCAGATGGACAGAGATGCCTGACGATGCATTAAATGCGCCTGTCCTACTCCGTCAATGTTAGGTATGATAGCACTGTAGCTTTGTACACCCCATGTACGCACTGTACGCCACTGTTGGGATCCCCTTAGGAGTATAAAAGGAGGCCCATGGCGTTACGAGAAAGGACTTTTTTGGGATTTTGGGATTTTGATCTTTTGGATCTTTGGCCCAACTCCCTAGCTCACACGTGTGGCAGCTGCCTAGAGCACTGCTATAGCTAGAACCCTAAGAACACTCTCAATACGACCATGCAAGAGTAGGGTTTTACGCATCCTTGTGGCCCGAACCTGGGTAAGATCCCCGCGTGTTATTCTCCAGACCTGCTCTTTGTGCAATCCTTCTCACCCGCCGAACCGAAAGGGGTCCCTCCGATCCCATAGGTGCTCGTACCCCATGACAACCGCGCGCAAAAACACGAGCCTTGCCGACATTATTTCCATCGCGATGGCAAACAAACTTAGTAATACTGGCCTGACGGCACACCTGCGACTCCCTCACCGATGGGGAACATTATAAAGAGTAGAAAATATATGAAAATCTCACCAGAATTGTGAAGTAGATGTGCAAGATAGAGGGGGGGGGGGCAGATTTGTGCAATCAGATGAACCGCTGAAAGTTCCGATGCCTTACCTCTGCATGGTGACTGCTCCAGCGACGACACTCACGAAGACTCGGGACTCTTTTGGCACCTCCATCCCTCTCCTCTGCTCTACCGCCTAGAACTATCGTTACCCTCGAATGCGGGGAGATTGTGAGTGGGAATGTGAATGTAACAAGGCAGGGAGGGGGAAATGGAGTGAGCGGTTGGAGAAACGCACACGGGGAGGAGATGAATACGAGACGTTCATGGTGTGCAGCACGACGATAGTTTAACTACTGTAGGATGCTGCTAATATGACACCGCAATCAGAGACCTGTTGATGAAAGTGTGTGTGATGCATGAATCGCAAAGCATATAGTTCAAGCTCCGTCGCCAATGACATGAACTGTGTGCAATGTAGGATCCATCAAATACGATTTAGAAAATATTTGCCTATGTGATCTACAACAGATAGTTGACTTTTAAGAACAATTTGTGAGGAGGCTAAATGGCACAAACGATTAATCAAATATTGATGTGTGTGATGTATGGCATACAGGTCCCTCATATGAATTGTTTGTGATGATACGTTAGAACACAAACGGTGCGGCGTAACAAGGTGTGTGTGATAGGATGCAAACTATTCGATAATCAAAACTGTGTGCTATTATTTTGGACAACACATACGATTTTTTGTTATGAATTGTGTGCTCGACATGGCACACAATTCGAGAAAACAAATGTGTGTGATATTGTGAATGATCATTGACAAATCTGTATTCTTAACAGTTGGCGGTGAGATCGAGAAGATAGATAGAGTTAAGGAATAAATATGAGGAAACGACAACAGATTTAGGGATTATTGTCCGTTTTACTTCTTCTTCTTCTTGTTAGATGGCCCCGCGCCATCGTATTGACGTGGACGCTTCTTGCCGGTGGCCGCTGAATTTTCAACGCCATCGTCGTTCTTGTCCTCGTCGTCGTCCTCCTTGTTCGACCATTCCTCCTCTTCCTCATCATCGTCGTCTTCTTCATCCTTCGGAGGCTCCTCGTCATCATCATCCTTGTCCGACCATTCCTCCTCCTCATCATCATTGTTGTCTTCTTCTTCCTTCGGTGGCTTCTCGTTTGTCTGGTCATCGTCTGATGACTCTGACAGCGTCGTCCCTTCCATGAGCCAGATAAAATGGAGCTCAGGGCTTGATGCTCGAAATTGCTGTGCTATGTAATTAAACAACTAGCGAGAAGGCAAGATTGCAGAATGCATGGGAGTGTAGAGTGGCCGGTTGGGACGATGAAGATGGTGGCAACTGAAGCGTGGTGTGAATATAAGAGGAATGGAAGTTGAAGCGAGGGATTGACGGATTATATTGGCCCCTTGGCAGGAGGTTAGAATTCCGATATAATCAACCGCAATTGTGTGCACCCGCCCATCACTCTAAATATCTGCTATTGTGCAGTTCTCAATATGCCAAATGTTTCACGTGTGTACATTTTAGGAGTTCGCACGGTTCGCTAGATGCATTGTTTAACTACACACAGGCTTATATGAAACACAAAGGGTGTGAAATAGTAAGCATTTAACATAGGACTGTTGGTAAGAAATAGATGAGCTCTGCTTATTGATGTAGCCATTAATAATAAAACGAAACCCCTAATGATCATTGCAAACAACGCATAGAAGATGGATAATGCTGCAACTACAACTACACATGCTAGTTCCTTCTTGTCTCTTGTGTTCATCCTTTATTGCTTCATCATAGTGATTGTACACTCCAGATTAGTCAGTTCCTTCTTCACCTTTACGTTATCTTCTACAAGCTTGGTGATAACTCTCCTAGCCCTGCCTTGCCATTCATCATCCAGCTAGTTAACAAAGCACAAGACTCATATCCTTGCGAATGTTAAATAATCAGGATGAGTGGGGGCATTAACTGAACTTAAGGGGTGAACTTATCACTACCCTCTAAGGGGCAATCGAGAAACTGTATGCCATTGTCGAATCCCTCTATGCATACACTTCGAGCAGAAGTGTGTCCATGCACACAACTTAGATTTTGCTGCTTCTCGGTGGCGCAAAACTCAGAATCAAACTCATGTTGCGGGAGTCTACTAGAGTCAAACTCTGGATCCGAAATTCGATCCATTTCCTGTGTGCGTCATACTAAAGAGATGAGGAATGATTGGGACCTGACAAGACGATTCAGATCCGTAGTACACCGGCATCCTGGTGATCTTAAGCAAGTGCTCGGCGGGGACCGCTGTCGTGGTTGTGCCACAAATGGTGCTGCCAAGAGCGACTGTACGAACCGGTGCAGCCGCACTGAAACCATCAGCTCCACTCTTCCCCAATGTCTACGCCACACTTAGGGATTTGGGCGCTAGGGATTTTGAAGCTATTTAGGGTTTGGGGAAGACAGGGAAACTATGGGGATCTGATGATAATGATCGGGTGAACTATTCATCGCATTATGTTGTATACGGCACACGATTTCCCAAATCAAATTGTGTGAAACAAAGCATGTGTGATACGCGGTTACCGTAACATGACCATTTGTGATGTGCTTCCCGGTACATATGGGTGTGGTAAACAGCCCCTCTTCGCCCCCCAAAACGTTATGCTGATAGAGATGTTGGCGACGACTGAGGCAGCGGCTGACGGATAGGAGGTCAATCTGGTGTCCATGTTATAGGGATTCTATCCTCAGTCAGTCGGTGGTGGCAGCATTATAGGAGGACAATCCTCCGTTGGTGGTGGTGGTGTGATAGGAGGTCAATCCTCGGTCAGCAGCGGTAGATATAGGAGGAGCTCAATCCTCGTGGTCGGCAGCGGCGTGACTGGAGCACATCCCTCGCGGTCGTATGCGGGATCGTGGAGCTCGGACTATAGGAAGGTGCCCTGCTATGCGCTGCTCCTCGACCCTGTTGTCTTGCCTTTCCGTTGCTAATTAATTAAGGTATTATTTTCCTTGAGTGGCCTAATTAAGGTATTAAATTCATATAATGGTAGTACTGACAATGCATTTAAATTGACTAGTTGATTAGTGTCATTGCACGGCTGGGTAACATTATGTAGCACCCTCCATAAATTTTGAAAGTAAAATCTTGTGATTTATTCACCCATCTGATGGATGCAACATGTGAGATGGAACGATTTGGATGGATGGGGGATTGGACAAGCTCAAGGCATAGGGATGGCGTGAAGGAGTTCATGGCTCTAGCTGAATGGACAAAGAAGAGAATTCACAAAGAATATTACGTCCTGTATCCATGCAAGGATTGTAGGAATACGGTGTCCCTTCCAATTTATGAGGTCGAGTTATACTTATACAAAAGGGGATTCATGGGTGGATACACAAGATGGACTAAACATGGTGAAGAGCCGGTTATGGACGAATGTAATAACCTGCCTATCGGCGAGGTGCGAAACCCCGATCAGAGTCGCATGGGTGATGAATTTAACCTCGGGGCATAGATGTCAAGCTACAGAAAGAACACTAGCATGCCAAAAAACCAAGCAAAAACCAAGAGTGTGAAGCAGACAACACCGACCTTGATGATATGCTAGAGTTTGCTGCTATGATTGCAGATTTCGAGGGCCCAGTGAAAGATTTAGCCAGGTACAAGGAGCTGCCAACCATTGATGCGGTCTCCAAGAAACAATTGTATCTAGGTTGCAAAAAGCAATATTCCAAGTTGCAGAAACCGGTCTATCAAACAAGACCTTTATAGAGTTGTTGAGTCTTTTCAAAGACAGTCTTCCAGAAGATAATGTGCTCCCCAAAAGCATGAACGAAGCGAAGAAAAATGTTCGTCCATTGGAACTTGAAGTCTGGAAGATACACGCTTGTGTGAATGAATGTATGTTGTACTGCAGTGATTACAAAGATTGACGTTCATGTCACATATGCAAGCACACACGATACAAGCGCATGAGAGCACATGACAAGTACAAAATGGACGAATAGATCGAGACAGGAATCCCATTAAAGGTTGTTTGGTTCTTGCCTATAATTCCAAGGTTGAAGCGTTTGTTTGCAAACCCTAGGGAGGCGAAGAGATTGGGGTGGAACCATGATGAGCGAACTGTGGATACGTATATGAGGCACCCGAAAGATGGGGCTCAGTGGGCACAAATCGCTGACAGGTTTAAAGATTTTGCAAAGGATCCTGGTAATATATGGCTAGGTGTACTCATGGATTTAATCCATTTGGCGATGTGAACACCAAACACAACACTTGGTCGGTGCTTCTGTGCATATATAACCTTCCTCCTTGGTCACGTATGAAGAAAAAAAATACATCATGATGTCAATGATTACCCAAGGCCCGAAGCAACCTGGAAATGATATCGACATTTCCTTTGATCTACTAGTAGAAGAATTGAAGACATTGTGGACGTCTGGTGTGAACTGTTCTGCTACCAACGCAAAGGAGTTTTTCTGGCTACATGTGTTGCTGCTGCACACCATTCAAGATATGCCGGCATTACGCAACAGTTCGGGGAAGAAAACAAAGGGACCAGTAGGATATGTCACATGCATGGATAGGACAGGGAGTAGATTTCTTTCCAACTCGTGCAAAACCATGTATTTGTGTCATCGTAGGTTCTTAAGGAGAAATCACACTTACCGAAAAATGACCGCTGAATTTGATGGTGCAGTAGATAAAGGAACGGGCCCAAGACCCTATGACGGGAAAGAAGTCCACAACATGGTTAAAGAAATTAATGTTGTGCTTGGCAAGGGATCCAGTTCGACGTCAAAAATAACAGCAAGGGACCAAGTGTTCAACAATAAATCAGTGTTCTGGGAATTACTTTACCGGGAGTTCCTAAGTGTACATCATTGCATTAATGTCATGCACGTAGAGAAGAATGTCTATGAAAGCATCGTTGCTACTTTCCTTAAGATTAAAGGAAAAAGAAAGGATGGTGATGGTGCACGACTCGATATGCTTGGTGATCAATCACAACACACGGATGAAGTAGAAGATGATGAAAAATTGCTCCACCAACACTAGAGTTACAATTTAACTACAACAGAAGTAAAAGAGTTCTTTGCATTTTTGTTGTCAATTAAGACACCCTCGTCCTACTCCAGAAACATCAGAAGTATCGTGGATGTTAGCTTGGGTAAAAATAAGTTATCTCATGGATGTCATCTAGAGGCAAGCATCCTACAAGGTTATATCGCGGAGGAGGTGGTTGATTTTTGCACCAAATACATGAAACTTAGGGCTATAGGTGTGCCCCTCTCCCGCCATGGGGGAAGGCTAGCTGGTGAGGGATCACTAGAAGAGTGTCTAAAGGGGGGTGAATAGACTACTAGTTGGAAATTAAAACCTAACCTTTTCCCAAGTTAATTTGTTGGCAGAATTTAACAGTTTTACCAAGGCAACCAAGTCTAAATACCCTACACATGCATGTCAACAAATATGGCAGCGGAAAGTAAAGACATTGCACATGAAGTAAGGAGATAAGATGAGGAGATCAAAATAAATTGGAGATGCAAGGATTTTTCCCGTGGTTCCGATAGGTGGTGCTATCGTACGTCCACATTTATGGAGTCTTCAACCCATGGAGGGTAACGGTCGTGAGAGTCCATGAAGGGCTCCACCCATAAGGGTCCAGGAAGTAGCAACCTTGATTCATCCATATAGCTTCCGTCCACGAGGGACTAGCCTCGCTGTGGGTAGATCTTCATGAAGTAGGTGATTTCCTTTCCCTTACAAACTTCTTGGCTCACTCCACAACATGAAGTAGGAGGCTCCCAAGTGACACCTAACCAATCTAGGAGGCACCACCCTCCAAAAGTTAATAGGCTCGGTAATGTCGATGAACTCGTTGCTCTTGTGCTTCAAGATGATAGACTCCTCAACACACAATCACTCTCTCACAAATATGGCTTGGTAGAAGAGATGGGCTTGGTGGAAAGCAACTTGGGGAGGCTAGAAATAAAGATCCATATGGTTGGAGTGGAAGATCTTGACCTCAACACAAGGGTAGGTGGTTCTCTTCTTAGACAACTAATAGGATAAGTATGGAATGGTTCTGAGTGATTCTCTTATCGAGTGGGTGGTGGTGACGGGGTATATATAGTCATCCCCAAAAATCCAACCGTTACACACAAAATGACCAACTCGGTGACACCGATGTGTTAATCTCGGTGGTACCGAAGTGACCAAAAGGTGGCAACTTTTGAATCTCGGTGAGACCAATATAGGAATCTCAGTTGCACTGACAGGGTGACCAGTGGAGAGAATTGCCAAACTCGATGACGCCGATTCAACATTCTCGGACGGACCAAAAAGGTGAACTTGCATAACAGAAACTTGGCAGCTCAACTCGGTGGCACCGAAAGCAGTGTCAGGTGCAGTAAAGTGGCTAGGGTATGGCTGGGTGTGTCTAGGATTTGGAATCGGTGGCTCCGGGATGAGAATGTTGGTTGCACCGATTTGGGTGTTTGGCTTAGGACAGACTTTGGTGGCAGAGTTTGTGGGTGTCTTTAGTGAGTATCACATGTGCACGTTTGAGCTTTTTGCTCACCAACAAAACCTTACCCCCTTTTAATAGTATTGGCTTTCCCATGGACTCAAAGTGATTTCTCACAAATATAAAATGTAGAGTCCACTTGCTTGAAGCTTTGCCAATACATTTCCTTGCATCTTGGGGTATTCCACAATCTGTTTTGCCAACCCAACTCTCCATGGACTATTATCTAAAATACACTAGATAAAAGTATTAGTCCAAGAGACAATGTATGTTGTCATGAATTATCAAAGCCACCAAGGGAGCATGTTGTGCTTTCGGTGTCCCCCTTTTTGGTAGCTGATGACAATATACAATCAAAGCTTCAAATAAAGATATGTGTGAATATGATGAAGACTTTGAGAGACACATGACTTAGATTTGCTCCCCCCTAAATGTGTGCAGTCCTTTAAAGGATAGTTGCTTTGGAATGCATGGATAGTCATATGGATGAAGGAATATAATAAGTCATGTGTATCTTGGCTATACGCATCAAAATATATATGAATGAAATGTATCTTTGTTCAAAACTTCACTCGTGCAAACAATATGTGCAAGAAGCAAGAGATCATCTTGATCAAAGATATGATGCATATACTTACCTTGAGTTCTTGAGCATTCTAGTAGTAGAGACACACTTGAGAAAACAATGTTAGGAAACACAAGGGTATTATCCTAATCAAAAGGAATATAACTCAAAGGATACCAAGATATGTAGAATATATAAAATTTGATAATCCTTAAGATTAATATCTCTACCCCTTTAGCATTAATCTTTTAGAGATTTTCTCCCCTTAGATATGAAAGTGGTAGTTCATCCTCTCCCTCTGAATCTCAGCATGTAGATATTGGGATTGGATAGAGTGAGAAAAAGTCTAAAGTGAACAGCCAAATAAAAAAAATCTACAAATTTTCCCAAAATATATTTTTCTCCCACTACGTTGTTCTCCCCTTGTATAAGGATAAACTTTCAATATTCTCCTCTCCCCCTAAATCATATCTTCCCATTTGCAGAAGCATGTAACACTCCCTTCAGCATGAAGCTTTGATATTCTCCCCCTTTGCCATGAATTACCAAAAAGGTCAAACTTGGGAGTAGTTACAGGGATCATTGATAACGAATGGATCCTCGAGAACAAGGGCCATTGAAAGAAGGGTTCATAGGAACGAACTAAGGGAATCATTGAATGTAACTTCTCTCCCTTTGGCAAATTTTAGTCTTCTTCTCCTTGGAGCTAGGGATCCTTGAATAAATAATTTCTCCCCCTGAGTGTTGGTTGTTGTTCTCCCCCTTTAAGTTTTTTTAAATAATAATCAAGGGATCATCGAAGTAACACAAGAAAATCAGAGAGAAAAGAAAAATGGGTGACTCCGAAACAGATAGATCAGTGGTACCGAGATTTGGTAGTGTGGCTCGTTTGCAATTTAGGTAGCACTAAGATATCTGAATCGGTGGCTCCGAGGCTAAATCACAAAGAAGGAAATAAGAGTCCAAGATTCTATTTTCAAATAGTCAAAAGAAAATATTTTCAAAGGAAAGAGAAAATGGCATCATCTAGAGAAGATTTGAGTGGTCACGAGAGATCATGCAAATAAACCACACAAGATTCTTAACTAGGTGATGGGAGGTGACTAGGTCAACTATATTATAGTACATTGACTTAGGAGTCAAGCAAGAATACTTGATCATAGGTCATACTCTACGTTAAGCTCAAAATAGGGTTACCATTATTCGATTAAGCATTTTAATGTCTTCATATCACTTTAGTTGCTTTAGCTCATAACTTGGAGTAAAGCCTTTTCAAGGATATGAGAGCATACCTTTGAGTGATGTTGATGACATTTCTCGTAGGTGAACTTGTTGAGGAAGCTCGAGATTGATGAAGATCATCTTGAGTTTGGAGCAATCCTTCTCGTTCTAGTACACTTGTTTCCTACAAGGGTTAGTCATGCAAGGAAGAACAATGGGTATATCCATTTGACATGATACCAATTTAGATCAATGAAGAAACTAATTGAGATATTTTTCAATAAAGATCAACTAAATGTCAAGGATATGTTTTTGTTGTCTTCTTCCTTCCATCATCAAGAGGGGTTGTGGATACTTGGTCAAGACAAGATTTCTTATAATTGGAGTTGGTTGCAATCTCGTGGAATGAAGTTCTTCCAAGTACCTACAAACGGTTAGATGAAATACAAGGGAGCATAGGATTCCATGGCATTAGATAACATGTTGGGAATATCATGGAAGTATCAATAAAGCTCATGCCCTTGCAAGCATCCGAGTGAGTCTAGCTCAAGTTTGAAGCAACAACGATGTTCAACTCACTCCTCTTTATCACTAAGTGGCTTAGTAAAGATATCGGCCAATTGCTTGTTAGTGCGAACATGCTTAAGATTAATATCTCCTTTGGCAACATGGTCATGAATAAAATGATGTCGAACTTGAATATGCTTGGTTTGAGAATGTTGCACATGATTATGACCTATCTTAATAGCACTTTCATTGTCACAAAGCAATGGAACATTTATAACATGAATTCCATAATCTTTAAGCGTTTGTTTCATCCATAGTAATTGCGCACAACAAGATCCAGCAACAATATATTTAGCTTCGGCAGTAGATAGAGATATCAAGTTTTGTTTCTTGGAGGACCAAGACACAAGAGATCTACCAAAAAATTGACAAGTACCCGAGGTGGATTTTCTATCAACCTTGTCACTGGCATAGTCTGAGTCGGAATAGACAACAAGGTCAAAGGAAGATCCCTTGGGATACCAAATGCCAAAGTTTGGTGTTTGTATGAAGTATCTCACAATACGTTTCGCAGCCAAAAGATGACACTCCTTAGGTGCATGTTGATATCTAGCGCACATGCAAACACTAAGCACAATATCGGGACGAGATGCACATAGATATAGCAACAAACCAATCATTGATCAATAAACCTTTTGATCAACCGATTCATCTTCCTTGGTTAGATCAACATGTCCACTAGTTGACATAGGAGTTTTCATACCTTTGCACTCTTGCATGTTGAATTTCTTGATCAAGTTCTTAGTATACTTAGTTTGAGAGATGAAAGTTCCTTCTCTTGATTACTTGATTGGCAATCCAAGAAACAATTTTAGCTCACACATCATGGAGATCTCATACTTCTCGGACATCAACCTTCCAAATATTTCACTAAATTGAGGGTTAGTGGAGCCAAAAATAATATCAGCAACATAGATTTGGCACACAAAAAATTCTCCATTAACTCTCTTAGTGAACAAGGTAGCATCAATTTTACCAAATTCGAATCCTTTTTCAATGAGAATCTTCGTTAAGCATTTGTACCAAGAACGAGGTGCTTGCATAAGACCATAAAGGGCTTTATGAATCTTGTAAACATGATTAGGTTTCTTAGGATTCACAAAACCAGGTGGTTGCTTAGCATAGACCTCCTGTTCAATTTCACCATTTAAAAACGCACTTTGAATGTCCATTTCATAAAGCGTGATATCGTGGTGATTAGCATAGGCAAGAAGAATTTGAATGGCTTCTAGTCTAGAAATGGGGGCATAAGTCTCACTGTAGTCCATACCTTCGACTTGAGTATATCCTTGGGCCACGAGACGTGCCTTGTTGCGTATGACTTGACAATCTTTGTCTTGCTTTTTTCGAAACACCCATTTCGTTCCTATGATGTTGTGTTCATCTTCGGGCTTCTCCACGAGTGTCCACACTTCGTTCCTCTCGAAGTTGTGAAGCTCTTCATGCATAGAGTTCACCAATCCTCATCTTCAAGAGCTTGTTCTACCTTCAAAGGCTCAATGCTAGATATGAATTAATAATGCTCACAAAAGTTAGCTAGACGAGTTTTAGAGCGAGTGATTCTCCCGGTTTGGATATCTCCAATGATTTGGTTTAGGGGGTGGCTATTGGTCACTTGTGCTCAAACTCAGGTCAGCTTCCGATTATTGGATGGTGGAGCTTCTTCTTCATCATCACTTCCTTCGTCTTTGTTGTCAACATGGTCATCTCCTTGAGGTGGTGGTGAAGGAGGTTGTGTTGGATCTTCATGATGTACTTTCTCCTCCTCTTCATCTTGTCGTGTACCGCTTGTGGATGCCTCCATGTCATGTTGTGGTTCGCCTTGTCATGAGGTAGGGCCTTCCACTTGAGTTGATGAAGCACTTTCTTTCACCTCCATTGGACGAATCTTGCCGACGAGTAAATCTAGGATAGCTTCTGAAGGGTCCTTATCACCTACATCATTTGGCAATTGTTTGACTTGCGAAACATTAGATTCATCAAACTTCACATCTACCGTATCTTCAACTTTTTGAGTGAAGTTGTTGTAGACACGGTAAGTGTGAGAGTTTGCTCCATCACCAAGTAGGAATCCTTCATGAGATTTTGGAGCAAATTTAGTATGACGATGCTTGTCAAGAATGTAGCACTTAAAGCCGAATACCCGAAAGTATCCAACTTGGGGTTTGTTACCAATGAGTAGTTCGTATGCCGTTTTACCGAGAAGCTTGTGAAAGTAAAGTCGGTCTGTGGCATGTCATGTTGTTTCCATGGCTTCTGCCAAAAGTGTCTTGGCCTCTTGTATTCATCAAGCATCGTTCTGGCCACCTCAATAAGTGTCCGGTTCTTCCTCTCAACAACTCCATTTTGTTGAGGCGTGTACGTAGTTGAGAACTCTTGTGAGACACCTTCTTTGTCAAGAAAGGTATCCACATGGGTGTTCTTGAACTCCGATCCATTATCGCTTAGAACCTTCTTGATCTTCACTTCAAATTGATTTTGCACTTTGTGAGCATATTTCTTGAAGATCTTTTAAACCCATGACTTATCATCAAGGAAAAATACCCACGTAAATCTGGAAAAAATCATCAACTATAACTAGACCATAGGAATTTCCATAGAGACTCTTGTAAGCATTGGGACCGAAAAGATCCATGTGAAGTAACTCGAGTGGTCTCCTAGTAGTCATGATGTTCTTAATGGGATGACTTCCACCTACTTGTTTTCCTTCTTGACAAGCACTACAAAGTTTATCTTTGTCAAATATAACATCTTTAACACCTAGAATGTGATTGCCCTTGATTAGCTTATCTAAATGCGCATGCCTACATGTCCTAATCTTCTATGCCAAAGCCAACCTTTAGAAGATTTAGGAATTAAACAAGTGCGAGGCTTGAATCTCTTAGTGAAATCAACAATGTATAGATCACCTCTATGGATACCAGTAAAGACCATTTTATGATTATCTTGACAAAACACTTGGCAATCTACTTTCATGAATAACACATTGAAACCGAAATCGGCAAGTCTAGATACGGAAAGAAGATTGTAGCCAAGGGATTCAACAAGCATAACATTTTGTATTGAGCTATCATGGGATATGTCCACCTTACCAAGGTCGAGTACCTTACCTTTAGAGTTCTCTCCAATGGTCACGTACCTTCGAGGACCTTGATTAGGCGTGATCTCTTGGAACATGTCTTTATCACCATTCATATGATCGGTACATCCACTGTCAAGAATCCACTCTTTTCCTTCAGACATATAATCCTTGAAGTTTGCCATGAGACTTAGATTCTTCATGATCTTCTCATACTCGATGTCGAACAACTCATCTTCTCCAAGGTAGTCATGTTCCACATTGTCATCATCAAGTGGGAGATCCTCGTCATAAAGAACAAGAGATTTGTTAGAATTGTGATCATGACAATGTTCAAGTTTATGAATGCGAATGGCTTGAATGATAATATTGTTGATAGTGGTGACATCTCCTTTAGTACGCATAAGATCACGGCGCTCAAATAGGCATTTATCAAAGTTTGGATCACTGGGCTTTATTTTGTGAAAATAAATAGTTTTATGAAGAATTTCATCAAGATTTCCTAAAGAAAGATTTGGATATCATTTCTCCAAATCAGTCCACAAGGTATAAGCACATGCAAATTTCTTCAATTGAGAAAGCACAAATCTTGGTAAACCACTACCAATAAGATTGATAGTTCTTAGGATACCAAGCATGTTAATTTCCTCTTCGTGTGTGGGATGCAATTCATCACTAGGAGGGTCATAGGGGCGCATAACATATTTGCTCAATTGAAATTCATTAAACAGCTCAAGCATCAAAGATTTCCATTAACCACAATATTATTCATCAAGAATGGGCACTCTACAACTCAAAATCCCTATACTAGACACATCCATCTTCCTCCTTAGTGATTAGACCGATGCAATGGAGACCAAAGCTCTGATACCAATTGAGTGATCAGTAGAAGAGTGTCTAGAGGGGGGGGGTAAATAGACTACTTACTAGAAATTAAAACCTAACCTTTTCCCAAGTTAATTTTTTGGAAGATTTTAATAGTTTTAGCAAGGCCAGCGAGTCTAAATACCCTACACATGCATGTAAACAAATATGGTAGCGGAAAGTAAAGACATTACACATGAAGTAAGGAGATAAGATGAGGAGATCAAACGCAATTGGAGACACAAGTATTTTTCCCGTGGTTCCGATAGGTGGTGCTATCGTATGTCCATGTTTATGGAGTCTTCAACCCACGGAGGGTAACGGTCGCGATAGTCCACGGAGGGCTCCTCCCATAAGGGTACACGAAGTAGCAACCTTGACTATTCCATATGGCTTCCATCCACGAGGGACGAGCGTCACTATGGGTAGATCTTCACGAAGTAGGCGATCTCCTTGCCCTTATGAACTTCTTGGTTCACTCCACAACATGAAGTAGGAGGCTCCCAAGCGACACCTAACCAATCTAGGAGGCACCAGCCTCCAAAAGGTAATAGGCTCGGTAATGTCGATGAACTCCTTGGTCTTGTGCTTCAATATGATAGACTCCTCAACACACAATCACTCTCTCATATATATGGCTTGGTAGAAGAGATGGGATTGGTGGAAAGCAACTTGGGGAGGCTAGAAATCAAGATACATATGGTTGGAGTGGAAGATCTTGACCTCAACACAAGGGTAGGTGGTTCTCTTCTTAGAAAACTGATAGGATAGGTATGGAATGGTTCTAAGTGCTTCTCTTATCGAGTGGGGGTGGTGAAGGGGTATATATAGGTGTGGGGACCCCGACTCATAAGTCGTGATCACCGAATGAACGTGTACAGTGATCCCAGAGATCAATGCTCACTGAACACACAGAAGCTGAATAACAAGAGTCTTACATCCACACTTATCGTCTTACACAAATACTGACCACGAAGGTCTTAGTCTTACATATATAGGGCCACACGGGCCAAACACTTAAATAGAACAAGCAGTGGAAACCTTGGTCGAAAGCGTGAACCCATGCCATCTGCCTTAACCTGCAGGCATTTTGAGTGGGAAGCGTCCTAGTTCGCATGTGCGTCTCCAACGAACTCTTCAACATACTCCTATTCTTCCATGCCTGGCCAATTAAATAACTAGTGGCAAGACAATGAGTACTTTGAATGTACTCGCAAGCACCCAATTTGTGGAACAAGGTAGCAATGATGCATGATATAGCAGTAATAGGTAAGTTTGCGGAAAGCTAATTTTTAAATGGAAATGACATGATCAAGTAACTAGTGAGCATGCTTCAACAACTAGCAGGTATCCATGTGAACAAATTGCAGGTATCATCATAAGTATTGGTTGAACATCTCATGTTCACTCATGACGCTAAGTCATCTGCCTTAGCTCATGTGACCTCTTGTCACCATCATACCCATACTCACACCAAGTTTCACGAAAACATCAGGACGTGGCATAAGAAGCACCTCCCAGCTGTCCTTGACCATGGACACAGCTATTCGAATAGTTTTACACTCTACAAAGGTTGCACACTTTACCCACAAGACAAGAGGAACTTCCATGTCGTCAACGACTCACGCTATATATAACATACCCGAGGTAAGCACCCGAACAATGCCTTTACCCCGGCGATACTAAACAAAGAGTCCACTCAATTCGTACCCATACATCACGATGTACACCACACGTGCCTCGCTCTAATCATACCATCCAAACGGTTTGCCCGGTGCCTGTGAAGACAACGCATGATCATACATACCGGTACAACCCCGTATCGAGAGTGACCATGCCACTCCCGCCACTAGTAATGTGGGCTCTTTGCCAGTACCCACCAAGGTAATCAACAAAGCCCCGTCCCATAAGGGGTATCGTGGTTGCGCATGTAAGGTTGGGATGGTTGACAAATCTTAAACCCTCCATTTTGGAAAACACATTCTCATCTTGTCCAGGCACACCACTTCCTTCTCAAGTGTTCACCCATCTCATCTTCATCTCCCTCGGGCATTAGTGGCACCCGCGGGTTTTTTGAAAAGTCTTTGAAATCATCTCTTTCTTTCCATAACTATGCATAGATCCCATCCCCACTTGCGTAGCATCTACTAGCACCTCACTACTCCCACCCGCACAACCCTCATAAGGTGGTAGGGTATTGCACGATGCAAGTCTCAATGGTAAAAGTAACAGAGGTATCCCACTAAAGGGGGGGACACCTTATCATGATCATTTCATCGAATCAACAACTGCTATATGACATGCATGAAAAAGTTTTTTAACATGATCAAAGGGTTGCTTGCCTAGCTCAACAAAGTCTCCGGGGTCTTCAAAGTCTTCGGGTCCAACTTCTTCGTCAATAGCGCAATCTATCGTCGCGATAATATAACGATAAAAATAAGCAATCACACAAAACAGAGCACTCAATCTACTATCAAAAATGTTAACCTACTCTGATAAATACTAAACGTCATACTAAAAATATTCTCCTAGGGTTTTGTTGTGAAAAAAATTTTAGAAATTAATTATCAGAGGCAAAAAGGTGCCTAATGTAGGTTTTAAAATAAACTGGTACTAAAAATAATTTTCAACATTTTTGTAAATGGCACTATCTAATTCTACGGATTATTCTAAGAATTTCGGTGGAAGAATTATTGGTATTAGAATAATATTTATTTCCGTGGGATTTTTGCAACATCCAAAAAAATAGAAAAGGAAAAAGAAGAAAAAAGGCCACTAGGACCTGGGCCAGAGGCGGCTAGAGGCTGGGCCGGCCCAATTGGCCAGCCAGCCGGCCTCGCGTGCGTTCAAGTTCAAACCTGACGCGCGGGGCCCGGTCGTCAGGACACGAGGGGGAGGAGAGAGAGCGCGGGAGAAAGGAAGAGAGGCTTATAGGTGGGGCCCACCTGTCGGGTCCTTCTCCTACCTCGGGGCAGAGAGGGGAGAAGCTTACCGGCGACGACACGGGGCACGGCGATGGCAGGAGATGGCAGGAATGGACTCGGGGAGGAGCCGCTATTTTAGGGGAGGTCGAGGGAAGGCCGGAGTTGGCCGGAGTTGCCGGCGGCGAGCACCCGCGGCGGAGATGGCTTCGGGAGGAGGTCGTTAGGGCCGTTCCAGGCTGCAACGAAGATGTGGATGAGGGGGAATCGCGTCAACGTGGTGAGAGAGGACTACTAAGAGAAGAAAGAGGGCCGGAGGACGCCGTTACGAGGAGATCGACGGTGGCGATGCCGCGGCGATCTCCAGTCGATTCCGGGCGCCTCGAGCACGGGGAGGAGCGGGGGCCTTGCAGGCAGTCAATGGAGGAGGAGAGGGGGCCAAAGAGGAGGGTAGAGCTTGGGGGAGGCCCTTTTTATAGGCGGCCATGGGTCCATCGAGCTCGGGTTCGCTGGCGAGCTCATGGCCGGGATATGGTCTAGGCCAATGGGGAGGAGAGATAGGCAAGGGAGTGTGCGCGTGTGAGCCCGTGGTTCGCCGGCTTGGGCGGCCGTGGCGCGTGCGAGGAGTACTAGAGGAGGGGAAGAGAGGAGGGGCCCGACATGGTGGTGTGGCACGGACGCCGATGCCGATCATCTAGTGAGAGGGGGGAGCCCGAGGTGGTCGGGGCCATGCAGTGGGCAACGGCTACAGTGTTTGTCAGTACTGTAACACGCTCCAGAGCATGCATTTCGCATGCCAACGGTGTCTTCTACGTGTCCACCAACGTTTGGCATGCAATCTATCATCACGATAAAATAACGATAAAAATGAGCAATCACAAAAAACAGAGCACTCAATCTACTACCAAAAATGTTAACCTACTTTGATAAATACTGAATGTCATACTAAAAATATTCTCCTAGGGTTTTGTTGTGAAAAACATTCTAGAAATTAATTAACAAAGGTAAAAGGTGCCTAATATAGGTTTTAAAATAAACTGGTAATAAAAATAATTTTCAACATTTTTGTAAATGGCGCTATTAAATTCTAGGGATTATTCTAAGAATTTAAGTGGAAGAATTATTGGTATTAAACTAATATTTATTTCTATGGGTTTTTTGCAAAATCAACAAAAAATAGAAAAGGAAAAAGAAGAAAATAGGCCACTGGGACCTGGGCGAGAGGCGGCCAAAGGCTGGGCCGACCCAGCTGGCCAGCCAGCCGGCCTTGCGCGCGGTCAGGTTCAAAGCTGGCGCGTGGGGTCCGGTCATTAGCAACACGAGGGGGAGGAGAGAGAGCGCGGGAGAAAGGAAGAGAGGTCGACAGGTGGGGCCCACCTATCGGGTCATTCTCCTACCTCGGCGCGGAGAGGGGAGAAGCTTACCGGCGACGGCACGGGGCATGGCGACGGTAGGAGATGGCAGGAACGGACTCGGGGAGGAGCCGCCATTCCAGGGAAGGTTGAGGGAAGGCCGGAGGTGGCCGGAGTCATCGGCGGCGAGCACCCATGGCGGAGATGGCTTCAGGAGGAGGTCGTCGGGTCGTTCCAAGCTGCAAAGAAGACGGGGACGATGGCAGAACGTGTCCGCGTGGCGAGGGAGGACTAGCCGGAGAAGAAAGAGGGCCGAAGGATGCCATTACCAGGAGATCGACGGTGGTGACGCCGTAGCGATCTTCGGTCGATTCCGAGCAGCTCGAGCACGAGGAGGAGCGGGGGCCTTGTGGGCGGTTAATGGAGGAGGAGAGGGGTCCAGAGAGGAGGGGAGAGCTCGGGGGAGGCCCTTTTTATAGGCGGCCCTCGTTCCACCGAGCTCGGGTGCGCCCGCGAGCTCGTGGCCTGGGCCAGAGGCCATGGGAGAGAGAGGGGACGAGTCAGGCATGCTCCTGGCACTAGTCTAGGCCGAGGGGGAGGAGAGAGAGGCAGGGGAGCGCGCGCATGCGAGCCCCATGGTTGGACGGCTTGGGCGGCCGTGGCGCGTGCGAGGAGGGCCAGAGGAGGGGAAGAGAGGAGGGGCCCGACATGGTGGTGTGGCGCGGACGCCAAGGCCGATCATCTGGCGAGAGGTAGGAGCCCGAGTTGGTTGGGGCCATGTAGTGGCTAACGACTACAGTGCGTGTCGGCACTGTTGCGTGCTCCAGAGCGCGCGTTTGGCATGCCATAGCATGTCAACAGTGTCTTCTGTGTTGCCACTCATGCCTAGGGGATCTAGGCATTTAAATAATTTTCCCTAGGAAAACCTATTTCTGGACTTAATAAAAAGCCTTTATATGAAATGTGAAAATAATCTTTAAAAATAATATTTGGTGGTTTTGGGAAGTCATATATATAGTAGGTTTGAAATAATTCCTTGGTAAAGAAGATTCCACCCAATTTGTAGACTTGTAGTGCAAACCTCATTTCAGGGGCTTTTGAAAACCTAATTTGAATAAATCATTTTTGGTTAAAACAAAATTTTATAATAATTGTTTTGGGCACTATTCACATGGCATGATCATTAGGCAAGAGGTTTGGAACAAGGAAGATGAATATGAAGTGGAATAGAACCTAGTAGTGGCAGAAAACATAATCAACAAGCAAGCAAACAACACAGCAAGCAAGCACAAGCACATTGAAAAAGTTTTAGTTGGCCCCAAATTTTATAAACCCAAACATAGCAATGTGCTACAAACACAGGGTGTGATAGACCTTCCCCCCTCACAGGAATATCGTCCCCGAGATTCCTAGGCTAAGCACTTAAAAGAAAAGGGAACTCGAATCTAAGATTGTCTTCATGCTCCCAGGTTGCTTCAGCTTCAGTGTGGTTGCTCCACTGGACCTTGAAGTACTTGGTGGTGCAGCTTCGGGTGCAGCGCTCGGCTTCAGCCAGAATGCGAACTGGCCTCTCATGATAAGTGAGATCTTGCTAAAGATCGATGGCTTGATGGTCGATGTCCTTGTAGAGGTCAGGGCGGTTGGGAACTTGCAGACACTTCCGAAGTTGTGACACATGAAAGACATTGTGCACATCCGATAGCTCGGGAGGTAGTTCTAGCTGGTAGGCAACTTCTCCTCGCATTGCGGTGATATATCTTGGTGCGAGCTTTCGTTTGACGTGGATGCACTTAGTTCCCTTGAGAGGCGTGACTCGGAGGTAGACATGGTCACCAACATAGAAGTTGACTTCTCGGCGGTGAGAGTCGGCGTGGCTCTTCTGTCTTGATTTGGTGGCCTCCAGACATTCTCGGACATATTGAACTTGCTCTTCGGCTTCGCAGGGGATATCTGGTCCAAAAGTTAATCCTTCTCCGGTCTCTGACCAGTTGAGGGGAGTACAACTCTTGCATCCATGCAACACCTCAAATGGTGCCATCGGAAGACTCGACTGATAGCTATTGTTGTATGAGAACTCGGGAAAGGGTAGGCAATCTTCCCACTTGGCTCCAAATGCCAAACCACAAGCCCGGAGCATATCTTCGGGTATCTGATTTACTCGTTCCGTTTTCCCACCGGTCTGAGGGTGAAAAGCAGTGCTGAAGGAGAGCTTGGTTCCCATAGCTTCTTGAAACTTCTTCCAGAATCTTGAGGTGAACTAGGTTCCTTGATCCGACACGATCTCCTTTGGAACTCCGTGAAGACTCACAATGTGGTTGATGTAGGGGTTTGCAAGCTGGCATCCATCATAGGTGGTTCTGATGGGGATGAAGTGGGCTACCTTTGTCAGGTGGTCGACGATGACCCAAATGGAATCATGTCCCTTGCTTGACCTTGGTAAACCAGTGATGAAATCCATCCCAACTTTATCCCACTTCCATTCAGGCACTTTAAGAGGTTGCAATAGCCCAGCGGGTCGCTGATGCTCAGCTTTAACTCTCTGGCATATGTCACACTTGGCGACGAACGTGCCTATCTCCCGCCTCATGCCATGCCACCAAAAACTTGCCTTGAGGTCTTCATACATCTTGGTTCCTCCAGGGTGGATGTAGTATGGAGTGTCATGAGCTTATTGCAAGATCGGGTTCTTGAGCTACTCTTTATTGGGTATGCAGATGCGATCCCCGGACCATACAACTCCTTGTTCATCCACGGAGAATCCTGGGGCGTTGCGTGCCTTGATCTTCCTCTTGATGCCTTCAATGCTCTTGTGTCCCTTTTGAGCTTCCTTAATCTCAACCATCAAGGTAGGCTTTGCTTCGAGGTTGGCGAGGAATCCTGGTGCAACCAGTTCCAAGCCGAAGCTCTCATGCTCTTCATACAGGGCGGGTAGCCTCTCCATAATCATAGCATTCAAGGAACCAGCCTTTCTGCTCAAGGCGTCTGCTACCACATTGGCCTTTTCGGGGTGGTACTGAACACTGAGGTCGTAATCCTCGATCAATTCCAACCATCTTCGCTCCCTCATGTTCAACTCCCTTTGAGTGAAGATATACTTCAAACTCTTGTGGTCTGTGAATATCTCACATCGCTTCCCTAGAAGGTAATGTCACCATGTCTTCAAGGCATGAACTACGGCGGCTAACTCAAGATAGTGAGTTGCGTAGTTCTCTTCATGGGATCATAGCTGTCTTGATAGATATGCTACAACTCTGCCATCTTGCATCAGAACACCTCCAAGTCCGGTTCTTGATGCATCACAATAAATCACAAAATCATGGTGAATATCAGGGGTGGCTAAAACTGGGGTTGTGGTCAATATCTTCTTGAGCTCCTGGAAGCTTTCCTCGCACTTAGCAGTCCATTCGAACTTCTCGTCCTTCTTCAAAAGCTGGGTCATGGGTAGGGCAATGCTTGAGAACCCTTTACGAACTTGCGGTAATAACCCGCGAGTCTGAAGAAGCTTCTGACTTCCTTCATGGTGGTTGGGGTTTGCCATTCAGTCACGGCTTCAATCTTGGCAGGATCCACTGATAATCCTTCTGCAATTAACACATGACCCAAGAATCCAACTTCACGTAGCCAGAATTCACACTTGCTGAACTTGACATAAAGTTGGTGCTCTCGAAGCTTCTCTAGGACCAATCTCAAGTGTTCCTCGTGTTCTTCTCTAGACTTGGAGAAGACAAGTATGTCATCAATGAAGAATACAACGAACTTGTCCAAATACTCCATGAAGACTTTATTCATGAGGTACATGAAGTAGGTTGGGGGATTAGTTAACCCGAATGACATGACCGCGTATTCATACAGGCCATACCAGGTTACGAATGCTGTCTTTGGGATATCTTGGGGCCTGATCTTCAGCTGGTAGTACCCAGACCTGAGGTCGATCTTGGAGAACACCTTGGCTCCGTTCAAATGATCAAACATGTCTTTAATCTTGGGGAGTGGGTACTTGTTCTTTATTGTGACTTCATTGAGAGAATGGTAATTGACACAAAGTCTGATAGTCCCGTCCCTCTTTGACGCCAACAGAACAGGCAATCCCCAAGGAGATGCACTAGGGCGAATAAATCCATTTCTGAGCTACTCTGCTAGTTGCTTCTTCAACTCAGCCAACTGTTCGGATCCCATCCTATAGGCCTTCTTATAGATGGGCCTTGATCCAGGCATAAGCTCAATGATGAACTCAATGTCGCGGTCAGGAGGCATTTCGGGCAGCTCATCAAGAAACACATTCGAGTACTCACATACCACTGGCACTTTATCCAACTCCACTCCCGATAGGCATTTAGCCTGGGGGGCTTGAGTGGAGGCAGGGTTGGGAACAAACTTGACTTTCACTCCTTGGCTATTGGTCATGGTGACAATCCTTTTGGCACAGTCCAGCATGCCTTGGTGCTTGGTTAACCAGTCCATGCCTAGGATCACATCCAAGCCTTCTGACTTCAGGATGATAAGGTTGGCTAAGAAGTCTACCCCGTTGATGTTAATCTCAACTCCCTTACAACCTATCCCAGACTTCATAACTGATCCCGGGGTTTGTATCAACATACGACTACCCAGGGGTGTAGGCTTCGTGCCAATCTCTAGTGCAAACTTTTGGGTGACAAAAGAATGTGAAGCTCCACAATCAAACAATACTGTTGCTGGGGTTGAGTTGACGAGAAATGTACACAGTATGACGTCCGGGTCTTCTTGGTCTTCGTCAGCGGTGACGTGATTCACACGACCCTTGCCATTGTTGGGCTGGTTGCGGGGAGCAGGGTTCCTTGGTGGTGCTCCACGGGCTTGTCCTTGAGCTAGCGCATTGGGGCGCAGTGCATCCATCTTCTTGTTGGGACACAACCTAGAGATGTGTCCTGGCTGACCACATCCAAAGAAAGCGACTTGTCCAGGGTTGTTGTTGAAGTTTCTGCCACCGTTGTTGTTATTGGGGTTGTTGTTGTAGGCTGGCCTAGGATTGGCATACTGCTAAGGCCGGTAGCTCGGACGAGGTGCAGGAGCTCTAGCCTGTTGCGGCTGATAGGTTGGCCTAGCTGGGGCTGGCTGCCAGGGGCAAGGCTTTTGGTTGCTTGAGCTTCCCTTGTTGATCATCTTGCACTTGCGAGTGTTGTCTATGGCGTGACACTTGTCTTCCAGCATGAGGGCTTTGTTTACTAAGTCGAAGAAGGTATGACAGTCGCAGATGATGAGCTGATACTGTAGGACCTGCTGAAGTCCTTCCATGAAGTGCTCCTTCTTAGCAGCCTCCGTGCTGACATCTTCAGGTGCATACCTTGACAGCAGGTTGAACTTCTGCAGGTACTCCTTGACAAAGCCACTTCCTTGCTTCAGCGCTCGGAATTCTCTCTTCTTGATAGCCATGACCCAGAAGGAATATGGGCAGTGTGGAATACTTCCTTGAAGTCGTTCCACGAGATCACACGTTCTCCTTGCATGACCTTAAATCCATCCCACCAAGCTCGAGTAGTACCTCTGAGGCAGTGCGAGGCATAAAGCACCTTCTCATGATCCTCATTGCAATTGACTAGTGCAAGGAGGTCCTCAATGGTGCTGATCCAGTCATCAGCGTCCAATGGTTCAGCAGTCTTGGTGAAGGTTGGGGGCAAGTTCCTCATGAACTCAGATAGCATGGAGCGGCCATTGCCATTCCTCCCTTGCTGCTGGTTGTTCACGAGGGCCTGAGCCATCTACTGGGTAGAAGCATTGTTGGCTTGGCGCTCCTCCCGGAGAACTTGGAGAAACTGAGCTATGGTCATGTTCTCCGGTGGAGGTGGTGGCATGGGAATGTCGCCTTGTGGCTGCTCCTGGTGTCCTCCAGCATGAGCAGCCCCACCAGCTCCCTGTTTTTGGCTCGAGTTGCTAGCTTCAGGGTTGGTGAATGAGCCATTGCGGGTAGCAATCACCATCCTGTTTGGAGCAGCCAAGTCAAGCAACTGGGATTGACAAGAGGATAAGCAATAACGGAAAAAACCTGCCTAAGGGGATCGGTCAAGTGCAAGTGTGTTAAAACAAAGGTCGAAAGACCATCTTATATTAAGATAGACGATGGAGTCGCTTACATGTTGCCTAAGGCAAAAACGTGACTTGCATCGGAACACAAACAACAAAACAAACAATAAGCACACATGGTTTCATATGAACCATTACATGGACTCAACTTCGTATGAGGGATACATGACTGATCCTACCCAAGGGGTTCTCGGACTCAGGTGGTGGAGTGCTCGGTCTCGTAGTCATGCTCCTCTAGGTCTTCCTCCTGTTCATCATTTGAACAGGCATCGTTGCCGGTTGAAGGGGTCGGGGAACGAGGAGGCCCATCCCGACGACGCTTTGCAGGCGGGTCGGTGAAGAGCTCACGGTACTCCTTCGCACTCATGCAACTACTACGTGTAGGTGCATCGCTGGCTGGGGGTACTCCTCCTAGATAAGCGCAAGTTGGTCGCCCCTTGGGGGCTCCATCCTTCTTGATCTTCTCTGGCTTTGTCTTGGCTTGCCGAAGTAGCTCTCAGGCATGGTGAAGTTCCTCGCGGAGCTTCATGGACTCCTTCATCAAGTTATGAACTAGACTATCGGCGGAGAGGCTGAAGTAGGTCTGGAACCTGAGTGGTGTGCCATATTCCTTGGTCGGAATCAGCGTCCAACTCTCGCCAAAGTCATCCTTCCTGAAGGGAAGGTAGCGAGTAGCTAGATCGTCAGCTATCTATGGAATGATGTATCAAAGGTGTAGGAGTGCCTTGCGTGCAGCTGTCTCGACTGCGAGTATCATGGTCTCCAGCCATGGTCCTTCAAAGAACCAACTAGTCAGGGAGTCGTTTTCCTTAACGACCACATCCACGTGGTACTCCTTCATGACGGCATCGACCCAGTGATCGTGGTAGAGGAAAATGGGTGGTTGGCGAAATTGGCACTTCTCCAGGCTATCCCCAAGGAGTAAGGGAAAGCCGGATGTCAGGAAGGCTTCGGGTACGATGGCCATCTACAAAGGTTTGAAAGAGGAGAGTCAGCAAAGTGTTGCGCGAAGCATAGGAAAGGTAAATAGTGCAGAATTCCTAAGTTCCAATGCTAGATGTAGTTTTGAAAACGACTTTTATCCTGTCTAACGTCCATGCTAACTAAGGGCTTCCTACAGTCAGGATGGCTCTGATACCAGCTATGTGGGGACCCCGACTCATAAGTCGTGATCACCGAATGAACGTGTACAGTGATCCCAGAGATCAATGCTCACTTAACACACAGAAGATGAATAACAAGAGTCTTACATCCATACTTATCGTCTTACACAAATACTGACCACGAAGGTCTTAGTCTTACATAGATAGGGCCACACGGGCCAAACACTTAAATAGAACAAGCAGCGGAAATCTTGGTCGAAAGCGTGAACCCATGCCATCTGCCTTAACCTATAGGCATTCTGACTGGGAAGCGTCCTAGTTCGCATGTCCGTCTCCAACGAACTCTTCAACATACTCCTATTCTTCCATGCCTGGCCAATTAAATAACCAGTGGCAAGCCAATGAGTACTTTGAATGTACTCGCAAGCAACCCAATTTGTGGAACAAGGTAGCAATGATGCATGATATAGCACTAATAGGTAAGTTTGCAGAAAGCTAATTTCTAAATGCAAATGACATGATCAAGTAACTAGTGAGCGTGCATCAACAACTAGCAGGTATCCATGTGAACAAATTGCAGGTATCATCATAAGTATTGGTTGAACATCTCATGTTCACTCATCACGCTAAGTCATCTGTCTTAGCTCATGTGACCTCTTGTCACCATCATACCCATACTCACACCAAGTTTCACGAAAACTTCCGGACGTGGCATACGAAGCGCCATCCAACTGTCTTTGACCATGGACACGGCTATTAGAATAGTTTTACATGCAGAGGTTGCACACTTCACCCACAAGACTTGGGGAACTTCCGTGTCGTCCACGACTCGCGGTATATATAACATAGCTGAGGTAAGCACCCTAACAATGCCTTTTCCTCGGCAATACTAAACAAAGAGTACACTCGATTGGTACCTAGGCCTCACAATGTACATCACACGAGCCTCGCTCTAATCGTACCATCCATGAGGGGACCAACGGTGTGCCCGGTGCCTATGAAGACAACGCGTGATCGTACATACCGCTACGACCCCGTATCGAGAGTGACCAAGATACTCCCGCCACTAGTAATGCAAGCTCCTTCCTAGTACCCACTAGTATCGTGGTTGCGCATGTAAGGATAGGACGGTCGACAAATCTTAAACCCTCCGTTTTTGAAAACGCATTCTCATCTTGTCCCGGCACACCACTTCTTTCTCAAGTGGTCACCCATCTCATCTTCATCTCCCTCGGGCATTAGTGGCACCTGACGGTTTTTTTGAAAAGTCTTTGAAATCATCTCTTTCTTTCCATAACTATGCATAGATCCCATCCCCACTTGCGTAGCATCTACTAGCACCTCACTACTCCCACCCGCACAACCCTCATAAGGTGGTAGGGTATTGCACGATGCAAGTCTCAATGGTAAAAGTAACGGAGGTATCCCACTGAAGGGGGGGGGGACACCTTATCATGATCATTTCATCGAATCAACAACTGCTATATGACATGCATGAAAAAGTTTTTTAACATGATCAAAGGGTTGCTTGCCTAGCTCAACAAAGTCTCCGGGGTCTTCAAAGTCTTCGGGTCCAACTTCTTCGTCAATAGCGCAATCTATCATCGCAATAATATAACGATAAAAATAAGCAATCACACAAAACAAAGCACTCAATCTACTATCAGAAATGTTAACCTACTCTGATAAATACTAAATGTCATACTAAAAATATTCTCCTAGGGTTTTGTTGTGAAAAACATTTTAGAAATTAATTAACAGAGGCAAAAAGGTGCCTAATATAGGTTTTAAAATAAACTGGTACTAAAAATAATTTTCAACATTTTTGTAAATGGCACTATTTAATTCTACGGATTATTCTAAGAATTTCGGTGGAAGAATTATTGGTATTAGAATAATATTTATTTCCGTGGGATTTTTGCAACATCCAAAAAAATAGAAAAGGAAAAAGAAGAAAAAAGGCCACTAGGACCTGGGCCAGAGGCGGCTAGAGGCTGGGCCGGCCCAACTGGCCAGCCAGCCGGCCTCGCGTGCGGTCAGGTTCAAACCTGACACGCGGGGCCCGGTCGTCCGCGACACGAGGGGGAGGAGAGAGAGTGCGGGAGAAAGGAAGAGAGGCTTATAGGTGGGGCCCACCTGTCGGGTCCTTCTCCTACCTCGGGGCAGAGAGGGGAGAAGCTTACCGGCGACGACACGGGGCACGGCGATGGCAGGAGATGGCAGGAATGGACTCGGGGAGGAGCCGCTATTTTAGGGGAGGTCGAGGGAAGGCCGGAGTTGGTCGGAGTTGCCGGCGGCGAGCACCCGCGGCAGAGATGGCTTCGGGAGGAGGTCGTTAGGGTCGTTCCAGGCTGCAAAGAAGACGTGGATGAGGGGGAAACGCGTCAACGTGGCGAGAGAGGACTACCGAGAGAAGAAAGAGGGCCGGAGGACGCCGTTACGAGGAGATCGATGGTGGCGATGCCGCGGCGATCTCCGGTCGATTCCGGGCGCCTCGAGCACGGGGAGGAGCATTGGCCTTGCAGGCGGTCAATGGAGGAGGAGAGGGGGCCAGAGAGGAGGGGAAAGCTTGGGGGAGGCCCTTTTTATAGGCGGCCATCGGTCCACCGAGCTTGGGTTCGCTGGCGAGCTCATGGCCGGGGAATGGTCTAGGCCGATGGGGAGGAGAGATAGGCAGGGGAGTGTGCGCGTGTGAGCCCGTGGTTGGCCGGCTTGGGAGGCCGTGGCGCGTGCGAGGAGTACTAGAGGAGGGGAAGAGAGGAGGGGCCCGACATGGTGGTGTGGCACGGACGCCGATGCCGATCATCTAGCGAGAGGGGGGAGCCCGAGGTGGTCGGGGCCATGCAGTGGCCAACGGCTACAGTGTCTGTCGGTACTGTAACGCGCTCCAGAGTGTGCGTTTGGCATGCCAACGGTGTCTTCTACGTGTCCACTAATGCCTAGGGGTTCTAGGGGGAGTTAACAATCAAGAAAAGGGCATGGGATTCTCTAGTGATGCCTTAGGAGAGAAGGGAAGCTAAGGGAGAGGAAGAAAACTGTTGTCCAGATGTATAAAATGAGGGTTTTACCCCACTTACCCATGGAGCTTTGGCAAGGAAGAGTCACTAGAGGTAGCTAGTAACTTAGATGGGCTATGGTAAAAGCTGGGGCCAAGGGTAAAAGAATAAGGTGGGGAAAAGAATGTTTTACCAATTCACCAGAAGGTGTTTGGTAGTGATTTGGGAAAGGAAACTTTACCACCTTACTGAGATACTTACCAGGATGAAAGGCTAGGTAAAAATGAGAGGATTCACCAAGTTTGAGCTTAAGGGGAAAAGTTGACAATGGAAATTTGATAAACCCTAGAATTTAGCAGAATCAGATTTCTGTAGATCCAATGATGTTAGGCTTTTACTGTTGATGCACCACTTAGTGTATCATCACTATTTGGCCATTAGAGCATGCCCACAAAGTTTGAGGCCAAGGGGAGACACTTCACACTGTAAAGTTGCTCAAATTTGATTCTAGACAGGAATGGTTTTGGGATGGTTTGATGAACCAAACCAACTTGGATTGAGATGAAACTTTGCAAGATCATCACCTATGATGGTAATGACTTGCTGGAATTTTCCTGGAATTTATTGAGAGTATTTCTTATAGAAATATTCCAAAAGTTTGATTTAAACAGAAAGGGTTTTGAGGGGTTTTGCCTATGACCTGATCATGCCCTTGTGTTGAAACTCATATATATGGAAAGTATATGTCCGCTAAGTTTCTATAAATTTTCTCAAATATTTTAAAGGCATTTAAATAATTTTCCCTAAGAAAACCTATTTCTGTCCTTAATAAAAAGCCTTTAAATAAAATGTGAAAATAATCTTTAAAAATAATATTTGGTGGTTTTGGGAAGTCATATATATAGTAGGTTTGAAATAAAGCCTTTGGGAAAGAAGAATCCAACCAATTTGAAGACTTGAAGTGGAAACCTCATTTCAGGGGGTTTTGAAAACCTAATTTTAATAAATCATTTTTGGTTAAAACAAAATTTGATAAAAATAGTTTTGGGCACTATTCACATGGCATGATCATTAGACAAGAGGTTTGGAACAAGGAAGATGAATATGAAGTGGAATAAAACCTAGTGGTGCCATAAACCTCAATCAACAAGCAAGCAAACAACATAGCAAGCAAGCAAACAACATAGCAAGCAAGCACAAGCACATAGAAAAAGTTTTAGTTGGCCCCAAATTTTATAAACCAAAACATAGCAATGTGCTACAAACACAGGGTATGACAATAGGCATCCCCTTAAATCCAACCGTTACACACAAAATGACCAACTCGGTGACACCGATGTGCTAATCTCGGTGGTACCGAAGTGACCAAAAGGTGGACACTTTTGAATTTCGGTGGGACTGATATAGGAATCTCGGTTGCACTGACAAGGTGACCAACAGTCAAAATTGCCAAACTCGGTGATGCCGATTCAACCTTCTCGGATGGGCCGAAAAGGTGAACTTAGGTAACAGAAACTTGGCAGCCCAACTCGATGGCACCGAAAGCAGTGTCGGCTGCACTGAAGTGGCTAGGGTTTGGCTAGGTCTGTCTAGGATTTGGAATCAGTGGCTCCAGAATGGGAATGTTGGTTGCACCGATTTGAGTGTTTGACTTAGGACAGACTTTGGTGGGAGGGTTTGTGGGTGTCTTTGGTGAGTATCACTTGTGCACGCATGAGCTTTTTGTTCACCAACAAAACCTTACCCCCTTTTAATAGTATTGACTTTCCTATGGAGTCAAAGTGATTTATCACAAATATAAAATGTAGAGTCCTCTTGCTTGAAGCTTTGCCAATCCATTTCCTTGCATCTTGGGGTATTCCACAATCTTTTTTGCCAACCCAACTCTCCATGGACTATTATCTGAAATACACTAGATAAAAGTATTAGTCAAGAGACAATGTATGTTGTCCTGAATTATCAAAACCACCAAGGGAGCATGTTGTGCTTTCATCTGGTAAGCCAGTCCTTGCTGGCCCGCAGATTTGTGCATCTAGAGATATGGCCGATCAAGCCCATTTTACGGTACTGCTTAACAGCCTGGTACTAACACATGGAGGAGATACGATGAAGCAACTTACACAATGTGCTATCACCAGCTGTCGAGACAAATGCACACGATAAGGACTATATAAGATGGCTGAAGGATCATTTGGCAAGCGGACCCCAAGAAGACCTTGCAACATGGTTGGCACAAAATCCATCAACTACGATCATGAAGTACCAAGTGTACGACATAAATGGCCACACGTTCTACACTGAGGAACGTGATGCTAAGACCTCGTATCAGAACAGATCTCTTCCAATAGAATGCCTAACTATAGGGGTGATGCTAAACAGGTGTACTATGGAACCATTGAAGAGATATGGGAGCTGGACTATGTGCAAATGAGGGTGGCATTATTCAAGTGCAGATGGGTCCCTCTTAGTAGCGTAAAGGTTGATGCTTACAGCAGGAAGGCATATGTTGACCATAGAGTTATGGCATATCACAAGGACCCATTTATTCTTGCCAGCGATGCTACCTAGATTTTCTTTGTGCCAGACCTCTTGCATACGCACTACCATGTAGTGGTGTATGGGAAGAGGAGGGTACTAGGCATCGAGAATGTTGGTGATGAGGAGGAGTACAATCAATATGATGAGTTGCCACCTGAGGGGACACACGACATAAAAGAGGAGAAGCGTAAAATCATCATAAATCCTAAGTTCACTAGGGCTCAACCTCAAGATCGCGGTCAATCCATGTACATGGGAATTGATTCAAAAAGTAATCATTATGTCTAATGTACTGAATAGTTGCATGTAATGAATTGTCAGGGATGTGTACTAAGTTTGTTGTGTTATAAGTTTCACATGTACTATATTCCCAGTTTTGCATAGCCTTATGTTGATCTAGATTAATATGTTGTCACTTGTAGCAATGAATTTGCAATATTCATGATAATTTACACTGTAGCTAGAACGCTCAGTTCATCTCACTCTGGTATGTACGAACTGAACATCCACAGTTTGGTTTACAAATAGCTCATGCTTCGTTAAGTATAACCGTTTGCATTCTAAACCATGGACTATGAAACCTAATGCGCGCAATGTGAGTCCTGCTTTCTTATTGGACAAAACCCAAACCACACAGATCGTGCGTCCGCACCGTAGGATTCACCCAGATTGAAAATTGGTCCTTATACCTCTCGCCAACATACGCAGTTGAAGTTGGCATTTGATTTATACGCAATAAATGCTCCATAAATGATTAAATTGCTGAAAAATATCGAACGAGCCCATAAATGCGCTAGAAAATTAAACTTGGCACATAATTATGAGTGACTATCGTGGGATAAAATTTTGAGGAGAGGCGATGAAGACACCGTCGATTGGAGTTTGATTTTCTACTTCTCACATTGGAACTATGATCATTCTAATTAGATGCTATGGTTTCCAATTAGCGATCATTGTAGCTTGTGCCAAAAAAAGTCCATGGTGTCTCGAGACCATGCCACGATGACACACCGATTTTCTTGATTTTTTAGTCCATTAGCAGATTCTGTAATTAAATTACTAACATTTATTTAGGTGGACACATCTCCTGTCCAAAATGCTTGACAATTCTTCTAATTCATTGCACAATGGCGAAAATCACGCAAAGTGACTCACATATGATTTGTAAGAGATTCTTGGCCACCATCCACACATAATTCATGTTGGGATATTTTATTTATAAGAACTAATTAACATGGAAACTGCAAACATATGACTTAGATATAGCAAACGAGACATGTAATCCACCAGAAGATCAATATTAGGAGTACAATGATGTTTGCATCCCATGGAAAAAACAAGGTGAAGGGATGAGGTTGACACCGATTGGCATCCGAAATGCCAACCCTACTTTTCGTTAACCATGATCCTTTGTGTGAGATGCATTTGTTTTCAAAGGGCAGGCCATCACAACTTCCGCCAGACATTACCAATTTTTTTCCATAGGGTCTTCACATCATGCCATGGTGACACATCTATTTTTGTAATATTCGAAATACATTTGCATTTCCTCCAATTAAATTACTAACAAGCCCCATGTTGGTGGAAACAATGTCTTCAAATTAGCAAAAGGTCATGAAATGCGGTCGGAAATCAATACATGCGCTAATAGTTGATTGCTTGCGAATGAAAATAATTCAAGGCAAAATGATGAAGTCCCAAATTCATTTGATATGAAAATATGACTGTTCTACATGGACAAATAGCAGATGGCTCGTTAACTAGAACCGTGTTCTTTCTAAACCACAACCTATGAAACCTAATGCGTGCAACGTGAGTCCTGTTTTCGGTTTGGACAAAACCCAAACCAAACGGATCATGATTCTGCATAGTAGGGTTCACACAGATCAAATGGTGGTCCTTATACCTCTCGTCAACCATTGAAGTTGGAATTTTATTTATATGTAACGAATGCCCCGTAAATGATAAAAATGCTAAAAAATATTGAACGAGCCCATAAATGCGCCAGAAAATCAAACCTAGTGTAAAATTATGATTGACTACCATGGGATAAAATTTGGAATTCGATTTGCCACTTCTCCCCTTGGAACTATGATCCTTCTACTCAGATGCTATGGTTTCAAATTAGCGATCATTGTAGCTTGTGCCAAAATTTACCAAATTTTTTCCACGGTGTCTCGAGATCACGCCACGATGACACACCAAGTTTCATGATTTTGTGAGTCCATCTGCATTTCGTTAGTTAAATTACTGACATTTATTTAGGTGGACACATCACTCGTCCAAAATGCTTCTCAATTCTTCTCATTCGTTGCACAATGACAAAAATCACGCAAAGTGACAGACAAGTGATTTGTAAGAGATTCCTTGCCACCAGCCACACGTACTTAATGTTGTGATATTTTATTTATAAGAACTAATTAACATGGTAACTGCAAAAATATGACTTAGATGTAGCAAACAAGACATGTAATCCACCAGAAGATCAATATTAGGAGTATAATTATGTTTGCATACCATGGAAAAAAACAAAGGTCAAAGGATGAGGTTGACACCGATTGGAGTCACACATACCAACTCTAGTTTTTATAAACCATGATCCTTTTGTCTGAGATGCATTTGTTTTCAATGGGCAGGCCATCACAACTTCCGCCAGATATTACCAAATTTTCCTACGGGGTCTTCACATCATGCCACAGTGGCACACCATTTTTGTAATATTCGTAATACATCTACATTTCCTCCAATTAAGTTACTAAAAATCCCCATGTTGGAGGAAAAGTGTCTTCAAATTAGCAAACAAGTCATGAAATGCGGTCGGAAATCAATATACGGCTAATAGTTGATTGTCTGCGGATGAAAATAGTTCGAGGCGAAATGATAAAGTCCCAAATTCAATTGAAATAAAAATATGATTGTCTTGTATGGACAAATAGCAGATGGTTCCTTAACTAGAACTGTGTGCTTTCTAAACAATGGCCTATGAAACCTAATGCAAGCAAAGTGAGTCATGCTTTCTGATTGGACAAAACCCAAACCACAAGGATCGTGCATGTGCGCCGTAGGATTCATCCAGATCGAACGACAGTCCTTAAACCTCTCGTCAACACACAATGTTGAAGTTGGGATATTATTTATATGCAATAAATGCCCCGTAAATGCAAAAATGGCTTAAATATAGCAGGTGAGCCCATAAATGCGCCAGAAAATCAATATTAGGGTACAAGAATAGTTGCATACCGTGGGAAAAAATTCGAGACAAAACGATGAGGTCACGTCTACCTTTCAAAGTTTTCAGGTTTCCATTTCAAACAGATTTGTGCTGCTTGTGCACATGGGTTATGATTTCTACTATGCACCCTTCTTCTTGTAGACTCGTGTTGGGCCTCCAAGCGCAGAGTTTTGTAAGACAGTAGCAAATTTCCCTCAAGTGGATAACCTAAGGTTTATCAATCCGTGGGAGGCGTAGGATGAAGATAGTCTCTCTCGAACAACCCTGAAACCAAATAACAAAGAGTCTCTTGTGTCCCCAACACACCCAATACAATGGTAAATTGTATAGGTGCACTAGTTCGGTGAAGAGATGGAGATACAAGTGTAATATGGATGGTAGATATAGGTTTTTGTAATCTGAAAATTTAAAAACAGCAAGGTAACTAATGATAAAAGTGAGCACAGTCGGTATTGCAATGCTTAGACACAAGGCCTAGGGTTCATACTTTCACTAGTGCAAATTCTCTCAACAATACTGACATAGTTGAATCATATGTAAATCCCTTATATGCGACAGAGAGTTCACTCAAAAGTCACAAATAACGGAGAACAAACAAATAAATTATTGTAGGGTATGAAACCACCTCAAAGTTATCTTTTTCGATCAATCTTATTAGCTATCACTATAAGTGTCACGAACGGACCTAGAGTTCATACTAAAATAACACCTTCAGATACCCATCAACCAAAACCCTAATGTCACCTAGATACTCCAATGTCACCACGAGTACCCATGGGCTTGATTACACGATATGCATCACACAATTTCAGATTCATCATGTTCAATCCAACACAAAGAACTTCAGAGAGCGCCACAAAGTTTCTACGGGAGAGTCAAGACGAAAACATGTACCAACCCCTATGCATAGATTCCCAAGGTCATGGAACCTGCAAGTTGATCACCAAAACATACATCAAGTGGATCAATAGAACATCCCATGGTCACCAAGGATATCCCATCACAAGGCATACATCAGGTGTTCTCAAATCCTTTAAAGACTCAATCCAATAAGAAAACTTCAAAGGGAAAACTCAATTCATCATGAGAGGATAAAGAGGGGGAAACTCCATATGATTCATCTAAATTAATAAAGCTCGTGGTACATCAAGATCGTGTCATCTCAAGAACACGAGAGAGAGAGAGATCAAACACATAGATATTGGTACATACCCTCAGCGCCGAGGGTGAACTACTCCCTCCTCGTCATGGAGACCATCGGGATGATGAAGATGGCCTCCGATGATGATGCCCCCCTCTGACAGGGTGCCAAAACGGCCCCCGATTGGTTTTTCGTGGCTATAGAGTCTTGTGGAGGCGGAACTCCGGATCTATGTTTCTTTCTAGGGTTTTTGTATTTATAGGAGTACTTGGCGTTGGAATCACGTCAAGGGGACTCCCGAGGGGCCCACAAACCAGGGGGGTCGCCCAAGGGGCGGTTGGTGGCTTGTGACTGCCTCAGGTATTTTTTATATTTTCCAAAAAAATTCTCCGTAAATTTTCATCCCATTCTGAGAACTTTTATTTCTGCACCAAAAACGACACCATGGTAGTTGTGCTGAAAACTGCGTCATTCCCGGTTAGTTCTAATAAAATCGTACCAAAATCATATAGAATTATTGTAAACATGGCATGAATACTTCATAAATTATAGCTACGTTGGAGACGTATCAGCATCCCCAAGTTTAATTCCTACCCAAGTAGGTAAATGATGAAATAAATAATTTATGAAGTGTGAATGCTAGCATAGTGCATAAATTTGATCAATGATAGTTCCAAACACTTTCTGTAGCATCATTATATATAATGAACTCTAGCTCATCTCATAAAACTTCTCATGATGAAGTAACAAGGTATTCACATGTTAAAGTATAGACCATAAAGTTTCTTGAAAACTAACAAACCATATTCCCAGTCATTGAACAATTGCAATTCATCTTATTTTCATGAAGGGTCTATGTAAGAGCTTTGATTTAGCAAATTCCACATACTGAACTATCATATAGTCTTGCATGATTATTGACACTCAAAGCATATTTTTAGAACAAATAGCATCCATCAAACATGAAGAAAGATAGGGGTTTAATGTTTCGCCTCCCAACTTATTTATCATATAGATAATTGTCAACAATAATAATTCATGATCAAATATATTTGTATGGATATATGTGTCTGGATCATTCCCCAACACGTGATGCATGTCAAGAGAAAAAGGTGAAATATAGGAAGTGGTGAAGATCACCATGACTCTTGCATAAAGGTAAGTACTAGAAAGTAAAAGATAGGCCCTTCGCAGAGGGAAGTAGAGGTAGTCATGCGCTTTTTGTTTGTGGATGTGCAAACCCTTAATGCAAAGGAACATCATGTTGTATTGCCCTTTGTGATAGAAAGCTTTATTATGTAGTCTATCGATTTTATTTTCTTTACCATCACAAGTTCGTACAATGCTTATTTTCTCTTACAATAAAAGATCATAAATATTTAGGAGCAATTATTATTGCTTTTTGCACCGATGACAACTTACTTGAAGGATCTTACTCAATCCATAGATAGGTATAGTAGACTCTCAAGGCAACACTTATTTAAGGGTGTTTGGATGCACAAGTAGTATTTCTATTTGGTGCGGAAGTTTTGGCTAGTATGAGGTGTAAGAAAGCACCACATGTTGGAGGCTCCATAACAATATAACTTCTATACAAATATACCCAAACATAACTCATTAAGTTATCTTCCTTGTCCAAATAACTGATTTGCTAGAGTTTGAAAATAATTAATGAGCTCCCTATCATAGAATATGTCCAATATAGTATATTTATATGTGGAATCTCTCTTCCTTCAATATTCTTTCATGAATTGTTCAAGTGACCAATGCGGTGTTTGCTAACTTTCAATAAATTTTACCGCATATACTTATTATGTGTGAAGTCATTACTCCCCATGGGATAAGTATACGAAGCATGTTTAATTTTAGATTTATGATATTCAATTCATTCAACTATTTACTCATAGGATATAAGTGAAACACGAGAGTGAATGAAAAACTACTCCAAAAAGATATCAGTGAAGATCAATGTGTAGTACATTAGTTAAATAGCTATGTGAAGATTCTCTCATCTAAGAATTTAAGATCTTCAGTATTTTACTAAAAAGAAAGCAAAAGAAAAATAGCACTCCAAGAATAGCACACATCATGTGAACGAATAAAAATTTAGGCTCTACATAGGCTAACATATAATTGTTTATGAAGAGAGGTGGGATGCGTAGCATCCCCAAGCTTAGATATTTGAGATTTCTTGAAATATTTACTCGGGGTGCCTTCCAAGCTTGAGCTTTTGTATCTCGTTCAATCCTCTCATATCATGGTTTCACCTATTCTCAAAAACTTCATCCACACAAAACTCGAAAAGAACTCATGAGATAGGTTAGTACACATAATAATAAATCAAATCTTTATGTACTGCCAAGACAAGTTGCACAATAATTTTCAAACATTAGGTATTGTATACTATCATTTCCACAATTTATATCTACCAATATAGGTTATGGAAACTATAGGATAAGTAGATAACAAAAGAGCCATTTGCATTTCTATCCCTAACTCGAACCACCTACTCATATATGCCCCTAATTTCAAAGCCAGCTCAAATTTCCCCCTCCGCCGTTAGGTGCCCTTATAGAAATGCTCTTCTGCTCTGTTACCGTCCGGTCAAAGAGTTTTGACCATCCTAAAAAAACAGCAAAAAACTCTTAAAAACCTAATTTTTTTAGATGGAAAATACTCATGTGCACAAGGTACGTGCAAATTTTCGTGCTATTTGGACATTCCAAGAGCTCATGGCAAGGAAAAATAGTTAATTTGTACTCTTGAGAAAAGTAAATTTGAAATAATATAGCAAGAAAATTCAAAAATATATTAAATTTTTTGGAATCAAAGAGGCTTGGGTGCACAATGTGCTTGCGAGTTTTTGTGATCAAATGACATGCGAGGAGCTCTAGATAAAAAATAGTGTTTTTTCCAAAGTTTTTTCCCGAGCCAAATTTTGTTTTTTTTCTACAGAAGCTGCTACAGTGTCAAACACAACAAAAAATTGCACACAACTTGAAGACCCGAGCCTCTTTGATGCCAAAAATCTTCATTTTTTTGAATTTTCTTGCAATATTTTTGAATTTACTGTTCACAAGCGTACATATTTACTAATTTTTCTTTTCCACGATCTCGTGGAATTTCTGGCCGATTGCCTATTTGAGACTGAACCCGCAACAGAAGTCCAACCGAGGTTTCCATCACGGTCCCAAACGATGTGTGCAGGGTTCACAAGCCCACCTCGACGTATGGTACTATGCTTGGTACACCGGACATAGTGCCTAGTCTGACCCAAGCCCACCTTCACGGGGTGCCACTCAGTAGACTACTAGGCCTACAAAGACCAAAAATTAGTTGCAACTCCTAGATAGAGATCATGTCGATTAATAAGTCGAGAGGGTCCATTGGTTTGGGGCCCAATGCACGGTAGTAGCTAGTCTTCGATAACATACACATGACTCGGTTCTTAAGGACGGTCCCAATGAGACAACCCACAATGTACTCCTACATGGCCTCTCATCGCTACCTTTACCAAATCGGGTTCACCACTTAACTCTCATCATCAAAACACAACCAGTTTACTCCGGTCCATCACGCAGATGAATCAGAACTGGCACAACTCTAAGTATAGCAAGCATATCATGTAAAGACACAACATGGCTCAAGCATCTACCAGGTATGATAGGTTGCTTGGTTTAGCTATTTACTGTGACAATGATAGGTCATGTAGAGGAATGGGTTGAACTACCAGAACAGGTAAAAGATTAAATGTTTTTTCCTAATGAAATAAGTGAGAGCAAGAGCGAGAGAGTGGGATTGTATCGGAGATGTTCAAGGGGGTTGCTTTCCTGATAAAGCGATCACATGTTCCTGCCCCTCACATGGATACTTGACGGTACCCTCCGGAACAATGCTTAACACGAAGAACAACCATCGAAGGAGGAACAAATCAATACACATCAATTTCAACAATATGATGCATGAATATTACATGGCAATATGATGTGGTTTGGTCTTATGCATCTATCAACATTTTTAGATGAAGTAGGTTTGAACTCAAGGTTCAAAATCAACTTCATGTATGGATTTCCATAATGCATATGAACTAAAATGTCCAGGTTCACCTATTTATCTTACTCCAATATGTTTGGAAATGGTACATATAGATTCATTGGATTTTTTTGATCAATTTTCCTATATAAATTATTTTCATCTGACTTATAGATTAATTTATATGAATTTTACAAGTTTTAGCAATTTCCGGAATTATTTAATCCGAGAAATACAATTATTGCATGAGCCATGCGTCAGCATGATGTGAGACTGGTCAACTGACTGCTCTGGTTCAAACCTGACTAGTGAGACCCACTGGTCAGTGGCATAGTCGCTAAGTAGGGTCAAATCCCGCGCTGAGTGGGGTTTGACCCACATGCGGGGCCCATTGTAAGTGGTTGTGGGGCTAACTAATAGTGGGGGTTAGCACTAATGACCTCGCCACGTCAGCATCGACCAGATATTGCCGGGGGCAACCATCTCGCGGAGCGGCTCTATCGGGAGCGGGGGGCGATCCGCATCCATCCCAACAGGTGGGACGGCGCGAGACAGCCCGTAGCGTCGCCGACGACCGGGGCTCAGGGCAGCACGGCCTCAACGCCAGGGGGCGCGGGAGGAGGAACTAGAGGCGGCTTCGGGCTCCTACGAGCGCCCTGAGCACGTAGTTGTGCTCAAGCGCGGGCTGCGGCTGATGTGGCCATGGACACGCCATGGCCGCCGGTGAGCTCCTATAGGCTCTGGTGGTAGGCGGGGCTAGACGAGGGGAAATGCAATAGGGCTAGGGGAGAGGTACCAAGAGCTCACGGGGATCACGTCTGGATGGTCAGCGAGCTCAGGAACGCTTGGAGGACGACGAATCGACGACGGCGACGACGGTGCCAAAAGTTGAAGACGATGGCGCTAGTGGCGATGGAGGGCATCTCGGCATCTGTGGCTCGGTAGGAAGGATGGCGAGGACGCGGCGGACCTTTTGGGGGGCTCAAAAGGGCACGGGAGGCGGCAAGCTAGGCTAGCGGTGGTGACAAGCTTCGGTTCATGGCGGCAATGACGACAGAGCGAGGGGAAAGGGGAGAGAGCGGCGAATGGATGGGGATGGCTCGAGGAAAGCTCTGTGGAGCTTCAAGGGGCCTCCACAGGTAGGCAGGCGAGCAGGAGGTGGCCAAGGAGTCGCTGGCGCCGCGCCACGCACCTGCCTGTCCTCCTAGTAGGAGGTGGAAGAAGACCCCCTGCCCCTGGTGGGCTAGGCTAGGCCACTTCTCCCTGGGCCAGGTAAGGTTCTTTCCCCTTTCTTATTTTTGTTATGTTTTTCTATTTTTTCAGTTTGTTTTCGATTTGGTAAAAATACTAAATCATTTTAGAACATATGAAATTTTTTCTGGGCACTCATTGAATTATTCCAAAGGCCCTCGCCAAGTTTCATGTTTATTGGAGTTATAACTTCATTTATAGTATTTTATAACTCCAATTAAAATACATATTGATTTAATTCAATAAACAAAATTGACATGGTAAAATATGCATCACCCTTGGTTTATGTTGCCACATTATTCCACAGCAGATGAACATTTTACAGAGCTACTTTGGATCATTGAAAAATACTCTGGTTGAACCTATTTGAATTCAAATTGTGCTAGGGTTTTGATCATCCCCATTTCAAGTTTTAAGAAAACTTTAAACATGATGCCAACTCAAACATTAACCTTAGTGCATGCCAAAGCTAGGGATGTGACAACTCACCCCCACTTAAAAGAATCATGTCCCGAGATTCTGGAGTCGACGGGAAAAGGGCGGGATACTCAAGTCGAAGACGATCTTCATGCTCCTAGGTAGCTTCAGGCTTAGAATATGGGACCACTGAACCTTGATAAACTTGATATTCCGACGCCAGGTGACACGCTCTGCTTGATCAAGAATACGAGCAGGATAATCCCGATATGGAAGATCATCTTGAAGATCAAGCGTTTCGTGGTCCACTTCACAGATAGGGTCCTTGAAGCAACGCCTGAGTTGAGAAACGTGGAAGACATGATGAACTCGGGAAAGCTGAGGTGGCAATTCCAATTGGTAGGCAACTTCTCCTCGTTTGGCAAGAATGCGAAAAGGTCCAATGTAAAGGGAGCCAATTTGCCCTTGATACCGAAACGATGGGTACCCTTCAGAGGAGTAACCCGAAGGTAAGCATTTTCGTCCACCTCATAAGCTACTTCCTTATGATGGCGATCATACTGGCTCTTCTGACGAGACTAAGCTATCTTGACATTCTCACGAATAACGCGAACTTGCTCTTCTGCTTCCTGTATCATGTGTGGCCCAAAGAATTGTATTTCCCCGGTTTCTGACCAGTTCAGAGGTGTTTGACATCTTCGTCCATAAGGAACTTCGAATGGAGCTTTGCCTAGACTGGATTAGTAGCTGTTGTTATATGCAAACTCCACAAATGGAAGGCACTACTCCCAATCATTACAAATGAGATAACACAAGCTCTGAGCATGTCTTCGAGAATCTGATTAACTCTTTCAACCTGAACACTTGACTGAGGATGAAAAGCAGTGCTAAAGGAGAGATGGGTTCCCATAGTATTCTGGAAACTTTCCCAAAATCGATAGGTGAAAATGGTTCCATGGTCTGAATTGATTTCCAATGGAACACCATTAGGGACACTATTTGAGAGATATACAAGTCAACCAACTAACTAGCAGTGATACTCTCTCGGACAGGAAGGAAATGAGCCACTTTGTAAAGGCGATCAATAACCAAAAATATTGTATTATTTCCTTTCTTGGTCTTAGGAAATCCGGTGATGAATCCATTTCAACTTTGTTCCATTTCCACTCAGGAATAGCTCAAGGCTGAGGGGTGCTAGCAGGTCTCTGATGCTCTGTCTTGACCCGATGACAAATGTCGCAGTTAGCAATGAATTGAGCGATTTATCTTTTCATTCTAGGCCACCACAACCTTTGGCGTAGGTCCTGATAAATCTTAGTTCTACCAGGGTGAATTGTGAGAGGAGACTCATGAGCCTCCTTAAGAATGAACCATCTCAAGTTTTGTACCTTTGGTACCACCAAGTGGTTCCCAAGGAATACAACTCCCTGGTCATTTATTGAGAAACAACATGCAACTCCTTTCTTGATGTTTTTCCTTATGTGGGATATCCCTCGATCAATCTTTTGAGCTTCAATGATCCGATCCTCCAGGGTTGGCTTTACCACCATTGTTGAAAGGGATCCACGAGGAACAATGTGAAGGTTAAGCTTGTAGAATTCCTCATGAAGAAGGGGTTGACCTTGTTGCAACATAAGGTTGTTGCAATAGGACTTACGACTTAATGCATCCACCATGACATTTGCCTTGCTTGGGGTGTAAGTAATTCCTAAGTTGTAATCCGCAATTAGCTCTAACCATCGCCTTTATCTGAGATTCAGATCTCGTTGAGTGAAGATATACTTCAGGCTTTGGTGATCGGTGTAAATCTCACAATGATTACCAAGAAGGTAATGTTGCCATACCTTGAGTGCATGGACTACTGATGCAAGCTCCATATCATGTGTTGGATAATTTTCCTCATGTGGGTGCAACTGTCTGGATGCATAGGCGATCACATGTCGATCTTGCATAAGAACACATCCAAGTCCTTGTCTGGAGGCGTCACAATAGATGACAAAGTCCTTGGAATAATAAGGTGGAACAAGCACGGGAGCAGAGGTCAGACATCTCTTCAGTTCCTGGAAACTATGCTCACATTATGGGGTCCACTCAAACTTCTTATCTTTCTTGAGGAATTCCGTCAGTGGCTTGGCAACTTTGGAGAAGTTCTCAACGAAGCAGCAATAATAGCTCGCTAAACCAAGGAAACTTCTAACTTGCTTAACTGTTTTAGGAGGAGTACAATCAAGAATGGCCTGAACTCTTTCTGGTTAACTGCAATGCCCTTAGCGGAGATCACATGACCTAGATAGGTCACTTCTAGTAACCAAAATTTGCACTTGGAGAACTTGGCATAAAGACGATGCTCTCTGAGTTTTTCTAGCACAAGTCTGAGGTTCTCAGCATGCTCTTCTTCATTCTTCTAATAGATCAGAATATCATTGAGGTAAACCATGATGAACTTAAGTAAGTACTCCATGAAGATTAGGTTCATCAGATGGGAGAATGTTACTAGAGCATTTGATAGTCGAAAGGACATGACTGTGTACTCGAATTGACCATAATGAGTGACGAATGCCGTCTTGGGAATGTCTCGATTCTTGATCTTGATTTGATGGTAGCCTAGCCTCAAATCCATCTTGGAGAACATCGAGGATCCAGCAAGTTGATCATACAAATCATTGATACTCGGGAGGGGATACTTACTCTTTATTGTGACCAGATTGACAAGCCGGTAATCTACAACCATTCTGTCTGTTCCATCCTTATTCTTCACAGAGAGGACAGGACAAGCCCGAGGAGAAGATCTTGGCTGATGAAACCCTTTTGCAAGGACTCATCAAGTTGTTTCTTAAGATCGGTAGCTCCAAGGGTGTCATCTTATAAGGCCTTCTTGAAATTAGGGCAGTTCCTGGGATGAGGTCTATCACAAACTCTACATCCCTATCAGGTGGAATACTTGGCAATTCTTCTGGAAATACATCCGGAAAATCTCGGACTAACGGAGTATCTTCAAGCTCAGGAAGAGGGTTGGAAATGAGTGAATAGAGTTGATGCTTTGCAACTCTTGTTGGAACATTGACTATCTTGCCAAATGGACGCGTAAGCTGGACAGACCTGGTGGAGCAATCAATCTTGGCATGGTGAGCTATCATCTAGTCCATACCCAAGATGATATTAATATCTGAAAACTTGAGAGATATCAACGAAGCAAGGAATACAAGTCTGTCAACATGGATTTCAATTTCATGGCTTATTCTTGTGGTCTGCCATCTAGACCCGGGGTTTGAATTTCAAGAGCAGTTGGCATACCGCAAAATGACATGTCATGCAACCGGGCATAGCTTTTTGAGATGAAGGAATGTGATGCTCTAGTATCAAACAGAATTGATGTTGGATGACAATTGACAAGGAGCATTCCAAGGAGAACTTCTAGATCATCATTAGCTTGTTTGGCTGAGACGTGATTCACACATCCCCATTCAGTGATGGTGGGCTTGGCATGGATCACCTTGACTGGTGGCTTATTACGGCCAACAGACTTTGCAGACTCGAGTGAAGCAATGCTGGACTAAATACAATTTCGAGCAATGTGGCCTGGCTCTCCACACTTGTAACAAATTACTTGAGTTACATGCGGAACCACATTGGCAGGTGGTCCACGAACAGGCTTGGGTGGAGCATTTGGCTGAGTTGGACGAGGCACCACATAGGATGGCCTCGATGCACATCCGGGTGGAAGCGATGAGTTCGGAACCCAAATCCGGCGCTTCTGAGATCAAGAACCAGAGGTGGAAGCCAAGTCACGGTTATGCTTGCGAGACTCTTCATAGGTGAACCGAGCTGTCTCTACATTGATGGCCTTGTTCACAAGAGCTTGGAAGGTGTCTCAAGGATGCAAGTGTTTGGGTTGATACCTTTCCTGAACCTATCTTGCTTCTTGGCATTCGTGGACACTTCTTTTGTGGCATAACGTGCAAGCTTCTCAAACTCTCGACTGTAAGCATCTACAGCCACCTTACCCTGGGTAAGGTTACAAAACTCTTCCCTCTTTCTGTCCATCAGACCCTGAGGAATATGATGCTCAGGAAAAACCTCTATGAATTCTTCACATGTAGGAATCAGGCCAACTGCAATTATAGTCTCATAGTTCTCCCACCATATACTAGCAGGACCCTCCAAGAAATATGTAGCATAGGTGACCTTATCAGCCTCCGCCACATTCATGGAATGCAGCTTATTTGTGATGCTACAGAGCCAATTATCTGCATCGAGTGTCTCAATGGAGTGATGGAAGGTGGGTGGATACAACTTAATTAAGTCACAAATGGTCACTGTCCCATCACACTGATGTGCGGTATTTTCCTGAATACGTGCTAGCAAGCGATTCGACTCATGCTTGTCCTTCTCAATATCTAGCATGAACTGTGCCAATGAAGGTGAATCCGACAGAACTTCAGCATCTCTAGTTCCATGTCTCTGGCCCTTCTTGCGACCAATGGCAACTTGGGTATGGCGAGACATCCCGAGGATGAGAAACTAGGATTAGACAAGGCCGCATACAAGATAGATAGGAAGGAATGCAAAAGCATTTGATCTTTATAGAAATCCTAGGAAGAATTGGACAACATAATGGCTATGAATGCTCAGAAATGAGACATCATGCAAAAGATTTAGGTGCCACGACACCTTAACATGACAATCTCAATATTCTGATTGAGCTAACAAGCTACACAGATAACACCCAAGGACTGGAATGCAACTTAGATGAACCGTTCCTATAAGTCCACGAAATAGTAACTCGAGATCCTAGTAGGTAGGTAAGAATCCTAGTTCTTAATCCCCGTAGAAAAGGAGAGGGTGACTCAGAATCAGAATAACATGGGGAAAGGAATAAAAAGATCCTTCCGTTCCCTTCCACAATCAATTCCCATATATAACTAAAGAGTTGCTAGACTCAACATCGACCAGTTTGGCTTGATAATCCTACAGTCAGTCAGGTTTGATACCAACGCTATCAGGACCCCGATCTTGATCCATAAGAATCCAGCCTGTAACACATCACATCACTTTGTAGCCTCACGCATGGTTATCTCCATGGCTGCCACCTTACCTGGGCCAGGACCGTTTGCTTCTTTTGGCTCACGTATGTGAATATGTCGCTAGCATTCAAATGTCAAAGAACCGGGGTCGACATAACTACAGGGACATGCATACGCAACCTAGCAATGTAGGTGTCAGCCTCTAGCGTGTGTAGATGAATCGTAGCACGCTACAGGGCCTCCATTACACTGTGAGACATTTCCCCGAAGGGACAGACACAACAACAAAGATGGATACATTCCAGTTAATCAATGTATCCTGAGCAGTAGCAACCTACCAAGGCTCGGTGGAAGCGCAAAGAGGCAGTTCTCTATGAAGAGTACTACTAAAGGTACACAACTAGGTGTCGAATCCCAAACATATCGTTGCACGTCACACGTACGGTCGACATGCCCGATATGCATAGATACAACTATGGCATCACAACATAACCATACAATAACACAACATTTATTTAGAAGGCTCATAAGAGCCAACATAGTGTGATATTACAAGCAAGGGTCACATGACCCAACACACAAATCATACAAGCAACAAGCGGAAGCATAACATGTTTGGGTACAGACATCTAGAAAATAAGAAGGCTGAGGGAGCCTGTCTATCTACAAGACCCTCCATAGGAACCAGACCTCTGGCTAGGATTCCCAAGCTACACGGTCAAAACCGATCTTATCGTAGAAACCACTAGCGAGACTAGAGTTTCCTCTGCAAAAACATAATTAAGCAAAAGTGAGTACTGAGTACTCAGCAAGACTTACATCAGAACTAACTACATATGCATCGGTATCAACAAGGGAGTTGTGGGGTTTAATGCGGCAAGCCAGCTTTGACTCGGTGGCTATCCTGTACTACGACTATCAGTACTTTGAAAAGTTTTGTGAAGCGTACACGAGTCTACTAACACCACGACAATACACTACCATGGATCCGCTCCCGTCTTCCTATGAGAGTGCCATCCATGGTACTCACACTTGTCTTGTAGCTTTTATGAGTAACCATTTAAGTTGTCTATGAACCATATAAGTCTCCAAGTAGTCCATATCCGCGGACGCGGCTATTCCAATAGATGATTACCCTGCAGGGGTGTACTTCATCACACACGCTCCCGCGACTTAATGCCATGTGCACGTAAAAGGCACCTCGGCAACCTTCAAGCGGTAGCCTAGAGAGGGAGTCGGCCACGACTGTTAACCACACAAGACTATAGCCCAGGTTTATCGCCTATTTGAGACTGAACCCACAATGAAATTTCGGCTGAGGTTTCCATCATGGTCCCAAATGATGTGTGCAGGGTTCCCAAGCCCACCTCGACGGGTGGTAATACGCTTGGTACACCAGGCCATAGTGCCTAGTCCGACCCAAGCCCACGTGTACGGGGTGCCACTCAATAGACTACTAGCACGGCCTACAAACACCAGAAACTAGTTGCAACTCCTAGACAAAGATCAGGTCGATTAATAAGTCGAGAGGGTCCATTCGTTTGGGGCCCGAGGCAAGGTAGTTCTAGTCTTGGATAACATACACTTGACTCGGTTCTTAAGGACAGTCCCAATGAGATAACCCACCATATACTCCTACATGGCCTCTCATCGCTACCTTTACCAAATCGGGTTCACCACTTAATTCTCATCATCAGAACACAACCAGTTTACTCCGGTCCATCACCCAGATGAATTAGACCTGACACAACTCTAAGCATAGCAAGCATGGCAGGTAAGGACACAACATGGCTCAAGCATCTACCAGGTATGCTAGGTTGCTTGGTTCAGCTATTTACTATGACAATGACATGTCATGCAGAGGAATGGGTTCAACTACCAGAACAGGTAAAAGTTTAAACGTTTTTTTCTAATGCAATAAGTGAGAGCAAAAGCGAGAGAGTGATATTGTATCGGAGATATTCAACAGGGTTGCTTGCCTGATAAAGCGATCACACATTCCTGCTCCTCAGATGGATACTTGACTGTACCCTCCGGAATAGTGCTTAGCACGAAGAACAACCATCAAAGGGGGAACAAATCAATACACATCAAATGCAACAATATAATGCACGAATATGACATGGCACTATGATGTGGTTTGGTATAATGCATCTAGCAACATTTTTAGATGAAGTAGGCTTGAACTCAAGGTTCAAAATCAACTTCATGTATGGAGTTCCATAATGCATTTGAACTAAAATGTCCAAGTTCACCTACATAGGTTGCTCCAATATTCTTGGACATGGTATATATAGATTAACTGGATTTTTCTGATCAATTTTCATATATAAATTATTTTCATCTGACTTACAGATTAATTTATATGAATTTTACAAGTTTTAGCAATTTCTGGAATTATTTAAACCTAGAAATACAATTATTGCATCAACCATGTGTCAGCATGATGTCAGCCTGGTCAATTGACCATTCTAGGTCAAACCTGACAAGTGGGACCCACTGGTTAGTGACACAGTCGCTAAGCATGGTCAAATCCCGCGCTGACTGGGGTTTGACCCACTTGCATGGCCCATTGTTAGTGGCTGTAGGGCTAACTAACAACGGGGGTTAGCATTAATGACCTTTGCACGTCAGCACCGGCCAAACTATGGTCGGCGCCGACCATCCCAACGGCGGAGGCTCGCCGAAGTTGCGCCTTCGGCCACCATTTGGCGGGTGGAGCGACTCTATCAGGAGCGGGGAGCGATCTGCATCCATCCCAGGAGGTGGGACGGCGCGGGACGGCCCATAGTGTTGCCGGCGACGACGTCTATGGTAATCGGGGCTGGAGACAGCACGGCCTTGAGGTCAGGGGTGCGGGAGGAGGAGCTCGAGGCGGCTTCGAGCTCGTACGGGCGCCCTCAGCATGTAGCCATGCTAAGGCGCGGGCTGCGGCTACTATGGCCATGGGCACGCCATGGCCGGCGACGAGCTCCTCTTGGGGCCGGCAGTGGCTGGCGGAGCTAGACCAGGGGAAATGCGACAGGGCTAGGTAGAGGGACCGGGAGCTCATGGGGATCATGTTTGGATGGTCAGCGAGCTCGGGGATGCTTCGAGGACGACGAATCAACGACTGCGACGATGGTGCCGAACGTTGAAGACGACGATGCTGGCGGCGATGGAGGGCGTCCGGGCTTCTACGGCTAGGTCGAGAGGACAGTGAGGACGTGGCGGACCTTTTGGGGGGCTCAAAAGGGCATGGGAGGCGGTAATCCAGGCTAGCGACGGCAACGAGCTTCGGTTCATGGCGGCAATGGCGAGAGAGCAAGGGGAAAGGGGAGAGAGTGGCGAATGGATGGTGATGGCTCGGGGAAGGCTCTGTGGCGCTTCAAGGGGCCTCCAAAGGCAGGCATGCGAGCAGGAGGTTGCCAGGGCGTCACTGGCGCTGCACCACGCACCTACCTGTCCTCCTGGCAGGAGGTGGAAGAAGACCCCCTGCCCCTGGTGGGCTGGGCTATTCCACTTCCCCCCTGGGCCAGGTAAGGTTTTTCCCCTTTTTTACTTTTGTTATGTTTTTTTATTTTTGCAGTTTGTTCCTGATTTAGTAAAAATACTAAATCATTTTAGAAAAATATGAAACTTTTTCTAGGCACTAATAGAAATATTCCAATGGCTTTTGCCATGTTTTATATTTATTGGAGCTATAACTTCATTTACAGTATTTTGTAACTCCCATTCAAATACATATTGATTTAATTCAATAAACAAAAATGACATGGTAAAATAGGCATCACCCCTAGTTTATGTTGCCACATTATTCTAGAGCAGGTGAACATTTTACAGAGCCACTCTGGATCATTGAATTTTTTTTTCGTTGAACCTATTTGAATTCAAATTGTGCTAGGGTTTTGATCATTATCATTTCAAGTTTTAAAAAAACTTTAAACATGATGCAAAGTCATACATGAACCTTAGTGCATGCCAAAGCTAGGGATTTGACATGCAAGCTCAAGAAGGCAGGGGTCATCCGGGAGGTCCGCTACCCAAATAGGGTAGCAAACCCGGTGGTCGTCCCGAAGAAGTGCGGGAAGGAGCGTATGTGCGTCAACTTCACGAGCCTCAACAAGGCTTGCCCTCAGGATCCGTTGCTGCTGCCGCACATCGACCAGATCATGAACTCCACCGCGGAGTAAGACCTCCTATGCTTCCTGGACGTTCTTGGGTTACCACCATATCAAGATGGTGTAGAGGACTTTGAGAAGACAGATCTCCTTACTTCATGTGTTTTTTTTGCTAAATGTGCATGCCCTTCAGGCTGCGAAACGTCGGGCTGACCTTCCAGCGACTGACGCACATTGTCCTGGGACGCAGCTCGGGAGAAATGCGGAAGCCTACGTCGACGACATCGTGGTCAAGTCCAGGGCGTCCAAGACCCTGGTCTAAGACTTGGAGGAGACGTTCGCCATCTTGAGGGAAGTGAACTTGAAGCTCAACCCTGAGAAATGCGTCTTCGGGGTTCCCTCGGGCAAACTGCTTGGTTTCCCGGTGTCATACCGAGGAATTGAGGCGAATCCAGAGAAGGTTAAGGCCATCTACAAGATGAGCCCGCCCTAGACCCTTAAGGAAATGTAGAAACTAAGAGGATGTGTAACCTCCTTGGGACGTTTCATCTCCAAGCTTGGCGAGCGGGCCTTGCTGTTCTTCAAGATCATGAAGAGTAAGGGCCCTTCCGAATGGACCCCTCAGGCAGACGCAGCCTTTGAAGAACTCAAGCGATACCTCATGAGCCCACCGGTGATGGTAGCGCCTCGTCCTCGGGAACCCTTGCTGCTGTAGCCGGTTGCCACCCCCCATTCCGCCAACGCTGCATTGGTGGCAGTCAGGGAGGAACAGGTCATCATGCGCACCAAGACGTTAGGCGATGGCAAGCACCCAACCACAGGGCTAGGGGGCTCGCAGGATCCGCAGGAGCCTGTTTCCCCCCAAGAAGAAGCACCGGAGCTCCAAGCTATTCCGATGGTCCCTGAAGCACCCTGCCCTCCGAAGCCCCAATCTACTCCAATGGCTCCAAAGGCGCTCTACCCTCCCGAGGCCTAGGCTGCTTTGACGGTCTCAGTAGCAATCAGTCCTCATGAGGCTCCCCCTGCACCGGTGGCCCCTGGGGATCCCGAGCATCCTGAGCCCGCAATGGGGCAGGACGCCACGGAGGGCCTTACCCTCGTCGAGCACCCAGTATATTACGTCAGCATAGTGTGGTGGGACACATGCTCGCGCTATCCCATGCAGCAGAAGCTCCTCCTAGCATTCCTCGTCGCTTCGAGGAAACCGCACCACTACTTCCAGGGGCATCCCATCAAGGTCGTCTCTGCTTACCCCTTGGAGAAAATCCTGCATAACCCCAACGCGGCAGGAAGAGTCTCCGAATGGAACATCGAACTACATGCCTTCAACATCAAGTTCAGCATGACTAGGGTCATCAAAGGGGCAGCCCTAGAGGATTTCATGGTGGAATGGACAGACGCCCCGGATAGGGGGCTTGAAGGGAGCTAGTCCCTCGTCCTTGGTGACGAGGTATCAGAAAGATGGATCATGCATTTCGATGGAGCCTTCACGCGCAAGGGGGCTTGATCTGGGGTCGTGCTCACTTCCCCGACAGGAGACAGGCTCAACTATGTTGTGTAACTCTGATTCCAGCATGGGGAGAAGGTATCCAACAACATCACAGAGTACGAGGGCCTCATCGCTGGCCTCAAGGTGGCAACGACTCTAGGGATTCGGCGCTTCACCATCATGGGCGACTCCTAGCTCCTCGTCAAATTCTCCAACAAGGAATACAATCCCAAGAACGAGCACATGGGGGCATACTTGGAAGAGGTACGTAAGATCAAAAAAAGTTTTCATGGCTTCGAGTTGCAGCACATCCCACGCAGCACGAACAAGGAAGCTGACAATATCCGCAAGAGGGCCTCGTGCCGCGAGCCCCAAGAGCCAGGCGTCTTCAACGAGCGTCTCTTCAATTCCTCCACGGCACCGCGGGCTAAGGACCTGGCACCACAAGGAGAGGAGCTCCCCCTGCATGGACCTCGGGGACTCAGGACTGTGGCCAGACCTCAGGAGCCCGACTGCTCCTGGCCCTGGAGCCTCAGGATGACAGCTGGATGCAGGAGCTCATGGCGTATCTCCTTCATGGCACGTTGCCGGAGAAGGAGGAAGACACAGAGCGTGTGGCCTGACAAGCCACGGCCTATGGCCTCCGAGATGGCAACTTGTACCACAGGCGCCCTAACGACGTCATGCTGCGGTGCATCTCCAAGGAGCAGGGACATGAGCTGCTGGCCGACATCCACGGAGGAGACTGCGGGCATCACTCCTCTTCGCGCACGCTTGCAGGGAAGGCATTTCGATCGGGCTTCTATTGGCCCTCATCGCTTGACGATGCCATCAAGCTAGTACGGTTTTGCGAGGCCTGCCAGTTTCACGCCAAGCAGATTCACCAAGCCGTGCAGGGCCTCCAGACCATCCCGCTCTCCTGGCCCTTTGCGGTCTGGGGGCTAGACATTCTGGGGCCCTTCCCGCGAGCGACGAGCGGGTAACACTACCTCTACGTCGCCATCAACAAGTTCACCAAATGGGCGAAGGTGGAGCCCGTCCGCACCATCTTGGCCGGGTCGACCGTCAAATTCATCAAAGGCCTCGTGAGCCACTTCGGCGTCCCCAACCGCATCATCACCCACAAAGGTTCGCAATTCATAAGTAACCTCTTCAAGATCTATTGTGCTAACCTTGGTACTCAGATATGCTATGCTTCGGTCGCCCACCCACAGAGCAACGACCTGTCAGAGCGCGCCAATGCAGAGGTTCTACGAGGCCTCAAGGCAAGGAGCATCAAGAAGAAGCTTGAAGCTTGCGGCAAGAGTTCGGTCAATTTGCTTCAGTCTGTGTTGTGGTCCATCCGCACCACCACGACAAAGCGCACCGACGAGACCCCGTCCTTCCTTGTCTACGCAGCCGAAGGAGTCCTCCCCCACGAGATCAAGCACCAATCCCCATGGGTCTTGGAATTCGACGAGGAGCGTCACGATGCCGAGCGGGGAACAAACCTCGTGCTCGGAGAGGAGGCGCATCGTCGGGCCTCGCTCTGAGCTGCGCGGTATCAACAAGCACTACGGCGCTACCACTGCCGCAACATTCGCTCCAGGACCCTCGAAACCAGAGACCTCGTCCTGAGGCGGGTCCTCTCTAGGGTGGGCTTGCATAAGCTCTCTCCAATGTGGGAGGGCCCATTCAAGGTTACTCATGTCTCCAGGCCTGGCGCCGTGCGCCTGGAGAGTCAGGACGGGGTCCCCATCTAGAATGCCTGGAACATCCAGAACCTCCGGAAGTTCTACCCGTGACAATCTCACGTAATAATGAGCAGGTTGTATACGCCCGGAGCCCTCCGAGGACGCGGAGGGGTTCATACCATGCAATGTGGTAGCCACAGCCCGGAGCTGGCGGAGAAGACAACACTGCCCATCAATGGCTATGCCCATGCAATCTGGATGCCCTACGCTCAGCGCTGGGGGAAAATGAAGGCCAATCTAAGTGCCGGACGCGCCCGTTATTTGCGTTTCTCTTCTTTCGATTTGCCAAGCTTTATGAAATCAAACCCGGGGTATTTTCCAAATCATGTTTTAGTCAAAAAGGTCAAAGATTTGTTTTCATTGCCCTCTCTTATGTCGCTTTATCTTTCTCCAAGTAAAGCATTCACCTGCTCCCCCCTCCCTCATACCCCGCGAGCAGGGGCTGGGGGGCACGGTGCTTACACCTCGCCAAGGCCTTGGTGCCTGGACCCTTGCATGGTAGTCACGGGTGGGTTACTAAGCGCATGCCACCTCGTACCCGCCTAGAGGCTCCATTCTTGGACTGACGCGCAACCTTGGAAAGGAAATAAACTTTTTTCATCAGATAGCTTGAGCATCTAAGGGGGCTCCTGAGCATCGCGCCTCAGGACCTTACCGGTCATAAGGCCACTCGATCCTCCTGGTGTCGTCCTTGGTTTCCGGTCGGCATCAGGATTGTCAAGGCCCTGCCCCGCAAAGTGCGTCCTTGATTTCCTTTCATACCTAGAGGCGGTGGGGAAATGCGCGTACTAGGGCCTGCCAATGCAGGGCTAATTGAACTACAACGGGAAGCCTCAAGAAGCCTCAGGAAGCCCAGCCTTCCCGGAGTAGGAAGCACAATTCGTGGGGGCCGCTTGAGCGTCTAAGGGGGCTCTTGAGCATCGCGCCACAGGAGCCTTACCGGTCATAAAGCCACTCGATCCTCCTGGTGTCATCCTCGGTTTCCAGTCGGCATTAGGGCGTCGGGGCCCTGCCTCGTGGGTAACGTCCATGGTAACATGGTCATACCTCGCGATTGCAGGTAAATGCACAGGACTGGGACCTGCTGACATAGAGCTGCTTGAGTGTCAAAGGGGGCTCCTAAGCATCGCACCTCAGGAGCCTTACCGATCATAAGGCCTCTCAACCCCCCTGGTGTCGTCCTTGGATTCCGGTCGGCATCAGGGGTGTGCGGGCCCCGCCTCAGGAGGAACGTCCAGGGTAAGATGGTCGTACCTTGCGATGGTAGGGCAATGTGTGAGACTGGGACCTGCAGACATAGGGCGCCGTTAGAGCCCCGAACTCATCTCAACTGCAAGAATAAGAAGCTTGCCGAACGAAAGGGCCCTCCAAGCGCCACAACCGTGCATCCACAACCTGAAAGCCTTCCGCGGGCCTTTTGAGATAAGTATCCTAACCGCGACCGAAGGGGAACTCCAATTGATATCAAGCAAAAGGCACTAATAAAAAGGGACAGGCGCCCAAGTGCGTTACACGCCCACAGGGCCTCCCTCGTTTCTTGATTTGTAGGATACATGAGAAGAGGAGGAGAAACAAAGTGAAAAGGTGCACAGGGGCTGCTACTTCGGGAACCCCAACACCTGTGCTCCAGCGCTCAGCTAGTGTCCTCCTCTTCCTTGACGGCCCCATGGAAGTGCGCCTGGGCGGATGCCCCCGGAGCTGGAGAGCGGCATCTTGACTACTGGCTACCCCCTGAGAACCGGGCACGCCGGCGTGGCGGCACGTCATAGCTGTTGTCACTGCTATCTCTCGGACTCCCTCAGAAGGGGGTGTCACTGCTGTTGTAGACGCGGCGCCCATCATTAAGGGCAAGCTCACCTCCACGATCACCGTGGTCGATGTCTTCCGGGAAGCACCCCAGGCGCTTTCCCTCTCCCCCGAAGAACTTGATAAAGAGCATCACCTCCCTGTCATACTTGAAGTGGAAGGTGCGCCTCCCCTTCAGGCCGTGGGCACGGGCGAACGCTTGCCACCCGCGGTTCAGGTAGACATAGCCTTTGGGGGTGACCTCGACCTCCACCCTGGACACCCAGTTGCAGCAGTCGTCGGCCTGCAGCCGTAGGCCGTCAGGTGATACGTCTCCTATGTATCCATAATTTTTCATTGTTCCATGTTATTATATTATCTATTTTGGATGTTTTATATGCATTAATATGCTATTTTATATTAGTTTTGGGACTAACCTATTAATCTAGAGCCTAGTGCCAATTTCTGTTTTCTCCTTGTTTTTGAGTATATCAGATAAGGAATATTAAACGGAGTCCAAACGGAATAAAATCTTCGGAATATTTTTTCTTGGACGAGAAGCAACCCAGGAGACTTGGAGATGAAGTCAGGAGAGCCGCTGTGCAGCCACAAGCCAAAGGGGCACGCCCAGGGGGGTAGGGCGCGCCCCTAGGCTTGTGGGCCCACGAAAGCTCTCAAACCCTATTTCTCGGCCTATAAATTCAGAAATATTCCCTGTATACCAGAACGAGCCACGAAAACACTTTTTTGCCGCCGGAAGCCTTCTTTCCCGAGAGATCAAATCTTGGAGCATTTTCCGGTAATCTGCGGGAGGGGGATTCGATCACGGAGGGCAACTACATCAACTCCATTGCCCCTTCGATGATGCGTGAGTAGTTCACCATAGACCTTCGGGTCCATAGCTAGTAGCTAGATGGCTTCTTCTATCTCTTTGCTCTTCAATACCATGTTCTAAATGATCTTCATGGAGATCTATTCGATGTAATACTCTTTTGCGGTGTGTTTGTCGAGATCCGATGAATTGTGGGTTTATGTTCAGATTAACTATGAATATTATTTCAGTATTTTCTGAATTCTTATATGCATTATTTCATATCTTTGCAAGTCTCTTCTTGTTATTGGTTTAGTTTGGCCAACTAGATTGGTAATTCTTGCAATAGGAGAAGTGCTTAGTTTTGGGTTCAATCTTGTAGTGTCCTCACCCAGTGAAAAAGTAGGGGTAGCGAGGGACGTATTGTATTGTTGCCATCAAGGATAAAAAAGATGGGGTTTTCATCATATTGCTTGAGTTTATCCCTCTACATCATGTCATCTTACCTAATGCGTTACTCTGTTCTTCATGAACTTAATACTCTAGATGCAGGCAGTAGTCAGTCGATGTGTGGAGTAATAGTAGTAGATGCAGAATCATTTCGGTCTACTTGACACGGATGTGATGCCTATATGCATAATCATTGCCTTGTATATCTTCATAATTATTCGCTTTTCTACCAATTGCTCGCCAGTGATTTGTTCACCCACCGTAATACTTGCCATCATGAGAGAAGTCTCAAGTGAAACCTATGGCCCCCGGGTCTATTTTCCGTCTTATACTTTCAGACCTAAAACCAAAAAATACCAAAAATACCTTGGTTCATTATTTTTACCTTTTGTTTTTACTTTCCATTCAAGCAATCTTTTCTATCTATCTCTATCAGATCTCATCCTTGCAAGTAACCGTGAAGGGATTGATAACCCCTTTATAGCGTTGGTTGCAAGTGTTTGATTCTTTGTGTAGGTACATCTATTGGGGACTTGCTTGTATCTCCTACTGGATTGATACCTTGGTTCTCAACAACTAAGGGAAATACTTGTCTACTTTTTCGCATCAACCGTTCCTCTTCACGGAAACCAACGCATGTTCTAGAAGTAGCAAGAAGGATTTCTAGCGCCGTTGCCGGGGAGAAACATAGCAAGTCAGGATAAGAATTGTCTCGTCAACTTGCCAATTTCTGGTTTGGTTGCCGGGGTGATCTACATCAAGCCTACCAAGTACCCATCACAAACTCATCTCTTGCATTTACATTATTTGCCATTTGCCTCTCATTTTCCTCTCCCCACTTCTAAAATGATTTTTAGAAAATACCCAAAAGATTTGTCTTTTTATTCGCCCTTTTTCCGTTTGTCTTTTCGTTTTATTTTTGCTTCCTTGTGTGTTAGATCTCTCAAACTCATGGCTAGCCTTGGGACTATCGCTATTACTCCCGAGAATGAAGTTCTTAATTGTAACCGAAGGGAGGGAGTGAACTTAAAGGATGCTTGGTATAGAATTTGCAATGCTCAAAATAGAACTATTCATAAGCAATCTACTACCATTCTCCTTCGCAATTTTTATGTGGGTGCTTCTCCCTGGAATAGATATGTTTTGGATACCATTACGGGAGGGAATTTCTTGGGAAGCAAGACCTTTGATTCTTATAACGCTATGATAAATTTGGTAGGTTCACCCCCTCCCATGGTTAATGAAATAATCTTAACTTTGGAACATGTTATGCGAAGGCTAGATATCATTGAAAATAAAGTTGCTCCTATAGATCTCATTGAAAACATCAATAAAAAGATCCATAATCATATCACTCAATATGGATCTAAGGTAGGAGTTACTCTAAAAAACCTTAGAGAAAAGGAACCCATAGTTAATGAAAAATTGGACCAGGATTCCTTTAGAATAGGAAAGCTAGAGGACATTATTACCAACTTGGGTTCTGCTTTTGCCGCTCTTCAAACCACTCCAAAAGTTCCTATTTCTAAGGCTGCCAAATTTGTTTACGTTCCCAAGAATAAGGGTGAATCCTCTAGTAAAGGGGACGAAGATCTTAAGATTATAAGTGTTCACCCTAACTTTATCAATATTGTTCGGGAACCGATTGCTAGAAGAGAATTTCTTGACTTTTTGCCTAGGAGTATGAGTATTGATAAAACCAAAGAATCTCCTAGGATTCGCAAGCGTGCAACTTATGGACTGCATACCAAAGATGACAATACCTAGATCTACTACGTTTTGCCTAGCTAGGGGCATTAAACAATAGCGCTTCTTGGGAGGAAACCCAATTTTATTTTGCTTTCTGTTTTTTGTTTCTATTTTGGTGTGTTTTACACATTATTAATTCGGTAGTAATTGTGTTTTGGTGTTTTAATTAGTGGTTGAGCCAAGTAAAACCTTTGGGGTGATTTATGGTAGTTGTTGATTTGATCTTGCTGAAAATAGAAACTTTTGTGCTCAGTCCAGGAATTTTATAAATTTTTCAGCGCGTCAAATTGATCTAAAATATTTACACAAGATTGATATACAAATTTCCATGAGTTTCCTAACTTTTCGGAATTTTTAGAATTACCAAAGTATTCGAAGTCTACAGATTGTTACATATTGTTCTGTTTTTGACAGATTTCTGTTTTCTTTGTGTTGTTTGGTTATTTTGATGTATCTACGGGTCGTATTGGGGGGTATGAACCATGCATAAGTTAGAATACAGTAGGTATTACACAAATATAAATAAAGAATGAGTTCACAACAGTAACTAAAGTGGTGATTTATTTTTCTTATACTAACGGATCTCATGAATTTTCTGTTGGGTTTTGTATTGTGAAGTTTTCAAGTTTTGGGTGAAGATTTGATGGACTATGGAATAAGGAGTGGCAAGAGCCTAAGCTTGGGATTCCCAAGGCACCCCAAGCCATAGTCAAGGATACCAAAAAGCCTAAGCTTGGGGATGCGCCGGAAGACATCCCCACTTTCGTGTTCAATCCATTGGTAAATTTACTTGAGGCTATATTTTTATTCACCACATGATGTGTGTTTTGCTTTGAGCGTCTTGTATGATATGGGTCTTTGCTTTTAAGTTTGCCACAGTCATCGTTGCTGCACACATCTTTTGAGAGAGACACGCTGAATCATGAATTTATTAGAATACTCTATGTGCTTCACTTATATCTTTTGAGCTAGGCAATGTTGCTCTAGTGCTTCACTTATATCTTTTTAGAGCATGGTGGTGTTATATTTTATAGATATTATTGAACTCTCGTACCTCACTTATATTATTTTGAGAGTTTCTTAAAACATCATGGTAATTTGTTTAGGTTATGAATTTAGTCCTTATATAATGGGCATCCAAGAGGGATATTGTAAAAACTTTCATATTAAGTGCATTGAATACTATGAGAAGTTTGATTCCTTGCATATAGTTTTGAGATAATAAGGATGGTAATACGAGAGTCATGCTAGTGAGTAGTTGTTAATTGGAAGAGATAATAGTGTTATAGTTTGTGATTCCCATAACATGCACGTATGGTGAACCGTTATGTAATGAAGACGGAGCATGATTTGTTTAATGATTGTCAACCTTTGTGTGAGGGTTGGGAGCGCGTGATGGTTAACTCCTACCAACCTCTCCCATAGGAGCACGAGTCTAATGATTTGTTTGATAACTATAGACTTTTGCAATAAGTATGTGAGTTCTTTATGACTAATATTTAGTCCATGGATTATACACACTCTCACCCTTCCACCTTTGCTAGCCTCTCTAGTACCGCGCAACTTTCGCTGGCACATCAAACCCTCCTTCCCCAAAACAGACACCATACATTTTCCTCAAAACAGGCACCATACCTACCTATTATGTCATTTCCATTGCCATTCCGAGATATATTGCCATGCAACTTCCACCATTTAGTTTTTCATGACATGCTCCATCACTTCATCTTGCATATAGAGCCATATTTCGTTTTAGGTATTGAGTTGTAAGTGAATAAAAGTTTGATGATTTTCATTAATAGAGCATTGTCCCATGAGAGAAACAGATTATGGAAGCCATAACTCCCTCACAAGTTGGGAGGAGTATCCGGACTTTACAAAAAAATAAAAGAGTCCAGCAAAGCCCAAACTAAAAAATAAAAGAGGCCAAAGATGCCCACAAAAAAATAAAAAAAATGACAAAAAGAGAGAAGGGACAATTGCTAATATCTTTTTCCACACTTGTGCTTCAAAGTAGAACCATGATCTTCATGATAGAGAGTCTCCTATTTTGTCATTTTCAAATAACTAGTGGATATTCATTTTGCACGACCACTTAGTTTTCTTTTTGAGCTTTCGTAGACTTATAGCTCTAAGTGCATTTGTTGCATGGCAATCCCTACTCACTCACATTGATATCTATCGATGGGCATCTCCATAGCCCGTTGATACGCCTAGTTGATGCGAGACTATATTCTCCCTTTTTCCTTGCACCTCCTCCATATTCTATTCCACCTATAGTGCTATATCCATGGCTCAGGTTCATGTATTGCGTGAGAGTTGAATAGGTTTGAGAACAACAAAAGTGTGAAACAATTGCTTGACTTGTCCAACGGGATTGTGCATGATTTAGATACTTTGTGTGGGGAATATGGATCATAGCCAGACTATATGATTTTGTAGGGATAACTTTCTAAGGCCATGTTATTTCAAATGGACACGACTGCCTTGTTGGTGTGCTCAAAGTACTACTATTTTTATGTCAATATTAGACTATTGTTTTGAATCTTATGGATATGAATATTCATGCCACAATAAAGAATATTACATGGATAAATATGTTAGGTAGCATTATTCTGTTTTTATCATTTACCTACTCGAGGACGAGTAGGAATTAAGTTTGGGGATGGTGATACGTCTCCAACGTATCTATAAATTTTGATTGTTCCATGCTATTATATTATCTGTTTTGGATGTTTATATGCATTAATATGCTATTTTATATTATTTTTGGGACTAAACTATTAATCTAGAGCCTAGTGCCAGTTTCTGTTTTTTCCTTGTTTTTGAGTATTGCAGATAAGGAATATTAATGGAGTCCAAACAGAATAAAATCTTCGGAATAATTTTTCTTGGACCAGAAGCAACCCAGGAGACTTGGAGATGAAGTCTAGAGAGCCGCCGTGTAGCCACCAGCCATAGGGGTGTGCCCAGGGGGTAGGGCGCACCCGAGGCTTGTGAGCCCATGGCAGCTCTCCTAACCCTATTTCTCGGGCCTATAAATTCAGAAATATTCCCTATATACCAGAACGAGCCACGAAAATACTTTTCCGCCGTCGGAATCCTCCGTTCCCGAGAGATCCAATCTTGGAGCCTTTTCCGGTAATTTGCCGGAGGGGGATTCGAGCACGGAGGGCATCTACATCAACTCCATTGCCCCTCCGGTGATGCATGAATAGTTCACCATAGACCTTTTGATCCATAGCTAGTAGCTAGATGGCTTCTTATCTCTCTTTGCTCTTCAATACCATGTTCTTCATGACCTTCATGGAGATCTATCCGAAGTAATACTCTTTTGCGGTATGTTTGTCGAGATCTGATGAATTGCGGGTTTATGTTCAGATTATCTATGAATATTATTTTAGTATTTTCTGAATTCTGATATGCATGATTTCTTATCTTTGCAAGTCTCTTCTTGTTATTAGTTTGGTTTGGCCAACTATGGGGACCCCGACTCATATGTCGTGATCACTGAATGCACGTGTACAGTGATCCCAGAGATCAATGCTCACTGAACACAGAGAAGCTGAATAATAAGAGTCTTACATCCACATTTAGCGTCTTACACAAATAAAGACCATGAAGGTCTAGTCTTAAATAGATAGGGCCACAAGGGCCAAAGACTTAATTAGAACAAGCAGCGGAAATCTTGGTCGAATGCATGAACCCATGCCATCTGCCTTAACCTATAGGCATTCTGACTGGGAAGCGTCCTAGTTCGCATGTTCGTTGCCAACGAACTCTTCAACATACTCCTGTTCTTTCATGCCTGCCCAATTAAATAACCAGTGGCAAGCCAATGAGTACTTTGAATGTACTCACAAGCAACCCAAGTTCTGGAAGAGGGTAATGATGATGCATGATATACCACTAAGTTGGAAATTTTGCATAAAGCTAATTTTTAAATGCATTGACATGATCAAGTAACTAGGTAAGCATGCGATAAAAGTTTGCAGATATCCTAATGAACAAGTCACAAATGTCATCATACACAGGGGTTGATCACCTCATGTTCATTCATCATGCTAAGTCATTGGACTTAGATCACTTTCCATGCTAAGTCATCGGACTCAGCTCAAGTACCATCTTGGTCTTGAACACACTCACACAGTAGTTTGTGAAAAACACTTGGACGTAGCACAAGAGAGGTCATCCAACTGTCCTTGACCGTGCACACGGCTATTCTAATATTTTTACGCTCTGTAGAGGTTGCACACTTTACCCACAAGACTCGGGGAACTTCCGTGTCATCCACAACTCGCGGTATATAACATACCCGAGGTAAGCACCCAAACAATGGCTTTACCATGGTGATACTAACCAAGAGTACACTCGTTGGTGTCATCCCTCATGATATACATCACTCGTATTATCCGTGAGGGCATGCAACGGTGTGCCCGGTACCTGTAAAGACAACGCATGGCCTTCCACTTCCGGGATGACCCCGTCTTAGGAGTGAGCACTTCACTCTTGCCACTAGTAATGCTGGCTCCTTGCTAGCACCAACCATAGTACTCAACAATGCCCCGTCCCATAAGGGGTATCGTGGTCAGACATGTAAGGTTGGAATAACGGTCGCAACTTACACCAATCCATTTTCGAAAACCACAACACTCACTTGTTTCGGTACACCACTTCTTTCTCAAGTGGTCACCCATCTCACCATCATCTCCCTCGGACATTAGTGGCACCGACGGGGTTTTCAAAATGTCTTTGAAAGAACCACTTCCTTTCCATCACTATGCATAAATCCCATCCCATTTGCGTAGCATCTATTAGCATCCTATGTACACCCACCCGCATAACCCTCATAAGGTGGTAGGGTCATATTCGATGCATAAGTCAATGGTAAAGTATCGAAGGCAACTCCCCGAAGGGGGGACACTACATCATCATGACCAATACAACAAAACAAAGTGCTATATGTCATCCAATAAAAGGGTTCATAGTCATGGTCAAAGGGATGCTTGCCTAGCTCAACCAAGTCTCTCGGGTCTTCGAAGTCTTCGGGTCCAACTTCCTCGTGAACCGCGCAATCTATCGTCGTGAATAAAAGCGACAAAAATAAGCAACACACAAAAACAGAGCACACAAACTACTATAAAAAATGCTACCCTATTCTGATAAATACCACAAGCTATACTAAAAATATTAGTCTAGGTCTTTGAACTCAAAAAGATTTTTAAAACTATTTAAAACTAGAGCTTATAGTGCGAAATAGAGGTTTTAAATTAAACCAGTACTAGAAATATTTTCAAACATTTTTACAAGTGGCACAATTAAATTCTATGGATAATTCCAAGATTTAAGGTGGAAGAATATTTGGATTTAGATAAATATTCTACTCTGTTTAATTTTTGGATGTTTGTAGAAAAAGAAAAGAAAAAGGTGCATTGTGCCTCTCGGGCCAGAAGCGCACAGCAGAGCCGGCCCAGAAGGAAAGCCGGCCCAAGAAGAGGCGCCGCGCGTGACAGGTTTAATTTTAAACCTACCTGCGGGCGCTGCTCGCAAGCGAGAGAGGAGGGGAGTTAGGGGATGATAGGTGGGCCCCACCTGTCATCCCTCTCATCGCTATAGGAGCGGAGGGAGGCTCACCGGCCGCGCCTCCGGCCACGGCGGTCCCAGCGGAAAGCATAGGGACGCTCAGGGGGCTCCCGTGCGTCGGGTGGTCGAGGGGGTCGCCGAGGGAGAGGTGAACGCCGGAGAGAGCTCCCGACCATGCGGGAGAGAGTGCTGGACATGGGGGAATAGTGGAGGGAAGGAGAGAGCAAGGAGAGAGGGGTAGGGGCTCGGGGAGGCACTTAAGTAGGGGCACGCCGGCTAACCGTGGACGCGGTGCGCCGGTGAGCACGGTGTGCTCGCTATAGGCCACGGGGAGGGGAACTAGTGTGTCTAGGGTGCTTGTGGGTGAGGTCTAGGCCAGGGGGAAGAGAAGAGAGAGGAGGGGGCGCTCGCGCGTGCAAGCTCCCTGGTTGGCCGAGCTGCGCAGCGTCGGGCATGTGCGCGGGAGTCACCAGAAAGAGAGGGAGGAGGGGGCCGACCACGCGGAGTATAGCGGACGTCGAGGGGGATAGGGGGGACAAGATGGGAAACCCCGAGGCGGTCAGGAGGGCCCGTTGGGCAGCGGCTACAGTGTGGGTGCGCACTGTAGCGTGCTCCAAAGCGCGAGCTTTGCGTACCAGGGCATGCATTTGGCATTTTGGGCATGTCCACTGGTGTCCAGGGGATCTAGGGGGGCTTAACAATAGAGAATAGGGCATTGGATGCTCTGGAGTGCCTTAGGAGAGAAGGAGGGTTGAGAGAGAGAGGGAAAATTCCTATCTAGGGGGTAAAATGAGGTAAAATGAGGATTTTACCCCACTTACCTAAGGAATCTTAGCCAGGGAGAGTTACTGCGGGTAGCTAGTAACTCAGAGGGGTTGTGGTAAAAAGTTGGGGGCAAGGGTAAAAGGGTAAGGGGTGGAAAAGGTGGTTTTAAGAATGAACCAGAAGGTGTTTGATTGTGTTTTGGGCAAGACGAATTAACCAACTTACTGAGGTATTCAACAGGGTCAAGGGCTAGGTAAAAATGAAATGATTCTCCAAGTTTGAGCTCAAGTGAGAGAAGTTGACAACGAAGACTTGGTAAACCCTAGAAATTAACAGAATTAGGTTTCTGTAGATCTAGTGATGCTAGGCTTTTACCCTTGATGCACCACTTAGTGTGGCATCACTATTTGGTCATTAGAGCATGCCCACAAAGTTGGGGGTCAAGGGGTGGTTTGATGAACCAAATCAACTTGTAGAGATGAAACTTTTCAAAATCATCACCTATGATAGTGTTGACTTGCTGGAATTTTCCTGGATTTTATTGCGAATATTTCTTATAGAAATATTCCAGAAGTTTGATTTGAATAGAAAGGGTTTTGAGGGGTTTTGCCCATGATTTGATCACACCCTTGTGTTGAAACTCATATATATGGAAAATATATGTCCACTGAATTTCCCTAAATTTTCTCAAATATTTACAAATCATTTAAATAATTTTCCCTAGGAAAAACCATTTCTGGCCTTAAGAAAAAGCCTTTAAATAATATATGAAATTAGTCTTGAAAAACAATATTTTGTGGTTTTTGGGAAGTCTTATATATAGTAGGTTTGAAATAAAGCCTTTGGGGGAGAAGGATCCACCTAATTTGAGGACTTGCAGTGAAATCCTTACTTTAGGGGGTTTTCAAAACCTAATTGGGATAAATCCCATTTGGTCAAAATAAAATTTGACAAAAATAGTTTTGGGCACGATTCACATGGCATGATCATTGGGAAAGATTTTTGGGACAAGGAAGATAAATATGAAGCGGAATAGAATCTAGGATTGCCATATATCACAATCATCAAGCAAGCAAACATCATTTCAAACAAGCATAAACACTTGAAAAAGTTTTAGTTGGCTCCAAATTTTATAAATCCAAATATATCAAAGTGATACAAACACAAGGTGTGTTAGACCTTCCCCGCTTACAAGAATCTCGTCCCTGAGATTCCCAGGCTAAGCGCTAAAAAGATAAGGGAACTCTGATCTAAGATAGTCTTCATGTTCCGAGGTTGCTTTAGCTTAGGTGTGGTTTCTCCACTGGACCTTGAAGTACTTGATGGTGCGGCTTCGGGTGCAGCGCTCGGCTTCATCCAAAATGTGAACCGGCCTCTCACGATATGTGAGGTCTGGATGAAGATCAATGGCTTGATGGTCGATGTCCTTGTAGAGGTCGGGGCGGTTGGGAACTTGCAGACACTTCCGGAGATGTGACACATGAAAGACATTGTGCACATCCGATAGCTCGGAAGGTACCTCTAGCTGGTAGGCAACTTCTCCTCGCCTATCGGTGATTTTGATGGGGCCGATGAATCTTGGTGCAAGCTTTCCCTTGATATGGAAACGCTTGTTCCCTTTGAGAGGCATGACTTGGAGATAAACATGGTCCCCAACACGAAAACTCATGTCTCGACGGTGAGAGTCGGCATAGCTCTTCTGCCAAGTGTTGGCGGTCTCGAGTCGCTCCCGAACGAGTTGAACTTGCTCTTCTGCTTCACGGAGAATGTCTGGTCCAAAAACTAATCCTTCTCCAGTTTCTGACCAGTTGAGGGGAGTACGACACTTGCGTCCATACAACACCTCAAATGGTGCCATCTGAAGACTCGCTTGGTAGTTGTTGTTGTAGGAGAACTCGGCAAATGGTAGGCAATCTTCCCACTTGGCACCATATGCTAAAACACAAGCGCGGAGCATATCTTCGAGTATCTGGTTTACTCGCTCTGTTTGTCCACCGGTCTAAGGGTGGAAAGCGGTGCTGAAGGAGAGCTTGGTTCCCAAGGCTTATTGGAACCTATTCCGGAACCTTGAGGTGAATTGTGTTCCTCGATCCGATAAAATCTCCTTAGGAACTCCGTGGAGGCTCACAATCCGGTTGATGTAGAGGTTGGACAATTGGTTCCCGTTGTAGGTTGTCTTGACGGGAATGAAGTGTGCTACCTTGGTCAGGTGATCAACAATGACCCAAATGGAATCATGCCCTTTGCTTGACCTTGGTAAACTGGTGAGGAAATACATCCTGACTTTGTCCCACTTCCATTCAGGCACTTTGAGAGGTTGCAGTAGTCCAACGGGTCGCTAATGCTCAGCCTTGACTCTCTGGCATATGTCACACTTAGCAACGAATGTCCCTATCTCCCGTTTCATACCATGCCACCAGAATCTTGCCTAGAGGTCTTGATACATCTTGGTTCCTCTAGGATAGATGGAGTAGGGAATGTTAGGAGCTTCTTGCAAGATTAGGTTCTTGAGCTCCTCTTTGTTGGGTACGCAAATGCGATTCCTGAACCATACAACTCCTTGTTCATCCACCGAGAATCCTGGGGCCTTGCCTGCCTTGATCTTCCTCTTGATGCCTTCGATGCTCTCGTGTCCCTTCTGAGCTTCCTTGATATCATCCACCAAGGTGAGGAATCCTAGTGCAACCAGTTCCAAGCCGAAGCTTTCAAGCTCCTCATACAGGGCGGGTAGCCTTCCCTTAATCATAGCATTCAAGGAACAAGCCTTTCTACTTAAGGCGTATGCTACCACGTTGGCCTTTTCGGGGTGGTACTGAACACTGAGGTCGTAATCCTTGATAAACTCCAACCATCTTTGTTGCCTCATGTTCAATTCCCTTTGAGTGAAGATATACTTCAAACTCTTGTGGTCTATGAATATCTGACATCGCTTCCCAGAAGGTAATGTTGCCATGTTTTCAAGGCATGAACCGTGGTTGCCAACTCAAGATCATGAGTTGCGTAGTTCTCTTCATGCGGCCATAGCTGTCTGGATAGATATGCTACAAGTCTGCCTTCTTGCATCAGAACACCTCCAAGCCCGGTTCTTGATGCATCACAATAAATCACAAACTCCTTGTGAATATCGGGGGAGGCCAAAACTGGTCCCGTGGTCAATCTCTTCTTGAGATCCTGGAAGCTTTCCTCGCACTTAGCTATCCATTCAAACTTATTGTCCTTCTTCAAAAGCCGGGTCATTGGTCGGGTAATGCTTGAGAACCCTTCCAGGAATTTGCGGTAATAACCCGCGAGTCCGAGGAAGCTCCTGACTTCCTTCATGGTGGTTGGGGTTTTCCATTCAGTCACGGCTTCAATCTTGGCAGGGTCCACAGATAGTCCTTTTGCAGTAAGCACATGACCCAAGAATCCAACTTCATGCAGCCAGAATTCACACTTGCCGAGCTTGGCATAAAGCTGGTTCTCTCGAAGCTTTTCTAGGACCAATCTCAATTGTTCCTCATGTTCTTCTTTAGACATGGAGAAGACAAGTTTGTTATCAATGAAGACAACAACGAACTTGTCAAAGTACTCCATGAAGACCTTATTCATGAGGTACATGAAGTAGTTAGGGGCATTAGTTAACCCGAATGACATGACCGTGTATTCATACAGGCCATACCGGGTTACAAACACCGTCTTCGGAATGTCTTCGGGTCTGATCTTCAGCTGATAGTACCCAGACCTGAGGTCGATCTTGGAAAACACCTTGGCTCCATTCAACTGATCAAACATGTCTTCAATCTTGGGGAGTGGGTACTTGTTCTATATCGTGACTTCATTGAGAGAACGGTAACCGACAAAGAGTCTGATAGTTCTGTCCCTGTTTGACACAAATAGAACAGGCGATCCCCAAGGAGAGGCACTAGGGCGAATAAATCCTTTTCTGAGCTGCTCTGTCAGTTGCTTCTTCAATTCAGCCAACCCTTTGGATCCCATCCTGTAGGCATTCTTATAGATGGGCCTTGATCCGGGCATCAGCTTAATAATGAACTCAATGTCGCAGTCAGGGGGCATCCCGGGCAGCTCATCAGGAAACACATTCGGGTATTCACATACCACTAGCACTTGATCCAACTCAACTCCCAATAGACAGTTAGCGTGAGGGGCTTGAGTGGAGGCAGGGTTGGGAACATACTTGACTTCCAGTCCTTGGCTATTGGTCATGGTAACTATCCTCTTGGCACAGTCTAACATGCCTTGTTGCTTGGTCCGCCAGTTCATGCCAAGGATGACATCCAAGCCTGGTGAATCCAGAACTATAAGGTCTGCTAGGAAGTCTACCCCGTTGATGTCAATTTCTACTCCCTTACAACCTATCCCAGACTTCAGAACTGATCCCGGGGTTTGTATCAACATACGACTACCCAAGGGTGTAGGTTTCATGCCACTCTCTAATGCATACTTTTGGGTGACAAAAGAATGCAAAGCTCCACAATCAAATAGTACTTTTAATGGGGTTGAGTTGACGAGGAATGTACCCAGTATGATGTCCGTGTCTTCATGGGCTTCCTATGCGGTTACGTGATTCACACGACCCTTTCCATTGTTAGGCTGGTTGCGCGGAGAGGGGTTCCCTGGTGGTGCTCCACGGGCTTGACCTTGGTTTGGCACGTTGGGGCGCGGTGCATCTGGCTTCCTGTTGGGGCAAAGCCTAGATATGTGTCCGGACTGACCACATCCAAAGCAAGTGACTTGTCGTGGGTTGTTGTTGAAGTTTCTGTCACCGTTGTTGTTGTTGGGGTTGTTGTTGTAAGCTGGCCTAGGATTGGCATACTACTGAGCCTGGTAGCTCGGACGAGGTGCAGGAGGCCTAACTTGCTATGGCTGATAGGTCGGCTTGGCTGGGGCTGGTTGCCAGGGGCGGGGCTTCTAGTTGCTTGAGCTACCCTTGCTGATTATCTTGCGCTTGCGAATGTCGTCTGTGGCATGACGCTTGTCTTCCAGCATGAGGGCCTTGTTCACCAGGTCGAAGAAGGTACGACAGTCGCAGATGATGAGCTGATACTATAGGGTCTGTTGAAGTCCTTCCATGAAGCGCTCCTTCTTGGCAGTCTCCGTGTTGACGTCTTCAGGTGCATACCTAGACAGCAGGTTGAACTTTTGCAGGTACTCCTTGACATAGCCACTTCCTTGCTTCAGCGCTTGGAATTCTCTCTTGTTGATAGCCATGATCCTAGAAGGAATGTGGGCGGTGCGGAATCCTTCCTTGAAGTCATTCCACGTGATCACACGTTCTCCTTGCATGACCTTGAATCCATCCCACCAAGATCGGGCGAGACCTCCGAGGCAGTGAGAGGCATACAGCACCTTCTCACGGTCCTCATTGCAATTGACCAGTGCAAGGAGGTCCTCGATGGTGCGGATCCAGTCATCAGCATCCAATGGTTAAGCAGTCTCGGTGAAGGTTGGGGGTGAATTCCTCATGCACTCAGACAAAGTGGAGCGGCCATTGTCGTCCCTACCTTGTTGCTGGTTGTTCACATGGGCCTGAGCCATATGTTGGATAGCAGCATTGTTGGCTTGGCGCTCCTCCCAGAGAGCTTGAAGAAACTGAGCTATGGTCATGTTCTCCGGTGGAGGTGCTGGCGGGGGAATTTCGCCTTGTGTCTGCTCCTGGTGTCCTCCAGCATGAGCAGCCCCACCAACTCCCTGTTGCTGGCTCGAGTTGCCGGCTTCAGGGTTGGTGAATGAGCTGTTGCGGGTAGCAGTCATCATCCTATTTGGAGAAGCCAAGTCAAACAACTAGGATTGACAAGAGGATAAGCAATGACGGAAAAAAGCGCCTAAGGGGGTCGGTCAAGTGCAAGTATGATAAAACAAAGGTCGAAAGATCAACATATATTAAGATGGACGATGGAGTCGCTTACATGTTGCCTAAGGCAAAAGCGCGACTTGCATCGGAACACAAACAACAAAACAAACAACAAGCACACATGGTTTCATATGAAGCATTACATGGACTCGACTTTGCATGAGGGTTACGTGACTGATCCTACCATAGGGGTTCTCGGACTCAGGTAGTGGAGTGCTCGGTCTCGTAGTCACGCTCCGCTGGGTCTTCCTCCTGTTCATCATCTGAATGGGCATCATTCCTGGTCTAAGGGGCCAGGGAACGAGGAGGTCCATCCCGATGATGTTTTGCAGGCGGGTCGATGAAGAGCTGACGGTACTCCTTCGCACTCATGCGATGACGACGTGTAGGTGCATCACTAGCTGGGGGTACTCCTCCTCGATAAGTGACAGTTGGTCATCCCTCGGGGGATCCATCCTTCTCTAGCTTCGTCTTGGCTTGCCTAAGTAGCTCTCGGGTGTGGTGAAGTTCCTCACGGAGCTTCACGGACTCCTTTATCATGTTATGAACCAGACTATCAGCAAAGAGGCTGAAGTAGGTCTGGAACCTGAGTGGTGTGCCATGCTCCTTGGTTGGAATCAGCGTCCAACTTTCGCCAAAATCATCCTTCCTGAAGGGAAGGTAGCGAGTAGCCGGCTCGTCATCCATCTCTTGAATGATGTCTCGAAGGTGTAGGAGTGCCTTGCATGCAGCTGTCTCGACTACAAGTATCATGGTTTCCATCCGTGGTCCTTCAAAGAACCAACTAGTTGGGGAGTCGTTTGCCTTCATGACCATGTCCACGTGGTACTCCTTCGTGACGGCATCGACCCAGTGCTCGTGGTAGAGGAAAATGGGCGGTTGGCGAAACTAGCACTTCTCCAGGCTATCCGCAAGGAGTAAGGGAAAGCCGGATGGTAGGAAGGCTTCGGGTACGACGACCATCTACAAATGTTTGAAACAAGGAGAGTCAGCAAAGTGTTGTGTGAAGAATAGAAGAGGTAAATAGTGCAGAATTACCTAAGTATAGGTGCTAGGTGTAGTTTGAAAGCGGTTTTCATCCTAACTAACGTCCATGCTAACTAAGGGCTTCCTACAGTCAGGATGGCTTTGATACCATCTCTAAGGGGACCTCGACTCATAAGTCGTGATCACCGAATGCATGTGTACAATGATCCCAGAGATCAATGCTCATTGAACACACAGAAGCTGAATAACAAGAGTCTTACATCCACATTTAGTGTCTTACACAAATAAAGACCATGAAGGTCTAGTCTTACATACATAGGGCACAAGGGCCAAACACTTAATTAGAACAAGCAGCGGAAATCTTGGTCGAAAGCGTGAACCCATGCCATATGCCTTAACCTACAAGCATTCTGACTAGGAAGCATCCTAGTTCGCATGTTCGTTGCCAACGAACTCTTCAACATACTCCTGTCTTTCATGCCTGCCCAATTAAATAACCAGTGGTAAGCTAATGAGTACTTTGAATGTAGTCGCAAGCAACCCAAGTTGTGGAACAAGGTAATGATGATGCATGATATAGCACTAGGTAGGAAATTTTGCAGAAAGCTAATTTTTAAATGCAATGACATGATCAAGTAACTAGGTAAGCATGTGACAATAGTTGGCAGAAATCCTTATGAACAAGTCACAGATATCATCATAAACAGGGTTTGAACACCTCATGTTCATTCATCATGATAAGTCGTCAGACTTAGATCACTTTGCATGCTAAGTCATCGAACTTAGCTCAAGTACCATAGTACTCAACAAAGCCTCGTCCCATAAGGGGTATCATGGTCCTACATGTAAGGATGGAATAACGGTCACAACTTACACCAATCCATTTTTGAAAACCACAACACTCACTTGTTCCCGTACACCACTTCTTTCTCAAGTGGTCACCCATCTCACCATCATCTCCCTCGAGCATTAGTGGCACCAGATGGTTTTTTTGAAAAGTCTTTGAAAGAACCACTTCCTTTCCATCACTATGCATAAATCCCATCCCATTTGCATAGCATCTATTAGCACCCTATATACACCCACCCGCATAACACTCATAGGTGGTATGGTCATGCTGGATGCAAGTGTCAATGATGAAGTGTCGAAGGCAACCCAGCGAAGGGGGGACACCACATCATCATGATCAATACAACAAAATAAAGTTCTATATGTCATGCAATAAAAGGGTTCATAGTCATGGTCAAAGGGTTGCTTTCCTGGCTCAACAAAGTCTCCGGGGTCTTCAAAGTCTTCGGGTCCAACTTCCTCATCAACCGTGCAATCTATCGTCATGAATAAAAGCGATAAAAATAAGCAATACACAAAACAGATCAGAGAAACTACTATAAAAAATGCTACCCTATTCTGATAAATACCACAAGCTATACTAAAAATATTAGTCTAGGTCTTTGAACTCAAAAAGATTTTTAAAACTATTTAAAACATGAGCTTATAGTGCTAAATAGAGGTTTTAAATTAAAACAATACTAGAAATATTTTCAAACATTTTTACAAGTGGCACAATTAAATTCTATGGATTATTTCCAGATTTAAGGTGGAAGAATATTTGGATTTAGATAAATATTCTACTGTGTGGAATTTTTGGAAGTTTGCAGAAAAAGAATAGAAAAAGGAGCACCATGCCTCTCGAGCCAGAAGAGCACAGCAGAGCCAACCCAGAAGGAAAGCTGGCCCAGGGAGAGGCACCGCGTGTAGCAGGTTTAATTTTAAACCTGCCCGCAGGCACTGCTCACCAGCGAGAGAGGAGGGGAGTGAGGGGATGACAGGTGGGCCCCACCTATCATCCCTCTCCTCATGACAGGAGCAGAGGGAGGCTCACCAGCGGCGTCTCCAACCACGGCGGTTCCAGTGGAGAGCACTGGCGTGCTTAGAGGGCTCCCGCGCATCGGTGGGTGGTCGAGGGGGTCACCGGGGGAGAGGGAAATGCCAGCGAGGGGACGTGCCCGATGGCGGCAAGGGTTTGGTTCGGGAGAGAGCTCCTGACCACGAGGGTGAGCATGATGGGCATGGGGGAATAGCGGAGGGAAGGAGAGAGCAAGGAGAGAGGGGCAGGGGCTCGGGGAGGCGCTTAAGAAGGGGGCCGCCAACTCACTGTGGACGCGGTGCGCATGTGAGCACGGGGTGCTCGCTACAGGACGCGGGGAGGGGAACTAGTGTGTCCAGGGTGCTTGTGGGTGAGGTCTAGGCTAGGGACAAAAGAAGAGAGAGGCGGGGTCGCTCGCGCGTGCGAGCTCCCTGGTTGGCCGAGCTGCGCGGCGCCAGGCACGCGCGCGGGAGTCGCCGGAGAGAAAGGGAGGAGGGGGCCGACCACGCGGAGTATAGAGGACATCAAGGGGGGACAGGGGGACCAGATGGGGAAGCCTGAGGTTGTCGGGAGTGCTCGTTGGGCAACGGCTACAATGAGAGTGCGCACTGTAGCGCGCTCCAGGGTGCGAGCTTTGCATGCCAGGGCATGCATTTGGCCTTTTGGGCGCGTCCACTAGTGTCCAGGGGATCTAGGGGGGCTTAACAATGGAGAATAAGTCATTGGATGCCCTGGAATACCTTAGGAGAGAAGGAAGGTTGAGAGAGAGGGAAAACTCCTATCTAGGGGGTAAAATGAGGATTTTACCCCACTTACCTAAGGAATCTTGGCCAGGGAGAGTTACTAGGGGTAGCAAGTAACATAGGGGTTCTGGTAAAAAGTTGGGGGCAAGGGTAAAAGGGTAAGGGTGGAAAAGGTGGTTTTAAGAATGGACCAGAAGGTGTTTGATAGTGTTTTGGGCAAGAAGAATTTACCAACTTACTGAGGTATTCAACAGTGTCAAGGGCTAGGTAAAAGTGAGATGATTTGGAGACTTGGTAAACCCTAGAAATTAACAGAATTAGGTTTCTATAGATCTAGTCATGCTAGGCTTTTACCCTTGATCACCACTTAGTGTGGTATCACTATTTGGTCATTAGAGCATGCCCACAAAGTTTGGGGTCAAGGGGAGAAACTTCACAATGTAAAGTTTCTCAAATTTGAATCTGAACAGGAAGGGTCTTGGGGTAGTTTGATGAACCAAATCAACTTGGATTGAGATGAAACTCTGCAAGATCATCACCTATGATATCGTTGACTTGTTAGAATTTTCCTGGAATTTATTGAGAATATTTCTTATGGAAATATTCCACAAATTTGATTTGAACAGAAAGGGTTTTGAGGGGTTGAAGCACCACTGCAGGATGGTCCAAAGACGACACATCAATCATAGACCCTTTGACGAAATTGTGTGCGATCCACCAATCACAAATGGTATTGTTCAAGCTCCGTCGCCAATGGCACGAACTGTGTGTGATGGCATATCCATCAAATACGATTTAGAAAATAGGTGCGTGTGTGATCCACGGTAGACAGTTTATTCTTATGAACTATTTGGGATTAGCTAAGATAACAGAAATAGTTAACAAAACTATGTATGTGTGCGAAGTACGACACCCAGTTCACTCGGATAAACTGTTTGCGCTGATCCAGCAAAACAAAAATGGGTTAGCGTAAGAAGGTGTGTGTAATACGCAGCAATCGGTTCAGTTATAAGAATTGTGTGGGAAGACCTATAATAACAAAAACGATTCACCCGGACAATTTGTGTGTGTTGTGGGCAGACGGTTGCTGCCGAAAAATTGATAGCAATTGACGAAATCATTACCGATGATATGTATGGAAGTGTTGTTTGCCTGTATTAATATCGCAGACGTATTATTATTATTACCAGTCTGACTGCGCATCACCTCTTCTTCCTCACTCACGTCTTGTTACCGTATTTTCGCCTGAGGATTCCAGTGCACGCTTTGGCACCGCATCGGCATTTATTTTGGCCATGTTCCCACGCAAGCTTCCCCATCGGTTTCCATGAGAAGCGAATGAGCATAAGTGCATGCGCATGTCACACGAGATGCACACCTAGTGCAGCCTAGCCCATCTATGAAGCATGCCAACCTTACCAAGCGCCGCCTCTACCATCAACCTCCTCGACGATAAAAATGATCTGGTGCAGGTGCAACAACGTGTTGAGGCTGATGGCGTGTCCGGCGATGCATCGGACAACGTTGTGCTGCGCGTCATCACAAGGGTTGAGTAGACCCTTGGCACAGGGCGCGGCAGTGCTCCGAGAAACATAGCCGCCTCATCGATGAGAGGATGTAGGGCACCGCACAAGAACATCATCGGTGGTGCTCTGCAGAGCAAAACATGTGTGTCCGCACTGAGAGGGCAAGGCGCACTGAACTGCAAGACGGATGGAGGGTCGCAGAGCGAGAGGCATGGCACGCGACAGAGCAAGAGCGGTTCCATCCCCGCTTGCCTGCTATCCCACCCGACATGACGTTATAGTTGTGTCCAAGGCACGTGAGTACCCCTATTTCTCGGAAGGAATGGGCAGCGGCCATTAGCATCATACTTGTACTAGAGCCCAGCCACACCGTTCTTGCCTCGGGCGCCAGCCGCGCCGTTCGCATGGTTCGCGCAGTTCGCCCTGTCCGCGGGCCCCCGATGCTACCAGGATGGTCGATAGGCTCAAGTGTTTCCTTGGCCCAGGTGTCCAGCGGGGAGCAATAGAAGAAAATGGCTGTCACATCCTCGAGATGGTAGTCTCCGAAGAAATAGCCAGCTTGGATGTCGGGACCCCGATCCTAAGTTATATGATTCCATACTGTAACAAGCCACATCACTTTGCGGCCTCACGCACGGTACTCCACGGCTGCCACCTTACCTTGGCCGGGACCGTTTGCTTCTTTTGGCTCACGTATGTGAACATGTCGCTGGCAATCACACAACAAAGAACCCGGGCCGACAAGACTAGTCATAGAACCCAAGTGGCACATCCGTACGGAAACAGGCATACATAACCCAACAATGCAGGTGTCGGTCTCAAGCATGTGTAGACGAGTCATAGCAAACTACAAGGACTCCAATACGTCTCGAGACACGAATGTCATCACTGCACGTAGACGAGTCGTAGCAGGCTACGTGGATTCCATTACACTGCGAGACATTTCCCCGAAGGAACAGACACAGCAGCAAAGAAGGATACAATCGGTCAATCAATGTGTCCGGAGCAGTAGCAAGCTACCATGGTTCAGTGGAAGCACAAAGAGGCAGTTTCCCGTAAAGAGTACTACTACAGGCACACGAAAAGGTGTCGGATCCCATACATACCGTTGCACGTCACACGTACGCACGACATGCCCGATATGCATAGATACATCCATGGCATCACAACATAACCATATAAGAGGCTCAGACGAGCCTTGCATAATATGTTCATACAGACAGGGGTCACATGACCCGGCACTCAAGTCATACAAACATAGTCATACAAGCCAGCGGAAACTTAAGCTATCTGAGTACACACGGCAAAATATAAAAAGAGGCACACGGCCTGACTATCTACAGCCCACCACACGGGAAAGATCGTAGCTGGGACACCAGCTATTCGGCATCGTCAACGTCTAGATAGAACCCACCTGATGGGTCCTGGTTTTCCTCTGTAACATTAATTAAGCAAGGATGAGTACAATCGTACTCAGCAAGTCTTTAAAACAGACCTAGTCTATTTATGCTCATGTATCAACAAGGGGGTGGTGGAGTTTATGCAGAAAGCCAGCTTTGACTCATGGCTAACCTACAGTACTCAATTTTAACTCCTTGTTACCATTTTAGTTATCGCACACGAGTCCACTACCTCCATCACAATACACTACCATGGATTCACCTTCCCCTTCCGGAAGAGTGCCATCCACGGTACTCACACTTGTCTTGAGATTTTTAGAGGTATCCCTTTGGTTATCTATGAACAGCATAAGTTCTCCAAGTAGTCCATATCCGAGGACGCGGCTATTCAAATAGTTTCATAACCTTGCAGGGGTGTACTTCTTCACACACGCTCTCGCCACTTATCGTTGTGTGCCATAAACCATGCACCTCGGCAACCTTCAAGCGGATGCCCAGCGAGGGAGTCGGCCACGACCGTCAATCACTAAAGACCTCTAGTCCAGGCTACCGCCTAGTTGAGACTGAACCCGTACGGAAGTCCGGCCGAAGTTTCCGCAACGGCCCCAAACGATGTGCGCAGGGTTCCCTAGCCCACCACTCGGGTGACCCTTGGTACACCGTGCCACTGCCTACCGCGTCATAACCCACCCCGAGGGTCAACGCTACGCACGGCCTCCAGCATGCTATAAACACCAAAAACTACGTGCAAGACCTGGACCAAAGACTAAGCGACTGATAAGTTGAGCGGGGTCATATTTCAGGGCCCAGCATGTGGTAGTATCTCGTCTTGGATCACAAACACGGAACCCAGTTCCTAAGAACGGTCCCAATGAGACAACCCACTATGTACTCCTACACAACCTCTCATCGCTACCTTTACCAAATCGTATTCATTATAAGCTCATCACATCGGACAACACTGTTTCACTCAGTTCATCACCTAGATGAAACAGACCTGACACAACTCTAAGCATAGCAAGCATAGCAGGCAAAGTAAGCTAAACACGTCATGGCACAAGCATCTACCAGGTAAGCTAGGTCGCAAGGTTTAGCTATTTACTGTGACAAGATCAGGTCATGCATAAGAATAGGATCATCTACCGTGAATGACTGACATGTGATCGTTTGTCCTAATGCAATAAATGAGAGCAGGAGCGAGAGAATGGGATGTTATCGGAATGATCAATGGGGTTGCTTGCCTTGCTGGGTTGCGGAGTTCTCTCCTTCGTCGGGGTACGGAGGGGTATCTTCCGGATTAGGCCTACCGCAACGCAAATAAAAGCATTCAATACAAGCAGATGCAACAATATGATGCATGATCATGGCATAGTAGTATGCATAAGTGAGCTAATGTAACTAGTGATCATATCAATTTGAAATGTATTTGAATATAGGTTCAAAGTTGTTCTCATTTCAAATTCTATATATTGACCTAATGCTAAAATGTCCATGTTCACCTATTTTGGTTGCTCTATCATGCATGAGATTATCACCATTGGATTCATTGGATTTTTCTGATAAATTTTCATATATAAATTATTTTCATCTGACTTACAGATTAATTTATATGATTTTTCAAAGTTTTAAATAATTTCTGGAATTATTTTAAATAGGAAATTGACCTATTGCATCAGCATGATGTCATGCTTGCGTCAGCGGTCAACAGGGCCAGGTCCAGGTCAAACCTGACCAGTGGGACCCGCCTGTCAACCTCAGAACTGGCTAGTGTCACTGGCAGGTGGGCCCCTATAGTCAGTGACTCAGGGGTTAATCCCGAGTTGACCCGAGGTTTGACTCGGGCCAGGGCCCACTGTCAGCGTCTAGGAGGGTTAGTTAGCACGGTCATTAGTCACTAATGACGTCGCCACGCTGGCACTTGCCGGAGGGAGGCTGCCGGCGGCGAGCCGAGACGGTGGGGGTCGCCAGAAATCTTCCTCCAGCAACCATTTGAGCGGCGGAGGGCACCTACGGATGGCTAAGGCTCGTGCGCATCCACCTAGGGAAACGGGAGGACGCGGGGTCGCCGGACTTGATGGCCATGACGGCTTTGGCGGCGACCGGAGCTCGGCAACAGCGAGGTTAGCGGCTAGGAGGCGAGGAGGACCACTGGGAGAGGGGGAGAAAGACGAGAAGCTCACAGGGAGTCGGATGGACTGGCCGGCGGGCTCGGGGATGACCGGACGGCTCCAAACGACGGCGAGGACCGACGGTGACCGGCGGAGGGGATTCGGCGATGACGGCGAAGCAGAGGGCTCCCGGCTCGATTCCTCCGTCGAGGGGCTTCAGGGGCTCAGGGCGGAGCTGCTGGTTGGGTCAGGGGGGCTCAGGGGTGGCTAGAACGGCGACACGATGGCGAGGAGCTGCGCGGCCATGGCGGGTCCGAGAGGAGAAGAGGGAAGAGCGGGGAAGAGGAGGGAGAGAGCGGCGGGGAAGCGTCTCGGAGCTTATCCCCGTCATCGCGCTGGCGAGGGAGAGGCCAGGTAGCCTGCTGCGTGGCGCCACCGGCGTGAGCGCACGACGGCCACACACCGCGCCTACTGGACGCCAAGAGGAAGAAGACCCTCCTGGGCCAGATGGGCCAGCAGGTAAGCTCCCTCTCTCTTTTCTCTTTTTTTTCCTTTCTTCTGTTTTCTATTTTTCTGACCTATGTTTATTTTATTTCCAGGTTCAAATAACTTTCAAATTATCCCCAAACAATTTCTAAAATAGAGTTTGAATATTTCAAACCTATTCAAAAAGTTTCAGGGGTTTTGAAATCAGAATTAATGATAATGATTTTATTTGTCATTTTCAGAGACTTAAATCATAAATTTAAATTATTTGAAATGTTCAAATAATTAAAATGGTCCCTGGTATATCCATGTCCTCAATTATCAGACATAGGGAACATTTTTTATGGGCATGTTGGATTTGTTGAGATTTCACTAATTTGAATTGCTTTATTCAATGTGGGTTGGGGTTTTCTTTTCCTCCCCATTTCTTGTTGATGCAAGAATGATGATGATGATGATGCAAGCACATATTAACCTAAGACACCTAGTTAGGGATGTGACATTAGATCTCAAGATCACGCTCCAGCTGTACCGCGAGCGTGTAAACCACATGGACGAACGCCTGACTGAGTTCAAGCACAACCAAGAGCTTCTGTAGGATAGGGTGTAGTCATGGACGCGTTTTATTCTGTTGAACTGTTTATATGTCGATCCCAATATCTGGACAACAATCACAATATTGATATGTTTTGATGTGTGAATGATTTATGTTCTATTGTTTTGTTTCAATATGTGTAAAAGGCTCACAGTTAGAGCCAAAAAATCAGTATGGAAACGGACAAAAATGTGAAACTTATAATATATATTAATTGTTGAATAGCTCATTGAAGACATGGTACATATACAATATATATCATCATATATACGTGATGATAGTACTTAACTAATACGTATAATGAATAAATACTAAACTAATAATAACCCCTCCTTGAGCGGGGAGCACTAAAATGGCAGCCTCTCGCCATCAGCTCCCTGGTGCGTAGTCGCTCCCTGATGCTGAGGGAGTTTTCCGCCTCCTCCGCCTCATAGCGTTCGACATGTCGATCAGCCTCTTGCTGGCAGAGGTGCGTGCCCATGCAGGATAATTCACTGGGCGCCCGCTGGAGCTCTTTGGCGGTGGCATGCTCGACCTTATCGGCCTATGTCCATGGATCGGTGAGGCGCCTAGCGCCTCTAGCTTTCATTGCGTGGTACCGTCAGTATTTGTACACCTCCACTGCTCGTCGACTCACCCACCGCCAAAGCTCCAACACCTCCTTTTCCCATGCGGCACTAAGGGCATTCCAAGTTGCAAGGTTCCTGGCGCGCTCCTCTACACACTCCTTCTTGAATGCCACCGACCTGGCTCTCTCAGCCGGCGGCAGCGCCTTCCACAAAGCCAGATTGTACTGGCCTCAAAACCAATCTTCCATTGGGGGTTCAGACACGACCTCGCCTGGTGGCGGGAAGGGGTGCTCCTCGTAGCTGCATTTTGCCATGTCCTCACCAGGTGGAGCCTCCTCCTATGATTGTGAACAGATCGGCCGCGCCATGGCAGAGTTTTGTGTGAGGGGTGGAATAGAGAGACGAGAGAATGCATGCGGGATGACATCTCGAGGGGCGGAATTTATAGGCGGCTAGAATCTTGATCGATGCCAACAGCGATTGCACACGATTTCCTCAACAACCGTGTGTGAATTAACATCACTGACGATTCCCAATGCATGACCGCATGTGATTAATAACCCACAAAAGTTTGCTTCCTAAAATCGAAACGTGAAATAGGGTGCCAGTCATATGGGACCCCCTTTTTTGCCAAATATTTACATTTTCTATCCAAATGTAATGCATGCGTGCCATCTGTGTTACAGAAGCGAGTCTGAGAGCAGTAACCACGACATCTTGGCCCCATGGCGGGAAATCATGCATATTTTCATGTACTTCACAATTCAGAGCATTTTTTTATCATTATTGTTGAATTTAGAACCTAGATTATTAATGGTTTTTGGGTCCAAACCGTCACTGAAGATGTTTGGAACTCCTTCAAATTTATTACACGTGGCATATATATGTAAACAAGTAGTACATAAATATGATTTTCGAGCGGTTTTTGCTTCATCTAGCTTGTTCATGTGTTTTAGTTTTGAAATATGGGCATTAGATTTTGTTAGATTTTGGGCTCCACAAAACCCTTAAGGTTCGAACACAGGGGAGTGTGTGAAGGTTCCTTGCGGCCACACCCAACCTAACTCGCTACTCGATGGACACTACGGCGAACTCGCATGATGACGGGGAAGAAGATGAACACCACAGTTTACCCAGGTTCGGGCCACCGCGAAGCGTAATACCCTACTCCAATTTTGTGGATTGCCTCTCGCGGAGGTTTTGGTGGACGAAATAGTACAGTGTGCTTGAGCCTCGCGAGGGGCTCAAGAAGTGTTCTTGGCTCTCTACCTTGCGGTGGGTGTTGAGTGGCTAAGTGTCGAATCGGCCTTCTCTATGGTGTGACCTGGCTTCTATATATAGCGGTGGCCTAGGTACTATTCCCTTATCATAATGGCGGGAAGGGATCCCACAACGGACAAATTTGAATGGGGACGGGAGTACATCTACGCCCTGTCCAAAGGTGGTCCTCGCCTGCAAAGTAGCTGTTGTTGATGCTGTGGTGTGCTCGGCGATGACGTCTGTCCTATAGGGCTCGTGGTCGTGGTATCATTGCACCAGAAGGGAAACCTTTGGGTGGCACTTTGGGAACCTTTGTATGACCATACTTCCTTTGCACCAAAGAGGAAACAACGCCACCTGGCGCGCTGGTGCTTGCCTGTCCTTCCTTGCGTCACCCTTGACTCCTGAGGTCGGGCCCGTCATAGAGATCTCCGCGGCTTAGGAGGGGGCCTGAGGAGGCCCCTCCTTGCTGGTCTTGATGTTGTTCTTCCTTCCGAGCACAGGGTCCTCGCGAGGGCCTTGTCTTGACTAGTGTCGCGCCAAGCCACGCCTAGCTAATGAATCGGGCCACGTCTTGGGCCGCACACAAGCAGGACTGGGTACCTCCGTTCCCAGAACACCGACAATAGCCTCCTAGCCCAAGGCGTGCCCGAGCGGGCTTCAGGGCAAAGCCTTGATGGTGGCCCGAAGCACTGCGGGGCCCAGACGCCTACGGGGCCAGGGATGGCATGTGATGTGCGTCTGACGCAGGGCGTCCTCGTGGCCACGGCCCGAATCGACAAAAGCCTGACTTCCAGCGCCGAGCCATTATTGCTTTCCTCTTCTACATGCTTGCTCTTGCTCCCAGATCCCGGCCTTAGCTGAGACCCCTCCAGATCCGGCGTCGCTCTACTCTCTCTCCGAATGGCCCTTGCCGGCAAGTCGAAGCAAGAGGTGCATGGTTCGGCTATACTCCCATCTTGTCGGTGCTCTCCGAGTCTACCATCGCCAAGGACAGCGACCTAGTCCAGGTGCTCCCATCTACGGCGGATGGGACCAACGAGCACGGGCAGACCTGGATATGGGGTGGCTACTCAGAGAGGCAGACCACATCTAGGTCAGCCTACCCCTTCTTCCTCCATAGCATCTTCTCCGGGCTTGTCCCGCCCTTCTCCGTGTTCTTCATCGCCATCCTCGATCACTATGGGATCCATGCCCTTCACCTTCTGCCCAACTCCATCTTGCTCTTGTCCTTCTTCTCATTTTACTATGAGGCCTTCATGGTCGTGAAGCCTTCGGTGGCCCTCTTCCAGCATCTCTTCAGTTTACGTGTGCATGATGATGCTCAACGATCGACATGTGTCTCCTTCGTCTTGGTACTTTGCGGCAACATGCTCTTGAAGGTCAAGAAAAAGGTGGAGAACTTCCGGTACCATTGGGTCTTCATGGATCATTTCAGCCCTAACTCCTGCTAGGAGCTGCCGCATGGGCTGCCGGAGAAGACCCCTGTGTGGAGCTCCGAGAAGCATTCTGACCCCGGGCTAAGCCTATCCTGGAGCAGATCTCCCGCGATATCAGCCCCTGGAAGCTGACTGGGGGGATGATAGTGAAGAAGTTCTTGACGGAGCGCCTGGCACCCCTCCAGTCTCACTCTAAGCCCCTGTGGGACTATCACGGCAGCGGCGAAAACCTCAGGCTTCGGTCTTCATGATTAACCCCCGAGGAGTTGAAGAGGGTTGTGGAGACCCTGCTCAACATTGACCTCGGTGATTTCCCTGAAGGTTGTGCCCCATTGTATCGTCGCTAAGACGTAGCCACTTCGGTCGACAAGGTGCGTGCCTTTGATGAGCAGGGGTCTCCCCAGTCGAGGGCCTTGGCTCCCTGATGACAATGTCCTCCGGCGACACCTCATGCGGAGAGGATTCGGAGAAGACATCGGACGGCGACCTGGCAGGGGCATCCCCCTATCATAGAGCGTGCTCCTGCGCGATCTTGAGGATGACGATAATGCTGGTGAAGTTTCTTCCCGGGGCTCTCCGCGTCTCGCCATGGTCCCTAGGGGGCTCGTGCCGGCACCCTGGGCCACGTGGTCCACCTACCTGACGGCCCCCAGGAAATGAGGGGCCGAGTCTCCTTTGGTGCACCCTACCTCTGAAGGCATGGTGGTTGAGGTGCCAGTCTTGCCCCTATCTCAGTTGCAGCCAACGAGCTAGGTGGGCGACACTGCGGCCGTGGCGATCCTTCTAGCGGTAGTGCTATCGCATGTTGCCTCTGCCCCCCATTGCGGTGGTGCCCTCACCGAGGGAGGCGAAGGCGTGCCTGTCATCAGGGCGGATGGGAAGAGGAAGTGGTTTGATGTTGAAGAGTAAGTACCTCGTTCAACCTTGCTTGCCCTTCGGTATCTTGGGTGCCGATGATTCTTGTTTTGCCTGGTAACTAGGGTCGTCCCCGCACTAAAGATGAGGAAGAAGAAGGCGGGCGTCAAGCCGAAGGCATCATCCAATTCCCCTCCTGCTCTGTCACAACCCTAGCTTAGGATCTTCTTGTCATTGCATATGAATCATGTCATCATGTTTAAATTCAAATGAATATGAAATGGGGATGAAAAACCCTAGCACTTTATTGAATAAACAATTTTCAATAAATGAATTTTTCAATTATCCCAAAATGCTCTTTAAAAATGTTCCACCTCTCTAATAAATGTTGGCAACAACATACCAGGGGTGATATAATTTTAACCACTCTTTTTGAAATTTGAAATAAACGAGCAATGTTGCTGGAAATGACAAATAAAAGACTATAACTATTTTAGTTGTTTCAAAAAATTCTGGTAATTATTGTGCGGACTAGAAATTATATGTATAAACTCCAAAAATTATTTCAGAATTTTTGACTTTAGTAGTTTTTCCCAAAGATTATAAAACAGATTGCATAAATAGAAAAAACAAAAAATGCAAAGCAAAGGGGAGAAGGACTTACCTGGCTGATTAGCCGGCCCAACCCACTGGCCTGTGCCAGTCATCCTCTACCTCTGCCAGAAGCCAGAGGCAAGACGAAGCACGGCGCTAGGCGAGCCAACTGCTGCTTCGCGCTGGCAAGCCCTCCCAGTCCTTATCCTGCAATGGAGAACTCGTGGAGACCCCTCGAGCTCCTCCTCTCCCCTACTCCCTCTTTCCCCTCGGGCTCTCTCTCTCTCTCTCTTGCCGTTCGATCACCATGTCCGCCGCCGCTCGCAACCACCATGGCCACCGGCCCCCCTCCAGCCCCTCTAGCGAGTCGAGCTGCTCCGCGTCGACGCCCTGCTCCTCTCCAACAAATAAAGGATCGTCGGGAGCCCTGCTTTGCCGCCATCTCTATCGTCTTCCACCTCGGACCCCGGAGATCGCCATCATTGATTTGCCGCCAGCCATGCCTTCCCGAGCTCTTCGACGACGCCATCGGATCCGCAGTGAGCTCCTCTCCTTTCCCCCTCTTCTCATGTTGCTCGAGCGCCCCCCTAGCTAGATCCCTCTCGTGCCTAAGCCGCTACCGCCGCACAGCTCATCGCCGTCCACTGCTCCGGCGATCCTATGACCTCCCTGGTATCCCAACGGGTCGGCACGAGCAAGGGCTACCTCCTGGTGCTACCCGCGCATCGAACCGAGCCCCATAGCCAATTCTGGTGCCTTGTCGCCGTGGTTTTGGTTGACGCCAGCGATGCTCCGGGGAGCGCTGACCTAGATGGCCATTAGGGATTAATTAACCTGCTAATAACCACCCCTAACCACTGACAGTTGGCCCCATGGTGGGTCAAACCTCTGGTCTGCGCGGTGATTAACCTCGTGCCACTAACGGTGGGTCTCGATTGTCAGGTTTGACCTGGACCCGGGGTTGTTTACCTGCCGACGTCATGGTGACGTCAGGTGATGCATGCATGATGTCAGACTGGCATAATTAACCATTTTTTAAATTAAATAATAATCAGGAAATTCTAGAAAATATTTAAAACTTCTCAAAATCATAGAAATTCAACCGTAGCTCAGATGAAAATAATTTGTATATGAAAAATTATCAGAAAAATATGAAGAAACTATTCATGCAATGTCCATGCATGTTTGATAAAGTTAGAATCACCAAGTAGGACATTTCATGATTATGATAATTTAATAAATAGTGTTGGAGTTGGAATTTGGTATATATTCTAATTCCACTTCACTTAATATGATTATTTATTGCTCTAGGTCCATTCAATGCTCTAACATACCATATCATACATGATGTTTGTTGCATCACATTGAATGTGTTCATTTATCTATTTGTCAGTGTTGTTCCTTCTCGGTGGACGATGGTTCAGATGATGTGATCGTTGACACTAATGAAGAGAAGTAATATCTGTAGGACTGTCAGGCAAGCAAACCCCCTTGAGCATACTGATATGAACCCACTCTCTCACTCCTGTTCTCTTTTGCTGCATTAGGACAACAACATTTGAACTGTTACATGTTCTCGGTACTTGAACCCATTCCTTTGTATGACCTATCCTTGTCATAGTAAACAGTTGAAGCCAATTAGCATGAGTAGCAACTATTTGAACCTTGTTGTGCTTACTCATCCATGCTTGCTTGCTGTGCATGTTATGCTTAGAGTCGTGTCATGTCGGGTCTGATCCATCTGGGCGATGAATCAGAATGGCAGTGTTCATGTCCTACTATGTGAGAGTTAAGTGTGTGAACACGAGTTGGTAAAGGTAGCGATGAGAGGCCATGTAGGAGTACATGGTGGGTTCTCTCATTCGGACCGTCCTTAAGAACTCAGTTATGTGTTTGTGATCCAAGACAGTTACTACCACATGTTGGAACTGAAATATGACCCTGCTCGACTTATTAATCGCCTAGACCTCTGTCCAGGAGTTGCAACTAGTTTCTGGTGTTTGTAGGAAAAGTGTTGGCGGCTGTGCTTACAATTGCCCGACAAGGTGGGCTTCGACGTGGTAGATGCACAGTGCACAGTGTACCAAGTGGCACCCAAACGGTGGGCTTGGGAACCCTGCGCACATTGTTTGAGGCCGTAGCGGAAACTTCGGCCAGACTTCTGTGCGGGTTTAGTCTCAAATAGGCGATAAACCTGGACTAGGGTCTTGTGTGGTTGACAGTCATGTTCGACTCCCTCGTTGGGCTTCCGCTTGAAGGTTGCTGAGGTGCCTTTTACGTGCACGTGGCGATAAGTGGTGGGAGCGTGTGTGAATAAGTACACCCTTTTAGGGTTATGATTCTGTTCGAATAGTCACGTCCTCGAATATGGACTACTTGGAAAACTTATGTGGTTCATAGATAAGTGAAATGGATACCTCTAAAATATGCAACACAAGCGAGAGTGCTATGGATGCCCTTCTCGTTGGGAGATGGGAGTGGATTCATAGTGGTGTATTGATTTGTGAAATATGTGGACTCGTGTGCGCTATCCCACCTCGAAGAAATACTTGTACTCCTAGTACATGTTAGCCAAGAGTCAAAGCTGGCTTGCTGCAATAAACTCTACACCCCCTTTAATTAATACTGATGCAGATGTAGATAGTTCCGATGTAATTCTTGTTGAGTACCTTGTACTCATCGTTGCTTAATTTATGTTCTTGCAGAGGAGACATCAGTCTCATTATTGTTCTTACAACGTGAAGTTCGATGTTGACAGGGTTAGTGATAATCCCCAATTGCAAGGAATCATCGTAGCAATTTCCAAAGGTGGAAGTTATAAGTATGGAGTGTCGAACCCACAAGGAGCTAAAGGTAAGATCAGTATTCTCTCAAGTCCTATCTGCCACCGATACAACTCTACGTACACGGACATTTGCTTCCATCTAGAAAGGAGAAATGAAACTATTTTGTGGGTATGAAGAGGATAGTTCTGCATGATATCGGAGAACTAAAATATAAATATAGGTGATGTTATCATAATATTACAATATATTAAAAATAGCGAGTGTGGAATAATGATGGGTCGGTGTGCGGAATTATCCTAGGCAATTGTTAACAAGATCGGAAATCATTATTGCAATTTTATATGAGGGAGAGGCATAAGCTAACATACTTTCTCTACTTGGATCATATGCACTTATGATTGGAACTCTAGCAACCATCCGCAACTACTAAAGATCATTAAGGTAAAACCCAACCATAGCATTAAAGCATCAATTCCCCTTTATCCCATACGCAAACAACCTACTTACTCAGGTTTGTGCTTCTATCACTCACGCCACCCACCATAAGCGAATCATAAACATATTGCAAACCCTATAGCGGGATCCCTCACATGTGCCCGGTACGAAAGGCACCATAGGACAGCACCAATAATAAAACATGCAACTCAAACCAAACTAGATCATCAATCAACCCAAAGGACAAAAGTAATCTACTCAAAACATCATAGGATGGCAACACATCATTGGATCATAATATGTAGTATAAAGAACCATGTTCAAATAGATGTATACCAAGGTGCGGGAGACTGGACTACTAAAAGGAGACAAGGATGGTGATGAAGAAGGTGATGTTGATGAAGACGATCACCACGGCGATGGTTCCCCCGATGGCACTCCCGTACCACCGAGAGAGAGGGGGAGAGGGTTTCCCCCTTGTGCTTCCTCCTCCATGGCCTCCCCTCGGTTGGGAGAGGTTCTCCCTCTGGTCCTTGGCCTCCATGGTGTTGATGGCCCCTCCGATACGATGAAGATGTCCTCCGGTGATGGTGACCCCCTCCGGCAGGGTGTTGGAGAGGGCCAAGATTGGTTTCCCATGGTTCTGGAGGTGTGCAGCGGCGGAACTCCTGATCTAGGTTTATTTCTGAAGGTTTCTTGATTTATAGGAGGTTTTGGCATTGGAATCATGTTAGGGGGTGCTTGAGGGGCCCACAAGCCTGGGAGGTGCGCCCTAGGGGGGCGTCCCTGGGCCTTGTGGCATCCTCGGGACTCCTCTCTGGTATCTTTTCGCTCCGGTATTTTTTATATTTTCCTAAAATATTCTCCATAAATTTTTAGCTCATTCCGAGAAATTTTATTTCTGCACAAAAACAACACCACGGTAGTTCTACTCAAAACAGCGCCAGTCCGGGTTAGTTCTAATAAAATCATACCAAAATCATATAGAATTATTGTAAACATGGCTTGAATACTTCATAAATTATAGATACGTTAGAGACGTATCATCATCCCTAAGCTTAATTCCTGCTCGTCCTCGAGTAGGCAAATGATAAAAGAAGTAATTTATGAAGTGTGAATGCTAGGAAGTGCATAAGTTTGATCAATGATAATTTCAATAACTTTTACTAGCATCAATATATACAATACAAATTATCTCATCTCATAAAACTTATGATCGAGTAACAAGCTATTCACATGTTAAGGTATAGACCAGAAAGCTTCTTGAAAACTAACAAACCATATTCCTAGTCATCGAACAATTGCAATTCATCTTATTTTCAGGAAGTGTCTATGTAAGAGCTTTGATTTAGCAAATTCCACATACTCAACTATCATATAGTCTTCCATGATTGCTAGAACTCAAAGCATATTTTTAGAACAAATATCATCCATCGAACACAGAGAAATATAGGGGCTTAATGTTTCACCTCCCAACTTATTTATCATATAGATAATTGTCAACAATAATAATTCATGATCAAATATATTTGGATGGCCATATATACTCGGATCTTTCCCCACCACATGATGATTGCTAAGAGAAAAAGGCATAGGAAGTGGTGAAGATCACCATGACTCTTGTATAAAGGTAAGTACTAGAAAATAAAAGATAGGCCCTTCACAGAGGGAAGTAGATGTTGTCATGCGCTTTTTTTTTGGATGTGCAAACTCTGAATGTAAAGGAATGTCACGTTGTATTGCCCTTTGTGATAGCAACCTTTATTATGCAGTCCGCCGCGTTTATTTCTTTGTCATCACAAATCCGTACAATGCTTATTTTCCCTTACAATAAAAGATCTTACATATTTAGGAGCAATTTTTATTGCTTTTTGCACCGATGACAACTTACTTGATGGATCTTATTCAATCCATAGGAAGGTATAGTGGACTCTCATGGAAAAACTGGTTTAAGGGTGTTTGCGTGCACAAGTACTATTTCTACTTGGTGCAGAACTTTTGGATAGTATGAGGTGGAAGCAAGCACCACATGTTGGAGTATCCATAACAATATAACTTCTATGAAAATATACTCAACCATAACTCATCATGTTGTGTTCCTTGTCCAACTTCAAATAATTTGCTCAAGTTTGAAAATAATTAATGGGTAATCACAATCATAGAAGATGTCCAAGATAGTATACTTATATGTGAAATCTCTCTTCCTTCAATATTCTTTCATGAATTGTTCAAGTGACCAATGCGGTGTTTGTAAATTTCAATTCACTACTGCCCATGGGATAAGTATATGAAGCATTTTTAATTTCAGATTTATGATATTCAGTTCATTCAACCATTTACCCATCGGATATAAGTGAAGAATGAGAGTGAATGACAAACTGCTCCAAAAAGATAAAAGTGAAGATCAATACATAGTCAATTAGTTAAATAGCCACGTGAGGACTCTCTCCTATTCAAAATTTCAGATCCAATGATTTTATTGAAACAACAAACAAAATAAAGATTGCACTCCAAAAATAGCATGCATCATGTGCACGAATAAAAATTTAGGCTCAACATCGGCTAACCGATAATTGTTGATGAAGAGAGGTAGGATGCGTAGCATCCCCAAGCTTTGATATTTAAGAGTTCTTGAAATATTTGCTTGGGGTGCCTTTGGAATCCCCAAGCTTAAGCTTTTGTATCTTGTTCAATCCTCTCAAATACCGGTTTCACCTATTCTCAAAAAACTTCATCCACACAAAACTCAAAAAGAACTCATGAGATAGGTTAGTACACATAAGAACAAATCAACACTTCATGTACTGCCAAGACAAGTTGCACAATAATTTTCAAACATCATCTACTGTTTACTATTGTTTCCTCAATTGATATCTACCAATATAGGCTATGGAAACTAGAGGATAAGTAGATAACAAAACTATGACATCAATCTGTCTAAACAGAATAGTTTGTAGAAATTTCTAAAAACAATGTACTTAGATAACTCAAAAAATTATGAGAATTTAGGAAATTCTAAGTAATTTATATTAAAACACTTTGTAAAAATTTCAGAAACTTTCCATGTCCCAGTAAAATATGAAAATTCAAACACTACAACAAAAGTTTCTATTTTTACAAAGCATACATAAAACATGCAATGCAAGCATCCTAAGGCAATTCTTGGAACTTTTTATTGAAAAACAAGATTATAAATAACACCTAATATATAATACAAAATAAAATGACAATCCAAGCAAAACTCATATTATGTGACGAATAAAAATATATCTCCAAGTAAGATATACCGATAATGTTGAGGACGAAAGAGGGGATGCCTTTCGGGGCATCCCCAAGCTTAGACGCTTGAGTGTTCCTTTTTATATTACCTTGGGTTTCCTTTAGGATCCCCAATCTTGGCGTCTTGTCACTCCTTATTCCCCTAATATCGGTATCTCACCCAAAACATGAAAACTTCAATCACACAAAACTTAACAAGATTAATAATTGTTCCCACATGATACCTACTATATTATATCATACCCATAATTTATATTACTCAATATAAGCTATTGGAACACTTGAAACAACCAAACTATGCATGCAAAACAGAATCTGTCAAAAACAGAACAGTCTGTAAAGATTTGAATGTTCACCATACTTACCTGACTTTAAACATTCTGAAAATTTAGGACATATCACAGAATTTGCATATAAATATTGTGTAATAATTTTATAATTTTTTGACACTCCAGTAAAATCAGACAATTCCTATACTGGACGCAAAACTTTATATTTTTTCACAGAATCAAACAAGCAATTATCCACACTATCCCAAAGGCTTTACTTGGCACTTTATTGAAATAAAAGGCGCAAAACATGATTAATAAAGTAGATTAATCATTTTAACACATAAAAACAGAAAGTCAAAGTGTTGGGTTGTCTCCCAACAAGCGCTTTTCTTTAATGCCTTTTTAGCTAGGCATGATATTTCAATGATACTCTTCCAAGCCAGATTTCGATGATCATTATATTCATACTCTCAAACATATAAGTGAAGTTCATAGAGAATTCTTAATTAATATAGATTAACCAACATCCAAGCTGAAAATATATAAGTGAAGAATACTAAGCATTCTATAAAGCCATACTCAAAAAGTGAAGCACAAAGAGCATTCTACAAATCCATCAAGGACTATCTCATACTAGAAAGGAGGATAAAGGAAAATACAAACATTAAAGATACATATCATGTGAACAAAACAAAAACCGAGGTATACCGATAATTGTTGAAGAATAAAGATGGGATGCCTTCCGGGTCATCCCCAAGCTTAGGTGCTTGAGTCTCCTTGAAATATTTACTTGGGGTGTCTTGGGTATCCCCAAGCTTGAACTCTTGTCTCTTTGTATTCATCTTATATCGATACCTCCTCGATCTTCGAACACTTCATTCACACAAAACTTAACAAAACCCTCGTGAGATCCATTAGTATTATAAAGCAAATTACTACTTTAAGTACTATTGTGAACTCATTCCAAATTCATATTAGCATTATATCTACTGTAGTCCCACTTCACCATGGTTCATACCCCTTGATACAAGCCATAGAACAATTAAGAATCTATTAGCATTATTACTACTTTAAGAATCTGTTAAAAATGGGACAATGTGTAGTTATCTTGAAACTTCGTATACTTCTATAAATCAAACAATTCTGAAAATTTAGGAACAATTAAAAAAATGCATAGTAGTACTATGTAAAATTTTCAGAAACTTTTGACATCCCAATAAAAAAATGTAAATTCACGCACTATAGCCAAAGTTTTTTTTGCACTTCACACACCAAACAAACAATCTAATCATCCTAAAATTAAATTTTGGCACATTATTTTTATATTACAATGGATATATACAAGGTGATAATTATTTTACAGAAGCTTCCATGAAAAATTCTACATTGTTTTCATGATCATGAACACAACTGTTCAAGGTCGACCCTCACTTCTCCAATGCACAACCTTCCAATCACTTCTCTTTTTAAACTTCTTAGGAAAAAAGGGGCAAGTAACTCTTTTTGTATTTTCAATTTTTTTTTATTTTTTTGTTTCATTCACCCACAACTACAGAAAGTAAAAAGGGAAAACAAAATCTGTATAGTGAAGAAAGCAAACAAGCGCACACGAGAATATCAACCCCACGCTATTGCTCCCCGGCAACGGCATCAGGAAAGAGCTTGATAATCCCCAAGTGCAAGGAGTCATCATAGCGATTTCCAAAGGTGGAAGTGATAATTATGGAGTGTCGAACCCACAAGGAGCTAAAGGTAAGATCAGTATTCTCTCAAGTCCTATCTGCTACCAATACGACTCTACGTACACCGAACGTTCGCTTCCATCAAGAAAGGATAAATAAAACTATGTTGTGGGTATGACGAGGATAGTTCTGCATGATATTGGAGAACTAAAATATAAATATAGGTTCTGTTATCATAATATTGAAATATATTACAAATAGCGAGCGTGGAATAATGATCGGTTGGTGTGCGGATTAACCTAGGCAATTGTTAACTAGATCGGAAATCATTATTGCAATTTTATATGAGGGAGAGGCATAAGCTAACATACTTTCTCTACTTGGATCATATGCACTTATTATTGGAACTTTAGAAAGCATCCGCAACTACTAAAGATCATTAAGGTAAAACCCAACCATAGCATTAAAGAATCAAGTCCCCTTTATCCCATACGCAAACAACCTACTTACTCGGGTCTGTGCTTCTGTCACTCACACCACCCACCATAAGGGAATCATAAACATATTGGAAACCCTATAGTGGGGATCCCTCACGTGTGTGTGGCATGGAAGGCACCATAGGAAAGCACCAATAATAAAACATGCAACTCAAACCAATCTAGATCATCAATCAACCCAAAGGACGAAAGTAATCTACTCAGAACATCATAGGATGGCAACACATCATTGGATCATAATATGTAGCATAAAGCACCACCTTAAAGTAGGTGATTACAATGGGGTGTGGGAGAGTGGACCGCTGAAAGGAGATGATGATGGTGATGAAGAAGGTGATGTTGATGAAGACGATCACCGCGGCGATGGTTCCCCAGATGGCACTCCGGCACCACCTAGAGAGAGGGGGAGAGGTTCTCCCCCTTGTGCTTCCTCCTCTATGGCCTCCCCCCTCTATAGGGAGAGATTCTCCCTCTGCTCCTTGGCCTTCATGGTGTTGATGGCCCCTCCGGGATGATGAAGATGGCCTCCGGTGATGATGACCCCCTCCGGTAGGGTGCCGGAAAGGGCCAAGATTGATTTTTCGTGGTTCTAGAGGTGTGCGGTGGCGGAACTCCCGATCTAGGTTTATTTCTGAAGGTTTCTTGATTTATAGGAGGTCTTGGCGTCGAAATCATGTCAGGGGAGTGCTCGAGGGGCCCACAAGCCTGGGGGCGTGCCCTAGGGGGGCGCCCCTAGGGCTTGTGGCATCCTCGGGACTCGTCTCTGGTATCTTTTCGCTCCGGTATTTTTTATATTGTCCAAAAATACTCTCCCTTAATTTTTAGCTCAGTTTGAGAACTTTTATTTCTGCTGAAAACATCGTCAGTTCGGGTTAATTCTAATAAAATCATACCAAAATCATATCAAATTATTGTAAACATGGCATCAATACTTCATAAATTATAGATATGTTAGAGACGTATCAGTTAGCTTGGGAATCCCAAACAGAGGTCCGGTTCCTTTGGTACGGTCGCTGTAGCTTTTCAGGCTCCTCGAGCCACTTTTGTCGATCTCTCTACCCATACATCTTTGACTTCCGCTTGTTTGTTTAAATGCTCTGAATGTTTGCTCTTGTGACCCCTGTTTGTAACATCTTACTATGTTGGCTCTTCCGAGCCTTCTAAATAAATGTTGTAATGTTGTATGGTTATGTTGTGATGCCATAGTTGTATCTACAAATATCGGGCATGTCATGCGTACGTGTGACGTGCAATGGTATGTATGGGATTCGACACCTCACTACTAGAAACAAGGCTATTAGTGGCGCACCAGTTTTTGCTATTAATGGCGCACTATAGGTGCACCACTATTAACACGCCACTAGTAAGAAATAGTAATGGCGCACCTCTGGTGCGCCATTAGTATCCCATATAATAGTGGCCCACCACATAGTGCGCCATTACTATGTCCAACAGTGCGCCATTACTATGCCTCCTAGGGGGCCATATTTACCTTCACCTATGCCCCCAAGTGCGCCATTACTATGCCCCATAATGCGCCACTGGTATTTAGACTTGGTGCGCCACTAATGCTCAATATGGTGCGCCACTACTGGGGGCCATATTTGCCTTCACCTATGCCCCAACTGCGCCATTACAATGCCAGATAATGCGCCACTGGTATTTATCTTGGTGCGGCACTAATGCTCAATATGGTGCGCCACTACTATGAATATTAGGAATTATTATTTTTTGCTTTTCTTGTATTTGCACAGGTTACAAAATATGTTACAACACAGAATATAAACATCACACAATAGAATTCATCATATTAGTCTCCAAATTCGAAATAGTGAACAAGGTTCAAACATTAGCCAAGTTTAGGTCTTGAGACATTAGCAAAGTTCATCGTATTAGCCGAGTTTGTCATCACATTACAAAGTCGATATCGATCATCTAAACTACCATCACATAGAAGAGAGTTGCGGTCACGATGAGCATCATCGCGATGAAACTGGTCTTCATTCGGTTCCTCCTCCGCTCCCTCCTCTCTCCCACTAGATAGCGCGCATATCTAGCTTACGCCTCCACCCTAGTGGTGTACCCTTTCTAACTGTTACCGCTGAAACGGTGAACCTGTCTCCGACACTCCTCCTAGTCGTCGTAGACTCTAGGAACCTCGCCCTTGTACACGACATACGACGGCATCTCTATGCACTAGACAAACAAAACGTTAGTAGCAATTCACAGATAATATATAAGCAATATATAAGTATGCAACAAAAGGATCGGAAGAGAAAAGAAACACATTAATAGCATGATTCATGGTCCTACTAATAAATAGCAATGATTACATATAAGTTGAACGACTGTCCAAACTAAAGAGACATACAAGTTCATTAAAGTTTAATTACAACATGAGCTAATCGATATTTCAGAACTACATAGCATCAATACCTTCAACTCGACTCAGGGACCGGAGCATGGATGAAGCCACCATCTTTCGTGATGGTCATGTGCGGTCGTTGTCAGCCTGCATTTGTAGCATTGTTTCTATTTCCCTATTGGACGACTGATATTGGAGGTAGAACTGCCCCGAGGTACGAAGGACATCTTGATAGATGATTTCCACAAACTCCGACTGGATGCGAAAGAATTCTTGTCTAATGTCCGCGTCCTGGATTGCCGACAAGCGTGCGGCCCATTCTTTGAGATTATTTGGAAGCATAAGGTGATGAAGGCCCGGAACGATCGCCCGCATGTGATGGAAGGCGTAGTAGGCATCCTTCTGACTGCTAGGCGTCTGCTTGACATAGGGGAACGTCGTTACGTGGGTGAACACATGCTTGCCATACCTACAAATTGGCCTCCTGATGGTGCCTCCAGATTTAGCATAGCCGGGGAGAGCATCATCAAGAACTTTCTTGATATTTGTGTAGTCTTTATTCGATTGACGGTCCTAGTCGAAACACGTGGCCATGGAATATTTCGGGCTTAAGAGGATGAGTGTGCAATGTGTGTCACTGCACAAAACACGGAATGTTAGAAAAAAAGACTGATCAAAATCTAAGAAATCATATGTTACGGGGCAGTGAGGGGATGACTTACTCGCAAAATTAAGGCACGAGGAAGTTATCCTTATCTGGGTTCGCCAGAATGACGCCTTCGAGGTATGAACTCGTGACTTGCTGGTCCCTAGCGCTGCCCAAGATCTTGGCACGCATGTAGAAGGGGTCGACTATGACGATGTCCGGTGTCTTGTCTCTAATGATCCGCATCTCCATCCTGAGCGAAAATAGCCGAACAAAGGTGTAGTGCAGCGGATAAAGGTTGAACATAGCGAAGATGTCATCAAACCGCAGGACAATCATACACCTGATGGTGCTATCGACAAAGCCCTTGCCCTCTGGCACCTTGGCCATGAAAACCGGGTATGCCACATCATTCTCGGAGAGACGCCGCTTCTCCATAGAAAGAACACCGTCATGCAGACTCTGCATAGCACCGGTTGCAGCATTGAGCAGATTAGTCGGTAGCATCGGCCTACCCGCCACATGCACCCTCCTCGAGATATCCTTAGGTATTGGTGGTCTGTCCTAAGAACGGATCGTACTCGGTGCCGGCTGGCTCGCACCCTTGTTATTTTTCTTTTCCGTCCCTTCTGCTTCTTCTTCTGTAATGGGACCGAGTTCTGCTCAGAGACCACCTTCTTGAGTGTGTTGGGGATGATAATAATTCGCACCTCGGCTATTTGAGTCTCGATGAAGGCGGCAGCTAGAGGCGTCTCCTGAGAACTGAACAGACGACGCATGTTGCAATTGGGTTTCTCCACGGTACCAGCTAGATCGCGATCGTCTTTTGCAGGGTTGGGTTCTTGAGAAGCAGGCCCCAAGAATTCATCACTGTACCCATCTTCGTTGATGTACTTATCGACGTTGGAAAATGTACCATCGTCGTCATCCAGATCCTGTGCCATATGCATGTCTGGATCAGCTGACGGCGAAAGCGTGGCAGTGGTCTTGCCATGGCTTGGCGCCGACACGACTGGTGGTGTTGTCTGTGGGGTGGTGTCCCCCACCCCCAAACGAATCTGGCTCTTCGGCCAAAGCATGGACCAGTTTAAGCAGGCGCTGAGGGTCATCACATCATCTTTGTTGGCCCCAGGTGGTCGATACGGAGGTAACAAGTCGTCGCAGCCCCACAGCACCTGAACCAGTTGAACCCTATACGCGGTGGGTGGCATCGGATTACCGTGGAACACGCGGTGGCCCGGTTCAATGATTTTGGCCTTGGCAACATCGATCAACTCGCCGTTTACAAAGTGAAGGAGAGTGCATGGAACGTTGGCGGTGCCCTGCGAAAACATGTAGGGCGTCAGGGATACCCAGTCAAAGGCAAGGAGATGAAGTCATCGGCCGAGGCTTAGTTACCATGATGGCGTCGAGCTCGGCTAATGTCGAGGCACTGCCAATGGCGGGCATGCAAGTGATGGAGGGGCCGCTTGCTGCCGAGGTGCCGGCGACATATTCTTCCCAAACCCGGGTGCATTAAGCTCCAATACCGGCGCCGACGCTGGAGACACCAATGCTGCCTCCGCCATAGACACCAATGCCGGTGCGTTGTGCGAGGTTTTGCCCGTGAAGGTGGGAATCGGGGGCGGCCCCTGTTGGCCGCCCGCAATCCACCCCCACAGCCCCTCAACCAAGGAAGGCATAATGGCGGTGATCGTCGTTCCCAGTTGGTCTCGCACTTGCTCTTGGACTATCTCCGGAATCCGCGCCACTTAAGCCTTAAGTTCTTTAACCTCGCGCTCCTGGCTTTCCGAGCTGGTCATTCTCTCCTTTCGCCCAGCCTTATAGTATTCTGACCATTTCGTGAACAAGCCTTCACCGGCCACACGATCAGCTGACGATGGCTTACCGAACTTATCCATGTGTTTCATTACGTTCAACGCCCTATTTGAAGTGGTGTCCCAAGGGGCAGACGGGGAGCTCTGAGACCCCGCGCTACTGCTTTCAGTTTCCTGCGGAAGGAACAAGAACATTTAGAAATTTGGCTCCATTAATTAGAATGCAACCATATGGAGCTAATTACGCGGGGGTGTATTCCTTACCAGAACACGCTCAAGCTCCTTCACCTTTGGATCCATGGTAAGCACCCCTATTACCGGGTCCACCTTGTACCGGGCCCTGACGTAGTTCCTGGTCTTCTTTTCATGGTATTTATCTAAGAGGGGCGTTAGGCCTTGCTCGGCACACTCCGTGTCCTCCTTGTCCCATTTAGATTCTGCCACTCTGTAACCGTCGGGACCGAGTTTGTGGACCCCGAAGTTCAAGTCCCGCATATCTTTCCCCCACTGACTTGATTCCGCGGATGCGTTGCTCTCGCACTTGATCTTGAACTCCAGGTAGTCAGCTTCACTGATCGAAGGATTTGTCTCCTTGATATCCTCATAACTATCACCACTTTGAATCCTTCTCTTCACCGCGGCTCTCCAAGTAGCCATGGCCATGCTTATCTTCGTGAGGGCGGCACTGTTCACTTTATCCCCTGAGAGGCGTGTGTTTGCGAAGTCACCAGGGAACTTGTATCGTTCGTGCAGCTTCGTGAAGAGGAGGTTGCGCAAATTCCCTTGGTCACGATGCCTTAGGTTCTCGGTGTTGATCGAGACGGTGCTCCAGAGAATGCACCCGAGTTGTCCCACCCACGGACTAATTCTTTGGGCGCCATTGGATGCCCACTAGAGGACACTTCAGTAAATTCCTCCTTGACGGTGTTGAGCACATTCGGGCACCGGTCCTTCCGTTGCCTCTTCGGTTGGCCGCCATCTGTGCGTTCTCTGCCATCATCAGTGGTGGCATCCCCGGCGGCACCATTAGTGGTGTCATCCCCAACGCCACTAGGGGTTGTGTAGTCGGGATCGGTGTCTTCCGCGGCGTCCTCATAGCGGTGAGGTTCTTCCTCCATCTCCTGGGAGAGCTCCCAGAATGGCTTGCCCGAACCTCCGGCCTCATCGTTGTCGGCCATGTTCGCTCTAAATAGGAAAAAAGCTAATATAGTTATTGGATGAGATCAGGGTAGTATCTATTCTTCTCAGATTTAGAGGAAAACAGAGAATAAAACATGCAAATTGATGCACACCCATAGGTAAGATCTCCTTTTCTTGGTTTATTTGACTTTCCATGTGATTCATACAAGTCCTTAGAAAAACTTGCTATCCCTGCATTCTGATTACCAAGCATACAAACAAAGCATGGCATATGTATGGAAGAAAAAATAGTTTGCATTTCAACTTAAGGGAAAACTATAAAAGCCACTTAGAAATATTTGCTTTGTAGAAATAACATTGTCTCTAAATGTTGATTAATTTTTTTTCAGTTGAGCATCGGGCACCTTCTAGGTCAAGAAAATTGGGCATGACCTTTGCTAATTTTCTTGACCTAGGAGTGCCCCATTCTCAATCAAAACGGAAACTAATCAACATTTCAGGAGAAAGGGGTAACTACTTGTCCTAGCGTCAACATTCCAGGACACACGGGTGCTTAGCAATTTAAAATATTGATAGGCCTATGCATCCAGCGCTCCAGACACTCCTTCCATTAAAAAAACAGGGGCTTGCCACCTTCCGGATAAATAGGGGCTACACATGAATTGGTCGTTCCCAAATCATTTTAGATTTCTTGTCAAATATGACAACACCAAATTAACAAATCTCACTCATGTGATTCTTACGTTTCTTCTCCAAATTATCAACATGAAAACGACTTCTCTAAGCCCTTCTGAACAGGCATCAACCATGATCATGCCACATAATATATTTTACATCCACTTAATTCATTCAGATTTGTAATATATAACATCGCATAAGGGAGGTGTTCTGTATTTCTTAGTATGTATATTTGTGAGTGAAATGTGATACATCAAATATATGGAGTAGTTAGGCCTCAAGCACCAAATATTGAGTTCTAAACTAGATGATCTCCAGCTCCCTGGTAGTAGGATACTCCTCGATTAACCAGCCAGTCATCTGAAGCCAGGCTGGATGCCACATGCATGATATGTAAATCTGAGAATGGTTGGGTAACTAAACCAAACTTGAACTGAACCGACGTGCTACATGTAAGCAAACCAAAACAAACTTGCCTATTGAGAAATGTATTCAAACCAAACCCAAACTAAACCATGCGCCATCTCCACCTAAAGTGAACTAAAACCATGGTTATGAACTATGGTTATAACATACGGGTCAACCACGGTTACCACCCCATGTACATATAGTACACACTAAAACCAATCTGGTCCAACCTAATGGCTAGCTGGTACACCCACATGCTTTATGCTGGTACGGAAACATAACAAGGAATGGAAATCAACCGAGTACATGATTACAAATTACTCTGCATGTGTGCAAGCTACAGTAAGCCTTTAGCCATGCCAATTGCAAATTACAAATCCTTCAAAAAGCAAGGTACAGTAGCATATAACAGACAGTTTAAATCGTGAAATCTTGCCAAGGCCTGCCACCCATCAAAAGTTCAGAACATAATTCATAACTGAAGCCTAACTAAATTTAGATGAACAGAGCAAATGGCTACGGAATTCACATGCTTATCCAGAACAAAACAATACCTCTAGATGTTTACATGACTTGACAAATTTGTCTAGAATAGAGAAAATGGGCATTCAGTTATTATCTAGCACCAAAAAATTGTGTGTTTTCTTTCCTCATTTCAAAGGAATCAAAATGATAGGGCAGATTAACATCACTACGGCTGTACCATTGTTCATCAATTCATCCATTGACCATTGACAGAGGAGGAGACAGGGAAGTGAGGAGGAAGAGCATCTCACCGAGCCGAAGGAGCCAGGGCAGCTGGGTCAGGGCAGTGTATCTCCAGCGAGTCACTACCGGAGGAGCACCGGCGAGCAGTGGCCGAGCTCAGCGAGGCGGGTCAGGAGAGGCGTCCAGTAGCGGTGCGCAGGCGATCACGGGAGAGGCGGCGGGAGGAGGAGCTCCGACCAGACTTGGAGTGGCGCTGTGGCTGTAGGCGGGCAGCATCGGGAGGAACACCGGCAAGCTATGGGCGAGGGCGCGGTTATAGCTGGTGTGGCCGCTTGGGTCGGAGAGCATCTCGTAGGCCTCCTGCACCTAGATGAGGCGGCGAGGCGGGCTCCGGTGGGCGGCGGCAGGGGAGGCGGGAGGCGAGGGCAGCGAGGGCGGCGAGGGCAAGGGTGGGAGGTGATGGTGGAGTGGGGGTGGGAGGGCGAAAACCTAGCCGGTTGTGAAAGAAGGGGAAGGCAGGAGGCGGGAGGGGAGGGAGGGAAGGCCGTAGTGGGGGAGGGTTAGCAATGGCGCACCTTTTAGGGTGCATCATAAAAACCGTGATAGCAATGGTGCACCTTCTCCTGGTGCGCCATTACTAACTTTTTTTACTGGTATATTAATGGCGCACCTTTTAGGGGGTGCGCCATAAACACCGTGATAGCAATGGCACACCTTCTCCTGGTGCGCCATTACTAACTTTTTTTTATTTTTATGGATTTTTAGTTGCATGTAATAATTTAAGATTTGAGATAAAATAAAAGGAAAATGCAAATGGAGTGATAAAACCATTGTGCAAAGATTTAGAATTAGATGACATGGTTGAAATCAAGTGACATGAAATAGCAGTCATCAAAGATTGAGCTTGCCAGTGACACACACACACACACGTGGCCGACACCTCGTGATTCGATCTTAGCTATCTTTTCACAATTTTCTTGCCCTTCTTTCTCGCGGTTGAATAATTTATCCCCGGAACCCCTTGAATTCTTCTCTTGAACGGACGTCCTTTAGGTAGGGTGGTCCTGCTTCTTCTTGTGGTGTATGGTACTTCATCGTTGTCGTCATCTTCCATCTTTGGGTCGCCGTACTTCTCAAGGTCTTGATCATTGGCGACTCCATCCATTCCAATGATGTTCATTTTGCCTCTCCTCACGACAACACGACTGGGCTTTGGTGGGTCGGTAATGAAGAAGCATTGGTCCACTTGGCAAGCCAGTACCCATGGCTCATTTTTCGCGGTGACGTTTGCGCCCACGGTCTTGGATTTGGCTTCGGGTATAACAATGGTGGATTTGTTTTCTTTTAGGACGCTCTTGGCCCATCTGACACGAAACATCGGGACCTTCTCTCCAGTGTAACTCAGCTCCCAGATCTCCTCGATCCTTCCGTAGTATCTGTCCTTGTCATTACCGGTGTAGGATTCCATCGTTACCCCGAAGTTCTGATAATCGCTCTTCATGTCCTTTTCCTCAGTGTAGAATGTGTAGCTGTTGATATTGTATGCCTCATAGGTCATCAGGTTGTGCTCGTCGCCCTGTGACAAGGCGAATACGAGTTTTTCTTCTGCGGAAGATTCCTCATGTAAAGGGTACGACAAAAGCTTGTCCTTGAACCAACGCGTGAAACCTGAGTTGTGCTCTTTGATTATATATCCGTCCGTCCTCTGTTGGCCTCGGTCATTGTACATCTTCTCAATAAAGGTTATGTGCTTTACCACCCAAGGATCGACCACGTCTATGTGTTCTAGCGTGACTAGGTTTGCTCTTTCAAAGTCGGCGAGTCAACCCTTGAAGTCGTCATGCATTTCGCGGCGACCCTCGCAGTGACCCTGTCCAACGAGCCTCCCGAGGTGCCTGTTGACGGGCAGACCAACGGGGTTCTCGATGCCTAGGTAATTCGTGCAGAAGGAGATGCACTCTTCAGTGAGAAAGCCCTTGGCTATGCTTCCGTCTGGACGTGCCCTATTGCGAATGTATCCTTTGATGACACCATTTATCCTTTCAAACAGCATCAAGCTGTGCAGGAACATCGGCTCGAGTTCGATGATATCCTCCACGATATGGACCAGCAGATGCACCATAACATCGAAGAATGCGAGCGGGAAGTACATCTCAAGCTCGCATAGTATCACCATGGTCTCTTCCTGTAGCCTTCTGAGTTTCCTCACGCTAACCGACTTCCGAGAAATGACGTCGATAAAGTTGCATAGGCCAAATAGCGTTTCACGGACGTGCGCGTCCATGATCCCATGGGTTGCAACTAGAAGTATTTGCGTCATCAGCACGTGACAGTCGTGAGACTTCATCCTGCTGAACTTCTGCTTCGCTAAGTCTAGGTATCTGCTTATCTTCCCCGCGTAACCATAAGGAAGTTTTACTCCTACGAGGCAGGTGAAAAACTGCTCGATCTCCTTCTGACTTAGAGTGAAGCACGCGGGAGGGCAGTCATATTCGATAATTTTGGCCTTTTTGCCTTTGTGACAACTTTCCATGTCCTTCGCCTCATCATCATCATCATCATCATCATCATTAGGGCATTTTGCGTGAAGCTCCTCCCTGATGCCCATTGATTGCAAGTCTGCCCTTGCTTTCGGCCCATCTTTGGTCCTCTCTGGCATGTTGAGCAGGGTACCAAGTTGATTCTCGCACACGTTCTTCGTGATATGCATGACATCAAGGCTGTGAGGCACACGGAGGATCTTCCAGTATGACAAGTCCCAAAAAACAGACCTCGTTTTCCATACCTTCAGCAGTAGCTCTGGCGCCTTTTGCTTCTTTCCCGGTGGTGGGCACTCTTTCCAATTTTTCAACATCTCGTATATTTCCTCGCCGCTCCTCATACGTGGGGGTCTTCGGGGTTCGGTTTCACCACCGAATAGATCCTCGCGTTTTCTCCATGCGTCATCGTCGCGAAGCCACCTTCGATGTCCCATGAACACGGTTTTCGAAGACCTGACATCTCTATCTAGCTGGTGATACGTTGTGTCGTCCATGCACCTGACGCATGAAGAAAATCCGTGGTCCACCTGCCCCGCGACATATCAGTAACCGAGATCGTCGTGCACCGTTGTGAGCAGTGCGGCTCTTAGACGGAAATATTGTTTCGTTGCGGTGTCCCATGTATTGGCTGGCATTTTCCACAGCGTGTCTAGCTCCTCTTTCAGCAGCCCCAGATACAGATTGATGTCGTTCCCTGGTTGTTTCGGCCCTTCAATTAGCATACTCATGTGAATGTACTTCCTCTTCATGCACATCGAGGGGGGAAGGTTGTGTGCCTTTAGTAGTACTCTTTACGGGGAAATGCCTCTTTGTGATTCCACTGAGCCTTGGTAGCTTGCTACTGCTCCGGACACATTGATTGATCGACATGTATCCTTCTTTGCTGTTGTGCCTATCCCTTCGGGGAAATGTCTCAAAGTGTAATGGAGTCCCTGTAGCATGCTATGACTCATCTACATGCAATGATGACATCTATGTCCCACAGCGTAATGGAGTACTTGTAGCTTGCTATGACTTGTCTACACACGCTAGAGATCGACACCTGCATTGCTGGGTTACGTATGCTTGTCCCTGTACGAATTTGCCACTTGGTTTCTATGACTAGTCATGTCGGCCCGGGTTCTCTATGATTAGAATGCTAGTGATACATTCACATATGTGAGACAAAATACGCAAACGGTCCCGGCCTAGGTAAAGTGACATCCATGGAGATAACCGTGCGTGAGGCTGCAAACTAATGTGATGTGTCACGTGCTGGGTTTATATGGCTTAGGATCGGGGTCCCGATAGTGTTGGTATCAGAGCTTGACTGCCTGTAGGATTACCAATCCAAACTGGTCGATGTTGAGTCTAGAACTAGTTTAATTATATAAGGGAATTGATTGTGGAAGAGAACGTAAGCCTCTTTTTACTCCTTTCCTCGTGTCATTCTAATTCCGAGTCACACTCTTCTTTTCTACGGGGATTAAGATCTAGGCTTTCTCATCTATCTATCAAGATGACGAGTTACTATGTTGGAGACCTATAGGAAAGTTGTTGTCTTCCTGGATCGATGTCTCAAAAGAATTCAATGTTATGTTCTTAGTTTCCTTGTGCAGGTTGCCTCATATTTCATGCTCGTACAGCCGTTATGCTATCCAATTTATCCAAGGTTTCTAAATTATCTGATGCAATTGCAAACCTCTTTCATCTTGATTCAATGTCTTTTAGGCCATACAAAGCACACTAATTGTTGAGTTGAGGTACTCTATTACCTCGATGTGTTTGATGAAGGTGTTTAGGAAACCATGTTATCCAAGTTAACCACCCAAGAGTTTAGTTGTGTATTCTGTTCCCAGTGTGATAATTCTAGCCATCATCATTGAAAGCATGTTGTGATGCTACTTAGTCGATAGGTATTCTGTATCTGGGTTCTTGAACCCAAGAATCATTCTGCTCCCTCGCGTTGATAGTATTTTGCTCGTTCCTTTAGGATATTATTAAGCTTGTTCTAGTCTTCAAGGTCCATGGTATGTCATTATTCCAATACCATGAACCAACCCCAACATAAGTTCTTTGCGGACGAAAGATCACAATATGAGTGCTCGTTGAGTTATCCATTCCATAGCTATGACTCTACCAATCCTACCCTTCTGCATGGGTTATCCGAAATAACTGTGTTGAACTACGTTCAACATGTGAACCTATGCATCTACAACTCAGGAAAAATCATGTGCTCTTGAGTTGCCCCTCCTCAATGTTATTCTGACCATCAGCTATCAGTGGATAGTCAAGCGTATGTCATGCATTTGTGTTATCAATGTTGACTACTCTTGTGGTCTGTCAAGCCATTCTACTCCAGAATGACTAGGAGAAACAAACTCCAGTACCTCATCCATTCCTAGGATTGGGTCAAAGTAGTTGTGTTCTACATATCAAAATGGCAATCTAGATTTTTCTCTGTTCTACCTTGAGGTATTACCCTCGTCATGTCAATATTGTCATGAGAACTGCACTCCCTCTCATGAAATCTTGATGTAGTGATACTTCTCGCCATCATAAATCATTCCCAGGTCTCTATGTTGTTTGTAACCAGAACACCGACAAGTGAATCCTGATGTGTGTAATCGATACTCCTAGAAACTTTGTTGCTTGGTAGCTAATGGACAAAACTATCATTCTTAGTGGGTTGGTTATCGAATCACCATTCTAAGATTGATCGTGCTACCTAGTCCATCTTTCATGGTGCACTCTTTGATCAATGAGTTAGGATTATGTCAATCCTTCGCACTGTTGAACATATTGTCTTGCCTTGAAAAGCAAGATTGTTCTTAAGATTGATAATATATCGACGGTTCGAGTTTTTCCTAATATCATCTCGGAAATATTAGCAAGATGTTCCTTGACCGTCATGTTAAGTTCATGATCAATATGGTTTCTCTATAAACCGCCCTTTCTCCAAGACTTTGTGTTGGATACCCTTGAACTAGGTGGTTAAGCTAAACAACAACTTGGAGAGTTGGAAGATAAAAGCCTTGCCTGACTTAGTTCTTTCCAACGGGATATCTTGTGTGTGTGTGTGTGTGTGTGTTGAATAAAGACGATATCTTCATCAAATGATCCTTGTGATCAGTTGTTGCACCTATTGTCTTGTGCAACCTTTGATTTGAGTGTGGGCTATCATCAATTCAAAATAAGAACCAAAGATCTTCCTAATGTTATTTTACTCGTGGATGTATCCTCGAGCATAAACTGTTGTATCTTTTGGTCGGACCAATGCTATCACCTTGTTTCCATAGTTGTGGAATTCCATGTATATGGATATCTCAATGAATTATTGTTAAGCCCATCGATAACATTTTCATTTGTTCCATAATTCATGATGAACATTAAGTTGGTGTTGGAAACTTTGTAGGCATATCTTCATGTTCCGTTCATGAAGTATATATTGGTGTTAGAAGTGACTTATTACTAGTTCACGTGAATATGGTGCAAGTTGCCGCCATGAACTTGAGAAACGTCGTTTTGTTTTCTTGGAATCATCCCAAGTCATTCATGCCCGTGCGAAGTATTCTATGGGTTGATAGACTGATCATCTACATTCCATATGTATTCCCTAGCACACCAAGCCACTGATTGACTTGTTCAAGGAAAAGATGTTCCTTCTTAAGACCTATTCATACAACTTATGCAAGGACTTTGTTACCCCAATGATGGTTCCTAACCCGAACTCGGTAGTGTTTTGTTGTAAGACCATGTGGTCATGCTTGTCTTGGATATCGTGTTCACATATGCCTTCCAATTGAACTCATGGTTTGGAGTTGGCTTCCGCAGTTCATTTCCTGAGAATCTCGCAACGTCATCTCTTCGATTTGTGTTGCAACCTTTCACTTTCAGACATGCTGAGTCTGGAATATCCTGACACCAACCATATCTAAATCTCAGGCAGATATGATGGTTGGAAAGTTGCCCAGGAACTATAATATTGGTCTTACCAAACTGGTGAAGTGGATGTTGTGGCCAACACACTTTGCTGGAAGATCTACAATTATAATATCTTGTATCAGCAATTTAGCCACTTCCCCATGAGGATTTCATATGGCTTATTTTAGAAGTTGTTCCTCATGGAATCTTTGAGATCCCGAAGTCCGACCTTTCTACTTGATGTTCTAGATACCAAACATTACCTATAATTGGGTTACGCTATTTCATCAAGGAGAACATTAGAAGCGGAGTGCTAAATGTCTTTCGGTCAATCATCCAGATTTCGTTCCCTTGGCATAGCTAAGGTGAAATCTGTGAAGGTGTTGTCTCCTTTGCATCTACATCCTCCATCGTTATTCATCATGGTAGTATGATGAGTCACAAAAATCTTGGCATAGATATTGGTAAAACCTTGATGAATATGGAAATGTTGAAGTTCTTGAGAGCACGCTTAGACACTTGGTTATACCCTCGGTATCAATTGGAATGTGCCTTCTGTTTGCCGAGATGTCCTATAACCCTAGTTTCCTTTCCAACTTAGTATGCCATTCGTTTGGACTCTTTCAACCGATCACCTGAATTGCCTGAGGTTGGTATGAAGAGTTTCAATGATCCTTGTATCAAAACTAATTCTTTTTGCCACTTAGGGGATAATCCTACGAGTCACCTTTCCTGAGATGTCTCGTCATGGAATCATGGCAATTAACTCCTCGCTACTTTGAAACCTCTTCACCATCTGTTCTAAGTGTGGAATTGTTGCCTACAAAATTGAACCTTTGCCTTCTGCTCTTTCTGTTTCCCTGATATGTGTTAAGTGTCTCAGCTCGAGAGATGTTATCACATCTCATTCCATGAGTTGATCTTGAGTCGCTCGGTCCTTTTGAAGATCGATTCTCGTAGAGATTTCCCGTTCCTCTTGTCATCATGTTTGGGTGAAGATCTCGAAGGGAAAGAAGTCAAGATGATGAAATGAAGAAACATCTTCGAGAAGGAAAATAGGATCGTGAAGATTGTGCTAGTTGTGTCCGCTTTGTTCTCTTACACTACGCCTGAATCTCGGGACGAGATTCTTGGTTAGTTGGGGTGAGTTGTCACAGTAGCTTAGGATCTGCTTGTCATTGCATATGCATCATGTCATCATGTTTAAATTCAAATGAATATGAGATGGGGATGAAAAACCCTAGCACCCCGGGTTCATATGCTCTTCTCCGACAAATAAAGCATCGCCGGGAGCCCTGCTTCACCGCCATCTTCGTCGTCTTCCGCCTCGGACCCCAGAGCTCGCCGCCATCGATTCGCCGCCATCCCCGCCTCCCCAAGCTCTCCCACGATGCCATCAGATCCACAGTGAGCTCCTCTCCTGTCCTGCTCTTCTCCCATTACCCGAGCGCCCCCCTAGCTATCCCCCGCTCGTGCCTGAGCCGCTACCGCCGCACAGCTCGTCACTAGCCACTACTACGGAGACCCCACGTCCTCACTGGTATCCCAATGGATCAGCACGAACAAGGGCTACCTCCTGGTGCTACCCGCGTGTCGAACCGAGCCCCGTAGCCAACTACGGCACCTTGCCGCCATGGTTTTGGTCACCGCCGGCGAAGCTCGGGCGAGTGCTGACCTGGCTGGCCATTAGGGCTTAATTAATCTGCTAATAACCACCCCTAACCACTGACAGTGGGACCCAGGGTGGGTCAAACCTCTGGTCAGCGCGGGGATTAACCCCGTGACACTGACGTGTGGGTCCCGGTCATTAGGTTTGACCTCGACCCGGGGCTGTTGACCTGCCGACATCATGGTGATGTCAGTTGACGCATGCATGACGTCAGACTAACGTAATTAACCATTTTTGGAATTAAATAATAATCAGGAAATTCCAAAAAATATTTAAAACTTCTAAAAATCATAGAAATTCAATAGTAGCTTAGATAAAAATAATTTATATATGAAAAATTATCAGAAAAATATGAAGAATCTGTTTATGCCATATCCATGCATGTTCTAAAAAGTTAGCATCACCAAGTAGGACATTTCTTGATTAGGATAATTTAATAAATAATGTCGGAGTTGTAATTTGGTATATATTTTAATTCCGCTTCACTTAATATGACTATTTATTGCTCTACGTCAATTCAATGCTCTCACATGCTATATCATGCATCATTTTTGTTGCATCACATTGAATGTGTTCATTTCTATGTTTGTTGGTGTTGTTGCTTTTCTGTAGATGATGGTTCTGACGATGTGGTCGTTGACACTAATGAAGAGAAATAATATCTTCAGGACTGTCAGGCAAGCAAACCCCCTTGAGCATATTGATATGAACCAACTCTCTCGCTCCTGCACTCTTTTATTGCATTAGGACAACAACGATTCAAGTGTTACCAGTTCTCGGTAGTTGAACCCATTCCTTTGGATGACCTTTCATTGTCACTGTAAATAGTTGAAACCTCTTAGCATGAGTAGCAACTGTTTGAGCCATGTTGTGCTTACTCATCTATGCTTGCTTATTGTGCCTGCTATGCTTAGAGTCATGTTGTGTCGGGTCTGATCCATCTAGGCAAGGAATCGGAATTGCAGTGTTCATGTCCTACTGAGTGAGAGCTAAGTGTGTGAACACAAATAGGTAGAGGTAGCGATGAGAGGCCATGTAGGAGTACATGGCGGGTTTTCTTATTGGGACCGTCCTTAAGAACTGACTTCTGTGTTTGTGATCCAAGACAGTTACTACCACACGTTGGGCCCTGAAATATGACCCCGCTCAACTTATTAATCACCTAGATCTCTGTCCAAGAGTTGTAACTAGTTTCTGGTGTTTGTAGGAAAAGTGTCGGCGGCCATGCTTAGAGCTGCCCGACAGGGTGGGCTTCGACGCGGTAGATGCACAGTGGCACGGTGTACCAAGTGGCACTTGAAGGGTGGGCTTGGGAACCCTGCGCACAATGTTTGAGGCCGTAGCGGAAACATCGGCCGGACTTCCGTGCGGGTTCAGTCCCAAATAGGTGATAAACTGTGACTAGGGTCTTGTGTAGTTGATGGTCCTGGCCGACTCCCACGTTGGGCTTCCGCTTGAAGGTTGCTGAGGTGCCTTTTACGTGTATATGGCGATAAGTGGTTGGAGCATGTTTGAAGAAGTACACCCCTATAGGGTTATGAATCTGTTCGAATAGCCACGTCCTCGCATATGGACTACTTGGAGAACTTATGTGGTTCATAGATAAGTGAAATGGATACCTCTAAAATAAGAAAGATAAGCGTGAGTGCTATGGATGGCCTTCTTGTAGGGAGATGGGAGTGGATCCATAGTGGTGTATTGATTGGTGAATATGTGGACTCGTGTGCGCTATCCCACCTCGAATAAATACTTGTAGTCGTAGTACATGTTAGCCAAGAGTCAAAGCTGGCTTGCTGCAATATACCCCACACCCACTTTCATTGATACTGATGCAGATGTAGATAGTTCTGATGTAATTCTTGTTGAGTAGCTTGTACACACGGTTGCTTAATTTATGTTTTCACAGAGGAGACGTCAGTCTCATTAGTGATTCGTACGACGTGAAGTTCGATGTTGACCAGCTTAGCTTTGGAATCCCAGACTGAGGTCTAGTTCCTTTGGTAGTGTCGTTATAGCTTTTCTGGCTCCTCCATCCACTTTTGTAGATGTCCATACCCAGACATGTTTGACTTCCACTTGTTTGTTTGAATGCTCTGAATGTTGGGTGTTGTGACCCCTGCTTGTAACATCTTATTATGTTGGCTCTTCCTAGCCTTCTAGACAAATGTTGTAATGTTGTATGGTTATGTTGTGATGCCATATTGGTATCTATGCATATCGGGCATGTCGTGCATACATGTGACGTGCAACAGTATGAATGGGATTCGACAACTACTTGTGTGCCTTTAGTGGTACTCTTTATAGGGAAATACCTCTTTGTGCTTCCACCGAGCCTTGGTAGCTTGCTACTGCTCCGGACACATTGATTGACCGGCATGTATCCTTCTTTGCTGTTGTGTCTGTCCCTTCGGGGAAATGTCACACAGTGTAATGGATTCTTTGTAGCATGCTACGACTCGTCTACATGTAGTGATGACATTTATGTCCCACGGTGTAATGGAGTCCTTATAGCTTGCTGTGACTCGTCTACACACGCGAGAGATCGACACCTGCATTGAGGGTTATGTATGCATTTCCCTGTATGGATGTGCCACTTGGGTTCTACGACTAGTCATGTCGGCCCGGGTTCTCTGTGATTTGAATGCCAGCAACACGTTCACAAACGTGAGCCAAAGCACGCAAACGGTCCCGGTCCAGGTAAGGTGGCAGCCGTGGAGATAACTGTGCGTGAGGCCGCAAAATGATGTGATGTGTTACATGATGGGTTCTTATGGCTTAGGTTCGGGGTCCCAACATGCTCCCGTCATGCCGTCGTCACTCGACGAGGTGCCTGCGGGCGACGGAGCGAAGGCTCGCGAAGCAACCCTCCTGGCTAGTGCCGCGAAGCCCTCGGAGCCCATGATGCCTACTAGTGTGGTCACTTCTATTATTAAGGGTGTGATGGTGTCACAGACTCAAGGGCTACCCTTGAGGGCCGGCCGTCCATGGACTCGTCTGCGTCCATCTTGCCCTTGGTTGCTGAGCAGCCTCCAGAGCTTCCTGCTCCACGCGCTGCCGTCTCTCAGGAGGAGCCATCTGCGGCCGTGTAGGCGATCCCTCCAGAGGGGACCTTGGTGCCTCCGTTGCGTGGTCTTGACGTCCTAGCCAAATTGCGGGACGCCCTCGTGGGTGCTGACAATTGCCTCGCGAGCGTGCTTCTGGGGTTCCTCTCTAGATGGCTTCGGGCCAACGCCTCCATCGTGGCGTCTTCTGGCCAAGCCAGGGCCGCCGTGGCAAGGAGCGAGGAGGTGGCGCTAGACAGAGTGTCATCTGTAGAAGGACGCAACAACGAGGCGGAGTCCCGCCTGAAGGAAGTCTGTGCTTGAGGAAGAACTGCATGGGCAGCGGGAGGCCCTCGAGGCCTGTAAGGCTCAGCTTGTTGACTGGGACTCTGAGTTGTCCCAGGAGGAAGACGATGGTGCGTGCGAGGGCATCTAGATGCGTAGGAGAAGGAGGCGGCCCTGGAGAAGGTTCGGCTATAGCCTGCAGAAAAGGCTTTAGTCGAGGCCGAGAGGAGAAAGGCTATAGAGCTCAGCATCCTCCCCCCGATCGAGCTTAGGCTTCACCGAGCGCTCCACTCCCTCCACCAGGAACTGGTTGTACGAAGCCGCTCTCAGGAAACACCAGGGGTTCCTCAACCTGGTGTTTCCTGAGAGCCACTTCCTGGAATTCGCTTGGAGGTTTGTCGATGCGCTAGAGGGCGCCATCCCCAAGGTGGAAGGGGTCTTGGACAGTGAGTGTCGCGACCTCTTTTCTGAGGCGTTAAACTGGTTATGTTCGCAAAAACTTTGAATGCTTGTAATAATTGTTGAACTGCACGATTGCCCTCCTCGCCATGTTTCATTCTTGCTTGCTATGTCGCTCCACGTTGGCAGGGCCCGGTCACGCGCATACCTCAGCCGCCGTTGGGGCCGACCGGATCACCAAGGACGGTTCCAAGGGGTGAGGGGCTATGGGGTCGGTGAGGCCCCTGAATCATGATGCTCAAGGGTCCCCCTTGACGTACGAGCAACCCTCATGAAGGGAACATAGTGAAGATGGGTTTAATTTGGGAACTTTGACCACCTTATGTTGTGCGTTTGTAGGGCCTGGCCCCGCACATACCTCAACCGTGGTTGGGGCCGACCGGATCACCAAGGACGGTCCCAAGGGGTGAGGGGCTACGGGGCCAGTGAGGCTCCTGAGTCGTGATGCTCGAGAGTCTCCCTTGAAGTAGGAGCTCCAGCCTACCCCTTAATGTTGTGAGGTTGAGCGCACCATGCTCTGCGTCCACAGGGCCCGGCCCCGCGCACACCTCAACTACCGCCGGAGCCGACCGGATCATGAAGGATGGCCCCGAGGAGCGAGGGGCTACGGAGCCAGTGAGGCTCCTCAGTCGCGATGCTCAGGAGTCCCCCTTGATGTAGGAGCGGCTCCCATACCTTTCCGAAGAGCATCGGTAGTAGCCCCCATGCAGCCCCCTCACGCGTGCATCCCAGGGAATGCAGCGAGGTGAGGCCACAAGGAGCCTTCTTGAGGTTAGATGCAAGCGCTGGGGCGCCGTCAGTTGTTCATCCCCAGCACTAGGCGTAGGGCTTACACATTGCATGGGCATAGCCATTGGTGGGCAGTGTTGACTTCTCCACCGTCACGGGGCTATGGCTTCCACATTGCGTGGGCATAGCCATTGGTGGGCAGTGTTGACTTCTCCCCTAGCATGGAGCTGTGGCTGCCACGTTGCATGGGAGGGAACCCCTCCACGTCCTCGTGGGGCTCCGGGTGTGTACAACCCATTGAGTTCGTACGCGTGGCTGGCACGGTAAAACTAGGAGGTGTATATGGGAGCTCACGAGGGCGCTTTTGCCTCGTGAGGTCCCTACCTCAAGGCGGGTTGCCCCTGGGTCTTCTTGTAGATAGAGTTGTCTGTGGTCTTGGAGTCTTCGTTGTAGCCTACACCGAGCGTCCTCCCTAAGGCCATGGGAGGGTCAAGCACTAGTGACCCTAGGAGATGAAGTGAACAGGACTGGCCTGCCCAAACAGAGTTCAGCCACTGGATTTGTCGATGCTGGAGGGACGTACCTGAGCACAGTCGTCGTGCCAGCCTCTCGTGAGGTTTCCAAAGGTGGGCCCGTTTGGGAGTGAGGACATTCATGTTGGCAAAATGCCATGCCGACAAGGGGAAACGTTAGGAAGCAGGTTGCATGCATGGAAAACTACTAGAATATGAATAAACACGATGGCTTATGGGGTACGCCCTGGTTGCCTAATGACGATGCGGCCTAGCGCGTGCCCATGAATGAAACAAGCCAAAAACTTACCTGGCACAGATCAACAAAAAGTCACATGGCGGCCATGTTGCTGAAGGGCCCAAGCTGCGGTTGTAGCCTGATCTTGTGCCTCCACGAGCACGGCCCTCACGGGCCCGTCGTCTCCCTGTGCCCGGGGCCCACACTTAGCCCGGGCAACTCCTCCAACTCCTCGTCACGTATAGGTTGGCAGTGCACGAGCATGGCTCAAGCAAGATGCTGGTACGTGACTCCGGCATTCGCTAGGTCAAAAGGCATGTGGATGCAGTCGTTCGGGTAAGCCCACCGATGGTCAGCACGCGTTAGCCAAAAGCAGCATTGGGACGAGGTCCCGGTGATGGAGAGTGCATTGAAACAGGCGCGCAGTTGATCGATCGTGCCGACGATGGAGACTGTGATTGGTGGTGTAGGGCAGCCCCTCCCTTGCCCAGTTTGTGCCTCCTGAAGTTCCTTGATCACCTCAATGACTGACACTCGTTAGCTTTGTGCCTTGTGTCGTGCCCTTCGTTTTAACAGTCGCGCGTTAGGACACGCCTTGAGGTTGTGCCCGAACGCCACCCTTGTCTAACCGTCCAAGCCAGGTGCCTCCCGGGGGGAAGCCCCCGTGCCTGACCAAAGGGGGGCGCCGAGCGTGCCTTCCTATGCGATGGAAATGTAGCCCCGTCCCCGAAAGCAGAGCGTGAGGCTCCTCCCTTGGAGGTTCCAGTCCCCTGGCGCTCCACGAGGGTTGGCTGCTTCTTTGTCCTGCGTTCATCTTCGCGTGGTAGGGCGTCCTCCTCGTCTTCTGAGCGTTCGGCCGTGGCTGCACAGTATGCACGGTCGAGGGAGCAGACGACGTCATTCTCATCACAAGCGATGATGATGACGCCGCCACTTCCCGGCATCTTGAGGACAGTGCAGCCGTGATAGGTCGCCGCCATGAACTTGGTGAGGGATGGGTATCCGAGAATGAAATTGTATGCGAGGTGGATGTGGGCAACATCAAAGACGATGGTATCTGTGCAGTAGTTCTTGTGCTTTCCGAAGGTGACGGGCAGGCGTACTTGCCCAATGGGCATTGTGTAGCCATCAGTGACTCCTGAGAAGGGCATGGTCAGCATAAGTTGGTCGTACGGTACTTGGAGTGTCTCGAAGGTCTCGATGGAGAGGACGTTGAGCCTAGCTCCACTATCGATGAGGGTCTTGGTGACGAGGACGTTGCTGATGGTTGGGGTGCACGGCATGGGGAGCTTGCCGGCCTTGGCTGAGCACCTGAGCTGATCCCTCGGGTCCAAGGTGATGGCAGTATGGGACCACTTGAGGGGGAGCATGGCCTCAGGCTTTGTTGGGAGACGTAGTAGTAAATAAAAAACTTCCTATGATCACCAAGATCTATCTATGGAGAAACCAGCAACGAGTGGGAAGAGATTGCATCTTCATACCTTTGAAGATCACTAAGAGGAAGTGTTACAAGAACGCGGTTGGTGGAGTCGTACTCGCAGCGATCCAGATCGCGGTGGAATCCGATCTTAGCGACAAACAACGGCGCCTCCGCGTTCAACACACATGCAGCCCGGTGACGTCTCCTGCGCCTTGATCTAGCAAGGAGGAAGGAGAAGTTGAGGGAGAGCTCCGGCAGCACGACGACGTGGTGACGGTGGAGCTGCGTGGTCTCCGGCAGGGCTTCGCCAAGCACTACGGAGAACGAGGAGTAGGAGGACTAGGGCTGCACCAAGAGGGAGAGAGAGTCGTGTGTTGGAAGCCCCCAAAATCCCCACTATATATAGGAGGAGGGGAGGAGGGTGCGCAGCCCCTAGGGTGGTGCGGCAGCCCTAGATGGCCTTTGGCCGGCGGCCAGAGAGGGAGAGGGGGAGGGCGTAGCTATAGTTGTGACGTTTGGCACACCCAAAGCATTCCTACGGTATCCGGGAGTTGCACAATCTCATGGTCTAAGGAAATTATACTTGACACTGGAAAAGCTTTAGCAGACGAACTACACGATCTTGTGCTATGCTTAGGATTGGGTCTTGTCCATCACATCATTCTCCTAATGATGTGATCCCGTTATCAATGACATCCAAATGTCCATGGTCACGAAACCATGACCATCTATTGATCAACGAGCTAGCCAAATAGAGGCTCACTAGGGACACGTTGTGGTCTATGTATTCACACATGCATTACGGTTTTCGGTTAACACAATTATAGCATGAACAATAGACAATTATCATGAACATGGAAATACAATAATAACCATTTTATAATTGCCTCTAGCTCATATTTCCAACAGGCTTGAGAAGTGTCGCGTTCACTTGCCATGTGAACTGCTTCAAGACGGGGTTGGAGGCTGGGGCCTGACCGCCGCCCAGGATGCTGTCCACGGCCCTGATCTCCTGGAAGCCCCCAGCCCATCGTCTTGCATATCCTCTTCCTTCCTTCTCGATGGAGGCGGTAGTGGTAGTAGGCCGGCCTCACAAGGGAGAACCTCACGAGGCTGGCCGCATCAAGACCCCTCCGGAGGGTCATCGTGCGAGCAGTCCTCCCGAGGCTGGTCGCGCCAGCGGGCCTCTCGAGCCTGATCGCACCAACGGTCTTCCAAAGGCTGGTCGCACCACCCCTGGTGCTAGTCCATGTTGTCCCAACGGCCTCCACCACCGCGTCCAAAGCCGTGATCATCCCGTCCGGGGCGTCGGACGAAGTGCACGGACTAGACTGAGGTCCTGGTAGTCGGGGGTGTCGTGGTTGTTGGTGCCATGGAAGATGCAGGTTGGTCTCCCCCTACAGGGTGCTCCTCACTTCGGATGCTCTTCGGCTCAGTCTCGGCGTCGAGCACTGCCGGGGCCTTGTGCTTCACCTCCTTGGCCTTGGTCTTCTTCTCCTCTGGCATTGTTGCCAGAAGCTCATGGAGAAACATGCGGCCTTCCTTGGCTTTGGCGCACCTGTTCTCTAGGTTGAACATCTCTAGGGAAGTGCACATCAAGTCGTTCATGGCAAGGTCTTCTTTCATCTTGGTGTCCGTGTCGCCGTCAGTGAAAGCGAAGATGATGGCCTCATTCGATGCCTTAGGCATCTTGAGGCGCATGATGGTGAAGCGATGTATGTACTTGTGTAGGGTCTCCCCAACCTTCTGCTTCACACGCTGCAGGTCGTTCACGGTGAGCGCGCGGTCGCGGGTGCCTTGGAAGTTCGCGATGAAGCGTTTGCACACGCCCTCCTAGGAGGTGATGGATCTCTCCAGGAGGTTGAGGAACCAGGAGAGGGTGACTCCCTTGAGCGCCATGGCGAACCAGCATGCCATTACCTTGTGGTCTCCACTGGTAGCCCGAAGGCTTAGCGAGTAGAGTTGTAGGAACTTGGTAGGGTCCACAGTGTCATCATAGCAGGGAGAAAGATCAGGCTTGAACACGAAGGGCCATGTAGTTGGATAGAGCTCCGGCGTGATGGCGAGGTACCCCTCTGATGTCTACTACGTAACTTTATTCTTCTAGACACGTGTTGGGCCTCCAAGCGCAGAGTTTTGTAGGACAGTAGCAATTTTCCCTTAAGTGGATGACCTAAGGTTTATCAATCCGTGAGAGGTGTAGGATGAAGATGGTCTCTCTCAAATGACCCTCCAACCAAATACAAGAAATCTCTTGTGTCCCCAACACACCCAGTACAATGGCAAATTGTATAGATGCACTAGTTCGGTAAAGAGATGGTGATAAAAGTGTAATATTAATGGTAGAAATATATTTTTATAATATGAATAAATAAAAACAGCAAGGTAGCAAACATCATCATTTACTATTCTGGATAATGTTGATTTAATAAATAGAATTAATTCTAGAAATGACTAAAATTTTGAAAATTAATATAAAATAATCCGTAAGTCAGATGAAAATAATTTATATAAGAAAGTTGACCAGAAAAATCCCACGAATCCAAATACGCCATTCATTCATCTGTCACATGCTCCTAGCATGGTGAACATGGAACTTTAACCTCCGATTCGACTGTCCGATAAATCCTAAGACCCGGGAAATATCGTCAGTTGGAAAGGCACCCGAAGGCATCCGAAGACTTGGTGGGGTGAGCAAGTAAGGCATCCGAAGACTTGGTGGGGTGCGCCGGTAATGCACCCGAGAGTTATTGGCGGGGCGACGAACTACATTATGGTTCGTGCTTGCCCTGCACTAATAAAGTGCTAATGGGTTGGGTATTTGATGCTAGTTGGTCATTGACCTTTTACGCACTGAACCTTCACGTGGGAGAAGTTATGGGTACTCAACATTGTTGTATCAGCCAAAGCTCTTCGGACGTCAGCAATCGGAGTGGCGCATGCCGAATTGGTCTAGAACGCATGGCAGTTGCACTAAGGCATGCTAGGACAGTTTCCGGCCACCCACGCCTCATGCAGGTGTGCAAGTGCAAGTGGGCCCACGAACCTGCGCACTTAGGAGTAGACCGGTGGGCTGGCCTCTTCGTTGAGCCTAGGTGGGGCGACGAGATTTTGGATCCCGAGGCCGGGCATTACCCTGGAAAGTGTGTCCGGCCGGAGGTGATCAAGCGTCTTGGAAATGCGGTGCACCCCTGTAGGGAAGAATTTATATATTCGAATAGTCGTGTCCACAGTAACATGACAACTTGGAGCTGTACCTTGACCTTATACAACTATAATTCTGATTTACCTTAAATGAATGTGGCCCCGGGATTGCTTCCTCACAGGGAGTTGAGGAAGAATCTCTAGGCGTGGTTACTTAATAAAATTATTAAAATAATATGCTTATAAGTGATTACCAGTCTACTCTCTTCTCATGTTGCAAGATGCTGAAGATGCTAGTATTTGATCGGACTAGGCCTTCCCCCTATTCTTGCTTTCTGCAGTCAGTCCAGATATAACCCCTCTGCTTGATAATGATGCATACTTAGCATAGTTCTGATGTCAGTCTTGCGAGTACTTTGGATGAGTACTCACCATTGCTTTGCTTCCTCTTCCCCCCTTGATTCCATTTTGCGTTCAGACGACGGAGCCGAGGAGATGGAGTACGGCGGAGACGACTACTACACCACCACAGGAGCCTACAACTACTTGGAGGCGGCCCCCGACCAGCAGTAGGATAGGAGGTTCCTAGGCAAGAGGCGTTGCCTCTTTCGATCCATTTTTATGTTTGTGCTAGCCTTCTTAAGGCAGAACTTGTTTAACTTATATTTGTAGTCAGATATTATTTGCTTCCGCTGACTCATGTTTGTCGAGCTTTGTATTCGAGCCCTCAAGGCCCCTGGCTTGTAATATGAAGCTGTATGACTTATTTGTGTCTAGAGTTGTGTTGTGATATTGATCAGTGAGTCCCTAATCTTGGTCATACGCATTGCGTGTATGTTTAGCGTACGGGCAAAATTGGGGGTGTCACAAGTTGGTATTAGAGCCGACTGCCTGTAAGTAGCCCCCTTTGCAACTCCTTGGCCGTAGTTGAGTCTAGTAGTTGAAAAACTTTTACTAACATTGTTGTGTGGCTTATGGGCCCACATCTCAATCGGGTGGTATTAGGATCTTTTATTCCTCGTCTATACTCTGGGCTCTGATCTCTCTCCTCTTTCGGGTTAAAGATTTTACTAACACTAACATTAGGTTCTCGTGATCACATCCACCGGAGATTTGTTTTGTCGACAATTGTTTCCTTTGAACTTATAATGCACACACTATCATTTGAATTCTTAAATCTCCTTGGTACAGATGCGTCCCGGTAGGCAGGTCGTTTTTCTGATCTTCGCGCACGATACAACTGGATTCCCGACCATTCTGGTCGATGTCTTGAAGAAGCTGGGATATCGCTGGTACCATGAGTACACTATTTACGAGGACTACCGCGAGTTCAACCAGGAACAGTATGAGGCTGTGATGGTTATCTGGGATCGATATGACCTCTCCATCACTGAGCTACACACCTTACATGGCATTGGAGTGACTGTCAATATGGCCGTACATGATGCTGCTTATGCTGCTATTGTTCGACTCCGTGTATCAAACTCTTGTTTGGAGGAGACGGCATATAGATACATTCCGTATGTTCCTGCTGGAGTTGATACTGTCGCCGATGCTGAGGTCTTGATCCCTTTCGCAGGGCAGCGCAACGACTGATCCTACACTACTGTTTGCACCCCCTACGTGAGTCGTTGTTATGACCCACAGGTTCTGGTTCAGTACACTGAGGCATTGGATCGCACTGTCAGGGCTCTTAACATCAAGTTGTACGCCACCCGTGATCATCTTTATCGGGCTTTGGCGCATTTGTTGCCAGCAGTCACTACGGGGATACATCCGGAGAACATCCTTTACCCACCTTGGACTGCGTTTCCTCTAGGTCTTGAGTGACCTAATGTTGGAGATCGTGTTCCAGCACGTGGACCTGCGCTCCCGCTTAATATGCAGAGTGTACATCAGAGTGTGCACGTGATGCAGAACCCTGCCACCAGGTTCAACATTTAGGGTCATCTGTAGTTTTGTGGGTTCTTTTGTTGTCCCGGACGTTGATGTAGCTTTTCGCTATGTCTGTTGTTGTATCCCTCTACCACATGCCTGCATGCCACCTAGTTATCTAGACTAATTTCATGCCGGACCTATCGCCTATGTTGTAACAGACTTATTGTTCGTAATAGACCTATGTATGGATCTGTATGTTGAATTCGAACTACTATGTCATATCTATTGCACTTCCTGCATTGAGAAATTTACTTCATAAAGAACTCATTGTCCATGCAATACCCAATGCTAAAATACCACTATTAATTGTTTCGACAGAATGGTTGGGCCAGCTGGTCGTGGTCATGCTGCGGATGACCACCCATCACCGCGTGAATACATGGCTGGTATGAAGCAACATTTTGAACGGAATCACCAGTTTATGCAAGGGCTTATGGACCAGTTCCCAAGGCCGAACATGAATCAACAGCCAGCCCCAATGACTCTGCAAGACTTCATGCACCTCAACCCTGCGATCTAGCGCAGCTCAACTCAGCTGCTTGACATAGATGACTGGCTCTGTGACATCACGTATGAGCTGGAATCTTTAGGCGCCCCAGTGGCTAGCTATGTCACTTTTGCCTCGTACTTTCTGAAAGGGCCCCGTTGCTCATTTGTGGGACAGTCAGAGGCGGTCACAACCTGTTGGGACAATCATCAGCTGGCCAGAGTTCCAAGCTGCATTCCGTGCTCGCCATATTCCTTAGGGAATGATGGAAAAGACGAAGCGCGAGTTCCGCAATCTCATCCAGGGCAACAAGACTATGGATGCTTATCAGTGGGAATTTCTGGACTTATCTCGCTATGCTGAAGAAGACATTGCAACTGATGCTCGTAGGCAGGAGAAGTTCCGTGAAGGCCTCCACCCTGATATCATTCTAGCACTCCTTGTTCAGGACTTTGAAAACTTTGCCACCTTGGTGAACAAGTCCATAATAGTGGAAACAGGTCTGCAGGACTACAAGGACAGCAGCAAGCGCAACCATGACATGGGCTCATCTTCGGGCTCAGCAAGTCAGAAGCACAAGATCTGGATTCCCCACAACATGTACCATGCATCTGCTCCTGCTCCAAGGCCGTCCTAAGCTGCACCTCGTCTGCCTCCACCCCACCTAGGCAGCCGAGGCTCCTAGCTCCACCACCACGAGCTCCTGCTCCCCCTTCTCATCCTGAGGATGGGCTATGCTTCAAGTGTGGTCGTCCAGGACACCGTGCTAGAGAATGCAGTTAGAATCAGAATCAACTTGCTCTACCTTACAACCAACCCCGCAACAACAATGCTAGGCCTGCTCAGGGACGTGTCTAGGTTAACAATGTTGATCTGAATGAAGTTGAAGACTAGCCTGCTACTGTGATGGGTACCCTTCCTATTAACTCAGTACCAGCTTCTGTATTGTTTGATACAGGAGCATCGCATTCTTTTATGTTTGAAGATTTCGCATACATGCATGACATTAAGTGTGAAGAGATGAATGCCCCAATAGTGGTAAATACCCCCGCAGGCCAATGTCGAACCTCCATTGTTAGTCACAATGTCCCCATTGAAATTGAAGGATTGGAGTTCCATACCTCCCCCATAATGTTGAAGTCTTCCAATATCGACCTCATACTTGGAATGGATTAGTTGAAAGCACATACTGCTTCTGTCGTTTGTGCCACCAAAACTGTCCACCTTCTGCATCCTTCGAATGAGATAGTCAGCTACCATGCTGATCTTCTTCGAGATGCTGAAGCCCGACTACATGCCATGAATGCATTAAATGATTCACCTCTTGAGGGGATAGAAAACATTCCAGTTGTCCGGGATTTCCAAGATGTTTTTCTGGAAGAACTCCCAGGGATTCCCCCTGTTAGAGTCGTCGACTTTGTCATCAACTTGGTACCTAGTACCACTCCTATAGCCAATCGTCCGTATAAGATGCCACCACACGAACTCCTTGAACTTAAGCAAGAAATTGAAAATTCGCTACGGCTGGGTTTCATTCGTCCAAGTTCCTCTGCTTGGGGAGCACCTTCTCTCTTTGTTATGAAGAAGGATGGGACAACTCGTTTGGTCCAGGATTATCGACCAATCAACCAAGGTACAATTAAGAACAAATATCCGCTACCTCGGATCAATGATTTGTATGATAAACTTGCTGGTGCCTCAATTTTCTCTAAGCTCGACTTGAGGTTGGGCTACCATCAGATCCGTGTTCGTTAAGAGGATATTCCGAAGACCGCATTTGTTACTCGCTATGGTTCACACGAGTACACCGTCATGTATTTCGGTTTAACCAATGCTCTAGCAACCTTGTCCCGTTTAATGAATTATATATTCATGGACTACCTCGACAAATTCGTCGTGGTTTATCTGGATGATATTCTGGAATTTCCAATAATAAGGAAGAGCATGCTGAACATCTTCGTCTTGTACTAGAAAGACTTCTGGAACATCAGCTATATGCCAACTATTCCAAGTGTGAGTTGTGGATGAATGAAGTCACCTACCTTGGTCATGTGATCTCCAAGGATGGTATTACGGTCAACCCTGAACGAGTTCAGGCTATTCTTGACTGGACTCCCTCAAAGAATGCTAAGCAAGTTAGAAGTTTTCTCGGTCTCGCCAGCTATTGTTGTCAATTTGTCGAGAACTTCTCCAAGATTGTAAAGCCCTTAACCAATCTGCTTCACAAAGGTGTTAAATATGAGTGGACAGAAAAATGTCAGGAGAGCTTTCAGGCACTTAATGACAAATTGACGTCTGTTCTAGTGCTTGCTCCTCCAAATACTCGTAAGGACTTTGTCATTTATTGTGACGCTTCGCATCAGGGAATAGGATGAGTCTTAATGCAAGAGCGCAGAGTGGTTGCTTATGCATCTCATCAATTGCGCCCTCATGAAGAGAACTACCCAGTCCATGACCTTGAAATTGCTGCAGTAATACATGCACTGAAGGAGTGGTGACAATACCTTATTGGTAATCGATGTGAGATCTACACCGGTCAGCAAAGTGTGAAGTACTTGTTTACTCAGCCTGATTTGAATCTCCGTCAACAGAGGTGGATGGAGCGCATAGCAGATTATGACATGGGAATTTCTTATACACTTGGCAAGGCTAATGTAATGGCTGATGCTTTGAGCCGCCAGTCTTACTACAACCAACTTCAGGTTCACAAGGTTCATCTCCTTCTTTAAGAAGAATTTCGCAAGATGAACCTCCATATTGTTCCTCAGGGTTATCTCATTCCCCCTCCTGAAGAGTTTCACAAGATGAACCTTCGTGTTGTTAACCAGGGTTCTTTGAGTAACCTGGTTGTTGAACCAGATCTCATGGACGGTATCAAAATAAGGCAAGGCTTTAACGAAGAAGTCAAAAGGATTAAATACTATCTGTCGGAAGGTAAACCCTCATCTTTCATCGTGCTAATGATGGTATTGTGTACTTCAACGGACGCTTATTCGTTCCAACAAAAAGGGAAAACCTGAATATGACTAATAGACACTGAAAGAAACTCATGATACCCCGTTGTCTATTTATTCGGGTAGTACCAAGATGTACCGGGACATCCGTTAAAGGTTCTGGTGGTCAAATATGAAACAAGACATTGCTCGCTATGTTTCAGAATGTGACACTTGTCATCGTATCAAAGCAGAACATCAGAAGCCTGCTGGAACTCTGCAACCTATTTCTATTACTGAATGGAAATGGGATCATGTTGAAATGGACTTCGTCACTAGGTTTCCCAGGTCGCAGAAGGGTAATGATGCTATTCTTGTCGTCATTGACCGGCTGTCCAAAGTTGTGCACTTTCTGGCTGTCAAGGAAACTATTACTGCTAGTTAGCTAGCAGATCTCTACATGTCCAGAGTTGTTTCCATCCATGGTATTCCATTGGTGATTAGTTCAGACCATGGCAGTTTATTCACCTCAAGGTTCTAGGCAAGTTTCCAGGAAGCTATGGGAACTCATTTGTCATTCAACATTGCTTTTCACCCTCAATCCCAGGGACAAGTTGAACGAGTCAATCAGATTCTCGAAGACATGCTTCGAGCTTGTGTTATTTATTTTGGCAAGAAATGGGAGGAATCTCTCCCATATGCTGAGTTCTCCTACAACAATACCTATCAAGCTAGTCTGAAGATGGCTCCTTTTGAAGTATTATATGGACATAGGTGTTGGACTCCTCTGAATTGGATAGAAACTGGGGAACGTACACTTATCGGTCCGGATATTATCCAATATGCCGAAGATCAAGTCCGCATTATTCATGCAAATCTGAAGGCTACTCAGTCTCGTCCAAAGAGTCAATATGACCGTCATCACAAAGATATGGTCTATCAACCTGGCGAAAAGGCTTATCTTCGTGTCACGCCAATGATAGGTACACACCGTTTTGGTATCAAGGGCAAGCTGGCTCCTCGTTATATTGGCCCTTTCACAGTTCTCAAAAGGCGTGGAAAAGTGGCATATCAACTGGAACTACTGCCAAACCTTTCTCAGGTTCATGATGTGTTCCATGTGTCACATCTTTGTCGCTGCTTCAAGGATCCTATCCGAGCACTGGACCATGATATGCTTGAACTGCAACAAGAACTTTCTTACGAAGAACAACCAGTCTGCATTCTTAATGAAACCGAACGTCGGACTCGTCAGAGGGTTACCAAGTTCTTCAAAGTGCAACGGGCAAATCATTCTGAAGATGAAGCCACTTGGGAACGCGAAGATCATCTTTGTGCCGAATACCCTGGGCTCTTTTCATCTACTTCTTAATTCTCGAGACGAGAATCCTTGTTAGTAGGGGAGAATTGTGACACCCTGGATTTATGCTACAGTAGTCATTGTAATTAAGCTACAGTAATGGCATGGTCAACAACTAATTATTTTGTTAAGTGGAATATGATCAAGTTGAAAATCAATTCCAATTCCCAAAATTCCATTCAAATGCCTTGTGATTCAATGTGACAAATTTAAACCTTCAAACAGCAAAACTAAAATGTTCCAAAGTTGTGAAATAATCCAAGATACATAATGTTGGGGAAGACAACATCACCAAACATGTGGTGTGGACCCCTCCATCAATAACAGAAGCTAAAAGTAATTCAAAGTGCTATTAAATTCAAATTGAAAATACAAATAGTTTCTAAAAATGCCTAAACAATTTGTGACCACTATGAATATTGGAAGTTAATATTTGGGGCATGCCTCACCTTTTTTTAAATGGAGAAATAATGCCAAAACAAAAATAATCAGAAACTAACAGAAAAACAGAAAAGAACATAAAGGGAAAAGGCTCACCTGTGTAGCCTAGGACCACTCCCCACCGTCGTCGTCCTCTATAGCGACCAGAGCGGTCGCTACAGAGCGCTGACTGCGCCTGTCGCCGCCGGACCAGCTCGCCGACAACGGCGAGGGGATAAGAACGCCCCCACGGCCTCTCTCTCCCTCCCCCGCAAACCCTAGCCCCGCTAAGATCTCACCTGCTCCCTCCCCACGCTCTCTCCCCCTCCAGCCCGAGCGCCACCGTCGCCATGAACGCCGGTTAGATGCGGCTGTCGTCCACCTCGTCCCTTGTTAGCGTGTCGAGAAGCACCGCCGGCTCCTTCCCCTTTGACTGTGTTGCTCCGTTGGAGCCCTTCGTCACCATAGCGACGGCCACGAGTTCCTTCCTCCTTGGATCGCCGCCGCTCTTTGTTGTCGGTTCCGGCTAGTCTGAGCCCTCCCCAAGCCTACATTGCGCGTCTATAGGCTCCCTGTGAGTAGCCGCTCCTCTCCCTTCACTTCCCCATGTATTTCTGTTGTCATAGCCGCACCGCCCGACGTGCGCCCGAATGCGTCACCGCGGAGCTCATCGCCGACGAGCCTTCGATGACCAAATGGTCACGGGCCCGTTTCCATTAGCCTTGCCACGCCACGTAGTGCGTGCCTAGCCCACCTGCTTGAGTTTTTGACATGCCGTAGCGCCGTTCCCGTCAAGCTCCCATACTTATGCCGCCTCCACTCATCGACGGCGACGTTGCTGACCACCCCTACCTCGACCACCACCGTATATCGACAATTATTGTTCCCCGTGTTCAATTCCGACCAGCCGCGTGCCAAATGGCCCACCATGGCTGATTTCCGACGCGGCTAGTGCGTCGCCACTGCGTTTTGGCGTCGCTGGCGTTGAGCCGCCGGCCGCTGCTGACGTGACTTGGCTGGGGCCACCCCGAGAGTCCCTGCCAGTGGGCTAGGGCGATCTAGTTGACCAGTTGACTTGGTCAACTGGCTGACGGGGCACAGTCCAGTCACTAACCAGTGGGGCCGATGCCCCCTTTTTATGAGATGTGGGCCCAGCCCCATTTTAATTAATTAAATTAGTTTAATTAAATCTGATGATTAGTTTAGACTAATTAGGCACTGACTAGTAGGGCCCACCATCTAATTAAGTTTATTAGTTTAAAACTAACTCTGTTTATTAATAAGAGGGGCTCACATGTGGGTCCTAGTGACACCACATGTCAGTTTTGACTCTTGCCAGCTAGAGTTGAACTGGTGACATCATATTGATGTCATGCTGACATCATCATTTACTGTTCTGGATAATGTTGATTTAATAGATAGAATTAATTCGAGAAATGATTAAAACATTGAAAATTATTATGTAATAATCCATAAGTCAGATGAAAATAATTTATATATGAAAGTTGATCAGAAAAATCCCACGAATCCAAATATGCCATTCATTCATCTGTCACATACTCCCAGAATGGTGAACATGGAACTTTACCCTTCGATTCGACTGTCCGATAAATCCTAAGACCCGGGAAATATCGTGAGATATTCTCCTGCTACGTTTGCGACGTGTAGTATTGCGTTAGTGCATACCTAGCTCTGCATATTGCCATGTCATGCATTGTGATCACATCTGTGCTTTATATTTATTGTTTCTTCCCCCCTCTTCTGTTCGGTAGACCTTGAAAATTGACGCTGCTGCCGAGTACGACTACGCCCCTGACGACCAGCACTTTGTAGCACAGCCTATTTTTGATCAACTACTACTATTCCTGCAATCATACCAACTGCTTAGTATAGGTTGGTTAGTGAACTCCTAGAGACCCCTTAGTCCTAGTTGCCCCTGCTTCTTCATCGACGACCTGACAACTCGAAGACTCGGTCAACTGACTAACAAGCCAGGCCCCTCACATCACCGCACTCCCCTAAATCGTATGACTCTGTAGTGCTACTATCGAGTACCGAGGGTGACACCTCGTGAAGTACTCATGATGCTAGCCCTGTAGTGCAGCTAGTCGATCGTGATTATCGAGGGTGATTCCTCCTTCACCATTCCTGACGACGTCTCTGTCGTGCAACCCCTCAAGTGTGGGACCATCAAGGTGATTCCTCCAAAGTCCACCTTGACGGTTACATCGAGCAGGGACCATTGAGGGTGATTCCTCAGTTACCGTCTTGATGTTATATCCACACAGCCTCTACGACTTGTTATCGAAATACTACTTAAAGATGGGCCGGCCCAAAGGGTGCCCGCGAGGGAAAGATTTGGTGGGATGCGCCACAAGGCATCTGAAGACTTGGTGGGGTGCTCTGGTAAGGCACCCTAGAGTTATTGGCGGGGCAACGGACTGCATTATGGTTCATGCTTGCCCTGCACTAATAAAATGCTAATGGGTTGGGTATTTGACCCGAGTTGGTCATTGACCTTTTACGCACTAAACCTTCACGTGGGAGAAGTTATGGGTACTCATTGTCGTTGTATCAGCCGAAGCTCTTCGAACGTCAGCAATCGGAGTGGCGCGCACCAGATTGGTATGGAAGCTTGGCGCTTGCAGTAAGGCATGCTAGGACTATTTCCGGCTGCCCACACATCATGCAGGAGTGCAAGGGAAAGTGGGCCATGAACCTGCACGCTTAAGAGTAGACCGGTGGGCTGGCCTCTTCATTGAGCCTAGGTGGGGCGACAACGTTTTGGATCCCGAGGTCGGGCATTACGACGAAAAGTATGTCCAAACGGAGGTGATCAAGCATGTTGGAAATGCGGTGCAGCCATGCGGGGAAGAATTTATCTATTTGAATAGTCGTGTCCACGGTAACAGGACGACTTGGAGTTCTACCTTGACCTTATACAACTATAATTCTGATTTACTTTAAATGAATGTGGCCTCGAGATTGCTTCCTCGCAGGGAGTCGAGGAAGAATCTCTGGGTGTGGTTACTTAATAAAATTGTTACAGTAATATGCTTAGAAGTGATTACCAGTCTACTCTCTTCTCATGTGCCAAGATGCTGAAGATGCTAGTCTTCAATAGGACTAGGCCTTCCCCCTATTCTTGCTTTTTGAAGTAAGTCCAGATATGACCCCTCTCCTTGATAATGATGCATACTTAGCATAGTTCTGATGTCAGTCTGGCGAGTACTTTGGATGAGTAATCACCGCTACTTTGCTTCCTCTTTCCCCCTCGATTTGATTCTGCGTTTAGACGATGGAGCCCAGGAGAAGGAGTACGTCGGAGAGAACTACTACACCACCGCAGGAGCCTACTACTACGTGGAGGCAGCCCCCGACTAGCAGTAGGATAGGAGGTTCCCAGGCAGGAGGCCTCACCTATTTCGATCCATTGTTATGTTTGTGCTAGCCTTCTTAAGGCAGAACTTGTTTAACATATGTATGTACTTAGATATTATTTGCTTCCGCTGACTTGTGTTTGTCGAGCTTTGTATTCGAGCCCTCGAGGCCCCTGGCTTTTAATAGGAAGTTGTATGACTTATTTGTGTCTAGAGTTGTACTGTGATATTGATCAGTGAGTTCCTAATCTTGGCCGTACGCATTGCATGCATGTTTAGCTTACAGACGAAATTGGGGGCGTCACAGGTGGGGCAATAGGGGAGCAGCTCGTTCACCATGGCGAGGGAGCCCGAACTACGTGCTAGCCCGGGTTTGATGTGGGAGGATGATCTGGTCGCTAGGACGATCAACGGGGTGGTGGTGCGGCCATCGCGCTGCGCGGTGGGAGGGTGGGAGGAGTGCTGCTGTTCGTGGGCGTCCGGGCCCATGGTGCCATTGGCCATCGGTGAAGGGGACCGGCCCATGCTGGCGCGGCCCACGGGTGCGGTCTGGGCGATGCGGGCACGGCTCGGCGCTCTGCATGGGTGTAGGATTGAAAGTAGGTCTAGAGGGGGGTGATTAGACTACTTGACCAAATAAAACTATGCTTTTTCCAATTTTAATTCTTGGCAAGTTTTAGCATTCATAGTATATCAAGTACACCCTACACATGCATGTCTAATAGTATAGCAGCGGAAAGTAAAGACATTGCACATCTAATAAAGAGAGGGTAAGGAAAGCAAACACAATTGATGACACGATGATTTTTCCTGTGGTTCCGATAGGTGGTGCTATCGTACGTCCATGTTCATGGAGTCTTCAACCCACGGAGGATAATAGTCATGAGAGTCAATGGAGGGCTCTACCCACGGAGGATTCCACGAAGAAGCAACCTTGATTATACCATGACGGCCTACGTCCACGGAGGACTAGCCTAACTCAGGGTAGATCTTCACGAAGTAGGCGATCTCCTTGCCGTTATAAACTTCATGGTTCACTCCACAACACGAAGTAGGAGGCTCCCAAGCGACACCTAACCAATATAGGAGGCACCACCCTCCAAAATGTAATAGGCTCGGTTATGTCGACGAATTCCTTTCTCTTGTGCTTCAAGATGATAGACTCCCCAACACACAATCACTCTCTCATAGATACGACTTGGTAGAAGAGATAGGATTGGTGGAGAGCAAGTTGAGGACGCTAGAAATCAAGATCCATATGGTTGGAGTGGAAGATCTTGACTTCTACACAAGGGTAGGTGGTTCTCTTCTCAGAAAACTGATAGGATAGGTATGGAATGGTTCTGAGTGCTTCACTTCTCGAGTGGGTGGTGGTGAAGGGGTATATATAGGCATCCACAAAAATCCAACCATTACACACAAAATGACCAACTCGGTGACACCGATATGTCAATCTCGTTGGCACCGAAGTGACCAAAAGGTGGCAACTTTTGAATCTCGATGAGACCGACATAGGAATCTCGGTTGTACCGACAAGGTGACCAACGGTCAGAATTGCTAATCTCGGTGACGTCGATTCAACATTCTCGGACGGGCCAAAAATGTGAACTTGCGTAACAAAAACTTGGCAGCCCAACTCGGTGGCACTGAAAGTAGTGTCGGCTGCACCAAAGTGGCTAGGGTTTGGCTGGGTATGTCTAGGGTTTGGAATTGTGGCACCGGAATGGGAATGTTTGTTGCACCGATTTGAGTGTTTTGGCTTAGGAGAAACTTTGGTGGGATAGTTTGTGGGTGTCTTTGGTGAGTATCACTTGTGCACGTATGAGCTTTTTGTTCACCAACAAAACCTTACCCCCTTTTAATAGCATTGGCTTTCCTATGGACTCAAAGTGATTTCTCACAAATATAAAATGTAGAGCCCTCTTGCTTGAAGCTTTGCCAATCCATTTCCTTGCATCTTGCGGTATTCCACAATATCTTTTGCCAACCCATCATTGTACTTTTCCTAAAATATACTTGATGGAAACATTAGTTCAATGACTTAGATGTTGTTATAAATTACCAAAACCACCAAGGGAGCAAATGTGCTTTCAATCTCACCCTTTTTGGTAATTGATGACAACATATAGATCAAAGCTTCGACATATGATATAATGAATGAATATAATCGTCGCTTTGAGAAGTACGCGATAAGCAAGAGGTCCCCCTAAATTTGTGCATTATTTTGAATTTGCATTTGAATGCAAATGCACAATTGATTAGGTACATGGGACACTTCTTCCATAGTGCATACATTTTGGTGGTGTGCGAGAATAATTAGAATGAACATCCTAGCACAACACAATCAAGCAATGTAGAATGATCATCTCATAAAGTATTAAGATGATGGAAGCATCACACGAAAGTGTATCACAAGCAACCAAATAGTTTTTGAAAAGCAATAAACACCAAACGCTCTCTCACTCAAAGTCTAAAGATCTATATACACTTCTCCCCCTTTGGTAACAAGTCACCAAAAAGTTCAAAGGCATATATCTAAGCGTTCTTGGGCTGATCTCCTCCGGTTGTTGATGAAGGAGTCAAGAGAAAAACATTGGCGAAGATCTGTGCAGATGTTGTGGATGGAGTTGGATTGGATACAGGAGGAACAGGAGCTGATGGAGCAGGTGCTAAGGTGACAGTAGAAGGAGCTGATGAAGAGGGTCTCATGTGTGGAGCTGGCACTGTGGCTGATCTGGCCTCAGTGGGAAACTATGCGCCTATCTTGAGAGGTGTTCCATCCTCATCATCAGAATAAGAAGCATGAGGTATGTGCACTGAGTCAACTTCCTTCTGAAGCTCTATGACTGTCTTAGTCACCCCCATCCACCTTATCATTTAGCGTCTTGATCCTTGTCTCAAAGATCCTAATAAGACTATTCTGGTTGTCCAGAATCCCCTTGATGTCCTCTTGCATGCCTTGAACTGATGCAATCAACATATCCATTTTCTCACTTCTGGATCTAGGAACTGGAGCGTTAGTGGCTCTAACTGCCTCTACGTCTGCCTGAGTTGTAGCTGATGTGGGATGATTTGGGTCCATCACCACAACATTATCCTCGAGATCTGGCTATAGGGGGAAGTGTGGACGATCTAGAGAAAATTTGTGCTTCTCCAACTTGGAGTTGATGAGCATCTCGATGTGGGGTGCATAGCAGCAAGAGCGCTTCTTATCAGTAGCAACCCTCTTGATTGTCTCAACAATCAAATCCATGACTCTGATCCTGGCGTGTTTGTCAGGATGGATCAACATGTTAATGGAATATCCTCGGATCATCTTGTCATCTCCTGACTTGGTCATCAAAGTATGCCTCAGAATTGTGTTCATGGTGCGGAGGCCAGCCTGAAGAAAGTAGGTGGATCCTAGCTTGTGAGACTTCACATTGGCAGTAGGGATCTCCTTGTACATAGTGGCCATAGCATTGTGGCTCTCCTTGGATTCTGAGTAGACATCCAAATCACCATCAAGTGCCTCTGGGACTCCTAGAATTTCAGCCCGTTCATCAATATGGATTCATATCTTTCTCCTTTTGTCATCCATACAATCCTACCATCTCCATAGAAGTGGGTAGTGGAGTAGAATTCCATGATCATTTCATCTTTCCATCCAGTAAGCTCTCTGCCAACAAATTCATCCAGACCAATGCAGTGGAAATTGTCTTGGACACTTGGAAAGTAGGCCTGATTCTCCTTAATGAATTTCCAATCAACACATCTCATGTCACTGACTGCTGGGCTGTTGTCTAGCAGCACTATCTCATAGAAGTCTTGCTACTCCTTGGTGTAGAATCTATAGTCTACAATAGTCTTTCTCCTCTAGGCATATGGATCAACAGCTCACCATGCCCTCAAACCTGAGTCTTTCCTTTCCTTCATATCTTCAGCAACTAGGCGCCTGGCATCATGTACTGGAAGATGTGGTCTGAGCTTCATCAAAGTTGTGAAGTCATCATCATCTCAACTCTGGAGGCTGTTCCCTTGTTCTTTTCTGAAGCTGGAAACTACCTTGTTGTCCTCTTAGGCTTTACTGCAATAGCTTTCTTGGATTTGGTGCTCTTGGATGTGCCTATCTTAGGCATAGCATCAGCAAGAAGTTTCTTGGCCTTGTTCTTGGGAGGAGCCTTTGCAGCTGGCTCAATCTCCTCTTCAGCAGCAACAACAGTCTCTTCTGGAGTTTAAAACATTGTTGCAGGTCTTCCAACAACATGCACAATCCTCTTTTTGGATCTCTTCTTCTCTCCTGTCTTCTTAGGAGGTGACTCAAGACGTAGAGTCATTGGAGCTCTAGCACTCTCAGATGCTCTGGTAGCTTCAGGAGGTTCATATGTCTTGGCAACCACCCTTCTGGAAGAGGTGGCCTCATTTGCTGACTTCTTGGCAGATCTTTCTTGCTTCTTGTCAAGAACCTCCTCTAGCACGAAATCTGAATCTTCCCCATTAGAATCTAGTTTCTTCCTGGCCCTAGTGGCAGCCTTTGGCAACCCAAGGGAGCTGGGGTGCCTGGATTTGAAGATGTACTAGTCTTAGGGCTAGTGCATGAACTCATGTCAACACCCTGCTTTGGCAAATTCTGACTATCCTCAGCATATGACATACTGACCCTATGAATATAATATAGAAGAGTGGGATAGGTTAAGTCATCACAAAATGCAACTGATTTTAGAAAATTTGAACAAATTATTTTCAAAGTTTTGCATTCTGTCAAATGAACATCGGTACGGCCGAAGCAAAATTATCAGAGCTACCAAGGCAGACTTCTCCTTAGTATAAATTGGAACCCCTTTCGGTGACACCGAAAGGTGCACTCGGTTTCATCTAGAAAGTTCTCAGTAACGTATATGTCCAAATCGGTGACACCGATTTGCCTGCTTCAGTTCCACCGAGATGCATCGGGCGGATGGCAAAAACCTAAAAATCCATGGTTCTCTACTCTATGGGATTCTTTTTGTGGATAGGAGGATTTCAAACAGTGGCAAGATAACGTAGAAACCCTAATGCGCAAGATTTGGAGGTTGGAGCGTAAGAGGGAGCTGAATCTGTACCCTGGCTTGGCGTTGGATCTGCTACGGCGATGATGGCGGTGAAGATCCCGTCGACGGCGGCGATTCCCAGCGGCGGAGGAGCGCGGGAAGACCAGGGCGACGACCAGGGGGTCCTTCTACGGCAGCTTAGGGCTTGGGGCGCGACGGTTTGACGAGTGAATTTCGAACCGTCGGGCCCATGGAATATATACCCTTTACTCTCGGTGACACTGGTTCTAAATTTTCGGTGTCACCAAGTGCCTCAACTATCAGCTGACAGGGACACTCGACATAACTGAGAATATGGAATTGGTTTTACCAACGCAAGAAATCCAGATCATCCCTAGGCATTCTGTGTGACTGAGATTTTTGTGTTGGTTCCATCGAGATGCTCTTGGGAGGTTTTAATGGCCAGTCCTTGTCGATACGGAAATCCGAGTGCTCCACACATAGAGGGATCGAAAAGCACTTGTTCAAATTTTGTGATGCAGCATGAATAGAGTATGAGGTGAGAAAGCATAGATAGCTAAAGAAGTGGTCCTAGGCATTCTTGTATATCCAATTGGCAAAAGATAAATCAAAAGCCAAATAGCAACAATTGGATATCCTCGAATGAGTAAATAAATGTAGACCAACATGCTCACACAATAAGATGTCAAATGAAATCATGGCAATCATGCACAAACATAATAGCATCTAACAAGCACTTTGGCAATGATGGAGTCATCTATATATGAGTATATTGACTTAGGAGCCAAGTAAGAATACTTGATCATAGGTCATACTCATCGTTTACGCACGAGTGGGGTTACCAGTTTCACATAAAGCAGTTAATGTTGTCACATTCTTTTGAGATGCTTTAACTCAAGTCTTAGAGTAAAGCTCCCCCTAGATGTCACATCCCCCAATAAGAGGGATAAACTAACCTTGGGTTTTGTCATAGAAGACTTCATGTTGGTGAGGTAGTGGTGGATGCTCAAAGTTGATGAAGATCACCAAGAGTTGCGAGCATCCTTGTTGTTTCATTACTCTTCTCACCTACATGGGTTAGTCCCAACACACAAGAGACAAATACAAGGATATCTATGGACATCGAGTGCAAATCATATGTGATGATGTCCATTGATTTGTTGATTACCTTGTCCCTTGCTTACCTTTGAGGGAATGTGTGACTCCTTGAACTATTGCATACAGTTGATGTTGATTTCATTGGAGGAGTGAATTTCATTGGCAGAGTCACCCCTCAAGAACTCTCTAGTTCTTCTTGGGGACCCACATCAAGTTGATGGGTATCCTTGGTGTTGTAGTAGCACTTGTAGAAGTTGAGCTTGTAGTAGCATTGGGAACCCACTTCACCAAAGCTTGGGATTTATCTTCATATGAGTCAAGGTCCTCTTGAAGCTTGTTCTTGTCCTTGAGCTTGGTGCCTTGTGGTGGAAGGTCATCTTGCAACTTTGTTCCCTTGGGGAGAGTATTTTCATACTTATCCTTTTGAGGAACAAACTTGGGATTGGGGTATTGACCTTCTTCCCATTCAACTCCATTAGCGTTGAAGTAGCCAACACCACGATTCTTCTGGTATCCTCCATTATTACATACAATCTCATCAAATTGTTTGCACCCTTCAAGACTCTTGTAGATACCATTCTCTCTAATCCCTTTCAAGAGTTCATTTTCTTGCTCAAGTGTAACTTGGCTAAGAGAAGAGTTAGTGGGATCAAGAGAACTACTAGAAGCAATATCATTGGGTTTATCATATTTATTGCTACTAGTTGAAGAACCTTTTTTCCTTTGTTACTAGCTTACTTAGACTTAACTTTAGGCATGAATGTAGATAAGAGAAGTCGTTTGGCTAGATAAGAGGAGGTCTTATTTAGAAGATCGTCATTGATAGCTTCAAGGAACTCATGCTCTTGCTCTAAATTGAGCTTCTAGAAGTGTAGCTTCTCATGTGTCCTTACAAGCTCTCTATGATCTTCTAGAGTTGACTCATGAGCTAAATTAAGATTTTTTAGTTCTTGAGTTAGTCGTTCTATTTCCAACTTATCATCGTCACACAACTTATCTATACTAGAATGAGTACTAGCAAGTTAATTTTGACTATTATTACTAGTTTTGTCAAATAGCAAGTCACCTTCAATTAACAAGTCGTGTTCATCACTATTGAAATCAAGATACTCGGGGTGTGATACCTTGGGGACTTTAGCCATGAAGCAACTTCCACTCCCTTCATTTGGTGAATCAAATAGATCATAGGAGTTGGTTGTCACTAGTGCAATCCTGGCAACACCTTCATCTTGACTATAGTCGGAGTTGGAGTGATAGCTTCTCTCCGAGTGGTTGTCGGAGTCGGAGCTGGAAACCCATTCACCAACATGAGCTTGATGTTTCCTTCTTGAGTACATATTTGTGTGCTTGTCCTTCTTCTCCGAGTCACTACTTCTCCTTGAGGGTCTTCATTCGTAACAATCATCTCTACTCCTCCTCTCTCTTCTAGGTCACTCGTCTCTGGAGCTTCGTTTTCTTGGTGACTCTTCTCTTTGTTTATAAGGAGCCGTGCACTCATTGGTGTAGTGTCTGGGCTTCCCACAATTGTAGCAGTTTCGGTCATGACTTGACAAACGCTTCTCTTCATATCTTGAGTTGGAGCTTTGATCTTTGCTTCTATTCTTGTAGAACTTGTTGAATTTATTGACCATGAGGCTTATATCTTCATTTGTGACAAGGTTGTCGCTTGAGGCAGCAGGAGAATCACTTGTGGCTTTGTAAGCAATGCTAGACTTGTGGTGAAGCTCTTCCTTGTCTTTGAGTGTCATATCATGAGCAACAATTCTACCAATCACTTCCGTTGGTTTGAGATCTTTGTCGTTGGGCATCATTTGGATCAATGTGCAAACGGTGTCATATCGATCATCCAAAGCTTGAAGTATCTTCTTGAAGATGAATTTGTCTATCATTTCTTTGCTTCCTAAGGCAGCAATCTCATTTGTTATGAGAGCTAGCCTAGAGTACATCTCAGCGACTCCTTCACCATCCTTCATATTGAACTTGTTAAGCTGACTTTGAAGAACATCTAACTTGGATTATCTCACGGACTCAGTTTATTTGTGCCTATCAACCAAAGTATCACAAATCTCTTTTGCGTGTTCAAGACAGATGATTTTGTTGAATTCTTTGGGGCATAGGTAGTTCAAGAGAATGTCACATGCTTGAGCATTGAGTTGTAGCATCCTCAATTCATCTGCAGTTGCTTCGCGATTAGGTTCCTTTCCTTCCGCAAATAATTCACCTTGCAAGCCAACATGAACAACAATGCAAACATCGGGGTTATGACCAAGCAAATGGATTTTCATTTTGTTCTTCCAACTAGCAAAATTTGTGACATCAATGTACGGACCTCTACGGTGATAGTTTCCCTCACTAGATGCCATACTTCTCCTAGGTTGTGAAATCAATGCAATGGAGACCAAAGCTCTAATACAACTTGTAGGATCAAAAGTAGGTCTAGAGGGGGGGTGATTAGAGTACTTGACCAAATAAAACTATGCTTTTTAAAATTTCAATTATTGGCAAGTTTTAGCATTCATAGTATATCAAGTACACCCTACACATGCATGTCTAAGAGTATAGCAGCGGAAAGTAAACACATTACACATGTAAGAAAAGATAGGGTGAGGAAAGCAAACACAATTGATGATGATGATTTTTCCCGTGGTTCCGATAGGTGGTTCGATCGTACGTCCACGTTCATGGAGTCTTCAACCCACTGAGTGTAATGGTCGCGCGAGTCCATGGAGGGCTCTACCCATGGAGGGTTCCACGAAGAAGCAACCTTTACTATACCATGAAGGCCTACATCCACGAAGGACTAGCCTAACTCGGGGTAGATCTTCACGAAGTCGGCGATCTCCTTGCCCTTACAAACTTCTTGGTTCACTCCACAACATGAAGTAGGAGGCTCCCAAGCGACACCTAACCAATCTAGGAGGCACCACCCTCCAAAAGGTAATAGACTCGGTAATGTCGATGAACTCCTTGATCTTGTGCTTCAAGATGATAGAGTCGTCAACACACATTCACTCTCTCACATATATGGCTTGGTGGAAAGCAACTTGGGGGGATAGAAATCAAGATCGTTATGGTTGGAGTGGAAGATCTTGACCTCAACACAAGGGTAGGTGGTTCTCTTCTCAGAAAACTGATAGGATATGTATGGAATGGTTCTAAGTGCTTCACTTCTCGAGTGGGTGGTGGTGAAGGGGCATATATAGGCATCCCCAAAAAGCCAACTATTACACACAAAATGACCAACTCAGTGTCACCGATATGTCAATCTCGGTGGTACCGAAGTGACCAAAAGGTGGCAACTTTTGAATCTCAGTGAGACCGATATCGGAATCTCGGTTGTATTGCCAAGGTGACAAATGGTCATAAATGCTAATCTTGGTGACGCCGATTCAACATTCTCGGACGGACCGAAAATGTGAACTTGTGTAACAGAAACTTGGCAGCCCAACTCGGTGGCACCAAAAGCAGTGTTGGCTGCACCTAGGGTTTGGCTGGGTCTGTCTAGGGTTTGGAATCGGTGGCACTAATTTGAGTGTTTGGCTTAGAAAAAACTTTGGTGGGAGAGTTTTTGGGTGTCTTTGGTGAGTACCGCTTGTGAACGTATGAGCTTTTTGTTCACCAACAAAACCTTACCCCCTTTTAATAGTATTGGCTTTCCTATGGACTCAAAGTGATTTCTCACAAATGTAAAATGTAGAGTCCTCCTGCTTGAAGCTTTGCCAATCCCTTTCCTTGCATCTTGGGGTATTCTACATTCTCTTTTGCAAACCCATCATTGAACTTTTCCTGAAATATACTTGATGTAAACATTAGTTCAATGACTTGTATGTTGTTATAAATTAACAACACCACAAAGGGAGCAAATGTGATTTCAGTGGGCTTGGCGGCTGTCATTCATCGGAGCGGCGAGGTGGAAGAAGAGCTTGGATCAAGTAAGACTTTGACACGCACCCTACATGGCGTTCCAAATGTTGGATTTAGGGATCCGCAAAACCCTTCAGGTTCGAACAAAGAGGCATGTGCGAATGTTCCCTGCGGCCTCACCCAACCTAACTCGCTGATCGATGGACACTATGATGAACACGCAAGATGACGGGGAAGAAGATGAAAATGACAGTTTACCCAGGTTCGGGCCGCTGCGAAGCGTAATACCCTGCTCTTGCTTTGGTGGATTGCCTCTCGCGAAGGTGGTGGGCGAACTAGTACAGTGTGCTTGAGCCTCACAAGGGGCTCAAGAAGTGTTCTTGGCTCTCTACCTTGCAGTGGTGTGTTGAGTGGCTAAGTGTCAAATCGGCCTTCTCTACGATGTGACCTGGCTTCAATATATAGAGGTGGCCCGAGTCCTCTTCCCTTATCACAATGGCGGGAAGGGATCCCACAATGGCCAAATTTGAAGGGGGACAGAAGTACATCCACACCCTATCCAAAGGTGGTCCTCGCCTACAAACTAGCTATTCATGATGTAGTGGTGGGCTCGGCGGTGACATCCTTACCACGGGGCTCGTGGTCATGGTCTCGTTGCACCATAAGGGAATCCTTTGGGCAACGCTTTGCGAACCCGCGTATGACCTAGCTCCCTTTGCACCAAAGAGGAAACTGCACCGCCTGTCCTTCCATGCGTCCCCCTTGACTCCTAAGGCCCAGCCCACCATAGAGATCTCCGTCGCTCAGGAGGGGGCCTGAGGAGGCCTGTCCTTGCTGGTCTTGATGCCATTCTTCCTCGTGAGCCCAGGGTCCTCGCGAGGGCATTGTCTTTAGTAGTGTCACGCCAAGCCACGCCTGGCTGACGAAGTGGGCTATGTCCTGGGCCGCAGTCACGTAGGACTGGGTACCCCCATTCCCAGAACACCGACGACTTTCTATAAACAAAATTAATGTATCAAAATACTAATAGAACGCCATTTAAAAAATAGGATTTCCGGTCATATTCATGAATTTTACCGATGAAAATAAACAAGGTCGAATGAGATACCGATTGGCGGTTTGTCATCACACATGGCCCCACATTCCCTTGCGGAACCAAATGCCTTTGTGTGATGCTCCGGTTTGTGAGAGACTTGTGTCCAAAGCTGGGAATTTCTTGGGCGAGTATTGGAGTCCCATCTCCGTCCCCATCAGCACCCTCCCATCCCCTTCCCCGTCTACATACCCATGTGCGGGGATAAAAAGTTTTCCATCCACGTTCGCATCGAGTTCTTTATCACCATGGGGAAACTCACACATGCATTTTAGAACAACCTTCGCATATTTCAGTAGAAAAAATAGTATTTTAACGCAATAAACAATATGTTGTGGCTAGGTGTAACAGCCCAGGACCGACGCTCCAGAAGATTCCCCTTTTATTTCCATTCTCGTCTGTGTTTTGTTTGGTTGCTGCATTCATCATCGCATCACTCGCATCATATGCATAGAATCGTCACTCATTTTTGAAAACATGCATCCATGAGTAGCTGTCGGTTATCTCCGTTCGTGTTGTCGACCATTTCAAGACCAACCACACACGCACGCGCCCGCGTTATCGTTAAAAAATTTGTTTTTAAAGCTCGCTAAAAATATTCTCAGATTGGGTCGAAACCTGGCGTGCGGTCTTATTATAGTGTAGGTAGACCGCCTGAAAATTTTTGTCGCATTCCGAGGTCGTTTGATACCCGAACAGTCAACCGTAACAGTTCGGTCATCGCTTATTCGTCGGACGTTTTCCGTGTTTTAAAACCCATGTCACAGGCCACAATTATTTCTCTCATCCCCTCCAAACCCCCTCTACACGGCCCAACACAGCCCACCAACCTTGCTTCCCTAATCCAGCCGTCCGAACACGGTCGTGCGATCGAAATCGGCCTGAAACCCCCTAACCCTAGCCCCCTTGCTATATATAGACCCCCTTCAGTCCATTTTTGGACAACCCTAGCCTTGCCTTGGGAACCATGCCAGCCAGCCGCCACTCAGTCGTCTCTCTCCTCCCACCTCTAGCCCCGCGGGCCCGCTGAACCCAGATCGGGCCCTAGCAATCCCATCTGCCTGCCGCCGTGAGACAACTCGCCCCTGAGCTCCCGCAGCTCCCCAAGCCCCCGTTCTGCCTCCGCCCGAGCACCTTAACCGCGCCGCCTGTCACCGGCCACCAGAGCCGCACCACCGACGAGCTCCGGCCAGGTCGCGCCCCATCACTGCCTTGTCCACCCCATCCAGTGCGCCGTCGTGCCTCGCCCCGCAGGCCTGCAACTCTGGCCGCTGCTGCCCCCAGCCGAATCGGTCCGCCGCCGCCCAAATGGTTCGCCCCCACCCTGGATTTGGCCGGATCTGCCACCACCACCCGTTTCCCCTTGCTACCTCCGTGCCTGGTTGCTGGAAGCTGCCGTCGTCAGCGTTGGCTCAGGCCGCTGCATCGCCCTGGCCTCATTTAGATCGGGGTCGGGCAGAGCCCCCCAATCCAGGCTCCATTGACCGTGCCCCGCTTCCAGGCCCACCTCGCCTCCGAGCCAGCCCACCGGGCCCAAGATGAGCACCAACCCCATAAGCCACCCCGTGCACATTTTATTAAGTTGCGCCCATGTTCCCTATTGGGCCCTGTCCAGATTCGGCCCATGGGCGGGGTTTTTTTCCAATCCTGCAAAATTTGCTAATTAACCTATGATTTTCAGATTTATAGAAAACCCCTGTTTTAAAATTGCTAATATCTAATTAACCGTGTATCATATGTAAAAACTTTATATATGAAACTTGACTAGAATTTCATGTAGTTTCATAATATCCAACTTTTCACACATGGTAAAAATACATAAACTTGCTGTTTGCATTGTTTTGCGTAAATGCCATGTTAAAATGATTTATTTCATAACTACAAAACTGTAGCTCCGATAAAAATGTTCCACATATGTAACTTGGCTAGAAAAATGTGTAGAATCTCATGGTAACATTTATTGTGCTGGTTAAAAAATCTAAAATATGGTTAGTACAGATCTGGACCAAATTCATATTATGCTTATGGGGATGTTTCGGAAATGCTACATGTTGCTTTCGGCCCCATTTAAATTGCTTAGATGATATAGTTGTTCATGCTTCACCTCTTGCCATGTATAATAATATTTTATATTCATTAGTACCTAATGATAGTGAACTAAATAATTCAAAAGTGGAGTTTTGTCAATATGCAACTCGTTGCATATTGAGCTTCACTTCAATGTGTACTAGTTGTTTGTTGTTCTTGCCATGCCATGCCATGCCTTGCATATTAAACCGTACATGCATCATATTTGATTGCATGCGCATCATGTCATGCATATGTTGTGGTGTATCATGTGTTGATTGTTGTTTCTGGTTTGCTTCTTCTCTATAGAGTTCTGAAAGCGTTCGGAGTGTGATGATTCATTCGACTACGTTGGATCGTCTTCTTCATGGAGTCGTTCTTCTTCCGAGTGGGATCTCAGGCAAGATGACACATTTCCCTTGATACCACTACTATCATTGCTATGCTAGTTGTCCCGCTTTTATTGTTATGTCTCGCTACCTACCACTTGTTTGTCAAGCCTCCCAACATTGCCATGAATAGCCTCTAACACTCCACCTTCCTAGCAAACCCTTGTTTGGCTATGTTATCGCTTGCTCAGCCCTTCTTATAGCGTTTCTAGCTGCAGGTGCAATTGCTTCCATGTGACAACATGGACATTCTTTTGTTATATCACAATATTATTGCTATTTAATTTAATGCACATATATACTTGGTAAAAGGTGGAAGGATTGGCCTTTTGCTCGGTGTTTTGTTCCACTTTTTCCGCCCCTAGTTACTTGTGAACCGGTGTTATGTTCCATAAATGAGCGCTTCTAACATGCTCGGGGTTGTTATGGGGACCCCCTCGATTTTTTGTTTTAGGATAAAGCTTATTTGGTAAGGCCCAACATTGGTACTACATTTGCCTAATAACTAATAAACTTGCATAGGGACTTTTCGGACCCCGTGGATAATTAATCAATAACCCAGGCCAGTGCTCCTCATGAGTGTTGGTCCAAACTAGAGCACCATGCGGGGCTAACCCGGGGAAAGTCGGGAGATGTCTATCAGGCCAACATACGCTTCGCTTATCTGTCGTGTCCTGAGAACGAGATACGTAGCTCCTATCGGGTTGGTCGACACGTCGGGCGGATTTGCTGGATTTGTTTTACCTTTCCCAAACGTCTTGAGTGAGGAATTCCGATTTTTCTTTGGGTTATCTCGAGGTGGCGGATTTCCTGTGGAATTGCCTAGGAAGATCATGAGGTCTGTGGTCGAGGTTATTCCCGCTGCATGTGGTTAATTTTGGATGGACGAGTTGGAGCACCCCTACAGGGTTAAATCTTTCGGAAAGCTGTGCCCGCAGTTATATGGAAAACTTGGATATTTTGTTTAACGCCCGATCATAGCAAACTTCAAGTAAACTCTAATAAAATACACCAACCGCGTGTGTAACCGTGATTGTCTCTTCTCGTGAGTCCTTATCCGAGAGAGAACACAATGGGGGTTATGTTTGATGTAAGTAGGTGTTCAGGATCAGTTAGTGATCATTACTAGTTCACGTCTGTTATGCGTAGACCACCGAGTTTACTTTATGTATTCATAAGTTAGCCACTCAAATAAATGCTTAGTAGCTTGCTGCAGCCTCACCACTTAATCATAACTCGGCCATTAAGCTTTAATAATCTTGATACCCTTGGAAATAAGATTGTTGAGTCCATGTGGCTCATAGATTACTACAACAACAGTTGTCGGTACAGGTAATGCGATGATTGAATGTGAGTGCGATGGTTGTTTGATTTGGAGTTATTCTTCTTCATCAATCTAGGATGGGTTCCAGGCGGCAGCCTGGGATATCAAGGATGGATGTCATTTTGTCGTTTGTTTTCGTCCGTAGTCAGACCCTGCTCTTCTGTATGATGTTTGAATATGTTGATGTATTGATGTGATATTGATGTAGCTTGTGGCGAGTGTAAGCCAATTCCATATGCTCATCTCTTCTGTACATGTACTTGTAATGATATCCATTCTTGCAACACGATGAGATGCGCTTCTATCCCTGTCGAGGCCCTCGTGCCGAAATAAGGATAGGATCACATCTTGGGTGTGACACTAGGTTTTGGATTTCTTAGGTAATTTTGGACCAAAGGGGTGGGATGCCTGTAAAGTTGGGTGGCCGAGGCCACAAATTATGTGACGTCTAATAATTTCAGAGCCCACTTATAAGTACTTCAATTCATGGGTAAGGCGGGTAATACTATCCCATCCTCATCCCCATCCTACATGCTCGGTACGTACGGTACTTGACCCACCAACATATAGATGGGCATTCAAGCTCGCACCCGTTCCCTAATATAGTAATTACCCATGGGGACGCGGGTAATATTTAAACATGCATTGCTATCTTTAACATGTGCCAAAGCTTATCTAGAACAAGCCATCACTTCGATCACGACATCTTGGCCCCATGTTGTGAAATCATGCATATTTTCGTGTACTTCGGAGCATTTCTCTGTTTTTGACTTTAAAATCCTAGATTCCCAATGCTTTTGTGTCAAAACCGTCACTCAAGATGTTTGGAACTCCTTCAAATTTATTGCACGCGGCATATATACAGAAGCAAGTAGTACATAAATACGATTTCCAACGGTTCTTGCTTTATCTTGCTTGTTCATGTCTTTCATATTGAACTATGGCCATTAATTTTCTGGAAACTAACTTAATGTATAAAAATGCCAAAGAATGCCAAAAAATCGGATTTTAGGACGACGGTCATATTCGTACATTGCATCGTTGAAAAAACACTAGGCAGAATGAGGCAGCAATCCATTTCATCATCACACAACACTCCACGTCCCCTTTGAGAACTATACGAGCCTACGCGTGATGCTCCAGTTTGTGGGAGGCATGTGTCAAAGCTTATCTCGAACAAGCCGTCACTTTGACCACACCATCTTGGCCCCATGGCGGGAAATCATGTTGATTTTCTTCTACTTCGTAGCATTTTTTGTGTATTTTTTGATTTTAAAAACCTAGATTGTTATCAATGCTTGTGTCCTAACCGTTACTCAAGAAGTGTGGAACTCCTTCAAATTTATCACACATGGCATATATACGGAGGCACTAGTACATATATAAATATGATTTTTCCTACTGTTTTTGTTTCATCTTGAACATCTCCATGTGTTTTAGTTTTGAATTATAGCCACTGGATATCTAGAAACTATCTTCGTGTATAAAAATGCTCATTGAACCCCAAAGATGTCCAAACTTCAGGGTGTCACACGTGTTTGTGCATTGTAACGAATTTTAAAAAGGTAGGCCAAATGAGACAACGACTAGCGGTTCGTCATCAAACAAGGCTCATGTCCACTCTCGGAACCACGACCATTTGTGTGATGCTCTATTTTGTGAGAGGCATGTCTCAAAGCTTATATCGAACAAGCCGTTACTTTGACCAAGACGGAAAATCGTGCAGATTATTATCATGTACTTCAGAGCATTTTTCATTTCTTGAATTTTAAAACCTAGATTCCCAATGCGTGCACGTGTGTCCAAACTATTGCCGAAGATGTTTGGAACTCCTTAAAAAATATTGGAAGCGGCATATATAGGGAAGCAAGTAGTACATAAATATGTTTTCCACCAGTTTTTGCTTCATCTTGCATGTTCGTGTGTAACCAATTTGAATTATGGCCGTAAAATTTGTACAAACTAACTTAATGTATAAAAATGCCGATTTAACCCCAAATATTTCCTAATTTTAGGATGCTGTTAGTGGATTTTGATGGTAGGGATCTTTTTCATACAAAGAAAATAAATCTGTTACCGCTGTACCTCAAAATAGTTTTACAATTCAATACAAAAAGTGAAATGCGTACACACAATTCCATACGGGAACCTTTTGCGATGAAAATTTATGGATCTATTTATGTCTTACGAGGGAAGCTTCATCGTCTTTGTCTAGCTCGGATTTAGTTCACCCTCGATCCCCATTCACCAACAAACCCTCCATTCAAAGCATGATATCATGGGAATGCTTCGTAAGGGTGCGTACGACCGCCCCCTCGGCCCCGAGTGCTCCTTCCTCTAGCATGAAGGCAGTCTCTATTGGAAATATGCCCTAGAGGCAATAATAAATTCGTTATTATCATATTTCCTTGTTCATGATAATCGTTTATATTCCATGTTATAATTGTATTGATCGGAGACTTAAATGCATGTGTGGATACATAGACAAAACCATGTCCCTAGTATGCCTCTAATGGACTAGCTCGTTGATCAAAGGATGGTTAAGGTTTCCTAGCCATGGACATGAGATGTCATTTGATAACAGGATCACATCATTAGGAGAATGATGTGATGGATAAGACCCAAACTGCAAACGTAGCATATGATCGTGTCAGTTTATTGCTACTGGTTTCCGCATGTCAAGTATGTGTTCCTATGACCATGAGATCATGCAACTCACAGATATCGGAGGAGTGCCTTGTGTGTATCAAACGTCGCAACGTAACTGGGTGACTATAAAGGTGCTCTACAGGTATCTCCGATGGTGTCTGTTGAGGTGGCATGGATCGAGACTAGGATTTGTTACTCCGTGTGACGGAGAGGTATCTCGGGGCCCATTCGGTAATGCAACATCGCAATAAGCCTTGCAAGCAATGTGACTAATTGTTAGTTGCGGGATCTTGTACTACGGAATGAGTAAAGAGACTTGCCAGTAACGAGGTTGAACTAGGTATGGAGATACCGACGAACGAATCTCGGGCAAGTAACATACCGAAGAACAAAGGGAACGTTATACGGGATTAACTGAATCCTTGACATAGAGGTTCGACCGATAAAGATCTTTGTAGAATATGTAGGAACCAATGTGGACGTCCAGGTCCCGCCATTAGTTATTGACCGTAGAGGTGTCTCGGTCATGTCTACATAGTTCTCGGTGACGTTTCGGTAGTGTAGAGTTATGTATGTGGTGACCGAAGTTTGTTCGGAGTCCCTGATGAGATCCCGGATGTCACGAGGAGCTACGGAATGGTCCGGAGGTAAAGATTCATATATAGGAAGTCCCAGTTTGGTTTCCGGAAAAGTTTCGGGCTCATCGGTAGTGTACCGGGAGTGCCGGGAGTGTACCGGGACTGCTGGTAGTGTACCGGGAGGCCTCCGGGAGGGGTATTTCGACCCCAAGAGGTCCATGGGCTGTGGGATAATAATAACCAGCCCTTAGTGGGCTGGGAAAACAGCCAGAAAGGCCCATGGCGCAGGAGAGAAAGTCCTAAAGCAAAAAGTGGAAAATCAGCCAATAGGAGGCAATCCTACTCTAACTAGGATTGGAGGTGAAGTAGGATTGCTTCCCACCTCCTATTTCGGCCGACCCAAAGGCCTTGGCTGCCTCTCCTCTCCTCCTATATATACTAGTGGATTGGGTGGTTTTTGGACAGAATTTCCGGCCACGTGCTACCCGTTACACCGGTGCATAGTTTCTCCTCTAGATCGGTTTTCTGCAGCGCTTAGGCGAAGCCCTGCCGGAATTGCTCCACCACCATCACCGGAGCGCCGTCACGCTGCCGGTGAACTCTCTCTCCTCTCCACCTCCTCTCGTTGGATCGAGACGGTGGAGATCATCATCAAGCTGCACGTGTGCTGAACGCAGAGGTGCCGTCTGTTCGACGCTAGATCGAAAGGACCGTGATTGAGATCGCGAGACGGTTCGTGATGTGATCATGCAACGCATCGTGATGAGTTCGCGGGACAGATCGTGATCAAGATCGTGAGACAGATCATGATGAGTTCGCGGGACGGATCATGATGTGTTCGCAGGACGGTTCGTGATTGGATCGCGGGACGCTCGGCGATTTGGATCGCGAAGAAGTTCGACTACACCAACCGCGTTTCTTAACGCTTCCTGCTTAGTGATCTACAAGGGTACGTAGATCCACTCTCCCTCTCGTAGATGCTCATCACCATGGATAGGTTTGCGTGTGCGTAGGAAATTTTTTGTTTCCCATGCGACGTTCCCCAACAGTGGTATCAGAGCTAGGTTGATGGTTCGATGAGATCTCGAGTAGAACACAAAAGGTTTGTGGGCGTTGATGCTTAGATTGCTTCCTCCCTTGGATGGATTTTGGTTGAGCGAGATTGTGAGATGAAGCGGCCTGGACCAACATTACTCGTATGCTTATGAGAGACCGGTTCCCTCGACGCAACTTGTTGCTTAGATGGCTTGCGGGTGACAGTTTCTCTCACTTTAGTTGGATCGGATCCGACAAAGGCGGTCCTTGAGAAGGTTGAAAAGCAATCTATGTATCACCGTTGTGGTTTATGTGTAGGTGAGAATCGTTCTTGCTAGATACCCGTAGCAGCCACGTAAAACATGCAACAACAATTAGAGGATGTCTAACTTGTTTTTGCAGGGTATGTTGTGATGTGATATGGCCAATTACATGATGAGATATATGTGATGTATGAGATGATCATGTGATGTATAGAATTTCACAACTTGCATGTCGTTGAGTATGGCAACCGGCAGGAGCCATAGGGTTGTCTGTAATTATTGTATGACCTGCATGTCAATCATTAAGCGCTATGTAATGCTTTACTTTATCGCTAAGCGGTAGCAATAGAAGTAGAAGCAGGGCTGGCACCACAACCCCAATGGCAACACATTGATGGAGATCAAGATGATGGAGATCATGGTGTTGTGCCAGTGACGATGGAGATCATGTCGGTGTTTCGAAGATGGATATCTTAAAAACAAGTTCATGATCATATCATGTCACTTATGAATTGCATGAGATGTTAATCCTTTTATACACCTTGTTTTGCTTAGTACGGCGGTAGCATTATAAGGTGATCCCTCACTTGAATTTCAAGATGAGCTGTGTTCTCCCCGAGTGTGCACCGTTGTGAAAGTTTGTCGTGTTGAGACACCACGTGATGATCGGGTGTGATAGACTCTACGTTCACATACAACGGGTGCAAGCCAGATTTGCACGCGCAGAACACTCGGGTTAAACTTGACGAGCCCAGCATGTACAGACATGGCCTCGGAACACAAGAGACCGAAAGGTCGAGCATGAGTCATATAGTGGATATGATCAACATAATGATGTTCACCATTGAAGCCACCTTAACTCACGTGATGATCGGACTTGAGTTGGTGAATTTGGATCATGTATCACTCGAATGACCCGAGGGATGTCAATTTGAGTGGGAGTTCTTAAGTAATATGATTAATTGAACTCATTATCATGAACATAGTCAATAGTGTCTTTGCAAATTATATTGTAGATTACTAGCTCGCGCTGTAGCTCCCTTGTATTTTTATATGTTCCAAGAGAAATAGAGTTGAAAGATGTTGGTAGCAATATTGCGGACTGGGTCCGTGATCTGAGGATTGTCCTAATTGCTGCACAGAAGGCTTATGTCCTTAATGCACCGCTCGGTGCGCCACCCCCTCTAGCGTCGTCTATAGATGTTGTGAACATCTAACAGGCACGTTTCGATGACTACTTGATAGTTTAGTGCGTCATGCATTACGGCTTAGAATTGAGGCTCCGAAACATTTTGAACGTCACGGAACATATGAGATGTTCTAGGAGCAGAGATTGTGATCTCAGGCTCGTGCCTATGTTGCGAGATATGAGATCTCCAACAAGATTCTTTGCCTGTAAGATGAAGGAGAATAGCTCAATCGTTGAGCATGTACTCAGATTGTCTGGGTACTACAATCACTTGAATCAAGTGGGAGTTGATCTTCCAGATAAGATAGTGATTGATATAGTTCTCCAAGTCACTGTCACTAAAGCTACTAGAACTTAGTGATGAACTATAATACACCAGGGATAGAAGTATTGATCCCTGAGCTGTTCGCGATGTTTGACACCGCGAAGGTAGAAATCAAGAAGGAGCGTCAAGTGTTGATGGTTAATCAAACCACTAGTTTCGAAAATGGCAAGAGCAAGGAGGGAAACTTCATGGATAGCAAGTCAGTTGCTGCTCCAGTGAAGCAACCCAAAGTTGAACTCAAACCCGAGACTAAGTGCTTCTATTATGAGGTGAGAGGTCGCTGAAGCGGAACAACCCTAGATACTTGGTAGATAAGAAGGCTGGCAACATCGACAGAAGTATATTTGATATACGAGTTATTGATGTGTACCTTGCTAGTACCCCTAGTAGCACCTGGGTATTGGATACCGGTTCGGTTGCTAAATGTTAGTAACTCGAAATAAAAGCTACGGAATAAACGGAGAACTAGCTAAGGGTGAGGTGACGATATGTGTTGGAAGTGTTTCCAAGGTTGATGTGATCAACATCGCACGCTCTCTCTACCTTCAGGATTAGTGACGAACCTAAATAAATGTTATTTGGTGTTTTGTGTTGAGCATGAACATGATTAGATCATGTTTATTGCAATACGGTTATTCATTTAAGTTAGAGAATAATGGTTATTCTGTTTACATGAATAATACCTTCAATGGTCATGCACCCAGTGAGAATGGTTTGTTGAACTCTTGATCGTAGTAGTACACATGTTCATAACATTGATGTCAAAAGATACAAATTTAATAATGATAGTACCACATACTTGTGGCACTGCCGCTAAATGTCATATTGGTATAAAGCGCATGAAGAAACTCCATGCTGATGGATATTTGGACTCATTCGATTTCGAATCGGTTGAGACGTGTGAACCATGCCTCTTGGGCAAGATGACTAAAGGACCCCGTTGGATGGAGCGGGCAAGTGATTCATTGGAAATGATACATGTTGATGTATGCAATCTAGTGAGTCTTGTAGCGTGCAGTGGATATCGTTATTTTCTTACCTTCACTGATGATTTGAGTAGATATAGTGTATATTTACTTAATGAAACACAAGTCTGAATCGTTTGAAAGGTTCAAGCAAATTCAGAGTGAAGTTTAAAGATCATCGTGACAAGAAGATAAAAGTGACCGCGATATGATCGTGGAGGTGAATATTTGAGTTACGAGTTTGGCATACAACTTAAGACAATGTGAAATTTGTTTCACAACTAACGCCACCTGGAACACCATAGTGTGGTGGTGTGTCTGAACATCATAGTCATGCTCTATTGACATAGTGCATACTGTGATGTCTCTTATCGTTTTACTACTATAATTTTTGGGGTTATGCATTAGAGACAACTACATTCACTTTAAATAGGGCATCATCTAAATCCATTGAGATGACACCGTGTGAATTATGGTTTGATAGAAACCTAAGCTGTCATTTCTTAATATTTGGGACTGTGACACTTGTGTGGAAAATGTTTTCATCTAATGAGGTCGAACCCAAGGCGGACAAATGCATCTTCATAGAATACCCTAAGATCAGTTGTGTGAACCTTCAATCTCAGATCCTAGTGCAAAGTGTTTGTTGCTTAAACAGATCCTTTCTCGAGGAAATGTTTCTCGCGAAAGAATTGAGTGGGAGGAAGATAGAACTTGATGAGGTTGTTAAACCTTTGTTCAACCAGAGAGTAGCGCAGCACAGAAAGATGTTTCTGTGAAGCCTACGTTAGTTGAAGAGGAAGTTAATGATGATGATCATGAAGCTTCAGGATCAAGTTACTATCGAACTTCGTGGGTCGACAAGGATGTGTACTGCTCCTAAGTGGTACGACAACTCTGTCTTGGAGATCATGTTGTCGGACAACGATGAACCTACGAGCTATGGAGAAGCGATGATGGGCCCGGATTCCGACAAATGGTTAGAGGCCATGAAATCCGAGATAGGATCCATGTATGAAAACCAAGTGTAGACTTTGGTAGACTTGCTCGTTGGACGGCAGGTCATTGAGTACAAATGGATCTTTAAAATGAAGACAGACACTGATGGTGAATGTCACTATTTGTAAAGCTCGACTTGTTGCAAAGATGTTTGTGACAAGTTCAAGGAGTTGACTACGATGAGACTTTCTCACTCGTAGTGGTGCTAAAGTCTGTTGGAATTATGTTAGCAGTTGCTGTGTTTTCAATTATGAAATCTGGCAGATGGATGTCAAAACATCATTTACTTAACAGTTTACTTGAGGAAAGGTTGTATGTGATACAACCAGAAGGTTTTGTCAGGCCTAAGGATGCTAAAAGGTGTGCAAGCTTCGGTGATCCTTCCATGGACTGAAGCAAGCATCTCGGAGTTGGAATATACGCTTTGATGAGGTGATCAAAGTTTTGATGTTTATACAAAGTTTACGAGAAACTTGTATTTGCAATAAAGTGAGTGGGAGCACTATAGAATTTCTCATAAGTATATGTGGATGACATATTGTTGATCAGAAATAATGTAGAGTTTCTGGAAAGCATAAAACGATCATTTGGAAAGTGATTTTCAAAGGAAGACCTGGATGAAGCTACCTAATTGTTGAGCATCAAAATCTATGGAGATAGATCAAGATGCTCGATGACACTTTCAATGAGTGCATACATTGACAAGATTTTGGAAGAGTTCAAAATGGATCAGTCAGAGAAAGAGTTCTCGCCTGATTTGTAAGGTGTGAAAGTTGAGTGAGACTCAAAGCTCGACAACAGCACAAGAAAGAGAAAGGACGAACGTCGTCCCCTATGCCTTAGCCATAGGCTCTATATTATGCCATGCTGTGTACCGCACCTGTGTGTGCCTTGCCATGAGTCTGTCAGGGGGTACAAGAGTGAACCAGGAGTGGATCATTGGACAGAGGTCAAGATTATCCTCAGTAACTAAGAGACTGAGGAGATGTTTCTCGATTATGGAGGTGATAAAGAGTTCGTCGTAAGGAGTTACGTCGATACAAGCTTTAACACTAATCCGGATGACTCGTAGTAGCAATCTGGATACGTATAGTGGAGCAGCCATTTGGAATAGTACCGAGTGGAGTGTGGTAGCAGTGTTTACAGTTTGACATAGGTATTTGCAAAGTGGAGAGTGGAATAGTACCTGAATGTTATAGACCCATTGACTATAAGACCTCTCTCACATGCAAAGCATGATCGAGCCCCAGAACTTGTTGGGTGTTAGATTCATACCAATGCGAATCACATGGTGATGTGAACTAGATTATTGACTCTAGTACAAGTGGGAGACTATTGGAAATATGCCCTAGAGGCAATAATAAATTAGTTATTATCATATTTCCTTGTTCATGATAATCGTTTATTATCCATGCTATAATTGTATTAATCGGAGACTTAAATGCATGTGTGGATACATAGACAAAACCATGTCCCTAGTATGCCTCTAATGGACTAGCTCGTTGATAAAGGATGGTTAAGGTTTCCTAGCCATGGACATGAGATGTCATTTGATAACGGGATCACATCATTAGGATAATGATGTGATGGATAAGACCCAAACTGCAAACGTAGCATATGATCGTGTCAGTTTATTGCTACTGTTTTCCGCATGTCAAGTATGTGTTCCTATGACCATGAGATCATGCAACTCACAGATATTGGAGGAGTGCCTTGTGTGTATCAAACGTCACAACGTAACTGGGTGACTATAAAGGTGCTCTACAGGTATCTCCGATGGTGTCTGTTGAGTTGGCATGGATCGAGACTGGGATTTGTTACTCCGTGTGACGGAGAGGTATCTCGGGGCCCACTCGGTAATGCAACATCACAATAAGCCTTGCAAGCAATGTGACTAATTTTTAGTTGCGGGATTTTGTATTATGGAACGAGTAAAGAGACTTGCCAGTAAAGAGGTTGAACTAGGTATGGAGATACCGACGATCGAATCTCGGGCAAGTAACATACCGAAGAACAAAGGGAACGTTATACGGGATTAACTGAATCCTTGACATAGAGGTTCGACCGATAAAGATCTTTGTAGAATATGTAGGAACCAATGTGGACGTCCAGGTCCCGCCATTGGTTATTGACCGTAGAGGTGTCTCGGTCATGTCTACATAGTTCTCGAACCCGCAGGGTCTGCACACTTAAGGTTCGGTGACGTTTCGGTAGTGTAGAGTTATGTATGGTGGTTACCGAAGTTTGTTCGGGGTCCCAGATGAGATCCGAGACGTCACGAGGAGCTTAGGAATGGTCCGGAGGTAAATATTCATATATAGGAAGTCCCAGTTTGGTTTCCGAAAAAGTTTCGGGCTCATCGGTAGTGTACCGGGAGTGCCGGTAGTGTACTGGGAGTGCTGGTAGTGTACCGGGAGGCCTCCGGGAGGGGTATTTCAACCCCAAGAGGTCCATGGGCTGTGGGAGAATAATAACCATCCCTTAGTGGGCTGGGAAAACAGCCAGAAAGGCCCATGGCGCAGGAGAGAAAGTCCTAAAGCAAAAAGTGGAAAATCAGCCAATAGGAGGCAATCCTACTCTAACTAGGATTGGAGGTGAAGTAGGATTGCTTCCCGCCTCCTATTTCGGCCGACCCAAAGGCCTTGGCTGCCTATCCTCTCCTCCTATATATACTAGTGGATTGGGTGGTTTTTGGACAGAATTTTCGGCCACGTGCTACCCGTTACACCGGTCCATAGTTTCTCCTCTAGATCGGTTTTCTGCAGCGCTTAGGCGAAGCCCTGCCGAAATTGCTCCACCACCATCACCGGAGCGCCATCACGCTGCCGATGAACTCTCTCTCCTCTCCACCTCCTCTCGCTGGATCGAGACGGTGGAGATCGTCATCAAGCTGCACGTGTGCTGAACGCGGAGGTGCCGTCCGTTGGGCACTAGATCGGAAGGACCGTGATTGAGATCGCGAGACGGTTCGTGATGTGATCATGGAACGGATCGTGATGAGTTCGTGGGACAGATCGTAATCAAGATCGTGAGACGGATCATGATGAGTTCGCGAGACGGATCATGATGTGTTCGCGGGACGGTTCGTGATTGGATCACGGGACGCTCGGCGATTTGGATCGCGAAGAAGTTCGACTACACCAACCGCGTTTCTTAACGCTTCCCGCTTAGCGATCTACAAGGGTACGTAGATCCACTCTCCCTATCGTAGATGCTCATCACCATGGATAGGTTTACGTGTGCGTAGGAAAACTTTTGTTTCCCATGCGACATTCCCCAACAGTCTCGTCGGCCGAGAGTGCAGCTGCATCCACCGTAAGCACGACTGCGTCGACCAAAAGGGCCTCTACGGCCCCGACAGGGCTTCTGCAGCGACCCAAAGGGCGTTTGTAGCCGTGAAGACGATAGCTGCAGCTCCTACGTGAAAGCACATTTTCACCCTTGGTGGTTTTGGTAATTAATAACAACATATATATCATTGAACTAATATTTCCACTAAGTATATCTCTGGAAAAGTTCAATGATAGGTTGGCAAAAGGATTGTGGGAAAACCCCTAGATGCAAAGAATTGGATTGGCCAAAGCTTCAAGCAAGAGGACTCCACATTTTACTTTGTGAGGAATCAGTTTGAATCGATTGGAAAAGCCAATACTATTTAAAGGGGGTAAGGTACTCTTGGTGAACAAGATGCTCCACGTGCACAAGTGATAGTCACCAAAAACACCCACAAACTCTCACACATATCCTGTTTAAGCCATTCATGCAAATGGATGAAACCAATTCCTTCCACTCGATCCCACCGATTCCCGTCCTTAGAAAGAACCATACCAAACCCTAGCACATCGGTGCAACCGCTCCCACTTTGCTGCCACCGAGTTCAGCTTGCCAACTTTTTGTTACCTCGATTCACAAAATCGGAAGCTTCGAGTTTTTGGATCGGTGTCACCGAGATTTGGAGTCTGACCATTGGACTATCTGATCGATACCACCAAGATTCCTATATCGGTCTCACCAAGATTCAAAAGTTACTACCTTTGGAGCAACTCGGTATCACCGAGATTCACACATTGGTGTCACCGAGTTGGCCAATTTAGGTGTAATGGTTGGATTTTTGGAGATGCCTATACATACCCCTCCACCATCACTCACTTGTAAGAGAAGCACTCAAAACAGATCCCCACCTATCCTATCAGATTTTCTGAGAGAGAGCCACCTACTCATGTGTTGAGATCATGCCATTCCATTCGAACCATATGAATCTTGATCTCTAGCCTCCCCAAGTTGCTTTCCACCAAAGAAAAATCTATGAGAGAGTAATTGAGTGTTGAGGAGTCTATCATCTTGAATCACAAGAGCAAGGAGTTCATCGATATTATTGAGCCTATTACATTTTGGAGGGTGGTGCCTCTTAGATTGGTTAGGTGTCGCTTGGGAGTCTCCTGCTTCATGTTGTGGAGTGAACCAAGAAGTTTGTAAGGGCAAGGAGATCGCCTACTTCGTGAAGATCTACCCCAAGTTAGACTAGTCCTTCGTGGACGTAGGCCATCATTGTATAGTCAATGTGGCTTCTTCGTGGAACACTCTGTGGGTAGAGCCCTTCGTGGACTCTCGCGACCGTTACTCTCTATGGGTTGAAGACTCCATAAACGTGGACATACGATAGAACCACCTATCGGAACCACGGGAACAACCATCGTGTCTCCAAATTGTGTTTGATCTTCCTACCCTTCCTTTATTACTCATGCTGGTCTTTACTTTCCGCTGCTATACTCGCATACATGCATGTGTAGGGTGTGCTCGACTTGCTATGAATTCTAAAATCTGCAAACACTTCAAATTTGGTAGAAGTAGATTTTAAATTGGTCAAGTAGTCTAATACCCCCCCCCCGAGACCTACTTCCGATCCTACAAGTGGTATCAGAGCTTTGGTCTCCATTGCATTGGTTTCACAACCTCGGAGAGTATGGCATCCAGTAAGGGAAATTATCACCGTAGAAGTTCGTACTTTGATGGCACTAATTTTTCTAGTTGGAAGCACAAAACGAAAATGCATCTTGTTTGTCATAACCTTTCCGTGTGGGTTGTTGTTTGTGTTGGATTGCAAGGTGAATTCTTTGCGGATGGAATGGAACCGGATTGCGAAGCGACTATGGATGAATTGAAAATGTTACAATTAAATGCTCCAGTATGTGACATTCTCTTCAACTGCCTATGCCCCGAAGAGTTCAACAAAATCGGTCGTCTTGAGAATGCGAAAGAGATTAGGGATACTTTGGTTGATATGCACGAAGGTACCAAATCTGTGAGAGAGTCCAAGTTGGATGTTCTTTAGAGTCAGCTTCACAAGTTCAAGATGAAGTATGGTGAAGGAGTTGCTAAGATGTACTCTAGGCTAGCTCTCATCACCAATGAGATTCTCGGCTTAGGAAGCGACGAAATGACCGATAGATTCATCATCAAGAAGATACTTAGAGCTTTGGATGATGGATATGACATCATATGCACATTGATCCAAATGATGCCCAACTACAAAGATCTAAAGCCAACGGAAATGATTGGAAGGATTGTTGCTCATGAGATGACACTCAAGGACAAGGAAGAGCTTCACCACAAGTCTAGCGGTGCTTACAAAGACACAAGTAATTCTCCCGCAACTTCAAGAGACAACCTTGTTACAAATGATAGATCAGCCTCATGGTGAAAAAATTCAACAAGTTCTACAATAATAGAGGAAAAGACCGAAGGTCTAACTCAAGATATTAAGACAAGCGTTCGTCAAGTCGTGACTAAAACTGCTACAATTGTGGGAAGCCCGGAAACTACTCCAGTGAGTGCACGACTCTTTACAAAGGGAAAGAAGAGTCACCAAGAAGACGAAGCTCAAGAGATGAGTGATACGTCTCCAACGTATCTACTTTTCCAAACTCTTTTGCCCTTGTTTTGCACTCTAATTTGCATGATTTGAATCGTACTAACCCGGACTGCCGCTGTTTTCAGCAGAATTGCCTTGGTGTTATTGTTGTGCAGAAATAAAAGTTCTCGGATTGACCTGAAAATTTACGGAGAATATTTTTGGAATTAATAAAAAATACTAGCGAAAGAATCCACTGCAGGGGGGCCACCACCTAGCCACAAGCCTGGTGGGCGCGCCCACCCCCTAGGGCATGCCGGGTAGGCTTGTGGGCCCCCTACTGCTCGAGCGACCTCGTTTCTGCTTCTATATATTCCTATTCGGGGAGAAAAAGTCAGAGAGAGGAGTTCATCGTGTTTCACGATATGGAGCTACCGCCACCTCCTGTTCTTCCTCGGGAGACCAGATCTGGAGTCCATTTTGGTCTGGGGAGAGGGGAAATCAACGCCTTCGTCATCACCAACCATACTTCATCACCAATTCCATGATGCTCTCCACCGCTCGTGAGTAACCGCGTCATAGGCTTGCTGGACAGTGATGGGTTGGATGAGATTTATGATGTAATCGAGATAGTTTTGATCCCTAGTATCCACTATGTTCTGAGATTGATGTTGTTATGACTTTCCAACGCTTAATGCTTGTCACTAGGGCCCGAGTGCCATGATTTCAGATCTGAACCTATTCTGTTTTCATGAATATATGTGTGTTTTTGATCCTATCTTGCAAGTTGTAGACACCTATTACGAGTTATGATCATCATCCCCTAGGGTGACAATAATTGGGATTCTTTACGGTGATTACCATAGTTTTAGGAGTTCATGTATTCACTAAGTGCTAACGCTTAATCTGGTTCTCTATTAAAAGGAGGCCTTAATATACCTTAGTTTCCAATATAACCCTACTGGCATGGGAGGGTAGGACAAAATATGTCATGCAAGTTCTTTTCCATAAGCAGTTATGACTATATATGGAATACATGCCTACATTACATATAGAAATTGGAGCTAGTTTTGTGTCACCCGATGTTATAACTGTTGCATGATGAATGCCATCTGACGTAATTATCCATCACTGATCCATTGCCTATGAGCTTTTCATATATTGATCTTTGCTAAGTTACTTTTCCGCTGCTGCTATTACAAACACTACAAAACTGCTACTATCACTTTGCCACAGTTACCATTACTACCATATTACTTTGCTATTGAATACTTTGCTGTAGATATTAAGTCTTTTAGGCGTGGTTGAATTGACAACTCAGCTGCTAATACTCGATAATATTCTTTGGCTCCCCTTGTGTCGAATCAATAAATTCGGGTTGAATACTCTACCCTCGAAAATGGTTGCGATCCCCTATACTTTTGGGTTATCAACGAGTCGCCTCATAGTGAGAGAAGGAGTAGGGATGATCGTTATGAACGAAGACCCTCAAGGTGAAGTAGGGACTCGGAGAAGAAGGACAAGTACACCAAGAGCTACTCAAGAACAAGACATCAAGCTCATGTTGGTGAATGGGTTTCCGGCTCTGAATCCGACAACCACTCCGAGAGAAGCTATCGCTCCAACTCTTACTATAGTCAATATGAAGGTGTTGCCGGACTTGCACTAGTCACAACCGACTCCTACGACCTATTTGATTCACCAAATGATGGGAGTGGATGTTTCTTCAAGGCTAAATGCCCCAAGGTATCACACCCCGAGTATCTTGATTTCAATAGTGACGAGGATGACTTGTTAATTGAAGATGACTTGCTATTTGACAAATCTAGTAATGTTAGTCAAGACGAACTTGCTAGTAATCACTCTAGTCTAGATAAGTGGTGTGATGAAAAGCTGGAAATAGAACGACTAACTCAAGAACTAAACACTCTTAAGTTATCTCAGGAGTCTACTCTACAAGATCATATAGATCTTGAAAGGACACATGAGAAGCTCCGCTTCGAGAAGCTTAATTTAGAGAAAGAACATGAGTTACTTAAAGCTATCAATGACGATCTTCAAAACAAGAATTCCTCTTATCTAGACAAACTACTTCTCTTGTATAGGTTCATGCCACAAGTTAAGACTAAAGAAACTAGTAACAAAGGCAAGAAAGGTTCTTCAACTAGTAGTACTAAAAATGATAAATCTAATGATATTGCTTCTAGTACTTCTATTGATCCCACTAAATCTTCTCTTGGCGAAGTTACACTTGAGCAATAAAATGAACTTTTGAAGGGATTATAGAGAAAGGTATCTACAAAAGTCTTGCCGGCTGCAAACAATTTGAGGAGATTGCACGCAAGCACGGAGGATACCGGAAGAACCATGGAATTGGCTACTTCAACCCTAATGGAGTTGAATGGGAAGAAGGTCAATACCCCAATCCAAAGTTTGTTCCTCAAAAGGAGAAGTATGAAAATACTCTCCCAAGGGAACAAAAGCTCAAGATGACCTTCTGCTACCTCTTGAGCTTGCGTTGGTTTTCCCTTTAAGGGGAAAGAGTGATGCGGCGTAGTAGATAAGTATTTCCCTCAGTTGTTGACAACCAAGGTATCAATCCAATAGGAGGAACAAGCAAGTCACCAATGGATGCACCTACACAAACAATCAAACTCTTGCACCCAACGCTATAAAGGGGTTGTCAATCCCTTCACAGTTATTTGCAAGGATTAGATCTGATAGAGATAGATGTAAAAGATTACGAAAATTAAAAGGTGAATAAATTGAAGCAAGGTATTTTTGGTTTATGGATCTAAAAATATATTATAGAAAGTAGACCAGGGGGCATAGGTTTCTCTAGAGGCTTCTCTCTTAAAGGAAAGTATCAAAGTGGGTGAACACATTACTAACGAGCAATTGATAGAAAAGAGAATAATCATGAAGACATCAAAGGCAATGATTATGAATATAGGCATCACGTCTGTGTCAAGTAGACTGAAAACGTTTCTGCATCTACTACTATTACTCCACACATCGACCGACTCCTGCGTACATCTAGAGTATTAAGTTCATGAAGGACATAGTAACACATTAGGTAAGATGAGATGATGTAGAGGGATAAACTCAAGCAATATGATGCAAATACCATCTTGTTACCCTTGATGGCAACAATAAAATATGTGCCTCGCTACCCCTACTGTGTCATTGGGTGAGGAGACCACAATATTGAACCCAAAACTAAGCACTCCTCCCATTGCAAGAATTACCAATCTAGTTGGACAAACAAAACCAATAACTCTAAGAGAGTTGCAAAGATATGAAATCATGCAAATAATAATTCGGAAAAGACTCATAATATTCATGGATAATCTGAACATAAACCCACAATTCATCCTATCTCAACAAACACACCGCAAAAGAGTATTACATCGGATTGATCTCCATGAAGATCATGAATAACATGGTATTGAAGCACAAAGAGAGAGAGAAGAAGTCATGTAGCAACTAGCTATGGACCTATAGGTGTGTGGTGGACTACTCACGCATCATCGGAGGGGCAATGGAGTTGATGTAGATGCCCTCCGTGATCGTATCCCCACCGGCAGATTACGGGAAAATGCTCGAAGATTGGATCTCTTGGGAACGGAGGCTTCTGGCGGAGGAAAGTATTTGCGTGACTCTTTTTGGTATTGGGCTAATATTTGGGTATTTATAGGACGATGATTAGGGATAGGATTCCCGCCAGGAGCTGGCAAGCCTGCTAGGCGCGGCCAAGGGGGTGGTCGCACCCCATGGCTTGTGATCTCCTAGTAGCTTCCCTGTCATGCACTCCAAGCCTGGTGGATCTCTTTCGGTCCAGAAAAAATCATCGCGAAGATTTTATTCCGTTTGCACTTCATTTTATATTCCATATCTGCAATGCTAGAAAAAAAAGGAAAAAACAGAAACTGGCACTAGGCTCTAGATTAATAGGTTGGTCCCAAAAATAATATAAAATAGCATATTAATGCATATAAAACATCCAAAACAGATAATATAATAGCATGACACAATCAAAAGTTATAGATACGTTGGAGACGCATCAGCATCCCCAAGCTTAATTCCTGCTCGTCCTCGAGTAGGTAAATGATAAAAACAGAATTTTTGATGTGGAATGCTACCTAACATATTTATACATGTAATGTTATTTATTGTGGCATGAATATTCAGATCCATAAGACTCAAAACAAAAGCTTAATGTTGACATAAAAATAATAATATTTAAAGCATACTAGCAAAGCAATTGTATCTCCTCAAAATAAAATGGCAAAAAAAAGGTATCCCTACAATATCATATAGTCTGGTTATGCTCCATCTTACCCACACAAAGTATTTATATCATGCACAACCCCTATGACAAGTCAAGAAATTGTTTCACACTTTTATTTTTCTCAAACTTTTTCAACTCTCACGCAATACATGAGCGTGAGCCATGGATATAACACTATAGGTGGAATAGAATATGGTGGGGTTGTGAAGGAAAAGGAGGAGATAGTCTAACATCAAGTAGGCGTATCAATGGGCGATGGAGATGCCCATTAAAGATATCAATGTGAGTGAGTAGGAATTGCCATGCAACAGATGTGCTAGAGCTATAAGTGTATGAAAGCTCAAAAGGAAACTGAGTGGGTGTGCATCCAACTTGCTTGCTCATCAAGACCTAGTGCAATTTGAGGAAGCCCACCATTGGAATATACAAGCCAAGTTATATAATGAAAAAATTCCCACTAGTATATGAAAGTGACAAAATAGGAGAATCTCTATCATAAAGATCACGGTGTTACTTTGGAGCACAGGTGTGGAAAAAAACATAGTAGCATTATCCCTTCTCTCTTTTCTCTCAATTTTTGGTTGGCATCTAAGGCCTCTTGTTTTTATTTGGGCTTCACTAGACTCTTTTATTTTTCATAAAGTCAGGAGTCTCATCCCCACTTGTGAGGGAATCATAGCTTCCATCATCATTTCCTCACATGGGACAATGCTCTAATAATGATGGTCATCAAACTTTTATTTACTTACAACTCAAGAATTACAAGTCGATAACTAGAACAAATTATGACTCTATATGAATACCTTCGGTGGTGTACCGGGATGTACAATGATCTAGCCTAGCAAATGACATAAAAAAACGGACAAGCCATGAAAACATCATGTTAGCTATCTTACGATCATGCAAAGGAATATGAAAATGATGGTGTGTGTCATAATAAATGGAATTGTGGAAGTTGCATGGCAATATTTATTGGAATGGATATGGAAATGCCATAATAGGTAGGTATGGTGGCTGTTTTGAGGAAATACATATGGTGGTTGTTTTGAGGAAGGATAGGTCTATCGCACCGGCGAAAGTTTTGCGGTACTAGAGAGGCTAGCAAAGCTGGAAGGGTAAGAGTGCGTATAATCCATAGACTCAACATTAGTCATAAAGAACTCACATACTTGTTGCAAAATTCTATTAGTCATCAAAGCAAAGTATTAGATGCATGCTCCTAGGGGAGAGGTTGGTAGGATTAAACCATCATGCGCTCCCGACACTCACACTAAGGTCAACAATCTATAAAGAAATCATGCTCCGACTTCCTTACATAACAGTTTACCATACGTGCATGCTACGGGAATAACAAACTTTTAGACAAGTATTTTTACCAATTCACAATTACTTCCTAACATGACTCTTAACATTACCATCTTTATATCTCAAAAATTTATTCAAGGGATAAAACTTTTCATAATACTCAATGCACTTAATATGGAAGTTTTTATTATATCCCTCTTGGATGCCTATCATATTAGGACTAAATTCATAGCCTAAACCAATTACCATGCTATTTAAGGACTCTCAAAATTATATAAGTGAGGTATGAGAGTTTAGTTATTTCTATAAAACCAAACACGACCGTGCTCTAAAAAGGTATAAGTGAAGTACTAGAGCAAAATTGTCTATCTCAAAAGATAAATGAAGCACATAGAGTATTCTAATAAATTCATGATGAACGCATGTCTCTCTCAAAAGATGTGTGCAGCAAGGATGATTGTGGCAAATTAAAAAGAAAAGACTCATATCATACAAAAAGCTCCAAGCAAAACACATATCATGTGGTGAATAAAAATATAGCCTCAAGTAAATTTACCGATGGATTGAAGACGAAAGAGGCAATGCCTTCCTGGGCATCACCAAGCTTAGGCCCTTTGGCATCCTAGAATATGACTTGGATTGCCTTGGGAATCCCTAATCTTAGGCTTTTGCCACTCTTTATTCCATAGTCCATCCAATCTTTACCCAAAACATGAAAACTTTCCAACACAAAACATAACAGAAAACTCGTGAGATCCATTAGTATAAGAAAATAAATCACCACTTTAGGTACTGCTGTGAACTCATTATTTATTTATATATGTGTAATACCTACTGTATTATAACTTCTCCATGGTTCACAGCACCCCTATACAACCCATAGAAACATCAAAATAGGTAAACAACTCAAAGAAAACAGAATCTGCCAAAAACAGAACAGTCTGTAGCAATCTGAAAACTTCGTGTACTTATGTAATTCAAAAAATTCTAAAAAATTAGGAAAGCCTGGTAAATTTTTATATTAATCTTGTGTACAATTATTAGACTCATTAGACACTCTAAATTGTTTATAAAATTCCTGGACTGGGCGCAAAAGTTCCAGTTTTTCACCAAGATCAAATCAACAATCACTATAGACCACCCCAAAGGTCTTACATGGATAAAACACTAATTCAACACCAAAACACAATTACTACAGAAGTAATAATGCAGAAAACACTCAAAAAAAGAAGCAAAAATAGAACATAAAAATAAAATTGGGTTGCCTCCCAACAAGCGCTATTGTTTAACGCCCCTAGCTAGGCAAAGCGCAATACATCTAGGTATTGTCATCTTTGGTATGCATATCCTGAAGTGCATAGTTATAAGCCCTAGGGGGTCCTTGGTTCTTATAAATAATAATTATCCTAGGAAAGAAGTCAATAGATTCAATTAGGGAAATTGGTTCCTTAATGTATTGAAAAAGTTAGTGTGAATACTTATCATCTTAAGATCTTCATCTCCTTTACTAGAAGATTCACCCTTATTTTTAGGAACATAAACAAACTTGGCATCCTTAGGAGGAGGAGGATTTGGAGTAGTTTAAACCAAGGAAAAAGCAGATCCTAAGTTGGTAATAATGTCCTCTAGCTTGCCAATTCTAAGGGAATCTTGATCCAATTATTCATTAACTACGAGTTCTTTTTCCCTTAGATTTTTTTAAAGTAGTTCCTACTTTAGATCCATATTGAGTAATGTGATTATGAATCTTTTTATCCAAGTTTTCAATAATCTCCACCGTAGCAACCCTTTTTTCAATAATATCAAGCCTTTGCATCACATGTTCCAAAGTCAAGATTGTTCCATTAACCATGATTGGGGGTGAACTTACCAAATTTATTATAGTGCTATAAGAGTCAAGGTATGACTTCCCAAGAAATTTCCTACCATAATGGTATCTAGAACATATCTATTCCATGGAGAAATACCCACATAAAAATTGCGAAGGAGAACAGTAGTAGATTGCTTACAAATAGATCTATTTTGAGCATTGAAAATTCTATACCAAGCATATTTTAAGTTTTCTCCCTCCCTTTTCTTAAAATTAAGAACTTCATCCTCGGGAGTACTAGCTATAGTGGTAAGGCTAGCCTTGAGTTCGAGCAATCCAACACACAGGCAAACAAAAGGAAACGAAAAGGCAAACGGAAGAAGGGCGAATAAAAAGACAAATATTTTTGGTATTTTCTGAAAATTGTTTTATAAGTGGGGGAGAGGAAAACGAGAGGCAAATGGAAAATAATGTAAATGCAAGAGATGAGTTTGTGATGGGTACTTGGTAGGCTTGATGTGTATCCTCCCCGGCAACGATGCCAAAAATCCTTCTTGCTACATCTTGAGCTTGTGTTGGTTTTCCCTTGAAGAGGAAATGGTGATGAAGCAAAGTAGATGACTATTTACCTTAGTTGATGAGAACCAAGGTATCAATCTAGTAGGAGGAACAAGAAAGTCACCAATGGATGCACCTACAAAAACAATCAAACTCTTGCACCCAACGCTATAAAGTGGTTGTCAATCTGTTCACTGTTATTTGCAAGGATTAGATCTGATAGAGATAGATGTAAAAGATTGCGAAAAGTAAAAGGTAAATAAATTGCAGCAAGGTATTTTTGGTATTTTTGGTTTATAGATCTAAAAATATATTATGGAAAGTAGAACCAGGGGCCATAGGTTTCACTAGAGGCTTCTCTCTTGAAGGAAAGTATCACGGTGGGTGAACAAATTATTGTCGAGCAATTGATAGAAAAGCAAATAATCATGAAGACATCCAAGGCAATGATTATGCATATAGGCATCACGTCCGTGTCAAGTAGACCGAAATGATTCTGCATCTACTACTATTACTCCACACATCGACCAACTCCTGCCTGCATCTAGAGTATTAAGTTCATGAAGAACAGAGTAACACATTCGGTAAGATGACATGATGCCAATGGATAAACTCAAGAAATATAATGAAAATCCCATCTTATTACCCTTGATGGCAACAATACAATACATGCCTCGCTACCCCTACTATGTCACTAGATGAGGACACCGCAAGATTGAACCCAAAACTAAGCACTTTTCCCATAGCAAGAATTACAAGTCTAGTTGGCCAAACCAAACCAATAACTCGAAGATACTTGCAAAGATATGAAATCATGCATATAAGAAATCCGAAAAGACTCGAATAATATTCATGGATAATCTGAACATAAACCCACAATTCATCGGATCTTAACAAACACACCGCAAAACAGTATTACATCGGATAGATCTCCATGAAGATCATGAAGAACATGGTATTGAAGCACAAAGAGAGAGAAGAAGACATCTAGCTACTAGCTATGGACCTGTAGGTTTGTGGTGGACTACTCATGCATCATCAAAGGGGCAATGGAGGTTAGGTAGATGCCCTTCGTGATCGAATCCCCCTGCGGCAGATTACCGGAAAAGGCTCCAAGATTTCATCTCCCGGGAATGGAGGCTTCTGGCGGCGGAAAAGTATTTGCGTGGCTTTTTTGGTATTGGGGGAATATTTGGGTGTTTATAGGACGAAGAGTAGGGCTAGGACTCCTGCCAGGAGGTGGCAAGCCTGCCAGGCGTGGCCAGGGGGTTGGTCTTACCCCCTGGCTTGTGACCTCCTGATATCTTCCCTGTCATGCACTCCAAGCCTGGTGGATCTCTATCGGTCCAGAAAAAATCATCGTGAATATTTTATTCCGTTTGGACTGCATTTAATATTCCATATCTGCAAGACTCAAAAACAAGGAAAAACATAAATTGGCACTAGGCTCTAGATTAATAGGTTAGTCCAACAGATAATATAAAATAGCATATTAATGCATATTAAACATCCAACACAGATAATATAATAGCATGACACAATCAAAAATTATAGATATGTTGGAGACGTATCACCTTCCACCACATGACCCCAAGCTCAACGATAAGAACAAGCTTTAAGAGGACATTGACTCATATGAAGATGAATCCTGAGCTATAGTGAAGTGGGTTCCCAAGGCTACTACAATCTCAACTTCTACAAGTGATACTTCAACACCAAGGATCCCCATAAACTTGATGTGGGTCCCCAAAGAAGAAGACCTAGAGAAGTTCTTGTGGGGTGACTCCACCAATGAAATTCACTTTTATTCGTTATTGGCAAGAACTAGTTGCAATCAACATCAACATCATGCAATACTTCAAGGATTCACACATTCCCTCAAAGGTAAGCAAGGGAGAAGTTAATAAACAAATCAATGGACATCATGATGTATGCTTTGCACTCCATGTCCATAGATATCCTTGTATTTGTCTCTTGTGTGTTGGGACTAACCCATGTAGGTGAGAAGAGTAATGAAACAACAAGGATGCTCCCAACTCATGATGATCTTCATCAACATTGAGCATCCACCACTACTTCACCTACATGAAGTCTTCATCGAAAAAACCAAAGGTTAGTTTATCCCTCCTATGGGGGGGATGTCACATCAAGGGGAAGCTTTACTCTAAGACTTGAGTCAAAGCATCTCATAGTATGTGACAACATTAAATGGTTTATGTAAAAGTGGTAACCACACTTGTGATTAAACAATGGGTATGACCTACGATCAAGTATTCTTACTTGTCTCCTAAGTCAATATACTCGACTTTGTCATCGCCAAAGTGCTTGTTAGATGCTACTGTGTTTGTGCATGTTTGCTGTGTTTTCATTTGACATCTTATTGTGTGAGCATGTTGGTCTGCATTTATTTTCACATTCGAGGACATCCAATTGTTTCTATTTGGCTTTTGATTTTTCTTTTGCCAATTAGATTTACAAGAATGCCTAGGACGACTCCTCTAGCTATCTATGCTTTCTCGCCTCATATTCTATTCATGTTGCATCACAAAATTTGGACAAGTACTTTTCGATCTCTCTGTGTGAGGAGCACTTAGAGTTCCGTATCGATAAAGGACTAACCATTCAAACCTCCCAAGTGCATCTCGGTGGAACCCATTCAAAAATCTCGGTCTCACCGAATGCCTAGGGTTGATCTGCTTTTTAATCTCGGTACTACCGATTCCATATTCTCGGTTACACCGAGTTTTCCTATCAGCTGACAGTTGAGAAACTCGGTGACACCAAAAATTTAGAATCGGTGTAACCGGCAACCGCGGGTATATAAGGATGCGGACCCGAGCTTTAAAATTATCCTTCAATTTTCGCCCCTCCAAAACCCTACACTACCTATTCGAGGCCCCTGGTCATCGCCTTTGCTTCCCCGAGCGTCTCCGCTATTGGGAAGGGCCGTCGCCGACGAAGTCTACATCCTCATCACCGCCGTAGCGGATCCATCACCGAGCTAGGGTAGGGACTCAACCCTCCGTGTGCTCACCATCCAAATCTTGCGCATTAGAGTTTGTTTGATCATCTATCCACCGTTTGCAATCTTCCCATCCAAAGGAAATCTCAATAGATTAGCTAATCAAAGAATTTTAGGTTTAGTTGCCCGCAAAATCGCATCTCGGTGATACCAAGTCAGAAAAATCGGTTCCACCGATTTCCTTTTGTGCTACTAAGGACAAAACTTGGTGAGACCGAGTGGCAGTTTTCGGTCTGACTGAAACTGCTGCCAAGTTTTGGTTAAGGGTTTTGTGCATCTCGTAAGCACCGAAATATTTGACTTGGTGACACCAAAATTCAATTTTTAAGTGAACTACATCTATGATTCTATTCAAACTTTCAAAAACAAGCTGCATTTTGTGATGACTTATCTTGTTCTACTCCTCTATACTATATTCACAGGGTCAGATATGTCGGATGCTGAGGACAGTCAGAATACATGAGCAGAACATTGACATGAGTTCAGGCACTAGCCCTGGGTCCAATTCCTTTTTAGATCCAGGAACCCCCTAGTTCTCATGGGTTGCCCAAGGCTGCTACTAGGACCAGAAACAAGCTGAATTCAGATGAGGAGGATGCAGATTTATGCCAAAAAGAGGATAGTCTATATGACTGGTAGGCCTACCTCAATGTATGATGACCCTGAGGAGGTTGCTCGGGCTGCTGAGGAGGAGGAAAAATAAGAGCAAGTTGTCAAGGCCCGTCCCAAGAAGAAGCAGCAGAAGCTTTCGGCAGATGTTATGCCAAAGCAAGTTCCCTCCAAGTGCACCATGTCTACCCCCAAGAAGGTTGCTGCTGACAAGTACAAGAGGACATCCGAACATATTCCAGCTTCTGAGAAGAACAACAATCTACATTCATATAAGCTAATGAGGATGCTATGTCTGCATTGATGAAGCTTAGACCTCATCTTCTAGTGCATAATGCCAGCCATCCTTTAGCTGCAGATATGAAGAAGAAGAAGGATGCAGATTTGAGAGAGTGGAGAGCCATTGATCCTTACTCTGAGAGGAAGAAGACAGATGTGGACTACATTTTCTACATGAAGGAGCAGCATGGTTTCTATGAGGCAGTGCTGCTCGACAAGAGTCAAGCTGTGAGTGACATGAGATATGTTGACTGGAAGTACATCAAGGGGAATGAAGAGTATTTCCCCAATGTACAAGACAAATTCCACTGTGTTGGTATAGATCAGTTTGTTGGCAGAGAGTTCACTGCATGGAACAATGAGATGATCATGCAATTCTACTCCACTTCTCACTTCTATGGAGATGGTAGGATTGTATGGATGATATAAGGAGCAAGATATGAGTCAATTGTTGATGAGTAGGCTGCCATCCTAGGAGTCCTAGAGGCTCAGGATGGAGATATCTATGTGTACTCAGAGTCCAAGGCAAGCCACAATGCCATGAAGGACATGTATAATGCCATTCTTGCTGCACACCTCTAGTCCCACAAGTTAGGATCTATCTATCACCTCCAGGCAGGTCTCCGCACCATCAACACCATTTTGAGGCATACTCTGATGCCCAAGTAAGGTGACGAGAAGATGATCCGAGGCTACTCCATAAACTTGTCGGTTCATATTGACCAACATCAGAGATTGAGAGTGATGGATCTGATAGTGGGGACTGTGAAGAGGGTTGCTGCTGATCAGAAGCACTTATGCTGCTATGCACCCTACATTCAGATGCTCATCAAATCCAACATGGAGAAGCACATCTTTGCTCTGGATAGACCCCCCTTGCCCTTACAGCCAGACTTCAAGGACAACTTTGTGGTGATGGACCCATACCATCCCACATTAGCTGCAGCTCAGGCACAGACAGAGGGAGAGGCAACTAGAGCCACTAGTGCCCCACACCCTAGATCCAGGAATGAGCAGATGGATATTTTGATCTCAACAGTTCAGGGCATGCAGAAGGACACCACGGACATACTGGAAAACCAGAACAGTCTTGTGAGGATCTTTGAGGCTAGAGTGAAGACCCTCAATGACAAGGTGGATGGCTTACGAGGACCGTAAACAAGCTCAAGAAGGAAGTTGACTATGTGCCTCTTCCTCATTCCACAGATGATGATGAGGATGTCTCTCCTCTGAGGCCAGCTACTCGTTTCACTACCCAGACCAGATCTGCCATAGTTCTAGCTCTAGAGATGAGGCCTTCTTCATCAGCACCTACTACTGTCACCTCATCTCCATCAGTTCCTCTAGTGCCACAAGTTTCTACTCCAACTATGTCCAGGACGTCTGCAGAGGTCTTCTCCGACGCACTTCTCTCGACTCCAACATCAACCACCGGAGGAGATCAGCCCCAGAAGAATGATTAGCTATATCTCTTTGAACTTTTTGGTAACTTGTTGCCAAAGGGGGAGAATTTGTATATAGATCTATAGGCTTCGAGTGAGAGAGCTTTTGGTTTTTATTGTTGTTTTAAAAACATTTAGTCTTCTGGCTGCTTGTGTAAACTTTTGTTCATGTTTGATCATACGCTTTAATGTGTGTTACTAATTTCTCCTATCCTTCTGATGGTTATGATATGATCATTCACTTTTCTTGATGTGTTGTGCTATGATATTAACTCTTATTACTCTTGCACACCACCAAGATGTATGTGACATGGAAGAAGTGCCCCGTGTACCTAATCGATTGTGCATTTGCATTCAAACACAAACTTAAAATAATGCACAAATTTAGGGGGAGATCTTGCTTATCACATACTTATGAAAGAGATGATTATATTCACTGATTATATCAAATGTCGAATCTTTGATCTATATGTTGTCATCAATTACCGAAAAGGGGGAGATTGAAAGAACATTTGCTCCCTTGGTGGTTTTGGTAATTAATAACAACATATATGTCATTGAACTATGTTTCCACTAAGCATATTTCAGGAAAAGTTCAATGATGGGTTGGCAAAAGGATTGTGGAATACACCAAGATGCAAGGAAATAGATTGGAAAAGCTTCAAGCAAGAGAACTCTACATTTTACTTTGTGAGAAATCACTTTGAGTCCATAGGAACGACAATACTATTAAATGGGGGTAGGCTTCCATGGTGAACAAAATATTCATACATGCACAAGTGATAGTCGCCACACACACAAGCTCTTCCACAAAAGTATTTCCAAAGCCAAATATCCAAAATCGGTGGAACCAACATTCCCCACTCGGTGCCACCGATTCTCAGCCTCAGACATACTCAAGCGAAACTCTAGCCCATCAGTGCAACCGATTCTGATTCGGTGCCACCGAGTTTGGATTGCCAACATTCTATTACGCAAATTCAGAAAATCAATCCGACCGAGTTTGTTGAATCGGCATCACCAAGTCTGGTAATCTGACCGTTGGTCACCTTATTGGTGCAACCGAGTTTTATGTATCGGTCTCACCGAGATTCCAATGTTGCTACCTTTTAGGAAACCCGGTACCACCAAGATTAACACATTGGTGTCACCGAGTTGGACTTATTAGGTGTAACGGTTGGATTTTTTGAGATGCCTATATATACCCTTTCACCACCTATCACTCGCAAAAAAAGCACATAGAATAGACCGCCACTCATACCAATTGATTTTCTGAGAGAGAGCCACCTACTCATGTGTTGAGATCATGTCATTCCATTTCAACCATATGAATCTTGATGTCTAGCCTCCCCAAGTTGCTTTCCAGCCAATCAATCTCTTCCACCATAGACAAATCTATGGGAGAGTGATTGTGTGTTGAGGAGTCTATTATCTTGAAGAACAATAGCAAGGAGTTCATCGACATTATCGAGACTATTACCTTTTGGAGGGTGGTGCCTCCTAGATTGGTTAGGTGTCTCTTGGGAGCCTCCTACTTCGTGTTGTGGAGTGAACCAAGAAATTTGTAAGGGAAAGGAGATCGCCTACTTCATGAAGATATACCCCGAGTTAGGCTAGTCCTCCATGGACGTAGGCCATCATGGTATAGTCAAGGTCGCTTCTTCGTGGAACCCTCCGTGGGTAGAGCCCTTCACGGACTCTCATGACCATTACCCTCCGTGGGTTGAAGACTCCATAAACGTGGACGTACGGTAGCACCACCCATCGGAACCATAGGAAAAATCATCATGTCTCCGAATTACGTTTGATCTTCCTACCCTTCCTATACTACTCATGCTTGTCTTCAATTTCCGCTGCTATACTCGTAGACAGGCATGTGTAGGATGTGCTCGACTTGCTATGAATGCTAAAATCTGCCAACGGTTAAAATTGGGTAGAAGTAGATTTTTAATTGGTCAAGTATTCTAATCACCCCCTCTAGACATACTTTCGATCCTACAAATTCACTCACATTCATTATTGGCAAGAATTAGTTGCAATCAACATCAACATCATGCAATAGTTCAAGGAGTCACACATTCCCTCAAAGGTAAGCAAGGGACAAGGTAATCAACAAATCCATGGACATCATCATGTACGCTTTGCACTGCATGTCCATATACATCCTTGTATTTGTCTCTTGTGTGTTGGGACTAACCCATGTAGGTGAGAAGAGTAAGAAACAACAAGGATGCTCTGAACTCATGGTGATCTTCATCAACAAAACCCAACGTTAGTTTATCCCTCTCAAGGGGGGTGTCACATCAAGGGGGAGCTTTACTCTAAGACTTGAGCCAAAGCATCTCATAGAATGTGACAACATTAACAAGCTTGATGTAAAAGTGGTAACCCCACTCATGCTTAAACGATGAGTGCTCCTAAGTCAATATTCTCATATATACGTGACTACGTCATCACCAAAGTGCTTGATAGATGCTAGTATATATGTGCATGTTTGCCATGATTTCATTTGACATCTTATTGTGTGAGCATGTTGGTCTGCATTTCTTTATCCATTCAAGGACATACAATTGTTGTTATTTGGACTTTGACTTTATTTTTGCCAATTGGATGGATAAGAATGCCTATGACCCTTCTCTAGCAATCTATGCTTTCTTGTCTCATATTCTATTCATGCCGCATCCAAAATTTGAACAAGTACTTTACGGTCTCTCTGTGTGAGGAGCACTCGGAGTTTCATATCGATAAACGACTGACCATTAAAATCTCCCAAGTGCATCTCGGTGGAACCAATCCAAAATTCTGGGTCTCACCGAATGCCTAGAGTTGATCTCGTTTTCATCTTGGTATCATCGATTCCATTTTCTCGGTTACACCAAGTTTCCCACTCAGCTGACAGTAGAGAAACTTGGTGACACCAAAAAATTAGAACCGGTATCACCAACAGCAAGGGGTATATAACCTGGCGGACCCGACTTTTGAAAATCAAGAAAAGTTGTTTCCACCAAACCCTAAGCTGCCTGTCCGGGCCCCTGGTCATTGCCTTCGTCTCCCCATGCGCCTCCGCCATTGGGAATCACCCCTGCCGCCGAAATTTGTCGGTGTTCTGGGAACGGGGGTACCCAGACCTGCCTACCTGCGGACCAGGGCATGGCCACTTCATCGACCAAGCACAACCAGGCGTGGCCCCACTCAAGACAAGGCCTTCGCAAGGGTCCTAGGATCGCGAGGAGGAACGGCGTCAGGACCCGCTGTTGGGGATATAACCCTGTGGTATGACCCGGCTGGAAGGCTCCGGTTGTTAAATGTTGATTATGAGCCGGCCCACGAAGACATGTATCAACTGAAGGCCGAAGAAGATTGGTGGCTCTTGGTGTGGGTCGGACGGCGGAGACCCGGATGTGTAAGACCTTCCAAAGGATGACATGGCTGGTAAGATAGAGATAGATTCGAAGATGTAAACATAATCGGACTATGCAATTGTAAGACCCGACGGTTCTGACCTCTTATATAAAGGCAGAGTCGGGGCGGCTTAGAGGTAGGTGATCGAAAACTAGGTCAAGCTTCTAGCCCCTTGTAATCGATACAACAAGCAATAACATCACAAGCAGGATGTAGGCCTTTACCACGACTTGAGGGGCCAAACCTGGGTAAACTCGTGTCCTTCGTCTCGATCAACCCCTTTGAGTCCACTACCATGGCGATGGCTCCGAACTCAAGTCTGGTAACCCGGACATCTGCCGTGACAAAACCACGACAGTTGGCACCCACCGTGGGGCACGCGTTCAGTGGTGTTGGGTTCTCAAAGGGCTCCCTTCCAGAGCTCGAAGGATACGTAGTTGGGAGGATGAGCAAGAGTCGCCGTGGCCGGCTCTACATTGACGAGACTGGCTGGGGGATTGATGCTGCTTCCGTGGAGTATGGTTTCAGGGTTCCGTTCGGCGGGATCCAGGTGTTCATCGGGAAGATCGACGGATCTACACCCGGGCCGGACGTCTGCACCAACATCGTCGAGCCGGCTCGGCGTCTCCAGCCCGCACGTAAGGTAGGCCCTACCCGTGTTAACCCGGTTCAGGAGCATGTCTTCGTGTGCTTCACTCAAGGGATGGATCTGGAAGCATCCGGATCTCAAGGGACTCTCGTGCACTCCGATGATGAGTCGTCAAGTGGGGAAACTGAATCTGTGTACCAGCTCAGCAATGGTGGCCTTGGGGGCTATGGTGACACTCCCCCCGAGTCAGAGCACGGTGAATCAGATGAGCTGGAGCAGCCGTCTCACGCGGCGGTATTCATGGCAGGGCCAGGGGCGGCCGAGTCGGAAGCTAACCCTCCCCAGCCGCCGGCTCAGGGCCTTGTGGAGTTGATGGACGAGCTTGAGGCTTTGTTAGCTACAGAGGTCACACCAGATAATTAGGTGGCTCGTAACGCAGAGATCGCAAGGATCAAGGGCCGGATGGCCGAGGAGCGTCAGAGGCTAACTGATTTAAACTCCTAGATGGAGGCAGAGGCAGCACGGCTCAAGGCCGACGCTTTCCGTTTGGGGCTGGAACAGTTTTCAGCGGCGGCTGTGCACCGTAGGAGGCATCAATCTCGTTTGCCGAAGCGCTATGAGGCGAGGAATCTCTTCAATACCCCCGGCTCTGGGAGAGCGGCGGATGCCCCTGGGGAAGGGCGAGCAGCGGCTCACATGGCCCCACCCGAAGGGTTTACGACACCGGCGGGTCATTATTCTAACCCGGCCGAGAACATGGTAGCAGCAGCCACCCCGCTTGGAACGATCCCTATCCCAGATGAGGCACCCTTTGCGGAGGAGGTGAGGAACGCTATCGGATATTTACAGAAGGCCGTGGCTCAACAAGAGAAATATACTCACAACCGGAGCCGGATCCACTCCACCCCTCTCCATAGTCGAAGTTTCAGCCGGCGCTATGAGTCGCCGGCGGTTTCAAGCAGTGGCCCGCATCATGGGCAAAGGGGACGCGCGACTCTAGACGCGCCGGCCCTGGTGGACCGGGCAAGAAACAGGCGAGAACAAGAGGCAACAATAGTTCCCCTGGGTCTTGGGCCCTCAGTGTTGACAGAGGTCGAAGCGGTTGGTAGCGCTAGAGCCGTGGCAGTTCCATGCTTAACTCTGGCTCTACGGAGCGAGAGGTTGCCTAAGGATTTCAAGGGGCCTCAGAAGGTTCCAAATGACACGGCGGATCTCCCTCCCGAGGCTTGGGTCGAGAGCTATGAGCTAGCTATGGAGATGCTAGACGTCAGTGAGGCTGTTTTTGCAAAATATTTTATCATGATGCTCCAGGGTCCGGCTCGCACATGGTTAAAGGGCTTACCACCCAACACTATAAGCTCTTGGGCCGAATTAAGGGCAAAGTTCATCAAAAATTTCCAAGGGACTTGCAAGCAGCCTATGACCATTGTGGATTTAGATCATTGCGTTCAGCAGGAAAATGAGTCGGCTCATCATTGGGTTTGGCGGGTGTCGACCGTCATTCACTCGTCAGAACAGATCACGGCGGCTCAAGCGGTGCTCATTCTGGAGAAGAATTGCCATTTTGTTCCGCTAAAGCAGAAGCTTGGCCGGCTTAAACATACGTGTCAAGACATGGGAGAGCTCATGACGGCTCTAACGAAGTACGCCGACTCAGACAACACCAAAGATCCGGGTTCGGATGAGGAGAAGTCGAATGAGGGAAAGAAGAACAACCAAGGCAAGAGTTTTGGGAACAATGGGAATCAAAGCAGACAGAGGAACGCTGGCGGCGGGTCAGAGCTGGTGGCAAATGCTAACACAGGGCCGAATGTTCCTAAGGGGAACGGGCGTTACAAGCCGTACTAGCGGGATAACAGGCCCCCTTTCAATTTGGAAGCGGTGCTTAGGAAACCCTGCCCAGAGCACAACACACCTGATAAACCAGCAACGCATGCATGGGGCGATTGTTTTATCATGCATAGGTGCCGGCTTTGGTGCTGGCGGCTCAGGAGCAGGTCATCCGGGTCAACACCAACACAATAATCAGCAGCATCAACAGCATCCTAGCAACAACAATCATAATAACCAGCAGCAGCAGCATCATGAGCAGCAGCACAATCAATTTGGATGCCAGAGTAACCCGAAGCAGCTCAGTTCGGGGCAGTATCATGTGTTTACGACTGGTAATAGCAAGCGAGATGAGAAGCTATGGAGGCAAGCGGTTAATACGATCGCGCCGGCTCTCCCACGATACCTGCCGTGGTCAGAGTATGACATAACATGGAGCAGGCAAGATCACCCGCCACGGGTGGATGACCCGGGCCGGCTTGCTCTAGTGGTGGCCCCTCAGATACATGGTTATGGAGTAAACAAAGTGCTCATGGATGGAGGTAGCAGTATCAACATCTTGTATTATGACACCTTCCGGCGAATGAAGTTGCTAGACAAAGATCTCAAAACTTCTTCTACTGTATTTCATGGCGTGGTGCCTGGTAAGTCGGCATACCCAGTGGGAAAAATCTCTTTGGAGGTGGGTTTCAGCGATGAGTATAATTATAGGGTGGAGACCTTATGGTTCGAGGTGGTCAAGATCAAGAGCCCTTATAATGCGTTGTTCGGGCGGCCGGCTTACGCCAAGTTCATGGCTAGGCCATGTTATGTTTATTTGCAGCTTAAGATGCCCGGCCTAAATGGCACGATTACGGTTCATGGCAATCGAAAAACGGCTCTTGAGTGCGAGGAAGGTGATGCGGCTTATGCTGAGGCTAGCTGTGCACAAGAGGAGCTGAAGTTCTAAAGGAGAACGTTGACCCGGAGGACATGACCCCGTTGAAGAAACCAAATACAGAGGTAGAGCCGCCACTCTAGTTTTCAGCGGATGATACTAAAACAGTGGACTTTACTTCGGGCACTCATCCAAGCAGTTCACCATCGGGGCTCACATGGATCCCAAATAGGAAAGCGCGCTCATCGAATTCATCCGCGAGAATCGGGACATCTTTGCATGGAAACCTTCTGACATGCCGGGTGTACCGAGAGAGTTCGCTGAGCACAATCTTAATGTGAATCCGAAGTTTAAGCCAATCAAGCAGTTTCTGCGGCGGTTCAATGAGCAGAGGTGCAAGGCTATTGGGGAAGAGGTTGCCCGGCTCTTAGCCGCTGGGTTCATAGTTGAAGTTTTCCACCCGGAATGGTTGGCTAATCCAGTATTGGTGCTTAAAAAGAATAGTACGTGGCGTATGTGCATAGATTACACGGACCTCAACAAGGCTTGTCCGGCTGATCCCTTCGCACTCCCTCGCATTGATCAGATCATTGATGCAATAGCTGGTTGTGTGAATTTGTGTTTTTTGGATGCTTTTGCAGGGTATCATCAGATCAAAATGGCAGTCAAGGACTAGGAGAAGACATCGTTTATCACACCTTTTGGGGCGTTCTGCTACGTCTCCATGCCTTTTGGGCTCAAGAGTGCCCAGGCGACTTACCAGCGGTGTGTGCAGAACTGTCTCCACAGCCAGATTGGTCGTAATGTTCATGCTTATGTGGATGACATAGTGGTGAAGTCTAGGAAGAAGGAAACCCTCTTGGAGGACCTAAAGGAAACTCTTGACAATCTCCGAGTGTACAAAATGATGCTTAACCCGGCAAAATGCGTCTTTGGTGTCCCTGTAGGAAAGCTTTTGGGGTTCTTGGTTTCTGAGCGTGGCATCGAGGCTAACCTGGATAAAATCAAGGCTATCACCTCTTTGCGAGAGCCGACATGCATCAATGACGTTCAGCGTATTGCAGGCCGGATTGCGGCACTGAGCCGATTCATAAGCCGGCTTGGGGAGAAAGCCATCCCCTTGTATCAGATGATGAAGAAGACGGACAAGTTTAAGTGGAGCAAGGCAGCCGCAGAGGCGCTGGAAGCTCTTAAGAAGCAATTGACTGAGCCGCCAGTATTAGCCGCTCCGGCTGAGAAAGAGCCACTACTCCTATATGTAGCAGCTAACAGCCGGGCGGTCAGTGTGGCGATTGTTGTTGAACGTAAGGAAGCAGGGAAAGAGTATCCCGTTCAGAGGCCTGTTTACTACATCAGTGAGGTCTTGGCTGAGTCCAAGCAGCGATATCCTCATTGGCAGAAGCTTGTATACGGGGTCATTATGGCTAATCGTAAGCTGAAGCACTACTTTTTGGGCCATCCAATAACTGTAGTAAGCTCTGCCCTGTTGGGGGATATTGTTCAGAACAGAGAGGCTACGAGAAGGATTGCCAAGTGGGCTTCAGAGTTGGGGCCTCTTAACATCAGTTGCACCCCTCGTACAACAATTAAGTCTCAGGCCTTGGTGGATTTCATAAATGATTGGACAGAGTGCTAGGCGCCTGAAGAGAAGCCGGACAACACATACTGGACTATATATTTTGACGGGTCTAAACAGCTTGAGGGGTCTAGTGTCGGTGTGGTTGTCACCTCCCCGAAAGGTGATAAGTTTTGTTATGTGCTCCGGTTGATGTTCCCCTGTACTAATAATGCTGCTGAGTATGAAGCTTTGCTCCATGGTTTGAGAGTTGCTAAAGAGATGAATTTAAGCCGGGTTAGATGCCTGGGTGACTCAGACCTTGTGGCTCAGCAAGTTTCAGGTACTTGGGATTCTAAGGACCCAAGGATGGCGGCTTATCGACGGGCGGTTGATGTTGTTGCAGGTTATTTCAAAGGGTATCAGGTGGATCATATTGATCGTCGGCGGAACGAGGCGGCTGATGCATTATCACGACTCGGATCTCAGCGTAAGCCGGTGCCGCCTAATGTTTTTCTTGACGTGTTATATCATCCGACTGTCAAGATGCCTTCTGAGGAGGATCTGGCAATTCCTGACCCGGAGGCGGCTCTAGCGGCGGCTCTACATGTTATTCTGGATTGGACTACTCCTTATTTAGCGTACTTGACGCGCGGTGAGTTGCCGGATGATGAGAGCCGGGCTTGGGAGATCATCCGCCGTTCTAAGTCCATGACAATTATCAACGGTGAGTTACACAAATGCAGTGTGACAGGTGTCTTCCAATGCTGTGTGTCACCAAAAGAGGGCCAGCAGATCTTAAATGAAATTCATGCTGGCGACTGTGGACATCATGCCGGGTCAAGATCTTTAGTGGCTAAAGCTTTTCGGCATGGATTTTTCTAGTTGACGGCTCACAAGGATGCAGAGGATCTGGTTCGTAAGTGTGACGCTTGTCAGAAATTTGGCCGACGTGCTCATGTTCCAGCTCAAGAGTTGAGGATGATACCTATCACTTGGCCGTTTGCGGTCTGGGGGCTTGATATGGTAGGACCCTTCAAGAGGTCCAAAGATAAGAAAACGCACCTCTTGGTGGCGGTTGATAAGTTTACCAAGTGGGTTGAGGCTGAGCCAGTAAGCAAGTGTGATGCAGCTACATCGGTTGAGTTTGTCAGGAAATTGATCTATCGTTTTGTCTATCCACACAGTATTATCACTGATAATGGTACAAATTTGTCCAAGGGGGCTATGAAGGTGTTCTGTGAGAAGGAGCATATCCGGCTTGATGTTTCAACCGTGGCACATCCATAGTCCAATGGCCAGGCTGAGCGGGCTAATCAGGAAATCCTGCGAGGGCTTAAACCCCGGTTCATGGTCCCTTTGAAATGGACAACCGGGTGTTGGGTTGATAAGTTGCCTTGCGTCTTATGGAGCAACCAGACTACACCTAACAGGTCTACAGGTTTTACACCTTTTTCATGGCCTACGGGGCTGAGGCGGTTCTACCCAGTGACATCCGGCATGATTCACCAAGGGTGGCGGCTTATGTTGAGACGGATAATGAGCTGGCACGTCAAGATGCGTTAGATGCCTTGGACGAAGCACGACTGTTAGCAGCGACCAGATTAGCAATTTACTAGCAAGACCTGCGACGCTATCATAGCCGCAGGGTGAAGACCCGGACGTTCCAGGAAGGTGACCTGGTGCTTCGGCTTATTCAAGACCAAACAGGGATGCATAAACTCTCTCCGCCGTGGGAAGGGCCCTTTGTGGTTAGCAGAAACCTTAACAACGGTCATACTATCTCATTGATATTTGTGATGAGTCGGACACGGCGGGTCAGGAGACTTTACGGCCATGGAACGTGGCACACTTGCGGCCATATTATACTTAAGAGATGATGCAGATCTAGTATCATTATACATATCATATTTATATAGAGTAGTACTACTACCAAAGATTGGAGCCCTGGCTCTTATGGGTATCTTTATAATCTCAGTATGACATTCTTCAATACCAGCAAATTTGCGGTTCCTGTGGTTCTTTGACCCGCCAAGGTCTTGCCGGTTAATCTCCTTTGGGGACCCTGAACCAATTAAAGTGACCTGTTAAAAGTATTCCATTCAATCTCGCTTTAGAGACCCTGAGCCGGTTCACAGAGTTGACGGCCAATCTCGCTTTAGAGACCCTAAACTGATGTCAATACAATAAGTTCTTCTCAGTCAATCTTGCTCTAGAGACCCTGAGCCGGTTCACAGAGTTGACGGCCAATCTCGCTTTAGAGACCCTAAACTGATGTCAATACAATAAGTTCTTCTCAGTCAATCTTGCTCTAGAGACCCTGAGCCGGTTCACAGAGTTGATGGCCAATCTCGCCTTAGAGACCCTGAACTGATGTTACTCTTACCAGTCAATCTCGCTTTAGAGACCTTGAGCCGGTTCACAAAGTGGATGGCCAATCTCGCTTTAGAGACCCTGAACTGTTGTAAGTTAAAAGTTAAGCTCTTATCGGTCAATCTCACCTTAGAGACCCTAAGCCGGCTCACAGAGTTGACGGCCAATCTCGCTTTAGAGACCCTGAACTGGTATGGTGCACAATTGGCTTTATGCCTAGTTTGAGTGCATTAAGCGCTGTTGTTGATGGAGGATTCCTACCTTTGGTATAGCTTAACAAATTCCCCTAAGGCAACAGCGTGTACATCAAATTCCAGTTGCTTATCAACTGCGGCCATCGAAGGGGGCTTCTTACCGACGAGTATCGCTTATCTCACCCTAATGGTCGGCTTTATGCCACTTCCAGTTACTTATTAACTGCGGTTGTCGAAGGGGGCTTATTACCGACGGGTTCGCTTACCTCACCCTAACAACCGGCGTTTACGCCAAAAATAGTTGCGGAAGGAGGCTTCTTGCCCTTGGGTATAGCTTACATAAGCCCTTCACGCAGCCGGCTAGTATAATTACTAGTCGCAGCTGTCGAATGGATGCTTCTTGCCATAAGGTATAGCTTACATAATACCATCGGCAGCCGGCCCTATTCAACATTGGCTGATTGGAGGAGGCTTCTTGCCTTCGGGTATAGCTTACATCACCCTCCAACAGCAGGCTTTCTTGAGCTGCGATTGTTAGTAGAGGCTTCTTACCTTTGGTATATCTTACATAAACCTATTGACAACCGCTGTTGGAATACAATGGATAAAGTATTTGTTGTTAAAAGGAGGTTTTTTACCATCATGGTACAGTTTACATCACCCCTCATGCAGCCGGCTGTAGGCCGCTTTATAGTTTTCAACAGTCGTCGTTGTCACATAGAGGCTTCCTACCGTCAGGTATAGCTTACTTTACCTTATGGCAGCCGGCTCTTCCATGGCATCTCATTATAAGAAAAGGGAAGTCACGCTGCTCTGGTTGATGGAGTAAATTTCCCGGGTCTAGTAACTTCGGGTGAAGGACAGACGTCTCGGACAAATTACGCATTAGTTTATCAACAACCGCGTTTTTTCATGGAGGCTATTTGCCAACAGAGGTATTATCCGGCTCTAAAAAGAGTTTTGAAGACTTCCAAGTGCCTCTCATGAATCATTGGCAAATTTATCAAAGATGGAAGCAAAGAGCTGAGAAAGATGATTGACAATACTATAAAGTAAACCGACGGCAAGTGCAATCAGATGTTAAAAGGGTGTTACAAAAGATGTTCTCACAGGGAACAAACGATGTTTCTGACGAAGTTTCAAAACACCATGGGCGGATGATTACAAGAGCCAATGCTTGCTCTGACTATTACAAGGTTCGGTCACTCGGCCGGCTCATCCTGCTCCGGATCTTCCGCGGTTCGGATCTGAAGATTGCCGAGTTCCCAGTTGCAGTTAGAGACGGCAGCAAATGACCCTTCAAAGAAAGGCGCGACGTTAAGCTCCCCAGGGAAGAGATCTTTGCTTCGGGCGGCTGTTAGGTCTTTACACTCGTAAAGCGGCCCACGGATCCATTTATCTTCCTGGTCGTATGCTGCTTGGTAGTTCTTCAAGTCATCCTCCGCCTCATCAGCCATTACAGACGCTAGATAGCAAGAGTCCTTGATGACTTTGAGATAGTCTTCCTCGGAGAATTCTGAGCCGTCCACCTTCTTCGAAGGATATCCACCCATCATCTCATCTGGTGTGAGATCCGGCTCAAACCCGCAATGGCTCCAGAGAGGAAAGCCGACTTCTTCAGCTCTTGTATTTGCTTGGGCATGGTGGAGAATAGTTATAACACCCCTTTCAGGGCCTTGGCAATCTTCTCCTTATACTGTATGCTTTTGATGGTGAACATTGCTCCGCAATACAGCTGCTCTGTAAAGGTGTATATGGCCTTCAGCGATAGGATGCTGTCGTCTACAAGCTGCCGGCTCAAACGTCCTACATGAGCTGGAAGAGATAGGTTCGTTGCTAGTTGTTTCATAAAAGATATTAAGTAAAAGAGTAGAGGAATGATGAACTTACCAAATAAGGCGGAAGACATCTTAGCGATGTGCCATTTGAGCCCTTGGAGCTCCTCAGCAACGGCGATGAGCTGCTGATCGGCATCATCTGCCCGTTTGATAAGTGCGGCTTTTTCAGAATCAGCTGTTTCTTTCAATATTGTTAGCTCGGAGGTGATCTTGGCTACCTCTTCGGCTAAGAGCCGGCATCTCTCATCAGCAAGGCTTCGTGCTTCCTGTTGAGCTACCAAGTTGGTTTTGAGATCAGCTGAGAGCCGGTGGTGTTCAGAGCGTCCTGTGCATATCAAAGGCAAAGTATAAGCTATTGCAGCAACAAGAGTATTCATATGCATAAAGGTTCACAGTTCAAGTTCTACAAGTCTCAAACAGATTGCAAGCAATATATTTGACACTTGGGGGCTAATGTATATTTGATCTATTCACATCTACAGTTCCGGCTCATCTTCCTGAAAATTGACCCGGAACTTGGGGTCTATACATTGGCTCTCTTTTAAACTCAAAAGTCCCGACTCACATAAATTTGAGTCGACCCTTGGGGCCTACGTTATGGCTCTTTTCTAATCTCGTAAGTTCCGGTTCAAATAAATCTGAGCCGGCCCTTGGGGGCTACAGTTGGCAGTATGCAAGTGTTGACAGTATGTAAAGCAGAAGTATTTTCTACATAACCTTTAAAGAAGACCCGAATTCAATTCTACATTAGATTAAATCCGGCCCTTGGGGGCTGGGGAAGGTTATGGCTAAGGAAAGGTAACATACCTCGTATTTTCCTTTCATCATGCTGACCAGCCGGAGTTCCAAGTCTCGGTTGGTGTTGACCCGGTTCATGTAGCCGGAGTGGAGTTCTTCGGCTGTCATTTTGTTGTATGACAAGTCAAACTCAAGTTTCCGCAAAGCTTCAGACGGCTCTGTATGCCGGGTTAAGACATGCGCTAGTGAACGAGGTTTTTGAGCAGACCCGGTGATGATAACATCCAGAGTCGTCGGGGTCCTGGCGGGTGTAACCGTCCTTGAAGGAGCAGCTGGGGAGTTCTCCTTTATGACGTCATCTGCCGCCGGCTCAGTAGAAGCCGCTGGTCGAGTTTCTTCTTCTGCTGGAGTTTCCTCCGACTGTTCAATATCCGGTTGAGCCGGGGCCGGCTGTTCAGGCTCTTGATTGTCAACGACACGGCCGGAGGAAGGTTGATGGGTATTGTGGTGTTTCGCCTGAGCACTTCAAAGTAAAGGGTTAGCATTTAAAGAAGATTGGTATTTCATCAAGACATTTGGGTATTTTAACACTTACAGAGGATTAATCTTTGGTGGAGGTATGAATGAGGCTGAAGAGTCGCTCGATGAGGGTGTCTTCTGAAAAAGCAAGACACAGAAATGATAAGACATTTGGACATGAAGAGAAACAAAAAAGGGAAGTACGGATACTAACCTCTGCAGGCCGCTTCTTAGGAGCCGGCGAATTTGGTAGTCCCGATGCAAGCTCTGTAGAGCCGGCGCTCCGGGTCTGACGTCGTTCAGCTTGCTGTTGCTTTTTTGAAAGGAAATTAGGAGCCAGATGAGCGAGAGGGTGAGATAGAGGAAATTTTCTAAACAACCCGCCGCGGCTTTCTACTTCATCCTGTGAGACACGGAAAGATATTATTAAAGAGCCGGCAAGACAAAAAGTCAAGTAAGTAAAGTTCAAGGATCTTACCTCCGACTCTGAAGAAGTCGGGTGTTCGAACCAGTTCTCTTGAGGAGATTCCTTCTTTGGTTTCTTGGCGGCGACTTTCTTCTTGGTTGTCTTCGGAAGAGGAACGTATTCCTTCTTCCAGAAGTCGGAGTCAGCCTGTACAAATTGAGACGGAGGAAGAATATCAAGCTTCGAAAAGGAGTATATAAATATACAACAGGTGGAGGAAAGATAAAAATACTGACAAGAGGCGCCGGGTTGGTCGCGCAGAAGGGCGCTAGGCCGATGGTGCTGCATGAGCCGGAGGTCTCGTGCACAAGACTGCGGACGGTCATACAGATGTCATCCTCAGGCAAAGTGGTGGCGCTGAAGCACAGTTCGCTATCGTAAAATCCTAGGTATTCATACATGAGCCGGTTACGGCGGCTCAGAGGCATGATCCGCCATTGTACCCAGCAGCGGATAAGGTCCGTTCCAATAAGGCCATTGTCCAGGAGAGCCTTCACTCTGGCGTGGGGCTTCTCATATCTAGCACGGTCGGCAGCTGAGAGCCGGTCGGGCAGTGAAGTGTCGGTTGACAGCCAGGAAGGACGATAACCCGACAAACGATGTTCCGAATCCGGAGACGTGTCTTTGCAATAGAACCACGTCTTGTTCCAATCCTTCGGGTGGCTGGGCATCTGAATAGCCGGAAAGGTGATACCCCTTCGGCGCTGGATGGTGATTCCCCCGAGTTCTAGACTTGGCCTACTCTTGTATTCTGTCTGCCGGTTGGCGTAGAAGAACTCACGGAAGAATCCGACTGATGGTCTGGATTGAAGATACGCCTCACAGAGGACTTGGAAATGGCAAATGTTAGACACTTAATTTGGTGCCAGGTCTTGGGGATGCAGCTTGTACAGATGGAGAATGTCACAGAAAAACTTTGACCCGGGTGGCACGAATCCCCGCTCGATGTGGTCCGTAAAGACTATGACCTCCCCTTTCTTTGATGTGGAACCCGCCAGTTGATCACTTCCTTTGGAGGAAGGGTGCCAGCGGCTACGAGGTCAGACAGGTATTCTTCGGTCACGCAAGAGCCGACCCAATTGCAGGAATTGGTGGCGCGTGTCATATTGGTGGCTTAAAAGTACTGTGCAAAAACAAAATGGTGACTAGTCAAACAAGAGCATATAGCTACAGCAGCTTACAAATTACAGGGTTCTAAAAGATTAAGCCTTGAAAGGCCCGGCTGATAAAGAGCCGAGGGAGTCTAGCGGCTCACTATGGATAGAAGAGCCGGAAGTCAGTCAAGACCCGGACAAACAGGTTTCACAAACTGTTACTAAAATTTTGGATCTACCGAAGCGGAAAAAAAGTTCTACGTCGACCTAAGCGAAGAACAGCGAGAAATGGAAAGTTGGCCTACAGCCCTAACAGCCTGCGCATTACGCGCGGACGGACCACGTACGGTGGCGGTGATGACGGCGTGGCCTAAAGGATGCGTAGCCGGCCCCGAGACTTGCCCGTGTGGCCGTGCCGGAGATCGGAACGCGCGACGGAGGGTCCGCCAGAGAAAACCCTATCTCTACCGATCTAAGCTACGGGAAAGAGAGGCGTACCGGAAGAAGGAGACGACGGAGGACGAGACTCTGGTCTCAACAGGTTGATGCAGCGGCCAAATGTCGATGACGGACGAGCGGTGGCGCCGGAGCGGAGCGGAACGAGCTCGGGCGACGGGCGGCGGCAGGAAGAAGAAGAAGGGGCGCACGAGCGGGAATGAATCGTTTTTGACCCGTGCGGGTCCTATTTAACACGAGAACGGTGCCGAATCCCAAGCGTCAACACCGGTCTTGCCGAAACGGACGCCTTGATTCTCGGTAAGTGGTTAAATGCGAGAGATTTGGTGATACGTCAGCGTATCTGTGACGTCACGCCGGGTCATTCCGTGGCGACTCTCAGATGATTGCAAGAGAAGGATGAAATGAGCTGGCTCACTTCAACCTGGGGCCTAATGTTGGGGATATAACCCCGTGGAATGACCCGGCTGGAAGGCTCCAGTTGTTAAATGTTGATTATGGGACGGCCCACGAAGACATGTGTCAACTGAAGGCCCAAGAAGATTGGCGGCTCTTGGTGTGGGTCGGACGGCGGAGACCCGGATGTGTAAGACCTTCCAAAGGATGACTTGGCTGGTAAGATAGAGATAGATTCGGAGATGTAAACATAATCCGACTGTGCAATTGTAAGACCCGACAGTTCTGACTTCTTATATAAAGGCAGAGTCGGGGCGGCTTAGAGGTAGGTGATCGAAAACTAGGTCAAGCTTCTAGCCCCTTGTAATCGATACAACAAGCAATAACAACACAAGCAGGACGTAGGCTTTTACCTCGACTTGAGGGGCCAAACCTGGGTAAACTTGTGTCCGTCGTCTCGATCAACCCCTTTGAGTCCACTACCATGGCGATGGCTCCGAACTCAAGTATGGTAACCTGGACATATGCCGTGACAAAACCACGACACCCGCAAAGGATGGGCCTCCTCAGGAACCCTCCGGAGTGGAGGAGATGTCTTTGCAAGTCCAGGCTTCGGGAGTCAAGGGTGACGTAGTAAAGGACAGGCGGGCGCCAGCGCGCCAGACGACGTAGTTTCCCCTTTGGTTCAAAGCGAGCAGGGACGTACATGGGTTCGCAAAGCACCCCAAAGGTTTCCATTCCGGTGTAACAAGACCACAACCACCTGCCTCGCAGGGCAGACGTCATCGCTGAGCCCGTCCCTGCGTCGTCGATAGCTACTTTGTAGACGAAGACTGCCTTTGGGCAGGGTGAGCACGTACTCCTGTCCCTCTTCAAATTTGGTCATTATGGGATCCCTTCCCGCCATTTCTATAAGGGTAGAGCACCTGGGCCACCGCTATATAGAGAGGGTAGGCTGCACCATAGAGGATCCCCCCCAAATCCATTCCACTACTCACCCATCACAGGGCCATAGAGGGCCTCAAACACCTCGAAGGGAGCCCAATTGAGGCTCTAAAACAATGTACTAGTTCATCCACACCACCTCCTTGAGAGGCAATCCACCAAAGCAGGAGTAGGGTATAAGGCTTCGCAGCGGCCCGAACCTGGGTAATCTATCGTGTTCATCTTCTTCCTTGTCATCGTGCGAGTTCGTCAGTGTGTCCATCGAGTAGCGAGCTAGGCTGGGTGAGGCTGTAGGGGATCTTTGCAGACGCCCCTATTTTGAATCTTAAGGGTCTTGCGGAGCCCTAAATATGACAGAATCTTCACCACCATCGACGCCTTAGTGGATCCTTCACCGAGTTAGGGTATGGATCTGGCCCTCTTTGCGCTCCCTGTCCAATTCATGCGCATTAGAGTGTAACATCCCAAACTTTGGAATGTTATAATAAATATTAGAATGATTGTTTGTTTGATTTACTAATTAAATTTGAGTGAAAATTTGAAACTTTTTGAAACTTTTGAAAGTTTAATGAGAGGGAATGAAATGACTTTCTCAAAACTTTCAATCTGCATTTTGATCACTAGGAATTCAAATTCTTTTCAACACAAAACCCTAGAGTGAAGATGACATGACTTCTTCCATTTAAAGAAATGAAAAGGGATTTGAAAATGATTTGAATTTTCATTTGAAAATATTTCAAATTCAGAAACTTTAAGCAACTCAATGATTTTCATGAGAGAGGATAAAATTACTTCTTCAAATTATATGAAATATGAGTTGGAAGTTTAAAATAAAGCTTTGAAAAGTGAATGTGAAAATCTCTGGATTTTCCTTTGGAATCATTTCATATTTGGTTCCTATTCAAATTTTCAAAGTATTCAAACCCCTGACAAAAATTTGAGAGGAGTAATATGACACTCCAAACCAGGGGAAATTTTGTGAAGTATTTGAACCATAAAACCCAAAGGGTCATTTGAAAAATATTTGCAAAAAGATTTAAAACCAAATAGGCATTTTCTGAAAATAATATTTTTTTTTAAATTATCAAATGACAGAATAAAAATGTTCAATAAATGACATTTATTATTCTGTTAATTTTGATATATTTATTCCCTATATTTAGAAACGGTTTGAATGCTTTAAATGATTTTGAAACGCGTTGGAAATTAATAAAGAAAACGGTAACGGTTTTATAATAAAACGGGCCGGCCCACCTCTTTAATACCGATAACCACGCCCCTCCCTCTCTCCCACTGACGCCCTGGCCCACCGTCCGACAGCGCCAATCCCGCGCTCATCTCCCTCCTCTCGCTCGCTCTCTCTCCCTCCCGAGCATCTCGCCGGAGCCATCATCGCATCCATTGATTTCTCCCCTTCCCCGAGCACCTGACCCCTCCTATAAATAGCCCTCGCTCCCCTCTTCTCATTCCACCCCGAGCCCCCTCTTTCTCCTTGCCGGAATGCTACCCGAGCCCTCGCCGGAGTTCCACCACCCAACCGGATCCCCCCGAGCTCGAGCCCCTCGCCACACTCCACCCCACACCCCTCCACTACTCTCCAACATCATCAGAGTGTCCCCGCTATCACCTGGTGCCCTCAACCTCACCGGAAACCCATCAGAACGCTGTAACCACCACCCTCGCCGGAATTTCCCTTGGCCACCACCATCCCGAAGCCATCCCGAGCTCATGCACATCGACTCTGTCATCCCCGAGTCCATCCGACGCCACCTATCGTCGCCGGACCTTCGCGACGTCGTCTAGTGCCATCTACGTCGCCGGAAGACCATGGGAGCCACCTCCCCGTCCACCTCGTCGTTCCTGCCGTCGACGTCGACCTCGCCGACGACTCTTTCTCAGTAAGCCCCCATCTCTCCCTCAGCCGTCGGATCTAGGATAAACGGTCTAGATTAGATTTTTTTTTATTCGCGAACCGGTACGCGTTATAGTTCGGTCATTCGCCCGAATCACACTAGCCCGCACACACCTGGACCAACCAGAGAACGCCGCGTCACCCCCTGTCCGTTAGAAACACCTTTTTCTTTTTATGTCTTAATTTCAAAAAAGAGAGAAAGTTCTGATTTTATTTTCTTTATATATTTTAAAATATTTAATTTTTTTAATTGATTCTTTTTGAATAGTGTCACAAATTTCATCTAGTTTCTATAGATATCAAATTTGAATGTGTTTGAATAATTAAATTTGAATTTAAACAGATTTGATTTAAATTTTGTTTTCTGAATATCTTGAGTTTTAAAATGTATTTTTGATTGATTCTTTTTGCTACTTGTCACTGGTGATATTAGTTATCATTAGGAAGAGTTTGAGAATTTTTTAGTATATTTTAAATAGTGTTTTCAACTAAAACAGATTCTATTTAGATCCTATGTTGTTTAGTTAGTTTAATTTTTTCTTTAGTTATTTTGGAAAATCTGAATATGATTTACATCATGTTTTAGACTTTCATTTAGTTATGTTGTTCGAAACCTTAGTAATTTACTTGCTGTTAACAAATGATAATTGTTTAGTTTATAAAATTTTATTAAAGGGACCTATAACCTTTTTCAAATAGGTATAGTTTATTACAAAGCAAATTAGTTAGTAATAATTCTTTTAACTAAAGTTTTATATAAGTAGATTCTGTTTTCAAATAAAATTTGTAGTAATATTTTCTGTTAAGAAATGTTTCTTAATAAAAATGGTTTAGTTTTACTCTATTATAGGAAACTATATTCTTTATTATTAGGTAATGCTTTATAAAACAACTTAGTGTTAGTAGAGATTATTTTCACAAAGTTTTAGATGATCTAATTCTGTTTTGTAATAAAGATTTTTATTAATTACTTTCTGTTAACATAGATGTTTCATAATTTGTTTTCTCCTAGTTTATGGTTGTGTTCATTAGGCAAACACTTATGTTGTTTGGGATGATGTTTTCATAGTTTTGCTAGTAAAATATTTACTAAAATACTTTTGTTATATTTTAATTTGTTAATGTTTTGGTACTATTGAAAATAGTTGTTTATAGGGGAAAACTACTTTAGTTGCTTTTATGAAAACTTTCTTGATTTTAACTTTTGTCTTAAGTATTTCCTTCATCATCACCTCAGTTGTGTTGATGTAGTTTTGTTGACTTTAACTTTGTCTTAAGTATTTCCTTCATCAACATTGTTGCTTTTGTTCTTGTGTTACCTTGTGATTGTTAGAATTGATTGCTAGTATGATTGCTTATATGTATGCAATGTTTGTTATATAGATTTTCATCGGAGAGTGACGAATAGTCTATCAAGTTATTTCTAAGAGCAATCTTTATCTTCATCTACAGTACAGGTAAGTTCACTTTGCCCATTTAAACCATACCTATATTTTTATTGCATATAGTGACATCATTCAACAAATCCCTCCCGTAGTGTTATTGAAATTCTTGTAGTTGAGTAGAATGCATGAGGTAGGAACCCACTACTTGTTACTAAAGTCCCCGGAACGTTAGTTACTTTTATGCTATGCTAAAGTAGACGGGGATTGGTATGAGTGTTCGTGAGTGGTGTGAAGAAGGACTCTACGTCAAGACGACAACTTCATGAAGACATCTTCAAGTCCTGCATCTTCAAGACCTCAAGACTTCGAGACAGGAGAAGACAAGTTTTCAATACACACTACTGGGTGAGGGATGGTTGGAACGGCACCCTGGAGAAACCAGTGGATATGCCTAGGTGTTGTTGGAGAAGTGCCAGTATTCACGCGGAAAGCCTCACCCAGACTCAAAGAGAAGGATGAATACTTCATGCCCGGAAGCTTACCTGTGTAGCCACAAGTCATTATGGGCTCTGGCTTGGTTGATCTTTGTTGTGACTCTGCTGGGCAGTGCTACGAGATGTAGTTGACGTTAGGATTGGATGGGCACTGTCGGACAGTCAGGGAAGCACTCTGAAAGACCATGTTTCATTCATCCTGTTCTCAAACACCAGGTAGTGCGAGGACTTACCAGGAGGGAACGAATCTTGTGGGTAAAGTACACAACACTCTGCAGAGTTAAACCTAATCGATTAGCCGTGTCCCCGGTTACGGACAATTTGAGCTTCTAGACCTGGAACTATCTCTGAACTCTCAACACTGGACTAATAACTAATTGTGGGCAACTTATGATACTTATGGGCATTGAGGCATTGGTTGGCGGAACCATGTCATGATAGGTAACTCCATAGTGAAATTCCTGATATTCCTTTGTTGTAGGAAAATAAAATCAGCTTTTACGCAAAAACTCAGACACAGAGCCACAAAGCCTTTGCCTATGGAATAGTCTTTATTTTTCTACTATGGTGATCTTGCCAGTACATTCAATGTACTGACCTATATGGCTGCAACGTCTTATGTTGCAGATACTCTTCTACGACGGGTAAGAGTACGATTCAGGGTTACGGTCCGCACTCAACTTGCCGTTGGTGTTATTGGGACTCCACTCCCGTTGACTGTATCTGCTGCTATTTTAAGGTATATATCAGTTTTACATTATTTACATGTGATTGCACTTTGATATATACATTGGTGTACTGTGTGTGCCAGCATACTGATCCAGGGATGGCAGAGAACACATAGAGGCTTGACTCGTTTTGAGTCGGGTCGCTACATAGAGTAAACTTTATTGATAATCCACTGAGTGTTGTCCTGTCAATCCTCTAAAAATTTCATTGGACTAGTGACCGAACGATTTTTTAGGGTTTTCCTTCTACAACTTGAATCTCGATGAAACCAAAGCAAAAGAATCAGCATCACCGATTCCCTTTTTAGGTCAACTGAGAACAACCTCAGTGAAACCGAGTGCCCATTTTTGGTCTCACCGAAAGTGGTGCCAAGTTTTTGTTTAGTAGGTTGTCTGTCTCGGTGGGTTCGAAAAGTTTGCATTGGTAGTACATAAATTCAGTTGGCTAATCTTGAGAATTTTTTGTTCAATCTATGAAAAATCTCTGCATTTTGTGATGACTCAACCCGTCTACTCCTCTATATTCCATTCACAGGATTAGAGATGTCTCCTTTAGAGGACAGTTAGAACAACCCCAAGGAGTTCAGTGTTGACACAGATTCATGCTCTAATCCGGACAAGAGCTCATCTTTTTTTGATGATGTTCTTAGCTCCACTTGTTCCTCCAGTTTCGACACAAACTCTGTCCATGACATCAGCAGAAGTCTTCACCGATGCCGTTCTCTCGACTCCAACTTCATCTACCAGAGGAGATCAGCCCAACAAGTGTTTAGCTCTATACCTTTGAACTTTTTGGTAACTTGTTGCCAAAGGAGGAGAAACTATATAGAACATTAGGGCTTCGGGAGAGAGAGAGCATTGGTTTTTATCGCTTTTTCAAAACAAACTTTTCATATCTTTTGTTTTGCATGTGTTAAAGTGTGTCAATGTTTGATCATACACTTGATGTGTGTTGCTACTATTTCCTATCTTTGTGATCCTTATGAGATGATCATTCACTTTGCTTGACTATGTTGTGCTATGATATTCATTCTTATTACTCCCTTGTGCCATGGAAGAAGTGCCCCATGTGGCTAATCGATTGTGCATTTGCATTCAAATGCAAATTCGAAATAATGCACAAATTTAGGGGGAGCTCTCGCATATCACATACTTATCATAGAGACGATTATATTCATTAATTTTATCATAGGTCGAAGCTTTGATCTATATGTTGTCACCAATTACCAAAAGGGGGGGATTGAAAGCACATTTGCTCCCTTGGTGGTTTTGCTAATTAATAACAACATATATATCACTAACCTAATATTTCCACTAAGCATATTTCAAGAAAATTTCAATGATGGGTTGGCAAAAGGATGGTCTAGAAACCCCTAGATGCAAAGAATTGGATTGGCTAAAGATTCAAGCAAGAGGACTCTACATTTTACTTTGTGAGAAATTATTTTGAGTCCATTGGAAAAGCCAATACTATTAAAAGGGGGTAAGGTACTGTTGGTGAACAAGATGCCCCACATGCACAAGTGACTATCACCAAGAACACCCACAAACTCTCCCACATATTTTTTCTAAGCCATACATGCAAATAGGTGAAACAAACTCCATCCACTCGGTCCCACTGATTCCCACCCTTAGACAAAACCATGTGAAACCCTAGCACGTCAGTGCAACCTATCCCACCTTGGTGCCACCGTGTTCAGCTTTCCAACTTTCTACTACCTTGAATCATAAAATCCGAAGCTCCAAGTTTGTGGATCGGCTTCACCAAGAATTGGATTCCGACCGTTGGACATCTGATCGGTACCACCAAAATTCCTATATCGGTCTAAACAAGATTCAGAAGTTGCTACCTTTCGAGAAACTTGGTACCACCAAGATTCACACATCGGTGCCAACGAGTTGGTCACTTTAGGTGTAACTACAGGATTTTTGGAGATGCCTATATATAGTCATCCACCACCACTCACTCGTCAGAGAAGTACTCAAAACAGATCCCTAGCTATCCTATCAGATTTTCTGAGAGAGAGCCACCTACCAATGTGTTGAGATCATGCCATTCCATTCCAACCATATGAATCATGATCTCTAGCCTCCCGAAGTTTCTTTCCACCCAATCAATCTCTTCCATCAAAGCCAAATCTATGAGAGAGTGTTTGAGTGTTGAGGAGTCTATCATCTTCTAGCACAAGAGCAAGGAGTTCATCGACATTATCGAGCCTATTAACTTTTGGAGGGTGGTGCCTCCTAGATTGGTTAGGTGTCACCTGGGAGCCTCCTACTTCGTGTTGTGGAGTGAACCAGGAAGTTTGCAAGGGCAAGGAGATTGCCTACTTCGTGAAGATCTACCTGAGTTAGGCTAGTCTTCTATGGACGTAGGCCATGATGGTGTAGTCAAGGTTGCTTCTTCGTGGAACACTCCATGGGTAGAGAACTCTTTGGACTCTCATGACCATTACCCTCCATGGGTTGACTTATGACAGCACCACCTATTGGAACCACAGGAAAGATCTTCGTGTCTCCAAATTGCATTTGATCTTCCTACCCTTCCTTTACTACTCATGTTTGTCTTTACTTTCCGCTACTATACTTGTAGACATGCATGTATAGGGTGTGCTCGACTTGCTATCAAGGCTACAATCTACCAACACTTCAAATTGGAAAAAGATAGAATTTTTATTTGGTCAAGTAGTCTAATCACCCGGGCTAGACCTACTTTCGATCCTACACTACGACGACTGCAAATGCCAAGAGCGCTCGAGCAGCATGTTGTGCCACGGAGGCTACCTAGCCTGGGTATGATACTCCAAGCTTCATTAGAATCTAGTAGGCACCACACATCCAAAGAGGCAGCTACTTCGCATGCCGATGATGAGGATAGCATCGAGGATGAGCACGTGCCAAGGTCAAAGTCATCCTAGGGTTGCGGAGTCCAGCACCGGTGGAATGTCGCCCAGACAAGTCGTCGACATCTCATCAAACAGTGGCGAGGCATAGGGCGGCTCGTCAGCGTCTTCGTTAAAATTATGCGTATTACTAATAGCCTTTGTTCAGAGAGCCGATCTTTTGTAAGAGTTACGTCTAGTTCAATCAGCTTGATTATTTAGTGTACTTGCTCGGTTTAGTAACTATGAGATATGTGTGTCCGCTAATTTGTATACCCAAGTTAGTAGTTGATGTTACATTATGCAGTGACGTGGATGTGCTCTATAACCAGGTAATACGTGGGGTGGTGCAAAATTTTGTATGTTATGAATCATCGCACACGATAAAAGCTGAAACACCATGTCTGATGAATCTTTGCCCGCCAAGATTCCCTGCAATGAGCAAAAAAAATTGCCGATCGCCGAATTATCTGCCTCCCACCCGCCAAAGGGCCACATTTCCCCTGCACCCCCTACACCCCCTCCCCACGTGCGCTGCTACCAACATCTCTCCCTCTAGCATCCGTCCGCCATGGACACGCCATGGTCTCCTGGAGTGACCCCTCAAGCGGTATCTCCGACAATGACGAATCTCTCACCAGCCAGGTATTTGTCTCTCTTCTCTCTAGCTCAACTAGGTTTAGGGTTTTGTTTTGGAATTGGGGATTTTAAAGCGGCGTGTCCATTTGCGCCATTTCATTCTCTTGTAGCTCCCTAGGACAATCACTTCCAAGGAATGGAGAGGGGTAGCTGAAGACCTGCCTGTTCATGGTCAACATCAATTTCAATCCATGAAGTTACGGGCCTTTGAATAAGGGTACGGTGGGAGGAAGTTTCTGCGACGTGCAAAGAAGGTAAGCTTAACTCTCGTTGTTAGAAATCATTTGTTATATTAGGTGCCATTCAGACTTCCCGTGTGCTAATTGATTTTGGATGTGATTAATACATTGTCATAGTTTTAACCTGAAGGCATATTGATAGAAAGAAAACCATCTGCGACATGAGTTATCATTGCATGCAAATTTACTGCAAGGTATTACACATGAAGCACCTCATTTCATTCAGCACGAGCAAGGTCTAATTACGCACGAAAACATGGCTAGCATCAACACAACATGGCAATCTGAAATAAATAGATTCTCAGCCTTAGTAAAAAAACATTGTGCAAGACAGTAGTTTTTAATAGATTGGAATGTTTGACAAGATAATCTACATAGATGTCACTATTAATTTGTTTCATTCAAACACTACTGATGTGTGTCCTATACTACAAAGACTGTTGCATTTATATTTAGCTTCCAGGTAAAACTGGCAATTTGTTATTACACATGACACAAACAAAGGAGGGACGAGTACTGGAGCATCCTACTACCAACATTCTTCGAGCAGAACCATGGCATGGCCGATGAAGACCCATGTAATCCCGGTTCTGACGAAATGTCTGAAGAAGAATTTGAAAAGCTACTTTCTAGTCAGAAAGTAGACCCATTTGAAGCACACAAGTATAAGCATGGCCATACATTTCTTGTTGGCGAATACTTTGATGAGTGCAGTTCCAATTGTCGCATGTTACATAAATATTGCGTGGACATAATGTCAAAAGGATAAGATCATAACATTGTGCAATTGCAGTATGTCTATTATCATTTGTCTCACAATGTCGGTGCCATCAGTGTGGAATTAGAGGACTTACATCTCTTCTTCAACTTCGATGAGCTTGATGCCACTCTTGTCAAATGCTTGATGTTGTAGGTAATTCACAAACTCTCATCAACTTCTCCATACAAGGATGTAAATGATAAAAAGGTAATTGTATTGTATTCCTCTCTAGGGATTAACGAACCAGAGAGAGTCCAGGATGCCTGCGTATTTCATAGATCTTGATTTAGCAGATGACGTTTTGTTACGAGATAATGCCTCACGCAAGGCTTCCATTGATTATGTCGCCAAGATCTTGTTCGGCTTATAGAGAGGAGAATTTTTCATGTGGCCATATCATGAATATTAAGTTTAATATACAACCACACATACATTGATCGTCTTTCAGTTTTAGACATAGTTCGTACGTTCATGGTTTTCTTAAGCTGTAGAGGTCACTAGATCTTCGTGGTCATTGTTACAAAATGCAACAAAGTTTACTACATGGATTCACTTAGAGTGTCAAATGCGCCTCACGATCTGAGTCATCTTCAAGATTTCATGGATAGGTATTGAATTCTTTGATTTTAATGCGTTGTGTTGATATTTGGTTCCAGAATTGAGTGTGTGAAAATTCATCTTCATTCACATATTGTGTAAGAACATAACTTTAGGAGGGAGACAATTCGACGCCAACTACGTTTGCAGCACTTGATTGTTTTTCCGATAAGAAAACAAAATCCATTATTTTCAAAAAATGCTAGTCATAGTTCAATTTTCTAAGTAAACCTCTTTCTATTTCTCTCCAAATAAAAAAAACAACTTACACCGGTTAGATTATTCGTAACAGGGCAAATACATGACTAATAATGGACAAAAAATTCAGTGTCCTCAGCAACAACTAGGTACCAACCTATCTGGATATTACATTTGTGCACACATGATGAACCTATGCAGATGTGTTGAATGTGGTGTCGATGCTGATAGGATAAGACCAGTAAGTCTGCTTCTTAATTACTATCTTCTACTCCACACGTATGTCACATTCTGATCTAAAAGCCCTGCAGTTGATCTCCGGACCGATAACATCTTACAGCTCATCACAAATGAATTGTTGTATGTTAGGAAATTTATCATCACCATCTTTGTGAAACACTATATTAGGCCCGATGATGGTGTCAAAGATTTCCAGATTAATGCCCCCTAATAATAAGTACGCATTCGTATAGTGTTATCAGCTAAACATATATACATGGATCCATTATTTTCCATGATCATTTCTTTGTATATTTTACACTATGATTATGTACTGCATATGTCGGTTTAATAGCTGTGGAATTTAGCTAGCATTTTCTCAATTGCATATTGTCGTGAATTATGATGAATCCTCTGCTTGTGGACATTATTCCTTCAATTGCATATTATGGCCAATTATGATTAATGTTCTTCATGTGGACACTATTTGTCGATTGCATATTGTGGCGAATTTGCTATTTGCAGGGTGAATTAAATGCGATATTTTACAATAACCTGGCAATTTCAGCAGACACAGTTCAAGCAACTAAGCGTGTGAGGTCCTGAACAGAAAGCAAATGCAACTCATAGTGCAACGCCTATGATCTACGGGAAAAATACACGAGATATAATCTAAAACATTGGTGATACATAAGAAATTGCAAACAGGTTGTAGCACTTATACATGTGCGTAGGTGCTACTCAACCGTTTGCGATAGCACCGTATCTCACACGTGAGCCAATAGGAAACCGTGCCCGATGCAAAGACGATCCCACGCGTACTATTTTCAGGAAACATGTTTGATGATGTCATGCAGGGCCCATGTGCGATGATGAATATATCACACACAGTTTCTACAATGGCTCGTGTGGATTATGTAACGTTTCACAAATGATCAAAGGTCAAACTCCGTTGGTTTCCATGAGCAATTAGACGCGTTTGACTCGTCTTGGACTTGTGTGATTGATCCCAAATCCCACATGTATGCCCAAAAGATTATGTGTGAGATATGTTCCTGTAAGCACACGATTATATTTGCAGATCGTGTTGGGTTACCGTAGGTGGATCGCATGCAAATTAAAATTTTCATATGCACAGATCATCCAAGAAGATGCTACGGAGATGGATCACAGATCATTACCACTAGACGCACAATGCCATGCAACGGAAGTAGAGTTGGGGCAGCACGTTCGCATGGTCTCGTGGGAACTATTCTGACATTAGAGAGGGGTATGATAACGGAGCATGATCTATCGAGATGCAAATGGGTGAAACGATGGTTTTAGCGAGTTAGGGACTCTCACGATGGAGATAACAACCCTACGTCTCGTGCCCTGGAGAAGCTTTGCTTATTCCCCATGAACATGAGTTACATAGTGTATTTGAGAGGGAGGAAGGAGAACGGATCTCCATGCTTGAGCTAAGTCCCGAGTCTAACGGCGAGAGAGCCAAGGGAGAAGAAGCTACCCAGAGCTATGTGGTGGGGGTGGCTTATATAGAGTGCGCCAACCCCTCACCTCCTATGTTACAAGATGGGGCCATAATGTCAGCCCACTGCAGAACCTTCTCTATGCTTCGACTGGCATGCCAACTGTTGGTCCTAGCATATTCCAGTGAGCCGTACTGCCGAGTGGTTTGTACTACCGAGTGGATGGTATGAATGTATTTATATGGACCCACCTGAAATGTGGACCCCATGTTGTTATGATATTTCGACCCTTCATGGGCCTACCTATTTTGTGTATCCCTGACAGTAGCCCCTGAGACTTTGACTGACTGCTGGCGGTCGGTTGGAGTCTACAGAGCTTATTAAACTTGAATGTTGTTGTCGGACCTGAACGAGCAGAATGTTTCTTTTATTCAACTTCCAGTGGGGGCACGCTAAGTGCATCCACTGGGTGTAGTCCCGGAGCCTCTATGGGACTAGATGAGTCGGGCATAGGGTTTATGTCTTTCAGTGGAGAACTGAACTAAACAGGTGAACTCTGATGCGCTTGGCATAGTAATTTGTTGCAATCTGGAGCTGAATCAGTCAGACTGATCCTTGTGCGCTGGGCACAGTAAATAGATGTAACCTGGAACTAGACCAGTCGGGCAAATCTTCGTGTGGTTGGCATGCTGAATGTTTATTGAGTCTGCCTTATGTGATTTCTGGATCATGGCTGAGCACCCTAGTGTGGATGTTGTCCTCACTCGGAGTAGCTTCTAACTTAGGTGAATAAGGTTCGCAGCTAAGCCCCCGAGTGTGGAGCATGTCCTTACTCGGAGTAGTTTTTGACTTACGCAATACGGAATCGCAGCTAAGCCTCCGAGTGTGGAGGGTCTCCGTACTCGGAGTAGTTTTTGACTTAGGCGATACGGAATCGCAGCTAAGCCCCCGAGTGTGGAGCACGTCCGCACACGGAGTAGTTTTTAACTTAGGCGATACGGAATCACAGCTAAGACCCCGAGTGTGGAGCATGTCCTCACTCAGAGTAGTTTTTGACTTAGGCGATACGGAATTGCAGCTAAGCCCCCCGAGTGTGGAGCATGTCCGCACTGAGAGTAGTTTTTGACTTAGGTGATATGAAATCGCAGCTAAGCCCCCGAGTGTGGTGCATGTCCGCACTCGGAGTAGTTTTTGACTTAGGTGATACAGAATCGCAGCTAAGACCCCAAGTGTGGAGCATCTCTGCACTCGGAGTAGTTTTTGACTTCGGTGATACGGAATTGCAGCTAAGCCCCTGAGTGTGGAGCATGTCCGCACTCGGAGTAGTTTTTGACTTAGGCGATACGGAATTGCAGCTAAGACCCCGAGTGTGGAGCATGCCCGCACTCAGAGTAGTTTTTGACGGAGGCGATACGGAATCGCGGCTAAGCCCCCAAGTGTGGAGCATGTCCGCACTCGGAGTAAATTTTGACTTAGGCGATACAGAATCGCAAATAAGCCCCCGAGTGTGGAGCATGTCCACACTCGGTGTAGTTTTAGACTTAGGCGATACGGAATCGCACCTAAGCCCCCGAGTGTGGAGCGTGTCCGCACTCGGAGTAGTTTTTGACTTAGGCGATACGGAATCGCAACTAAGCCCCCGAGTCTAGAGCATGTCTGCACTCGGAGTAGTTTTGGACTTAGGCGATACAAAATCGCAGCTAAGCCCCCGAGTGTGGAGCAGGTCCGCACGCAGAGTAGTTTTTGACTTAGGCGATAAGGAATCGTAGCTAAACCCCCGAGTATGGAGCATGTCTGCACTTGGAGTAGTTTTTGACTTAGGCGATACGGAATCGCGGCTAAGCCCTCGAGTGTGGAGCATGTCCGCACTCGGAGTAGCATTTGACTTAGGAGATACGGAATCGCAGCTAAACCCCCGAGGGTGGAGCATGTCCGCACTCGGAGTAGTTTTTAACTTAGGCAATACAGAATTGCAGCTAAGCCCACGAGTGTGGAGCATGTCCACACTCCGAGTAGTTTTTGACTGAGGCGATACGGAATCGCAGCTAAGCCCCCGAGTGTGGAGCATGTCCGCACTCGGAGTAGTTTTTGACTTACGCGATACGGAATCACGGCTAAGCCCCCAAGTGTGGAGCATGTCCGCACTCGGAGTAGTTTTTGACTTAGGCGATACGGAATCGCAGCTAAGCCCCCGAGTGTGGAGCATATCCGCTCTCGGAGTAGTTTTTGACTTAGGCGATACGAGATCGCAGCTAAGCCGTGCGATGGCGTGCAAGGCGACTCAATGATGAAAACATGCCACACGGATTGGCGACGCGCGGGGCTGTCGAGTGATGAAGACGCATCCGTCAGAATGGCAACGCGCGGGGCAGCGGAGTGATGAAGATGCATCCATCGGAGTGGCGACGCACCGGGTGACCAAGTGATGAAGACGCATCCATTGTAGTGGCGACACGCAGGGCGGTGAAGTGATGAAGACGCATCCGTCAGAGTGGCGACGCGCATGGCTGTTGAGTGATGAAGACGCAACTGTCGGAATGGAGATGCACGGGGCGGCCGAGTGATGAAGACGCACCCGTCAGAGTGGCGACGCGCGGGGCGGCCGAGTGGTGAAGACGCATCCATCGGAGTGGCGACGCGTAGGGTGGCCCAGTGATGAAGACGCATCCATTGGAGTGACAACACGCTGGGCTGTCGAGTGATGAAGACGCATCCGTCGGAATGGCGACGCACGGGGGCGGCGGAGTGATGAAGACGCGTCCATCGGAGTGGCGACGCGCGGGGCGGCCGAGTGACGAAGACGCATCCGTCTGAGTGGCGACGCGCGGGACGGCCGAGTGATCAAGACGCATCCGTCGGACTGGCAATGTGCAGGGCTGTTGAGTGATGAAGATGCATCCGTCGGAATGTCAATGCGCGGGGCGGAGGAGTGATGAAGACGCTTCCATCAAAGTGGCGATGCACGGGGCGGCCGAGTGACGAAGATGCATCCATCGGAGTGGCGACACGCGGGGCGGCCGAGTGATGAAGACGCATCTGTCGGAGTGGCGACGCGCAGGGCGGCCGAGTGATGAAGACGCATCTGTTGGAGTTGCGACACGCAAGGCTGTCGAGTGATGAAGATGTATCCGTCGGAATGGCGACACGCGGGGCGGCGGAGTGATGAAGACACATCTATCGGAGTGGCGACACACGGGGCGGTCGAGTGACGAAGTTGCATCCATCGGAGTGGCGACGTGCGGGGCAGCCGAGTGATTAAGACGCATCCGTCGGAGTGGCGATGCGTAGGGCGGCCGAGTGATGAAGACGCATCCGTCAGAGTGGCAACGCTTAGGGCGGCCGAGTGATGAAGACACATCTGTTGGAGTGACGATGCGTAGGGCTGTTGAGTGATGAAGACGCATCCGTCGGAATGGCGGCGTGCGGGGCGGTGGAGTGATGAAGACGCGACCATCGGAGTGGCGACTCGCGGGGCGGCTGAGTGACGAAGACGCATCCGTCAGAGTGGCGACGCGCGGGGCGGCCGAGTGATGAAGACACGTCCATCGGAGTGGCGACTCGCAGGGCGGCTGAGTGACGAAGACGCATCCGTCAGAGTGGCGACACGCGGGGCGGCCGAGTGATGAAGACGCATCCGTCGAAGTGGCGACGTTCAGGGTGGCCAAGTGATGAAGACGCATCCGTCGGAGTGGCGACGCGCGGGGCGGCTCAGTGATGAAGATGCATCCGTCGGAGTGGAGTCGACCAAGTGACGACGCACGGGGCGGCTGAGTCGAGTTTGTCGTTGAAGAGGAATCGACCAAGTGACGGTGCGCAGGGCGGCCGAGTCGAGTTTGTCGTCGAACAGATAGCCGATCAAGAGGCGGCACGCGGGGCAACCAAGTCCATCATGCCATCAAGGAGGCGTTTGAACAAGTGGAAACACACGAATGATCGTCGCAGCGACTGAGCCTGAGTAGCGACGAAGATGGTTCACAGATGCATCGAGTGAACGCGTAACCTGCGTACAAAAAATAGCACAAGCCAACATAAAAAATTCTTGGAGTAACCAGATATTTGCTAAAATAATTTGTGTAAATAACACCTATAGACACCCACTGGGCGTGCCAGGTGCTTGTTGGTTCGGGACAGGCAAGGGTCTAACATTGTGCAAGATCCGACTAAACTCCTTTGAGTACTGGACCCAAAAGAAGCGGAAGTGAAGTGTTCCCACATAAAAATAAACAACTTATCGCAGAGGTACACCAGGTGGTGTGGCCTCCGAGTGAACGTAATGTGTGACTTCCTCGACACTCAGTGATGTGGAAACAACTATTTAATTGAATGCAGCGTATGATGAATGACTTAGCTGTCTGATGGTGCAGGAGTAGTCGGGCGAAGTAGACACGTTCGACTGAGTGGCGATGCACGGAGCTGCCGAGTGATGATGGAGCGTTCTACTAAATGGCGATGCGCGGAACTGCCGAGTGACGATGGAGCGTCCGACTAAATGGCAATGCACGTAGCTTCCGAGTGACGATGGAGCGTCCGACTGAATGGCGATGCGCGGAGCTACCGAGTGATGACGTCGCATCCAGTAGAGTGACGACGTGCGGAGCTACCGATTGACGATGGAGCGTCTGGCTAAATAGCGATGTGCGGAGCGACCAAGTGATGACGACACGTCCAGTAGAGTGGCGGTGCGCAGAGCTGCCGAGTGACGATGGAGTGTCTGGCTGAACGGCGATGCGCGGAGCCGCCGAGTGATGACGACGCATCCAGTAGAGTGACGGCGCGCGGAGCTGCTGAGTGACGATGGAGCGTCTGGCTCAATGGCGATGCGCGGAGCCGCCGAGTGCTGACGACGCGTCTAGTAGAGTGACGGCGCGTGGAGCTGCCGAGTGACGATGGAGCGTCTGGCTGAACGGCGATTGGAGCTGCCGAGTGACGAAGGAGCGTCCGGCTGAGTGGTGTTGCGCGGACCTGCCGAGTGATGATGACGCATCTAGTAGAGTGACGATGTGCGGAGCTGCCGAGTGACGAAGGAGCGTTTGGCTGAGTGGTGATGCGCGAAGCTGCCAAGTGATGACGACGCGTCCAGTAGAGTGACAAAGCGCGGATCTGTCGATTGGCGATGGAGCGTCTGGCTGAACGGCGATGCGCGGAGCTGCCGAGTGATGACGACGCGTCCACTAGAGTGGCGGTGCACGGAGCTGCCGAGTGAAGATAGAGCGTCTGTGTGACAGCCCAAGTGTTGTCCCTGCCTTATTTCACATGTATCCCGATGTATGAACCTTGTGTCATGAACTATGTAGCAATTGCACCTTCTCATCCATGTGTGGTTTGCATTCATGCATCATTCCATCATGCATCATTTTCCATTCATCTTTCCATGTTGGGTTTCATGTGCCTTTGTATGATGTGGTGGTTGTGAGTGGGTCTTGTGGATGTTGGTGCTTAGTTGTGGTTGGAGTCATGTGTGCACCTCTTCTTCTTCCCCTCTCAATTCCTTCTCAACATCCCCTTTCTAATACCCCTCTCTTCTTTTAATTTTAGGATCATAACTAAGTTGTTTCTAAAATTGTTTAAAAATGTTCAACAGGTAGCCCTATTCATTTTAATAATTTAGGGAGTGCTCCGTTTGTTGCTTGGGGTTTGTTTGTATTTGTGTTTTAATAAAACAGGGGCTGCTATTTTCACTAATAATAAGAATTACTTGTCCAATAAATGAACCTGGCATTTTCTTTAATCAGAGCATGTTTTTACCTCCTCAAAAGTATTTTTGTTTTCTCTAAAACCTTTCAACATGCTCTGAGGATTTATTTAGTGTGGCTGGTTTTATAAAAAATGGAAAATCCCCTTTTTTCTGTTTTGGCTGAGAGAGAGAGAGGCAGGTGAGCCTTGTCTCTCCTACGGCCCAGCCCGTAGTGGACAGATGTCCACCTGCTCCCGTCCCCTCTGCCGTCAGTCTTCAGAGAGGAGAGCGTGTCGCCGTCGCCTTTTCCGTCGCCGTCGCCGTCTGTTCCATCGCCTTTATAGCCCCCTCGGCGTGCGTGTCGTCCCCCCTAGGGTTCCACTCCCTCCTCGCACCGCCGCCGCCCTCCTCTCCTCCTCTCCTGTCCTTGGCAAGGTAAAGTTCAGAGGGTTCGGAGTGTGTGTGCGGTGAGATTCAGAGGTGTGCTCGCCGCCGCGGGAGCTTCTCCGGCGAGCCTCTTGAGACGGAGGTCGTCGGGATCGTTTCGCCATCGCAGTCTTCCTCCTCGACGTCATCTGCATCCCCGAGGGACGCCAAGGCCGCGCCCTGCTTCTTCTTCCTCCCCTCCGGCTAAGCTCCTCTACCGCGTCAATTCTGCGTCATCACGCGTTCTCGAGCTCGATTGGCTGCGCAATTAGCTTCTGGTGAGCTCCCCGTGCCTCCTTGCCAGATCCTGAGCTTGGTAGCTATATGTAGGTGCGTGTTCAGGCTAGGAGCGTTCTGCCGCCGTCGGACCTCGTCTTCGACGAGTGCACCATCGAGCTGATACATCCGGGCGTGGCGTGCGGGTTCCTGCTCTCGCAGAGTTTCCGTTTTCGCTCCGCCCCGTCCAATTTCGTGTCTGGGTCGCCGTCGTGAGTTCCGTGTGCAGTCGCCGCCGTGTCGGTCTGTCGTCATCGCCGGTGGCGTTCTCGCCGGTGTTGGGTGCCTGTGAGTGTGTGAGCATGTGCACTGAGTCCAGCCAGGGCCTCCGCCGCGCATATGGTCATCGGAGTCGGCCGTTTGGTCGTGCCGATGCTCTGCCATCGTGCGCTGTTGTATCTTTCGTTTCATCAGGTTGCACTGTGTGTGTGTATTAGTTGGGCAGAGGCCTCCCTCTGTTGTCGATCGAGCACGTAGCAGAGTGGTTGGATTCGGTTGGGGTGACCTTCAGGTCCTGGGTTCGAGCCCATGCTCCCCCTTTTTTTGTTGTTTTATTTTTTTCCTTGTCTCTTTTTTTTTATTGCTTGCAATATATGTATGTGTGTGTATATCCATTCCAGGGTTGTTTTTCCCTCTTTCCATCCTTTCAGGTGTAGATATGTGCTTGTCCGTGTGTGTGCTATGCATACATGTATATGTGTAGTGTAGGTGGTTTGTGTGGTGTATGTGCATGTGAGCTTGCACATATGCAAGTGCATATGTGTGTGTGCTAGAATGTGTATGTGTATACACATACATGTGTATATGCATACATTGTGGTAGTGTGGGTGTACCTATATGATATGTATGTGTGTAGTTGTAGTGTTTGTGTGTGTAGATGTAGGTGCATGTGTTCATGCACTTATGCATGTATATGCATGAGAGGTGGATGTGTGTGTGTGCTTATGCATACATACACTTGTCCTAGTGTGTGTGTGTGGTGTGGTGCACTATGCTAGTGCTTGCCATTGTATGCTTGGTGTGTGTGCAACTCTTGTGTGTATGTATGTTGTTGAGAGTGTGTGTGTGATCATCTACATATGCATATGCATATATGCAATGGGCATATATGTATGTATATGTGGTGGATGACCACCCACACACATGAGTTGTGTCATGAGTGAAGTGCCTTGTGCACTTTTGTGTGTGTGGGGGGGACTAGTGGGTTTCCCCCACTTGATATACCCCTTGGGGGTATACATCTTATTCGTGCCTTGATGTTACACTTGAACATATGAGTATGACCCATGGTTTTGGGGTAGAAAGAGCCAATGAACTCACTGGACTCTCGGATTTCACTTTGAGCAAGTTCAGAAATATGTCATTTTAGCTGGGATGTCCTTTTGTCATTTTTGCATGATTTAATCCATGCTTGCTTTGGTATATGTGCCAACTAGGAAGTGCTAATATTTTGTACCTAGTATGCCATGGTATTTTTCTTAACATGAGAATCACCCATATAAGTGGGAAACAAGCTGTTAAGTTGCCTACTTGATGTTCTGTTTCAGCATGCTTAAAAACTGCTAAGTCTGGGAATCTGCTGTTATTTTTATGCCATGAAGAGTGTGTTGCATCTAGAGATATGTTTGGAATTTGCTCATGCTCAGTGCCAGCTAATTGTAGTAGATGTTTCCTTCTACCATCCTGTTAATTTTCAGGCCAATAGGAGCCCTCTAGAATAATTAACTACTGTTGTCAACTTGCTACTTTATAATCGCTGATTCCAGAAAACTGGGATTTTCACCAAGTCCTAGAAAACTGTTTCATCATGTCAACTTGATTGTTTCATGCTTATTGATGTGTGCCTCCTTTGATGATTGTGTAGTTGGATAAGTTGATGTGTGTATTAAGTAGATTCTGTAAATCTATTGTTTGTGGCTGTAGGGTTCATGTATCTCAAGTTGTGAGCTGTGTAAGTTGCTATGTTACTGTTTTGTGGCAGATTGGTGTGTTATTGTTTTGTGACTTGTGGGAGCTATGCTCCATGGAGTTGATTCATTCTTGAGGCTATTGTGATTGGGTTTTCATCACCTATCCAGAGGCTACCTTGAAATTCCAAGAATTAGCCCAGGTCTTGGATGACTTGTGTTTTGCCTCCGTACCTTGTCGAGAGCGTATCATGAGAACCGTAGCTCCGTTTCTTGCGATATTAATATGCATTTCTACCGATTTTGCATGATGCATCCATATTTTCCATGATTATGCATGTTTAAATAACTTAACATAAGGTTCTGTCCAGAATCATTAAAAAACAAACTTTGCATGTGAAACATGACTAGTTTTGGATTGCCATGTTTAATTCTTCATAAATGAGTCATGCATCATCTTGGTTGTGCATTGCACCTTGGTTGGATGTTTATTGTTGCTGTTTCTCTTAGGTAGACGCGAGTGTTGATACTGAGTACGAGGATCCAGGAGAGTACCACTACGAGGTTCCTGCTAGTTGTTCCGCCAAAGAACCAACACGCAAGATGATCGTACCCGGATCCCGATACTATTTTTGCATGCTAGTTTCTCTCTCTTATCGTTACAATTGCGCTACCTACCACTTGATATCAGCCTCCTAATTACCATGACAACCTCTAACCTCGACATCCTAGCAAACCTTTGATTGGATAAGTTACCGCTGCTTAGCCCCTGTTATAGCATTCTTAGTTGCAAGTGCAGGTTGTTCCATGTGATAACATGGATTTGGATATCACATTATTATCTGTTATTAAATTAATGCACCTATATATCTTGGTATAGGTGGAAGGCTTGGCCTTTTGCTAAGTGATTTGTTCCGCTGTTACCTCCATTAGTTCCTTGTTACCGGTCTTATCTTTTCCATATTTTGTGCCCCTAACATGCTCGGGGTTGTTATGGGACCCCCTTGTTTATCCGGTTGGGATTAAAACTTGTCTGGCAAGACCCAACATTGGTACTACATTTTCTTAACAACTAAATAAAATTGCATAGGGTCTTGCAAACCCGTGGATAATTAATCAACCCTCGGGCCAGTGCTCCGCATGAGTGTTGGTCCAACCCAGAGCAGCTTATTAACACCGCCCGGGGCAACTCGCTGATTGGCGTGGTAACCATCGCTCATCCGTCGTGTCCAGAGAATGAGATACGCGGCTCTTATCGGGTTCTTCGACACGTCTGGAGGTCTTGCTGGATTTGTTTTACCTTTATCGAATGTCTTGCATGTGGAGTCTGACTTTCTTCGGGTTTACTCGAGGTGTTGGAATTCCTTTAGAATTACCTATGATAATCGCGAGGTCCATGGTCGAGGCTATTCCTACGGAGTGTGGTTAATTTGTGATGGATTAGTTGGAGCACACCTACAGGGTTAAATCTTTTCGAAAGCCGTGCCCATGGTTATGTGGCAACTTGGATATTTTTTTAACACCCGATTATAGTTAATTTGAAGTAAACTCTAATTAAAATACACCAACTGTGTGAGTAACCGTGATCGTCTCTGCTCATGAACACGATCCGAGAGGGAACACGGTGGGGTTATGATTGACGTAAGTAAGTGTTCAGGATCTCTTAGAGATCAAACTAGATTCGATCGTTCATCGTAGGCCACTCATATTTATCTTCATGTTGCGTAAGTTAGCCACAATAAATGCTTAGTGCTGCTGCGAACTAAACACTCACCACATCCCAACCATAAGCTTAAATAGTCTCGGTACCCGGGCACATGATAGCTGAGTCCTCTATGGCTCACAGTTTACTACAACAACTCCAGGTACAGGTGCAGATGAGCAGGTGTAGGATGAAATTACCCAGCTCCAATTGGAATATGATGAGGAAAGAGGCCGTATGTACGTGACGTACTCGGATGAGTAGAGGACCTGGTCGAGATCTTGGGATAGCTTGATAGTATCATTCGCTTCGGCTTTTATCGTTTGATTTTGTCCATAGTCGGACCCTGTGTTCAACATGATGGTATGATTTGAGTGATATTGTAAGATAGCATGTGGAGAGTGTAAGCCAAATTCTCGTATACTCATCTCTTTAGTGTTGTATGCTGTGATGATACTATTCTTGCTAACGGCAAGATGCGCATCTATCCCTTCCGAGGCCCTCGGGCCTCAAAATGGATAGGCGCGCATCTTGGGCGTGATAGTCTGGCTGAATGGCGATGCGCGGAGCTGCCGAGTGATGACGACGCATCTAGTAGAGTGACGGCACGCGGAGCTGCCGAGTGACGATGGAGCGTCTGGCTGAACGGCGATGCACGGAGCAGCCGAGTGATGACGATGCGTCCAGTAGAGTGACGACGTGCAGGGCGGCCGAGTTATGAAGGACGCGTCCAGTAGAGCGATGGTGCGCGGGGCGGCCAAGTCGATCATATCGTTGAGGAGGCATCCGACCAAGTGAGAACACATGAATGATCGAGTGCCTGGACGTTAGTCGTCTGAATGGAGATTTCATGTAAAAATGCCTCTGGACGTTTGGTTGTCCAAGTGTAAAAATGTATCCGATTGAACCTGCAAGTTAGTAGAAAGTATAGCCACGAATACTTTTTCGGTAGACTAGCCGCATGTTATTTACTATGTGTGAAATACTAGGGATGGTTATTATGCATGCATGCATGCAAAACGCTCACCTGATGAGGTGCTTAATGAGGAAATTACCTTGATGAAGCGGTCAGCCCATCCCACAAGGTATTATGAAGGCCACGTCCTTCCGTTTCTTGTGCTTGAATGCATTTACATGCATGTACTTAATTGAGGAGGTGGCCCACGCAACTGGCATGGTTAGAGGAAAAAATGGCCATGCCTAGCAACCAGTGACCGGGGGAGAAACCGTTGCGCGCGCGCTGGTGACGCCCTCCCCTGGATTTTGCACTGATTGCTGCAGGACCCTTGAAGGAGTTTCCCTCACGTCCAACGTATTGAAGGACTTATCTTACGTTCAAAATCTGCGTGCAGAAGCGTAAGTGCTAATTAAGCAAGAATTGAAGACGGCGTCTGCATGTGATGTAAGTTTGAAACGAGAGGCAAGGTTGTAGAGGCAGCCACGAGGAGGGCTTTGCTGCATTGCAAGTTGCCGGTCTGGCCGTAATCAGACGGTAGATGAGAGGTGCCGGCAAGGTGGACGAGTAGCTGGCCATAGCCTAGGCACCGAAGACGCAGGCTGGCACAACCAAGGGCGAGGCCAACGCGAGCGTTGGTGGCTGCATTTCACCACTCGAGGAGCCCGAGCTGCATGTCGGTCGAAGTAGCGCTTCGACGCCCGCGGAGCCGGGCAAAGCACTAGCATCTGGGCCTCGCCGCCCCAGGAACCAGGTCGTTGGGCTAGTTATCATGCTCTGCTGCTGTACATTGCATGCGATAGTGCACAGGGTCAACGGTGCAGACGAGACCTAAGATGAAGATGACGAGGCGTATGAGGCCGACGGCCGCGCGTGACTACCCTGAGGCGGACGACACCGATGGCACGCGTGACGGTGATGAGGTGGATGATGCCGGCGGTTGAAGTAATAACCATCTGCATCATGGCTCGATAGACGCCATGCCCCATGGTGGGTGCCAAATGTCGTGGGAATGATTCTGACATTATAGAAAGGTAGGATAACGGAGCATGATCTATCAAGATGCAAATGGGTGACACGGTGGTTTTAGCGAGTTCGGGCCTCTCACGGTGGAGATAACAACCCTACCTCTCATGCTTCGGAGAGGCTTTGCTTATTCCTCATGAACATGAGTTATATAGTGTATTTGAGAGGGAGAAAGGAGAACGAATCTCCATGCCTTAGCTAAGTCCTGAGTGTAATTGCGAGAGAGCCAAGGGAGAAGAAGCTACCCTGAGCTATGTGGTGGGGGTGGCTTATATAGCGTGCGCCACCCCCTCACCTCCTATGTTACAAGATGGGGCATTGATGCCATAATGTCGGCACACTTCAGAACCTTCTCTATGCTTCGACTGGATTGCTGACTGTTGGTCCTAGCATATCCGAGTGAGCCGTACTGTCGAGTGGTTTGTACTGCCGAGTGGATGGCATGAATGTATTTATCTGGACCCACCTGAAGTGTGGACCCCATGCTGTTATGATATTTCGACCCTTCATGGGCCTACCTATTCTGTGTATCCCCTACACATGGTCCGTCTCCTCCTCGTCCGATCTCCCTCGAACAGGCGGTCGCCAGATCCCACGTACAGGTTTGCCGGAGCAACGCAGGTGCACTACCTGTAATGGTATCCGCGCGTGCAGGAGGAACACCGTGCGGCAGACTGCTAGGTATGATCACACAATCATCGACTAGAGGTGGCTAGTTGCAACACATGCAAAGAGATAATGACTACACCGAAGTGATCAACTAGATGGGTGCGCCGCACCTTCACTATATATAGGCATCCGTCACAGGCTTAACTCTTGGGCTTCGCATGGATCCCAAAGCCCGCATGTTCCTTCCCTTAAGCACACGACCCTTTAGGTTCTCGTTCACTTGGTCGCGGGTGAGATCACATCCGTATCGACCAGTCAGTAGTGGCCTCTAGCAAGGCGTGCTGTCTTCAAGTGTCCGATGAAGTTGGTTAGGCAAACCTATACTTCACACTTTTGTTCCCTTTCCCCACGATATATGTTTTCGTGCACAAGGCGACATGTTCATCCTTGTTGCAGCACGACCTCTTTCTCGTTCTGGTGAATCCGACCAACATTCTGATTATCTCATAATCCTCATTGCATGGCCATGCTTATCCAGGTCGGTTCACCCGAGGGACCTAGGGTATATCTCTCCTTGTAGGAGGGGCAAATCCCATCTTTCTCGACCATGTCTCGTAGCGCGGGTCTAGACAAGCCCAAGAACTGCCTTTGTAACTACCCAATCACGGAGTAGAGTTTGATTGGCCCAAAGCAAGTCTTTCACCATGCGCCAGCTCATGTCTTAGGACATAGAACGTATGTTGTACTAGAGACTCATAGATGACCTATCACTGCGTCTCATAGTTGGTTCTCTTCAACTCAGACCTTATCTTGACTTGGATATGACTATGTTGAATCTCACCAGATATTTCTGAGTTCATATTATCCAGCTAGCATCCAATGCTACATGGTCAGTGAGACCAGATCATCCATTGTGTCTTATGCTAGTCTAACTGATTGTGCGTCCACACAACCCTTTTGACTAGGGACCATTTAGGACAGTCATCATACAATTCATAGTCTCACAAACAAGTCACGTACTTGTTATTACACATCATTGATAATGTCCAAGGGCTATCTTTATTCATAAACACATAGGAAATATCATCATACATGATTGCCTCTAGGGCATATCTCCAACAGATCGTTAGCATTCGTTGGTCACCATCGCTAATGGGTTTCCCGTGTTGTGTGGGATGGACCCCTATCACCCACACATGCAAGGCAATGGTTTAGAGCTACGTCGCGGAAAGGGGGTGAAAACCATTTGAATAGCACGTTGTTGCACAAGTGAAGTCTCCATAAACGTCAATGTATGAAAGCACTACCTATCGGAACCACGAGAAAAATCTTCGTGTATCCAATTGTGCTTGATCTTACTACCTCTACTCCTTACATATGATTTTCTTCACTTTCCACTGCCATACTCGTTGACTAGCATGTGTAGGATGCATTAGACTTGTTAGAATTGCCAAAATCTGCCAACCAATTAACTTGGGAAAGGTTCAGTTTTAATTTTGTAAGGTAGTCTATTCACCGCCCCCCTCTATACATCCCTTATAGTGATGCCAAAAATATGTTAAAAAAAAGGAAGGTAACTCTTGTACTAAGAAAATTACAGTTTCGTCCTTGAAATCTATGGTGCAGTACGATTTAGTCTCGCAACACGAGAAATGGTATATTTTCTATTCGCTTTGTTTATTTTATGAAATGTGACCATAAGCATGGAAGTAAATCGAGACATTCCAATGGAATGGCACGGACCACAATTAATCCCATTTGGAGTAAGGTATTGGGATTATCTTGCCGGACTAAAGTAAAAAAAAATGAGTACCCTACATGATACACTTCTTACACTCACAAAAGGACATATGGAGATCTCGCCCACTTTTCCCTCTTGCTTATCTTAGAAGATACGAAGCATATGTTTTTTCTCTATAATAAAGAGAAGAAGTTATTAAGGAGGTTCGGATGGAAAGCATGTGAGGTTGATAGAGTTGGAGAGACGGTGTTGGAATACTTACTTCTTCTACTAGATCAAGAATTGTGGAATATGGGTCATCAGAATGTGCAGGAAATGATTGATATTTCAGCTAGGTATCTATAGCTGGAAAGAAAAACATTGATGCACAAGGACACAAATAAGAATGTGTATTAGATATTTATAGGGATATTAGCTATTACGGCAAACCTTTTTACTGCTTATTCTCCAAAGGCCTTTGTGAAAAGGTCTTGCCCTCCAGTGAGTTTTCTAAAACTTAATGTTGACGCTTCTTTTGACCATGACCGGCTCAGGGGCACGATGGGAACAATCCTGAAACATGACAAATGCATGTAAAACTATTGATGGGAATGGGAAGGTAGACTATTGCGCAAATGTTTTGACTGCTCAAGCCCTCGCCCTCAAATTCGGATTATCATTGGTGCAAATGTCAGGTTGCAATCGCCTTATTATTAACGGACAATCTAGAAGTGATTGAGACAATGAAGGATGGAGGTCTGTAAGTTCATCTAGTGCCACCATTATTGATTTTGGAGTATTGAAGACAAATGTGGTTGTGTGACTAATGTGTTTGTGAGAGTGCACATGATAACACAGATAGAGGTCCCTGGAGATTCAGTTTAACCGTCAAAGAGGACCCCTCAAAATGTCATAAGACATTGATGATGGACGAAGCCATTGGTAGCCCGTGAAGATAATCGCTTGAAGATAATGAAACGTGAAGACGAAGTCTTTTGGTTGTTTTTTTTCTTGTTTCCCGAGTCATAGGAACCACCATACTATTATGTGAGGTTGATGTGATCGAAGTTAGATGAGGACGTGATGCTCAACACATACCTATGTCTTCAAGTGAAGACAATGAGAGGAAATATCTTCCAAGGTTGGTTGAGTCAGCATTACTTATAGCCCAAGTAATGTTCCCTCGTGTGTTTGAAATCTGACCGTTGGGACATGTGTCGGTTGGCCATTGACCCAGGTTCATTTTGGTCACATCAGGTCGGGTAGCCTATTGGCTATAAATAGCCCACCCCCTCCACCATAAGTAGGTGGCTGCTCAGAGAGAGATACAGATGTTGTCATTTTGGAGCAACCCACCTCGAAGATTTTGAGAGAGAAACATACTACGAGGATAAACCCAAAAACCTAGAGCTAGAGTGTTTGAACATCACTAAAGTCATTCTGCTCTGAGTGAACTGAAGACTTATTACACTTGAAGACTATGATCTTCGAGACGGTTAGGCGTCTAGGTCTAGATCATCCAAGAGTCATTGTGGATTGTCGAGTGACCAAGTTTTATGGGTTTTGTAAGTCTCCCCTGAATACTTACCTAAGTGATTGGGTGTTGTCTAAGTGACTTAGGCTCAAGGGGAACAAGGTGAAGACGAGGTCTTCTAAGTTTAGTCTTAGTCTCCCTAACCAGACATATAGTTTTCACAACAACTAGAACTGCTCCAACAAATCTTGTGTCTTCGTCGTGTAACTGGTTCTATCTTTCACTCTCCTATGTTTTGTACTACACTATGAAGCCATTGCTTGCTCATCTTTGCTCGAAGATATTCACTGAAGACATTCCTTAACCTGCCATTTATCTTCATACAACCAAAGTTTATCTTTGATACATCTTCGTGTGCATGATGATTATGCTATATCTACCTAATATTTTTGCTGCATTTCGTGCATTGCCTAAATCTTGTGTCGCTTCTGCTTACTTAGAATACATTTACTGTTTCGAAACTTTTCATAAAAATCGCCTATTCACCCCCTCTAGTCGATAACTAGCACTTTCAAGTGGTATGAGAACATGGTACTCCCTTGTTCTATGCTTCGATTTAACCACCTGGAGTTTTAGTTACGTTGACTCAGGGATAATCAAGGTCTCCGTTGTGTGCCCCATCTTCGATGGCACAGACTACCCCTAATGGAAGAACTAGATTCACATGCATCTCGAAGCCATTGACAATGACCTCTGGTATGTCATGAGGGTTGTCATTCCCAAGGATGGCCAAGGTTTCACTATTGCTGATGTGAAGAGATTTTCTCAACTGGACTCAACCGCGAAGAACATTATTTTTGGTCATCTGACCAAAGGACAATATGGTAGTGTGAGTGCACTGGACAATGCGTAGAAAATCCGAGAATGGATCTGAAAGGTCAACAAAGGTGTCTCATCTGAGCGAGACTTGCGTGTTGATGTTATTCACAATCTATTCAACTACATCAAGATGCTTGACAATCAAAATGTCCAGCTCATGCTTGATTAGCTCACTGACATCTCAAATGAGTTGAATGCCCGCGGCACCACTGATATCACCAAACATGAAGTTGTGAAGAAGCTATTGAGATCTCTCGACAGTTCCTGTGACACTCTCACTCTAATGATCCAAGAATGTTTGGACTTCAAGGAATTGGATTCTGCGAATATCCTTGAGAGGCTGAACACCCATGAGTTCCAACAAGCTGAGAAGAGGGAAATCTATGGTTCTAGTTATGGTCTCTCTCATACCCGAAAGGCAAAAGTTGTATCTTCGTGTGAAGAAGAACAATATGATTGCAATTTGGATGGTGCTGAAGACATTGTCAAAGAACTAGCTCTGCTTCTAAGGAAGTTTCAAAAATTCTCCAACTCCAAATGCTTTCCTAAATCGTCAAGGCATGACTCCAAATTTTTTGGAGAAATATCATCTCGGGAACAAGAAGTAGACATGTCACAAGTGCAAGAAAACAGGCAACTGGTGTGACTTGAGACTGCATCGGTATTTCGCCAAAGAGGAAGGGATGATTCAGCACGATGACGGTAATTAATTCCCTCAGTTAAGAAACTAAGGTATCAATCCGTAGAGGAAGATCAAGCAACTATGTAAACGACACTTGCACACAAAGAACAAATATTTGCAACCCAAGGCGTAAGAGAGGTTATCAAGCTCTCCACGATAAAAAGATAGATTATATTGTAGTAGGTTGGGCAAATATATCTCACAAGAACAAAAAATAAAAGAAGTAGATAAAAAGTGCAGCAAGGTATTTTGGTTTTTTTGGATTAATAGATCTAAAAACAAACATGACAAAAAGATAGATCAGAAAGCAATATGTTGGAAAAGTAGACCCAGGGGCCGTAGGATTCGCTAGTGGCTTCTCTCATGAGTAAAGCACATGGTGGGTGAACACATTAGTGTTGGGAAATTGATAGAAGATCAAATAATCATGATGATATCCAAGGCAATGATCATTATATAGGCATCACGACCAAGATAAGTAGACCGAAACAATTTTGCATGTACTACTATTACTCCAGACATCATCCACTATCCAGCATGCATCTAGTGTATTAAGTTCATGAAGAAATGGAGTAATACAATTACAATGGTGACATGATGTTGACAAGATCTATTCATATAGGAATAGATCCGATCTTCTTATCTGTAATGGTAACGATACGTGCGTGCCTTGCTGCCCCTTCTACCACTAGGAAAGGACATCGCAAGATTGAACCCATCACAAAGCACCTCTTCCCATGGCAAGGAAAATCGATCTACTTGGCCTAACTAAACCAAATATTCAAAGAAGAAATACGAGGCTATAAGTAATCATGCATATAAGAGATAAAAGAAGACTCAAATAATATTCATGGATAGAAACTGATCATGAACTCAAAATTCATCGGATCACAACAAACACACAGCAAAAAGTCATTACATCAAATAGATCTCCAAGAGACCATTGTATTGAGAATCAAAAGAGAGAGAGAGGAATCCATCTAGCTATTGCCTATGGACCTATAGGTCTATGCTGGACTACTCGCGCATCATCGGAGAGGCACCCATGAAGACGATGCACCCCTCCATGATGGTGTTAGATTGGATCTCGTGGTTCTCGAACTTGTGACGGCTGGAACTGTGTTTTGTTGACTCCCCTAGGGTTTTCTAAATATTTGGGTATTATAGAGTTTATAATCAGTGGACGGGGTCCCGATGGCGGCCACAACCCATTAGGGGCAGAAGGGGTAGCAAGGCACGCCCTAGTGGGTTGTGGGCGGCTTGGGCTCCCTCTTGGTCCAAGTACTATCCAAGTATCACAAGTATTCGTCCAACTATTCATAACACAAGAAGTGTTCATCTAGCAAAGCACATGCTTTCATTGGCAAGGAAATGGACTCTGAAGTTGAATCTGAGTTAGATGTTGAGGATGAATCTAAGGAGTCTGATTTTGTAGTTGCTAGTTTTGCTATGGCTTCTGCATTCGTCGCTTCATCTTTCTTCGACTCCGAAGATAATGGCCTCCTAAAATACATTGAAGCTAGTGATGACGACCATGCTCCAGCCTACTGCTTCATGGCGAAAGACTCCAAGGTATCCTCAAAGTCTTCACGATATGACTCTGTAAGTGATGTTGAATATCATTATAACTTGAAACCTAGCTATTCTACAATTGTCAAAATTGCCACTAAACAACAAAATGCTATGGAAAATTCACAAATATTTAGAGAAAAGCAATGAGTTGTTGCACGACAGGATGAGTCTAAATGAGACTATGGCTGAAGATATGCAAAGTCTTTATTCAAGGTATGATGGTCTCCAAAATCTTCATGAAGCTCTCCCACCTGAACATGAGAAACTTTCTCTTGAATATCTTAAAAGAAAGCTTTATCTGGAAAAATTGAGAGAAGCTCACGATGATATGTGGAAGGAAAACGCATAATCACTTGCATCACACATAATTTCGAAAGTCAAGTTCCATTCAGGTGGTTGAACAATAGGTGAAGTGGTTAAGGCCTTCTTAAGTGTTTCAAAGCCTTCTACACAGTTATCATTAAAAACAAAGGGAATATACTTTTGTAAAAGATTAGTAAGAGGCCTAGAAAATTGGAAGAAGTCTTCAATAAACCTCCTATAGAAACCAGCATGACCAAGGAAACTCCGGATACCTTTGATATCTTTAGGACATGGAATTTTCTCAATTGCATCAAGTTTAGCTTGATCCACCTCAATACCTCGTTCAGAAATTTTATGCTTCAAGGCAACACCTTCATTTACCAAAAAGTGGCACTTCGCCCACTGCAAGACGAGATTAGTTTGTTCGCATCTTTACAAAACTCGATCAAGGTTGCTTAAGCAATCGTTAAAATAAGTTCCAAAAACGGAAAAGTCATCCATGAAAACCTCCACAATCTTTTCACAAAAATCAAAAAATATAGCAGTCATACATCTTTGGAAGGTAGCAGGTGCATTGCATAAACCAAAAGGCATACGTCTATAAGCATATGTTCCAAAAGGACAAGGAAAACTGGTTTTCTCTTGATTAGATTGCGACACATGTATTTGAGAGAACTAGAATATCCATCCAAGAAACAAAAGTGTGTGTGCTTAGATAATCTTTCTAGCATTTGATTAATGAAAGGCAGAGGGTAATGATCTTTTCTAGTAGTTTATTTAGTTTCCCAAAATCAATTACCATCTTATAACCAGTAACAATTCTTTGTGGGATAAGTTCATTTTTATCATTAGGAACAAGAGTAATACCTCCTTTCTTAGGGACACAATGAACAGGACTTACCCATCTACTATCAACTATGGGATAAATTATACCTGCTTCCATAAGCCTTCATATTTCAGTTCTTACCACTTCTTTCATCTTAGGATTCAATCGTCGTTGGTGATCAAAAACGAGTATAGGATTAGGTTCTGTATTAATCTTGTGCTGACATAGAGTGGGACTAATGCCCTTAGGATCATCAAGTGTATATCCAATAGCATCCCGATGCTTCCTCAGAATTTTCAATAATCTTTCTTCTTCATGTTATGAAAGGTTAGCACTAATAATAACATGATATATCTTTTTGTCATCAAGATAAGCATACTTCAAAGGGACATGCAATTGTTTGAATTCAAACATAGGATCACCTTTAGGTGGAGGAGGACCTCCTAGAGTTTCAATAGGAAAATTGCGTTTTAGTATGGGTTCTTGTTCAAAGAAATTTTTATCTATTTCATATCTTTCATGCAAGTGCATGTCATTTTCATGGTCTAGCAAATATTGTTGTAGTGAGTGAGTAGGAGGAACGTAGCAAGACCAATTATTTCATCCTTACTAGATAATTATTTATCACGAGGTTTTCTACTAAACTTGGAAAAAATAAACTCATGAGACACATCACCAAATCAACACTAATGGTCTCCTTTGGACAATCTATCTTAGCATTAACAGTGTTCAAGAAAGGTCTACCAAAGATAATGGGACAAAAGTCATCTCGTGGGTAACCAAGAACTAGAAAATCAGTAGGATATTTTATTTTCCCACACAAGGCTTCAACATCTCTAACAATCCCTAGTGGTGTGATGGTATCTCTATTAGCAAGTTTAATAGTAACATCAATATCTTTTTATTTCAGCACGGGCTATGTCATTCATAATTTCTTGGTATAAGGTAAAAGGAACAGTACTCACGCTAACACCCAAATCACATAAGCCATGGTGACAGTGATGTCCTATTTTAAGTGAGACAACAGGCATGCCAACTACGGGTCTATGTTTATCTTTTTCATCGAGTTTCACAATTCTAGAAGCTTCATCACAGAAGTAAATAACATGCCCATCAACATTTTCTATCAAGAGAACTTTAACCATGGAAATACTAGGTTCTACTTTAATTTGTTTAGTGGGCTTAGGTGCTTTAATATTACTTTTGCGAACCACAGTTGATACTTTAGTATATTCCTTTATCCTAACAGGTAAAGGTGGTTTCTCAATATAAGTTTTAGGCACAAGTGGATCAACATTCTAAATGATAGTCTCTTCTTTAGCTATGACCGATTGTTTGATTTTTTCTTTAATAGGGGGATGATATTTAAACCACTTCTCCTTAGGGAGATCAACATGAGTAGCAAATGATTCCAAAAAAGAGGCTACTATTTTAGAGTCAAGTCCATGTTTAGTGCTAAACTTGTGAAAAACATTGGTATTCGAAAAAGATTTAACACAATAGAAATCAAGCTTAATACTTGACTCATTACCTACATCGAGTTCCCAATCTTGAGAGTTTCGTTAAATTCTTTCTAATAGATCCCACTTGAATTCAATAGTCTTCTTCATAAAAGAACTAGTAGAACTAGTACAAGAAGTATCGAGCTTGCATCGATCATTATGAGAAAGTAGACCATCAAAAATTTGAATAATAATTTCTCTCGAGAGATCATGATTGGGGCATGAATGTAACATTGACTTAAGCCTCCCCCAAGCTAGAGCGATGTGTTGGGACTGGATGTACTCGATGACCTATGGGGTCGCAGGCCCCTTTGTGGTTTGGCATGCGTGAGATCACTTACACAGAGATTGGAGATAGCAAGACGGTGTGATGATCGCCAGACGGGTGTTTTACCTAGGTTCGGTCTACTGTGAAGTGTAAAACCCTACTCCTTCTTTTGGTGGATTGATTGAAGAAAACGAGAGGCACCTAGCGCTCTATCCCGACAAGGGTAGCCTTCGTGAGAGAGTTGCTACGTGAGTACATGTGTTCGGTGGTCTGAATCCTTAGCTAGGTTGCCTTGGGCCTCCTTTTATAGCACAAGGGGCAACCATAGTGGCAAAACAGACATTCTCTGATGATTAGATAGCTAGCAGAGCTTATCATACCTAACTCTGGCATTCAGGACAAAATACCATCATTGGTAGTCTACGTGGCGTGCGGGGAAGCATTCCCAGCAAGCTCCTACCACCCCTCTATCTAATTGTTGTACCACGGCTTGACACGCCTACGGGCGGGTGTCAAGGGGGCGTAATCGTCTTCTAGCGCATCACCATGTGCTTAGTCAGAGCCACTTAGCCGCTTGGGAGCTCGACACCGCATCAGTAAGTGACTGGAGTAGTGATGTGGTGGAGCGGTGACCGATCGACCATGCTTGTCGGGGACTCGCTTACCGGGTCTTTTGAGGGAACGGGCGCCTCCCGACAAGCTCCGAGGATGTGCTTGGCACACTTCGAGCTTGTCTTGGGTTGAAGCATCAAGCCTACCGGTATTTCTTGGTCTTGAGTTGGGTTGCTTCTCGTGGGTGTAGATTGTTGGAAATATGCCCTAGAGGCAATAATAAAATGGTTATTGTTGTATTTCATTGTTCATGATAATTGTCTATTGTTCATGCTATAATTGTGTTAACCGAAACCGTCATGCATGTGTGAATACATAGACCACAACATGTCCCTAGTGAGCCTCTAGTTGGCTAGCTCGTTGATCAATGGATGGTAACGGTTTCATGACCATGGACATTGGATGTCGTTGATAATGCGATCACATCATTAGGAGAATGATGTGATGGACAAGACCCAATCCTAAGCCTAGCACAAGATCGTGTAGTTCGTTTGCTAAAGCTTTTCAATGTTAAGTATCGTTTCCTTAGACCACGAGATTGTGCAACTCCCGGATACCGTAGGAATGCTTTGGGTGTGCCAAACGTCACAATGTAACTGGGTGGCTATAAAGGTGCACTACGGGTATCTCCAAAAGTGTCTGTTGGGTTGGCACGAATCGAGACTGGGATTTGTCACACCGTGTGACGGAGAGGTATCTCTGGGCCCACTCGGTAAGGCATCATCTTAATGAGCTCAATGTGACTAAGGAGTTAGCCACAAGATGATGTATTTCGTCACGAGTAAAGAGACTTCCCAGCAACGAGATTGAACAAGGTATAGGATACCGATGATCGAATCTCGGGCAAGTATCATACCGATAGACAAAGGGAATTGTATACGGGAATGATTGAATCACCGACATCGCGGTTCATCCGATGAGATCATCGTGGAGCACGTGGGAGCAAACATGGGTATCCAGATCCCGTTGTTGGTTATTGACCGGAGAGGTGTCTCGGTCATGTCTGCGTGTCTCCCGAACCCGTAGGGTCTACACACTTAATGTTCGATGACGATAGGGTTATAGGGAAAAGTGTGCATGGTTACCGAAGCTTGTTCGGAGTCCCGCGTGAGATTCTGGACGTCATGATGAGTCCCGGAATGGTCCGGAGATGAAGATTGATATCTAGGAAGTGAGGTTTTGGTTACCTGAAATGTTTCGGGGGTCACCGGTAATGTACCGGGACCACCGAAAGGGTTCCGGGGGTCCACCAAGTGGGCCCCCCAGCCCAGAGGTCTTCATGGGCCATAAGTGGAGGGAGCCAGCCCGTAGGTGGGCTAGTGCGCCCCTCCCACCTGGCCCAAGGCGCATGAGAGAAGGAGGGAGGGGAAACCCTAGGTCCGAATGGGCCTAAGGTCCACCTAGGGCTGCACCCTCCTCTCCTCCCCCTCTGGCTGCCACACCAGATTGATCTCGTGGCTGCCGCACCACCCTAGGTTGGAAACCCTAGGGAGCAGCCCTCCCTCCTCCTTCCCCTATATATATATGTGAGGTTTCAGGGCTGCCCAACACATGGTTCTTTCTCCCTCTCAGGTGCAGCCCTACCTCTCCACCTCCTCATTCTCCGTAGTGCTTAGCGAAGCTCTGCCGGAGTAGCACGCAGCTCCACCATAACCACGCCGTCGTGCTTCCGGAGCTCTCCCTCAACCTCTCCTCCCTCCTTGCTGGATCAAGGCGTAGGAGATGTCACCGGGCTGCAGGTGTGTTGAACGCGGAGGCGCCGTTGTTCGGTGCTGAGATCGGAGTCCACCGCGATCTGAATCGCTGCGAGTATGACTCCACCAACTGTGTTCTTGTAATGCTTCTGCTTAGCGATCTTCAAAGGTATGAAGATGCAATCTCTCCCCACTGGTTGCAGGTTTCTCCATAGATAGATCTTGGTGACACGTAGGAAACTTTTGATTTATTACTATGTCTCCCAACAGTGGTATCAGAGCTAGGTCTATGCGTAGAATCTATGCATGAGTAGAACACAAAGCAGTTGTGGGCGTCAATCTTGTTAAATTGCTTACCACTACTAGTCTTATCTTGATTCGGCGGTATTGTGGGATGACGCATCCCGGACCGACTTTACCCGTACGCTTACGTGAGACTGGTTCCACCGCCTGACATGCACTTGTTGCATAAGGTGGCTAGCGTGTGTCTGTCTCTCCCACCTTAGTCAGATTGGATTCGATGAAAAGGGTCCTTATGAAGGGTAAATAGCAATTGGCATATCACGTTGTGGTTTTGGCGTAGGTAAGAAACGTTCTTGCTAGAAACCTATAGCAGCCACGTAAAAACTTGCAACTACAAATTAGAGGACGTCTAACTTGTTTTTGCAGCATATGCCTTGTGATGTGATATGGCCAAAGGATGTGATGTGATGAATTGTGATGTATGAGATTGATCATGTTCTTGTAATAGGATTCACAACTTGCATGTCGATGAGTATGACAACCGGCAGGAGCCATGGGAGTTGTCTTATTTTATTGTATGACCTGCATGTCAATCATAAACGCCATGTAATTACTTTACTTTATTCCTAAACGTTAGCCATAGTAGTAGAAGTAATAATTGGCGAGACAACTTCATGAAGACACAATGATGGAGATCATGATGATGGAGATCATGGTGTCGTGCCGGTGACAGTGATGATCATGGTGCCCCAAAGATGGAGATCAAAGGAGCAAGATGATATTTGCCGTATCATGTCACTATATTGATTGCATGTGATGTTTATCATGTTAACATCTTATTTGCTTAGAATGACGGTAGTAAATAAGATGATCTCTCAATAAAATTTCAAGGGAAGTGTTCACACTAACTTTGCACGTTGCTAAGGATCGTTGTTCCGAAGCACCATGTGATGATCGGGTGTGATAGGTTCTAACATTCGCATACAACGGGTGTAAGCCAGATTTACACATGCGAAACACTTAGGTTGACTTGACGAGCCTAGCATGTACATACATGGCCTCAGAATACGGAAGACCGAAAGGTCAAACATGAGTCGTATAGAAGATACGATCAACATGAAGATGTTTACCATGGATGACTAGTCCGTCTCATGTGATCATCGTACATGGGCTAGTTGACATGGATCATGTGTCACTTAGATGACTAGAGAGATGTCTATCTAAGTGGGAGTTCATTAAATAATTTGATTATGTGAACTTAATTATCATGAACTTAGTCTAAAATTGTCTTTACAATCTAAATTGTAGATCCAATGGCCAACGCTAATGCCAACCTCAACTTCAACGCATTCCTAGAGAAAACCAAGCTGAAAGATGATGGAAGCAACTATGCGGATTGGGTCCGTAGCTTGAGGATCATCCTCATAGCTTCCCAAAAATTGTATGTCCTTGATGCACCGCTAGGTGACCCACCCATTCTCCTAGCAGAGCAAGACGTTGCGAACGCTTGGCATTCTCGCTGCGATGATTACTCCCTTGTTCAGTGCGGCATGCTTTACAGTTTAGAACCGGGGCTCCAAAAGCGTTTTGAGCAACACGGAGCATATGAGATGTTCCAAGAGCTGAAACTGGTTTTCGAAGCTCATGCCCGGGTCGAGAGATATGAAGTCTCCGACAAGTTCTTCAGCTGTAAGATGGAGGAGAACAGTTCTGTCAGTGAGCACATCCTCAAGATGTCTGGGATACACAACCGCTTGACTCAACTGAGAGTTAATCTCCCGGATGATTCGGTCATTCACAGAATCCTCTAGTCACTTCCACCTAGCTACAAGAGCATTGTGATGGACTACAACATGCAAGGGATGGAGAAGTCCATTCTTGAGTTGTACTCGATGCTGAAATCAGCAGAGGTCGAGATCAAAAAGGAGCATCAAGTGTTGATGGTGAATAAGACCACTAGTTTCAAGAAAGGCAAGGGTAAGAAGAACATCAAGAAGGACGGCAAAGCTGTTTCCGCGCCCGGTAAGCAAGTTGTCAGGAAGAAGAAGAACAAGAATGGACCCAAGCCTGAGACTGAGTGTTTTTATTGCAAGGGTACCGGTCACAGGAAGCGGAACTGCCCCAAGTACTTAGTGGATAAGAAGGACGGCAACGTTAAAGGTCTATGTGATATACTTGTTATTGATGTGTACCTAACCAGCGCTCGTAGTAGCTCCTAGGTATTTGATACCGGTGCAGTTGCTCACATTTGTAACTGCAAGCAGGAGATGCGGAATAAGCAGAGGCTGGCAAAGGATGAGGTGATGATGCGCGTCGGGAATGGTTGCAAGGTCGATGTGATCACCGTCGGCACGCTACCTCTACATCTACCTTTGGGATTAGTGTTAAACCTTAATAATTGTTATTTAGTACCAGCTTTGAGCATGAACATTGTATCTGGATCTCGCTTAATGCGAGATGGCTACTCATTTAAATCTCATAATAATGGTTGTTCTATTTATATGAGAGAAATGTTTTATTGTCATGCCCCGCTGGTCAATGGTTTATTTTTGATGAATCTCGAACGTGATGTTACACATGTCCATAGTGTGAGTACCAAAAAGTGTAAGGTTGATAATGATAGAGCCACTTACATGTGGCACTGCCGCGTTGGTCATATTGGTGTCAAACGCATGAAGAAGCTCCATACTGATGGACTTTTGGAGTCTCTTCATTTCGAATCATTTGACACGTGCAAACCATGCCTCATGGGCAAGATGACCAAGACTCCGTTCTCCGAGACAATGGAGCGAGCAACTGACTTGTTGGAAATAGTACATACCGATGTAGGCGGTCCAATGAGTGTCGAGGCTCGTGGTGGCTACCGTTATGTTCTCACCGTCACTGATGACTTGAGTAGATATGGGTATGTCTACTTAATGAAACATAAGTCTGAAACTTTTGAAAGGTTCAAGGAATTTCAGAGTGAGGTAGAGAATTAACATGATAGGAAAATAAAGTACCTACGATCTGATCGTGGCGGAGAATATTTAAGTCACGAGTTTGGCACGCACCTAAGAAAATGTGGAATTGTTTCACAACTCACGCCGCCTGGCACACCTCAGCGAAATGGTGTGTCTGAACGTCGTAATCGCACTCTATTAGATATGGTGCGATCTATGATGTCTCTTACCGACTTACCGCTATCAGTTTGGCGATATGCATTAGAGACTGCCGCATTCACTTTAAATAGGGCACCGTCAATATCCGTTGAGACGACACCGTATGAATTATGGTTTGGAAAGAAACCAAAGCTGTAGTTTCTAAAAGTTTGGGGATGCGATGCTTATGTGAAGAAACTTCAACCTGAGAAGCTCGAACCCAAAGCGTAAAAGTGCGTCTTCATAGGATATTCCAAAGAGACTATTGGGTATACCTTCTACCTACGATCCAAGGGAAAAGTCTTTGTTGCCAAGAATGGATCGTTTCTCGAGAAAGAGTTTCTCTCGAAAGAAGTAAGTGGGAGGAAAATAGAACTTGATGAGGTAATTGTACCTCCACTCGAACCGGAGAATAGTGCAGCACAGGAAGTTGTTTCTGTGGAGCCTGCACCAGCTGGAGAGGAAATTAATGATGATGATCATGAAACTTCAGATCAATTTACTATTGAACGTCAAAGGTCCACTAGGACACGTTCCGCACCAGAGTGGTACGGCAACCCTGTCCTGGAGATCATGTTGTTGGACAAAGGTGAACCTTCTAACTATGAAGAAGCAATGGCGGGCCCGGATTCCAACAAAATGGCTTGAGGCCATGAAATCCGAGATAGGATCCATGTATGAGAACAAAGTATAGACTTCGGTGGACTTACCTGATGATAAGCGAGCCATTGAAAATAAATGGGTCTTTAAGGAGAAGACTAACGCGGACGGTAATGTGACCGTCGATAAGGCTTGGCTTGTCGCTAAGGGTTATCGACAAGTTCAAGGAGTTGACTACGATGAGACTTTCTCACCCATAGCAATGCTAAAGTTTATCCGTATCATGTTAGCAATTGCCGCATTTTATGATTATGAGATCTGGCAAATGGACGTCAAAACGGCATTCCTTAATGGTATCCTTAAGGAAGAACTGTATATGATGTAGCCGGAAGGTTTTGTCGATCCTAAAGGTACTAACAAAGTATGGAAGCTCCAGCGCTCCATCTATGGGCTGGTGCAAGCATCTTGGAGTTGGAAGATTCGCTTTAATGAGGTGATTAAAGCGTTTGGGTTTATACAGGTTTATGGAGGACCCTGTATTTACAAGAAAGTGAGTGGGAGCTCTGTAGCATTTCTTATATTACATGTGGATTATATACTGATAATGGGAAATGATATAGAACTCTTGGAAACAATAAAGGCCTACTTGAAAAAGTGTTTTTCAATGAAGGACCTTGGAGAAGCTGCTTACATATTAGGTATTAAGATATATAGAGATAGATCGAGACGCCTCATAGGTCTTTCACAAAGCACATACCTTGAAAAGATATTGAAGAAGTTCAATATGGATTAGTCCAAGAAGGGGTTCTTGCCTGTGTTATAGGGTGTGAGATTGAGTACGACTCAATGCCCGACCATGGCGAAAGATAGAGAAGAGTTGAGTGTCATCCCCTATGCTTCAGCCATAGGCTCTATTATGTATGCCATGCTATGTACCAGACCTGATGTGAACCTTGCCATAAGTTTGGTAGGGAGGTACCAAAGTGATCTCGGAGCGGAACACTAGACAGCTGTCAAGAATATCCTGAAGTACCTGAAAAGGACAAAGGACATGTTTCTCGTATATGGAGGTGTCGAAGAGCTCGTCGTAAAGGGTTATGTCAATGCTAGCTTCGACACAGATCTGGACGACTCCAAGTCGCAAATCGGATACGTGTATATTTTGAACGGAGGGGAAGTCAGCTGGTGCAGCAGCAAGCAAAGCATTGTGGCGGCATCTACACGTGAAGAAAAGTACATAGCTGCTTCGGAAGCAGCAAAGGAAGGAGTCTGGATGAAAGAGTTCATCACTGACCTAGGAGTGATTCCCAATGCGTCGGGCCCGATGACTCTGTTCTGTGACAACACTAGAGCTATTGCCCTTGCGAAGGAGCCCATGTTTCACAAGAAGACAAGACACATCAAGCACCGCTTCAACTCCATTCATGATTACATTCAGGAGGGATATATAGATATTTGTAAAGTGCACACAGATCTAAATGTCGCAGACCCGTTGACTAAACCTCTCTCACGAGCAAAACATGATCAACACCAGAATGCTACGGGTGTTCGATTCATCACAATGTAACTAGATTATTGACTCTAGTGCAAGTGGGAGACTATTGGAAATATGCCCTAGAGGCAATAATAAAATGGTTATTATTGTATTTCCTTGTTCATGATAATTGTCTATTGTTCATGCTATAATTGTGTTAACCGAAACCGTAATGCATGTGTGAATACATAGACCACAACATGTCCCTAGTGAGCCTCTAGTTGGCTATCTAGTTGATCAATGGATGGTCATGGTTTCATGACCATGGACATTGGATGTCGTTGATAACGGGATCACATCATTAGGAGAATGATGTGATGGACAAGACCCAATCCTAAGCCTAGCACAAGATCGTGTAGTTCGTTTGCTAAAGCTTTTCAATGTCAAGTATATTTTCCTTAGACCATGAGATTGTGCAACTCCTGGATACCGTAGGAATGCTTTGGGTGTGCCAAACGTCACAATGTAACTGGGTGGCTATAAAGGTGCACTACGGGTATCTCCAAAAGTGTCTGTTGGGTTGGCACGAATCGAGACTGGGATTTGTCACTCCGTGTCACGGAGAGGTATCTCTGGGCCCACTTGGTAAGACATCATCATAATGAGCTCAATGTGACTAAGGAGTTAGCCACGGGATGATTTATTACGGAACCAGTAAAGATACTTGCCGACAACGGGATTGAACAAGGTATAGGGATACCGACGATCGAATGTCGGGCAAGTATCATACCGATAGGCAAAGGGAATTGTATACGGGATTGATCGAATCCCCGACATCGTGGTTCATCCGATGAGATCATCGTGGAGCACGTGGGAGGCAACATGGGTATCCAGATCCTGCTCTTGGTTATTGACCGGAGAGGTGTCTCGGTCATGTCTACGTGTCTCTCGAACCCATAGGGTCTACACACTTAAGGTTCGATGACGCTAGGGTTATAGGGAAAAGTGTACGAAGGTTGTTTGGAGTCCCGGATGAGATCCCGGATGTCACGAGGAGTCCCAGAATGGTCCGGAGATGGAGATTTATATATAGGAAGTGTGGTTTTTGTTACCAGAAATGTTTCGGGGGTCACCGGTAATGTACCGGGACCATCGGAAGGGTTCCAAGGGTCCACCTCCTCGTTCTCCGTAGTGCTTAGCAAAGCTCTGTCGGAGTACCACGCAGCTCCACCGTCACCATGCCATCGTGCTGTCAGAGCTCTCCCTCAACCTCTCCTCCCTCCTTGCTAGACCAAGGCGTAGGAGACGTCACCGGGCTGCACGTGTGTTGAACGCGGAGGTGCCGTTGTTCGGCGCTGAGGTCGGAGTCCACCGCGATCTGAATCGCTGCGAGTATGACTCCACCAACCGTGTTCTTGTACCGCTTCCGCTTAGCGATCTTCAAAGGTATGAAGATGCAATCTCTCCCCACTCGTTGCTGGTTTCTCCATAGATAGATCTTGGTGACACGTAGGAAAATTTTGATTTACTGCTACGTCTCCCAACATAGATTTCCCCGACAGGCTCTGGCTATAGTTTCAGAGGCTTCATTGTCCATGCACAAGTCAGGGGTAGGCAAATACCCCTGTTTGTATACCCGGACAGAAGCCCCCGGGCCTGAGCCATATGTGTTGCTTGGCACGTTGGTTTAGGCCCCGAACAGTGCACGAACACGTTTCGAGGAAATGCTGTCTTCGTGCCCCACGTCCACTCCGTGTAATTATTGCAGGTGGTGGGGTTGTGGATAGGAGCAGTTGGAGAGTAAAAAACTGCCAGTAAAAGGAAGGGCGGTTCCTAAGAAGATAGCGAAGAGCCAGCCCTGAGTTGGTCCCTTAAAAACAGGTGAACGCTCAGGGGCGCTGCTGATTTGCATCCGTTTCTCCGCCCTTCATCTTATTTCTCAAGCCAAAAACCGCTCCCACCGTCTCCTCCACTTCTCCGAATGCTGCCAGGATATCCATTGTCCTTACAAGCTCATGATACGGTGGTCGAAGAAAGGAGGAAGAGAGCCGAAGAGTTGGACAACAGGCGACAGAGAGACGTGGTTATCTCCCCGTCGAACTTGGAGAACAATACCTTGATCTACAATTATGCCTACATGTGGGAGAAAGAAACAAAAGGGCACAAGGCGTCTGTTGTTCTATCAGACAATCCGAAGGAGAAGGTACCATCAGATTCGTACCGCTTCTTCTACGCGTACTTGTATTGTGGCCTCTCTCCTCCTTTCTCGGAGTTTTTCCGTGCCATGATGGCATCCTATAAGTATCATCTCCTAGATTTTACGCCCAATGCAATGGCATGCATGGCACTTTTTGCTCATTTGTGCGAGAACTTCGTCGGAGTTTCCCCCAACGTGGATTTGTTCAGGTACTCCTTCCTCCCTGGGTAGAAGATAAATCCCATCGCTCGGGGAATGTAAGATGGATTCCCCGAGGCAAGGAGGACTGGGATTATCTCCCTGGGAATCACCGCGGAATGTGGGAACAATGGAGGGGTGACTGAAGTTGGATCAAGGATGAAAAAGCCCCCCGTTTCTGTGCGGATCAGACTGAATGTGTCACACGCGGCAGTGATTGGAGCAAACCAGGCCCTTCCAACGATAAGCTACACCCTATGGTGAGCAGAATAATCCACCTCAAAGCTGTTGGGCTAACATTGGAAGCATGGGCACTAATGTCCTCGTGCGCCACATCGCGCTGCTGCATAAGAGGGGCAGATTTTCTTGGGAGTACAATGGTCCCACAAACTGGATGCGATTGTACCCAGGCCCCGCCAACAACCTGATGAACTATGGTCATGGTTGGCTGTGCGATTAGTTGTTCGGTCGCATGGGCCATTCCATTTTCCTGGGAGGGTCGTCCCCTTGCATCTCAATTCCGCCAGGGGTCAAATCCTGAAGTAGATACCAGACTGCGATGCCTTCGGAGTCTGGTCTGATTGGTCACTGCCGGACATGGATAGGGAGATGGAATAGGTCTCCACATTGGAAGAAAGGGCTTCCTAGGAGGAAAGCCAGATGTTTGCACCAACCCGGGAAGCAAAGAGGAAATTCATCCCTCACCAGATCGCGGAGGACAAAGATGTCGGACCTGCCAAGGGAGCGCCACGACCGAGGTAAAAAATGTGCCTCTATAAGTTTTTCCCGTTCCTTGTGGTACAAAAACCATTTTTTGTTCGTGGGATTAGGCTGCCCACTCCCCCTTTCCTATTCCAAATCTTGCATGGCTGACTCGTTGCGGTCTCCGACGGTGACTGACTTGCCGCTCGGGGGTCGGTCATTGGTGGCCGAATGAGTGGCATGTGGGTGCATCAGCACGGTTATCGGAGGGTAGGCTGGCGGCGTTGGGGTGGCAACTGACCACAATGGGGCGTGATGGCAAGGTTCTTGTTGGCCATGTCCACGGCCACGACATCGAGGTTAGCCAAGCGTGATCTCGGTGTTGGTAAAAATGGCGGATGGTGGTTGGCTTGCCGTGGCAGTGGTGGTTGTGCTGTCGTCCGCCCACGACTACTTGCGCCAGTGCAGCACTTGTGGGCTCAAGCCAGATCCCTTCAATGGATTGACTATGGATATGGTTTATGCCCTAAGACTCTATTTCATTTGTCTAGATCCCTAATTTGAAATGCTGCTCTATTTAAACTATAAAAGACCCACTGTAAGTCTTGACAAGGTATACCATGCATAAATTATGGACGCTGATATCTGCCACACGTGTGGCATGAACAAGGTATCTACCGCATGCCATGTGTGGCAACTACCCAGGTCTGCCCGCACACGCATGTTTTGTGGTCTCACCTTGCAGCTCGCATGTCTAGTGTCCGGGCAGATCACCAGCATGACCTGACATGCCACCGCTCTACCCGCACGTTCGGGCTTCTCACCCCGCGTCCCGCACATTCCAAAATCCCCTCAGCTATCGTCCTCCTCCCCTCACGGTCCACATAGCCAAAAGTACCCCCCAAGTTGTCTCCCACCTCCTGATCTAAAAATTTACCCATGCCTCCTTCATCTTGGTTGTCATGGCAACCATGCTAGAACAAATCTAGCAAGTACTGGACCAAGAACATGACAAAAAATCCACAAAGGTATGCATCCCGTATGGATGTGGCCAATCTACTATCTCATCCCCTGAAATTGACCACAAAATTGCCATCACTCGTCCGCATTAGTCATGGCAACCACTGTGGAGGAACCCTAGAAGAGCAATACACAATTGCCACATGGATCCAAAATATACAAGGATCCGGCAGCAATATGAATGAGTGTGCCATACATAGCCATATAATTTGGAATTTTTGGGGTTGTCATCAAAGTGAACTGCTAGCAAAGTTAGACTAAGTAGACAAATGATGAGATGGTGAGTGGGGAAAAAATAGTTGGATAGGGGAGGAGCATGGCATAGCAGAGTAATTCCTTAGAGGGGTGGAATAAAAAATAGTTGCTGCCCAACTTTGCTGCTAGTTGTCGCCTTACCATAGAGTTAGTTGCCACCAATTTGCATGACAGTTGCCATCCATATTCAAGAAGAACTATTCAGGTCCATGCAGTGCCAAAAAAAGGAACGCACGAGTACAAGTGTTCTACTTTCCATGAAATGCTAGGGGTATATACCAACGATGCAACAAAAATGACATTTTTCTTAAAGGTGAAATGGAAAATAATCAATGTGCAAAAAGGTAATGCATACTAATTCATCACATGAATGATCATCATCCAGGTGTTCAAAAGCAGAGGGGAACCAAAAATGGATGCTGGAGACCAGACTAATCCTTGGTTAGGACAGACACAAGCGCCCCTTGGGATGCACTAGAGTACAACGACCTCATTTCAGCAGAACCGTTGCTACCACTACTGCAACAATACGTACACATAGGTAAGGATGTGTGAAAAGAAAAAAAGGTAGGATTTGGATTGTTTGTAGAAATGAAAGAATGGCAATCCATCTTATGTTTTATATTGACATGTTGGTAGGTTATTATGATACAACCACAACACCAGGAGTCCCATGGCAAACTGCACAACAGGAAGCTACTGGCAATGCAGATGTAGGGCAACAACTTCAATTGACGCAAATGTCAAATCAAGGTATTAGTGAACCCATGGCACTGCCTGACACAGTTGCCATGTAATAATGTGTACATGTGGCATTGTAGTTAAACTGCATGTGCCATATATGATTGAATGTATTAGTCATCTCCAGTCAACTGCAGCACCCATGGTTGGCCAACTTCCGCTTGGCGATCTACGCAAGTGTAGTTGCCAAGACTTATGAATCTACACTTGCCTTTCAGGATGTACCATATATGCCATGCGTGATGAGCTACAATTGCCATGTTTTAAAAGGGGCACCTACATGTATTGGCAGTTGTAACTGACATATTTGACATAATTGCCATGTTTTAAAAATGGGAGCAATCTAATGTATTACGTTCGCATGAACGCAGGTATCCAATGGCAAGTTGCACCAAGTGCAGCTATAGAAAATACTTAAGAGGAAACCAACTTGAAGAAGTGCATGTGGCAACTCAAGGGATTGTGAACACACAAAACAAAATGCAAACATGTGGCAACAAAACAAAAAAACTGGATTGATGAAGTGACAAACTTACAAAATTTCAAAACGCAGGACCATTGAGCAACACGTGACAACAACTGGCAGCAAGAGACCTTCCTTCAACATCTAGCATAGGTGAGAATGGACAATAAATTATGACACACATAATGTGTCGGGTGGAAAACTGTTGAGGCATGTCAGTTATCATGGGTGTCACAAAAAATGGAAAACGATGAATGACAACTATCTGGGTGTCTGATGAATGAATGACATGTAATGTATTAAATTTCAATTGCCATATGTGAACATTTGCATTTGACATGTATGGACATTTGCATTTTCCTTGTATGGACAGATGCAGTTTCCCTGTATGGGCAAATGCATTTGTGAAGTAATTTGCGACTCTAACTGCCATTTGTGCTAGTATGCATCTATCATGTTTGGCTCAACTGCACATGCCCATGGATGCTTAATCTACTCTTGACATGGATGTTGAACTGTAGTTGGCATCCCTATACAAATGCCATTACCATCTTATGTCAATTGCAGGTGCCATGTCATGACAATTGGACACTAGTGCATAAAAGCCTAGCTATGGCGAGGCAAAAAAGGCTGTTCTGGTGTGGTAGGTCGATGCCACTAATATGGCGCCATTCTTAGAAAATAGTGGTGGCGTCAGGTACCACATCAGCGGTATTCTACCGGTGATGGCGTGTCACATAGGCGACGCCAGCACTATAATCGCTCACCTTGCGGCGTGCAATGTACATTGCACGCTAGGAACGTTCTGTGCCGCAAAATAAAAATAAAAATCACATCACATAACATTTAGCATTTTGCATTGCACATAGGGAATTGGCCCAATAGAACAATGCATCTAGTTAATAATAAGTGTCAATATCACAAGCCGCACTATCTAGCTAGAGTTAATAATAAGTACCCATTATACAATCCTCACAAACACGAGCAAACTAGATAACATAGTTAAAGGATGTGGAAAACGATCATCATCCTCAAGTCATGGCGTCGGGTGTTCCTGATAGTGACTAACACCGTCTGTCCAACCTAAAGATTCTTGCCAGCAAGAAAGTTGCTCAATCCAACCGCACCAAAGATAGTGCGCCCGTCCGTGTCCACTGAGTAAACACAGGTGGTGACGACGCCCCTTGTGCTAAGGCGTAGTCCAGCAATGCCTTCTTCATCCAGCTCGATGCCACTACTCACACATAGACTCTTAGGTAATTTCTAGAAAAAAATATGTATCGTCACACATTAATTAATACAATATAATCAATATATCACATTACTAAGCATATCGCATTACTATACACTAGCACATCATCCCATTAATATACTAAGCATATCATCGCGCATTACTATATATATACTACAAGCATAGATCACATTACTATATATACTATATATATACTAAGCATATCACATTACTATATATACACTAAGCATATCATCACATTAAGATACTAAGCATATCGTCGCGCATTAATGTATATACTATAAGCATAGAACACATTACTATATATACTAAGCATATCACATTACTATATATACACTAAGCATATCATCATATTAATTAATATAATAAGCATATCATCGCATTACTATATACTAGCTACACAGCAATAAGAAACATACCATGATATGGCGGTTAACCATCGTCCGTGTCAGGCGGGTCACGAATGGCACCCCGACGTAAGCAACACGTAGCGGAAGCACTCGCTAGAGCATGTCCTTTTCATCCTCGCTTAGCCGGTCATTCTTTGGGCACAGAGTGCTTCATCAAGTGGCTCATCATCTTGTTCGTCATAGTTGAGATAGATAACAACCAGCCTTGGAGTTTCTCTTCCGAACGAGAAGCTGGTCAATTCGCCCCTAGTGAGATGCATGTGGGCAATGAGACGACCCCATTCGTCTCCTCCAATCTGGGTTATATTCCTTCCCTTATGGACCTCCATAGTGTAGGGCCCCCAAGAAAGTCGTAGATGACAGTGTCTCCAGTAATGAGCCCATTGAAATCCAATGTCACTATGAAAGGGACAATCTTTGTAAGAAAAAACAAAAACACACACACAATGCATTAGTGGAAATATCAACAAAATGAAAAGAACAAACTATTAGAAGGGTCATATAATTTGTTACCGTTGTAGGAACAAAACACTGCTGGAAGTAAATGCCGAACAAGGTGGCTGTTGCAAGGCTGGTTATGCACCTTGACCTGCACTCGACATGGCGATGGTTGTGCCATACTACACAAAAACATATTGAAAACTAAGTATATAATCGGATTCTAAACATGTTGGAATGTAACATGTGTATAATATTCTACACTAGTAACATGTATATGTACACAAGTTATACAAAAAATCCACGGAGGGATATACAAATAAACAAAATATACTGAAAATCTACGCAAATAAACAAATAAACATTTCTGATGCTTTCTCTTCACAAAGTAATCCATGTACCAAAATTTCTACACGTATCAATCCTAAAGTTTGTACACATAGCAATCCTAAATTACATAGAATCGAGGAAGGATATGCAAAGGACGGAGGAAGGAGGTGCAGATGAGTGAACCTTGCTTGTACGGAGAGGAGAGGACGGGCAGCGACGAGGAGGCGATGGGGCAGCGACGGGAGGTGACGGGTGGCGGCTGGTTGAGGGGGAGTTGAAATGAGAGGGCAGCGGTCACTAGTTCTTTTCCAATGGGCCGGTAGTTGAATCAGGTGGGCTACTGCTAGCGCGGGCCTAAGCGACAACGCCATAGCTAATAACAAGCCAAATAAAAAAAGACTATTTAAGTTTAAGAAAAGGGTAAAGTACAATTATGTCTGGCGTCAACACATATGACACGCTAGCACTATTTATTTATCTACGGCATCCATGCAAACGCTACGCCACCACTATTTCCGAATGGTAAGGCTCAGGTGGGCCAACAAATTTATAGCGTGACAAAAAAGAGCCACGCCTGCACTAACCATTTACAGCTAGCGTACCAATTGAGCACACTCCATCACTATTTGAAAATATTACTACTTGCTTTGGAGAGTAATGGCGTGCCACGAACAAGAGTTGTGGCTAGCCATTTATGCACTAGTGGTAACTGCCAGTATTGGCCAACTGCACATGCTACATGTTGGCATGCATAGTATGCTAAAGTTGTCATGTTTTAAAAAATGCACATTTAAATAGAATACATATATGATTATATAATTTTACCACATGAAAACAACTAGAAGTTTAAGTGTGTCAATTCAATGTATCATCAAAATTTATGGACACCTACATTGCCATAGGGGATCAAATGCAGTTGTCGTGATTTATCGAAAATGCAGTTGCCATAGGGGATCTTAAAACGTTGCCATTCAAGAATGCTGATTTATGAACTTACTCGATGAAAAAATTGCAGGAGCTATGACAATGTTCAACAGTGTCCCGCGCACATTTGGTACATGCAACTCCAAGCACACAAACGACGCGTTCCACGAGCCGGTCAACGAGCCTGTCATGAACAATGCAGAGACAATGCCAGAACTTGCCATCGTTCTAGCAACAACGACAAGCACACCTGGGCACACAAGTATGAGCAACATCCAAACAGATGGAACAACCACCAATACTAAAGTGAGTGACGATACTTATGACGAAATGCAAAGGGGAGAAGAAGAGGGATACTCTAAATTCATGATAACTCAACCACCTTATGTTGGACAGAGATTTGATTCATTTGAAGATGCCAGGAAGTACTATCGGAGCTATGCCTTGGTAAACAGATTTGCTATAAACACATAATACCATTGGAAGATAAAACAAACTAGGATGTACAGCAGAGGCGAGTTTAGGTGCTACAAGGCACGAAAAAACAAAATAGCTAAAGGTGATGTGCTAGTCGTGCCAGAGCAGAGAAGAGGCATCACTGTCAAGACAGAATGCCTTGCAAAAATGAGGCTAAACATAGATGGAGCCTGGTGGGTGGTCACCGAGTTTATCACGAAACACAACCACGATATGATAAAGAAGTTTGACCTGGTAAATTTTGTGAGTGCCCATCGGGGATTCTACCTCTAGGAGAGGAAATTCATAAAATTACTACACAACTGTAACATAATCACTACCAGAATGGTCCAGATACTGTCCCTAATCCACAACAAATATGGGAAACTAATTAGCATGCCCTACCTACCAGCAGACATCAGAAACCTGAAGGCAAAGTACCGCACAGAAAGCAAGGTGGCTGCAGTGGAAGACACCATTGCATACTTCGAAGGGAGAGCGAAAGAAGATCCTGATTTCTTCTGTAGAACAAGACTCAATAACGAGGACCGTGTGAGGAGCATGTACTGGGTGGACAGTGCAGCGAGGAAAGCGTACAAACATTTTCGTGACTGCATTTTGTTCGATGCGACATACCTCACGAATATGTACAAGATGTCATGTGCTCCATTCATAGGAATAAATAACCACAACTAGTCCTTTCAGTTTGGTTGCGGCCTTGTACAGAACCAAGATATCGATGGCTACACTTGGTTGTTCAAGACTTTCTTGGAGTGCCTGGGTGGAGTTGCTCCAATGAACATAATATAACATACCAGTACTTTAGCATGCGTGGAGGCATAACTGACATCTTCCCCATGGCAATTCAGAGGCATTGCAGGTGGCATATAATTAAAAAGGTGGAAGAGACATGTGGACCATTCTTTGCTGACCATCCAGAATTGTACAAAGCATTCGAGTTGTCCGTCGACCACAGCTTGACAGTGGAGTTTGAAAGGTGCTGGATCGCTGTGATTGAAAAATACAAAGTTCAGGGCAATGAGACACATCAAAGCCTATTGGAGAAGCGCATGTATTGGGTGCCAGCCTACTTTATGCACTGCTTCTATCCATTCCTGCAAACTACGCAACACAATGAGGGTTTCAATGCTATTTTGAAGTGTTATGTGAACCCCGACAACTCATTGTTAAAGTTTGCTAAGCAGTATTAAGCTTCACAACAGAAAATATTGTGATAGGAGTTGCAGCAAGAAGCAAACACAGCCCGTAAGAAGCCTAATTTTCTCAATACTCACAAATGGAGCGGCAGATGCGCAAAATATACACGAACAAGATCTTTTTCAAGTAAGTTTGTGCTCACATGATCCTTAGTTGGTAAGTATAGCACAATGCAACCACAACCATACTTAAATAAAAAATTCAAAATGTGAAACAAATAATGAAGAACCATGCTACAACCATTTTGTTGCAAAAAAGGTAAACAAAAAACAAATAAATATGCCATTGACAGTGGAATGAAGTTGCCATGTACAATGAACAATAATTGCAATATAAAAATGGACTGCAAGTTACTAGTTGAAAAACAAATAAGTTGTTGCCATGTGTAATGTAGTGTACATGCCATGTGGATGGTAGTTTAATTGCCATGTGTATGCTGGTTTGCGTAAAATTGTAGGTTTCCATGTGCTACATGCCATGTGGATGGTAGTTTAATTGCCATGTGTTTGCTGGTTTGCGTAAAAATGTAGGTTTCCATGTGAAAATGCCTGCAATTGCCGTGTAGAATTCAATGTATTTTGCATATAACATGAATTATGTTTGCCATGTGAAGATGTTCTTGCAGTTGCCATGTTAAAGGATCGATAGTTTCCATGTGCATAACACTTTGTTTTGCCATGTTGAATGCACAACAATTTGTCGGCATTCCGGGAATGGGGGTACCAAGACCTACCTGCCTGTGGCCTAGGGCATGGCCCACTTCATCAACCAAAAGGGACTGGGTGTGGCCCCACTCAAGACAAGGCCCTCAGGAGGGCCCTGGGCTTGCGAGGAGGAACAACGTCAGGACCCACAAAGGACGGGCCTCCTCAGGTCCCCTCCAGAGCGGCGGAGATCTCTATGCAAGGCCCGGCCTCAGGAGTTAAGGGTGATGCAAGGAAGAACAGGCGGGCGCCAGCGCGCCAGGCTGCATAGCTTCCCCTTTGGTGCAAAGGGAGCAGAGACGTACGCAAATTCCCGAAGCACCCCCAAAGGTTTCCATTCCTATGTATCAGGACCACAACCACCCGCCCCGCAGGGCAGATGTCATCGCTGATCCCATCCCTACATCGTCGACAACTACTTTGCAGGCGCAGACCGCCTTTGAACAGGTCGAGCACGCACTCCCGCCCCCCATCATGTTTGGCTGTTGTGGGATTCCTTCCCACCATTGCGATAAGGGAAGAGGACCCGGGACACCGCTATATATAGAGGGTAGGCTACACCGTAGAGGGGGATCCGAATCCATTTCACCAGTCACCCATCGCCGAGCCACAGAGGGCCTCAGACACCTCGAAGGGAGCCCTCATGAGGTTCTAAACCACTGTACTATTTCATTCACATCAACTCCTCGAGAGGCAATCCACCAAAGTAGGAGTAGGGTATTATGCTTCGCAGTGGCCCAAACATGGGTAAACTGTCGTGTTCATCATCTTCCTCGTCATCGTACGAGTTTGTTGCTGTGTTCATCGAGTAGCGAGCTAGGTTGGGCGAGGCTGCAAGGGATCTTTGCACACGCCCCTGTGTTCGAACCTTGAGGGTTTTGCGGAGCCCAAAATCCGACATGTGGCACGCCAGGTAGGGGGCATGTCAGAGTCTTCCTCAAGCCAAGATCTTCTCCCACCTCACTGTTCTGATGTCTGATGCTCGCCGGTCACCGCGCAGCGCGACGGCCACACCGCCACACCATTGATCATCCCAGCTTCCAGCTTGTTCTCTCGTATTCGGCCTGGGACGGTGCGTGCTAGGGCGCGCTCGCCATGGCTAATGAGCTGCTTCGCTATCGCCCCGCCCCGACCGCTATGATGACTGGCTTCAGCGCATCACGGAGCTCGTCAGGGATGCCGACGACACTTCGGCACTCTCCTACTCGCTTCGACCCCAACCATCCCTGGCGAACGACGTGGTGCACGATGAGCAGCCTTCACCTCCGCAACATGAGATTGACCCCGAGCCTAGTCGGGAAGCGTGCCCCCGCGACCGGCCTCGTGGATCGCAGGCAAGGCTGGGAGATGAGGTAAGCTGCTTGGTGGTTCCCTGGCCGCGCGTCGATGCATGCGCATTCCCCCCACTGCCGACCCAATGCCGCGACCGGGTACCACTCTAGGAGGCCCCGTAGGAGCGTCAAGACCAGGACCCTCCCACGCACGCAACACACGTCAAGCTGATGGGGTGCCTGGCCATCGCCCAAGAGTTGTACCAAACAGCTTGGTCATGCAAGTTTAAACCTGACCTAGCCCCGTGCTATGACGGCACCCCAGATCCAGCCGAGTTCCTACAACTCTACTCCTTGAGCATCCAGGCGGCCGGAGGAGACGACAAGGGCATGGTGTGCTGGTTCCCCATAGCGCTCAAGGGCTGCGCACTCTCTTGGCTGTTCAACATCCCGGAAGCATGTATCACCTCTTGGGAAGGCCTGCGCAAACACTTCATCGCCAAATTCCAAGGCACCCGCGACCGCGAGCCCACCGTGAACGACCTGCGGTGAATCAAGCAGCAGGATGGGGAGACCCTGCACAAGTTTATACAACGCTTCACGACCACGCGCTTGGAAATCTCGAGGGCTTCAGACGGAGATATCATCTCAGTGTTCACCGACGGAGTCACCGATCTCAAGATGAAGGAGGAGCTCGCCATGAATGACAAGCTGTGCTCCGCCCTGGAGATGTTCAATTTGGCGAACAAGTGTGCCAAGGCAGAGGAGGACCGCATGTCCTTCCACGGGCCTCCGGTGGTAGAGCCAGAAGAAAAGAAGACCAAAGCCAAGGAGGCGAAGCGTAAGGCCCTGGCAGTGCTTGCGGCCTAACCCGAGGCGAAGCGCAGCCCGGGTGAGGAATACCCCAAGGACGAAGACCCACCCGCATGTTCCACGACACCAACAACCTCGACACTGCTGATTGTCAGGAATCAGGCCGATCCGCACCAAGCACTTTAGCAGGCGCCCCGGACAAGCTGTCCAAGGCTTCGGACGTGGCGGTGGCCGCGGTGGAGGCTGCTGGGATAACCGGGAATCTTGTGAAGGGTGGCACGACCAGCCCCAAGAGGACCGCTGGAGCGATCAGGCTCGAGACGACCGCTGGCGCGACCAGACTCATGAGGACCGCTGGCGCGATGAGCCTCCGGAGGGGTCGCGACGTGGTCAGCCTCGCGAGGTCCGCCCTCGTGAGGTCGGCCTACCACCGCTACCACCTCCACCTAGAAGGAAGGAAGAGGACAGGCGGGATGATGGGGCTTGGGGCTTCGAGGTGATCAGGGCGATGGCCTGTATCCTGGGCGGCGCCCAGGCCCCCACATCAAACCGTGCCTTCAAGCAATTCGCATGGGGGGGGGGTTAATGCGTCTCTCCCGAAGCTCGAGGCAATGCACCCCCTCAATTGGTCCTAGACCGCCATCACCTTTGACTCAAAGGACCAGCTCAGGTGCTCGGCCATGTCCAACAAGCTCCCCATGTTGTGCACTCCAACCTTCAGCAATGTCCTCGTCACCAAGACCCTCATCGACAGGAGGGCAGGCCTCAACGTCCTCCCTGTTGAGACCTTCGAGATGCTCTAGGTGTCGTACGACTAGCTCATGCTGACCAAGCCTTTCTTAGGGGTCACAGATGGTTCCACAATACCCATCGGGTAGGTGCGTCTACCTGTCACCTTCAGTGGATGCTAGAACTACCACACCTCATCGTTTTCAACATCGCTCACATCCACCTTCCATACAACGCAATCCTCGGGTACCCGGCCCTTGCAAAGTTCATGGCGGCGACCCATCACGGCAACAACGTCCTCAAGATGCCAGGGAGCAGTGGCATTATCACCATTGCCTGCGACGAGAAGGATGATGTCTGCACCCTCGAGTGTGCTTACCGCGCCGCAGCGGCCGAGCATTCAGACGACAAGGAGGATGCCCTGCCCCATGAGGACCACACAAGAATAAGAAGCAGATCCCTTCCACGGGGCGTCCGGGGGCCTCAAGCCCTGCGCGCAGGGATGGGGCCTCACCCCCTAACACATAGGAAGGCATGCTCGGTGCCCCTCTTGGGTCGGGCTCGGGGGCTCCCACTCAGGGAGCTTCAGGCTCGTCCAGTGAGACAAGAAAGGCGCTCGAGCACAACCGGAAGGGGCGGTCTCACGCGTGTCAGTCCGAGCCAGGAGCACGACATGAGGCGCTAAGCTCACAAGAGTCCATCATCTGAGCAATCGAGGAGCTCCGTGAACCACAGGCAGTGCAGGGCGGGGGCTGCCTAGCACCACAAATCGCAGTTGTCATCATCGGCACGGTTGATCGGCCATGCGTCCATGTTAACACGCTCGCGGTTAACCGTGCCACGGCCTAGGGCCCCTTCTGGTGAGCGCATGTCGATCATGGATCGGTCAACCCGAACGCCTACGTCCGCATGCCCATCAGACTGGCGAACGCAGGCGTAATGTTCCAGCGCTTTCACTGAGCCATGCTCATGCCTTGCCTAGCGAGGCGCGGCCAGGAGTTGGAGGAGATGCTCGAACCAGGCGAAGGTCCGAGCCTCGGAAGACGATGGACCCATGAAGGTCGTGATCGTGGAGGTGAGAGATAAGGCTATGACGGGATCTTCGGCTCTTCAGCGGCATGGCCACTAGGTGACCTTTTTGTTGGCTGTTGTCAGGTAACTTTTTGGTTTACTCTGCTTGAGGGCGCCCACCGGGCCGCATTATCCTCAGGAGATCAGGGCACACCCCTGCAGTCGCCTTGTTCATGCGTATTTCAATAGTTTCTCATGCATCTGGCTTGTTTTCTAATGTTTTGCCTTGCTTGCATGGATCCTTGCTAGTGTGAATGTGCCGCACCATCCTCTCTGAGTTGGTGTTTCGCAAGGGGTTGTGCACTAGTGCCCTTCCAGGGGCACCCCGCAACTAGAGTGCAAAGCCCCGTCACCTCAGGGACTTGCATCTTTTGGCGGTCGACCCCCACTTGGGGCTCCGGCCACAATGCGGAGCCTCAACACGAAGTCTCGGGAGGAGCCACGGCCTCCTGAGGCGGCAGCAGACAGGCTGTAATGGGGGTCGCTCGAGCGTTAAAGGGGGCTCCTGAGCATCGCACCTTAGGAGCCTTACCGGTCACATAGCCACTCGCCCCCTTGGTGTCAACCTCGGTTTCCAGCCAGCATCAAGGGTGTCGGGGCCTTGCCCCGTAGTTGCGTCCTTGGTTTCTGGTCGTATACTATGGCGGTAGGGAAATGTGTAGGACTGGGACCTGCAAACGTAGAGCCACTTGAGCGTCAAAGGGGCCTCCTCAGGAGCCTTACTGGTTATAATGCCACTCGAACCCCTGATGTCGTCCTTGGTTTCCGGTCAGCATCACGGGTGTCGGGGCCTCGCCCCTTGAAGTGCGTCCTTGGTTTCCGATCGTACCTAATGGTGGTGGGAAAATGTGCAAGACCAGGACCCAGGACGTAGAGAGCCAAAAGGGCTCCCAACCCGCCTCACTCAACAAGAAGAAATCAGCAGGGATTCGGATGACCCCATCTACGAGAAGACTCAAGTGCAAACCACCTTTGAGGTAGGGACCTCACAGGGCCAAAGCGCCCCCGCGAGCTCCCAGATACACCTTCCAGTTTTGTCGTGCCAGCCACACGTACGAACTCTATGAGCTGTACACTCCCTGCCCCCCCCCCCGAGGACGCGGAGGGGTCCTTTCCCACGCAATGTGGTAGACACAGCCTAGCGCTGGCAGAGAAGTCCACACGGTTCACCAATGACTATGCCCATGCAATGCGGAAGCCATAGCTCTGTGCTGACAGTCAACACGGTCCTCCAATGGCTATGCCCATGAAATGTGGAAGCCCCACACCCAGCACGGGGGGATAAACAACTAAGGGCGCCCCCAGCGGCTACATCCAACCTCAGGAAGATCCCTAGTGGCACCCCTTTCTCGCAGCATTCCTCGGGAGTGCATCTGGGAGGGGGCTGCATGGGGTTGCTACTAGGCCAAGCCCGGAACACGCCACCTTCCTAAGTCTGCCAAACCTGGTCTTCACGCGCCCATCTCAGAAAAAGTTGGCAATGAAAGGTATGGGAGCCACTCGTATGTCAAGGGGGACTCCTGAGCATCGTGACTCAGGAGCCTAACTAGAACCCTAACCCCTCACCCATTGGACCGTCCTTGGTTTCCGGTTGGCCCTACGGCGGCTAAGGTATGCGCGGGACGGGCCCTGTAGACGCAGAGCTTGAAGCGCTAAAAAAATGCTCAAAAACTATTTAGGAGGACGCTGGGGTTCGTACGTCAAGGGGGACTCCTGAGCATCGCGACTCAGGATCCTAACTTGACACGTAGCCCCTCACCCCATGGACCGTCCTTGGTTTCCGGTCGGCCCAATGGCGATTGAGGTATGTGTGGGCCAGGCTCTGCCGACGCAGAGCGTTAAAGGTGTTCAAAAGTTTCAAGTTAACCAATCTCCGCCGTGTCCCGTTCATGAGGGCTGCTCGCACGTCAAGGGGTACTCCTGAGCATCGCGACCCAGGAGCCTAACTGGACCCGTAGCCCCTCAGCCTTGGACCATCCTTGGTTTCTGGTCAGCCCAACAACGGCTGAGGTATGCGCGGTCGGGCCCTGCCAATGCAGAGTGTCACAGCAAGCAAGAAGGAAACAAGGCGAAGAGAGCAACCACACAGTCAAACAGTTATTACAAGCATTAAAAGTCTTTGTGAACGCAGACAAGTTTAATGCCTCTGTTAGGCACGATGTGCACTACAGGAAAGGAGTAGGGGAGAGGAGTCAGGAGGAACTGCCGCCTCCACTCGTCCCTTCCTTGGGGGGCTCATCATCGACATCGCTCGCATCCTCTTCCTCGCCGCCAACCCCAGCAGCATACGGAGGCGGATAAACCGTGATGGGGGCGAACCTCTTCACGAGCATCTCCACGACGCCCTTGACCACTGCCGCAACACTGACGCGGACCTCAGGGGCAACTAGGCGGATCACGGAGTCGAAGTCAAACCCCGGCTCACAAAGATGAAGATTGCTAAAGATGCGTGTTGCGGCCTTAGAAAACAGGTCGCGACACTCACTCTCCAGAACCCTGTCCACCTTGACGATGGCGCCCTCCAGCACCTCGATGAGCTTTGAGGCGAGCACCACAAAGCCGCTCTCTATAGCCACCATGGGCTCCTCGAACCCGTCCCGGCAAAGGGCATGGAGTGCTCGGCGAAGATTGAGCTCAACGACAGGGAAGGCGCTCAGCTCCGTGGCCCTTTTCTCTTTGGTTGCGGTAAGAGTCTCCTCCCTGGTGTCAAAAAGGGCCTTCTTTGAAGCAATTTTCACCATCTACGCGTCCAGGCACACCCGCTCTGCGTCCTGGCAGGTTGCCATCTGGGACAGCTCAAAGTCCCGAACGGCAAGCTTGGCCTTGCAGGCCTTGAGGTCTTCCTCCTGCCGATGAAGCTGCCCGCAAGCTTGGCACGCTCCTCATGGAAAGCCTCTTCACAACACTTGGCAGCAGATGCCGCCTCAGTCAGCGCCACTACGCGCGCTGCCCGGGGGGGCGCGGCTTCCTTCTCGCTCTCCGCCGTAGCAGCCTCGGCCTGACCCCAAGTCGCCACAACGTAGGCGACGACCTGGAGCAATCCTGAGAGGAGCTCTGGGAGCCCACTCGCAAGGAGCTCGTCGGCACCCCAGAGGGCGTCAAGGACCTGACCCAGAGCAATGAAAGCCCTGTCCAGAATGTCGTGGCCGCGCGCCGGAGTCACCAAGGCCCCCTCTGGAGGAGTCCCCTGTGCGATCGCAGGGGCAACCCAGGTGAGGCAACGACGTGAGGAGAAAGTGGCTCTGGAGGCCGCTCGGCGACTACGGACAAGGACGAATCAACGAGCGGCTGGCCTTCAAGGTCTAGCCCTCCAAGCATCGGCATCACCGTGCCCTCAAAGGCAAGAGCGATCACGCCTGTGTGCATTGGGGACTCAGGGGGCTTCACAACAACGACCAGGGAGGCTGCCTCGTGAGCCCCCTCGCCTTCAGCAATAGGCGACGGCATGTCGGCGGGGGTAGGCGGTGCGTCGGAAGTCGGTTTTGGCTTAACGCCCGCCTTCTTCCTCCTCATCTTTGGCATAGCGGAACCCCTGGTCTCAAAGCAAAGGAAGGTAATCAATGTATAATCCATAGGTATGTGATCCAAACCAAGTTGGACCACTTACTCCTCAACGTCGACCCACTTCCTCTTCCTCTTCCAGAACGACACAGGCACCCAAGCCTTCCTCGGTGGGGGCACCACCACGCGGGAAAGCAGGAGCGCTGCCGGCGAGGGTGGCTGCCGAAGGGATCACCATGGCCCTGGTCTCACCCGCCTCACCTGCGAGTTCCGGTCCGCGTGAGGGCAAGGCCGGCACTTTGACCGCCTTGCTTGTAGAGGTAGGGCGCACTGGAGAAGACTCCACTCCTCGCTTTTGGGGAGTCGACACGCAGGCGGACTGCGTGGCACAAGGGGCTGGCCCGAGCCCTCTGGGAGCCTTGGCAACACGAGAAGAACCCACGGCGGAAGCTTCACCAACATCATCGTTGTCCTCAAGCTCACGTAGAAGCGTGCCCTGCGTCGGGGGAGACGCCCATGCAAGGACGTCATCGGTGGTCTTCTCCGGGTCTTCCCCACATGAGGTGTCGCCGGGGGACACCATCACCGGGGAATTGAGGCCCTCTATAGGGAAAAGGCCCAATTCATTGAAGACAGGCATCGTGGCAACCAGAGTGGCCCTGTTATCATGGTAGTACAGAGGGGCATGGGCCTCAGGGAGGTTGTCAGGGTCACTATTGAGAAAGGTCGCCACAGCCCTGCTCAATTCCTCGGGGGTTATGCATGCAGACCGATGCCTAAGATTGTCGGCGTTGCCTTGATAGTCCCACAAGGGCCTACAATGGGCCTGGAGGGGCTCCAGATGATGCACCAGGAACTCCTTCACTATCATCCCCCAATCAGCTTCCCGATGCTGATGTCGCGGGAGAAGCGCTCCAGGACGGGCCTGGCCTGAGGGCAGAAAACTTCGTGGAGCTCCACATAGAGGTCTTCTCCGGCAGCCCTTCCGACAGATCCAACTGAGGGTTGGTGCTCTTGAGATCCATGAGGACCCAGCGGTGCCTAAAATTCTCCACCTTCTTCCCGGCCTTCAAGAGCATGTTGCCACTTTGGACCGCGACAAAGGAGACACACACCAACCGTTGAGCGCCGTCATGCAAACGCAAGCTGAAGAAATGGTAGAAGACGGCCACCGAAGGCCGCATGCCCACGAAGGCCTCGCAGTAGAAAGCAAAGACGGACAAGAGCAAGATGGAATTGGGTTAAAGGTGAAGAGCCTGTATCCCGTAGTGGTCAAGGATGGGAGTGAAGAACGCGAAGAAGGGCGGGGTGAGCCTGACAAAGACGTTGTGGAGGAAGAAGGGGTAGACCGCTTCAGATGAGGGCCGCGTCGCCGAGCGGGCCTTCAGATGAGACCCATATCAAGGTCCACCCCTACTCGTTGAACACATCCGCCTTCCATGGGAGCACTGGCAGGAGGTCCTCGTCCTTGAAGAAGGTAGACCCCAAGACCATTGGCGAGATGGGGGCAGAGCCAGAGCCCTGCGCCTCTAGCTTTTGCTTGTCGGCAGGCGCCATCGAGAAGCTCGCGGGGCCAAGGCAGCAAGGAGAAGGGCGGAGTGGCGCCGGATCTAGGGAGACGCCTGCTAGTGCCGGAGACCTAGAAAGCAAGAGCAGGTGCGCAAGAAAGGGAAGCAGTAATAGCCCAGCGCAAGAAGACATGCTCTTATCTATTCAAGCGGAGGCCGAAGGGGTGAGGGACGCCCGACATCGACCGCGTTTGGGGCCCATGGCGCTTTGGGCCATCCTCCAAGGTTAGCCCGTAAGCTAGCTCGAGCGCGCCTTGATCCCGGGGGCTACTATCGGTGTTATGGGAACGGGGGTACCCAGACCTGCCTGCGGCCCAAGGCATGGCCCACATCATTAACCAAACGCGGCCGGGCATGGACCCACTCAAGACAAGGCCCTCACGAGGGCTCTGGGCTCACAAGGAGGAACAGAGTCAGGATCCGCAAAGGATGTGCCTCCTCAGGCCCCCTCCGAAGTGGCGGAGATCTCTCTGCAAGGCCCAGCCTTGGGAGTCAAGGGTCACGCAAGGAAGGACAGGCGGGCGCCAGTGCGCCAGGTGGCACAGTTTCCCGTTTGGTGCAAAGGGAGCAGAGACGTACGCGGGTTCCCGAAGCACCCCCCCAAAGGTTTCCATTCCGATGTAACAAGACCACAATCACCCACTCCGCATGGCGGATGTCATCACTGAGCCCATCCCTGCGCCGTCGACAACTACTTTGCAGGCAAAGACCACCTTTGGGCAGGGCGAGCACGTACTCCTGTCCCCCTTCAAATTTTGCCGTTGTGGGATTCCTTCATTCCATTGCGATAAGGGAAGAGGTCCTAGGCCACCATCTATATATAGAAGGTAGGTTGCACCGGAGAGGGGGATCCGAATCCATTCAACCACTCACCCATCGTTGAGACACAAAGGGCCTCGGACACTTCGAAGGGGGCCCTTATTAGGCTCTAAACCACTGTACTAGTTCATCCACATCACCTCCTCGTGAGGCAATCCACCAAAGCAGGAGTAGGGTATTACGCTTCGTAGTGGCCCAAACCTGGGTAAACTATCGTGTTCATCCTTTTCCCCGTCATCGTGCGAGTTCGTTGCTATGTTTATCGAGTAGAGAGCTAGGTTGGGAGAGGATGCAGGGGATGTTCGCACATGACCCTGTGTTAGAACCTTAAGGGTTTTGCGGACCCCGAAATCCAACACATTTGCCATTTCTGACCTACTATGATATGCCATGTACACCTACTAGATTCACATGTGCATAGGATGTTATGGACGAGAAATGTTTACCGTGTCCCGTCGCACTTTGACTGGAATGTGAAAAAAATGCATAAGATGTTGCAGTTGCCATGTGGAAACAATCAAAAATATGTCGTGAGTGGTATACTTTGTTTGCCATGTTGAATTTAGTATGGTTTTTTTGTCCTACTACAGAAAAATAAAATACTGATAAAAAAATTAAGTGAGGAATTAACGAGCGCAAAACATGCAGGTTCCAATAAGAAATAAAGCGGTCCGCCTCATATGCAACTTACTAGGGTGACGAGTGGACATTCAAGCAGTGTAGTCTCTAGGACATGTCCGATTCAGAAATAGAAGATCAGGACAAGTGTAGAACGGGATGGGATTGTGTGCTGCCACATACTCAAAGTTATGGTAATGCACACGGTGAAGTATTTGCCCCACCATTTCATATGCTCACGATGGAATTGGGACGCTGACGTGGCGTTGGGGCCACAAACATCAAATGCAGTATTGTCCATACACGAGGATAGACTGGAAGCAACAATGGAATCCGTCAGGCACATGGTATTAACTAGGTACTACATTGAATTAATAGATGATGCATACAGGAGCGATGAGATGGCAAGAATTGCAGACAAGCACATGAAGGCTCTCAAGAGAGAACTTGATGAGATCAAGAAAAGGAAGGCCGAGGAGGCCTTACACAGATTCCCACGAAGTTCGAAGGCGCCTTCTTCCACATGTCCATCATCTGAAAACTCAGAATTACGGTCAGGAGCATCAATTACGCAGACGCACATCCAGAACCCGCCATGCACCATCACAAAAGGTCGTCCAAACGAAGTGAGATACAAGTCAGGGTTAGAAACTCAAGCAAAGCACAAAAAAGCAAGAATGGCAGGTGGCAACACATAGGGAGATGTAAGGGGGCTATACTTGCGGTTAGAGAAAATTTTGCCACACAAAAACTATGACGGGTTAGAAGAATGTTAGCAGTACTTGTTTATTCGGTCATAGAATTGCCATGAATCTTTTGTATAATTTTGCAACTGAAGTTTGCCATCTAGCTGCGGTTAAAATTGCCATGGGGAAGCTACACAGTTTGCATTTCCAAGAAATTGTTGGAACAAAAAAAGTAGTTGCCATACATGTCATGTTGCATCTGCCATTAATAAAAAATTGATGTTTAAAATAACTATTTTAAACGGAACCAGCGTATTTATGTATGTAAGAAATATTGAATCAAAAAACTGTTGTGTGTGAATAACTACCGTGTATTCTAAAAGCACAATGTTGTAGATGCCACAAGGTGCATCAATTGTAGCTAAAAAAGTGCACAACTATGTTTGATGGAAAAACACGAGTATTTGTAGCTGCCATAAGTTTTCACCTATAATTGCAGTGCGTCAAGCTTTGTGCACGCCAAGTTATGTGAACTACAATTTCCATGGGACAACAAAAAAGCAAAGCGAACTACAAATGATTTGGTAGAAAAAACAATTGACACAACAACTAGATGATCGTACGATGTCTGCAACATGGACAAACGCAAAACAAGAAAGTTGAACAAAAAGACATCATTCCTTCTAAACAAGGCACTAGTGCACACAAACGAATCTTCCAAAAATTAGTACGAACAATCACAAACACAAGATAAGACACACAAAAGGTGCTAGTTGTTATAACTAACTGATTCAGTTGCACACTTATATTTGCAAAGATAATATGGGGCATGAAGCCACCACTAAAAAGTACTATTACGATGAAAAGACAGAACGCAGCACACGCACATTAGTTTTCGAAAGGAGGGGACAATACCTTACATTCATCCAACACAGAATGTAAGGTAGGCATGGTGATGAACCACATCATGATCACTTGTACTTCTTGTAGGCGGTTTTGACAACTTCTTTGATGAAATCTCGTGTTGAAGGCCGCTTGTTGAAATCTCTGTTCATCACCCAATTCCACTTCAATATTTTACGAAGCTCAACAAAACTTGCCTTTGTGATGGCAGGAACCTTTCTTCCTTCCCACCTTGCAAGGTATTCCAACATGTGGTATCCACAGTCATACCTGCAGCAAATTATAAAAAGGGCAAGTGAACACGTGGCAACAAAAGAAAAAAGAAGTTGCCCAAGAAAATTGGGGATCAAATTAGTGAAAAGACACAAATGGGTGTTGCATGGAAAATGCACTACCCGTTGCCTTGCCTTTCAATAGGTACATACTCGATTGGATAGTGGCTAATCTAGACCTTTGAGCTTCCATAATGACGATGCTAGGTTTCCTTGAGGTTGCTGATCAAGAATTCAGCATGGAAAGTGAGGCTAGTATCAGTTCCTGAACGAAGTGAATCAAGCACCTCGAACCATTGGTGCTTGAGGTCAAGGCAAATGGTGTAGTGGTGACCGCACTTATCTAGTGGGTTTTCTGGCGCAAGGTTCTAGAACATGGGGAACACAATCTGCAAAAGAAGCAAAAAAGGGGAGTGTTAACAGGTAAAACTTATCGTTAAACTTGCCATATGATATGGCATGAACTTGCCATGAAAATATATGAATAAATGATTGCATTACCGATCATCTTTAGAAAATATATGGGAAAAAGGGAGTTGGTGCCATCTTTTGGTAAAATGGCTTGTAGTTGCCATGTGCAAGTTAGTGTAGTTGCCATGTGCAAGTTAATGTAATTTCCTTGTGCAAGTTAATGTACTTTCCATGTGCAGGTTAATGAAGTAGCCATCTATGTCAAAATAAAGTTGCCATCATTTCCCACTAAAAAGTTGCCATTAAATTCTGATAATGGATGTCACATAGAAATATTTGAACAAAAGAAGAGCAGGTAAAAATTAAATACAATCATTCACAAACATGCGCAAAACTATAAAAAAACAACGAGTTGGAACACTCACAAATTGTTTCAACGTGAGCTTCGAATTACCATATGCGGTGAAATGTTTCATGATAATGGCATGGTGGAAGTCACCATTCCATATTTTGCTAGTCACGCTGAAGGACACGATGGTCTTGTCAACACAAATGTCCATATGCTTGTTGATGTTGTCGATCCCACATGCAACTACATTGTGCGACAATTTGACAGTGGACCTCATAGACTCGGCTAGATCACCGAGGTCAACATACGTCAAATCACATTGAATGATTTTAGTTTTGTCCAAACATGAGCTGTGTGAAAATGATATTACATGAAGAAAATATATCTTTGAAATAGGAACTCTTAAAAAGAAATAGACATAAACTCGCATGGGGGGAGGGTGGTCATTACTATTTCAACTGGTTCATGTACTTGTGTTCGACCTCGCATTACCAAAATGATTGACAATACCATAAAAAAGAGTGTGCTCACTTGTAGCCCTTAGCTCGGGCTGGAAATTATCAGCTGCAGGTGCGTGAACGACCCTCGCCTGCTTCACACAACGAGGAGTTGCACTTCTGATAATGTCATCACACACTAATTCAATAGGCTCAACGCAGCTCGGTTGGCCCTGATTGCGCAAAGACCTCTTGTTAATGACATCCTGCTCAATCCTATGGTAAGCTTCTTCAATAGATGGCCAAATCTCCTTGGGCGTAATTGTAAAAAAGGTACACATCAAAATAAATAAATAAACACATAAAGTTGCCATGCGAAAAGCAGTTATCATATGTCGTCAATGTATTAGGTTATTTTCAAAAGGGAAATGAAAAAAAATTTGACAATAACATTTATCGTACATGACTTCTAGGGGAAAATTTTCATAAATTATGAGTTTGCCATCTTAATATCAAGAAAGATGCCATAGGGAATGGACGATAGTTTTCATGTGAATGTAAGAACGACGTCACATCTATAAGTTGCCATATCAGTAGAAAAATGTCGTGTTAGTGCAACTACACTTGCAATGGACACAATATGAAAGCAACAAAAATGGGTCATCAAAACTGTATTTTCCATGTAAAAATTATACTTTCTAACATTCAAGAAAATAACAACAACAAAAAATGGAGTTGCCATGCAAATTCAGTTACAAAATGCCATATACAACACATAAGATTAGCCATCACAATTTGAAACATAATTTCCCATGTGACAGTAAGTACAATGACCATGTGAGATCGACAATGAGAACGACAAGAAAATAGCAACAGAAACTGGAGTTGCCATGTAAAGTCAGCTACAAATGCCATGTACAACACATAAGATTTGCCATGCCATGTCAAAGATATTTTGCCATGAAGATGAAAAAATAAAATAAAAAGTAAAACTGAGAGGATACCTTGCACTATAGGCTTTGCAAACTTCACAACCTTCCAACCATCAATAATAGGTCGTGTCGTCATTGGGACCATGCCTCTTGCGAAAGCAAATCAACAAGCATTAGATCAAATATTGGTTTAGCCTAACAATGGTCAATACCAAGGTTGCAGCTTGGTGGGGTGAAATCAATGGGGTGTCTGTCCTGCAGCCTAGTCGGGTTCCAGATAAACTGGTTAACAGAATCAAGAGGTGACAACTGAACAAACTTGTCACTCAAGCCTGCTGCACAAGCATCATCTCGAGGGCGAGATTCATATTAAGGTGGGTAGGTTTGTAACATCCCAAAATTCTATTTTGGGAATGTTATGAAATACAACTATGCATCATCATACCATTGTTTGAATGAAATGAATTGTTGAAGTTTTTCTTCTGGATTTCTAAAAGCCCACTTTCATTTTTCTATTTACTTGTTTCCCCTACCTTTAAAACCCTTGGAATTATTTATAAAAAGAGAGGAGCAACATGACACTCCACACCAAGGGCATCTTTGTGAAATATTAGAATAATAAAACCAGGGGGTTATTTGGAAATTTATTGCAAAAGAATTTAAAATCAATTTAGGGATTTTCTGAAAATAGTTTTTTTAAGTATTCAATTGGCCGTGGAAAAATGTTCATTTAATAGCATTTATTCCCTTGATCAATTTGATATATATATCTTCAAATTTTGGAAATGTTTTGAATGCCTTAATGAGATTTTAATTCTCTGGAAAATAGAAAAGGAAACGAATTTAAACGTTTTAATTAGAAAACCGGCCGACCCAGCAGCCTTTACTCCCCGAGATCGCTCCGGATCGGTCACCGACGCGCTGACGCCACCCTCTCCCTCACTGACGAGCGGACCCCACCGTCCGACAGCGCCATCACAGTGCTCATCTCCCTCCCCCCGTTCCCCGACCTCGCCGGAGATCCCTCCTCCCCAGATCTCGCTCCCCATCCCCTCTCTCGACCCCGCGTCGCGTCTATATAAAGCTCTGCCCTTGCCGCGCTCCATTCCACCCCCAAAACCCCACTCCCCTGGCCAGAACACCGCCCCCGCACCTTGTCGGAGTTCGGCACCCCACCGAAGCTCTCCGAGCTCGACGCCGTCGCCCCTGTCGTCCCCAGCCCCAACCGACGCCATCAATCGTTGTCGGAGCTTCGTTGCTGTCGTCTGGACCCTTCGGACGCCGCCCTCGACCACCACACCGTCGTCACCGACCACCTCCAACGTTCGGCCGCTGTCGACATCGCCGGAGACCCGGACCTCCACCTCTGTAAGCCCCGCCCCTCCCCGTAGCCGTTAGATCTACGATCAACGGATCGGATTAGAAGATTCAAACGGCGAACCATTTTCTTTTACGCTTCTGTCATCCACCGCAAACAACGCACACGCACACGCTATCGACCAATAGGAAGCCGCCACGTCACCCCTGTCCGATAGCTAAATATTTTTTTCTTTTCTGTTTCTGTTTTAGAAAACAGAATATGTTTGTTTTTATTTTTATTATATCTTTTAAAATATTTAGAGTTTTTGCATGATTCTTTTTGCAACATGTCACAAATTTCATGTAGTTTCTGCCTGTAGTCTTAGTTTTCAAATTTGAACTTTTAAATTTGAATTTTGTTAAATTTGATCAAATCACTAAAACTTGAATAACTTTAGTTCAAAAATTTATTTTTGAATGATTCTTTTTCCCCCTGCTTTGTATAGTTAGGCCTATCATCGAGAATTGTTTGAGAATTTTTAGTAAACTTTAGATTAAGTTTTTTAGTAAAAACAGATTTTGTTTAGTTTCTCCTTAGTGTTTAATTGAATTGTTTTCATTTTAGTTTTAGTTGATTTTGTTCTAGTTTAACTTGTTATTTTAGTTCTGTTGTTAAACATTAGGTGAATTATTTTCTGATAATAAAAATATTTTAATTTGTTTTGTGCTCTAGTCTAATTAGGTAAAACCTTGTTTTCACCATTTTTATTGTTTATAAAAATGTTTTGTAGTAAACCTTTTTGCACAAAATTTTTATAATGAAATACTCCCTGTTTTATAATAAAAATTTTGTATTTTCTTTTCTGTTATCTATTAGTAAATTGCTGAAAACGAACTTGTCTTATTATGTCTTAGTAGATATTTTGCCACCAAAACTTTTAGAGTTTTCTACTTTGAGTGATTTTCTTTTGATTGTGCTATTGTTTGTTGAAGTATGTGTTAACTTGCTGTTGTGTGAATTGTATGTAGTTGTGCTTATTGTGTGCTCTGTTTGATTCGTTAGATCATCCGGAGTGCGAAGCTTGTTATCTAGAGTCACTTGAGTACGAGGATCGTCAGCAAGGCAAGTTCACATTGACCATGCTATTACCTATGTTTTTCAAGTTGCATTAGTTCAACCATCCACCCATTGCATGCGAAGTAGGTAATTTGGAAATTTGGTTACTTGATGTAGTATCATGTGGCAGGCACCCTTCAACCCTTTGATACCTTGGCCCGGGAAACGTTGATTTGAATTTTGCTATGCTATTAGTAGACGGGGTTGGTTGTGTGATTCATGAGAGTTGTGAGATAATAATTACAAGACCTACATGATGATCAAGACTTCAAGACTCCATGTTTTCAACATACCTCTGGGTGGATGATGGTTGAAGGTGCCCTGGAGAAGCTAGTGGTTAGCCTAGGTGTTGCTGGAGAAGTGCCAGTATTCACGCGGAAAGGTCCACCCAGGCACAAAGAGATGGATGGATGCTTCAAGACCCAAGGCTTACCTGCATAGCCACAAGCCATTATGGGCTCTGGCTTGGTTGGATATCATGGTGACCCTGGACAGGCGATGCTATGAGATGTAGAAGAACAGTAGGAAAGGATGGGCACCAACAGAGTCTCAGGGGAACCCTTTAGAAGACCATGTTTTGGTCATCCGTTTCTCAAACACCCTGAAGTGGGAGAAATCCAACGGAGGCGATCAAATCTTGTGGGGAACCTGTGCAAAACTCAGCAGAGTACCCAAACCTAATCGATTAGCCGTGTCCACCGTCATGGACAACTTGAGCCAAAGGAACTGAAACTATCTGGAATTCTCAACACTAAATATTATAATGATGTGGCTATTAATGACAACTTGGGTATGAGAATTGGTTGGTGGAACCATCTCATTAATCAACCAACAATGTAGTAATAACTTTTGCTTTGCCCTCTCTTGTTATAGGAAAATTGGCTTTATGCAAAACTTACTACCCCACCTGCCAAATATGCGTATAGACTAGATGATTACTTTTACCCCCTTTTGTGACATTGCCGGCATATTCAATATGCTAACCTACACGGCTGCAACGTATCATGTTGCAGAGTATTTTTCCGACCAGGAGTGGGGATACGCTCTACGCTCGGTGAGATGCCCTAGGAGTCAGATGGACTCAACTACCTTTGAAGCTTCCGCAAGTTTTTGGTTTTGTTTATCTCATGAGCTGGCCTTCAGCCACTTTATTGTAATTTTTATTGTAATAAAGAACTCGACATGAGATTTTCAATTAATAAAGCTGTGTGATTTCACTTTGATATATACATTGATGTACCGTGTGTGTACCAACATGATCTTGGGATGGTACGGAAACACCCGAGATTTGACCTTTCCGGTCGGGTCGCTATAGAAATGGTATCAGAGCACACGCTGACCGTAGGACGTAACCTCTAGGATTGGAAAAGCCTGAGGATTTTTTTCTTTTGTCCTTAAAATTCTTATATTCTCATCTGTTCCTTTCTGACTTCCCTCCGATTATTTCAACATTTATAGATGGCCACCTTCACCCCAGTTTTGTTCACGGAGTTTTGCCAGCCTGACACGACGATGCCCTTTGGTAAAGAGATGGTGAAGATCGTCAGGACGTAAGGATCGCTTTGGCAAGCATCACCGGGACTCCTATCATGTCTTTTCCACAAGACGGTCGCTACAGGATCGAGGTGCACATCCTCGGAAACACCTTTGGAAATCGTAAAAAACCATCGACTTCAAGTTTGTGGCACCCAGCTGGATTCTTGGAAGGGACATGGAAATTCACCATGCCCTTGGACGTATTCAGGAGGAATACAGAGGTGGAACCATTTCACCAGGAGTCAGCGTGGTTTGTCGCAGGGATGCCAATGGAAATATCATAACCACTCCCACTGAAGACACCACCATTTCCTATATCCAGACTTTGGAGACGCACGTCAGGACCTTGGAGCTTCAGGTACGTGCCGACATGAAGACGATCAAGAGGCTGATGAACCGTGAGATTAACCTCGAAGTTGACTTACGGAGAGCCGAGTACGAGCATGAGTATGAGGTGAAGGATTTCTTAGAGAGGATCGATAAGCTGAACACTCGCATCGCAACTCTGGAGGAACAGATGGACATGGGTGAAAATCTTCATCCAGAAGGAGACATGGCTCCTCTGATCAACAACGATGATGACTATGAGGAGAGCACCACTGGAGGAGGCCCCTTCACCATGTACTTTTGAGGAGAACTTTAGTTATGCCCCCATGTATCTTCATTTTTGTCCGTCGCTAAAGCATAGGTCGATGTTTAGTTTGATTGGAGATTTGTATCTCGATGTTTGAACCTTGAGTTGAATAAATGAATGAGTGTTTGGTGTGATATGTTTGTTACATTGCATATGGGTAGTGAATTTCCCTTTTAGGTCATTGTTCTATTCTAATTCTCACCCCTCTGAAAACAGCAAGATGCCTCCGCGGTGTGAGCCCGACTTCACTTTCCCGCCAGAGCTCACACAACTCCTCCAGTAGCAGAACGCCCTGATGCAGCTGTTGATTCAGAATCAGACCAACAACCACAACAACCACCCTCCACCTCAAGGCGACAACCTCACCCGTTTTCTAAGACTGAATCCCCCAACCTTCTCCAGCAGCACTGAGCCCATTGTGGCAGATGATTGGCTCCGCAAGATGGAGGGGGAACTCACCACCGCAGGATGCACTGAGGCTGAAAAAGTGCGCTTTGCCGCCCATCAACTAGAGGGACCAGTAGCTTCATGGTGGGAGAACTACAGCACCACGTACCCCATTATTGATGTGACTTGGGAGCAGTTCAAGCAAGCTTTCCGCACCGCACATGTCTCAGCTGGAGCCATGAGTCTGAAGAAGCGTGAGTTTCGCAACTTACGCCAGGGGAACCGTTCCGTGGCCCAGTACGTGGATGTTTTCAGCATGTTGGCTCATTATGCACCAGGAGATGTGGCCGATGATGCAGCCAAGCAGGAAAAGTTCTTGGAAGGACTCAATGATGAGTTGAGCGTGCAGCTGATGGTGGCTACCTTCAGCAACTACCAGGAGCTGGTAGACAAGGCCCTCATCTTGGAGGGGAAGCAGCAGCAAATCGAGAACCGCAAGAGGAAGTATGCGCAGGGGAAGTCTACCTCTGGAGCTCATCAGAAGCCCCGCTACTCCTCGTACTCTGGAAATACCGGCTCAGGGACCAGTAAGTATGGAGGACACACTCATCCCGTGCACAACCATGGAGGTCATAACCATGGAGGAAATGGGAATAATCATCCCAACAATGGCAGCTTCAAGAATGGTAATGGAACTGGGAATGGCAACCAACACCATCCCGATCCACCTCAGAAGAATCTAAACCATATCACATGTTTCAAGTGTCAAAAGACAGGGCACTATGCCACTGAATACCCTCAGAACAAGCAAGGAAATGGAAACGGCAACAACAACGGCAACTCAGCAGCCAAGAAGCCCAACCCTTTTCCCCGTGCTCAGGTGAACCACCTCAATGTGGAAGAAGTCTATGATCAGCCCGAGACTGTGGTTGGTAAGTTTTTATTGCATTCACGTCCAGTTATGGTACTTTTTGATTCTAGTGCAACTCATTCATTCATATCAAGAGTAGTTGTGGAAAAGTATGGTTTACCCACCAGAACCTTTAGTCAGCCCATTAAGGTCAATTCCCCAGGAGGTATGATGATGGCAGGGATAGGATGCCATGCCCTAAACTCCACATAGGAAACCATGTTTTTCCTACCGACCTCATCGTCTTAGAATCCCAGGGATTGGATGTAATACTAGGCATGGATTGGATGACCAAGTATGAAGGAAACCTTGATTGCCCGAGCAAGTCTATCCAACTCGCCACTCCGGAGAACAAGAGGATTAAGTATGTATCCCGACGCACCCAGATGAGTGCTCGGTTAAATTCCCTCACAGGAGTTGTTCAGGAGGAAGTGCCGGTTGTATGAGACTTTCCAGATGTATTCCCCGAGGAGTTACCAGGCATGCCACCAGATAGGGAGATAGAGTTTCTGATAGAGCTACTACCAGGGACAGCCCCAATTTCCAAGAGACCCTATCGGATGCCCACAAATCATTTTGTAGAAATCAAGAAGCAGATTAAGGAGCTATTGGATAAGGGATATATTCTCCCAAGTTCATCACCTTGGGGAGCCCTAGTTCTTTTGGTGGAGAAGAAAGACAAAACCTTGAGGATGGTGGTCGATTATCGTGCATTGAACGAGGTGACTATCAAGAATAAGTACCCTCTGCCGATGATTAATGACCTGTTTGACCAGCAAGTAGGCACCAAAGTATTCTCCAAGATCGATCTTCGATCAGGGTATCACCAACTGAAGATTCGTGAACAGGATATACCCAAAACAGCTTTCACAACCAGGTATGGCTTGTATGAGTATACAGTCATGTCCTTTGGTTTGACTAATCCTCCTGCCTACTTCATGAATTTGCTGAACAAAGTGTTTATGGAATATTTGGACAAGTTTGTCGTGGTGTTCACCAATTACATTTTTATATTCTCCAAGAGCGAGGAAGAACACAAGGAACACTTGCGTTTAGTTCTGGAGAAGCTTAGAGAGCATCAGTTATATGCCAAGTTCAGTAAATGTGAATTCTGGCCGACGGAAGTCAGATTCCTTGGACATGTTATTTCCGGAGAAGGAATAACAGTAGACCCCTCTAAGGTTGAAGCAGTCACTGAGTGGAAGTCACCCACCTCAGTTAAGGAGATCCGTAGTTTTCTCGGACTTGCCGGATATTACCGAAGATTCATTGAGAATTTCTCAAAGATTGCCAAGCCCATGATAGAGCTGTTGAAGAAAGAGTCTAAGTATATCTGGACTGAGGACTGTGAGGCCAGTTTCCAGGAGTTGAAGAAACATTTGGTCACAGCCCAGTGTTGATACTGCCAAAAATTCGGAAGGACTTCGAGGTTTATTGTAACGCATCCCGTCAAGGACTTGGAGGAGTACTCATGCAGGAGGGAAAAGTTGTAGCGTATGCATCCAGACAGCTATGACCCCATGAGTTGAATTATGCCACCCATGATTTGGAACTAGCAGCCGTAGTGCACGCACTCAAGACCTCGAGACATTTCCTTATCGGAAATAGTTGTGATGTGAACACTGATCATAAGAGCCTGAAGTATATCTTCACGCAGAAGGAGTTGAACCTAAGAGAGAGGAGATGGTTAGAGTTAATCAAGGACTATGACATGAGATTACATTACCATTCAGGAAAGGCAAATGTTGTGGCAGATGCTTTGATTCGGAAGAGTTATGTGAACACACTCATAGCCGAAGGATTACCCCAGGAGTTAACCAAAGATGTCAGAGAGCTTCGGTTAGAGATAGTTCCGGAAGGATATGTTGCCACACTAGAGATTCAGTCCACCTTGACCGAAAGAATTCAAAAAGCCTAGAAATCGGACAAGGAGATAGCTGAGACAAAGCAGAGAATGAAGGAAGGCAAGGCTAAAGGCTTTCGTGAAGATGAACAGGGTACTCTATGGTTTGCGACCCGAATCTATGTGCCCAATGACCCAGAGCTCAGGAAGTTGATACTTTGGGAAGCCCACGATTCACCATACTTGATACACCTAGGCAACACCAAGATGTACCTGGATTTGAAGGAAAGTTACTGGTGGATAGGTATGAAGAAAGATATTGCCGAACATGTTGCGGTATGTGATGTTTGTCAGCGAGTAAAGGCAAAACATCAGAAACCAGCAGGGTTACTCCAACCTTTGTCGATACCCGAGTGGAAATGCGATAAGCTTGGTATGGACATCATCACAGGACTACCTAGGACCCGTTCAGGATATGATTCCATTTGGATAGTGGTCGATCGCTTGACCAAGGTGGCTCATTTCATTCCAGTGAAGACCACCTATACCAGTGCTAAGTTAGCCAAGATCTATATGACAAGGATCGTATGTCTGCATGGAGTTCCAAGGAGTATCGTGTCAAATAGAGGAACATAATTTACCTCAAAGTTTTGGCATCAGCTACATGAAACTTTGGGTAGAAGGCTGGAATTCAGTACAGCTTTTCATCCGCAGACCGATGGACAGACTAAGAGAGTCAACCAGATTCTGGAGGATATGTTGAGAGCCTGTGCGCTAGACTATGGGTCCAGTTGGGATGACAACTTACCTTACGCAGAGTTCTCGTAAAATAGCAGTTATCAGACCAGTCTGAAGATGGCCCCTTTTGAAGCTTTATACGGAAGGAGGTGCAGAACATCATTGACGTGGGATGGTGTTGGAGACCGAAAACTTTTTGGTCCCGATCTTATCAGAGATTCTGAAGAGAAAGTCAAACTAATTCGAGACTGACTCAAGATAGCTCAATCCTGGCAGAAGAGCTATGCTGATACCAAATGCAAGGAGGTGACATATGAAGTAGGGGATCGAGCATATCTTCGTGTGTTCCCACTTCGAGGAATCAAGAGGTTTGGTGTTAAAGGAAAGTTAGCACCTAGATCCATAGGCCCCTACAAAATTCTGGAATGTGAGGCGAAGTTGCATACAAGCTGGAATTGCAGGAAGGACTATCCGAAGTTCATGATGTTTTCCATGTTTCCCAGCTAAAGTAATGCCATGCTGAGATGGCTGATATTCCTTTGAGAGACACAGTGCCCCTAGAGGCCATACAACTTGACAGTGACCTGACCTACAAGGAGAAGCCTGTCAGAATCCTCGAGACTACCAACAGAGTTACCCGAAGCAAGACCATCAAGTTTTGTAAGGTTCTGTGGAGTCACCACACCGAGGAAGAAGCCACCTGGGAATGCGAAGAAGATCTTCATAGAGACCACCCGCACCTATTTTCTAGCCAACCCGAATCTCGAGGGCGAAATTCATCTTAAGGTGGGTAGGTTTGTAACATCCCAAAATTTCATTTTGGAATGTTATGAGATATATAGCTATGCATCATCATCATTGTTGGAATGTAATGAATTTGTTGAAATGCTTCTTTTGAAATTCTGAAAGGCCATTTCTATTTTTCCATGTATCTGTTTCATTTATTTGAAAACCTTGGAAATGTTCAAAGAAAGAGAGGAGTAACATGACACTCCACACCAGGGGTATCTTGGTGAGATATTTGAGCAATTAAACCAGGGGGTTATTTGAATTTTTTTCTCAAAAGGATTTAAAATCAATTAGGCATTTTCTAAAAATAAATTTTTAAAAGATATTCAATATGACAGAGGAAAAATGTTCATTAAATAGCATTAATTCTCCTGATCATTTTGATATACATAATTCCTAAGTTTGGAATTTTTTTGAATGCATTAAAAGAATTTTACTGCACTAGATATTAGAAAAGGAAGGTTTTTAAAACGAATCGGGCTGGCCCATAGGCTTTAACTGCCGAATTCAATTCGAATCAGTCAACCGACGAGATAATGTCGCCTTTCCTTTCACTGGCAAGTGGGACCCATTGACCGACGGCGTCATCCGCGCGCCCGCTCCTTCCTCGCGCGCGCCGCCGTCACCAGAGATCTCTCTCTCCGGATCTCCCTCCTCTCTCCCTCCCCCGACCCCGCACCTGGCCTATAAAAGCCACAGCACTCGCCGCGCTCCATTCCGCCGCGAGCCCCCACTCTACCTCGCCAGAACGCCACGCACGACCTCGCCGGAGTTCGGACTCCAACCGAAACGTCCCGAGCTCGAGGCTGTCGCCTCCATCATCCCCAGCCCCGTCCGACGCCACCAAACGACGCCGGAGCTTCGCCGCCATCGCCTGAGCCCTTCGGACATCGCCCCCGATCACCACACCGTTGCCCCCGACCACCTTCGACCTCCGGCCGCCATCGACCACGTCGGAACCTCCTCCTCCCCCTCTGTAAGCCACCGGACCCCCTGGACCGTTAGATGTAGATCCAACGCTCCTGATTATAAGATTTAATCAGCGAAACGTTTTCCTCTATGCTTCGGTCGTCCGCTCGTTAGCTCTCACGCGCACGCCCTTGCGGCCAATCACAACCTGACACGTGGCCCCTAACTGATCGATATTAGTTTCTCTTTTTCTGTTTTTGTTTCAGAAAACAGAATGTATCCTGATTTTGTTTTTATCATATCTTTTAAAATATTTAGTGTTTTTAGTTGATTCTTTTGCTTTAGTTTATCCAATTTGATGTAGTTTATTTCTGTATACTTAGATTTCAAATTTGAGCTTTAAATTTTGAATCTAATCAAATTTGTTTAAATTACTAAAATCTGTATAACTAGAGTTTAAAAAAATATTTTTGAGCGAATCTTTTTGCCACTGTTTGGTATTAGTTAAACCTATCATTCTACATAATTTGAGAATTTTTGGAATGAATTTGGTTACTGTTTTTAACAAAAACAGAATCTGTTTAGTTCTTAATAGATTTTTAGTAAATTGATTTTTACTTAATTTGAACCTGAATTAGTTTACTTTTGTTTTTAGATTTCATTAGGTTCTGTTGATTCAACTTTAGGTGTATTTTTATTTGTTAATAAAATATGCTTTTTTTCAAATTGTTTTGTGCTCTAGTTTGAATAGGTTCATCTTGCTTACACCATGTATATTGTTTTGAAGAAGTTTTGTAGTACTTATTTTAGCACAAAACTTTTATAATGAAATACTTTCTGTTTTCAAATAATGTGTAGTTGTTCAAAACCAATTTTTTTGACTTGTATGTCTTAGTAGGGATTTTGACCCCAATATTTTTATAGTCCTATACTTTAAGTGATTTCTTCTGTTGATTGAGATTTTGCTTGTTGAATGCATTTGTTTACCTTGATGTTGAATGGATTGTATTGTGTTTATTCTTATGGTGTGCTCTTGTTTGATTCGTTAGATCATCCGGAGTGCGAAGCTTGTTATCTAGAGTCACTTGATTACGAGGATCGTCATCAAGGCAAGTCACTTTGACCATGTATACCTATGTTTTATTGCATTACTTCTTCCATCTCCCCAATTGCATGCAAAGTAGGTAAATTGGAAACTTGGTTACTTGTTGTAGTATCATGTGGTAGGTACCCATCAACCCTTTGACACTTTGGCCCCGGGAAACGTTGATTTACATTTTGCTATGCTATTAGTAGACGGGGTTGGTTGTGAGATTCATGAGACTTGTGAGTTAATAATTTCAAGACCTACATGATGATCAAGTCTTCAAGACTCCAAGTTTTCAACTTACCTCTGGGTGGATGATGGTTGAACGGCGCCCTGGAGAAACCAGTGGTTAGCCTAGATGATGTTGGAGATGTGCCAGTATTCATGCGGAAAGGTCCACCCAGGCACGAAGAGATGGATGGATGCTTCAAGACCCAGGGCTTACCTGCACAGCCACAAGCCATTATGGGCTCTGGCTTGGTTGGATATCGTGGTGACCCTAGACAGGCGGTGCTACGAGATGTAGAAGAACAGTAGGAAAGGATGGGCACCGACAGAGTCTTAGGGGAACCATTTAGAAGACCATGTTTTGGTCATCCGTTTCTCAAACACCATGAAGTGCGAGAAGTCCAACGGAGGCGATCTAATCTTGTGGGGAACGTGTGCAAAACTCTACAGAGTAGCCAAACCTAATCGATTAGCCGTGTCCACGGTCATGGACAACTTGAGCCAAAGGAACTGAAACTATCTGGAACTCTCAACACAATTAATTACATTGATGTGGGTATTTATTAATGTCAACTTGGGTATGAGAATTGGTTGGTGGAACCATCTCATTAATCAACCAACATTGTAGTAGTTATGCCTTTGCCCTCTCTTGTTGTAGGAAAAATTTGGCTTTATGCAAAAACTTACTACCCCCTGTCATATTTGCATATAGACTAGATGATTATTTTACCCCCTCTCTTGTGACTTTGCCGGCATATTCAATATGCTGACCTATACAGATGCAATGTATCATGTTGTAGAGTAATTTTCTGACCAGGAGTGAGGATACGCTCTACGCTCGGTGAGACGCCCTTGGAGTCAGATGGACTCAACTACCTATGAAGCTTCCACAAGTTTTGGTTTAGTTTATCTCATGAGTTGGCCTTTAGCCACTTTATTGTAATCCTTATTGTAATAAAGGAATCGATATGAGATTTCGATTAATTAAATGTTGTGTGATTTCCCTTTGATATATACATTGATGTACCGTGTCTGTACCAGCATGATCTTGGGATGGTACAGAAACACTGGAGATTCGACCTTTCAGGTTGGGTCGCTACATGAATCCACCAACTTTCTCCAGCAGCACTGTGCCCATTGTGGCAGATGATTTGCTCCGCAAGATGGCGAGGGAACTCATCACCACTAGATGCACTGAGGCTGAAAAAGTGCACTTTTCCGCCCATCAATTGGAGGGACCAGCAGCTTCATGGTGGGAGAACTACACCACCACATACCCCATTGCTGGTGTGACTTGGGAGCAGTTCAAGCTAGCTTTCCGCACTGCCCACGTCTCAGCTAGAGCCATGAGTCTAAAGAAGCGTGAGTTTCACAACTTACGCTAGGGGAACCGCTCCGTGGCCCATTATGTGGATGAATTAAGCATGTTGGCTTGTTATGCACCAGGAGATGTGGCCGATGATGCAGCCAAATAGGAGAAGTTCCTGGAAGGACTCAACGATGAGTTGAGCATGCAACTAATGGTGGCTACTTTCAATAACTACCAAGAGCTGGTAGACAAGGCCCTCATCTTGGAGGGGAAGGAGCAGCAAATTGAAAACCACAAGAGGAAGTATGGACAGGGGAAGTCTAACTCTGGAGCTCAACAGAAGCCCCGCTACTCCCCGTACTCAGGGAATACCGGATTAGGAACCGGTAAGTATGGAGGACACACTCATCACGTGCACAACCATGGAGGCCACAACCATGGAAGAAATGGAAATAATTGTCCCAACAATGGCAACTTCAAGAACGACAATGGAAGTGGGAATGGCAACTAGCACTGTCCCGCTCAAGCTCAGAAGGATCTGAACCATATCACCTGCTTCAAGTGCCAGAAGACAGGACAATATGCCACTGAATGTCCCCGGCACAAGCAAGGAAATGGAAACGACAACAACAACGGCAACTCATCAGCTAAGAAGCCAAATCCTTTTCCCCGTGCTCAGGTGAACCACATTGATGTGGAAAAAGTCTATGATCAGCCCGAGACTGTGGTTGGTAAGTTTTTATTGCATTCACGTCCAGTTATGGTACTTTTTGATTCTTGTGCAACTCATTCATTCATATCAAGGGTAGTTGTGGAAAAGTATGGTTTACCCACCAGAACCCTTAGTCAGCCAATTAAGGTCAATTCCTGAGGAGGTATGATGATGGCAGGGATACGGCATTGAAACTCCATATAGGAAACCATGTTTTCCCACCGACCTCATCGTCTTAGAATCACAGGGATTGGATGTAATCTTAGGCATGGATTGCATGACCAAGTATGAAGGAAACCTTGATTGCCCCATTTTTCTAACCACCCTAGAGAACAAGAGGATTAAGTATGTATCCCGATGCACACAGATGGGTGCTCGGTTAAATTCCCTCACAGGAGTGGTTTAGGAGGAAGTGCCAGTGGTACAAGACTTTCCAGATGTATTCCTGGAGGAATTACCAGGCATGCCACCAGATAGAGAGATTGAATTTCTGATAGAGTTACTACCAGGAACAACCCCAATTTCCAAGAGACCATATCGGATGCCCGCAAATGATTTGGAGGAAATCAAGAAGCAGATTAAGGACTTATTGGACAAAGGGTATATTCGCCCAAGTTCTTCACCTTGGGGAGCCCCAGTTCTTTTGGTGGACAAGAAGGATCAAACCTTGAGGATGGTAGTCGATTATCGTGCATTGAACGAGGTGATTATCAAGAACAAGTACCCTCTACCGATGATTAATGACTTGTTCGATCAACTAGCGGGAGCCAAAGTCTTCTCCAAGATCGATCTTCGATCAGGGTATCACCAATTGAAAATTCGTGAATAGGATATACCCAAAAAAGCCTTCACCACAAGGTATGGCTTATATGAGTATACAGTCATGTCTTTTGGTTTGACTAATGCTCCTGCCTACTTCATGAATATGATGAACAAAGTGTTTATGGCGTATCTGGACAAGTTTGTCGTGGTGTTCATCGATGACATTTTGATATGCTCCAAGAGCGAGGAAGAACACGAGGAACACTTGCGCTTAGTTCTGGAGAAGCTTAGAGAGCATCAATTATATGCCAAGTTCAGTAAATGTGAATTCTGGCTGATGGAAGTCGGATTCCTTGGACATGTTATTTCTGGAGATGGAATAGCAGTGGACCCCGCTAAGGTTGAAGCAGTCACTGAGTGGAAGTTACCCACCTCAGTTAAGGAGATCCGCAGTTTTCTCGGACTTGCCAGATATTACTTGAGGTTCATTGAGAATTTCTCAAAGATTTCCAAACCCATGATGGAATTGTTGAAGAAAGAGTCTAAGTATATTTCGACTGAAGAATGTGAGGCCAGTTTCCAGGAGTTGAAGAAACGTTTGGTCACAACACAAGTGTTGATTTTGCCAAATATTCGGAAGGACTTCCAGGTTTATTGTGATGCTTCGCGTCAAGGACTTGGAGGAGTACTCATGCAGGAGGGAAAAGTTGTACCTATGCATCCAGACAGTTACAACCTCATGAGTTGAACTATGCCACCCATGATTTGGAACTAGCAGCCGTAGTGCACGCACTCAAGACTTGGAGACATTTCCTTATCGGAAATAGTTGTGATGTTTACACTGATCATAAAAGCTTGAAGTAGATCTTCACACAGAAGGAGTTCAACCTCAGACAGAGGACATGGCTAGAGTTAATCAAGGACTAAGACATGAGACTACATTACCATCCAGGAAAGTCAAATGTTGTAGCAGATGCTTTGAGTTGGAAGAGTTATGTGAACACACTCATAGCAGGAGGATTACCCCAGGAGTTAGCCGATGATCTCAGAGAGCTCCGGCTAGAGATAGTTCCAAAAGGATATGTTGCCACACTAGAGTTCTAGTCCACCTTGACCGAAATAATTCGTGAAGCCCAGAAATCGGACAAGGAGATAGGTGAGATAAAGCAAAAAATGAAGGATGGAAAAGCTAAAGACTTTCGTGAAGATGAACAAGGTACTCTATGGTTTGAGAACCGAATCTATGTGCCCAATGACCCAGAGCTCAGGAAGTTGATACTTCAAGAAGCCCACGATTCACCCTACTCGATACTCCCAGGCAACACCAAGATGTACCTGGATTTGAAGGAAAGTTACTGGTGGACAGGTATGAAGAAAGATATGGCCGAACATGTTCCGGTATGTGATGTTTGTCAGCGAGTAAAGGCAGGACATCAGAAACCAGCAGGGTTACTCCAACCTTTGCCGATACCCGAGTGGAAATGGGATAAGCTTGGTATGGACTTCATCACAGGATTACCCAGACCCGTTCAGGTTATGATTCCATCTGGGTAGTGGTCGATCGCTTGACCAAGGTGGATCATTTCATTCTAGTGAAGACCACCTATACTTATGCTAAGTTAGCCAAGATATATATGACCAGGATCATATGTTTGCATGGAGTTTTGAGGAGTATCATGTCAGATAGAGGAACACAATTTACCTCAAAGTTTTGGCATCAGTTACACGAAACTTTGGGTACAAGGCTGGAATTCAGTACAACTTTTCATCCGTAGACCGACAGACAGACTGAGAGAGTCAACCAGATACTGGAGGAAATGTTGAGAGCTTGTGTGCTAGACTATGGATCTAGTTGGGAGGACAACTTACCTTATGCAGAGTTCTCGTACAACAACAGTTATCAAATGAGTCTGAAGATGGCCCCTTTTGAAGCTTTATACGGAAGGAGGTGTAGAAGAGGTCAAACTGATTCGAGACCGACTCAAGATAGCCCAGTCCAGGCAGAAGAGCTATGCTGACAGCAAACGCAAGGAAGTGACGTATGAAGTGGGAGACCGAGCATACCTTCGTGTGTCCCCACTTCGAGGAATCAAGAGGTTTGGTGTTAAAGGAAAGTTAGCACCCAGATTCATAGGCCCCTACAAAATTCTGGAACGTAGAGGTGAAGTTGCATACAAATTAGAATTACCGGAAGCATTGTCTGGAGTTCATGATGTTTTCCATGTTTCTCAGATTAAGAAATGCCACGCTGAGATGGCTGATATTCCTTTGAGAGACACAGTGCCCCTAGAGGACATACATCTGGACAGTGATCTGACTTACGAGGAGAAGCCTATCAGAATCCTCGAGACTACCAACAGAGTTACCCGTAGCAAGACCATCAAGTTTTGTAAGGTTTTGTGGAGTCACCGCACCGAGGAGGAAGCCACCTGGGAACGCGAAGATCTTCGTCGAGACCACCCTCACCTATTTTCTCGCCAACCCGAATCTCGAGGGCGAGATTCATCTTAAGGTGGGTAGCTTTGTAACATTCCAAAATTCTATTTTGGGGATGTTATGGAATACAGCTATGCATCATCATAACATTGCTTGAATGAAATGAATTGTTGAAGTTTTTCTTCTGGATTTCTAAAAGGCCTCTTTCATTTTTCTATTTACTTGTTTCCCCTACTCTGAAAACCCTTGGAATTATTCATAAAAAGAGAGGAGTAACATGACCCTCCACACCAGGGGCATCTTTGTGAAATATTAGAATAATAAAGCCAGGGGGTTATTTGAAAATTTATTGCAAAAGAATTTAAAATCAATTTAGGGATTATAATAAAACTGGCCTTTACTCCCCGAGATCGCTCCAGATCGGTCACCAACGCGCTGATGCCACCCTCTCCCTCATTGATGAGCGGACCCCACCGTCCGACAGCGCCATCACAACGCTTATCTCCCTCCCCGCGTTCCCTGACCTTGCCGGAGATCCCTCCTCCTCGGATCTTGCTCCCCTTCCCCTCTCTCGACCCCGCGCCGCGTCTATATAAAGCTCTTCCCTCGCCGTGCTCCATTCCACCCCCGAAACCCCACTTCCCTCGCCAGAACATCGCCCCCGCACCTCGCCGGAGTTCGGCACCCCATCGAAGCGATCCGAGCTCGACGTCGTCGCCCCTGTCGTCCTCAGCCCCAACCGTGCCACCAATCATCACCGGAGCTTTGTCGCCATCGCCTGGACCCTTCGGACGCCGCCCTCGACCACCACACCAATGTCCCCGACCACCTCCGACGTTCGGCCGCCGTCGACATCGCCGGAGACCCCGACCTCCACCTCTGTAAGCCCCGCCCCTCTCCGTAGCCAATAGATCTAGGATCAACGGATCGGATTAAAAGATTTAAACGGCGAACCATTTTCTTTTACGCTTCGGTCGTCCGCCGCAAACACCGCACGCGCACACGCCGTCGACCAATAGGTAGCCGCCACGTCACCCCTGTCCGATAGCTAAATATTTTTTCTTTTCTGTTTCCATTTTAGAAAACAGAATGTGTTCCGTTTTTATTTTTATTATATCTTTTACAATATTTAGAGTTTTTGCATGATTCTTTTTGCAACATGTCACAAATTTCATGTAGTTTCTGTCTGTAGTCTTAGTTTTCAAATTTGAACTTTTAAATTTGAATTTTGTTAAATTTGATCAAATTAAAAAAACTTGAATAACTTGAGTTTAAATTTTTTTTATTGAATGATTCTTTTTGCCCCTCATTTGTAATAGTTAGGCATATCATCCAGCATTGTTTGAGAATTTTTTGTAAATTTTAGATTAAGGTTTTTAGTAAAAACATATTCTGTTTAGTTTCTTCTTAGTGTTTAATTGAATTGTTTTCATTTTAGTTTTAGTTGATTTTGTTCTAGTTTAACTTGTTATTTTAGTTCTGTTGTTAAACATTAGGTGAATTATTTTCTGATAGTAAAAATATTTTAATTTATTTTGTGCTCTAGTCTAATTAGGTAAAACCTTGTTTTCACCATTTTTATTGTTTATAAAAATGTTTTGTAGTAAAGCTTTTTGCACAAATTTTTTATAATGAAATACTCCCTGTTTTATAATAAAAAAAATTATTTTCTTTTCTGTTATCTAGTAGTAAATTGCTGAAAACCAACTTGTCTTATTATGTCTTTGTAGATATTTTGCCACCAAAACTTTTAGAGTTTTCTACTTTGAGTGATTTTCTTTTGATTGTGCTATTGTTTGTCGAAGTATTTGTTACCTTTCTGTTGTGTGAATTGTATGTAGTTATGCTTATTGTGTGATTTGTTTGATTCGTTAGATCATCTGGAGTGCGAAGCTTGTTATCTAGAGTCACTTGAGTACGAGGATCGTCAGCAAGGCAAGTTCACATTGACCATGTTATTACCTATGTTTTTCAAGTTGCATTAGTTCAACCATCCACCCATTGCATGCAAAGTAGGTAATTTGGAAATTTGGTTACTTGATGTAGTATCATGTGGCAGGCACCCCTCAACCCTTTGATACCTTGGCCCGGGAAACGTTGATTTAAATTTTGCTATGCTATTAGTAGATGGGGTTGGTTGTGTGATTCATGAGAGTTGTGAGATAATAATTACAAGACCTACATGATGATCAAGACTTCAAGACTCCAAGTTTTCAACATACCTCTGGGTGGATGATGGTTGAATGGCGCCCTGGAGAAGCCAGTGGCTAGCCTAGGTGTTGCTGGAGAAGTGTTAGTATTCACGCAGAAAGGTTCACCCAGGCACAAAGATATGGATGGATGCTTCAAGACCCAAGGCTTACCTGCACAGCCACAAACCATTATGGGCTCTGGCTTGGTTGGATATCATGGTGACCCTGGACAGGCGATGCTACGGGATGTAGAAGAACGGTAGGAAAGGATGGGCACCGACAGAGTCTCAGGGGAACCATTTAGAAGACCATGTTTTGGTCATCCATTTCTCAAACACCATGAAGTGCGAGAAGTCCAACGGAGGCGACCAAATCTTGTGGGGAACGTGTGCATAACTCTACAGAGTAGCCAAACCTAATCGATTAGCCGTGTCCACGGTCATGGACAACTTGAGCCAAAGGAACTGAAACTATCTGGAATTCTCAACACAAAATTATATAATGATGTGGGTATTAATGACAATTTGGGTATGAGAATTGGTTGGTGGAGCCATCTCATTAATCAACCAACAATGTAGTAATAACTTTTGCTTTGCCCTCTCTTGTTATATGAAATTTGGATTTATGCAAAACTTACTACCCCACCTGCCAAATATGCATATAGACTAGATGATTACTTTTACCCCCTTTTGTGACATTGCCGGCATATTCAATATGCTGACCTACACGGATGCAACGTATCATGTTGCAGAGTATTTTTCTGACCATGAGTGAGGATACGCTCTACGCTCGGTGAGATGCCCTTGGAGTCAGATGGACTCAACTACCTTTGAAACTTGCGCAAGTCTTTGGTTTAGTTTATCTCATGAGTTGGCCTTCAGCCACTTTATTGTAATTTTTATTGTAATAAAGAACTCAACATGAGATTTTTGATTAATAAAGTTGTGTGATTTCACTTTGATATATACATTGATGTACCATGTGTGTACCAGCATGATCTTGGGATGGTATGGACACACCGGAGATTCAACCTTTCAGGTCGGGTCGCTACACAGCATCTTCCTTCGTGGGCATTGTGCTTCCATCAGCCCCACATGTGGGGTCCGTACCAGATGAGCGGATATCTTCCTTGCTTAAGATGGGCTTTGGATCACTCACTTCACCACTTGTCGAGCGGCTAGACGGGGTCGTGACAGCATCCCTCATTGAGAACATCATAGGCACAACCTCCGCAGTCCTCACAAACACTGAATCATCATTGCCAGATAGCCGTGCATCAGAAATACCAATTGCTCCACTTGTAGTATATACCTCTGCAGCTAACACAGATGGAAGCTTAGGTGCAACAGTACTAGCAGCAACATTTGGTGTAACGGCAGCATGTTTGTTAACTGGGACGCATGGATGTCCGCATTGCCAGACATCACCAACTTAGTCTGAATGCGTTATAAAGGTGTTTGTTAGTACTTTGGTCTGGCGTGAGACAATCTTCTTTACCCTACAAAGACTGTGGAATGAATAGATATTAGTGAAAAGTAACACGAATGAAAGAAAATGTGGTGAAAAGAAACAAGTATTTGCCATGCATTTGAACAAAGAAATCCATAATTGATGTGTCAGAGATTGCCATGTATGACAAGCATGAATTTCCAGTGTGTTATATGCTAGTTGCCATCTGAGTAAGCTAGTATTTGCCATGTGTGATAGCTAGTAATTGCCATGTGGAAAAAATTAGAGTTGCCATATGAAGTGAAGTAATGTTTTCTCTAAATCTGGAATGGATCAAACATGACGTATGAGTTGTCATCCTGAACATGATACATATGCCATGTAATTTTTCAACAAGAATGAATGCCACAACACGCGCTTTTTCGAAAACAGTTAGATTAGGACAACAGAAGACAAAATTACTAAAAAGAAATAGCACACCTCTTGCTTTGTTTCCTCAAGTCTTCAAGCACAACAGGGTCACCGGTATTGGAAAACGACACACGAGGAGACGATCGAGTGGACGAGGTTCCTGCGATAGTGGGTGTCCCTTTGTTCAACCGGCAGAATCAAGAAATGGGGTTGGTGCCTATTTCTATTTAGTTGCTCGGCCACCGACTATCGCCTCCCTGCCAACAGAAAGCAAAAATAGAAAACCCAAGTAAGAGAAAAAAAATCATGGCGTACAACTCATGATTAAAAAAAAGATGGGTGTGATATGCCACAACAAAGAAACATCAAAATTCCTCCTATCAGCAATAGGATCAATCCTATGCTTCTTGGCGTCATGACCATGAGCATCAACCTCTGTAGTCTCCCCTCTTGAAGGGCGAAACACCCATGTAACTCACAACGGTTGAGACATTGCCCCCCCCCCCCCCCGTCGATGAGGAACAAGATCTGGAGCCTTGTCGTTGCATTCGCCAACAGGAACTTCACGAGATTTCATGTGATCAATTCCATGCTGCACATTCTCCATATCATCGTGGTCGTTCTTTGCAAGCCCAACATCCATTCCATCCAAACCGTCCCCATAAGTATCCTCTTGTGTATCAGGGAGCTCCTGAGAGTTCTTGTAATCGTACCGGCCACGACAACCAGTTGGGCGATGTGTGCATTCTCCAATGAAAGAGCCGAAGTGCCTCGCAACTCCATCACCATCAGAACCAACTAATATTGTCCAGCCCTCAACCAACTTCCCAAGCAAGCTGGTCATGCTAGAAGCAAACTGCCCAACTAGGTGCTCCATGGGAGCCCTGGCCTAAATGACAACAAAAAAGAACAAACAATTTCAGACACAAAAAAGATTACAAAAAAGGTGGACAAGAAATTGTGAGATATGCAAAGAACTCCATTGCAAGAGAAAAAATAGCCGAGAAAGAATGACACCATGTGTAAATACCTCAAGGGTGCACGATGGAGCTGACTGCACATCCATCCACTTGCCGAAATTTTGTGGTGCACCAAACACACTGTAGTCAATAGTGTGCTTGACCATCAACTGGAAAAATGAGAAAAGAAAGTAGGCATCCAGAAATAACAATGCCAAACAAACATCGGATGGCACAAAGAACAAAAATTGCCATGTGAAATGCATAAAATGATGCAAATTTTCCTTAATAACTATGTGGAATACACGTGTGCATGATGAACAAAATGCTGACAAGTTTGGAAACAATCACATTTGTCGTGTGATATATAGTTTATTTGCCAACTTGAAAGCAACAAGTTGGACGCGTGCAAAAAACACATAGGTATTTGATCCTAAAATATTTGTATATGACTATCGTGCAAAGTATGCTACAATTGCCATGTGGGGGACAAAAACATAATTGCCATCTAGTTCAGTGTATGCCCCCTTTTGGAAAAAAATCTACAAATGGTAAAATAGTTTTTCTTTTTTTAATATATATTTTTTATTTAGCAATGCACTACAAAATTACCATGCAAGAGGTAATATCTCGCTAACCTGTAGTTTGCCATATTTGGTTTCAGTTATCCTGTCTGCCGCAAACACATCCTTGATAGCATCATAAGTCCATGCGGAGACAACAAACTTGTGTGGAGGAGGTCAACCTCCTATTGCATCGAGATCGATGATTGATAAATCAAGGTGATCCACGTACATGAGCTGATAAACAAAAAAATGCAAAATTAGGTAAGTCAAAACATGTTAGAATTCAAGCAGTGGCATTTAACATGGTGACATGTTTGCCATGTATCAACTTCTAAAAAATGCACGTACGTTGGCAAGGGAAAATGACAAAACAAGGGAGCACACTCGGGAAAATAGAGTATTTATCAATTTTTTATCCTGAATGTAATTGCTGTGTAGCCTCAACTATAGATGCCATGCATCAACATTTGTAGACACGATCCACAAAATGAACCACAGTTGTTATTGTATGACTAATGGAGTTTCCATGCAGAATGGACTGGACATGCAACGAAGAATCAACCAAAAGTTGCCATGTGTTGAGAGTCGAAGTTATCTTGTGTGAATGACTGGGGATGCCGCGCATAAACAACTATAGTTGTCATACATGATCAAGTACGGCTATTGCGATCAAAACAAGAATATAGTTAGGTGTAGGAGGCAACCCTTATGGTACATCTTTTTTCAAAAAAATTGTCGGCATTGTGGGACTGGGGGTACCCAGACTTGCCTGCCTACGGCCCAACTCGTGGCACACCACGACGGCCCGGTACGGCCCTACAACAAGCCCCTCAAGTGAAGGCCCTCGCGAGAGACCCTGCCTCGCGAGGAGAATGACACCAAGACCTATGGAGAAGTGGCATACCCTAGGACACCTATCGACGAGCATAGATTCCTATGCAAGCACCCGTCCTCGTGAGGCCGAGATGACGTGGGCTCTAACGACTGAGCCAAGGAAGCGCCAGTGGGCGCAGGGGATGGAAAGTGTCCTCTTTCGTGCCAAAGAGGCAAAGACGTATGTTGGTTCCCAAGGAATCCCGCAAAGGTTTCCTTCCCGGTGCAACGAGAGCAAGACCATGAGTTTGGCAGGACACACGTCATCATCGAGCCCACTAGTGCATCATGACAAGAAGCTTTGCATGCAAAGACCACCTTTAGTTAGGATAAGATGTACCTCCTATCCCCCTTTGAAATTGGCCGTTGTGGGATCCCTTCGTGCCTGTGCGATAAGGGAAGAGGACTGTGTCCACTATAAATAGGGACGAACTCCTACCATAGAGGTAGGCAGAACACACAAGTTCATCACCGCCGAGAGCCCTCGTGAGGCCGCCCAACCACTATATCAGTTCATCCATAACCTCCTCGAGAGGCCAACCCACCAGGAAGCAAGAGTAGGGGTTTACACCACAAGGTGGCCCGAACCTGGGTAAATCCTCGTGTCCACCTTCTTATATGCACTTGCTAGGCTAGGCCGTAGGGTGGTGAGTTTGAGACCTTGAGCCGTTTGAGATCTACGCACATGCCCTAGTGTTCAAACTTTGTTGGGTTTTGTCGAGTCCCGATTCTGACATTTGGCATGCTAGGTAGGGGCATGTCGTGATCTTCCTCCGGTTACACTTCGTCTCTACTCCACCACTCCCATGTTCGATGTCCACTGAGTCTGTGCCAAGCGTCGGGCAGCCCGTGTTGCCTAGGCGGCACCCGTATGCCGCGGCGCCTTGCGTTGTGTCATCATTTTCTCACGACAGATGCCATGGGTAGGCTTATCGTAAGTGGTTGGGGCCGGAGGACGCCGACAGGATCTGGGGGCGAGGTTGGGCACAAGAGGCGATGACACACGATGTACCCAGGTTTAGGGCCCTCTGAGGGAGGTAACACCCCTAGTCCTGCTTGGTTTAGTTGGATGGATGAGTATGTGTACAAGGGTGCTCCTGGAGTTGTATCTAGAGGAGGAAGAAGGAGCAGCCGGCTCGTCTTCCTCCACTACTAGAGTTTGAGGGTTATGTGGGTGTGCGAGGGTGATTCTCCGTCCCCCTTGCATCGGGGCGCTCGGGGGATTTTATAGGCCAACCCCCAGGCTCTTATAATATGCTCTAAGTACAGGGGCGGGGGGACCCGGCTGGCAGTCTCTCCAGCTAGCCAAGGGGTCCTACCCTTCGTGTCATCTCGTCATCCATAGGGACCACCAGCTAAACGGTCATGTCTCTTGCTGGGGCCCGCCCGCCAGCTGTGCGATTAGCCCTCGCCCACCTGCCGCGGCACGGGTCGCCCGAGAGGCGTTCCATAGGGCCAGCCGGTCGAAGTCTTCGGTATGGCCGGCCACACTATAGCAACGCCGAGGTTGGTAATCGAGTGGGCAAGGCCGTGCCGGCACTGTTCCCTCACCTAATCGCGCTCGTCGAGGTCAGCGGCCTAGACGGCCGGACTGCAGTAATGCGCTTTGGCGCGTCAGCAACCATTGTTGCCATAGGACCACCCATCCTGGCGGACAAGTCACGACATTGTACCAACGCGCAGAGGGATGAGACATTGCTTGTCCGTCCCAAGGTTAATGGAGGAGGCGACCCAGAGGCAGCCGGCCGCGCCCAGCTGGCCGGGGGTTGAGTCGGCTCCTTGACCAGCCGTCCGTGGCGCCAGTCGGTGGCAGCGCGGGCTGGACGTTCCCCAGTCAGGCACGTCCAGCCGGCCGCGTGGTTTTCCATTGAAGTGAAAGGGGGTGGACCCCGTTGCTTTGGCCTACCCAGGGGTAATAACCTCGTCAGTAGTCCCCAAAGCCAGCGGGGGCCCACGTCCGGCAGACAGAGGGGAGCCGACGGCTTCCCCCCCAGCGACACTCGCCTCTGGCACGAAGCTGTAAGGGAAACCGGGTCGGCCGTTGGTCCCGACGCCTCGGGTACCGGCGTGCCCCCCCGAGACCCGCATCGGCTCACCGCGCGCCACACGGTGAGTGATGATGCCACGGGCCCCGCACATGCGGGGAGACGAAACGTCGGCCTGGGCCTAGCCCACTAGGCCCCAGGCATAGCCCAGTAGGCCTCGGGGCGCATGCTGGGATCCTCTGTGCCCCGAAACGGCCCTTACGGCTCGGAGCCACCCACGCGCGTGCGGAGTTTCCGAGGGAGTGGGCGTAGTTAATCCCACGTCCCCCGGTTGTGGCCTCCCCTATAAAAGGAGAGGAAGGGCAGGGGCAAAGATACCCGCATCTCGCTCGCCCGCTTGCTGCCCATCTTCCTTGCTTCCTTGCCTTCCTCACACAACATCGCGCTCCAACCTATGACCACGCCCGCATGCCGCACCGCTGCCACGATGGGCGATGGACGCAGGAGGAGCTGGGTTGGCTCCATCATGGTCGAGGCAGCCATCGTAGAGCTCCACCGCGCGTGCATGCTGCCGCTGGAGGAGTGGGTGATCGCACACGCGTCGGGCGACAAGGTGGCACTGGCGCCATAGCCAGGGGAACACGTCGTGTTCCTCTTGCATTTCTCTCGTGGTTCCAGGCTCCCGGTGAGCCTTTTCCTCTGCCAACTTTGATCTACAATCGCATCATCTTGGCCCTAACGCCATCTTGTACCTCACCACGTTCGTAACGCTGTGCGAGGGTTATCTCGGAATTCTCCCCTTTATAGATTTCCTCAACGCTCTCTTTTACCTTAGGCCATTGAAAAGCGATGCCTGTGGGGGCACAGTGGTGTGTTGCCACGGCGTCGCGCGCTTCCCGCCTCTTTCTCTCATCGACTCCGTCAAGGGGTGGCACCGGTCATTCTTCTACGTGAAGAACACCGACCCGAAGATGGACTACATCCAGTTGCCACCATTTGTCGATGTGTAGTCCACCTAGGTAAACTGCCTGGGGGCTGCACCGCGCGGCGTGGCCCTGGAGGAGCTCGGCCAGCTGGCATAGCTGAACTGCTCCGAGGGGCTGGTTGGCGCCAACCTGCTGGCGGCTTTTATTTCGTGCCGGGTGTTGCCCCTCCAGCTGAGGCCGCACTAGATCTACGACATGTCCGGCCAGCGCAACCCCTGCCGGCTGTCCACCGTCGAACTGACGCCGGCTCAGGTGGCTAAGCGAGTGAATGCCCTTACGACGTCCAAGCCAAAGCCCGCATCATGGTCCTTCGGCATGGATCCATACGACTGCATCAACCGCCCCCCTGGTAAGTCTTTTGTTGAGGTGGCTTTTTCTTTTTTTAATACTTCCCAACCGATAGACGGCTAGAGAACTTACTTTGACGTGCTGACCACAGCTGCTGGTGCGACAGAATACGCCAAACGGCCTAAACCCTCAGATCTTTGAGGCAGAGTGTGAAAACTCCAAATCTGAAGACTACGAGATGGGAGGTCCTCCAGAGGAGGGGGTGGACTCCTCAGGAGACCCACGAGCCGGAGCCCCAAATGGAGCCGGAGGGTCCAGCACGCCAGGGAGCCCAGCGAAGCGGGTGAGTTCCTACTTGCCCCTTCGATCAAGGACTGGACGGACGATGACGATGATGATGACCTAATGATTCTGAATGAGCCTCCTCCCTCAGCACGCCAAGGTCGGAGGATCAAGGAGCGGCCGGCTCAAGACCCGGCGGCTGGAGGAGCTAGCTGGAAGAAGAGGCCGGCCCAGGAGGGGCCGGCGGCCCCACCGCCAGTCCCCAAGCAGGTGAAGGTGGCCGTGTAGAAGCCGCCGCCGTGCACCAAGCAGGCCCTACGCCTTGTCACTGGGTAAGTCTTCTTTCCGTTTGTTTGTTCTTTTCTGGGTCGTGAGCCAGTAAGTAATTGGTCCTTGGGCGTTGCAGGGAGCCCATCGATCTCCACGAGGGGGAGTCGGCGGGGGATGCGACGGACGCCGCGAGATGGCTCGCCCGCGAGCATGCGGTCACCTAGCAGGCGGAGAATAGGAGGCTCGCGAAGCTGCGAGCCTCTCAGTCCGGAACATGACAGAGAGCCTCCCACTCTGGAACCTCGAACAGCCGGAGGCGGAGGAGGTCCGTGGATCCCCCGCGGGCGTCGGACTCGGCAGCGGAGTCGACCCGGATGTCGCGACCTTCGTCGAGTGAGACGGGAGGGGTGGCCATGGATCCACCAGTGCCTCCGTCTGTGGAAGAAGCGGCCCAAGCAAGGGCAACGATGGTGGAGCCGATTCTCGAGGCGGCCGGCCCGAGGTGCCGGTCGTGATCCCGCCCGCGGCAAAGCCGTCTTGCGCTGATGTGCCGGAGGCCCCGATGGCCCCGGAGGCAGCGCCGGAGGTGGCGGCCATGGAGGTAGAGGCGCCCTCCATTGCGATAGGAGGCGGAGGCGGCAACAGCATTGGGCGGAGGGCCGGTGGGAGGCAACTCCCAGACCCTTGTCGTCATCAACCCGCCCCCGGCGACCGGCGCCGCAGCGAGCCCAAGTGGCAACGGTGGCCGAGCCCGGAGGACCCTGCAGGGGCCCGTGCTGGCCCTGCCGGCTCCCCGGGCGGGTGGACCGGTGCCCTCCTTCGGGGATTTGGGGATCGTCTTGGACCGGTGCCTGCAGGAGCTGGCCCGGTTCGTGGAGGCAGCAGACGCCGCCCTACAGCGTGCCGAGGTAAGCACTGTCGTTTTGCGTTGTCTTAGAATTTTCAGTGGGGGCACGCAAGCGCACCCACTGGGTGTGGCCCTCGAGATGCGGGCCGGCTGACCGGCTGATGGGCAGCCGTGCCGGATCTCTTTTGAGCATGTCCTAATATGTTCCTCTTCGTGATAGGAGGGAACCTCCCTATGACAGAAGCTGTTTGAGGAGGCGGCTGCCATCCACGACCGTGGCAAACACGACTTCTACCACCTAGAGGAGGAGTTGACGCGCATGCGAGGTCTGTTGAACTCCGTGGGAGGGGTGTGTAGCCCCCGGGAGTCGGCTGACGCCTTCAACTTTGACTTGCAAGTGACCTCACCGCCTCTGGGATGAGAAGACCGGGCTCATCTCCGAGCGGGACCGGTTGGCGCAAGACGTCCAGGCGGCCGCGCAGGAGAAGGACCGGCTGACCACGCTGCTGGAGGATGGGGAGGCAGCCTAGGACCTGCTCAAGGCCGAGGCGGCAAAGGAGGTGGCGGCCCGGGAGACGGCCTTCAAGGAGGCGGCTGATGCCACCCGGAGGACCGCTGCCCTCCAAGACGAAGTGACCCACCTCGAGATGACGCTCGAGGAGGTCCGGGGCTCCCTTGCCACGTCGGAGGCAGCTCTAGAGACAGAGCAGAAGGCGACGCTCAACTTCGCCCTTGGGGTGGATGATGCCATTCAGGTTAAGTGCCTTTCTTTCTCTTCTCTAGCCGGTCGCTTTTTTCTTTGCTGGTTCTTGTGTTTTGATTTGCCTTTCTTTCTTCTTCTTTTTCTTTCCCTTAGGGCGCTTCCCAAAAACGCAGCACCGCGCTGAGCGCACCATCGAGGAGCACCGGGAGTACCTTTGGGAACAGGGTCGCTCTATCGAGGAGGATGCCCCGTGGGACGTGGACAGGATTGGGGTCGCCATCGAGTACCGTCTCACCCATCTCGAACGAAGTGTGGACTGGCTGAAGATGGTCGGGAAGGAGGTCATCGCCGCTCTATGGCCGGGCTGCGGGGGAGTTCTAGCGAACCGCGTGGCCTTGTGGCTCGAGCAGGCCGTGGCCCGGCTCGAGGCCTGGAAGTCGTCGGCGGCCCGAGCTGGTGCGTAGATGGCGCTCCGGTTTGTCACCTCGTGGTATTGAGGTGTCGATCTGGACCGGCTGGCCACCATGCACAACGAGCCGGCCACGGAGCGGCAGGCCCGTGAACCAGCCTCGTCCACCAGGCCAACAAGCTCGTGTCGTATGTCGATGCGGACGAGTTCCTGCCGGCGCTTGGCGAGGATGGCGAGCCGCTTCCCGAAGACTCCTTCGCATCCCTCAAGGACCAGCGGATGAGGAGGTCGCTGATGAGAGCACCGACTCAAGCGGCGAGACAGTTGGGACTGCGGAGGCCTCTTCGAAGGCCAAGGAGGCAGACCAGAAGGCCGCGACCACCTCCGAGGCGAGAGTCCAGCCGCCCAGCGGTGCGCCGGCTGGGGACATGTCGGCTAGCGACGTGCCGGTGTCCTGAGCCCCCGGGCCTTTTTTGTCTTTCTTTTTTCTTTCCTGCAAGTTATGCTCAAGTCCACCCACTAGGGGTGTTTATGTAATGAACCATGCTGGCTGCGGGCCACTTTTGTCTTAATGTTTGTGCTATGAAATCTTAGAGTGTTTGCCTTATTGCTCTTGCTGACTCGTCCTTATCCCTTTTTGCCCTCTTGGTTCTTTTCGTTCCTTCTCCTTTTCCCCTTAGGTTTCGGCCCCGCCAGCCCAACAGCCGGGGCCGGTCTGTAGCTGGGTCGGGGAGTCTACCTCGAGGGAGCCCGTTCAGAACTTAGGAACCACGAGGTTTTTTTGGGATAAGTAGAGTGGTAGAGGGGAGGCGGTAGTCCGGCTGGGCCTAGCCGGGATTCCCTTTTGTTTGACTCTTCGTGTGAGCGAAACCTTGCCGCCCCGAGGCCCCATCAGCCGGACAGACAGGAGGCGGTTCTGTAGCTGGTAGGGGTGGGGAGGTTTGTCCGGCTCACACTACTTAGCCAATTTCTAGGAGAAACGACCTAGGACCAGCCGACGAGCCCCCGGGCCCGGGGCCGGGTCGGGGAGCCAGTGAGCAAGGAATCTTTTGGAGGAAACGAAACAGGGCGTGCCCCAAGAGCTGGCCTGGGGCACCCATTGCATTCATAATCCCAAAAGGGTAGGGATACGTACATACATTGGTCTTTTCAGCAGTAAAACAGGCAGAGGACCGCCGCGTTCCATGGGCGCTGTGTCTCCTCGCTGGAGGTGTCTCTTTTGTGCTTCTACTGTTTCTGGGCATCTATTAGGTAGTATGCGTTGTTGTGCAATGCCTTGCTGATGATGAACGGGCTCTCCCATGGGGAGGACAACTTGTGTTGTCCGGCTGTTCGTTGGATCCGCCTGAGGACCAGGTCTCCTTCGCGAAAGGAGAGCGGTCGGATCCGCTTGTTGTTGTAGTGCCGGAGCTTATGTTAGTAGATTGCCATTCGGCTCAAGGCCAGTTCACGAGCCTCCTCGAGTAGGTCAACGCTGTCTTCTCTTGCCTCCTTTGCTTCTTTCTCCGTGTACAGGGCGACCCGAGGCGAGTCAAACTTGATGTCGGTGGGGATGATCGCCTTGGACCCGTATACAAGGAAGAAGGGAGTGTAGCCGGTTGAACGATTCGGGGTGGTCCTGAGACTCCAAAGGACGGCCGGTAGCTCATCGATACAGCAGCCAAATGACCTTACCAGCAGTGTCACGAGCCGGGGCTTGATGCCAGACAAGATGAGGCCGTTTGCCCTCTCGACCTAGACGTTAGATTGTGGATGAGCGACAGAGGCCAGGTCGAGCCGGATTCCTTGCTGGGAGGAGAAACGCGTGAGTGCGCCCTTGGCAAAGTTCGTGCCGTTATCTGTGACGAAGTTGTGGGGAACGCCGTAGGACACCATGATGTCGTCGATGAACCAGACGGCCGTGGGGTTGTCCAGCTTCTTGATTGGTCGCGCCTCGATCCACTTGGTGAATTTGTCGATAGCCACTAGCAAGTGCGTCATGCTGCCTCAAGCGGTCTTCAATGGTCCCACCATGTCCAGCCCCCAAACGGCGAAGGGCCACGAGAGGGGGATGGTCTGGAGGGTTGTTGCCGGCAGGTGGCTTTGCGTGCTGAAGCGTTGGCAACCCTCGCACTCGTCGACCAACTTCTTGGCCGCCTTGAGAGCAGTTGGCCAGAAGAAGCCATGGCAGAAAGCCTTGGCCACCAGGGTCCTGGAGGCGGCATGATGCCTGCACTCGCCCTAGTGAATGTCGGGGAGGATTTCCAGGCCCTTTTCCACCTCGACCCATCACTGGAAGACGTCGGTGGTGCTGCGATGGACGGGCTCGTTGTCGATGATGCCGTATGCCGAGGCCCCGCATTGGATTTGCCTCGCTAAGGAATCATCCGGGGGCAGCTCACCCCATAGAAGGAACGCCAAGGTGGGTTGGGCCCATGAGGGGGCCATGATGGCGGCCGGCTCGGGAGCCCCCGGGGCTGGATGACTAGCCCACGGGACCGGCTCGCCCACCCCCAAGACCGGCTTGCTAGCCCTCGGAACCGGCTCGGGAGCCCCCGGGACTGGATGATCAGTCCCTCGAACCAGCTCGCCATCCCCCGGGGCCGACTGGTTGAGGATCATCATGACGACTGCGTCATTGGAGCTGGCCGCCTCGAGCGCTGCCGGCTCGAATGGTGCCGGCAGGGTGGCCGGTGGTTCGGGAGCCGGTGGCGAAGATACCGGAGAGGCAGCCGAAGCTGTTGACGACCGGCGGCGCCCGCCGGCGGCGCCCGCCGCCACGAAGATTGACTCCAATTCGGAGGAAGGCTTGATCGATGGCTTGAGCAGCCGCTCGAGGGATACGCCGACTAGGATGGCCTGTCGAGTGGAGCCGATTTTTGCCAGCGCGTCCTCCGCCTCGTTGTCTGGTCGTGGGACGTGATAAAACTCACAGCCCTCGAAGGAGCTGGTGAGCTATTCTACGAAGAAGCGGTAACTGGACATGTTGGCGCCCCTAGCATCCCATTCGCTACAGACTTGCTGCACCACGAGGTCGGAGTCGCCGAAGCATAGGATGCGCCTGATGTCGATCTCCTTGGCGAGCCAAAGGCCATGGACGATGGCTTCGTGCTCGGCCACATTGTTGGAGGCGGCGAAGTTGATCTAGAGGGCATACTTGAGATGATCACCTTTGCGGGAGGAGAGGACTATGCCGGCACCTAGGCCGGTCCTCATTTTCGAGCCATCGAAATGCATGTGCCAATGCATGGAGTCTGGGGGAGGCGGCACAAACTCTGTCTCCGCCCAGTCAACGAGGAAGTTAGCCAAGGCTTGTGACTTGATGGCGGTTCTTGGCTCATAGCGAATCTCATGATCAGTGAGGGTGATGACCCATTTGGCCATCCGGCCGGTGGAATCCCGGCCGCTCATGATCTCACCGAGCAGGGCCGTGCTCACCACGGTGATGGCATCCTCTTGGAAATACTGCTTGACCTTCTAGACGGCGAAGTATATGCCATAGCACATCTTCTGGTAGTCAGGATAGTTTCTCTTGGACGCGGAGAAGACCTCGCTGAGGTAGTAGATGGGCCGTTAGACCGGCAGGGACTTGCCCTCCTCCGGCCGCTGACCGCCAGGACGACGCTGATGACGCGGGTGGTCGCCGTGATGTAGACGAGTAGCGGTTCCTTCTCAACTGGTGTGGCCAGGATGGGCGTGCGGGTGAGAGCCTTCTTGAGGCCGTGAAAGGCCTCGTCTGCCTCGTCAGGACAATCGAACATGCCTGGTTTCTTGGTGTGGCCTGGCTCGATTAGAGCCATCTTGCGACAGAGCCCGTAGAGGGGCAGGGCCTTCTCCCCAGCCGGCTGATGAACTGGCTGAGCGAAGCAAGTCAGCTGGTGAACTTCTGGACATTGCAGAGCCGGGTCGGCTTGGGCATGTGCTCGATCGTGCTGATCTTCTCGGGGTTAGCTTCGATGCCGCGAGCAAACATGAAAAAACCCAAGAGTTGGCCAGTTGGGACGTCGAAGACACACTTCTCCTGGTTGAGCTTGATCTTGTACTCGCGCAAGTTCGTGAAGGTCTCCCGGAGGTCGTCGAGGAGGCTGAAGTGCTTCTTGGTTTCGATGACGATGTCGTCGACGTAGACGTGGACATTTCTGCCTATCTAAGGTAGGAGGCACTTATGCATGCACCATTGGAAGGTGGCACCTACATTCTTCAGGTCGAAGGACATGGTGATGTAGCAGTAGGCCCCGAAGGGCATGATGAAGGAGGTCTTGAGCCAGTCTTCCTGGTCTAGCTTGATCTAGTGGTAGTCTGAGTAGGCGTCCAGGAAGGACATCAAATCGCAGCAGACCGTGCAGTCGATGACTTGATCGATCCGCGGCAGGTCGAATGGGTCCTTGGGACATGCCTTCTTCAGGCTAGTGTAGTCAATGCACATGCGCCAGGTCTTGTTCTTCTTCACCACCAGGATTGGGTTGGCCAGCTAGTCCGGGTGGAACACTTCCATGATGAAACCGGCTGCGAGCAGCCGGGCGATCTCTTCACCTATAGTACGCTGCATCTCCTCGGAGAAGCGGCGTGGGGGTTGCTTGACCGGTTTGATGTCCGGGTGGACGTGTAGTTTGTGCTCGGCGAACTTCCTCGGAACACCCGACATGTCCTTGGGGGACCACGCGAAGATGTCCTGATTCTTACAGAGGAAGTCGACGAGCTCGCCTTCCTATTTGTTGTTAAGGCAGGAGCCAATGGTGACGCACTGAGACGGGTTGGCCGGGTCAAGCGGGATTTGGTTGGTGTCTTTGGATGGCTAGAAGGATCCATCGCCGACGGATTGCGTGGGAGGAGCCCGCACGGCCGGCTGACTGGTGGCAAGGGCCACGAGTCGGTCGAGCTGCCATTTCTCCTCGGCGATTTCCAAGGCCTCGGACAATAGGCTGCCGTCTCGAGCGCACTCGAGCGACAGCTTGTAGTCACCCACGATGCTGATGATTCCCTTGCGGCCCGGCATCTTGAGCTTGAGGTAGGGGTAATGGGGGACCGCCATGAAGCTGACGAGGGCCGGCCGGCCCAACAGTGGTTGGTAGGGACTTGGGAGGTCCACGACCTCGAACAGCACCGGCTCACGGTGGAAGTGGTCGGGTCCGCCGAAGAGGACGTTGAGCGTGATCTTGCCGAAAGGGGAGCAGGACTTTCCAGGCACGATGCCATGGAAGACCGTCCGGCTCGCCTGCAGGTCTTCTATCTTCAGTCCAAGCTTGTGCATCGTGTCGAGGTAGAGGATGTTGATGCTGATGCCACCATCTATCAGCACCCGTGGGAAGCGGCAAGTTCATTCCTTGTCGGTGATGCTAGGGTCGAGGACCAAAGCATAGCTGCCGGGATTCGGCATCACGGCGGGGTGATCGTCTTGGCTCCAAGTGACCGGCTTTTCCGACCAGTGCATGAACTGGGGAGCGACCGGCATGGTGGCGTTCACCTGACGACGGAGATGGCGCAAAGCGTGTTTGCCCGTCTCTTCACTAGTGAAGATGACGTAGCAGCCGTCCTGGTTGGGAGCTGGTCGACCAGATGAGCGTCGTTCTGGGCCGAAGCCGGAGCCGACGCCGGGGGGGGTAGCTTGGGCCGGGACCGGCGCGGACAGGCGGCACGGGGGGAGCCGGAAGGCCGTCCCCCAGGCCAATCTCTGTGAGAAGCTGCACTGCCAGAGCGTGTGCATAGAGGGTTTGGCCCCTTAGTGGTTCTTGCTGGGGAGATCGAGCATTTGCTGGAAGGTGAGCTTCGGCTGCCAGGCAGCCTTGCTAGTGCGCTATCGCTGGCTGGAAGGCTAGGCAGCCGGCTCCTGCTCCTCGATGGTGTTGACCTGCCGGCTCCCGTAATGGGGATCCAGCTTGTCGTTCTTGCATTTGTTGTTCTGCGGCTGCTAGTTGTCGGCAACCGGCCGAGACGTCACCGATGTCATCGTTGGCTTGGCGGGCGGGGTCGCCTTGACCCGGATGGCTGAATCAGCTGTGGCGTACTTGTCTGCCTTGGTCATGAGCTCGGCAAGTGTGGTCGGCTCACAGCATGGAAGCTTATGCTTGAGAGGGTTGCTGTCTCGGCAGTCTTCAATGAAGTACTGCACGGCTTGTACCTTTTGCACCCCCTCGCAGGAGTTGCAAAGCTCGATCCACCGAGAGGTAGTCGGGGAGGGATTTGTCTAGCCCCTGAATGCACATGGCGAGTTCACGGGAACGGCCAGGCCGCTTGTAGGTGCCTGTGAAGTTGCGGATGAAGGCCTCCTCGAAGACCGTCCAAGTATTGATGCTACCGGCTGCCAGGTTGTTGAGCCAGGTGCGGGCCGATCCGATCAACATGAAGGGGGTGTAGCGAACGCCCACGCGCTTGTTCCTATGGCGATGCCAACCGCGGTGATGTAGTCGATCAGCCAGTCTTCGGGCTTGGCAGCCCCGTTGTACTTTGGGGTGTCTCGGGGGAGCGTGAAGCCGGTTGGGAACGGCTCATTGTGGATTTGAGGGCCAAAATAGGCCAGAACAATCGAGCCCTCCTCCTCGAGGAGGGCGGACCGCGTGAGGTGGTCGATGCGGTTGCGGGCCGAGAGCTCGGGCGGGACACGCGGCCCAATCCGGGCCGAGAACTCGGGCGGATGATGGGCCGAACCGTCTGTTCCTGCTCGCGCTACGGGGATGGAGTGTGCTCGTGACTGCGCTGCTGCCGGATGGCGGTGCTTCTTGGTGGCGACCGCTGCGAGTGGGTCATTGATGTGTCGGCTGCTAACAGCCGGCTGCTCACTCCCCGGCATCTGAGAGGGCCGGGGGTTGCTTGTTCCAGCCCGGCGGCCGGAGGCGCGAGGGGAACAGGAGTACTGGGCCGCTAGACGGCCGGCAGTTCCCGTTCCCTCACTCTTGGGCCAAGGGCCTTCGGTGGCAGCGTCGCCCGCCGCGAGCAGATGCTGCTACGCATCAGCAGCATCAATGAGCTCCTTGACGTGGCGCTCGTGGGCGGCATGCTCTTTGCCCTCCAAGGTGGCCAGTTCCTCGTAGGCCACCTTGAGGGCCCGTAGGTTGGCCACGGGGTTGTCGTAGACTGGCATCTTCCCGCCAAGGGTTTCGGCGACCACACGACCATGGTCGTGCATAGCCCCACGCCGGCTGGGTTCGGCACCAGCCGAGGTGAGACCATTGGCGGAAGCGTACTCCCGCTAGGCCGCCTCCACGCGGTGCCGCGTGGCCGCGAGGGCGGTGGCTTCCTCGAATATGACACGACGAGCCGCCTCGAGCTCGGCCGCAGTGGTGTCGGGGTTGGACGTCGGAGCGATAGGGGTGCTCAAGCCCCTGAGGGCCGCACCGAGCGGGTCGAAGGTGCCGACACGGGAAATGGTAGTGCTATCCACGACCCATGCACGTCCCGAAGTGGTGGAGGAGATGATGGCATGACTCCCATGCGATCGTGGGAGTCGCTGGACTAAGTCACAACGAGCATGCCCATAGCCGTGGGCGGACTGGCACAGACAAGCACCTGCACAGCGGCCGGGGTCTCAGTGAGGCTGAGCCTGCCGAAGTGCTCGATGAGCACGATGATGTCGGCCGTGAGGCCGATGGAGTTGCCCGCAGGGCATGCCGGAGCAAGCCCCACGAGCCCGTGGTTTTGCCTGGATGTGCGGCGACAATGGGGAATGGCGAGGGGTCCCTCCCGGAGCATGAATTCGGCCGGCACCACGTACGGCCCCATGGTGGGTGCCAACTGTCGTTGTTTTCTCACGACAGCTGCCATGGGTAGGCTTATCGTAAGTGGTTGGGGCCAAAGGATGCCGACGGGCTCCGGGAACAAGATTGGGCACAAACGGCGATGACACACGATGTGCCCAGGTTCAGGGCCCTCTGAGGGAGGTAACACCCCTAGTCCTGCTTGGTTTAGTTGGATGGATGTGTATGTGTACAAGGATGCTCCTGGAGCTGTATCTGGAGGAGGAAGAAGGAGCAGCCGGCTCATCTTCCTCCACTACTAGAGTTTGAGGGTTCTATGGGTGTCCATGGGGGGGCTTGGGGGGTTTTATAGGCCAACCCCACGGCTCTTATAATATGCTCTAAGTACAGGGGCGGGGGGACCCGGCTGGCAGTCTCTCCGGCTGGCCAAGGGGTCCCACCCTTCGTGCCGTCTCGTCATCCGTAGAGACCACCGGCTGAACGGTCCTGTCTCCTGCTAGGGCCAGCCAGCCGGCTCTATGATTGGCCCTCGCCCACCTGCCGCGGCACGGGTCGCCCAAGAGGCGTCGCCTAGCGCCAGCCGGCTGAAGTCTCCAATACGGCCGGCCGCACTATAGCCATGCCGAGGCATGTAATCGAGTGGGCGAGGGCGTGCCAGCACTGTCCCCTCGCCCGGTCACGCTCGTTGAGGTCAGCAGCCCGGACGACAGGACTGTAGCCATGCACTTTGGTGCGTCAGCCACCACCGTGGCCATAGGGCCACCCGTCGTGGCGGTCAAGTCACGTTGTTGTACCGGCGCGTAGAGGGACGGGACATCGCTTGTCCATCCCAAGGTCAATGGAGGAGGCGGCCCAGAGGCAGCCGGCCGCACCTAGCCGGCCAGGGGTCGGGCCGGCTCCTCGACCAGCCGTTTGTGGCGCCAGCCGGTGGCAGCACGGGCTAGACATTCCCCAGCCGGGCATGACCATCCGGCCGCATGGTTTTCCATTGAAGCGAAAGGGGGAGGACCCCGTTGCTTTGGTCTACCCAGGAGTAATAACCCTGTCACGCCGCTCCATCTCTTTCGCGACCAACGTTGCTACTGGGCGGGCTGCTTCCAAGCAGCAGGACTTACCTCTGCCACCCTCTGAGTGGCATGACGGCTACACCGCCATTCTGTACCCCGTTCCTGCCACGGCGTCATCCCCCCACTCCCGCCACGGACCGACGAACGCACCTACTGCATTGCTCATGACGCTCGAGCTGCTACATTACCCCCCCCCCCCCGACAATGATCACTCCGAAGACTGACTTAGCTGCGTCGCCGAGCTTGCCGACGCCGCTAGTGAAGCCTTGGTGCCTATTTGCTCGCCCTCCCCCCACACTTCCAGGCGGGCGATATGTCTCGCGGTGCGCCACCTCCTCCTTCCCTGCAAAGGGTCGATCGTAGGCCCAGGTGCGAAGCCCGATCCCACAAACATCCATGTTGGGAGCCGACGTGCGCACATGACATAGATGAGCCATTAGATGATGTCGCGGCCTCAAGATGGAGCCCACATGCTTCCCACGAAGTTTAACCTGGTGAACAAGTGCACCAAGTCCGAAGTAGGCTGCATCTTCCTCTGCGGGCTCCTGGACGAAGATCATGATGACAAGAAGGCCAAGGCCAAGGAGGCAGAACACAAGGGTCCCACCATGCTGGCAGCCCCACCTAAGGCGAAGCATGGTCATGGCCCGGAGGAGCCCCCAGGGGCAGCCGCCTGTTTCGCGTCTTCCGTTACACCAACACCCACAACACCAGAAATTGCCTAGAGCTCAAGGAGCTCCGTGACAAGCTCTTCGGCCACCGCCCCAAGCGCGGCAACCATGGCAACAACCATGGGGAGGGCCGCAATGGGACCTGCCGACACAACCGCGACCCACGATAGAAATTGCGAGACCAGCCTTGTGAGGATCGCTGGCATGGCAAGCATTGTGACGGATCTTGGCGCGATCATCCTCGGGAGGCTTACCCTCAGGGTATGGCTGGCCTTCCTCCGCTACCACCACCACCAAGAAAGAATGATGACTGGCAAGATGATGGGGTTGGGGGCTTCCAGGAGTCCTACGTGATTGCTTGCGTCTTGGGTGATGCACAGGCCCCAGCCTCCAACCGCGCCTTCAAGCATCTCTTGCCCAAGAGCCTCATGGTGGATGGAACCTCCACCGCTAGCGTCTCCGGCCCTATGTCCGCTACTCGGGCGCCTCTCCCTCTCGCATAGGAAGGCGCGCTCGATGCCTACCTTAGGACAGGCTCGGGAGCTTCCACCTGCAGAGCTTTCGACATGACCGCCATGATGGGGAGGTGCTCGGGCACCACCTGGAGGTGTGCTTCCATGCGTGACCCCGTGAGCCAGGATCAAGGCGTGAGGTGCCAGGAGCATGAGAGTCTAGTGTCCTTAAGGGCGGCGAGCAGCAGAACACATAGGGCACATGTGACTCGCGAGGTGCCAGGACAACACGGGTCCTCAAGGCATAAGGGAGCCGACCGAACCCCCACGCGTGGATGGACCCCCAGGGCATGCATCGCCAAGCGACCAGAAGCTCCTTCCGTGGCACGACCGTTAGGTGACTTTTTGGGTTGTTCTTGCCAAATAATTCTCTGTATATTGTATCGCCCCGAGTAGGTGTCTTTTGAATACATAATAGATTTGTCTAGCCCCCCACTCGAGATCGTATTTTTTCTAAGCCTCAGGCTCTAGCGCATCGCCGCTACCGAGGGCTGGCGTGCCCACACGACCGCCCCGTCATGGTTCTGCACAGGGGCTAGGCATGACGTATGGCGCATTGAATCGTTGAAAAATCTAAGCACCCGAGCTCAGGCCCATGGTCTGGCCACCCGTGCTGGTCATCTACCTTAGTGCCATACCCCCTCAGTGAACTGTCATGGGCAGAGGACCGGAAGGTGGCTCGGCTCGCTCTGAAGCAGAGTAGGCGACTTGCCGCCTCTTATAATGGCCCACCTGAAGATGTGCCCTTATGGACGCGCAGGGCACGCCACGGTGCTCATGTTTGGTCCATAGGGGCACGCAACCGATGAGAACGCAACTGGTGAACAACAGCTCTCCTATAGACATGCCCTTACGGACGCGCGGGGCGTGCCACGGCGCCCATGTTGGGTCGTAGGGGCACGCAACTTCATTCCTTTGGCCACTCAGTGTACTGATACGTCTCCAACGTATGTATAATTTTTGAAGTATTCATGCCATGTTTACAATAATTCTATATGATTTTGGTATGATTTTATTAGAACTAACCTGGACTGACGTTTTTTCAGCAGAACTACCATGGTGTCGTTTTTTGTGCAGAATTAAAAGTTCTTGGTATGGGTTAAAAATTTAGGCTGATTTTTTCTGGATCAAAAGTGACCCCCGAAGCATTGGAGTTGTGCCAGAAGAGGAAAAGGAGGTCACAAGCCTGCCAGGCGCGGCCACCCCCCTGGCAGCGCCTAGCAGGCTTGTCATCGCCTCGTGGCCCCCCTTGACGTGAGATCGACGCCAAAAATTCCTATAAATATAGAAACCTCTGAAAAGAAACCTAGATCAGGAGTTCCGCTGCCACAAGCCTTTGTAGCCACGAAAAACCAATCGGGAGCCCATTCCGGCACCCTGTCGGAGGGGGAAATCATCACCGAAGGCCATCTTCATCAACCCAGCAGTCTCCATGATGATGAAGGAGTAGTTCACTCTCTAGGCTGAGGGTATATCCCAGTAGCTTTGTGTTTGATCTCTCTCTCTCGTGTTCTTGAGATAGCACGATCTTGATGTACCGCGAGCTTTTTTGGTATAGATGAATCATATGGAATTTTCCCCTCTCTATCTTCTTGTGATGAATTGAGTTTTCCCTTTGAAGTTTTCTTATCGGATTGAGTATTTAAGGATTTGAGAACACTTGGTGTATGTCTTGCGATGGGATATCCGTGGTGACAATGGGATGTTCTATTGATCCAGTCGATGTATGTTTTGGTGATCAACTTGCAGGTTCCGTGACCTTGGGAATCTATGCATAGGTGTTGGCACATGTTTTTGTCTTGACTTTCTGGTAGAAACTTTGGGGCACTCTTTGAAGTTCTTTGTGTTGGATTGAATATGATGAATCTGAAATTATGTGATGCATATCATATAATCAAGCCCATGGGTACTTGTGGTGACATTTGAGTATCTGTGTGCCATTAGGGTTTTGGTTGATGTGTATCTTAAGGTGTTATTTTAGTACGAACTCTATGGCTGTCCGTCACATTTATAGGGATGGCTCATAAGATTGATCAGAAAAGATAACTTTGAGGTGGTTTCGTACCCTCCAATAAATTCTTCGTTAGTTCTCCGCTATTTGTGACTTTGGAGTGAACTCTTTGTCACACGAGAGTTATTTACATAATGTTGAGACAAATTGTACTATTGAAAGTATGGACCCTAGGCCTTGTTTCCAAGCATTTATACAACATTTTTCTCGTTGTTTACTATTTGTTACCTTGCTGTTTTATATTTTCAGGTTACAAAAACCTATATCTACCATCCATATTGCACTTGTATCACCATATCTCCACCGAACTAGTGCACCTATACAATTTGCCATTGTTTTAGGTGTTATTTGGTTGCAGGGTTGTTTGAGAGAGATCATCTTCATCCTACACCTCCGAGGGATTGATAAACCTTAGGTCATTCACTTGAGGGAAAATTGTCACTGTCCTACAAAACTCTAAGTTTGGAGGCCCAACATGAGTCTACAAGAAGAAGGTTTCGTAGTACACATCATGTAAGATGGCGCTCGTACACAAGCCGCAAGGGCGCAGTGCCAATTTGCGCGCTCCAGCACCGAAATGTGTGGGGGCATCTGAAGACCATGTTAGGAACTCCCGATCTTTGTGCCTTAGGTATGGACAATGACTCTCTTGAAGATGTGCCCTTATGCACGCACGGGGCATGCCACAGTGCTCATGTTTGGGCCGCAGAGGCATGCAACAGCATCCCTGTGGCCACGTGATGTACGACGGCGCTTGTACATGGGCCATAGGGAAGCCGCGCAAACTTGCGCGCTCCCATACCGAAATGTGTAGGGGCATCTGAAGACCGGTTAAGAACTCCTGAGCCCTGTGCCTCGGGTATCCACCCAATTATCACCGTCGTGCCACTGTCACGTAATAATGAGTTAGGGGTTGTACACGCTCCGGACCCCCCAAAGTGGAAGCCCACGATGAGCCACATCGTGGCTGCAGAGGCCAGAGCTCCCACCCATGCTAAGTGGAGGACCCTATGCTCCATGCTGGGGAGAAGAGAAAACGCATACGGGGGTCGCTCCCCAGGTTTGGGTATGGTGTCAGTGCTTGGGTCCGCCCCGGCGACACTGGAAGTTCAGAGACTGAGTTCCGACTCGTGGGCATTTCGCTTGCGTATTACCCCACCAGGTTCTTGAGTCCCACCATTCTCTCATAAAGCCCAAATGCAAGTGGTGACGCCCAAATACAGAAGGGCGTGCGCATAATGTTTAGAACAAGGTGATTTCCTTGCAGGACCTTCCGTTGGAGGCCTCACGAGCAGTGCTCCCCCTCGCGAGCCGCCCGTGCACCAAGGACAGACCCCCAAGTGCCATGCCTTAGGATCCCTCACGACTCAAGCATGAAAGACGCAACCCCTCTTGCTTCACTCACAGGACCGGCATGGACGCTACAGGAAAGGAAAAACGACACGGAAGTAGGGGAATTGGGATCTCGTGGCGCCTCTCCGAGAGCCCAACGTTGTCACGTCCCAGGCTTCATGGACAACACCATCGCGAGGGCGCCGGCCTCGTGCAGATTGAGCGGGCAACCATCACCGGAGGTTGTGTGGAGCTTTCGGAGGCCCCCTGAGGAGAGTCCGGGGCGAGGTGATGGCCCTGCGATGTGAGTACATGTACAAGGAGGCGCACGAGGGCTGCCACCCCGTGGCCTCCATCCCGCACCAGGGGCAGGGACGTCAAGAGCCGTTCGCCACGGACCCTCGACGACCAGAGGGCAGGAGGCAAGAAAAGGAAACAAAAAACCACGTGAAGGAAAAAAAATGTTCAAAGCACGACGGGCAACTACTACACAAAATCAAAGGTATCATACAACATTTAACACCCCACACGGGCCATATGGTTCATGATGCAGCAAGAGTAAAAGGAAAGAAGCTTAGCAGAGGAGGCGTTGTCTTCGTCGTGGCTCCTGGAAGACTTGTCTCCATAGATGCCACACCCCTCAGACGACGCCTCCGAGGCAAACCTCTTGATAATGGACTCCACATGCTTGTGCACCTCGTCCTTGAGGGGCCTCCGGAGCTTCGCAGGCACCGGCTCCATTGCGCAGGAGAGGAGAAACGCAGGGGGTGGCAGTGCAAGTTGGAGAAGACGCGCGTCAGTGCGTTGTCTAGGAGGTCACGCACGCTGGACTCGACATCCTCATCCACCTGGGAGACGCGATACTTAGGAGCCTCCACCAACTTCTCGAAGAAGGTGAGGTATCCCCCATCGCCATGCACACACGACAACGCGGGGGCTTCCCTGATGAATCGGCAGACCGCGCTGTCTACACGGTGGGCGATGTCCAGGTACTGCTTGGCGCGCTACACCTCCATCATCTTCGCGTGCGCTGGGTCATCCTTGGCCACCTGTACGATGTTGGCGGCCACCTCCACTTGCGTCTGGAGTGATGCCAGCTCCTCCTTGGCGTCCACCTCGCCCCACAACACGGCTTGAAAAGCAACCTCGGCATTCAGCAGCTGGGTCCTGAGGTCGTCTGCCTCGCCCTGGAGTGCGTTGAGCATGCGCCTATTGGGCATGGGTGCCCTGAGGAAGGTTGGCGATCAGGCTTGACAAGACAGCCCAAATGCACAATAAAAGAAGAGGCATCGATGCACTTACTCATCGGTGGCGGTCTAGCACCGGCACTCTTGGAATGGCTTCGAAGGTTGGCCCCCACCGCCCCTTGAGGCGGTGGCGGCGGTGAGGACCCCGGTCACGTTCCAGCGCCGGCAACACTTCCCCTAGACGCCATTGGGGGAAGGGAGGGGGGAGAAGGTGGTTTTCAAGCGAAGAAGGATGGGTAGTAATGGAAAGAGGCGAACAAGAAGGCAAACAAGGATGGAACTACCCCTCGGGTGAGGCTGGCTTATAGGTGCAAATGCAATCCCCGAGGCATCATGGAGAGCAGAGGTGACGTGAGATCCTCGGGTACCACATGTCGTACTCGGCTCATGGGTGGCCCTGCCACGCATCACCTCGGTTCCCTTGACGTGTCACTTCGATGTGGGCTCGGGGTGACAGGAGAGCAAGGAGGCGACGTCCATAGAGGAAGAGCAATGATGACCAACACAGCGCGCAGGCTATGAATCGACTTGACTCGGGTCGGTTCTCGAGGCCCTGCGGAGGAGGAGTCCAGCAACCTGTCAGGCACCTCACGCCGGTCCCACGGTGATTTGGGGCCCGTGGCGCTTCTCCCTTTGCTTCGAAGCCAGGGTTGGCACGCCTTGGACCCGGGGCCTACTTTTGGATTTCTGGGACCGGGGGTACCCAGACTTGCCTGTCTATGGCCCAACGCGTGGCACACCACGACGGCCCGGTATGTCCCCGCACAAGCCCCTCAAGTGAAGGCCCTCATGAGAGCCCCTTGCTCACGAGGAGAATGGCACCAAGACCTCCAGAGAAGTGGTATCCCTCCAGGCTGCCTCCCAAGGAGCGGAGATTCTTATGCAAGCAGCCGACCTCATGAGGCCGAGATGACGTGGGCTCGGACGGCTAAGCCAAGCGAGCGTCAGCGGGCATAGGGGAGGACATTTTCCTCTTTCGTGCTAAAGATGCAAGGACGTACATGGGTTCCCAAGGAATCCCGCAAAGGTTTCCTTCCCAATGCAACGAGACCAAGACCGTGAGTTCGGCAAGACGCACGTCATCACCGAGCCCACCACTGCGTCATGACCAAAAGCTTTGTACGTGAAGACCACCTTTAGTCAGGATAAGATATACCTCCTGTCCCCCTTTGAAATTGGCCATTGTGGGATCCCTTCCCGCTTGTGTGATAAGGGAAGAGGACCGTGGCTGCTATAAATAGGGACGAACTCCCACCATAGAGGTAGGCAGAACACACCAGTTCGTTACTGCCGAGAACCCTCGCGAGGCCCCCAACCATTGTACCAGTTCATCCATAACCTCCTCGAGAGGCCAATCCACCACAAAGCAGGAGTAGGGTTTTACATCACAAGGGGGCCTGAACCTAGGTAAATCCTCGTCTCCACCTTCTTATATGCACTCGCTAGGCTAGGTCCTAGGGTGGTGAGTTTGAGACCTTGATCCGGTTGAGATCTACGCACGCACCTAGTGTTCAAACCTTGTTGGGTTATGCGGAGTCTCGATTCCAACAAATTCATGTTCTTGACATCTTCTAGTTTCGCCTGCAAAAAAGCAAAGATTTGGAAAACATAAATATAGATACAAAAAACATCAGTAGCCATAACGAAACAACAATACAAGAAGAACATTCACCAGGATAGGGAAGCATTTGTTGCTTGGACATAGCGAGATGGTAGGCACAAAGACAGACGAGGCCAAATACATTAGAAGCTTCATCTTGAATACTTCACCATGTGTTTTCATCTTCTCCAACAAAGTTGCAAGCATTGACTTATTAGGCAAGGTTTCCTCGCCTAGAAACATCTGGGGGAACAATTCTTGCTCAATATTATTGTTCATCTCATCAGAACAATCAATTCCCCACGAGGGACACCTAATGTGTAGAAAACGGACTCCTCGTCCAAAGGAAGTCTTCCACATCCCGTAATGACAAATTCCCTGGACTCAGGGTCAAGATCTCCCCAAGCCAATCATAGACGGGGGTCACCAGATTTGAGCACACAACATTCATCAAAGAATGCATCCCCATTTCGCCGACAGCTTTGTTCTAGTCATTGATACATCCATTTTGCATCCGAATTTCCTATTGTTATTTATAAAGTTTTTATGCATAATAATGTTTATGGAGTAATTCTAATGCCTTTTCTCTCATAACATGCAAGGTTTGCAAAAAGAGGGGGAATGCTGGCAGCAGGAATTTTTGACTTGAAAAGGCATATTAGAGATACCTATTCTGCACGTCTTCAAATGGGATGAAACTTCCTAGAGAATTAGTTTGGAATATATAAAAAATACTGGAGTAAATAACCACTGGAGGGGGGCCACCTAGTAAGGACAAGATACCAGGGCGCGCCAGCCCCCCAAGCCGTGCCCTGGTGTGTTGTGCTCAGCCGGACCCACCTTTGGTGCCCATATTCTGGTATTTAAGGTGTTCTGACCTATAAAAAATCAGGTGGGGGCTTTCGGGACGGAACTCCACCGTCTCGAGATGGAACTTGGGGAGGAGCACTTTTGCCCTCCTGTGGAGCGATTCCGCCGGGGGAACTTCCCTCTAGGAGGGAGAAATTGAAGCCATCGTCATCGCCAACAACCCTCTCATCTTTGGGATGCCAATATTCATCAAGATCTTCAATAGCACCATCTCCTATCAAACCCTAGTTCACCTCTTGTGTTCAATTTTTGTACTGGAACCTCAGATTGGTACCTGTGGGTGACTAGTAGTGTCGATTACATTACGTAGTTGATTACTATATGATTTATTTGGTGGAAGATTATATGTTCAGATCCATCATGCTATTTAATACCCCTCTGATCTTGAGCATGAATATTATTTGTGAGTAGTTACCTTTGTTCTTGAGGCCACGGGAGAAGTCATGTTGCAAGTAATCATTTGAATTTGATATGTGCTTGATATTTTGATGATATGTATGTTTTGATTCCCTTAGTGGTGTCATGTGACCGTATTCTACATGACACTTCACCATATTTCGGCCAAAGGAAATTCATTGTGGAATAGTTATTAAATGATGGGTTGCTAGAGTGATAGAAGCTTAAACCCTAGTTTATGCGCTGCCTCCTAAGGGGCTGATTTGGATCCACATGTTTAATGCTATGGTTAGATTTTATCTTAATACTTTTCTCATAGTTGCGGATGCTTGCGAGGTGGTTTATCATAAGTGGCAGGTTGTTATAGTAAGAACAACAACCAAATACCGGTCCACGAACATATCAAATTACCAAGGTAGCGAACGTGAATCAAACCAGCATGATGAAAGTGACTAGATGAAATTTTCGTGTACCCTAAAGAAAAGTTTGCTTATTATAACAGACCGTTTTCGCCTTTCCTTTGCCACAAAAGGATCGGCTACCTTGCTGCACTTTATATATCGTTACCGTCACTTGCTCGTTACCAATTATCTTGCTATCAAACTACCTGTTACCTACAATTTCAGTGCTTGCAAAAAATACCTTGCTGAAACCGCTTGTCATTTACTTCTGCTCCTTGGTGGGTTCGATACTTTTACTTATCTAAAGGACTACGATTGACCCCCCCTAACTTGTGGGTCAGTAGTCATCACTGAAACCCTTGGTCATTAAAGTAAGACATTCTTGAAAAGCCCTATTGCGTGGCACACATTTCTTCTTCTGCAAAAAAGAACCCCGATGATTCTTGTCACGTTCAAAAAATGGATAAAACATATCTAAAACAAAATAAAACATGGGCGGTAACGGAGGAAAGAACCTCAATATCGACATTCCAGGGACAAGACGCACGTTGTCGTGGGAGTGGTTCCACGAAATCGTCGTCATCGTCTTGCTGGTGGACGCTAACCATGATACTACAATGAAAGAACAAGCACACATAAGTATAAACATGGAGAAAAAGTGCATGTAAGAAGACAGGGAGAAAGAGAGGATTCACACGAAATAAGTTGTCATGTTTAACAGACATGCGAATGGCAAATGCCATGAACAGACAAAGACTAATGGCCAACAACACAATTGATGTTCGCATAAAAAGAAAAAATGACATGGGTTGGAAATGTTTGTAAATGACTTAAAAAATGAACTTGCCATATAGACAAAAGATGGGGACTTGCCCATTTGCAAACTAAAGGATTAATACAAAATCTGGTATGTTCTTATACATACATAGTTACCATAATAACAAAACAAAAAGAAATGTGAGCAGGATGCATATTCAATGTGGGCCTGATACGTCTCCAACGTATCTACAATTTTTGCTTGTTCCATTTTGTTATATTATCATTCTTGGGTGTTTTACAATAATTTTATAGGAACTTTATATCATTTTTTGGGACTAATCTATCGACATAATGCCAAAGTGCTAGTTCTTCTTTTGCTTGTTTTTTACTTCGCAGGAAATCAGTGCCAAATTAATCACAAACACTATGAAACTTTTTGGAGATTTGTTTTGGGCCAGAAGACATCCAGTGGGCCAAATAAGTGCCGGAGAGGAAGGTCGAGGAGGGCACAAGACACCAGGACACGCCGGAGGCCCTTGGCGTGGCCTAGTGGGACGTGCCCACCTTGGGACTCCCCTCCACCGAATATTTGTCCTATAATTTCCCAAATACTCAGAAAACCCTAGGGGAGTCGACGAAACACAATTCCAGCCGTTGCAAGTTCTAGAACCTCGAGATCCAATCTAACACCATCACAGAGGGGTTCATCTTCCTCGTAGGTGCCTCTCCAAAGATGCGTGAGTAGTCCACCAAAGACCTACGGGTCTATAGGCAGTAGCTTGATGGCTTTCTCTCTCTCACTATGATTCTAATACAATGGTCTCTTGGAGATCTATTTTATGTAATGACTTTTGCGATGTGATTATTGGGATCCGATGAATTTTGGGTTCATGATCAGTTTCTATCCATGAATAATATTTGAGTCTTCTTTGATCTCTTATATGTATGATTACTTATAGCCTCGTATTTCTTATTCAAATCTTAGATTTAGTTAGGCCAACTAGATCGATTTTTCTTGCCATGGGGAAGAGGTGCTTTGTGATGGGTTCGATCTTGCGGTGTTATTTCCCAGTGATAGAAGGGGAAGCAAGACACACATGTATCGTTGCCATTAAGGATAAAAAGATGGGATCTATTCCTACATGAATGATCTTGTCTACATCATGTCACCGTTCTTATTGCATTACTCCATTCTCCATGAACTTAATACACTAGGTGCATGTTGGATAGCGATTGATGTGTGGAGTAATAGAAGTAGATGCAGAATCGTTTTGGTCTACTTGTCTTGGACGTGATTCCTATATAAGGATCACTGCCTAGATATCATTATGATTATTTGATCTTACATCAATTTACCAACAGTAATTTGTTCACCCACCATGCGCTATACTCATGAGAGAAGCCACTAGTAAAACCTACTGCCCTGGGATCTACTCTTTTACCTTTTTGTTTTCAGATCTATTAATCCAAAAAACCCAAATATACCTTGCTGCACTTTTTATTTACTTATTTCATTTTGTTTTCTTGCGAGATCTATTTGCCAAAAATATCATCACCTAATCTATCTTTTATCGTAGAGAGCTTGACAACCTCTCTTTCGCGACGGGTTGCAAGTATTAGTTATTTGTGTGCAGGTGCTTCTTACATGGATACGTGATCTTCCTCTACGGATAGATACCTTTGTTTCATAACCAAGGGAAATACTTACCATCGATGTGCTCCATCAACCCTTCCTCTTTGGGGAAATACCGATGCAGTCTCAAGACACGTCGAAGGAATTTGTAGCGCCGTTGCCAGGGAGGAAGCAATCTCATCTACAAGGTTCCTGATCACAAATCTCATCTCCTTGCAATTTACATATTTGCCATTTTCTTCTTGTTTTCCTCTCCCCACTTCACAAATTTTCTGTTTTATTCGCACTCTATTTTTCGTTTGCCTTTTTCTTGCAAGATCTCTTGTTTGCTTGCAATCTTGTTTGCATGGTCACGATGACCCAAGAAAACACCAAGTTGTGTGATTTTTCCAACACCAATAATAATGATTTTATTTTCACCCCAGTTGCTCCTCCCGCCACTAGTGCAGAGTGTTGTGATATTAATGCCGCTTTGTTGAATCTTGTCATGATATATCAACTTTTCGGTACTCCTAATGAGGACATCGCGTCCCACCTAACGACATTCGTAGAATTGTGTGCTATGCAAAAGATAGAAGATGTGGCCAATGATATTGTGAAGTTGAATCTATTTCCTTTCTTCTTGGGGGATCATGCAATTTTTGTTTTCTTCTTTGCCTCACAATATTATCAATTATTGGGTTCAATGTAAGGACACTTTTATTACCAAGTATTTTCCGCCCACAAAAATTATTTCCATTAGAACTCACATCATGAATTTTAAGCAACATGAGCATGAACATGTTTCACAATCTTGGGAAAGAATTAAATTGATGGTAAGGAATGGTCCTACTCATGGTTTAAATCTTTGGATCATCATACAATTTTATGCGGGATTGAATTTTGTTTCTAGAAATCGTTTAGATTCCACCACGGGAGGTATTTTTATGGAAATTACTTTGGGTTATGCTACTAAATTGCTAGATAATATTATGGCAAACTATTCACAATGGCATACGGAAAGAGCACCTATTAGTAAAGAGGTTAATTCGGTAGAAGAAATTAGTACTTTGAGTGAAAAGGTTGATGCTCTTATGAAGTTGGTTTCTAGTAAAAGTTCTCCTATATCTAAATGATGTGCCTTTATCTACTTTGATTGAGCAAAATAGTGATTCCATAGACGTGAGAATTTCATCTCGTGGAACAATTTCAATAACAATGCTTATAGATGTAATTTTAATCCTAGGCCTTTCCATGGAAATTCCTCTAATAGTTATGGTAATTCCTGTGGTATTTCCTCTTACAATAATAATAGGAACACCCCTGATCTTTAGAATATTTTTAAAGAATTTATGAATGCTCAAAATACTTTCAATACTACGATAGAAGAAAAGTTGAATAAGATTGATGATGTGTCTAGAAGCATTGATAGAATTTCCCACGTTGTAGAAAATCTCAAGTTTCATGATTTTCCACCCAATATTAATGAATCAATTAAGGCTTTATATGTTTCTATGGATTAAATGAAGAAAAGAATCGCTATGCTTAGAGGTAAAAGAAATTTTTTAGACAACACGCTTTCTATAGAATACTTACGTAACAATGATGAAGATCTTAAAATGATTGTTGTTTTATCTATTGATTCCTTGTTTAATAATGTTAAAATTGATGATAAAGGGATTGAACAAGAGTTAACTTTAGCTACAGGGCATCCCAATATTTTGGAGGGTGAAAATTTTGATGAAAGTGGGTTTGAAGAGGTCAAAACTTTAACTAGTGATGTTCCAACCATTTTCTTATTGCGACGACTTTAATTATGAGAGTTGCTCCTTGGTTTGTTGTATTTCTTTGCTACAATCCATGATAAATTCACCCCATGCTTATGAACAAAATAAAGCTTTTACTAAACATATTGTTGATGCCATGATCAAATCCTGACAAGAAAAGTTGGAATTAGCGATTTCAATTCCTAGAAAAATGCATGATGAGAGGGAACCTACCATTAAAGTCAAGATTAAGAATTATGAATGCTTTTATTTATGTGATTTGTGTTCTAGTGTTTCCACAATTCCGAAATCTCTATGTGATGTGCTTGGTCTTACAAACATTGAAGAATGCTCTGTTAATTTGCACTTGGTGGATTCTATTATTAAAACGTAGTTGGGAAGAATTAATGATGTTCTTATTATTGAAAATAGGAACTATGTGCCCGTTGATTTTATTGTTCTTGATATTGATTGCAATTCTTCTTGTCTCATCATACTTGGTAGACCGTTTCACACACTATAGGTGTCGTGATTGATATGAAAGAAGACAACATTAAATATCAGTTTCCACTTAGGAAGGTTATGGAACACTTCTATCGAACAAGAATTAATCAACCATATGAATCAATCATGAGGGCCTTCTATGGAGTGAAAACTAAACATGACAATACTTGAATCTATGTGTTATGCCCATCTAGGGGCATAGAACGACAACGCATGTTGGGAGGCAAGCCAATGAATAAATTTATTTTTATATTTTCCTTTAATTTTTTGAGTGCTTGAACAATTATTATTCTGTTATTATTTTGTTTTTATGTTTTAATTAGTGTTTGTTCCAAGTGAAGCCTTTAGGATGATTCATAAGATGAGTAGAAACAATGTTGAATCTGAAATAGAAAAATTTTCTGCCGTGCATGAATTTTCATTTTTTAGTGGAACGCGATAATGAGATGAAATTTTAACACAATACTTGTACAAAAATTATTTATGTTTCCTAATTAGTCATAATTTTTAGAGTTACATGAGTATGGGTAGAGTACAGATTACTACAGAATGCTCTAAAACAGATTTTCTTTTCATTGCATTATGTGCTTGTTTTGATGTATCTATGGCTTGTATTGGGGGGTATATGTCATGGTAAAGTTAGAATATAGTAGATATAATACGATAACAGTACTTAAAGTGGCAATTTTCTTTATTATACTAACGGATCTCACGAGAATTTTGTTAAGTTTTCTGTGTTTGAAGTTTTCAAGTTTTGGGTGAGATCACGATGGATGAAGGAATAAGGAGTAAGAAGATCCTAAGATTGGGGATGCTACAGGATGCCAAGATAATATCCAAAGAGTAACAAACCACTAAGCTTGGGGATTCCCCGAGTGGCATCCCCTCTTTCTTCTAACGAGCATCGATATTTTGCTTGGAATTATATTTTCATTCGTCACATATCATGAGTTTTGCTTGGAGCGTCTTGTATGTTTGCTTTTTTTTCTTTTATCCTTGTAACACACACCTATTTGAGATATCCAAAATTATTCTATTATATGCTAGAATTTCTCTATATGCTTCACTTAAATATATCGAGCTATGAAATTGCTCTATGCTTCCCTTATATCTTTTTGAGCACGACGTGCTTTTAAATGTTTGAAGAATTGCTCTCATGCTTCACTTAGATTATTTTGAGAGTTATAATTTTTTAAGAAATTCTCTCATGCTTCACTTATATTATTTTGAGAGATTAAACTTTTATGCTCATGGTCTTCACTTAAATCTATTTGAGCTTGTCAAAAGCAATGGTAATATCTGAAACTAGCCCAAAGTGATAGATATTCAAGAGGGATATAATAAACAAATCATGAAGATCATAGGAAAAATTAAACTTGATTCCTTGTAATAGTTTTGATACGTGACAGTAGTCATATGTGCATTATGTTAGTGAGTAATTATGCTTAGTAAGAATATTGATGTTATGGTTTGTGATTCTCTACGCAAGCACGAAAGTCATTAGTTGTGCTACGAAATTACATCCTACTAATGGTGCATTATTCTGTGTTAGTTATGCTTAATGCTCGCTTATGTGATTTTTGTTTCTTAGTTCGATGTTTCTCAACCTATTTTCTATACTTCACTTGTACTAAGTAGAAATACTATTTGTGCATCCAAAATCCTTAAACCTAGTTTTGTCATATGAGTCCACCACACCTACCTATATACTTGGTAGACCGTTTTTACGCACTATAGGTGCCGTGACTGATATGCAAGAAGGCAACATTAAAAGCCAGTTTCCACTTAGGAAGGGTATGGAAAACTTCCCTAGAAAAAGAATTAATCCACCCTATTAATTAATCACGAGGGACTTCTATGCAGTGAAAACTAAAGATGACAATACTTGAATCTTTGCGTTATGCCTAGCTAAGGGCATAAAACAATAACGCTTGCTGGGAGCCAACCCAATGAATAAATTTATTTTTATCTTTTCCTTTCTTTTTTTGAGTGCTTGCACAATTATGATTCTGTCATGATTTTTTTATTTTTATTTAGTGTTTGTGCCAAGTAAATCCTTTAGGATGATTCATAAGATGAGTAGAAACAATGTTGAATCTGAAACAGAAACTTTGTCTGCAGTGCACAAATTTTTATTTTTTACTGGAACAAATAATGTGCTGAAATGTTAATAGAGTATTTCCATAAAACTTATTATTTTGTACTAATTTTTCAGAATTGTTAGAGTTACATAATTATTGGTAGAGTGTAGATTACTACAGACTATTCTCTCTAAAACAGATTCCGTTTTCGTTGCATTGTGTGCTTGTTTTGATGAATCTATCACTTGTATTAGGGGCATAAGTCATGGTGAAGTTATAATACAGTACATATAATGCAATAATAAAATATGAATGGGTTTAAAACAATACTTAAAGTGGTAATTTGCTTTATTATACTAACGGATCTCACAAGAATTTTGTTAAGTTTTGTGTGATCGAAGTTTTCAAGTTTTGGGTGACATCGCGATGGATGAAGGAATAAGGAGTAAGAAGAGCCTAAGATTGGGGATTCTATATCACCACAAGGTAATATCCAAAGAGTAACAAGAAACTACGCTTGGGGATGCCCTGAGTGGCATCCCCTCTTTCTTCTATCGACCATCGGTATTTTACTTGGAACTATATTTTTATTCGTCACATATCATGAGTTTTGCTTGGACCGTCTTGTATCTTTGCTTGTATTGATTTAATCCTTGCTGCAAAAACCTATTTGAAAGAGCCAAAATTATGCTATTATTTGCTAGAATTGCTCTGTATGCTTCACTTAAACATATTGAGCTATGAAATTGTTCTATGCTTCACTTTTATCTTTTTGGGCATGGCGTGCTTTTACATGTTTGAAGAATTGCTCTCATGATTCACTTAGATTATTTTGAGAGTTAGTAATTTGGAAGAAATCCCTCATTCTTCACGTATTTTATTGAGGTATGACACTTTTATGCTCCTGTTCTTCACCTAAATCTATCTGAACTTGTTAAAAGCAATGGTAATATATGAAACTAGTCCCAAAGTGATAGATATTCAAGAGGGGTGTAATACAAACATTCATGAAGATAATTAGACAAATTAAACTTGATTCCTTGTAATAGTTTTGAGACATGACAATAGTGATATGGGAGTTATGTTAGTGATTAATTATGCTTAGTAAGAATATTGATGTTAAGGTTTGTGATCTCCTATGCAAGCACGGAAGTCAATAGTTGTGCTACGAAATTACATCCTACTTATGGTGCATTATTCAGTGTTAGTTATACTTAATGCTAGCTTATGTGATTTTTAGTTTCTTAGTTGGATGCTTCTCAACCTATTTTGTAGCCTTCACTTGTACTAAGTAGAAATACTACTTGTGCATACAAAATCCTTAAACTCAGTTTTACCATATGAGTCCACCATACCTACCAAAATACGACATTTCCATGCCGTTCCAAGCAAATTTGTATGTGCCATCTCTAAATTTCAAAATAAATTTTCCTTTTTGTGTGCTCGTAGCGCTCATGAAACGGTAGGGGGTGACCGCGATATTTCCATGCTAGATGTGTTATTCTCAAGATGAGTGTTTATTCACTTGTCATTGCACAAGAGTGCAGTGGTAATAGGGATGCCCATTCCCGAAATTAAATGAAAAGAAAGAAAAATACTTTATGTTGTCAAATAATAAATTCCTTGGAAAGTATTGTTATGGAAGGCAACCATGGATTCGGCTAGCCATGGAAAGTGAAAGTATGGTGGAAAAGGAATAAACTCTATTTTCTGTTTGGGAAAGATATTGAGATCTCTCGGTCATTTTCGTTGACAGGAAAGGCATGCCTACTTCCCTATCAATTTGAACACTTGAGCTTTGGTAGCTCTACAAATCCCTACTTCCCTCTATGAAAGGCCTATCTATTTACTTTATGCAATTTTTATTTTTCAATTTGATTCTCCATCTTCTCTAATAAGGCACCAACTAGGAGGCACTGTGATCGTACTTGAGCATTAGGTGTGGCAAATATTCGATTGTGTATCTTGAATGGATCAATGATTGAGCATGATGGGCTATGGATAACTTGCTTTAGTGTTGAAAAACATGGTTGCTTGTTGATGTGCTTGAGTATTAAAGTTTTCATGTCAACACTAGGCTATTTCTTTGAACCATCTAAAAGTCCAAATGCCCATGTTACAAAGGAAAAAAATGTGATGAATATGTTAGGCAGCATTCCACATCAAAAATTCTGTATTTATCATTTACCAACTCGAGGATGAGTAGGTATTAAGCTTGGAGATGCTGATACGTCTCCAACGTATCTATAATTTTTTCTTGTTCCATGCTATTATATTATCATTCTTGGATGTTTTACAATCGTTTTATAGCAACTTTATATCATTTTTTGGGACTAACCTACTAACATAGTGCCAAAGTGCCAGATGTTGTTTTTGCTTATTTTTTACTTCGCAAATCAGTAATAAATGAAGCCCAAACACCGTGAAACTTTTTGGAGATTTTTTTGGGCCAAAAGACATCTTGTGGGCCAAAGAAGCACTAGAGAGGAAGGCCGAGGAGGGCAAGAAACACCCGGGCGCGCCAGAGGCCCCTGGCGCAGCCTGGTAGGACGTGCCTACCTCGGGACTCCTCTCCATCGACTATTTGCCCTATAAATTCCCAAATCTTCTGAAAAGCCTAAGGGAGTCGACGAAACACAATTCCAGCCGCCGCAAGTTCCAGAACCTTGAGATCCCATCTAACACCATCATGGAGGGGGTTCATCTTGCTCCTAGGTGCCTCGCAAATGATGCGTACGTAGTCTACAATAGACCTACGGGTGCGTAGGAAGTAGCTAGATGGCTTTGTCTCTCTCTAAGATTCTCTAAACAATGGTATCCTGGAGATCAGTTTGATGTAATGACTTTTGCGGTGTATTTGTTGTGATACGATGAATTTTGAGTTCATGATCAGTTTCTATCCATGAATATTATTTGAGACTTCTTTGATCTCTTATATGCATGATTACTTAGAGTCTCGTATTTCTTCTTCGAATCTTTTGTTCATTTAGGCCAACTAGATCGATTTTCCTTGCCATGGGAAGAGGTGCTTTGTGATGGGTTCGATTTCGCGCTGTTCTCTCCCAATGACAAAAGGGGAAACAAGACACACATGTATCGTTGCCATTAAGGATAACAAGATGTGATCTATTCATACATGAATAGATCATGTCTACATCATGTCACCATTCTTATTGCATTACTCTGTTTCTCCATGAACTTAACACACTAGATGCATGCTGGATAGAGATCGATGTGTGGAGTAATAGAAGTAGATGCAGAATCATTTCAGTCTACATGTCTTGGATGTGATGCCTATATAATGATCATTGCTTGGATATCGTCATGATTATTTGATCTTCTATCAATTGCCAAATAGTAATTTGTTCACCCACCATGCACTATACTCATGAGAGAAGCCACTATTGAAACCTATGGCCCCCCGGGTCAACATTTCCAATATATTGCTTTCCGATCTACTCTTTTTCCTTTTTGTTTTCAGATCTATTAGTCCAAAAAACGAAAAATAGCTTGCTGCACTTTTTGTTTACTTATTTTATTCTGTGTTCTTGTGAGATCTATTTGCCAAAATTATCATCACCTAATCTACCTTTTTTTACCATAGAGAGCTTGACAACATCACTTTCGCGTAGGTTGCTAGTATTTGTAATTTGTGTGCACATGCTGCTTACGTGGGTGCGTGATCTTCCTTTACGAATTGATACCCTGGTTTCATAACTAAGGGAAATACATACCTTCGCTGTGCTGCATCATCCCTTCCTCCTTGGGGAAAATACCGGCACAATCTGAAGCCACGTAAGGGCCTCCTAAGTATGAAAACTAAAAAAGTTGCCATGTAAGCAAGGCATATAATATGTTGGTTCAAAAGAGGGAGTTGCCACTTGCAAACTGAAAATAGAGTAGGGAATTGTCATGTAACACTTGAAAATGCATGGAAAAAAACACATGTTATGATAAAGTGAGAGTAGCCATGTGCTCCTAAGGACATTAGGCACCTGCAAGGTAGAATCGATATAATGATGGGATGCCAAAATAAAGGACTGGTGCAAATAGATAGTTGTTGTCTGCGCACGAGCACATTAGGCAGTTTGACACCCTTAATCACTTTACAAAACATGGCAACTGATATGTTGGGTTCAGTAGGCAGTTGCCATATAACAAGTAAACATAATGGCAAACTGTAGATGAACTAGCATATTCTGGTAGCCATGTTTACAAAGAACAACATGGCAAGTGTTGTCTAATTGTAAAATAGTTTGTTGCCTTATGCTTGAAAATGCAGAGCAAGTAAAAATAGACCCCTCAGTCAGTGCAAAAGACATGGAAAACCGTCAGTGTGTGTTTAACTAAGAAGTTGTCGTGTACTAAACAAATATAGTGGCAATTTGTACCTAAAACAGTGGACTAAAGTTGTCATGTTTGCACCAAGCAAGATGGCATAAATAAGTAAATTTCAAAATGAATATCAAAGGATGATCAACACAGTAGGTAGTTGACACCAGCAACCAAGGTCAAAAACATGGCAACTAATATTTTGGGTTTACTACAAAATTGCCATCCAACAAGTAGACATATAATGACAAACTGTAGATGAAACAACAAATGCAGGTTGCCATGATTGCATTACACAGCATGGAAAATGAAGTCTTTGTGTAAAATAGGTTGTTTTCGTCTTCTTAAATGCAGAGCATGTAAAACTAACCACAAAATCAATGCAAAACACAATGGCAACTGACATTGCGAGAACAACTAGGTAGTTGCCATGTACTAAACAAACATATGGGCCATTTATAGCTAGAACCACAAGATTAAAGTTTCCATGTTTGCACAAAGCATCATGGCGAATGAGTCACTTCTAACGAACACTCAAATGCCATCACCTTACAAAGACGAACTACAAAAATAACAGCAATAGAAAATTTAGATCTAGGGTTCATATCCTGCTCTTAGGCCCGGATTTTGATCACAACAAACAAACTAAGACTAAGAAATCATTTCCTACAACACCATAAAACTAAGAAACACAGCAGAATAGCAGCAATCTACAACTCACGGAGGCTAATCTATCAAAAATAGTGGATGCACCGCTGTTGGTGCACTAGGGTTTTGGGCTCTCTAGTGCCCCTTACTCATGCACGGGCAGTAGTAGCCACCCTAGGGCCGGGGCCCAACGAGGACTTACTAGGTACAAACGTAGAAGAATCAAGACCCCCGGAAAGGCCTTGCTGGAAGGGCTGTCGAACCTCCCAAGGAGGACAAGGCCCGGGCAAGGTGAATCCCCGACAAGACTAAGCCTCAGCAAGGCCCCGCCAACGCATAAGCCAGGTGTCAATCCGCCTGGACGCATGTCATGACGTCGATGTTGGAGAGGGCTAAGCGATGCCGATGGGACGGGCTCTTGTCCTGTCCCGCATACGGACAGAGATGTCTGACGGTGCATTAAATGCGCATGTCCTACTCTGTCAGTGTTAGGTATGATAGCACTATAGCTTTTCACACCCCGTGTACACACTGTATGCCACTATTGGGATCCCCTTCAGATTATAAAAGGAGGCCCAAGGCGTTACGAGAAAGGACTTTTTTGGGCTTTTGGACATTGGATCTTTGGACCAACTCCCTAGATCACACGACTGGCAGCTGCCCATAGCACTCATGTAGCTAGAACCCTAAGAACAGTCTCATTACGACCATGTAGGAGTAGGGTTTTACGCATACTTGCGGCTTGAACCTGGGTAAGATCCCCGTGTGCTGTTGTCCAGACCTGCTCTTTGTGCGATCCTTCTCCACCGTTGAACCGAAGGGGGTCCCTCCGATCCCGTAGGTTCTTGTACCTCATGACATCTTTGGCGTGCCAGGTAGGGGGATGAAGGTTGTGTGAACATGTTCTGGTGGTCAGCGCGCCAGTTCTTTCGCATTCATCGTTGCCATGTCCCCCAAGAAGAAGGGCATGACAAAAGTCTTCCCATCTGCGTCCACTATCCCTGTATCCGCACAGACAGGTGACGGCGTGGACGTGGGTGGAGGAGGAGGCAGGGGTTCAGAACTCCCGCGACCCTCTGATCACCAAGGCCAAGCAAGCTGCAACGCCCACCGCAGAGACATCCATGGCGGCAACAGGAACCCCCATGCCGCTGGGTCCTAGGACGGAGCTGTGCTGCCTGCGGGTGGTACAGTGAACTCCTGTTGTAGGGGGTAATTTCTAGAGCGCCAACACCGGCGCCTACGCCGCGTCCTTCTCAGGATGCGTGCAAGGAGCCGCGTCACGGCGCCCGCAATTCTCATCGTCCCCATGGAAAAGCTCTTGCGCATCACTCCCAAGGTGTGCAGGACCAGCATGCTTGCCGGCATGCTGATGGGAGTGGTATACCAATGCAGGACCACGCGGTGCTCCTTCCAACACAGTTGGGAGTCAGACCACCTCGCGTTCCTCGCGCCATTTGCTGCCAGCCACGTCGAAAGAAGTGATGGCACGGGCACATCTACTCTTGGACTTACCTCCTGCTGCGTAGAAGCTCGACGAATGGAGAGCCGCCATTTAGAGCCTCCTCGTCCTCGTGGATAGGTTTTGATCCATTGAGTTGGCTCACACCAGCCATGAGAAAGTGGGAGGCGGTGCGCCCATGGTGCACTCTACTCCGTGACAACAACACCGGTCACCGACCTAACAGACCGAGCAAGCGACGATTACTCTACGGCATCATCCGATCCACAGACGTGCCACAACCAACATCAAGTTCTTTGGGAGTGAAGAAAGGAAGACGCTCGAACTGCAATCGAGCGATGGTGGGAAATGCGCCTTCAGTCTAATAGGCGCGCTGGACCCACTATTGACAAGTCCGCGCTAGGGTATCCTATCAGCCTACCTTACGAGGTGGTTTGTCCAGCGTTGACCCGTGAGTTGCGGCAGGTCTAGTGGCCGAATTCCCGCATATTCAAGCCAGAGGTCCCGGAGAAGTATGACGACAAGACTCACCCATCAGAGTTATTGAGCATCGACACCATTGTGGTGCAGGATGTTACTTCCCATTGGTGCTTAAGCCCAATGTCCGGTCGTGGTTGATGCACCTGCCGGAGGGATCCATCTCCTCCTGGGTAGACCTATGCCACGAGTTTGTGGGCGCCTTCACTGGAGGTGACCAAGCTCCTGGTCAGGCAAGCGACCTGCACATCATCCCTCAAAAGGAGGGCGAGACTTTATGCAAGTACATCCAAAGGTTCAGCCGTGTGCACCACAACATACCACACGTTCATCCTACTGCTGTTATCAGTGTGTTCCATCAGAACATGTGCTACCGCAGGATGCGGGAAGAGCTGGCGATGAACAGAGTCAAGGACGTCGCTGAGTTTTATGCTTTGGCAGTCAAATGTGCCCGGGTTTAAGAAGGGAGAAGACTCTCGGGCGAAGACGTCGGCGCAGAGGTCAACTCTGAAGATGAAGACGCCGCCGCACCAGCGAGGAAGGGCCGACGGCAGAACAAGAAGTGCAAGGGCTAGGCCGTGCTTGCTGTCAAGGTATTTGGCAACCCCGATACCGCCAATAAAGGCAAGATTGATGACCTCTAAAAGAATGTTGCTCGGTGCGTCTCCTGCCAGGTGATGTCGGTTGCCGACAAGACGAACGGCTCTGACAAGCAGAATTGCAAGATCCATCGCACCAAGGGCCACGACCTTCAAGACTGCCGGCAAATTGAGCTGCTTGTAGAGAAGCAAAAAGCTGAGTACAAGAGGCAGGACAAGGAGAAAGGACAGGATGGTGCTAAGGGGTCCGGCAAGAAGCACGTTGGCTGAGGTGGTCGCCACGGCAAGCCCGCACAACAAAAAGACCGGCCTACTCGTGGCCGCGACAAGCAAGACGATGACGACGATGATGCCGCGGAAGACGATGAGTCTGGCGAGCATCAGTTTTAGAAGGCTACAGAGATTATGTGCATCAAAGGAGGTGCCTCGCCGCATTCCTCTCACCGCCAACTTAAACAGTGGGGGCGCAAGGTAAACCCAGTGGAGCCCTCTATCGGTGCGTAGAAACCTCTGAAGTGGTCCAACACTCCTATCATCTTCGACGCCGAGGATGACCTTGATCGCATAACTACGGTCGGGTCCTTGCTATTGTTGGTTGCACCAACAATTTGCAACCTCAAGGTGACGAAGATGCTAGTCGATACTGAGGCCAGCCTGAACCTGATCTCACCTGATGTCATCTAGAGGCTGCAAATTCCCGATGAAGATCTCGAGCTGACAGGCAGTTTTCAAGGGGGCAATTCGGGGAGAACCCAGCCGAAGGGTAAGATCACGCTGTCAGTGACATTTTGCAGTGATATCAATTTCAGAACAGAGAAGATCGTCTTTGATGTCGCCAATATCTCATTGCCGTATAATGGCATACTTGGTCGCTCTGTGCTAGCCAGGTTCATGGTGGCCACCCACTTCACCTATAATGTGCTGAAGATGCCTGGGCCAATGAGCGTCATCACGATCAACTCCGACAAGAAAAGTGCACTTATCTATGCTGACCAATTCTACCAGGGGGAAGTTGTAGCACCTGTCGCTAAGGCACTTGCTCCTGTAGATGAAGCTCCCGAGGCGAAGAAGACTGGCAACGCCTCTGGCACATATTCCGCCAAGCGCACCTCCTCGGGATGCTGCACTCCCATTGATGATCTGCTAGAGAGCTTCACTGGCTAGAGCAAGAAATCCAAGGCAGCTCCACCAGAGACCAAGAAGGTGCCCGCCAAGGATGATGGCACGGGGGAACTTTCACCATATGTTCCACCCTCTATGACAAATAGGAAAGCGCGCGCGTTTCCTTACTATGGGCAAATGTCGATGTGTTTGCATGGCAACCATCTGATATCCCCGGTGTTCCCAGGAAGGTGATTGAGCACCACCTTGCCGTCTACCCACACGAGCGGCCCGTTAGGCAGAAGGTCCGGAAGAAATCTTTGGAGCGGCAACAATTTATTGCCGAGGAGATCAAGAAGTTAGAAGCGACTGGCTTGATCAGAGGAGTGCTCCATCCAACATGGTTGGACAATCTAGTTGTAGTGCGCAAGGCGAATGGGAAATGGAGGTTGTGCATTGACTTCACAGACATAAAAAAAGCCTGCCCCAAAGATCCTTTTTCCTTGCCGTGCATCGACCAGATTGTGGACTCCACTACCGGCTGCGACTTGTTGTCTTTCCTTAATGCCTATTCTGGCTATCCTCAGATTGTTATGGCCAAGGAAGACGAGGATAAGACCGCATTTATCACCCCATGTGATACATATTGCTTTTTGCGTATGCCTTTCGGGTTGAAAAGTGCTGGTTCTACATTTGCAAGAGTGGTCCAAATTGGTTTTGAGCCCCAACTACATAGAAATATGGAAGCTTATATGGATGACATAGTGGTCAAATCCAAGGATAAAGCCACACTCATATCGGACCTAGAAGAGACATTTGCAAACCTGTGCAAGATCAACACGATGCTCAATCCTGAGAAGTGTGTGTTTGGCGTCCCATCTGGCAAGCTTCTCGGTTTCTTTATATCTCAACATGGAATTGAAGCAAATCCGAACAAGATCAAGGCGATTGATCAAATCGAAGCACCAAGAGGTGTCGAAGGTATGCGTCGTCTTGCCGGCTGCCGAGCGCGTCTTGCCTTTCTTCAAAATCTTAAAGAAGGCAGGTCCAATGAAATGGACTCCGAAAGCGGAGGCAGCGCTGTAGGATTTGAAGAAGTACCTCTCCTCTCTGCTAGTCCTAGTCGTGCCAAAACCAGAAGAGCCGTTGCTTCTATATCTATAGGCAACGAATCAAGTGGTGAGTGCTGCACTAGTGGCTGAAAGGGAGGTGGATGAAGAAGCAACGACCACGGCAGGACCGCCGATCGATCAGCCAGGACATTCCCCGGCACGGTCTGGTGCCGACAAAGAAGGATCTGCGTAGTTGAATGAGACAACCTAGAAGAAGAAGGTGGTGTAGCGGCTAGTCTATTTTGTCAGCTCCTTGTTGCAGGGGGCTAGGTCAAGATATTCTGGCATGCAAAAGTTGCTCTTTGACCTTCTTATGGCATCGATGAAGCTGCACATTTATCTCCACATGAGATCACCGTTGTCACTCGCTTCCCACTACAGCGGATCTTGCAGAACCTTGAAGCTACCGGCATTATTGTAGAGTGGGCTTTGGAACTGTCAAGCTTTGGTCTCAAGTTTGAAAGCACTTCAGCCATCCAGAGCAGAGCATTGGTGGAGTTCATTGCAGAATGGACCTCAATGCCAGATGAAGAAGTTTGAGAGCCAACCCTCCGTGGCAAAGAAACTGATCAAGAATGGATAATTTATTTAGATATGGATTTCTCGCTGCAAGGCACCTATGCCGGAGTGCTGCTTATCGCACCCACCGTAGAGCACCTCAGATACATGGTCTAGATGCACTTTCCATGGGAGAGATCAACGAACAACACAATTGAGTACGAAGGACTGCTTGCCTGTATTAGGATCGCAGCAGACCTTGGGATCAAGAAACTCATTGCCAGAGATGATTCTCAACTTGTCGTCAGGGAAGTGAACAAAGATTACACGAGCCCATTGATGGAAGCTTATGTGGATGAAGTGAGGAAGTTGGAAGAACGCTTTGACGGCCTACAAATGGACCACGTTCCACGTGCAGAGAACAGTGTTGCCAATAGCCTGTCAAAGTGTGCTTCCCTGAAGTTGCCTATGGAACTAGGAACTTTCGTGCTCCGACTGACTCAACCCTCCGTCACACCATCAACTGGGAAAGAGAAGATCACGAAGTTAACTTCCTGCAAGTATTTCCCAGCAGAGCTCCCAGAATCCACCAAAGAGGAGGTTGTCAGGGACAATGACAAGCTTGTCAGTGAGCGCTATACTCCGGCAGAGCCCCCGGCTCTTGTCGTAGAAGCATGCATTCCCGCCAGGCTTGCCAGAGAGTAGCAGACTCCGGCGGGGCCTCAGGCCCTTGCCATTGAGGCAAATGCTTCCCCGGTAGATGATATGCCTTTGGTCCTTGTTGTCGAGCCCCAGGCTCCAACATGGGCACATCATATCGTCCGCTTCCTTCAAATAGGAGAGCTTCCCGAGGAACAAGAAGAAACAGAGAGGGTAGTCCGCCGGTCTAATATGTATCAGTTCATGGACAACGTCCTATACAGAAAGAGGCCAAATGGTGTGAAACTCAAATGCATTTGCTGAGAAGATGGACAGGAGCTGTTGGCAGAGATACATGGAGGCATATGTCACTCTCACATCGGATCAAGAGCCCTTGCCGGAAAGGCATCCGGCAAGGCTTCTTTTGACCCACTGCCCTCTAGGATGCGACTGCATTAGTAACCAAGTGTGAAGCATGCCATTTTCATTCAAAGAAATTACATCAACCAACTCAAGCACTTCAAACAATCCCTCTCTCCTGGCCATTTTTGGTTTGGGGGCTCGACATCTTGGGCCCCTTTCCCCGCGCTGCCGGGGGCTTTGAGTACTTGTATGTTGCAATCAAGAAGTTCATAAAGTGGCCAGAAGTGGAAGAAGTGAGAAAGGTGACAACGCAGTCAGCCGTCAAGTTATTCAAAGGACTAGTCTGCCGCTTTGGTGTTCCCAACAGAATCATCACTGACAACGGCACATAGTTCATGAGCCGCACCTTCATGCATTATGTCCAAGACCTTGGTAGCAGAATCTAGTTTTCTTCCGTTGCCCACCCAAGGAGCAACGACCAAGTGGAAAAAGCTAATGCTGAAGTGCTGCGAGGCCTCAAGATGAGAACTTTCGACAGACTGCACAAGTGCGGAAGGCACTGGATTGATGATTTGTCGGTTGTTCTTTGGTCAATTAGAACGGCACCAAATCGAACTACCGTCCAGACACCCTTCTCCCTCGTCTATGGGGCGGAGGCAGTTCTTCCCATGGAACTCATATATGGGTCGCCTCGAGTGCTTGCTTATGATGAGCTCAAGCAAGAGTAGATGCGTGAAGATGATGCAACGCTCCTTGAGGAAGGCCGTATTCAGGTTGCTATGAGAGATGGATGCTACCAGCAAGCTTTGCGCCGCTATCATAGCCGCAAAGTTAATGCCAGAAGTCTTGAGGAATGTGACCTTGTTCTTCGACGAGTTCAGTCCGCCAAGAATTCTAACAAGTTGACACCAAAGTGGGAAGGCCCTTATCAGGTAGTACGAGTCACCACGCCCGACGCAGTCTGCTTGGAGACCGAAGATGGCATCCTAGTGAGCAACTCCTAGAATATCGAGCATCTTCGCAAGTTCTAACCATGAGGTATCATTACCGGGCCCCTCGGCAACCACCTTTTGTACAAGTCTTGCCGCTGAAGCATGTAATCCTTGGTGTAGAGCCAGGCTTAGACCCTGAGCGTAGTTGAATAAAGATAAGTGTACTACAAACCTTGATTGATTCCCATGATTTACTTATGTACATGTTTTTCTGAGATGCTGCATTATACTTGCTCCCGACAAGAGCTAACGGACCGCCAAGGTTCCACACCCATCTTTTCTCTTCTTTCTTTTTCTCAATGGACAGAAGGTTACCTCGTGTGCAGCTTTGCCGGGGGGAATGGTGGTATGGATACCTACGAGTGACGTCCCAAAAAATACATCTTGTTGGAAGGAGTATGGCAACAAAAAGATAAGTTTCAAAACCCCATGTGAACCCTTGCTGTGAAATTATTTTCCTCGAACGATTTTGACGTCGGTATGCAAAAACCTACACACTAAGGAACCTTGCCGCAATTGGCTACGCCCTCATTATGTTTCGAGACTGCTCAACGGTTTAAGTGACCATGCCTATGCTCCTTGCTTCGTTTCGAGTCCCCTCAATGACTCAAGTGACAGCGCTCGCGCCCTTATCCCGTTTCGAGCATGTCAAACACCTTGAGCCGCGGAGCTAGAAATGCCAAGGCGTCTTGCCGGTAGTGGCACCACCAGTAGGCTGCTAAGGACCTGTTCCTCAAAGCGCTCGCGGTAGGGATACACACACCGGCAAGATCCTTCCGAGAAGGTGTGGGGAAAGTTCCATGCGAAGAAACAGTCCAACAAGGAAAATAATACACATCCATTCAAAATAGGGTGAAATTTACATGAGATATCTCTTCCTCCTAAGTACATCTTTATTAGAATTTCTCCCCTACGGGGGATTACAAGAACAAAAGGATGGAAAGGGGAGGCGGGCTACAAGAAGAAAAAGATGGTGAGAGGCCCCGGTAGAAGCCCGGCCTGACCCCTCTGGACCAGCACTGCATCGAGGAGCAGGGCTGCCAGATGGGCAGGCAAGAACCTGGCCCCTCCTGGACTAGCAGTGCATGGAGGAGAGGGCCAGCGCGGTCGAAAAGGGGGATGGACCCCAGAACCCGAAGTCCATGGTCCTGCCAGAAGATCCAACTAGAACATGAGGCAGCTCCCGAGACTAAGACCCTCGGCAAGGCCATCTTGCCAAGAGGGGAGCATGAGGCTGGCGGTGATGGTGCGGCCGGCGGTCATTCCGAGCTCAAATCTTTGGGCTCCGACTTGGCCGCTCGAAGACCAGGCTCATCATTGTTGTCTTTGTCGTTGTCCTCCTCATCACTCTCGCCCGAAGACATGCTTTCGGCACTGCTCGAGCTCTCTTCATAGCAGCTGAGACGGACGCCTGAGCGCCCATAAATCTTGACGGAGAGCATATTGGCTTCCGTCATTTTAAAATGAAGGACGCGCCCTTCTTGGAAGTCGTGGGCGCGGCCGAAGGTATTCCAGCCATGCCTGAGGAACATGACACGATTCGCTGGGTACTCGACATTCACCCGCGTCGCGCCATTGTAACATCCATGCGCCCGTAGCCACAAGACGGGTGGCTCATCATCCTCCATCACCCTAGCGAAGAGGCGAGGGAGGCGCATATGACTCCGGGGGGACCAGCCAGCTCGAGGACGAAATCCAATGCTATCCCCTCAGCATGGGTCTCCCCAAGGGTGAGGCCTGGCGTCAGAGGAGGAGGCGAAGCAACACTCCACCTCCCCCAGTCGCATCCCCCACGACGGCCACGACCCCTCACGCCTCTTCCACCACATGCACTCGAGCCGCCTTCCGCCTCCACGGCTGAAGCGGTGGCATGATCCTAACGGGAGCTCCTTCTTGAAGTCGAGGACGGTGACCACCCTCACCCCCTGGTCATGGCTGAGGGCGAGCGCCGCTCGAAGGATGGAAAGACGTGGAAGAGCAAGTTATGGAGGAAGGAGGAGAGATGGATGAGCATCTCCCTCACTGCCCCCCAATTTATAGAGGGAGGCACGGGGGCTGGCTCTCCCTCGCTCCAAGGGTCACCGCCCGCCTCCTCCAATAGTGATGCCCTTGATCACGGGGCTAACAGCAACCACCCCATTGCTCCAATCCATGGTGCCATAGTTACTGCTTTTCCTGGGGACTTTAAGTCACGAGCACCCATTGTTGGCTCCCCGTTATGCATGCGGCGTGCGTGGCGGAAATGACCTGACACAGTAATTAAAAATTTGACGGCCGCATTGCACACGTATCCCACATCCCGCATTCAATGGACGTCGTGGGGAAGCGTAGCGAACGCAATGATCATGACTGCAAGGCCCTGCCATGCACGCGCGTGCACTATTTAGGCCTAGCCCAAAAATTCCTCGTGACGTGTGTGGCCCAGGCTCGGGGCTCCTATCGGTGCACTAGAGTTTTGGGCTCTCTAGTGCCCCTTACTCGTGCACGGGCAGTAGTAGCCACCCTGGCGTCAGGGCCCAAAAGGGACTTACCTGGTACAAATGCAGAAGAATCATGACCCCTGGGAAGGCCTTGCCGGAAGTGCTGTCAAACATCTCAAGTAGGACAACGCCCCGGCAAGGCGAAGCCCCGACAATACTAAGCCCCGGCAAGGCCCCGCCAGCGCATAGGCCAAGTGTCAATCCGCCTGGATGCATGTCGCGGCGTCGGCATTGGAGAGGGCTAAGAGGTGCCAATAGGATGGGCTCCTATCCCGTCTGGCAGATGGACACAGATGCCTGAGGGTGCATTAAATGCACCTGTCTTACTCCGCCAGTGTTAGGTATGATAGCATTGTAGATCTATACACCCCGTATACGCACTATACGCCACTGTTGGGATCCCCTTCAGAGCATAAAGGAGGCCCAGGGCATTACGATAAAGGACTTTTTTGGGCTTTTGGACTTTGGATCTTTTGGATCTTTGGACCAACTCCTAGCTCACACACGTGGCAGCTGCCCACAACACTCCTGCAGCTAGAACCCTAAGAACACTCTCAATACGACCATGCAGGACTAGGGTTTTACGCATCCTTGCGGCCCGAACCTGGGTAAGATCCCCGCGTGCTGTTCTCCAGACCCGCTCTTTGTGCGATCCTTCTCCCCCGTCGATCTGAAAGGGGTCCCTCCGATCCCATAGGTGCTCGTACCCCATGACAACCGTGCGCGAAAACACGAGCCTCGCCGGCATGATTTCCATCATGATGGCAAACAAACTAGGTAATACTAGCCTGACGGCACACCTGCGAATCCCTCACCAATGGGGAACATTATAAAGACCCAAAAATCTATGCAAATCTCACCGGAATTGTGCAGTAGATTTGGATAATAGGGGTGGCAGATTTGCGCAATCATATGAACCATTGAAAGTTCTTATGCCTTCCCTCTACATGGTGACTGCTCCGGCGACAACGCTCACGAAGACCCAGGACTCTTTTGGCACCGCCATCCCTCTCCTCTACTCTGCTGCCTGGAACTATCGTTACCCTCGAATGCGGGGAGATTGTGAGTGGGAATGGGAATGCAACAAGGAAGGGAGGGGGAAATGGAGCAAGCGGTTGGAGAAACACACACGGGGAGGAGATGAATAGGAGACGTGCATGGTGTACGTGCATGACAGCAGTTCCACTATTGCAGGATGTTGCTAATGTGATACTGCAATCCGAGATCCTTTGACGAAACTATGTGTGATGCATGAATCACAAAGCGTATAGTTCAAGCTCTGTCGCCAATGACACGAACTCGGTGCAATGTAGGATCCATCAAATATGATTTAGAAAATATTTGCCTGTGTGATCTACGGTAGATATTTGACTTTTAAGAACAATTTGTGAGGAGGCGAAATGGCACAAATGGTTAATCAAGTATAGTTGTGTGTGATGTAGGGAATACAGGTCCCTCATACGAACTATTTTTGATGATACATAAGAACACAAACGGTGCAGCGTAACAAGGTGTGTGTGATAGGCTGCAAACTGTCCGATAATCAAAAATGTGCGCTATTGTTTTGGACAACACATAAGATTTGTTGTTCTAAATTGTGTGCATGACATGACACACAATTCAAGAAAACAAATGTGTGTGATATTGTGAATGATCATTGACGAATCTGTATTCTTAACCGTTTGCGACGAGATCGAGAAGGTAGATAGAGTTAAGGAATAAATATGAGGAAACAACAACAGATTTAGGGATTACAGTCCGTTTTACTTCTTCTTGTTGTTGTTAGATGGCCTCGTTCCATCATCTTGACGTGGATGCTTCTTGCCGCTGGCCGTTGAATTTTCATCGCCATCGTCGTTCATATCCTCGTCGTCGTCCTCCTTGGTCGACCATTCCTCCTCCTCCTCATCGTCGTCGTCTTCTTCGTCCTTCAGAGGCTCCTCGTCATCCTCCTCCTTGTCGGACCATTCCTCCTCCTCCTCGTCGTTGTCGTCTTCTTCATCCTTCGGTGGCTCCTCGTTCGTCTGGTCATCGTTTGATGACTCTGACGGCGTCGTCCCTTCCATGAGCCGGATAAAATGGAGGTCAGGGTTTGATGCTCGACATTGTTGTGCTATGTAATTAAAAAACTGGCGAGAAAGCGAGATTGCAGAGTGCATGGAAGTGTAGAGTGGACGGTCGGGACAATGAAGATGGTGGCAACTGAAGCATGGCGTCAAGATAAGAGGAATGGAAGTTGAAGCGGGGGATTGACGGATTGTATTGGCACCTTGGCAGGTGGTTAGAATTCCGATATAATCAACCACAATTGTGTGGACCCGCTCATCACTCTAAATTTCTGCTATTGTGCAGTTCTCAATATGCCAAATATTTCACGTGTGTACATTTTAGGAGTTCGCACAGTTCGCTAGATGCATTGTTTAACTACACACAGGCTTATATGAAACACAGAGGGTGTGAAATAGTAAGCATTTAACATAGGACAGTGGTAAGCAATAGATGAGGTCTGCTTATTGAGGTAGCCATTAATAATAAAATGAAACCCCTAATGATCATTGCAAACAGCTTATAGAAGATATATAATGCTGCAACTACAACTACACATGCTAGTTCCTTCTTGTCTCTTGTGTTCATCCTTTATTGCTTCATCATAGTGATTGTACACTCCAGATTAGTCAGTTCCTTCTTTAGCTTTACGTTATCTTCTACAAGCTTGGTGATAACTCTCCTAGCCCTGCCATGCCATTCATCATTCAGCTAGTTAACAAAGGCACAAGCCTCATATCCTTCCGAATGCTAAATAATCAGGATGAGTGGGGGCATTAACTAAACTTAAGGGGCGAACTTATCACTACGCTCTAAGGGGCAACCGAGAAATTGTATGCCATTGTCGAATCCCTCTGTGCATACACATCGAGCGGGAGTGTGTTCATGCACATAACTCAGATTTTGGTGCTTCTTGGTGGTGCAAAACTCGTAATCGAACTCATGTTGTGGGAGTCTACTGGAGTCAAACTCTGGGTCCGACATTCGATCGATTTCTTGTGTGTGTGTCATACTAAAAATATGAGGAATGATTGGGACCTGACAAGACTATTTGGATCTGTAGTACACTGGCCTCCTGGTGATCTTAGGAAAGTGCTCAGCGGTGACCGCTGTCGTGGTTGCGCTGCAAATGGCGCTACCAAGAGCGACTATACGAACCAGTGCAGCCGCACTGAAACCATCAATCAGCTCCACTCATCCACATTTCCCCAATGCCAGTGCCACGCTTTGGAATTTGGGCGCTAGGGATTTTGAAGCTATTTAGGATTTGGGGAAGACGGGGAAACTATGGGGATCTGATGATAACGGTCGAGTGAACTATTTATCGCATTATGTCGTATACGGCACACGATTTCTCAAATCAAATTGTGTGAAACAAAACATGTATGATACGCATTTACCGTAACATGACCTTTTGTGATGTGCTTCCCAGTACATATGGGTGCGGTAAACAGCCGCTCTTTGCCACCCCCCACCCCCCCAAAAAAAACGTTATGCCGATGGAGATGTCAGTGACAACTGAGGCAGCGACTGACGGATAGGTGGTCAATCCGTTGTCGGCATTATAGGGATTCTATCCTCAGTCAGTCGATGGTGGCAGCATTATAGGAGGAAAATCCTCGGTCTGAGGTGCTGGCATGATAGGAGGTCAATCCTTGGTCAGCAGCGGGAGACATAGGAGGAGCTCAATCCTCGTGGTGGGCGCCGGCGTGAATGGAGCACGTCCCTCGCGGTCGTAGGCGGGATCGTCGAGCTCGGACTACAGGAAGGTGCCTTGCTAAGCTCTGCTCATTGCCCCTGCTATCTTTCCTTTCCATTGCTAATTAATTAAGGTATTATTTTCCTTGAGTGGCCTAATTAAGGTATTAAATTCATATAATGGCAGTACTGACGATGCGTTTAAATTGACTGGTTGATTAGTGTCATTGCACGGCTGGGTAACACTATGTTGCACCCTCTAAATTTTGAAAACAAAATCTTGTGATTTATTCACCAATCTAATGGATGCAACATGTGAGATGGGACGATCTGAATGAATAGGGGATCGGACAAGATCAAGGTATAGGGATGGTGTGAAGGAGTTCATGGCTCTGGCTGAATCGACAAAGAAGAGAATTTACACAGAATATTACATCCTCTATCCATGCAAGTATTGTAGCAATACGGTGTCACTTCCAATTTATGAGGTCAAGTTATACTTATACAAAAGGGGATTCATGGGTGGATACACAAGATGGACTAAACATGGTGAAGAGCCGGTTATGGATAAATGTAATAACCTGCCTATCCGCGAGGTGCCAAACCCCGATCAGAGTCGCATGGGTGATGAATTTAACCTTGGGGCTCAGATGTCAAGCTACAGACAGAACACTGGCATGCCAAAAAACCAAAGAAAAATCAAGAGTGTGAAGGAGACAACACCGACCTTGATGATATGCTAGAGTTTGCTACTATGATTATAGATTTCGAGGGCCCAGTGAAAGAATTAGCCAGGTACAAGGAGCTGCCAACCATTGATGCGGTCTTGAAGAAACAATTGTATCTAGGTTGCAAAAATAAATATTCCAAGTTGAGTGTCACACCGACGCTTCTTAGATTTAAAGCAGAAGAGGTCTATCAAACAAGGCCTTTATAGAGTTGTTGTGTCTTTTCAAAGCATTCTTCCAGCAGATAATGTGATCCCCAAAAGCATGAACGAAGCGAAGAAAAATGTTTGTCCATTGGAACTTGAAGTCCAGAAGATACACGCTTGTGTGAATGATTGTATGTTGTACCGCAGTGATTACAAAGATTGGTGTTGATGTCGCATATGCAAGCACACACGATACACGCGCAGGAGAGCACATGACAAGTTCAAAATGGATGAATAGATCGAGACATGAATCCTGTTCAAGGTTGTTTGGTACTTGCCTATAATTCTAAGGTTGAACCGTTTGTTTGCAAACCCTAGAGAGGCAAAGAGGTTGCGGTGGAACCATGATGAGAGAACTATGGATAAGTATATGAGGCACCCGAAAGATGGGGCTCAGTGGGCACAAATCGCTGACGGGTTTAAATATTTTGTAAATGATCCTGGAAATCTATGGCTAGGGAGTGTACTGATGGATTTAATACATTTGGCGATATGAACACCAAAAACAACACTTGGTCAGTGCTTCTATGCATATATAACCTTCCTCCTTGGTCGTGTATGAAGAAAAAAATACATCATGATGTGAATTATTACCCAAGGCCCGAAGCAACCTGGAAATGATGTCGACATTTCCTTTGATCTACTAGTAGAAGAATTGAAGACATTGTGGACGTCTGGTGTGAACTGTTGTGATGCCAACGCAAAGGAGTTTTTTTGACTACATGTGTTGCTGTTGCACACCATTCAAGATATGCCGGCATTAGGCAACAATTCGGGGAAGAAAACAAAGGGACCAGTAGGATGTGTCACATGCATGGATAGGACAAGGAGTAGATTTCTTTCCAACTCGTGCAAAACCGTGTATTTGCGTCATCGTGGGTTCTTAAGGATAAATCACCCTTAACGAAAAATGACTGTTGAATTTGATGGTACAGTAAAGAAAGGAACGTGCCCAAGACCCTATGACGGCAAAGAAGTCCACAACATGGTTAAAGAAATTAATGTTGTGCTTGTCAAGGGATCTAATTCGACGTCAAAAATAACACAAAGGGACCAAGTGTTCAAGAAGAAATCAGTGTTCTGGGAATTACCTTACCTGGAGTTCCTAAGTGTACATCATTGCATTAATGTCATGCATGTGGAGAAGAATGTCTGTGAAAGCATCCTTGCTACTTTCCTCAAGATTAAAGGAAAAATCAAGGATGGTGATGGTGCACGACTTGATATGCTTGGTGATCAATCACAACACACAAATGAAGTAGAAGATGATGACAAATTGCTCCACCAACACCAGAGTTACAATTTAATTGCAGCAGAAGTAAAAGAGTTCTTCGCATTTTTGTTGTCAATTAAGACACTCTCTTCCTATCCTCAATCATCAGAAGTCCTGTGGATGACATCTTGGGTACAAACAAGTTATCTCGTGGATGTCATCCAGTGGCAAGCATCCTACAAGGTTATATTGCGGAGGAGGTGGTTGAGTTTTGCACCAAATAAATGAAACTTAGTCCTATAGGTGTGCCCCTCTCCCTCCATGAGGGAAGGTTGGCTGGTGAGGGATCACTAGAAGAGTGCCTAGAGGGGGGTGAATAGACTACTAGCTGGAAATTAAAACCTAACCTTTTCCCAAGTTAATTTGTTGGCAGATTTTAACAGTTTTAGCAAGGCTAGCAAGTCTAAATACCCTACACATGCATGTCAATAAATATGGCAGTGGAAAGAAAAGACATTGCACATGAAGTAAGGAGATAAGATGAGGAGATCAAACTGAATTGGAGACGCAAGGATTTTTCCCGTGGTTTTGATAGGTGGTGCTATCGTACGTCCACGTTGATGGAGTCTTCAACCCATGGAGGGTAATGGGTGCGAGAGTCCACGGAGGGCTCCACCCATAAGGGTCCATGAAGTAGCAACCTTGACTATTCCATACGGCTTCCGTCCATGAGGGACTAGCCTCACTATGGGTAGATCTTCACAAGTTGGTGATCTCCTTGCCCTTACAAACTTCTTGGTTTACTCCACAACACGAAGTAGGAGGCTCCCAAGCGACACCTAACCAATCTAGGAGGGACCACCCTCCAAAAGGTAATAGGCTCGGTAATATCGATGAACTCCTTCCTCTTATGCTTCAAAATGGTAGACTCCTCAACACACAATCAATCTCTCACAGATATGTATTTGTAGAAGAGATGGGATTAGTGGAAAGCAACTTGGGGAGGCTAGAAATCAAGATCCATATAGTTGGAGTGGAAGATCTTGACCTCAACACAAGGGTAGGTGGTTCTCTTCTCAGTAAACTGATAGGATAGGTATGGAATGGTTCCAAGCGCTTCTCTTATCGAGTGGGTGGTGGTGAAGGGGTATATACAGGCATCCCCAAAAATCCGTTTGTTACACACATAATGACCAACTCGGTGACACCGATGTGTTAATCTCGGTGGTACCGAAGTGACCAAAAGGTGGCAACTTTCAAATCTCGGTGAGACCAATATAGGAATCTCGGTTGCACTAACAAGGTGGCCAACGATGAGAATTGCCAAACTCGGTGACGCCGATTCAACATTCTCGGACACACCGAAAAGGTGAACTTGCATAACAGAAAATTGGCAGCCCAACTCGGTGGCACCAAAAGGAGTGTCTGCTGCACCGAAGTGTCTAGGGTTTGGTTGGGTCTGTCTAGGATTTGGAATCAGTGGCTCCGGGATGGGAATGTTGGTTGCACCAATTTGAGTGTTTGGCTTAGGACAGACTTTGCTGGGAGAGTTTGTGGGTGTCTTTGGTGAGTATCACTTGTGCAAGTATGAGCTTTTTGTTCACCAACAAAACCTTACCCCCTTTTAATAGTATTGGCTTTCCTATGGACTCAAAGTGATTTCGCACAAATATAAAATGTGGAGTCCTCTTGCTTGAAGCTTTGCCAATCCATTTCCTTGCATCTTGGGGTATTCCACGATCTCTTTTGCCAACCCAAATCTCCATGGACTATTATCTGAAATACACTAGATAAAAGTATTAGTCCAAGAGACAATGTATGTTGTCATGAATTATCAAAACCACCAAGGGAGCATATTGTGATTTCAATCTCCCTCTTTTTGGTAATTTATGACAACATACAATCAAAGCTTCAAATAAATATATGTGTGAATATGATGAAGACTTTGAGAGACACATGACTTAGATTTGCTCCCCCTAAATGTGTGCAGTCCTTTAGAGGATAGTTGCTTTGGAATGCATGGACACACATATGGATGAAGGGATATAAGAAGTCATGTGTATCTTGGCTATACGCATCAAAATATATATGAATGAAATGTATCTTTGTTCAAGACTTCACTCTTGCAAACGATATGTGCAAGAAGAAAGAGATCATCTTGATCAAAGACATGATAAATATACTTACCTTGAGTTCTTGAGCATTCTAGTAGTAGAGACACACTTGACAAAATAATGTTAGGAAACACAAGGGTATTCTACTAATCAAAACCAATAGAACTCAGGATACCAAGATATGGAGAATATATAAGATATGATAATCCTTAACATTAATATATCTCCCCCTTTAGCATTAATCTTTTAGAGCTTTTCTCCCCTTAGATATTAAAGTAGTAGTTCATCCTCTCCCCCTGAATCTTAGCATTTAGATATTGGGATTGGATAGGGTGAGAAAAAGTCTAAAGTGAACATCCAAATAAAATAAAAAAATTCTGAAAATTTTCCCAAAATATATTTCCTCCCCCTACATTGTTCTCCCCTTGTATAAGTATAAACTTTCGATATTGTCCTCTCCACCTAAATCATATCTTCACCTTTGCATAAGCATGCAACACTCCCTTGAGCATGAAGCTTTGATATTGTCCCCCTTTGGCATGAATTACCAAAAAGGTCAAACTTAGGAGTAGTTATAGGGATCATTGATAAGGAAGGGATCGTCGAGAACAAGGGTCATTGAAAGTAGGGTTCATAGGAAAGAACTAAGGGAATAATTGAATCTAACTTCTCTCCCTTCGGCAAATTTTAGTCTTCTTCTCCTTGGAGCTAGGGACCCTTGAATAAAGAATTTCTCCCCCTGAGTGTTGGTTGTTGTTCTCCCCCTTTAAGTTTTTTTTAAATAATAATCAAGGGATCATCGAAGTAACAGAAGAAACTCAGAAAGAAAAGAAAAATCGGTGACTCTGAAAAAGATAGATCAGTGGTATCGAGATTTGGTAGTGTGGCTTGTCTGCAATCTCGGTAGCAATATCTGAATCGTTGGCTCTGAGGCTAAATCAGAAAGAAGGAAATAAGAGTCCAAGATTCTGTTTCCAAAGAGTCAAAAGAAAATATTTTCAAAGGAAAGAGAAAATGGCATCATCTAGAGAAGATTTGAGTGGTCATGAGAGATCATGCAAATAAACCACACAAGATTCTTAACTAGGTGATGGGCGGTGACTAGGTCACCTATATTAGAGTATATTGACTTAGGAGTCAAGAAAGAATACTTTATCATAGGTCATACTCTATGTTAAGATCAAAATGGGGTTACCATTATTTGATTAAGTATTTTAGTGTCTTCATATCACTTGATTTGCTTTAGCTCATAACTTGGAGTAAAGCCTTTTCAGGGATATGAGAGCATAACTTTGAGTGATGTTGATGACGTTGCTCATAGGTGAACTTGTTGAGGATGCTCGAGGTTGATGAAGATCATCTTGAGTTTGGAGCAATCCTTCTCATTCTAGTACACTTGTTTCCTACAAGGGTTAGTCATGCAAGGAAGAACAATGGATATAATTGGAGTTGTGGATACTTGCTCAAGACAAGAGGGGTTGTGGATACTTGCTCAAGACAAGATTGCTTATAATTGGAGTTGGTTCAATCTCGTGGAATGAACTTCTTAAAAGTACCTACAAACGGTTAGATGCAATGCAAGGGAGCATAGGATTCCATGGCATTAGATAACATGTTGGGAATATCATGGAAGTATCAATAAACCTCATGCCCTTGCAAGCATCCGAGTGAGTCTAGCTCAAGTTTGACGCATCAATGATGTTCAACTCACTCCTCAAGTGAAAAAAAGTTCTCTCATCTAGTGGCTTAGTAAAGATATCGCCCAATTGCTTGTTAGTGCGAACATCCTTAAGATTAATATCTCCTTTGGCAACATGGTCACGAATAAAATTATGTCGAACATGAATATGCTTGGTTCAAGAATGTTGCACATGATTATGACATATCTTAATAGCACTTTTATTGTCACAAAGCAATGAACATTTTTAACATGAATTCCATAATCTTTAAGCGTTTGTTTCATCCATAGTAATTGCGCATAGCAAGATCCAACAGCAATATATTCAGCTTCGACAGTACATAGAGATACCGAGTTTTGTTTCTTGGAGGACCAAGAGACAAGAGATCTACCCAAAAATTGACAAGTGCCTGAGGTGGATTTTCTATCAACCTTGTCACCAGCATAGTCCGAGTCGGAATAGACAACAAGGTCAAAGGAAGGTCCCTCGGGATACCAAATGCCAAAGTTTGGTGTTTGTATCAAGTATCTCACAATATGTTTCATGACCAAAAGATGACACTCCTTAGGTGCAGCTTGATATCTAGCGCACATGCAAACACTAAGCATAATATCGGGATGAGATGCACATAGATATAGCAACAAACCAATCATAGATCGATAAACCTTTTGATCAACCGGTTCATCTTCCTTGGTTAGATCAACATGTCCACTAGTTGACATGGCAGTTTTCATACCTTTGTACTCTTGCATGTCGAATTTCTTGATCAAGTCCTTAGTATACTTAGTTTGAGAGATGAAAGTTCCTTCTCTTGATTAATTGATTTGCAATCCAAGAAAGAATTTCATCTCACACATCATGGACATCTCATACTTATCGGACATCAACCTTCCAAATGTTTCACTAAATTGAGGGTTAGTGGAGCCAAAAATAATATCATGAACATAGATTTGGCACACAAATGATTCTCCATTATATCTCCTAGTGAATAGCATCAATTTTACCAATTTGAAATCCTTTTTCAATGAGAAAGTTCGATAAGCATTTGTACCAAGCACGAGGGGCTTTCTTAAGACCATAAAGGGCTTTACGAAGCTTGTAAACATGATTAGGTTTCTTAGGATTCACAAAACTAGGTGGTTTCTTAACATAGACATCTTCTTCAATTTCACCATTTAAAACCGCACTTTTAATGTCCATTTGATAAAGCGTGATATCATGGTGATTAGCATAGGCAAGAAGAATTTGAATGGATTCTATCTAGCAACAGGGGCATAAGTCTCACCGTAGTCCAAACCTTCGACTTGAGTATATCCTTGGGCCACGAGATGTGCCTTGTTGCGTATGACTTGACAGTCTTTGCCTTGCTTGTTCCGAAACACCCATTTTTTCTGATGATGTTGTGCGCATCTTCAGGCTTCTCCCCGAGTGTCCACACTTCGTTCCTCTCAAAGTTGTGAAGCTCTTGAAGCATAGCATTCACCCAATCCTCATCTTCAAGAGCTTGTTCTACCTTTAAAGGCTAAATACTATATATGAATGAATAGTGCTCACAAAAGTTAGCTAGACGAGTTTTAGAGTGAGTGATTCTCCCATTTTGGATATCTCCAACGATTTGGTTTAGGGGATGGTTCTTGGTCACTTGTGCTCGAACTCGGGTCAGCTTCCGATTGTTGGATGGTGGAGCTTCTTCTTCATCATCATTTCCTTCGTCTTCGTTGTCAACGTGCTCATCCCCTTGAGGTGGTGGTGAAGGAGGTTGTGATGGATCTTCATGATGTACTTCCTCCTCCTCTTCATCTTGTCGTATACCGCTTGTGGATGCCTCGATGTCGTGTTGTGGTTCACCTTGTCATGAGGTAGGGGCTTCCACTTGAGTTGATGGAGTACTTTCTTTCACCTCCATGGGACGAATCTTGCTGACGGGTAAATCTAGGATAGCTTCTGAAGGGTCATTATCACCTACATCATTTGGCAATTGTTTGACTTGCGAACCATTAGATTCATCAAACTTCACATGTAACGTCTGTTCAACCTTTCGAGTGAAATTGTTGTAGACACGGTAAGTGTGAGAGTTCGATCCGTAACCATGTAGGAATCCTGCATGAGATTTAGGAGAAAATTTAGTTTGACGATGCTTGTCAAGAATGTAGCACTTAGAGCCGAATACCAGAAAGTATCCAACTTGGGGTTTGTTACCGGTGAGTAGCTTGTATGCCGTTTTACCAAGAATCTTGTGAAAGTATAGTCGGTTTGTGGCATGGCATGATGTTTCCACAGCTTCTTCCCAAAAGTGTCTTGGTGTCCTGTATTCGTCAAGCATCGTTCTCGCCATCTCAATAAGTGTCCGGTTCTTCCTCTCAACAACTCCATTTTGTTGAGGCGTGTACGTAGCCGAGAACTCATGTGAGACACCTTCTTCGTCAAGAAAGGTATCCACATGGGTGTTCTTGAACTCTGATCCATTATCGCTTCGAACCTTCTTGATCTTCACTTCAAACTGATTTTGCGCTTTGTGAGCGAAGTTCTTGAAGCTCTTTTGAACCTGTGACTTAACATCAAGGAAAAATACCCACGTAAATATGGAAAAATCATCATCTATAACTAGACCATAGGAATTTCCACCGAGACTCTTGTAAGCATTGGGACCGAAAAGATCCATGTGAAGTAACTCGAGTGGTCTCCTAGTAGTCATGATGTTCTTAACTGGATGACTTCCACCTACTTGTTTTCCTGCTTGACAAGCACTACAAAGTCTATCTTTGTCAAATATAACATCTTTAACACCTATAATGTGATCGCCCTTGATTAGCTTATCTAAATTGCGCATGCCTACATGTCCTAATCTTCTATGCCAAAGCCAACCTTTAAAAGATTTAGCAATTAAACAAGTGTGTGGCTTGGATGTCTTAGTGAAATCAACAATGTATAGATCACCTCTATGGATACGAGTAAAGACCATTTTATGAGTATCTTGACGAAACACTTGGCAATCTACTTTCATGAATAACACATTGAAAACGAAATCGGCGGGTCTAGATACAAAAAGAAGATTGTAGCCAAGGGATTCAACAAGCATGACATTTTGTATTGAGCCATCATGGGATATGGCCACCTTAACAAGGCCAAGTACCTTACCTTTAGAGTTTTCTCAAAAGGTCACGTACCTTCGAACACCTTGATTAGGCATGATCTCTTGGAACATGTCTTTATCACCAGTCATATGATCCAAACATCCATTGTCGAGAATCCACTCTTTTCCTTCGAACATATAATCCTTGATGTTTGCCATGAGACTTAGATTCTTCATGATCTTCTCATACTCGATGTCGAACAACTCATCTGCTCCAAGTAGTCATGTTCCACATTTTCATCATCAAGTGGGAAATCCTCGTCATAAAGAACAAGAGATTCGTTAGAATTGTGATCATTAAAATGTTCAAGTTTATGAATGCGAATGGCTTCAAAGATAATATTATTGATAGTGGTGAAATCTCCTTTAGTACGCATAAGATCATGGAGCTCAAATGTGCATTTATCAAAGTTTGGATCACTAGGATTCATTTTGTGAAAAGCAATAGTTTTATGAAGAATTTCATGAAGATTTCCTAAATAAATATTTGGATATCGTTTCTCCAAATCAGTCCACAAGGTATAAGCACATGCAAAGTTCTTCAATTGAGAAAGCACAAATCTTGGTAAACCTCTAACAATAAGATTGACAGTTCTTAGGTTACCAAGCATGCTAATTTCCTCTTCGTGTGTGGGATGCAATTCATCAATAGGAGGCTCATAGGGGCGCATCACATATTTGCTCAATTGAAATTCATTAAACAGCTCAAGCATCAAAGATTTCCATTGACCATAATATTCTCCATCAAGAATGGGCACTCTACAAATCAAACTCCCTATACTAGACACATCCATCTTCCTCCTTAGTGGTTAAACCGAAGCAATGGAGACCAAAGCTCTGATACCAATTGAGGGATCACTAGAAGAGTGTCTAGAGGGGGGTGAATAGACTACTAGCTAGAAACTAAAACCAAACCTTTTCCCAAGTTAATTTGTTGGCAGATTTTAATGGTTTTAGCAAGACTAGCAAGTCTAAATACCCTACACATGCATGTAAACAAATATGGCAGCGGAAAGTAAAGATATTCACATGAAGTAAGGAGATAAGATGAGGAGATCAAACGCAATTGGAGACACAAGGTTTTTTCCTATGGTTTTGATAGGTGATGATATCTTGCATCCATGTTTATGGAGTCTTCCACCCACGGAGGATAACGGTCGTGAGAGTCCATGGAGGGCTCCACCCATAAGGGTTCACAAAGTAGCAACCTTGACTATTCCATACGGCTTCCGTCCACGAGTGTTGGGACCCGGATCCTAAGCCATAAGAGTCCAGTATGTAACACATGACATCACTTTGTGGTCTCACGCACGGTTATCTCCACGGCTGACACCTTACCTGGGCTGGAACCGTTAGCGTCTTTTGACTCACGTATGTGAATGTGTTGCTAGCATTCAAATGTCAAAGAACCCGGGCTGACATAACTAGTTATAGAACCCAAGTGGCACATCCGTACAGGGACATGCATACGTAACCCAGCAATGTAGGTGTCGATCTCTAGTGAGTGTACACGAGTCATAGAAAGCTACAAGGACTCCATTATGCCGTGGGACATAAATGTCATCACTGCACGTAGACGAGTCGTAGCAGGCTACAGGGACTCCATTACACTGCGAGACATTCCCCTAAAGGGACAGACACAGTAGCAAAGAAGGATACATGTCGGTCAATCATTCTGTCCAGAGCAGTAGCAAGCTACCAAGGCTCGGTGGAAGCACAAAGAGACAGTTCCCCGTAAAGAGTACTACTAAAGGCACACAACTAGGCACCAGATCCCATACATACCGATGCACATCACACGTACGCACGACATGCCCGATATGCATAGATACAACTATGGCATCACAACATAACCATACAACATTACAGCATTTACTTAGAAGGCTCGGAAGAGCCAATACAATAAGATGTTACAAACGGGGGCCGCAAGACCCCACATTCAGAACATTCAATCAATCAAGCGGAAGTTTAAATATGTCTGGGTACAGACATCTACAAAAGTGGCTAGTGAAGCCTGAAAAGATACAATGACCCTACCAAAGGAACCAGACCTCTGTCGGGGATTCCCAAGCTAATCCGGTCAACATCAAACTTCACGTCAGAAATACCACTAATGAGACTGACGTCTCCGCTGCAAAACATAAATTAAGCAAACATGAGCACAACGGTACTCAGCAAGACTTACATTAGAACTATCTACATATGCATCAGTATCAATGAAGCGGTTGTGGAGTTTATTGCAGCAAGCCAGCTTTGACTCTTGGCTAACCTATACTACGACTACAAGTAGTATCTTTGAGGTGGGATAGCACACACGAGTCCACATATTCTCCAATCAATACACCACTATGGATCCACTTCCGTCTCCCTACGAGAAGGCCCTCCATAGCACTCACGCTTATCTAGCGCATTTTAGTGTATCCACTTCAAGTTTTCTATGAACCACATAAGTTCTCCAAGTAGTCCATATCCGAGGACGCGGCTATTCGAACAAATTATTTCACCCTTAGAGGTTTACTTCTTCACACACGCTCTCACAACTTATCACCATATGCACGTCATGCATCTCGGCAACCTTCAAGCAGAAGCACTAGCGTGGGCGTCGGCCATGACCGTCAACCACACAAGACCCTAGTCCAGGTTTATCGCCTATTTGAGACTGAACCCGCATGGAAGTCTAGCCGAAGTTTCTGATACGTCCTCAAACGATGTGCGCAGGGTTCCCAAGCCCACCGTTCGGGTGCCACTTGGTACACCGTCCCACTGTGCATCTACCGCATCACAGCCCACCCCATCGGGCAGCGCTATGCACGGCCGCCCTTACTTTTCCTACAAACACCAGAAACTAGTTGTGACTCCTCGACAGAGGACTAGGCGATTAATAAGCCGAGAGGGGTCGATTTACCGGAGCCCAATGTGTGGTAGTAACTGTCTTGGATCACAAACACAGAACTCAGTTCTTAAGGTCGGTCCCAATGAGACAACCCGCCATATACTCCTACATGGCCTCTCATCGCTACCTTTACCAAATCGTGTTCACACACTTAACTCTCACACAGTAGGACATGGAGAATGCCATTCCGATCCGTCACCCAGATGTATCAGACCCGACACGACACGACTCTAAGTGGTTCCAACTATTTACTTTGGCAAAGACAGGTCATGCAAAGGAATGGGTTCAACTACCAAGAACAGGTAACAGTTGAATCGTTGGTGTCCTAATGCAGCAAAAAAAGCAGGAGCGAGAGAGTGGGTTCATATCAGTATGCTCAAGGGGGTTTGCTTGCCTGACAGTCCTGAATATATCATTTCTCTTCATCAGTGTCAACGATCACATTGTCGGAACCATCATCTATCGAGAGGGAAAAAACACCGGCAAAGAGAGAAATGAACACATTCAATTGATGCAACAAACATGATGCATGAACTCGCATGTTAAGTTACTGAATTGACCTAGTGCTATAGGTAGTCATATTAAGTGAAATGGAATTCAAAAATATACAAAATTCCAACTCCAACACTATTTATTAAATTACCCTAATCATGAAATTTCCTACTTGGTGATGTTAAGTTGCTCAAACATTCATGATCATGGCATAAACAGATTCATTGGATTTTTCTAATCATTTTTCACATATAAATTATTTTCATCTGGTTTACAGATTATTTTCTATGATTTTTAGAAGTTTTAAACATTTTCTGGAATTTCCTGAATTATTTCTATTATAAAAAACTGATTACTGCGTCAGCCTGGTGTCAGGATGACATCAGCAGGCCAACCGGGCCGTCCAGGGTCAATCCTGACGAATGGGGACCACTGGTGAGTGACCTAGGGTCAACTATTGTGGCTAATGGGTAGGCCCGGTCAACTGCTGACTCAGAAGTCAACAGGGGACCTAGTCAGTCACTGACTAGTTGGTACGGTCAACGGCCACGTTGGCAAGGCCGGGATTAGTCGCCGGTGATGAGCCGAGACAGCGGGGGTCGCTGAAAATCCTCCTCTGGCGACCATTTGGGCGGCGGAAGGCACCTATGGGCAGCTGGGGTTCGCGCGCATCAATCTAAGGCAACGGGATGAAGCGGGGACGCCGGAGACGATGGCCACGACGACTTTGGCGGCGGCCGGTGTTCGGGCAACAATGGCAACAACGCTATGGGGCACAGGAGGACCATCGGCTGGGTGCGTTCGACTCCTGGGAGCAAGACGAGCAGGAGGACACGCTCGGACGCAGGCTGTGGTGGCTGTAGCCACGGCCACATCCCCCACCGATGGTGAGAAGCTTCGGCTTCGACGAGGATGCTAGCTAGGGTGCACCCGAGATGGCAGGAAGAGAGGAGAGAGGAAGAGGGGCTCACGGGGTTCGTCTGGAGTCGACGATGAGGTTGGAGAAGCTTTGGAGCCTGCGATTTTTGCGACGGTGTCCGGCGGCCAAGCTCGGAGAATATGGTCAATGGCGACGACGTGGTGATCCTCTGATTGCTTGGCTCGGTGAGGAGGTCGGCATTGACGTCACGGTTCTTCTGGTCACGCGGATAGGGCAAGGGGGCGGCGGCAGCGAGACGGCGATGGCTTCGGCCATGGCTACGGCGTCCATCAGAGAGGGGGAAAGGCAGAGGAGGGCGAGGGGAGAGAGATGGAGAGGGGGATGGATCCAGACGGCTATGGGGAGCCCTATCCCCTCGCACAGGCAGGCAGACCGGCGGGAGGTGGCACGGACGCGTGCTCGCGCGCTCTGGCCATGTGCTCGTCCTCCTGGCGTGAGCTGGGAGACGACTGGCGCTCGTTGGTGGGCTGGGCCGGCTTGGGGGCTACACAGGTAAGCACCAGGTGGGCCTCTTGCCTTTCTTTTCCTATTTTTTTTTATTTTCTGCAGTTTGTTCTAGTTGAAATAATATCAAACTATTCTATAAACTCCTGAAAATATTTATGTGGCCTTCTAAATTTTTTCCAGGGCCATTGGTGTATTTCCAGAATAATATGGAGATGTAAAATATTATTTATAGAATTAATAACTCCAAGTCATATATATTAGAGGGTTAAACCAGAGCCCAACATGACTATAAAAATATACAACATTTTGTTAAGGCATTTAAGATTTTTTTTCCAAAAATGGTGAACATTTTAGTAAGCATTTTGGGTTCATTGAGACAATCCATTTGAATTATTTTTATTAGGATTATCTTCTACTGTTTATGCCATCCCCATCTAAAATTTTATGTTGAAATTATGCATGATGCATGAATGAACAATGATGCAACTAATACAAGCATTTTCTAGGGCTGTGACAACTCACCCCCACTAACAAGAATCTCGTCCCGAGATTCAAGCGTAGGGTAAGAGAACAGAGGGGGACACTAACTATCACAAACTTCTTGGTCCACGTGCCCTCCTCACAATTGTTGATTCATTGCATTATGCTGATCTTGACTTCTTTGCCTTTGGGATCTTCATCCAGCATAAAGGCAACAAGAACAAAAGGCTCTACAGGAATCGCTCCTTAAGAAGATCGGACGACTCATGATCAACTCATGGAATGAGACGTAAGAATGTCTCTTGAGCTGAGATACCAAACATCTCAAGAGGGATGGAATGAGATAGATGGCAAGGATCAATTTGGTATGCGACAATTCCATGCTTAAGCAGATGGTGACGGGGTTTCAAAGTAGCGAGGAGTTAGTTGCCCTTCATACCATAACGGGAACCTTAGGGAAGGTGACTCGTGGGATTATCCCTTAAGTGGCAAAAAGAATTACTTTTGATACAAGGATAATTGAAGCTCTTCATACCAGCCTAAGGCAATTCACAAATGATCGTTGGAAGGAATTCGAAAGAATGGCATACTCAGATCGGAATGGAAACTAGAGTTATAAACAACTCAGCAATGGAAGGCACATTCCAATTAACACCAAGGGTATAACCCAGTGTCTGAGCATGTTCTCAACAACTTGAGCATTTCCATATTCATCAGGGTTTTACCAACATCTGTGCCAAGGATCCTAGCAACACCTCATAATACCATGATGAATAATGATGAAGGATGGAGATGCAAAGGAATACAACACTTTCTCAGATTTCATCTTAGCTATGCCAAGGGAATGAAATCTAGATGATCGATCGAGAGACATTTCGCACTCCGCTTCTAATGTTCTCCTTGATGTACTATCATAACCCCAATTATAGATTAGGTGTTATGATTAGAACATCAAGTAAAGGTCAGACTTCGGAATCTCAAAGGGTTCCATGAGGAATAACTTCCAAAGCAAGTCATACAAGGTCCTCATGGGAGGTGGCCAAGTTGCTGAACAAGATAATATAATAGTAGGTCTTCCAGATAGGTATGTTAGCCACAACATCCCTTTGCCCGGTTACAGAGAGACCAATATTATAATTCTTGGAAAATGTTCCAACCATCATATCTGCCTGAGATTCAGATATGGTTGGTGTCAGGATATTCCAGACTTAGCATGTCTGAAACTGAAAGGCTGCAACACAAATCGAAGAGATGACGTTGCAAGATTCTTAGGAAATTAACTGTGGATGCCAACTCCAAAACGTGAGCTGAGTTGCAAGACACATGTGAACACAAAACACTACCGAGTTCTGGATGGAACCATCATTGGAGGTAGAAAAGTATTGTGCACGTCCGTCAGGGCCCTTTAGGAGTAACACTTAACTTCTTTTCCTTAAACAAATCAATCAGTGGCTTGGTGTGCTAGGGATTGCATGTGGAATGGAGATGATTAGTGTACCAAACCATGGAATACTTCGCACGTGCATGATTGACTTGGGATGATTCCAAACAAAACAAAACGACCTTTCTCAAGTTCATGGCGGCAACTTGCACCATATGCACATGAACTAAGAGTAAGTCACTTCTTACACCATGCATATGCTTCATGTACAGGACACGAAGATATTACCTACAAACTTTCCAACACTAGCTCAATGTTCATCATGAATCATGGAACAGATGAAAATGTTGTCGATGGGCCCAACAACAATTCATCAAGTATCCAAATGGATGGAATTCCTCAACTATGGAAACAAGGTGATAGCATTGGTCAGACCAAAGGATATAATGGTGTATGCTCGAGGATACATCCATGAGTAAAACAACATTAGGAAGATCTTTGGTTCCGATTTTGATTTGTCGATAGCCCATACTCAAATCAAAGATGGAACAAGACAAAAGATGCAACAATTGATCACAAGGATTAATTTATGAAGATATCATCTTTGTTTGACACACACATCCACAAGAAAGACATCCCCCTGGAATGAACTAAGTCAGGTGAAGCTTTAATCTTCCAACTCTCCAAGTTGTTGTTTAGCTTAACCAACTAGTTCCGGGGTGTCCAACACAGATTCCTAGACAAAGGTGGTTTATAGGAAAACCCTCTTGATCACGAACTTAACATAACGGTCAAGGAACACCTTGGTAATACTTCCGAGAAGACATTTGGAAAATCATGATCCACCGATATCTAATCAAGCTTGAGAGCAATCTTGCTTTTCAAGGCAAGACGATATGATCAACAGAGCCAAGGATTGACACAATCCTAACTCATTGACCGAAAAGTGCACCATGGAAAATGGACTAGGTAGCACGATCATTCTTAGTATGACAATTCAATGACCATCACACAAAGAGTGAGATTATTGTCCATTAACTATCGAGCAAAAAAGTTGCCATGAGTATCAATTTCACACATCATGATTCACTTGTCGGTATTCTGGTTTCAACAACACAGAGACCAGGGAATAAATGATGATGACGAGAAGTATCACTACATCAAGATTTCATAAGAGGGAGTGCAGTTTTCATGATAATCTTGACATGAAGAGGGTAATACATCAAGGTAGAACAAAGCAAAAGATGAATTGGCATTTTGATCTGCGGAATACAACTGCTTTGACCCAATCCAAGAATGGACGAGGTACGGGAGTTTGCTTCTCCTAGTGATTCTGAAATAGAATGGCTTGACAGACCACAAGAATAGTCGACATCGATAACACAATGCATGACATACTCTTGACTATCCATTGATAGATAAAGGTCAGAATACAATTGAAGAAGGGCAACTAAGGAGCACCTGGTTTTTACCTGAGTTGTAGATGCATGGATTGAATATGTCAAACGAAGTTCAACATGTTTCTTCCAGATAATCCATGCAGAAATGAAGGATTGGTAGAGTCTAAATTATAGAATGGAGAACTCATCAAGAGCACTCATGTTGTGATCTTTTGTTCACAAAGAACTTCTGCCATAACTGATTCGTGGTATTGGAAGAATGATATACCACAAACCTTGAAGACTATAACAAGGTTACTAATATCCTAAAGGAACGAGCAAATATGTCTGGGTACAGACATCTACAAAAGTGGCTAGTGAAGGCTGAAAAGCTACAATGACCCTACCAAAGGAACCAAACCTTTGTCTGGGATTCCCAAGCTAATCCGGTCAACATCGAACTTCATGTCATAAATACCACTAATGAGACTAGCATCTCCTGTGCAAAACATAAATTAAGCAAATGTGAGTACAAAGGTACTCAGCAAGACTTACATCAGAACTATCTGCATATGCATCAGTATCAATGAAGGGGTTGTGGAGTATATTGCAGCAAGCCAGCTTTGACTCCTGGCTAAGTTGTACTACGACTACAAGTAGTATCTTTGAGGTGGGATAGCGCACACGAGTCCACATATTCTCCAATAAATACACCACTATCGATCCACTTCCGTCTCCCTTCGAGAAGGCCATCCATAGCACTCACGCTTATCCTGCGCATTTTAGAGAATCCACTTCAAGTTTTCTATGAACCACATAAGTTCTCCAAGTAGTCCATATCCGAGGACGCGGCTATTCGAACAGATTATTTCACCCTGTAGGGGTATACTTCTTCACACACGCTCTTGCCACTTATCACCATATGCACGTCATGCATCTTGGCAACCTTCAAGCGGAAGCACTGGCGTGGGCGTCGGCCACGACCGTTAACCACAGAAGACCATAGTCCAGGTTTATCGCCTATTTGAGACTGAACCCGCACGGAAGTCAGGCCGAAGTTTCCGGTACGGCCTCAAACGATGTGCACAGGGTTCCCAAGCCCATCGTTCGGGTGCCACTTGGTACACCGTGCCACTATGCATCTACTGCATCACAGCCCACCCCGTCGGGCAGCGCTATGCATGGCCGTCATCACTTTTCCTACAAACACCAGAAACTAATTGCGACTCCTGGACAGAGGGCTAGGCGATTAATAAGCCGAGAGGGGTCGAGTTACCGGAGTAGACACAGACACAATGTGTGGTAGTAACTGTCTTGGATCACAAACACAGAACTAGGTTCTTAAGGTCGGTCCCAATGAGACAACCCGCTATGTACTCCTACATGGCCTCTCATCGCTACCTTTACCAAATCGTTTTCACACACTTAACTCTCACAGAGTAGGACATGGACACTGCCATTCAGTTCCATCACCCAGATGTATCAGACCCGACATGACAGGACTCTAAACATAGCTGGCACAGTAAGTAAGCAGGCATGGATGAGTAAGCACAACAAGGCTCAAGCAGTTGCTACTCGTGCTAAGTGGTTTCAACTATTTACTCGGGCAAAGACAGGTCATGCAAAGGAATGGGTTCAACTATCGAGAACAGGTAACAGTTGAATCGTTGGTGTCCTAATTCAGCAAAAAAAAGCAGGAGCGAGAGAGTGGGTTCATATCAGTATGCTCAAGGGGGTTTGCTTGCCTGACAGTCCTGAATATATCATTTCTCTTCATTAGTGTCAATGATCACATCGTCGGAACCATCGTCTACCGAGAGGGAACAAACACCAGCAAACAGAGAAATGAACACATTCAAAGTGATGCAACAAACATGATGCATGAAATGGCATGTTAAGTTACTGAATTGACCTAGTGCTATAGTAGTCATATTACGTGAAGTGGAATGCAAAAATATACAAAATTCCAACTCCAACACTATTTATTAAATTACCCTAATCATGAAATGTCCTAATTGGTGATGTTAACTTGCTCAAACATGCATGATCATGGCATAAACAGATTCATTGGATTTTTCTGATCATTTTTCATATATAAATTATTTTCATCTGGTTTACAGATTATTTTCTATGATTTTTAGAAGTTTTAAACATTTTCTGGAATTTCCTGAATTATTTCTATTATAAAAAAACTGATTACCACGTCAGTCTGATGTCAAGATGACATAAGCAGGTCAATCGGGCCGTCCATGGTCAATCCTGACCAGTGGGGACAACTGGTCAGTGACCCAGGGTCAACTACTGTGGTTGACGGGTGGGCCCGGTCAACTGCTGACTCAATAGTCAATAGGGGACCCAATCAGTCACTGACTGGTGCGTCCGGTCAATGGCCATGTCGGCAAGGCCGGGATTAGTCGCCAACGACTAGCCGAGACGGCAGGGGTCGCTGGAAATCCTCTTTCGGCGACCATTTGGGCGGCTGAAGGCACCTACGGGCAGCTGGGGTTCGCGTGCATCCATCTGAGGCAATGGGAGGACACGGGGATGCCGGAGACGGTGGCCACAACGACTTTGGCGGTGGCCAGAGTTTGGGCAACGATGGCAACAAAGCTACGGGGCACGAGAGGACCATCTGCTGGGTGCGTTCGACTCCTGGGAGCAACACGAGCACGAGGACACACTCGGGCGTAGGCCGTGGTGGTTGTAGCCATGGCCACATCCCCCACCGGCGGCGAGAAGCTTCGGCTTCGACGGGGATGCTAGCTAGGGGGTGCCCGATATGGTAGGAAGAGAGGAGAGATGAAGAGGGGCTCACGGGGTTCGTCTAGAGTCAACGGCGAGGTCGGAGAAGCTTTGGAGCCCATGATTTTTGCGACGGTGTCCGGTGGCCGATCTTGGAGAAGACGATCAATGGCGACGACGTGGTGCTCCTACGATTACTTGGCTCGGTGAGGAGGTCGGCGTCGACGTCACCGTTCTTCTGGGCACGCGGATAGGGAAAGGGGGCGGTGGCAGCGAGGCTGCGATGGCTTCGCCCATGGCTGCGGCGGCCATTAGAGAGGGGGAGGCAGAGGAGGGCGAGGGGAGAGAGATGGAGAGGGGGGATGGATCCAGACGGCCCTTGGGAGCCCTATCCCCTCTCACAGGCAGGCAGACGGGCAGGAGCTGGCGTCGACGCATGCTCACGCGCTCCGGCCACGCGCTCGTCCTCCTGGCGCGAGCTGGGAGACGACTGGCGCTCGCTGGTGGGCTGGGCCGGCTTGGGGGCTACATAGGAAAGCGCCAGGTGGGCCTCTTTCCTTTCTTTTCCTAGTTACTTTTTTTATTTTCTACAGTTTGTTCTACTTGAAATATTATCAAACTATTCTATAAACTCCTAAAAATATTTATGTGGCCTTCTAAATTATTTCTAGGGCCACTGATGTATTTCCAGAATAATATGGAGTTGTAAAATATTATTTATAGAATGAATAACTCCAATTCAAATATATTAGAGGGTTAAACCAGAGCCCAACATGACTACAAAAATATACAACATTTTGTTAAGGCATTTAAGCTTTTTTTCCAAAAATGGTGAACATTTTAGTAAGCATTTTGGATTCATTGAGACAATCCATTTGAATTGTTTTTATTAGGATGATCTTCTACGATTTATGCAATTCCCATTTAAAATTTTATGTTGAAATAATGCATGATGCATGAATGATCAATGATGCAACTAATACAAGCATTTTCTAGGGCTGTGACAACGAGGGACTAGCCTCACTATGGGTAGATCTTCACAAAGTAGGCGATCTCCTTGCCCTTACAAACTTCTTGGTTCACTCCACAACACGAAGTAGGAGGCTCCCAAGTAACACCTAACCAATCTAGGAGGCACCAACCTCCAAAAGGTAATAGGCTCGGTAATGTCGATGAACTCCTTGCTCTTGTGCTTCAAGATGATAGACTCCTCAACACACAATCACTATCTCATAGTTATGGCTTGGTAGAAGAGATGGGATTGGTGGAAAGCAACTTGGGGAGGCCAAAAATCAAGATACATATGGTTGGAGTGGAAGATCTTGACCTCAACACAAGGGTAGGTGGTTCTCTTCTCAGAAAACTGATAGGATAGGTATGGAATGGTTCTGAGTGCTTCTCTTATAGAGTGGGTGGTTGTGAAGGGGTATATATAGGCATCCCCAAAAATCCAACCGTTACACACAAAATGACAACTCGGTGACACCGATGTGTTAATATCGGTGGTACCAAAGTGACCAAAAGGTGGCAACTTTTGAATCTCGTTGAGACCGATATAGGAATCTCGGTTGCACTCACAGGGTGACCAACGTTCAGAATTGCCAAACTAGGTGATGCTGATTCAACATTCTTGGACGGGCTGAAAAAGTGAACTTGCGTAACAGAAACTTGGCAGCCCAACTCGATGGCACCAAAAGCAGTGTCGGCTGCACCGAAGTGGCTAGGGTTTGGCTGGGTCTGTTTAGGGTTTGGAATCGCTGGCTCCGAGATGGGAATGTTGGTTGCACTGATTTGAGTGTTTGGCTTAGGACGGACTTTGGTGGGAGAGTTTGTGGGTGTCTTTGCTGAGTATCACTTGTGCACGTATGAGCTTTTTGTTCACCAACAAAACCTTACCCCTTTTTAATAGTATTGAATTTCCTCTAGACTCAAAGTGATTTCTCACAAATATAAAATGTAGAATCCTCTTGCTTGAAGCTTTGCTAATCCATTTCCTTGCATCTTGGGGTATTCCACAATCTCTTTTGCCAACCCAACTCTCCATGGACTATTATCTCAAATACACTAGATAAAAGTATTAGTCCAAGAGACAATGTATGTTGTCCTGAATTATCAAAACCAGCAAGGGAGCATGTTGTGCTTTCAGCTGGTAAGCCAATCCTTGCTGGCTCGCAGATTTGTGCACCTACAGATATGGCTGATGAAGCCCATTTTACGGTACTGCTTAACAGCCCGGTACTAACACATGGAGGAGATACGATGAAGCAACTTACACAATGTGCTATCAACAGCTGCCAAGACAAATGCGTACAATAAGGACTATATAAGATGGCTGAAGGATTGTTTGGCAAGCGGACCCCAAGAAGACCTTGCAACGTGGGTGGCACAAAAGCCATCAACTACGATCATGAAGTACCAAGCATACAACATAAATGGCCACACGTTCTACACCAAGGATCATGATGCTAAGACCTCATATCAGAACATATATGTTCAAATAGAATGCCTAAATGTAGGGGAAGATGCTAAACATGTGTACTATGGAACCATTGAAGATATTTGGGAGATTGACTATCTACAAATGAGGGTGGCATTATTCAAGTGCGGATGCGTCCCTCTTAGTAGCATAAAGGTTGATGCTTACAGCAGGAAGACATATGTTGACCACAAAGTTATGGCATATCACAAGGACCCATTTATTCTTGCCAGCGATGCTACCTAGATTTTCTTGGTGCCAGACCTCTTGCATACACACTACGATGTAGTGGTGTATGGGAAGAGGAGGGTACTAGGCATCGAGAATGCTGGTGATGAGGAGGAGTACAATCAATATGATGAGTTGCCACCTGAGGGGACACACGACATAAAAGAGGAGAAGCGTAAAATCATCAGAAATCCTAATTTCACTAGGGGTCAACCTCATGACCGCGGTCACCCCATGTACATGAGAATTGAATCAAAAAAGTAATCATTATGTCTAATGTACTAAATAGTTGCATCTACTAAATTGTGAGGGATGTGTATCGAGCTTGTTCTGTTATAAGTTTTGCATGTATTGTATTCCCAGTTATGCACGGCCTTATGTTGATCTAGATTAATATGTTGTCACTTGTAGCAATGAATTTGAAATATTCATGATAATTTACACTGTAGCTAGAACACTCAGTTCATCTCACTCTAGCATGTACGAACTGAACATGCGCAGTTTGGTTTACAAATAGCACACCGTTCTTTAAGTAGAACCTTTTGCATTCTAAAACGTGGCCTGCGAAACCTAATGCGCGCAATGTGACTCATGCTTTTTGATTGGACAAAACCCAAACCACACGGATCGTGCGTTCACATCGTAGGATTCACCCAGATCGAAAAGTGGTCCTTATACCTCTCGCCAACACACGCTGTTGAAGTTGGGATTTAATTTATATGCAATAAATGCCCCATAAATGATAAATGATAAAATCAACCCTGAGAAGTGTGTGTTTGGCGTCCCGTCCGGCAAGCTTCTGGGCTTCTTTGTATCTCAACATGGAATTGAAGCAAATCCCGACAAGATCAAAGCAGTTGAGCAAATTGAAGCACCAAGACGTGTCAAGGACATGCGGCGTCTTGCAGGTTGTGTTGCTGCTCTGAGTTGGTTCATCTCAAAATCTACTGAGCATGCCATGCCCTTTTTTGGAATCTTGAAGAAGGCAGGTCCGATGAAATGGACTCCGGAAGCGGAGGCAGCGTTGTAGGATTTGAAGAAGTACATCTTCTCTCCGCCAGTCCTAGTCGCGCCAAAACCACAAGAGTCATGTATGCTATATCTAACGACAACAAATCAAGTGGTGAGTGATGCATTACTGGCTGAAAGAGAAGTTGATGAAGAAGCAGCAGCAGTGGCAGGACTGCCAAGCGACAAGCCAGGACATTCCCTAGCAGGGTCTGGTGCCGACAAGGAAGGATTTGCACAGTTGAATGAGACGATTCAGAAGAAGAAGATGGTCCAGCGCCCACTCTATTTTGTTAGCTCCCTTTTGTAGGGGGCTAGGTCAAGATATTTCCGCGTCCAAAAGTTGCTCTTCCACCTCCTTATGGCCTCGAGGAAGCTGCGCCATTACTTGTAGGCACATGAGATCACTATTGTCACTCGCTTCCCGTTGCAGCAGATTTTGAGAAACCCGAAAGCTACCGGCAGGATTGTTGAGTGGGCTTTGGAACTGTCAAGCTTTGGTCACAAGTTTGAAAGTACTTCGACTATCTAGAGCAGAGCCTTGGTAGTGTTCATTGTGGAATGCACCCCAACTCCAGATGAAGAAGTTCTAGAGTCAACTCTCCCCGACAAGGAAACAAGTCAAGACTGGATCATTTACTTTGATGGGGCTTTCTGGCTGCAAGGCGCCGGTGTTGGAGTGCTTCTTGTCCCACCCACCGGAGGGCACCTCAAATATATAATTCAAATGCACTTTCCTCGGGAGAGGTCAACAAACAATAGTGCTGACTACGAAGGGTTGCTTGCCGGTCTCAGGATCACGGCAGACCTTGGGATTAAGAAGCTTATTTTCAGGGGTGATTCTCAGCTTCTCATCAGGTAGGTGAACAAGGATTATCAGAGTCCATTGATGGAAGCTTATGTAGATGAAGTGATAAAGTTGGAAGAAAAATTTGACGGTCTGCAAATGGAACACGTTCCGCATGCAGAGAACAGTGTTGCCGATGGCCTATCAAAGTCTGCTGCCCTTAAGGTGCCTATGGAACTAGGAACTTTTATGCTCCAATAGACTCAACCATCCTTAACACCATCAAGTGGACAAGAGAAAAGAAGAAAGTTGAGTTCCGACAAGTATTTCCCGGCAGAGCTCCCAGAAGCAGCCGACGCGGAAGTTGCCGGGGACGACACCAGGCTTGCCGGTGAGCGTCATGTTCCGGCAGCGCCTCAGGCTCTTGCCATGGAAGCAAACGTTCCCGGCAAGCTTGACGGGGGGAAACAAGCTTCGGCAGGGCCTCAATCCCTTGCCGTTGAGACAAACACTACCCACATAGAGGATATGCCTTTAGTCCTTATTGTCAAGCCCCAGGCTCCAGCATGGGCACAACACATCATCCATTTCCTTCAAACAGGAGAACTACCTAAGGAACAATAGGAAGCAGAGAAAATAGCCCGCCGGTCTAATATGTACCAGTTAGTGGAAAACGTCATGTACAGAAAGAGGCCAAACGGTGTGAAACTCAAGTGCATTACTCAGGAAGATGGAATGGAGCTGTTGGCAGAGATACATGGAGGCATTTGTGGCTCCCACATAGGATCAAGAGCGCTTGCCGGTAAGGCATTCTGGCAAGGTTTCTTTTGGACCACTGCCCTCCAGGATGCTACTGCGCTAGTAACCAACTATGAAGCATGCCAGTTTCATTCGAAGAAATTGCATCAACTAGCTCAAGCCCTTGAGACAATCCCTCTCTCCTCGCTAGTTTCGGCTTGGGGGATCGACATCCTGGGCCCCTTTCCCCGTGCTACCGAGGGCTTCGAGTACTTGTACGTTGCAGTCGACAAGTTCGCGAAGTGGCCAAAAGTGGAAGCAGTGAGAAAGGTGACAGCTCAGTCAGCCGTCAAGTTCTTCAAAGGACTAGTTTGTCGCTTTGGTATTCCCAACAAGATCGTCACTAACAATGGCACACAGTTCACGAGCCGCACCTTCATGCAGAATGTCCAAGAGCTTGGCGGCAAGATATTTTTTGCTTCTATTGCCCACCCAAAGAGCAACGGCCAGGCAGAAAGGGCTAATGCGGAAGTGCTGCGAGGCCTCAAGACAATAACTTTCGACAAGCTGCGCAAGTGTGGAAGGCACTAGATTGATGAGTTGCCGGTGATTCTTTGGTCAATCAGAATGACACCAAATCGAGCTACCCGCCAGACACCCTTCTCCCTAGTATATGGGGCGGAAGCAGTTCTCCCCATGGAACTCATATACGGGTCACCTCGAGTGCTCGCTTATGATGAGCTTGAGCAAGAGCAGTTGCGGCAAGATGACGCTATGATCCTTGAGGAAGATCGTCTTCAGGCTGCTGTGAGAGTTGCATGCTACCAGCAAGTTTTGCACGGCTACCATAGTTGCAAGGTTCATGCCCAAAGTCTTGAGGAAGGCAACCTTGTTCTTCGGCGCGTTCAGTTCGCCAGGAATTCCAACAAGTTGAAGCCAAAGTGGGAAGGCCCTTATCGAGTAGTATGAGTCACCAGGCCTGGCGCAGTCCCCCTGGAGACCGAGGTTGGCGTGAGCAACTCCTGGAATATCGAACATCTTCGTAAGTTCTACCCATAAGGCACAGTTGTCAGGTCCCCCGGCAACCTCTTTTGTACAAGTCTTGTCGTTGAAGCATGTAATCATTGGTACAAAGCCAGGCGCAGACCATGTGCATAGTTGAATAAAGCTAAGTGTTCTGCAAATCTTGTTGATTCTCATGTTTACTTATGTACATGTTTGTCTGAGATATTGTATTACGCTTACTCCCGGCAAGAGCTAACAGACCGCCAAGATTCCATATTCCCTATTTTCTCTTCTTTCTTTTTCTCAAAGGACAGAAGGTCACCTTGCGTGCAGCTTTGCTGGGGGGAATGGTGGTATGGATACCAATGGTCGACGTTCAAGGAAAGCATCTTGCCGAAAGGAGTACAACAACGAAAAGATAAGTTACAAAAACTTCAAAGCATATTTTTGTTTTGTTATTCTCCTTGAACAGTTTCAACTTTTGTATGGAAAACCTGCATGGGAAGGAACCTTGTTGCAATTGGTTGTGCCCTTACTCTGTTTCGAGTCTGCTCAACACTCTAGGTGGCTGCACTGAAAACACCAGGGTCTCTTGCCGGTAGAGGCCCCGCCATCAGGCTACTAAAGTCCCACACCTAGCGCTCACGGCAAGGGTGTGCGCGCCGGCAAGTCTCTAGTCAAGCGTAGGGTGAATGCATGCAGAAAGAAATTAAGTAAGGGGGGATAGCATAACATTTGTCCAGAGCATAGAAAGTTATATTACATCAATCTTGCCGCAATTCTAACATAGGATAAACTCTTTTTGGCATGGTGAGCAGCGAAAAGTAAAGCGGCTAATCCCGGCGATCGCCTTCAACCTGCTTGACTTGGCTTACCCTGTCGACGATGGGCGCGACATGTTCCTCAAGCGCCTTGACGTCTACATCCTTCGGCAAGTGATCGAGGAAGTTGGAGAGGTTGAGGCCGGGGTTCTTGTGCACGACCTTGATCAGCACCTTGCGGAGAATGGCCTTGCAAAGTTTGCATGATTCGTCGGCCTTATAGGATGCTCGGTCAGAGTGAAGCTGCTCCAGGGCTTCAAGCGTGCGGTCGAAGAACATGGTCAGCTTGACGCTCATGGACAATCTGCCATTAGAAGAGTACCTGAAACCTTCCAGGCGCATGGTGGACAGTTGTGTGGCAAGCTTCCCAATGACATTGGCAAGCTTCTTATTGCAGATTTGTACCCCCCGCACAGAGTCGTTGTGGGTGGCAGGAGCACTCTTGGCCAGCTCTTCCTCCTTTCGGAGATCCTTGACCAGAGCCTTCTCGCTAGTCCTGGCGGCCTCAAGAGTCTTGGTCAGCGTAGCCAGCTTCATTTTCAGATCATCAATGGATTCACTGGCTGAAGAGAGCTGTTTGGTCTTTTCGGATATGGTGATCTACATCTCCATCAAGTTGTGGATGCCTTTGTTTCTTTCAGACTTGAGTGACGAGATCTCCTTGCCATGATCCTCAAGGTCTGGCTCCAGATTCTTCACCCTCCCATCCAGCAAGTTCTTGGTAGCCCCAGCAGCTTCGGTAGCATCGACGGCCCCCTTCAAATTGCTGGCGTGATTTGCAGGTAGAGCTTTGAGCGTATCCTTGTGTTTCCGCTCCAGCTCCTGGGTCTGCCACGCGACAAGCCCTTCGATCTCCACTTCCTTGCTACGAAGCTTGTCAGCAAGCTCCTTATCGCGAGCAACAAGGTCTTCCTCATGGGCATCAAGCCCGATATGGCGCTCTGTCAAGCCAGCATCCTCTGCAGCAGCCCGTTGCTTAGCCTCCTCTTGTGCCTTCTCGGCGTCGGACTGCCTTAAGAAGAGTTGGCTCCAGCCTTAGCTCAGTTGCTCTTAACTAGACTTCAACTCCTAGAGAGCTTGGACAAACCATGCCTGCATTTCCTCGACGCGCCCATGAAAGTCTGCCTCAGTCGCTTCCATAACTGCTGCCCTGGAGTCCAGTTTCTCCTCCCGGGCGCGATAGATCGCTTGAAGCTTTCGAAAAAAAAATCCCATGGTTTGGAGGAGTTGCACTTCTTGGGATTTGCTGCTGCTGGCACTTGGTTCATCAACAACCTCGAGCCCGGTAGTAGTAACAATCTCCTCGACAAAAACTTCCCCTTCAGGTGGCACCCCAGTGCTTGCCGTGCCGAGGATGCTGACGAACAAGTTGTCGCCAACCCTGAGGTACCTACTTGACCAAGGGGCTTCAGATGTAGACGGCTGGACCCGACAGCCGCCTCCCCGGCAGTTGGGGGCTCCATGGTCGGCGTAGCGCCTGGCGCTCCTATGGCGGGAACGCCATCAGTACGGTCCCTGGCCTCCTCGCCGACCTTCTCGGTAGACTTCTTGGCGGCCTCCTCCTGCGCAGCCTTGGTGGCCTCAGCGCTAGCGGCCTTGGAGGCAGCAATCTTGGCGGATTCGGCGGCAACACTCTTGGCGGCTTCCTCAGCAGCAATCTTGTGAGCCTCGGCGGCAGCATCCCTGGCGGTCTCCTCGATGACGGTGTCAACATCCATGCGCTCTGTCAAGGGAATGTCTAAGGGCCAACAAACCAAACCAAATGAGATTGAGGTGGTAGTTCAAGAATAAAAAAAGATAAGAAGAACATAATAACAAGTACCTGCACCAACATCGGCTGCCGGCGTAGACCTACCGGTTCCCGTACTCGCCGGATCTTCCTCGACGCAATAAAGCGCACTGGAGGAAGTCATTGTGTTGTGACCCCAACTCATAAGTCGCGATCACCGAATGCATGTGTACAGTGATCCTAGAGATCAATGCTCACTGAATACACAGAAGCTGAATAGCCAGAGTCTTACATCCACATTAGCATCTTACACAAATAAAGACCATGAAGTTCTTGTCTTACATAGATAGGGCCACAAGGGCCAAACACTTAAATAGAATAAAAAACAGAAATCTTGATTGAAAGCGTAGACCCATGCCATCTGCCTTAACCTACATGCATTCTGACTGGGAAGTGTCCTAGTTCGCATGTTCGTCACCAACGAACTCTTCAACATACTCCTGTTCTTCCATGCCTGGCCAATTAAATAACCAGTGGCAAGCCAATGAGTACTTTGAATATACTCGCAAGCAACCCAAGTTGTGGAACAAGGTAATAATGATGCATGATATAGCACTAAGTAGGTAATTTGCGGAAAGCTGATTTTAAATGCGATGAAATGATCAAGTAACTAGTAAGCATGCATCAACAATAGGAATGTATACATATGAACAAGTTACAGGTATCATCATAAGTAGGGGTTGAACATCTCATGTTCGTTCATCATACTAAGTCATCGGACTTAGTTCAATTGCCATGCTAAGTCATCGGACTTAGCTCAAGTACCTTCTTGTAACCATCACACCCAAACTCACACCAAGTCTTACGAAAATATTCGCATGTAGTTTAAGAAGGACCTCCAACTGTCCATGACCACGGACGTGGCTATTCGAATAGTTTTAAACTCTGTAGAGGTTGCACTCTTTACCCACAAGACTTGGGAAACTTCCGTGTCATCCACGACACACGGTATATAACATACCCGAGGTAAGCACCCAAACAATGCCTTTCCCATGGTGATACTAAACAAAGAGTCCACTCGTTGGTGCCATCCCTCATGTAATACATCACTAGTATCATCCATGAGGGCATGCAATGGTATGCCCGGTGCCTGTAAAGACAGCGCATGACCTTCCACTCTGGGATGACCCTATCTCGAGAGTGACATTTTCACTCTCGCAAAGGGACGGAACGTCGCATGTCTGTCCCAGGGTCAATGGAGGAGGCAGCCCAGAGGCAGCCAGTTGGGGGTCGAGCCGGCTACTCGACCAGCCGTCCGTGTCGCCAGCCGGTGGCAGCTCGAGCCGGACGTCCTCCAGCCGGCCATGGGAGGCCGGCTGCACAGTTTTTCTTCGAAGCGGGAGGGGGAACGACCCCGTTGCTTCGGCCTACCTGGGGGTAATAACCCCGCCAGTGGTCCCCGAAGCCGGCGGGGGCTCGCATCCGGTAGACGGAGGGGAGCCAATGGCTCCCCCCCAGCGGTACCCGCCTCCGGCGTGAAGACGAAGGGGCAGCCGGTTCGGCCATTGGACCCAACGCCTCGGGTACCAGCGCGTCGCCCCGGGACCCGAGCCGGCCCGCCATGCGCCACATGGCACGTAACGATGTGATAGGCCCCACGCACGCGGGGAGACGGGACGTCGGCTTAGGCCTAGCCCGCTAGGCCCCGGGCGTAGCCCAGTAGGCCTCAGGGTGCAGACCGGGATCCGCACGCACGAGGTTTCTAGGGGAGTGGGCGCAATTAATCCCACGTCCCTGTTGTGGCCTCCCTTATAAAAAAGACGAGGAAAGGCAGGGGCGGAGATACCTGCATCCCGCTCGCCCCTTGCTGCCAGGCCTTATTGCCTTATTTGTCTTCCTCATGCAACACCATGCTCAAAGCCACAACCGCACCCGCACGCCGGCCCGCCACCGCGATGGCCGATGGAAGCGGAGGGAGCTAGGCTGGCTCCGTCATTGTTGAGGCAGACATTGCGGAGCTTCACCACGCGTGTATGCTGCCACCGGAGGAGCGGGTGGTCGCACGGGCGCCGGGCGACGAGGTGGCGCCGGTGCCGCAGCCGCGGGAACACGTCGAGTTCCTCTGGCATTTCACCTGTGGCTTCGGACTCCCGGTGAGCCTCTTCTTTCTCTAACTCCTCGACAATTTTGACCTCCAGCCGCATCATTTTGGTCCCAATGCAATCTTGTACCTCACCGCCTTCGTGACGCTGTGTGACGGTTATCTCGGAATCCTCCCTTTCATCAATTTCTTCAACGCCCTCTTTTATCTCAAACCGCTAAAGAGCGGCGCCTGCGGAGGCACGGTGGTGTGTTGCCGCGGCGTCGCACGGTCCCACCTCTTTCTCTTATTGATTCCGTCAAGGGGTGGCACCGGACGTGTGGGGACCCCGACTCATAAGTCGTGATCACCGAATGCACGTGTACAGTGATCCCAGATATCAATGCTCACTGAACACACAGAAGCTGAATAACAAGAGTCTAACATCCACATTTAGCGTCTTACACAAATAATGACCATGAAGGTCTTAGTCTTACATAGATAGGGCCACGAGGGCGAAACACTTGAAATAGAACAAGCAGCGGAAATCTCGGTCTAAAGCGTGAACCCATGCCATCTGCCTTAACCTATAGGCATACTGACTGGGAAACGTCCTAGTTAGCATGTTCGTCACCAATGAACTCTTCAACATACTCCTGTTCTTCCATTCCTGGCCAATTAAATAACTAGTGGCAAGCCAATGAGTACTTTGAATGTACTCGCAAGCAACCCAAGTTGTGGAACAAGATAATAATGATTGATTATATAGCACTAAGTAGGTAATTTGTGGAAAGCCAATTTTAAATGCAATGACATGATCAAGTAATAAGTAAGCATGCATCAACAATAGGCAGATATCCATATGAACAAGATACATATATCTTCATGAGTTGGGGGTTGAACACCTCATGTTCATCCATCATACTAAATCATCGGACTTCGATCACTTCCCCTGCTAAGTCATCGGACTTAGCTCAAGCACCATCTTTGTCTCCAACACACTCACACACACAAACCAGTTTTTGAAAACTCTTGGACGTAGCACAAGAGCGGTCATCCAACTGTCCTTGAATGTTGACATAACTATTCGAATAGTTTTACACTCCGCAGAGGTTGAACATTTTACCGACAAGACTCAGGGAACTTCCGTGTCATCCACGACTCGCGGTATATAACATACCCGAGGTAAGCACCCGAACAATGCCTTTCCCATGGTGATAATAAACAAAGAGTCCACTCGTTGGTGCCATCCCTCATGATATACATCACTCGTATCATCCCTGAGGGCACGCAACGGTGTGTCCGGTGCCTGTAAAGACAGCGCATGGCCTTCCACTTTCGGGACCACCCCGTCTCAAGAGTGACCACTTCGATCTTGCCACTAGTAATGTGGGCTCCTTGCTAGCACCATCCATAGTACTCAACAAAGCCTCATCCCATAAGGGTTATCGTGGTCGTACATGTAAGGTTGGAATAACTGTCGCAACTTACACCAATCCGTTTTCGAAAACCACAACACTCACTTGTCCTGGCACACCACTTCTTTCTCAAGTGGTCAGCCATCTCGTCAACATCTACCTTGGGCATTAGTGGCACCCGACAGGGTTTTTGAAAAGTCTTTGAAAACTTTCTCCTTTTCCATCTCTATGCATAAAATCCCATCCCACTTGCGTAGCATCTACTAGCATCCTAACTACACACACCCGCACAACCCTCATAAGGTGGTAGGGTCATGCATGATGCAAGTCTCAACGGTAAAAGTAATGGAGGCATCCCACCGAAGGGTGAGTACCTCATCATGATCATTCAATCGAATCAAGAAATGTTATATGACATGCATGAAAAGTTTCAATCGAATCAAGGGGTTGCTTGCCTGGCTCAACAAAGTCTCCGGGGTCTTCGAAGTCTTTGGGTCCAACTTCTTCGTCAACAGCGCAATCTATCGTCGCGAAATAAAGCGATAAAAATAAGCAACACACAAAAACAGAACACTCAACTACTTATCAAAAATGTTAACGTATTCTGATTAATACTAAATGACATACTAAAAATAATCTCCTAGGGTTTTCTTGTGAAAAGCATTTTGGAAATAAATTAACAAAGGCAAAAAGGTGCCTAAATATAGGTTTTAAAATAAAACAGTACTAAAAATAATATCAAACATTTTTACAAATGGCACTAATAAATTCAATGGATTACTTCAAGAATTTAGGTGAAGGAATTATTTGATTTGGAATAATGTTTTATTCTGTGGGATTTTTGGAATTAAGACAAAGAAAAGAAAAAGAAAATCACACTGTGCCTCTCGGGCCAGAAGCACCGAGGCAGAGCTGGCCCATAGGGAAACCGGCCCAGGCTGACGGTGTGCGTGGCAGCCGACAGGTTCGAAGCCGACAGGCGGGCCCTACCATTCGGTGGCACAAGGGGTGGGGGAGTATGATAGGCGGGGCCGACCTGTCATCTCCTACCTCATGCACAGGGGCTTGGGGAGGCTCACCGGCGGCGACTCTGGTGGCCGTTCGACTTAAGCAAGGCACGGGGGGCTCAGGGAGGTTCTGCCGTCCGCTTGGGCACGGTGGTGGTCGCCGGAGGGCCGGGGTTCACCGGCGACGTGAACCCGCGGCGGAGAGCTCTCGGGAAGAGGGCGGTCCAGCCTCCATGAGCTACAAATGAAGCGGAGGGGAGGAGAGATCATCCTAGGAGGGAGAAGGAGGCACAGGGGAAGAAGAACAGGCACTAGGAACGCCGCGTGCCACGAGATTCATGGCGATCCCCGACGGCGGAGCACGGGTGCGATCCGGGAACAGGGACCCTCGGGGCTCGCGAGGGTGGAACGAGCGCTCGATTGGGTGCGGAGAGACACGATATAAGAGAAGAGGGAGGTCTGGGGCCCTTTATATAGGCGAGGTGGAGGCGGGGGAGGTGGCGAGCGCGGGAGAGCTCGGGCGCTCGCCGTTGAGCCATGGCAGGCCAAGGAGGGGGCACAGGGGGTCCAAACGAGATATCCTGGAGGGTGTGGACAAGCAGAGGGGGGCGAGGGCATCGCGCGTGCGAGCCCAGGCACTGGCCGAGAGGGGTGGCCGGGTCGCACGTGCAGGGAGGCCGCTGGAGAGGGAGAGAGGAGGGGAGGCGACCGGCAGGGATGTGCGGACGTCGATGGGGCTCGGTGGCATGCTCCCCTACCCCGAGGCGGTCGCGGCATCAGGATGGGGGGCTGCTATAGTGCGGGAGTGCATTGTAGCGCACTCCAGAGTGGCCAAATGGCATGCCATGGCATGGCATTCGCGTTTTGGGCGCAGCCACTTGTGTCCAGAGGCTCTAGGGGGAGAAAAATAGGTGGATAGGGCATTGGATGCCCTGGGATGCCTTAGGAGAGAAGAAACGTTGAGAGGGAGAGCAAGAAAGCTCCTGTCCAGGGGTAACAGGTGGATTTCACCCCACTTACCTAAGGGGGGTTTGGCCAGGGAGATTTACTGGAGGTAGAAGGTAACTATAAGAGGCTCTCGTAAAAATTTGGGGGCAAGGGTAAAAGAGAAAGGGGTGGAGATGGGGGTTTTAGTAAATCACCAGAAGGTGTTTGATAGAGTTTTGGGCAAGAAGATTTTACCAACTCACTGAGATACTTACCAGGGTCAAAGGCTAGGTAGAAATGAGAGGATTCACCAAGTTTGAGCACAAGAGGAAAAAATTGACAATGAAGATTTGTTAAACCCTAAAAATTTGCAGAATCAGGTTTCTGTAGATCTATTGATGCTAGGATTTTACCCTTGATGCACCACTTAGTGTGTCATCACTATTTGGCCATTAGAGCATGAACACAAAGTTTGAGGCCAAGGGGAGACACTTCACAATGTAAAGTTGCTCAAATTTGATTCTAGACAGGGCTGCTTTTGGGATGGTTTGATGAACTAAATCTACTTGGATTGAGATGAAACTTTGCATGATCATCACTTATGACAGTGCTGACTTTCTAGAATTTTCCTGGAGTTTATTGAGAATATCTCTTATAGAAATATTTCAAAAGTTTGATTTGAACAGAAAGGGTTTTGAGGGGTTTTTCCCATGATTTGAACATGCCCTTGTGTTGAACCTCATATATATGGAAAATATATGTCCACTCAGTTTCTCTAAATTTTCTCAAATATTTCCAAAGCGTTTAAATAATGTTTCCCTATGAAAAACCATTTCCGGCCTTAAGAAAAAGCCTTTAAATAAAATATAAAATAATCTTTAAAAATGATATTTTGTGGTTTTGGGAAGTCTTATATATAGTGGGTTTGAAATAAGGCCTTCGGTAAAGAAGGATCCACCTAATTTGAGGACTTGCAGTGCAAACCTCAATTCAAGGGGTTTTGAAAACCTAACTTGAATAAATCATTTTTGGTTAAAACAAAATTTGATATAAAATAGTTTTGGGCACTATTCACATGGCATCATCATTGGGCAAGAGGTTTGGAACAAGGAAGATGAATATGAAGTGGATAGAATCTAGGAGTGCCACAATCACAATCGTCAAGCATGCAAGCAACATAGCAATCAAGCACAACACTTTGAAAAAGTTTTAGTTGGCTCCAAAATTTATAAACCCAGTCATAACAATGTGCTACAACATAGGGTGTGATAGGACGTTCTTCTACATGAAGAACGCCGAACCGAACTTGGACTTCATCCGTCTGCCGCTGTTCGTCGACGCGCAGTCCACCCAGGTCAACTGGCTGGGGACTGCCCCGCGTGGCGTGGCCTCAGAGGAGCTCGTCTGGCTCGTGCAGCTGAAGAGCTCGAAGGGGTTGGTTTCCGCCGATCTAGTGGCGGCCTTCATCTCGCGTCGGGTGCTGCCTCTCCAGCTGAGGCCGCACCGGATCTGTGACATGTCCGACCGGCGCGACCCCTGTCGGCTGTCCACCATCGACCTGACACCGGCTTAGGTGGCGAAGCGGGTGAACACCCTCATGACTTTCAGGTTGAAGCCTGCGTCATGGTTCTTTGGCATGGAGCCTTACGACCGCATCAGCCGGCCCCCTGGTAAGTCTTTCGTCAAGGCGGTTTTTTCTTTGTTTGATTCTTCCCAGCCGGCAGCCGGCTAGAGAACTTACTTTGTCGTCCTGACCGCAGCTGCTGGTGCGACAGAATACGCCGGATAGCCCGCACCCTCAAATCTTTGAGGCAAAGCATGAAAACTCTGACTCCAAAGACTACAAGATGGGAGGCCCTTCGTAGGAGGTGGTGGACTCCTCGAGAGGAGTCGACGAGCCGGCAGACCCGCGAGCCGGCGCCCCCAACGGAGCCAGAGGATCTGGCACAGCTGAGGAGCCCAGCGGAACGGGTGAGTTCCTTCTTGCCCCCACGATCATGGACTGGACGAACGACGACGATGATGATGATGATGACTTAATGATTCTGAACGAGACTCCTCCCTCAGCGCGTTAGGGTCGGCGGAGCGAGGAGCGACCGGCTCAAGCCCTAGCAGTCAGAGCAGCTGGTGGGGATAAGAGGTCAGCTTAGGAGGGGCCGGCAGCCCCGCTGCCAGTCCCGAAGCGTGTGAAGGTGGCCGCACGGAAGCCGTCGCCATGCGCCAAGCGGTCCTTGCCCCTCGTCATTGGGTAAGTCTCTTTTTAGTGTATGTTTTTCTTCCGGGTCATGAGCCGGTCAATAATCGGTTCTTAGGCGCTATAGGGGCCCCATCGACCTCCACGAGGGGGAGCCGGCAAGGGATCCAATGGACGTGGGGCGATGGCGGGGAATGGCGAGGGGTCCTGCCCTTTGTGCCGTCTTGTTGTCTGTAGGGTCCATCGATTGAGCGGTCCCGTCCCCTGTTGGGGCTCGCCAGCCAGCTCTACGATTGGCCCTCACCCACCTGCCGCGGCATGGGTCGCCCGGGAGGCGTCGTCTAGTGCCAGCCAGCTGAAGTCTCCGGTATGGCCGGCCGCACTATAGCCACGCCGAGGCAGGTAATCGAGTGGGCGAGGGCATGCCGGCACTGTTCCCCCGCCTGGTCGCGCTCGCCGAAGTCAGCGGCCTGGATGGCCGAACTGTAGCCATGGGCTCCAGTGCTTCAACGACCACTGTGGCCACAGGGCCGCCCGTCGTGGCGGTCATGTCGTGTTGTCGTACCAACGCGAACAGGGACGGGACGTCGCATGTCCGTCCCAGGGTCAACGGAGGAGGCGGCCCAGAGGCAGCTGGCCGCGCCCAGCCGGCCGGGGGTCGAGCCGGCTCTTCGACCGGTCGTACGTGTCGCCAACTGGTGGCAGCTCGAGCCGGACGTCCTCCATCCGGCCATGGGCAGCCGGTCGTGCAGTTTTTCTTCGAAGCGGGATGGGGAACGACTCTGTTGCTTTGGCCTACCTGGGGGTAATAACCCCTTCACGCATGTAAGGGTGGGACGGTCATCAGACCTTAAATCTAATCCGTTTTCGAAAACACACCCTCAACTTGTTCCGGCACACCACTTCTTTCTCAAGTGGTCACCCAACTCATCATTATCTCCCTCTGGCATTAGTGGCACCCGATGGGGTTTTCGAAAAGCCTTTTGAAAGAATCACTTCCTTTCCATCACTATGCATAAATCCCATCCCACTTGCATAGAATCTACTAGCATCCTATATACACCTACCCGCATAACCCTCATAAGGTGGTAGGGTCATGCACGATGCAAGTGTAAACGGTAAAAGCATCGGAGGCCCCCCACCAAAGGGGGAGCACCAGAACATGATCAATCATCGAAACAACAAGTGCTATATGACATGCATGAAAAAGTTTCTTAACATGGTCAAAGGGCTGCTTGCCTGGCTCAACAAAGTCTCTGGGGTCTTCGAAGTCTTCGGTACCAACTTCCTCGTCAACAGCGCAATCTATCGTCGCGATAAAATAGCGATAAAAATAAGCATCACACAAAACAGAACACACAAGCCACTATCAAAAATGCTACCCTACTCTGATAAATACTAAAGTCTATATTAAAAAGTTTGTTTATGGTTTTGAACTTAAAAAGATTTTCAAAATTATTTAAAAGAGGAGCTTATAATGCTAAATAAGGGTTTTAAAGTAAAAAAGTACATAAAATGTTTTCAAACATTTTTACAAATGGCACGATAAATTCTATGGCATATTTCAAGATTTTAGGTGAAGGAATTATGGGCATTGGATAAATAGTTAAATCTGTGGAATTTTTAGAAGGAAAACAGAAAAAGAAAGAGAAATAGGGAATTGTGCCCTCTCGTGCCAAAAGCACCGAGGCCAAGCCGGCCAAGGGAGGAACCGGCCCAAGATGAGACGTCGCGCGTAGCAGGTTTAATTTTAAACCTGCCCGCGGGCCCTGGTTGCCAATGAGAGAGGAGGGGGTGAGGGGATGACAAGTGGGCCCCATCTGTCATCCCTCTCCTCGCGATAGGAGGGGAGGGGGCTCATCGGAGGAGGTTCCAGGCCGTGGCGGTCGAAACGGAGGGCACCGGCACGCTCAGGGGGCTCTCGTGCGTCGGTGGGTGGTCGAGGGAGCGCCAGGGCAAAGGGCAATGCCGGCGAGAGGAGGGGAGCCCGACGGCGGCGAGGTTTGGTTCGGGAGGGGGCTCCCGACCACGAGGGCGAGCGGGCTGGGCACAGGAGAGTTGCGGAGGGAAGGAGAGAGCAAGGAGAGAGGGACAGGAGCTCGGGGGGCCCTCTTTATCGGCAAGCACTGTCTCACCGTGGACGTAGTGCGCCGGGAGCACGGGGTGCTTGTTACAGGCCGCGAGGGAGGAAAATAGCGTGTCCAGGGTGCGAGTGGGGGTGGTCTAGGCTAGGGGGGAGAGGAAAGAGGCGGTGGCACGCGCGTGTGAGCTTCCTGGTTGGCCGAGCTGCGCGATGCCAGTCACGCGCGCAGGGGGTCGCCGGAGAGAGAGGGAGGAGGGGGCCGACCACCTGAAGCATTGCGGACATCAAGGGGGGCAGTGGGGACAAGATGGGGAGGCCTGAGGCCGTCGGGAGCGCTCGTTCGGCAGCGGCTACAGTGCGGGTGCACACTGTAGCATGCTCCAGAGCGCGAGCTTTGCACGCCGGGGCATGCCCTTGGCATTTTCTGCGTGACCACCTATGTCTAAGGGATAGAGGAGGGTATAGAATTGTGGAAAGTGGCCTTGGATGTCCTGGGGTTCCTTAGGAGAGAAGGAAAGTTGAGAGATAGGGAGAGAAACTACTATCCAGAGGGGTAAAATGAGGGCTTTACGCAACTTACCTTTGGAGTCTTGGTCAGGAAGAGTTACTGGGGGTAGCCAGTAACCTTGAGGGGTTGTGGTAAAAATTTGGGGGCAAGGCTAAAAGAGGAAGGGGTGGAAATAGTGACTTTACTATTTCACCAGAAGGTGTTTGATAGGGTTTTGGGCAAGAAGAATCTACCAACTTACTGAGATATCTACCAGGGCCAATGTTAGGTAAAAATGAGATGTATCAGCAAGTTTGAGCTCAAGGGGGGAAAGTTGACAACGGAAACTTGGTAAACCCTAGAAACTAACAGAATCTGGTTTCTGTAGATCTAGTGATGCTAGGATTTTACCCTTGATGCACCACTTAGTGTATCATCACTATTTGGTTATTAGAGCATGCTCACAAAGATTGAGGTCAAGGGGAGAAACTTCACAATGTAAAGTTGCTCAAATTTGAATCTGGACAGGGAGGGTTTTGGGATGGTTTGATGAACCAAATCAACTTGGATTGAGGTGAAACTTTGCAAGATCATCATCTATGATAGGGTTGACTTGCTGGAATTATCCTGGAATTTATTGAGAATATTTCTTATAGAAATATTTCAAAAGCTTGATTTGAATAGAAGCGCTTTTGAGGGCTTTTGCCCATGTTTTGATCATTCCCTTGTGTTGAAACTCATATATATGGAAAATATATGTCTACTGAGTTTCCCTAAATTTTCTCAAATATTTTCAAAGCATTTAAATAATTTTTCCCTAAGAAAAACCATTTCTGGTCTTAAGAAAAAGCCTTTAAATAAAATATAATAATAATCTTTAAAATTAATATTTGGTGGTTTTGGAAAGTTTTATATTAGTTAGGGTTGAAGTAAAACTTTTGGGGAATAAGAATTCACCCAATTTGAGGACTTGCAGTGCAAACATTATTTCAGGGGGTTTTGAAAACCTAATTTGAATAAATCATTTTTGGTTAAAACAAAATTTGATTAAAGTAGTTTTGGGCACTACTCACATGACATGATCATTGGGCAAGAGGTTTGTAAAAGGAAGATGAATATGAAGTGGAATAGAATCTAGGAGTGCCATATATCACAATCATCAAGCAAAGAAACATTATTTCAAACAAGCACAAACGCTTAGACAAAGTTTTAGTTGGCTCCAAATTTTATAAACCCAAACATAACAAGGTGATACAAACTCAGGGTGTTACAGACCTTCCCCCCTTACAAGAATCTCATCCCCGAGATTCCTAGGCTAAACGCTAAAAATATAAGGGAACTTGGGTATAAGATAGTCTTCACGCTCCCAGGTTGCTTCAGCTTCAGTGTGGTTTCTCCAATGGACCTTGAAGTACTTGATGGTGCGGCTTCGGGTGCAGTGCTCAGCTTCATCCAAAATGCGAACCGGCCTCTCATCATAAGTGAGGTCTGGCTGAAGATCGATGGCTTGATGGTCGATGTCCTTGTTGAGGTCAGGGCGGTTGGGAACTTGCAGACACTTCCGGAGTTGTGACACATGAAAGACATTGTGCACATCCGACATCTTGGAAGGTAGCTCTAGCTGGTAGGCAACTTCTCCTTGTCTTTCAGTGATCTTGAAGGGGCCGATGTTTCTGGGTGCAAGCTTTCCTTTGACATGGAAATGCTTGGTTCCTTTAAGAGGCATGACTCGAAGATAGACATGATCTCCATTGTTGAAGCTTAGCTCTCGGCGGTGAGAGTCGGTGCAACTCTTCTACCGTGCCTTGGCGGTCTTGAGTCTCTCTCGGATGACTCAAACTTGCTCTTCTGCTTCACGGAAGATATCTCTGACCAGTTGAGGGGAGTACGACACTTGTGTCCATACAACACCTCAAATGGTGCCATCTAAAGACTCGACTGATAGTTGTTGTTGTAGGAGAACTCGGCGAACGGTAGGGAATCTTCCCACTTGGCTCCATATGTCCGAACACAAGCACGGAGCATATCCTCGAGTATCTGATTTACTCGTTCTGTTTGCCCACTAGTCTGGGGATGAAAAGCAGTGCTGAAGGAGAGCTTGGTGCCCATAGCTTCTTGAAACATCTTCCAAAATCTTGAGGTGAACTGGGTTCCTCAGTACGACGCAACTTCCTTTGGAACTCCGTGAAAACTCATGATTCGCTCGATGAAGAGACTGGCTAGCTTGTTACCGTCATAGGTGGTCTTGACGGGAATGAAATGGGCTACCTTGGTCAGGTGGTCGACAATGACCCAAGTGGGATCATGTCCTCTGCTTGACCTTGGTAATCCGGTGATGAAATTTGTCCCGACTTTGTCCCACTTCCATTCAGGAACTTTGAGAGGCTGCAATAGCCTAGCGGGTCGCTGGTGCTCAGCTTTGACTCTCTGGCATACATCACACTTAGCAACGAATGTGCCTATCTCCCGTTTCATACCATGCCGCCAGAATCTTTCCTTCAGGTCTTGATACATCTTGGTTCCTCCAGGATGGATGTAGTAGGGAGTGTCATGAGCTTCTTGCAAGATCAGGCTCTTGAGCTCCTCTTTGTTGGGTATGCACATGCGATTCCTGAACCATACAATTCCTTGTTCATGCACCGAGAATCCTGTGGCCTTGACTTCCTTGATCTTCCTCTTGATGCCTTCAATGCTCTCATGTCCCTTCTAGGCTTCTTTGATTTCATCCATCAAGGTAGGCCTTGCTTCGAGGTTGGCAAGGAATCCGGGTGCAACTAGTTCCAAGCCGAAGCTTTCAAGTCCTTCATACAGGGCGGGTAGCTTTTCCTTAATCATAGCATTGAAGGAACAAGCCTGTCTGCTTAAGGCGTCTGCTACCACATTGGCCTTTCCGGGGTGGTACTGAACATTGAGGTCGTAATCCTTGATCAACTCCAACCATCTTAGCTGCCTCATGTTCAATTCCCTTTGAGTGAAAATATATTTCAAATTCTTGTGGTCTGTGAATATCTCACATCACTTCCTAAGAAGGTAATGTCGCCATGTCTTCAAGGCATGAACAACGGCTGCCAACTCAATCTCATGAGTTGCATAGTTCTCTTCATGAGGTCGTAGCTGTCTGGATGGATACGCTACAACTCTGCCTTCTTGCATTATAACTCCTCCAAGCCCGGTTCTTGATGCATCACAATAAATCACAAACTCCTTGTGAATATCGGGGGTGGCCAAAACTGGGGCTGTGGTCAATCTCTTCTTGAGTTCCTAGAAGCTTTCCTCGCACTTAGTTGTCCATTCGAACTTCTTGTCCTTCTTCAAAAGCTGGGTCATGGGATGGGCAATGGTCGAAAATCCTTCCACGAACTTGTGGTAATATCCCACGAGTCTGAGGAAGCTCCTGACTTCCTTCATGATGGTTGGGGTTTGCCACTCAGTCACGGCCTCAATCTTGGCAGGATCCACTGATAATCCTTCTGCAGTCAGTACATGACCCAGGAATCCAACTTCATGTAGCCAAAAATCACACTTTCTGAATTTGGCATAAAGCTTGTGATGTCGAAGCTTCTCTAGGACCAATCTCAAGTGTTCCTCATGTTCTTCTTCAGACTTGGAGAAGACGAGTATGTCATCAATGAAGACGACAACGAACTTGTCCAAGTGCTCCATGAAGACCTTATTCATGAGATACATGAAGAAGACAGGGGCATTGGTTAACCCAAATGGCATGACCTTGTATTCGTACAGGCCATATCGGGTTACGAATGTCGTCTTCGGAATGTCTTGGGGTCTGATCTTCAGCTGATAGTACCCAGACCTGAGGTCGATCTTGGAAAACACCTTGGCTCCATTCAATTGATCAAACAGGTCTTCAATCTTGGGGAGTGGGTACTTGTTCTTTATTGTGACTTCATTGAGGGAACGGTAATCGACACAGAGTCTGATAGTTTGGTCCCTCTTTGACACAAATAGAACAGGCGATCCCCAAGGAGAGGCACTCGGGCAAATGAATCCTTTTCTGAGCTACTCTGCTAGTTGCTTCTTCAACTCAGCCAACTCTTCGGATCCCATCCTGTAAGCCTTCTTATAGATGGGCCTTGATCCGGGCATAAGCTCAATGATGAACTCGATGTTGCGGTCAGGAGGCATCCCGGGCAGCTCATCAGGAAACACATTCAAGTATTCACATACCACTAGCACTTGATCCAACTCAACTCCCGATAGACAGTTAGCCTGAGGGGCTTGAGTGGAGGTAGGGTTGGGAACATACTTGACTTCCACTCCTTGGCTATTGGTCATGGTGAATATCCTCTTGGCACAGTCTAACATGCCTTGGTGCTTGGTTAATCAATTCATGCCGAGGATGACATCCAAGCCGGGTGAATCCAGAACTATTAGGTCTGCTAGGAAGTCTACCCCGTTGATGTTAATCTCCACTCCCTTACAACCTATCCCGGACTTCATAACTGATCCTGGGATTTGTATCAACATACGACTATCCAGGGTTGTAGGTTTCATGCCACTCTCTAATGCAAACTTTTGGGTGACAAAAGAATGTGAAGCTCCACAATCAAACAATATTGTTGCTAGGGTTGAGTTGACGAGGAACGTACCCAGTATGACATCAGGGTCTTCCTGGGCGTCCTCTGCAGTAACATGATTCACACGACCTTTGCCATTGTTGAGCTGGTTGCGGGGAGCGAGGTTCCTTGGTGGTGCTTCACGGGCTTGACCTTGAGCTGGCGGATTGGGGCACGGGGCATCTGGCATCCTGTTGGGGCAAAACTTAGATATGTGTCCAGACTGACCACATCCAAAGCAAGTGACTTGCCCGGGGTTGTTGTTGAAGTTTATGCCACTATTGTTGTTATTGGGGTTGTTGTTGTAAGCTGGCCTAGGATTGGCATACTGCTGAGGCTGGTAGCTCGCACGAGGTGCAGGAGGTCTAGCCTGTTGTGGCTGATAGGTCGGCTTGGTTCGGGCTGGCTACCAGGGCGAGGCTTCTGGTTGCTTGAGCTTCCCTTGCTGATCATCTTGCGCTTGCAAGTGTCATCTATGGCATGACGCTTGTCTTCCAGCATGAGGGCCTTGTTCACCAACTCGAAGAAGGTACAATAGTCGCAGACGATGAGCTGATACTGCAGGGTTTGTTGAAGTTCTTCCATGAAGCGTTCCTTCTTGGCAGTCTCCCTGTTGACATCTGCAGGTGCATACCCTTATAGCAGGTTGAACTTCTGCAGGTACTCCTTCACAAAGCTACTTCCTTGCTTCAATGCTCGGAATTCTCTTTTCTTGATAGCCATGATCCCAAAAGGAATGTGGGCGGTGCGTAATCCTTCCTTGAAGTCGTTCCATGTGATCACATGCTCACCTTGCATGACCTTGAATCCATCCCACCAAGCTCGGGCGATACCTCCGAGGAAGTGAGATGCATATAGCACCTTCTCATGGTCCTCATTGCAATTGACCAGTGCAAGGAGGTCCTCGATGGTGTGGATCCAGTCATCAGCATCCAATGGTTCAGCAATCTTGGTGAAGGTTGGGGGCGAATTCCTGATGAACTCAGACAGAGTGGAGCGGCTATTGTCATTCATGCCTTGCTGCTGGTTGTTCACAAGGGCCTGAGCCATCTGCTAGATAGCAACATTGTTGGCTTGGCGCTACTCCCAGAGAACTTGGAGAAACTAAGATATGGTCATGTTCTCCAATGGAGGTGGTGGCGGTGGAATGTCTCCTTGTGGCTGCTCCTGGTGTCCTCCAACGTGAGCAGACCCAGCAGTTTCTTGTTGCTGGCTTGAGTTGTCGGTTTCACGGTTAGTGAAGGAGCTGCTATGGGTAGCAGTCACCATCCTGTTTGTATCAGCCAAGTCAAACAACTGGGATAGACGAGAGGAAAAGCAATAACAAAAAAGCGCGCCTAAGGGGGTTGGTCGAGTGCAAGTGTGATAAAACAAAGGTCAAAAGACCAACATATATTAAGACAGTTGATGGAGTTGCTTACGTGTTGCTTAAGGCAAAAGCGCGACTTGCATCGGAACACAAACAACAAAACAAACAACAAGCATACATGGTTTCATATGACCATTACACGGACTCGACTTCGCATGAGGGGTACATGACTGATCCTGCCCTAGGGGTTCTCGGACTCAGGTGGTGCAGTGCTCGATCTCGTAGTCACGCTCCTCTGGGTCTTCCTCCTGTTCGTCATTCGATCAGGCATCATTCCCGGTCGAAGGGGGCAAGAAACGAGGAGGTCCATCCCGACGATGCTTTGTTGGCTGGTCGATGAAGAGCTCATGGTACTCCTTCACACTCACGCGATGATGACGTGTGGGTGCATCACTAGCTGGGGGTACTCCTCCTCGATAAGTGACATCTAGTCGTCCCTCGGGGGTTCCATCGTTCTTGATCTTGTCTGGCTTCGTCTTGGCTTGCCGAATTAGCTCTCGGGTGTAGTGAAGCTCCTCGTGGAGCTTCACGGACTCCTTCATCAGGTTGTGATCTAGGCTATCGGCGGAGAGGCTGAAGTAGGTCTGGAACCTGACTGGTGTGCCATCCTCCTTGGTTGGAATCAGTGTCCAACTCTCGCCAAGATCATCCTTCCTGAAGGGAAGGTAGCGAGTAGCCGGCTCATCAGCCATCTCTAGAATGATGTCTCGAAGGTGTAGGAGTGCCTTGCGTGCAGCTATCTCGACTGCAAGTATCCTGGTCTCCATCCGTGGTTCTTCAAAGAACTAATTGGTCAGGGAGTCATTTGCCTTCACGACCACATCTACGTAGTACTCCTTCGTGACGGCATCGACCCAATGCTCGTGGTAGACGAAAATGGGTGGTTGGTGAAACTGTCACTTCTCTAGGCTATCCCCAAGGAGTAAGGGAAAACCGGATGTCAAGAAGGCTTCGGGTACGACGGCCATCTACAAAGGTTTGAAAGGAGGAGAGTTATGAGAGTGTTGTGTGAAGAATAGAAGAGACAAATAGTAAAAATTCCCAAAGTATAGGTGCTAGGTGCAGTTTCAAAAACGATTTTATCCTGACTAACGTCCATGCTAACTAAGGGCTTCTTACAGTCAGGATGGCTTTGTACTAGCTCTGTGGGGACCCCGACTCATAAGTCGCGATCACCGAATGCATGTGCACAGTGATCCCAGAGATCAATGCTCACTGAACACACACAAGCTGAATAGCAAGAGTCTTACATCCACATTAGCATCTTACACAAATAAAGACCATGAAGGTCTAGTCTTACATAGATAGGGCCACAAGGGCCAAACACTTAAATAGAACAAACAGCAGAAATCTTGATCGAAAGCATGCACCCATGTCATCTGCCTTAACCTACAAGGCATTCTGACTGGGAAGCGTCCTAGTTCGCATGTTCGTCACCAACGAACTCTTCAACACACTCATGTTCTTCCATATTTGGCCAATTAAATAAGCAGTGGCAAGCCAATGAGTACTTTGAATGTACTCACAAGCAACCCAAGTTGTGGAACAAGGTAATAATGATGCATGATATAGCAATAAGTAGGTAATTTGCAGAAAGCAGATTTTAAATGCGATGACATGATCAAGTAACTAGTAAGCATGCATCAACAATAGGCAGGTATCCATATGAACAAGTTACATGTATCATCATAAGTAGGGGTTGAACATCTCATGTTCGTTCATCATACTAAATCATCGGACTTAGTTCAACTGCCATGCTAATTCATCAGGCTTTGCTCAAGTACCTTCTTGTCACCATCACACCCAAACTCACACCAAGTCTTACGAAAACATCTGGATGTAGTTTAAGAAGGACCTCCAACTGTCCATGGCCGCGGGTGTGGCTATTCGAATAGTTTTACACTCTGCAGAGGTTGCACACTTTACCCACAAGACTCGGGAAACTTCCGTGTCATCCACAACTCGCGGTATATAACATACCCGAGGTAAGCACCCGAACAATGCCTTTCCCATGGTGATACTAAACAAAGAGCCCACTCATTGGTGCCATCCCTCTTGTATCACTCGTATCATCCATGAGGGCACGCAACGGTGTGCCCGATGCCTGTAAAGATAGCGCATGGCCTTCCACTCTGCGACGACCCCGTCTCGAGAGTGACCTTTTCACTCTCGCCACTAGTAATGCGGACTCCTTGCTAGCACCAATCATAGTAATCAACAAAGCCCCGTCCCATAAGGGGTATCATGGTTGCGCATGGAAGGTTGGGTTGGTCAACAGACCTTAAATCTAATCCTTTTTCGAAAACACACCCTCAACTTGTTTCGGCACACCACTTCTTTCTCAAGTGGTCACCCAACTCATCATCATCTCCCTCGGGCATTAGTGGCACCCAACGGTGTTTTTGAAAAGCCTTTTGAAAGAATCACTTCCTTTCCATCACTATGCATAAATCCCATCCCACTTGCGTAGCATCTACTAGCATCCTATCAACACCACCCGCATAACCCTCATAAGGTGGTAGGGTCATGCACGATGCAAGTGTCAACGATAAAAGCATCGGAGGCACCCCACCGAAGTGGGAGCACGACAACATGATCAATCATCGAAACAACAAGTGTTATATGACATGCACGAAAAAGTTTCTTAACATGGTCAATGGCCTGCTTGCCTGGCTCAACAAAGTCTCCGGGGTCTTCGAGCTCTTCGGGTCCAACTTCCTCGTCAACAGCGCAATCTATCGTCACGATAAAATAGCGATAAAAATAAGCATCACACAAAATAAAGCACACAATCCACTATCAAAAATGCTACCCTACTCTAATACATACTAAAGTCTATATTAAAAATGTTTGTTTATGGTTTTGAACTTAAAAAGATTTTCAAAATTATTTAAAACAGGAGCTTATAATGCTAAATAAGGGTTTTAAATTAAAATAGTACATAAAAATAATTCAAACATTTTTACCAATGGCACTAATAAATTCTATGGAATATTTCAAGATTTTACGTGAAGGAATTATGGCCATTGGATAAATATTTAAATCTGTGGAATTTTTAGAAGGAAAACGGAAAAAGAAAAAGAAACAGGGCATTGTGCCCTCTCGGGCCAGAAGCACCGAGGCCGAGTAGGCCCAAGGAGGAACCGGCTCAAGCTGAGACGCCGCGCGCGGCAGGTTTAATTTTAAACCTTCCCGCGGGGCCTGCTTGCCAGCGAGTGAGGAGGGGGTGAGGGGATGACAGGTGGGCCCCACCTGTCATCCCTCTCCTCGCGACAGGAGCGGAGGGGGCTCACCGGAGGGGGTTCTAGGCCGCGTCGGTCGGAACGGAGGGCACCGGCACACTCAGGGGGCTCCCGCGCGGCGGTGGATGGTCGAGGGGAGCGCCGGGGCAGAGGGGAATGCCGAGGAGGGGAGGGGAGCCAGACGGCGGCGAGGGTTTGGTTCGGGAGGGGGCTCTCGACTACGGGGGCGAGTGGGCTGGGCACAAGAGTTGCGGAGGGAAGGAGAGAGCAAGGAGAGAGGGGTAGGAGCTCGAGGGGCCCTCTTTATAGGCGAGTGCCGACTCACCGTGGATGTGGTGCGCCGGTGAGCACGGGGTGCTCGTTACAGGCCATGGGGGAGGAAAACAACGTGTCCAGGGTGCTCGTGGGGGTGGTCTAGGCCAGGGGGAGAGAGGAGAGAGGCGGGGGCGCACGCGCATGTGAGCTTCCTGGTTGGCCGAGCTACGCGGAGCCAGGCACGCGCGTAGGAGGTCGCCGGAGAGAGAGGGAGGAGGGGGCCGACCGCCTGGAGCATTGCGGACGTCGAGGGGGACAGGGGGGCAAGATGGGGATGCATGAGGCCGTCGGGAGTGCTCGTTGGGGAGCGGCTATAGTGCGGGTGCGCACTGTAGCACGCTCCAGAGCGCGAGCTTTGCATGCCGGGGAATGACCTTGGCATTTTCTGCGCGGCCACCTGTGTCTAGGGGATAGAGGAGGGTATAGAATAGTGGAAAGTGGCCTTTGATGCCCTAGGGTTCCTTAGGAGAGAAGGAAAGTTGAGAGAGAGGGAGAGAAACTACTGTCCAGAGGGGTAAAATGAGGGCTTTAACCCACTTACCTTTGGTGTCTTGGCTAGGAAGAGTTACTGGGGGTAGCCAGTAACCTTGAGGGGTTGTAGTAAAATTTTGGGGGCAAGGGTAAAAGAGGAAGGGTGGAAATAGTGACTTTACTATTTCACCAGAAGGTGTTTGATAGGGTTTTGGGCAAGAAGAATCTACCATCTTACTGAGATATCTACCAGGGTCAAATGTTAGGTAAAAATGAGATGGATCACTAAGTTTGAGCTCCAGGGGGAAAAGTTGACAACGGAAACTTGGTAAACTCTAGAAACTAACAGAATCAGGTTTCTGTAGATCTAGTGATGCTAGGCTTTTACCCTTGATGCACCACTTAATGTATCATCACTATTTGGTTATTAGAGCATGCCCAGAAAGTTTGAGTTCAAGGGGAGAAACTTCACAATGTAAAGTTGCTCAAATTTGAATCTGGACAGGGAGGGTTTTGGGATGGTTTGATGAACCAAATCAACTTGGATTGAGGTCAAACTTTGTTAGATCATCACCTATGATAGGGTTGACTTACTGGAATTTTCCTGGAATTTATTGAGAATATTTCTTATAGAAATATTTCAAAAGCTTGATTTGAACATAAGGGGTTTTGAGGGGTTTCGCCCATGTTTTGATCATGCCCTTGTGTTGAAACTCATATATATGGAAAATATATGTCTACTGAGTGTCCCTAAAGTTTCTCAAATATTTTAAAAGCGTTTAAATAATTTTTCCCTAAGAAAAACCATTTTTGGTCTGAAGAAAAAGCATTTAAATAAAATATAAGAATAATCTTTAAAATTAATATTTGGTGGTTTTGGAAAGTCTTATATATATTAGGGTTGAAGAAAAACTTTTGGGGAAGAAGAATTCATCCAATTTGAGGACTTCTAGTGCGAACATTATTTCAGGAGTTTTTGAAAACCTAATTTGAATAAATCATTTTTCGTTAAAACAAAATTTGATAAAAGTAGTTTTGGGCACTACTCACATAGCATGATCATTGGGCAAGAGGTTTGGGACAAGGAAGATGAATATGAAGGGGAATAGAATCTAGGAGTGCCATAGATCACAATCATCAAGCAAATAAACATTATTTCAAATAAGCACAAACACTTATACAAAGTTTTAGTTGGCTCCAAAATTTATAAACCCAAACATAACAAGGTGATACAAACACAGGGTGTGACACATTGTCGGAGATCCAACTCTGGGTGGCGTAGATCATGGAGGCGGCGTATCAGGGGCAGCCTCTGATGGTTCTCCTCGTCGGTGCTATCCTCTTGCACGTATGGTGATGTCAGCAGTAAAGATGCACACCCCGGCACTTGCCAGCGGGAAGTGAGTAATGGACTCACGCTGGGGGTTGAGTCCGGGGCTGAGTCGAGGGTTGTGCCGCGAGCTATCCTCCGGGTTGACAGTGGTCGTCTCTGGCACACTTGAGGTGCTTGCCGGTGGCTCCACACCCGTCGAGGACTTCGCTCTCTTCGCTACCCTTTGCGCCAATGTTTGCACATCCCTATGGAGACAAAGCAAAGAAAAGCAAATGAACTAAGTAAAACTAGAAATTCGAAAGGCACAAGATACGGAAAGATCCTTACTCCTCATCTTCTTCTCCCGAGCTAAGGGCATAGAGGTCGAAGGCGACTTCTGCAATGGTGCCCATGGGGGAGGTGAAGGGGTGCTCCTAGGTCGTTTGGCCGCGGCTAGCGAAGGTTGCTGGCAGGTTTCTTGCCACTGCATGGCCTTGTCGGCCGCCCCCTTGCCAGGGGCTACACCACTCCAAGAAGTTTGGCGGACCGGAATCCCAGAGGCGATGCTCCTAAGGACACGCCTCTTCCTTGGCACAAGAGCCTGGGCCTCCTCGAGAAGTTCCTCCTCATTTGTGCCTTCGGCAGGACAACCCCCGGTAGATGTGTCGCCTTGCTCCTCGGCGGTCCCGCCCTGCTATCACATCCCTAGCTAGCTTACTTAGGACAGCATGTGTGTGCATCATGTTTCACTTTTTGCATCAACTTGAAATGGGGATTAACAGAAACCCCAAACACTTCATTTGAATCAAACCAATTTAATGATTGTGAAAAAACAACAAATCCAAAATGCCCATCTAAAATGTCCCCTATGTCTGATAAATGTGGACATGAATATACCAGGGGTCATTCCAAATATTTGAATATTTATAGCATTTCGAAAATAAATATTAAAGCTTGTGAAAATGCCAAGTAAAGCATTATAATTATTCCATTTTTCAAAATATTCTGAAACTTTTTATAGAAGTTTGAAATATTCAAACTAAGTTCTATAAAATATTTGGGATATTTTATGCCTAGCATTTTTGCCTAAAAATAAATAAAACAAATGTCAGAAAATAAAACAGAAACTGGAGTTTTTAATAAAAATAAAGGAGGAAGCTACCTCGGCCGGCCCATCTGGCCCAGCACCGTCGTCCTCCTCCTCGCAGCCACGAGGATGAGCATGTGCTCGTCGTGCACTCGCGCCGGTGTTGCCATGCAGCTCCCTACGTGCCTGCATCCCTCGCCACGCTGGCGAGAGGATGAGGACGTTGTTGCCGTCCCTATCGCTCTCTCTCTCTCTCTCGCCCATTCTCCCCCTGCCTCTTCCCTCTCCTCTGCCCGCCATAGCCGCCGCCTTCTCGCCCTCGTAGCCGCCACTCCAACCGCTCCCTCTCGCGCTTGAGGGCCCCTGTAGCTCTGCCTTGACGCATTGAACCTCTCCGCCAAAAGAATCGAGCCCGAAGGCCCCCAGCGTCGACCTCGACGCCTTCTTCCTCCTCGGTCACTGAAGACCGCCGCCGTCCGTTCATCGCAAGCAAGGCCTCCCCGAGCCCGCTCTGGTCGTCGTTTCATCCGATGTGAGCTCCTTCTCCTTCTCCCCCCTTTTCCCCTTCGATAGCGTGTTCTAGCACCGGATCCCCTCGGGTCCGAGAGCTCCTCGCCACTGGCGAGGATGTGGCCGTCGCTGCGGTGGCCCAAGCTCGCACCTGAGCATGTAGTCGTGCTCAGGAGGAACCTAGGTAGCCTTAGGAGCCCTTAGTTGGGTTATTCGAGCTTCGGCAGCCGCCGTGCTCATCGTCGGCGCCGATTCCGGCCATCCTTGCCCCTTGGAGGTGTCGGGATCGACGCGCGCGAGCAAGGAGAGCCGATCGGTGCCCTCCGTCGCCCATTTGGTTGTCGGAGGAGGAAACCCGACCCCTCCACCGTCTCTGTAGCCACCAGCGTCTCAACGTAGGTGGGTCTGGCCGGAGTTGACCACGGGGGTTTGACCCCTGGGTCACTGGCAAGTGGGCCGGGCTCTGCTAATTAGGATTAGTTAAATTATTTAATTAACTAATTTAATTAAGTTAATGACCCACTGACAGTGGGCCCTACCCCTAAACTAATTAGTAATTAGGGATTTAGTTAACTCTGTTATTAGCCGGGTCACTGACGAGTGGACCCCACTAGTCAGGTTTGACCTGTCAACGGTCTGTTGACCAGCTAACGTCATGATGATGTCATGCTGATGCAATAATGAATTTTCTGAATTGTATTGACTCCAAAAACTATTTAAAACTTAGAAAATTCATAGAAATTAATCTATAACTTAGATTGAAATAATTTATATATGAAAATTTATCAGAAAAATCAAATGAATGCAATGGTGCTATTATCATGCATGTTAGAGCAATATATGTAGATGAACATTAACATTTACTAATAGGTTAACATATGGAATATGAAATGGAGAATGATTTTGAACCTATATCCACAATCACTTCATTTAACTTCGACAGTAGTTGCATTAGCTCATCCTTACATGTTGCCATGTCATGATCATGCATCATATTGTTGCACTTGTCATGTATTGATTGTTATTTATCTGCATTGCGGTAGGCCCTGCTTCTGAGGATACCTCCAAGTATTCCAACGAAGGATAAAACCTTCCCACTTCCCAGCAAGGCAAGCAACCCCTTTGATCATTCCGATAACATCCCATTCTCTCGCTCTTGCTCTTGTTTATTGCATTAGGACAAACGTTTACTTGTCTGTCATACATAGTAGATGAATCTATTCCTTTGCATGACCTGTCATTGTCACGGTAATTAGCTAAACCTTGCAACCTAGCATACCTCGTAGATGCTTGTGCCATGATGTGCTTTGCTTACTTTGTCTGCTATGTTAGAGTTGTGTAAGGTCTGATTCATTTGGGTGATGAACTGGAGTGAAACAATATTGTTCTAATGTGACAAGCTTATGATGAACCCAATTTGGTAAAGGTAGCGATGAGAGTCTATGTAGGAGTACATAGTGGGTTGTCTCATTGGGACCGTTCTTAGGAACTGAGTTCCGTGTTTGTGATCCAAGACTAGTTACTACCACACGTTGGGATACTTAATTGACCCTCTTGACTTATCAATCGCTTAGGTCTTGGTCCAGGTGTTGCAAGTTGTTTCTGGTATTTATAGTATGCTGGAGGCCGTACGTAGCGCTGACCCTAGGGGTGGGTTACGACACGGTAGGCAGTGGCACGGTGTACCAAGGGTCACCCAAATGTTGGGCTTGGGAACCCTGTGCACATCATTTGGGGTCGTAGCGGAAACTTCGGCCGTACTTCCGTGCGGGTTCATGCTCAAATAGGCGATAGCCTGGACTAGAGGTCTTATGTGATTGACGGTCGTGGCCGACTTCCTTGCTGGGCTCCCGCTTGAAGGTTGCCGAGGTGCATGGTTTTATGAGAACACAACGATAAGTGGCGAGAGCGTGTGCGAAGAAGTACACCCCTGAAGGGAATGAAACTATTCGAATAGCCGCGTTCTCAGATATGGACTACTTGGAGAACTTATGTTGTTCATAGATAATTTAATGTATACTCATAAAAATATCAAGACAAGTGTGAGTACCGTGGATGGCACTCTCGTAGGAGACGGAAGTGAATCCATGGTGGTGTATTGATGTGGAGTTAGTGGACTCGTGTGCAATATCTAAAATCTAAATAAAGAGTTAAAATGGTGTAGTATAGGTTAGCCATGAGTCAAAGCTGGCATTGCTGCATAAACTCCACCACTCCCCTTGTTGGTAATAGAGCATGAATAGTCTAGGTCTGCTTTAAAGACTTGTTGAGTATGTTTGTACTCATGTTTGTTTAATAAATGTTGCAGATGAGACTCAGGACCCATCATGTGGGTTCTATCTAGATGTCGACGACGCTGAATAGCTGGTGTCCCAGCTACGACCTTATGCCCTGTGGCGGGCTATAGATAGTCAGGCCATGTGCTTTTTTACCCTTTCAACTGTCTGTACTCAAACAACTTTATGCTTCCGCTTGGTTTGTATGAACTTGCTTGTATGACTTGAGTGTCGGGTGATGTGACCCCTACCTATAAGAACATATTATGCAAGGCTCTTTTGAGCCTCTTAAATAAAAGTTGTGTTGATGTATGGTTATATTGTGATGCCATAGTTGTATCTATGCATATCGGGCATGTCGTGCGTACGTGTGGCGTGCAACGGTATGTATGGGATCCAACACTTAGTCATGTACCTTTAGTAGTACTCTTTATGGGAAACTGCCTCTGTGTGCTTCCACCGAGCCTTGGTAGCTTGCTACTGCTCCAGACACATTGATTGACCGGCATGTATCCTTCTTTGCTGTTGTGTCTGTTCCTTCGGGGAAATGTCTCGCAATGTAATGGAGTCCCTGTAGCCTGCTACGACTCTGCTGCGTGCAGTGATGGCATTTATGTCCCACGGCGTAATGGAGTCCTTGTAGCTTGCTTTGACTCATCTACACACGCTTGAGGCCGACACGTGCATTGTTGGGTTACGTATGCCTGTTTCCGTATGGATGTGCCACTTGGGTTCTATGACTAGTCATTTCGGCCCGGGTTCTCTGTCGTCCGATTGTTAATGACATGTTCACTCGTGTGATCCAAAAGATGCAAACGGTCCTAGCTAAGGTAAGGCTACAGTCGTGGAGTTTACCGTGCGTGAGGCCGCATAGTGATGTGATATGTTACAGTCTGGATTCATATGACCTAGGATCGGGGTCCCGACACCTGCCCGACAAGATTTTCATCTGGCAGCATTTCCCCTCCATTGGTTTCCTCTTCCAAGAAGCCGACGCTACCAGCCTCCGCAGCAAGATTTGATTCCTCCACCTTGCTGGCAATGTATGTTGTTTCTAGATTAGTGCTGGTGCGGATGAGGCCCTCTTCTTCGCTGATGGCCCTCTCCATCAGGCTATCAAAGAATTGTTGCGTCTGGTCTATGGGTGATTCAGTCCAGGTCGCTTCAAGGCTGTGGGCGTCGAACACCGGCATCATGGCGATGATTCAACCTAAAGCAGAATTGTTGCCTAGAGAGATTAGGCCTGCCGGCAGCTTACATACCACGTCACCCCTGAACAGTTTCTGGTAGAGAGCTGCGTGCTGCATAAATGTCAGATTGTTGTTGAGCCTAGGGCGTAGCATCATGATGCCTGCCGCATTCCAGAATTCCCAAGCTGGCCTCCCCTTGTTCTGTAGAGGGGAGATGCACCAGTGAAGGAAATCGGCACCTATCATCTCTACGGTGAGACCAGAATTTTTGAGGCGGTGAATCCTGGTGGTCGCAACTGTAAGCTTCCCATCCTCAAGGTCGAGGACACTCTAGTCATCACCGCGCACCATCTTTGTTTGACACGGCAAGCAGAAATGCTGAAAGTCCTTCTCCTGAATCCAGCACCATTTGCCTCGCCACTCATCCCACCTCTCGCAGTAGGCCCCGTCTGGGTAGACCTCCTTGGTTACTGGCTGTGGAATCCAAGCTACGAAACTAGAAAGGGCTCCGCCTTGCTGGATACGGGGAGTGAAGTAATGGCGGGAAAGGGCTGTGCTAGGAACTACTTCGGCAAA